>CM016617.1:108517461-109782662 GCA_005393395.2 Gossypium australe | reverse complement strand
GTGTTTTGGAATTAAAGTCTATTACTGAAATTATGATTTCCAAAGGTTATAAAGTAGTTTAAAGTGATATAAAGTGTTAATTGAGAAAAATAAGCTCAATTGAGAGGTTAATTGAGCAGGGACGAAATTATCATTCATTGAAAGTTAGGGGAAAAATGGTAATAACCAGCTTGCACTAAAACAGTTTTTGACAGCAGCAGTAGTCTAACTTTGAAAATCACCATAAATTGTAGAAGTTGAATTAGAAGATGGAAAAAATATTAAATTAAAGCTTATTGAGTCTAGTTTCTTATGGAAGAAACGTTGTAAGCAATAGAATTGTAAATCATGAGATATAATAGGTTTTGTGAGACAAGGTCAGAATGAATTCGGGTTCCCCTGTTCTGACTTTGAAAATCATAAAAAATTGAATAAAAATAATTATGGGAGGTTTATATTCTTAGATCCTTAGTGAGTCTATTTTTTATGGTACAAAGAAAACATTATTTTAATTCTGTACAGTGAGATATCTGAGATTTTGTGAAGAGATAGCAGAACTGTCAAACAATGAAACAAGGGAAACTTTAACGAATAAAATGTACTAATTGGCTAAGCTAAAAATTATGAAAATTTTATGGTGTGAAGATATGTGAGTCTAGTTTCAAGGAAAATTAACGGTTCTTCATTTGGAGTTCTGTAGCTCGAAAAATAAATAATTTAGTGACTATGACTCAAGTAGACAGCTTTGAATGAACTATAAATAGTAATAGAATTATAATGAATGCTACATGTGAACATGAAATGTATTGAATTGATAATTGAATTTATTTATTTAGATCCGGAAAACTCAAACACAAAGCTAAATCGAGGAAAGGAAAAAGTTCCGGACTAGTAGATTTTGTATACAAACTAGAATCGAGGTAAGTTCATGTAACTTGAATTATATTCTTAGGCTTGAAATGTATGTTATTGATGTGGATATATTTGAATGTCATTGTATGAAATTTGATGAAACATTGATATATTTGATAAAAAGGGAAAGAAATCCCGGTTGAATGAAAGGAAAATTCGATGGATCTCTGAAAAGGAATTGACGGTAAAAAGGATCTAGCCCGGACGGGTGATCCTATCCTGATATAGCCCTCCCGAAGAATATGTGGAAAATGGATTTAGCCCGGACGGGTAATCCGAATTAGGGTCTGAATTTAGCCTGGACTGGTAATTCAGATCCAAACTCATTAGAGTAATTGTCGTTGCAGGGGATTTAGCCTGGACTGGTAATCCCGACAATACTCTATGAGTTTATATTACAGGGGATTTAGCCTGGACTGGTAATCCCGCTGTAAAGATGAGGTTCGCGGGAGTGTGCTCTCTGAAATGAAATGTGCGCACATGAATATGAATTGACGGACCCGATTTGTACACTAAAGTGTACCTCTGAAAATCCATCGAAATTCCGAGTAATTCAATGGGATAAATAATATAAAAAATAATAAATGGAAATTATGGTATTGATGAGCTCATCATGATAGTTAATTAATATATGAAAATTATTGGACTGACTTGAATGTTGAGTTTGTATGTTAAGGTAATATGCATTGAATGGTTATATAAATGGTTATTACATTATATTGAAAATGTTAGGTAAGTATAATTCTTGTTACATGGGCTTACTAAGCACAAAGTGCTTACTCTGTTTCCTTTTCTCTATTTTGTAGTATTAAGAGCTCGGAGGTCGGATTCGGTGGGAGACACATCACACTATCACCCCAAGATTTCGGTATATAAAGAAACTTTATTTTGGAAATCAATGGCATGTATAAGCTAATAAGTAGATGTTAATATGAAATGAATGTAAGGTCAGCCATTGGTATGGCTAACAAATTTCTAGTTTCAGTATGTAATGAGGTCTTATAAATTTGCATGGATCTATTTTGAAGGTATGTTGATTGGATTGGTTGATATGAATTAGTCTCGGTTTAAAAATTTTGCAGGGAAGACTAGATTGTTTATAAAGGAGTTATATTGAGTAAAAAAAAATATATTGTAAGCTCCGGTAATGCCTCGTTCCCTATTCCGATAATGAATACGGGTAGGGGGTGTTACATTTGTTGGTATCAGAGCTACGGTTTAGCCGGTTCTAGGACCGATGTAGCAAATACGGATTAGCTATACATGCCATTTAAATTATTATTGATAGTGTGATATCTCCTCACGTTTAAATTGTATTTTTCTTATAGTAATGTCATCCGACCGAGTTCAATCTGAGGAAGCTGGGAGTCATGCTCCGGCTTCAGTACAAAGAGAAGAAACTAGCAGTAGAAGGCCCGGTACAGAGGGTCAAGGGGAGGAGGCAAAGATAGCCTTCTTTCAAATGATGAATGGTTTACTCAATACATAAGAACTAACCCTGTAGTGCAGCAAACTCAAGCTCCCCCTCCTGCTCCTCCACCGGTTCCCGAGATCCCACAGACTACAGGTACTGAATCTGTTAGAAAAGGAAAGCTCCGGTTGATAAAATTCGAAAATATGGGGCCGAAGAATTTCGAGCAGCAGTTGATGATGATGATCCTGAGCGGGCTGAATTTTGGTTAGAGAATACTACTCGGGTTTTGGAGGATTTATCTTGTACACCAGAAGAATGTCTGAAATGTGCCGTTTCACTACTAAAAGACACAGCTTACCATTGGTGGAATACTAAAGCTTCAGTTGTTCCGAAAGAAGAAATTACATGGGAGTTCTTTCAAAACGAATTTAAAAAGAAATATATCAGCCAGAGGTTCCTTGATCAGAAAAGAAAAGAATTTCTTGAGCTGAAACAGGGTAATAGATCGGTATCTGAGTATGAAAGGGAATTTGTTCGGTTGAGTAAAATGCTCGAGAATGGGTCCAGTCAGAAGCTGAAATGTGTAAAAGATTCGAAGAAGGGTTGAATGAAGACATTAAGCTATTGATCGGAATTCTTGAAATTCGAGAGTTTGCTATTGGCAGAGCGAGCTTATAAAGCAGAAGAATTGAGCAAAGAAAAGAAACAGGCTGAGAAGGAAGCTCGAATTTCTAGTAAAAGACCAATGGGAAAATCTCAGTTTTCTGCTCCAAAGAAATTGCAGAAGTACCTGGATCGTTCTACCTCGGTCACTGGTATTCAGGCAGAGAACGAGGTTCTCAACGCATTAATCCAAGACCTTCCACTCCATCAGTGACCAGTGTTGGCAGTGTTGGTACCCCTAAGCTGAGATGCCAGTATTGTAATAAAGCTCATTTTGGTGAATGCCGATTTAAGAGCGGGGCTTGTTACCGATGTGGTTCTTTTGACATTTCCTCAGAGATTGTCCAGAAAGGGGTGAAAAAGAAGTGGAACAGATATCTAAACCGAGTAATCCAGTTTCAAGGGGTAGACCATCTCGACCATCCGGTAATGTTAGTGGTAGCCGAGGAGCTGCAAAAGACACTGTAGGCAGGCCTGAGACACGAGCACCTGCTAGGACATATGCCATTCGTGCCAGAGAAGATGCCTCAGCACCCGATGTTATTACTGGTACATTTTCTTTACTTGACACTGATATTACTGCATTAATTGATCCCGGTTCTACGCATTCATATATATGTATAAAGCTTGCATGTGTTAAAGATTTATCTATTGAACCTACTGAATTTGTGGTTAAAGTCGAACCCCCTGGGCCAATCTGTTTTGGTGGATAAAATTTGTAAAAATTGTCCACTGATAGTAAGAGGTTATTGTTTCCTGGCTGATTTGATGTTACTGCCATTTGATGAGTTTGATGTGATATTGGGTATGGATTGGTTAACTCAGCATGATGCAGTAGTAATTGTAAACAGAAATATATTGTGTTGAAGTGTCAGAATGGCGAATTACTCCGGGTTAAATCTGATCAGACAGAGGGATTATCTGATGTGATTTCAGTTATTGCTGCTCAGAGGTATGTTAAAAAGGGGTATGATGCTTTTCTTGCTTATGTACTCGATACCAAGGTATCTGAGTCAAAGATACAGGCAGTGCCAGTGGTATGCGAATTTTTTGATGTGTTTCCAGAGGAGTTACCCGGGTTGCCACCAGAAAGGGAAGTAGAATTCTCTATAGATTTGATTCCGGGAACTACTCCGATTTCCATAGCCCATACCGAATGGCTCCTACGAATTAAAGAATTAAAGATACAGTTACAGGAACTTGTTGATAGAGGTTTTGTCAGACCGAGTCATTCACCTTGGGGTGCTCCGGTTCTGTTTGTGAAAAAGAAAGACGGGTCTTTGAGATTGTGTATCGACTATCGGCAGCTCAATAAGGTAACTATAAAGAATAAGTACCCGTTGCCCCGGATTGATGATCTATTTGATCAGCTGAAAGGTGCCACAGTATTCTCAAAGATTGATCTCCGGTCGGGCTATTACCAGCTACGGATAAAGGAGCCAGATGTACCGAAAACAGCTTTCAGAACCAGGTATGGGCATTATGAGTTTCTGGTTATGCCTTTTGGGCTGACTAATGCACCTGCAGTATTTATGGATCTGATGAATCGATATTCAGACCGTACTTAGATAGGTTGTTGTAGTTTTCATTGATGATCTTCTAGTCTATTCTCGAGATGAAAATGAGCATGCAGAACATTTGAGAATAGTGTTGCAAATCCTGCGTGAGAAGAAGCTTTATGCTAAATTCAGTAAATGTGAATTTTGGCTCCGAGAAGTGGGTTTCCTTGGACTGTTGTATCAGCCGAAGGCATCAGGGTAGACCCGAATAAAATTTCAGCTATTAATTGGAGTCCCCGAAGAATATATCTGAAGTTAGAAGTTTCTTGGGTTTAGCTGGTTATTATCGGAGATTTGTACAGGGGTTCTCTATGATAGCTTCTCCGATGACCCGTTTGTTGCAGAAAGATGTTAAATTCGAGTGGACTGATGAATGCCAGCAGAGTTTTGATCGATTGAAAGATTTTGACGAAAGCACCTGTGTTGGTACAACCTGAACCAGGTAAGGAATTTGTTATTTATAGTGATGCTTCATTAAATGGTTTAGGTTGTGTCTTGATACAAGAAGGTAAAGTAATAGCCTATGCTTCAAGACAACTTAAGCCACATGAAAGAAATTACCCGGTACATGATCTCGAGTTAGCTGCTATTGTATTTGCATTGAAGATATGGCGGCATTACTTGTACGGTGAGAAATGTGATATTTATACTGATCATAAAAGCTTGAAATATTTGATGACACAGAAAGATTTGAATTTGAGACAGCGCAGGTGGCTTGAATTGATAAAGGACTATGATTTGATTATTGATTACCATCCGGGTAAGGCTAATGTTGTTGCTGATGCTTTAAGCCGAAAATCTCTGTTTACTTTGCGAGCTATGGATGCTCATTTGTCTTTGGTTGATGATGGTTCAGTCATAGCTAAGTTGAGAGCTAAACCGACATTTCTACAGCAAATATGTGAAGCTCAGAAGAATGATGAAAAGTTGCAGGTTAAACAGGCACAATGTAAGTCAGGTACTGATTCTGAATTTCAAGTGGGGATTGATGGTTGTTTATTATTCAGAGATAGGGTATGTGTACCCAAGAATTCAGAGCTCATACAGAAGATTTTACACGAGGCTCATAGTGGTATTATGTCTGTACATCCGGGAAGTAATAAAATGTATAATGATTTGAAGAAGACGTACTGGTGGCCAGGTATGAAACGTGATATTTCTGAGTTTGTATCAAGATGTTTAATATGTCAGCAAGTTAAAGCTGAACATCAGGTACCTTCGGGGTTACTTCAGCCAATTACTATACCGGAATGAAAATGGGAAAGAATCACTATGGATTTTGTATCGGGGTTACCGTTGTCTCCGAGGAAAAAAGATGCTATTTGGGTAATTGTTGATCGATTGACAAAGTCAGCGCACTTTATTCCGGTATGTATGGATTATTCTTTAGATAAACTGGCTGAACTGTACATATCTGAGATTATCAGGCTACATGGAGTGCCTGTCTCCATTATATCAGATAGAGATCCTCGGTTTACGTCTCGTTTCTGGGACAAATTGCAAGAAGCCTTGGGTACTCAGTTGTATTTCAGCATTGCATTTCATCCTCAGACAGATGGCCAATCTGAGCGTGTAATTCAGGTATTGGAAGATATGCTCCGATGTTGTATACTAGAGTTTGAAGGTAATTGGGAGAGATATCTACCTTTGATTGAATTTGCTTACAATAACAGTTATCAGTCCAGTATTAAAATGGCTCCGTATGAAGCTTTGTATGGTAGAAAATGTAGAACACCATTATATTGGACAGAGCTCAGTGAAAAGAAGATACATGGAGTTGATTTAATCCGGAAACGAAGAAAAAGTGAAGGTTATTCGGGATAGTTTAAAAGCAGCTTCCGATCGCAAAAATCATATGCCGATCTTAACGAAAGAGATTGAATTTCAGGTCGGTGACAAGGTATTCCTGAAAGTGTCTCCTTGGAAGAAAGTTCTACGGTTTGGTCGAAAGGGTAAATTGAGTCCAAGATTTATCGGGCCATATGAAATTATAGAAAGAATTGGACCGGTCGCTTATCGATTGGCATTACCACCGGAACTTGATAGAATTCATAATGTTTTTCATGTATCTATGCTACGACGATATCAGTCAGATCCTTCACATGTTATTTCTCCGACAGAAGTGGAGATTCAACCGGATATGACTTACAGTGAAGAACCGGTCAAGATATTGGCACGGGAAACAAAGGAGCTTAGAAATAAAAAGATAAATTTAGTGAAAGTATTATGGCAAAAGCATGGGATTGAGGAAGCGACATGGGAACCGGAGGAGACAATGAGGAAACAATATCCAAACCTCTTTACTGGTAAGATTTTCGAGGACGAAAATCCTTAAAAAGAGGGGGGAGAGTTGTAATGGCCTAAATTCAAGGTTATCGGAACAATGGTTTCGTAACCATAAATCCGATTTAAAGAGAAATTTATTTTAATATTTTTGCATGAATATTTATATGATAGGAAAATCGTATTAAAATATCGATAGAAAATTTTACCGATTTAGTGGTTAGTTAGAAAAAGGAATTATTGAAGGAATTGGGTAAAAACAAGGTATCGAGACCTTGATCTCATAAAATTGAGTAGGAAATATTTTTATAAATTTATAAAATGTTAGTAATGTGGTATTAAAATTTCATTAGAAAATTTTAACGTTTGAGTATGTAATTAAATGAAAAGGACTAAATTGTAACAAATACAAAATTATGAAAAATGATTAAATAGTTTAAATGATAAAAGAAAGAGGGCTTAAAAGGAAATTAGACCCAAGGTCTAATTGGGCTGGACGGCAAAGGTATGAAATCAGCAAGAAAATAAGGAGAAATAAGGGTAAAATGGGAAAATAACAAAATTTGCTAAATAAAACTAGGACTAAATAGGGATATCTAGAAATCTCTTCATTTTTCTTCACTCTCATCAGCAAAAAACGCCATAGGAGGGGTATCTAAGCTGGTATATCATAATTTTTGCACCAAGTAAGTGAATCCTTGCCTATTTCTTGTAATTTTGTGTTTTTAAAGACTTTTACAACTAGGTCCTATCATTAAATTCATTAGTCTTTGATTTCATGGATGAAATTGAAAGCCACCATGGTTGGTTTATGTAAGTTTATAATGAAATAGCATGAAATTTAAGCCTAATTCGTTTAAGAGATGATTTTATTAGGTAATTTCAATAGAAATTTATTTTGAACCTAATTATGAAAGTGTTTGGAATTAAAGTCTATTACTGAAATTATGATTTCCAAAGGTTATAAAGTAGTTTAAAGTGATATAATAAAGTGTTAATTGAGAAAAATAAGCTCAATTGAGAGGTTAATTGAGCAGGGACGAAATTATCATTCATTGAAAGTTTAGGGGAAAAATGGTAATAACCAGCTTGCACTAAAACAGTTTTTGACAGCAGCAGTAGTCTAACTTTGAAAAATCACCATAAATTGTATAAGTTGAATTAGAAGATGGAAAAAATATGAAATTAAATCTTATTGAGTCTAGTTTCTTATGGAAGAAACGTTGTAAGAATAGAATTGTAAATCATGAGATATAATAGGTTTTGTGAGACAAGGTCAGAATGAATTCGGGTTCCCCTGTTCTGACTTTGAAAAATCATAAAAAATTGAATAAAAATAATTATGGGGATTGGTTTATATTCTTAGAATCCTTAGTGAGTCTATTTTTTTATGGTACAAACGAAAACATTATTTTAATTTGTACAGTGAGATATCTGAGATTTTGTGAAGAGATAGCAGAACTGTCAAACAATGAAACAGGGGAAACTTTAACGAATAAACTGTACTAATTGGCTAAGCCAAAAATTATTAAAATTTTATGGTGTGAAGATATGTGAGTCTAGTTTCAAGGAAAATTAACGGTTCTTCATTTGGAGTTCTGTAGCTCGAAAAATAAGTAATTTAGTGACTATGACTCAAGTAGACAGCTTTGAATGAACTATAAATAGTAATAGAATTATAATGAATGCTACATGTGAACATGAAATGTATTGAATTGATAATTGAATTTATTTATTTAGATCCGGAAAACTCAAACACAAAGCTAAATCGAGGAAAGGAAAAAGTTCCGGATTAGTAGATTTTGTATACAAACTAGAATCGAGGTAAGTTCATGTAACTTGAATTATATTCTTAGATGCTTGAAATGTATGTTATTGATGTGGATATAATTTGAATGTTCATTGTATGAAGACTGATGATACATTGATATATTTGATAAAAAGGGAAAGAAATCTCGGTTGAATGAAAGGAAAATTCGATGGATCTCTGAAAAGGAATTGACGGTAAAAAGGATCTAGCCCGGACGGGTGATCCTATCCTGATATAGCCCTCCCGAAGAATATGTGGAAAATGGATTTAGCCTGGACGGGTAATCCGAATTAGGGTCTGAATTTAGCCTGGACTGGTAATTCAGATCCAAGCTCATTAGAGTAATTGTCGTTGCAGGGGATTTAGCCTGAACTGGTAATCCCGACAATACTCTATGAGTTTATATTACAGGGGATTTAGCCTGGACTGGTAATCCCGCTGTAAGGATGAGGTTCGCGGGAGTGTGCTCTCTGAAATGGAAATGTGTGCACAAGAATATGAATTGACGGACCCGGATTTGTACACTAAAGTGTACCTCTGAAAATCCATCGAAATTCCGAGAAATTCAACGGGATAAATATAAAAAAATAAAATAATAATAAATAACAAGGAAATGGAAATCATGGTATTGATGAGTTCATCAATCATTGTACATATTAATGATACATGAAAATTATTGGACTAACTTGAATGTTGAGTTTGTGCATGTTAAGGTAATAGTGCATTGAATGGATATATAAATGGTTATTACATTATATTGAAAATGTTAGGTAAGTATAATTCTTGTTACATGGGCTTACTAAGCACAAGTGCTTACTCTGTTTCCTTTTCCCTGTTTTGTAGTATTAAGAGCTCGGAGGTCGGATTCGGTGGGAGACACATCACACTATCAACCCCAAGATTTCGGTATATAAAGAAACTTTATTTTGGAAATCAATGGCATGTATAAGCTAATAAAGTAGATGTTAATACGAAATGAATGTAACGTTAGCCATTGGTATGGCTAACAAATTTCTAGTTTCAGTATGTAATGAGGTTATCTCATAAATTTGCATGGATCTATTTTGAAGGTATGTTGATTGGATTGGTTGATATGAATTAGTCTCGGTTTAAAAAAAAAATTTGCAGGGAAGACTAGATTATTTATAAAGGAGTTATATTGAGTAAAAAAAAATATATTGTAAACTCCGGTAATGCCTCGTTCCCTATTCCGATAATGAATACGGGTAGGGGGTGTTACAAGCCCTACCCGCAGGAAAGGAAGTCGAACCTTGAAGAAGCGCTAACAAACTTCATAGCAGCCTCAGACACACTTTTCCAGAGGATAGAAACAAAACTTGAGGCATTGTCACAAGAACTCAAAGATCAAATCGGGCAACTTTCTAGGTTAGTTTCTGAAATACGATTCGAAACCTTATCTAGGGAAAAAGAGCAGGTTCAGGCAGTGACACTGAGAAGTGGAAAGGAGTTAATCAAAACAAAGAAGGAGGTACCACATGATCCCGATATGGCAAAAATAACTCCGACCTGCGAGGAAACTAAACCAACAATCCCGTATTCAGCAAAGTTGAAGAAAGACCACTTAGACGCACAATATGGTAAATTTCTTGAACTTTTCAAACAGCTACATATTAACTTATCTTTTGTTGAAGCTATTTCGCAGATGCCAACATATGCAAAATTTTTAAAGGAGCTTCTAACAAATAAAAGGAAGTTTGAGGGAATTTCAACAATAGAACTTAATGAGGAATGCTCAACTATCATCCAAAACAAGCTACCAGCCAAATTGAAAGATCCAGGAAGCTTCACTATCCCTTGCTTAATTGGTAGTTTGAACATAGAAAAAGCATTAGCTGACTTAGGTGCCAGTATTAATCTAATCCCTTATAAAATGTTTAAGCAACTTGGTCTCGGGGAACCAATACCCACTAGGATGAGTATTCAGTTAGCTGACAGATCTGTTAAGTATCCTAGGGGAATTATTAAAGATGTTCTGGTAAAAGTAGATAAATTTATATTTCCCGTTGATTTTTTTGTGCTTGATATGAATGAGGACGTAGAGGTACCTTTAATTTTGGGGCGACCCTTTCTAGCTACCGCTAGGGCTGTCATTAATGTTGGTGATGGTAAACTCGCATTAAGAGTTGGAGATGAAGAAATTGTGTTCCAAATTTATGATGCCATGCATTATTCTATAGAACAAGATGATTCTTGTTACTTTGTTGATGCCACTGATCACATTTTTCAAGAATCTTTGCAGGAAATCATGCACAGTGATACAATGGAACTGTGTCTTTCATAAGGTGAGGGGAAGACACATCTTAAAAAAGAACTAAGAATACCCGAACCAGAACCAAAGCCACCCTACAAGGCACACGAGCTCAAAATTGGAGACCAGGTACTTCTAGATAAAGCAGATCCACGAGTGTCCCCTCCTGATCCTAACACCAACAAGGAAATCTCTTTCAAGGTAATCAATGTTTTTCCATACAGAACAGTCGAGGTAAGTAACCCTATTTTTGGCACTTTAAGAATAAATGTTACTCGTCTTAAACCTTATCATGATAATGGAACTGCCAGTACAAGGAAGGACTTTCAACTCCTCAAACCACCGTGAACACACAAATGAGAGGAGAGTCTAGCTTAAGACTATAAACGAGCGCTTCTCGGGAGGCAACCCGAGTACTAACCCCATTAACTTTTACATTTTTATTTTTATTTATTCTGTTTTATTCTTTCTTTTATCTCTCTTTTTAGCACCTAATTTTAAACTAACCAAGGGTGCAGATTTCCAGGCCACACGGCCTTGCACACGGTCGTGGCCGTGGCCGTGTGTACCTCAAGAATCTTTGTACCAACATGGTAGAGGCGGTACAAATCAGACACAACTAATTTTTGAAGTTCACGGACCCAACCACTCCAACACGGGCACCGACAAAAGCCCACGGCCGTGCGACGCGGCCGTGGATGACACTGACTTATCAAGAACGGACGTGGTTGTCTGAAAAATGGGTATGGAGAATCAACACGACATGACACACGGCCGTGCGAGGCGGCCGTGTGAAATGACACGCCCTTAGTCCACGGGCGTCGGAAAGTACCAGAATTGAGCCTCTATTTAAACACCAACCCCCTCCCCATTCTTCTCATCCACTTTCCACTTCTTTTCTGATTCCCTTTTCTCAAATTTTCCTCTCCATAACAAGTCTCTAAACCCTTGAGCCACACCAAAGTCATGACAAAGAAGCGAAAGAAAGCAAGTATAGTCTCCTTAGGGAAATCGACATTCATATGTTCATGTCGGCCGCTTCATCCAAACAACAAGCCAAGGGTCTTTGAGACCATTTAGTTTCTATTTTTCTTTTATCTTTTGCTTCAATTTCTTCTCTTTGACAATCTTATGCTTAATATAGTTTAATATATTTTAGTTTCTTAGTGTCAGGTTCAAAAGGCTGCTAGGGAATCACCACGACCACGACCATAACCACGCCATTTCCGCCACCGCCAGCACCTCCGCAGCCTTAGAGGTCACACCCACCTCGCGAACCATCCAACAATAAGGACTCCTCGGTCCATCCACCTTTTCTTTTAACTTTATTTTACTTTCTATTTTCCTTCTCTTTAGTTTTCTTATCTTTTGTTATATATTTAGTTTATTTTAAATGTGTCTTAATAATCCCTAGCTAATTCTTCACGAGCTCCCCAATTTCTTCATCTAGCTCAGAGCTCATTTGTAACCGCCACAACAAAAGACGACACCTTCAATGTATTCTACACATCCTCTAAGGAATCCATCCATAATTCAGGGAGTGTCACTTTTTCCCCTCTCTTTTGATTATCTAATAACTGATATTATCTATCTTTGTACATTGAGGGCAATGTACATCTTAAGTGGGGGGTAAAAGTGCCTAACTTTCTTCATTATTCTCAAATCCCTAAATTTAGTCTTGTTTTTAAGTAATTTCCTCATATTACTAATTAGGATGAAATTTCTAATGATTTATGATTTTTATTGACATGTTTTTTAGTAAGTCATAGTCAATTATGCACTGATGGTTGAAATTTTAAGATACTAGAGAATCAAGCACTATAAATCTATTTTTCAAATTTAAAATTTTTGCTAGGTTGTTAACCTAAATCTGAATATTACTTTGAAGTTTGAAATTTATGAGATTGACATCAAAACACCCATAATTTTTGTGAGATCCTGGTCCTATTAGAGCATACATTTTTTCGTGCTCACTTTTTGATTATGAGTGTGTCAACTTTGAATTGTTATTCTAGAACTTGCCTCGTTCATACAAATCGAGATCACACCTTTGATTTGATATATAGAGATGATTAAGGCACTTAGGATTTAACCCACTTAATCCATAAAAAACCTACATTCACAATTAACCCCTAGTGAACCCCGTTTAATCCTAACAACCCTTTTTTTTTACTCACCCACTAATATTAACCCAAAACCTTTTGTATTTGTTATCACCATCCTCATTGACTCCCTTTTTGTCGAGATTTGATTTTGAACAGTTGCCTAATTATGTTCTATGTTTCAGTTGTAAAAGTTCTTTCCTATTATTTGATTTGTTTTTAAAAAAAAATAAGTATATTCATTATTAGTTATGTGATTAAGTGAGCTTATGCATTAAATTTCAAATCTTGAAGAAAAAGCTCGTATTATTAGTTTTCAATTGATGTAATTATTTAGGATTAGTTCATTTTTCTAGTTAGGTAAATTGTCAGGTCAATCTCGATTCTAACCTTCTAACTCAGCCTTTATCCACACCTTTAACCCTAGCCTCGTTACAACCCTATTAAAGACCTTTTGATATGTTTATCATCTCATTTTGCAGTGGTGGAGATTTGATTTTTAGGTAAGCATATGGGATTAACTTTTCAGGTTCGACTTTTGAGTGTTTAATTTTGAACCTTAAACACTTTTTGAGTGATTTGAGTGAATCTTTTGTGAGGATGTCATTCCTTGTCGGTTTTGAATTAAAGGTATTTATTTAGATAAAGGGAGACACCTACGTTTTTGTGCTACAAATGTATGACTTTGATTGTTTGAATCTTTAGGACTCTTTGAGTTAAATTATCCATGTAAAAATTATCTATGAATTATGATGAGACATTGTCGATAGGAATTATGAATTATGGAAAGTTCGTTTTAATTGTAAGTTAAGAATTTTGCTTGAGGACAAGCAAAAGCTTAAGTGTGGGGGTATTTGATAAACCGTAAAAGTAACATATTTTAAGCCCACATTTAGTATGCTTTCGGATGAATTAAGCCTCAATTTATGTAAAAAGGTGCTTTTAATCCTTTCTTTTCATGTTTTGTACCCAGGAAAGCACCCGAGGATGAAAAGAACAAGAAACGGGCCTAAAATAGACCAAATTGGGCCAAAGAGGAAATCGACACGGCCTGGACTTAAGCCCACACGGCCGTGCCATGTCAATATACTAGAACATAGCCTGATCTCGATTCACACGGTCGTGTCTCATTAAAGAAGTCCAAACACGGCCTGGCCACGATCCACACGGGCGTGTGCCATGGCCGTGTCCCTGTCGTGGCAAAGAGCAATTTCATTCGGATTTGGATACTTAAGGGCGAAGAAACATATTTCGAAAGCCTATATAAACACCCTAAGTGTTACCTGAAAGAGGGCGGTTAGCTAGGCCAAGGAGCCAAGCCGAAAAGGTCAGATTTGTGGAGAATCACTCGAAGATAGCCAGTTGATCCATCTCGAGAAGCCTGAATTCTACTCAAGACGGCGAATCTTTCCTTCAATTCCTTCAGGGAGTTTTAGGGATTTCTTATGCTTTGTTTTACCTTTTCTTCTGAGATGTTTTGTTTTATTATTATGAACTAAACCCTTCAGATACCTGAAGGGGATGAAACCTAAGACGGATCTTGTTATTGTTTTCTGAACTATATGATAAATATTTGACTTGTTCTTAATTATGTGTGCTTAATTCTTGTGTTGATATTTCCGGGATATTGATTCAAGTATGATGTGCTTAAGTGGAGGAGTAAAAGTCCTTGCTTAAGAGTAGATCTAGCATAGTTAAGCGGAGTTGATCGCACGCCTAGAGATAGGGTGACGAGATTTTGCCGGATTAGGGTGAAACCTAATATGGGAGTCCATAGATCGAGTTAATGGGATTCTAGGTGTTTTAATTAGAAAGAGATTTCAATTAATCAACCTAGGGTTAGACGTTATTTGCTTCGAGAGAGGGTTTAATATAACTTAGGGAATCTTACGGATCAAGTCAAATGAATAAATCGTCTAGTTCAGAGTTAGATAACAAGTGAAGTCTAGGTGGATTCTTCCTAAGGGTATCGTCTTAATCAATTGGTTTTTCTTCCAAGTTATTTTTCCCCAATTCATTCTCTTTTTTGTCTTTGCGTCTTTAGTTTAGTTGATAGCTAAATTTAGATTAGATAACCATTTACTTAATTCTTAGGCTAAATAATAGAAAGAGAGTTAGTATTAGTACTTTTGGTTCCTTTAGGATTCGATATTCCGGTCTTGCCCAAACTATACTACTGTTCGATAGGTGCGCTTGCCTTAAAATCGTTGTCAGAGTTAGTTTGCAGGTTCGATCATTTTTATTATAAATTTTAAAGCTCTGATTTCGACAATCACGAATCAAAACATGCCGAACATTTGAGAATTGTGCTACAAACGTTGAAAGATAAACAATTATTTTCTAAATTCAGTAAATTTGAATTTTGGCTCAAAGAAGTTGAATTTTTGGGACACATTGTTTCAGCGAAAGACATCAAAGTTGATCCGAGCAAGATTTCACCGGTTGTTGACTGGAAACCACCAAGAAACATTTTCGAAGTCAGAAGTTTCTTGGGATTAGCTGGCTATTATCGGAGATTTGTTTAAGGATTCTTGATGATTGCTACACCGATGACACGGTTATTGCAGAAAGATGTAAAGTTTGAGTGGTCTGAGAAGTGTCAACAGAGTTTTAATCAGTTGAAAGCACTGTTAACCGAAACACCAACTTTAGCTTAGCCTGAGTTGAGTAAAGAGTTTATGAATTTCAGTGATGTGTCAATTAATGGTTTGGGATGTGTTTTGATGCAAGAAGGAAAAGTGATAGCTTATGCTTCTAGACAGTTAAAGACACATGAGAAAAATTATCTGACACATCATTTAGAGTTGGCCGCAATAGTGTTTGCGTTGAAAATTTGGCGACACCATTTATTCGATGAGAAGTTCCACATATTTACCGATCACAAGAGTTTGAAGTATTTGATGTCACAAAAAGATTTGAATTTGAGATAGCGAAGATGGCTCGAATTGTTGAAAGACTATGAGTTAGTGATTGATTATCACCAGGGGAAAGCAAATGTAGTCGCGGATGCCTTGAGTGGAAAATCTTTGTTTGTTCTGAGAGCAATGAATACACAATTGAGCTTTTCAGATGATGGTTCGATATTAGCTGAATTAAAAGCTAGACCGATGTTTTTACAACAAATTTGTGAGGCTCAGAAATATGATAATGAATTACAAGCTAAAAGAGTACAGTGTGAGTCGACTTCTTATTCAAAGTTCCAAGTCGAACCCGATGACTGTTTATTGTTACAACGTAGAGTTTGTGTACCAAATAATCCGAGCATATACAGAAAATTTTACACGAAGCACACAGTGGTTACTTGTCTATTCATCCGGGGAGTAATAAAATGTGCAGTGATTTAAGACAGATGTATTGGTGGTCGAGTATGAAACATGACATTTATGATTTTGTGTCAAGATGCTTGATGTTAAAGCCGAACATCAAGTGCCTTCGGGACTGTTACAGCCAGTGATGATACCAGAGTGGAAATGGGGACAGAGTTACGATGGATTTCGTATCGGGATTACCTCTATCTCCGAAAAAGAAAAATGTTATATGAGTTGTTGTTGACTGTTTGACGAAGTCCGTACATTTTATTCCGATGCGTACGGATTTCTCTATTGATAGATTAGCTGAGTTGTATATTTCTGATATTGTCAGATTGCATGGAGAACCAGTCTCCATCATTTCGGATAGAGATCCGCAGTTTACTTCCCGATTTTGGAAGAAATTGCAAGAGGCTTCGGGTACGCGGTTGCATTTTAACACTGCATTTCATCCTCAAACTGATGGTCAGTCTGAGAAAGTGATTCACATTCTTGAGGATATGTTGCGTTGCTGCATTCTAGAGTTCGAAGGTAATTGGGAAAAATATTTACCGTTGGTTGAATTTGCGTATAATAATAGCTTTTAATCGAGTATTAAGATGGCACCGTATGAAGCTTTGTATGGTCGTAAATGCCGAACTCCGTTGTACTAGACCGAGCTTAGTGAGAAAAAGATACACGGGGTTGATTTGATCCGAGAAACCGAAGAAAAAGTGAAAGTGATTCGTGACAGTTTGAAAGTTACTTCAGATTGACAAAAATCGTACGCAAATTTAAAGCGTAAAGATATTGAATTTCAGATCGGCGATACGGTGTTTCTGAAAATATCATCTTGGAAAAGAATTCTTCAATTTGGTCGTAAAGGAAAGTTGAGTCCGCGATTTATCAGACCGTATGAGGTTATCGAGAGAATCGGGCCACTGGTATATCAACTTGAATTACCGTCAAAGTTGGAAAAAATTCATAATGTGTTTCATATATCTATGTTAAAATAGTACTGATCAGACCCATTGCATATTATATCTCCAACCGAGGTTGAGATTCAGCCTGGCATGTAACACCCCAAACCCGGCCATTCACTACGACTGAATTTGAAATGCCACTGCGGAAAACGTTTGAAAAATATCTTTTTGACTTGAAGGAAAAACATATAAATTTATTGTTTTTAGAAAAACATTGTGTATTTAAAAGCCCATTAAAATTAAGTTGTTATAAAATATTCCGAATTAAAAACTTTAATATAAAATTCTTATGGTATGAGGTGTTAAAATTAAAACATAAAAACATTCCCAAATAATAATGTAAATGTCAATCCACCTTAACATAAATAAAATTCCCAAATACTTTAAATGGGTCTTATTACAATAAATGATTTAAACAAAAGTACTTAATTATAAATTGAATAAAATAGATGAAATGTCTTCTGCATGGGCCACCTCGTATCCACTCCAACCCGGTCCAAGCTTATGCATCACCTGCAATGTTGGTAAATATTGGGTGAGTCAAACAGACTCAGTGCATAGCTATTTCACATGTCTCCACATATGGGCTTGGCCCATATCCACACAGTCCATACATATAAAATTATGCAATTATGAAGCCCATCCCAACCTAATGTCCATCCATCACACTTACCTTGGTAGACCCGCTGCCCAAGGCCGTGGCTAATCCACCGATCAACCAAGTGATCCCACATATCTTACCTTGGCAACCTGCTGCTCAAGGCCGTGGCAAAGCCACCGATCACATAAGTGATCCCACATATCAATCAGTCTACGGTGATGCACACAGCTATCAACCGCCGAGATGGGCACCTAGCCAACACCTCCCTTGATGAAGCACATAGCTACTATCAAGCGCTAATGTAGCACAAGGCTATCATTAGACCACGTACATAATGTACACCCTTTCCTTCTTTGTTCATCCCAAATCCCATGCATAGATATGTCATGCCACAATATCATTAAAATAAGCATACATCACGTGCTATCACAATTTCATACGTATACCATAGGAAACTTATTGTCATAAAGTACTGACCTGTTTAATCGCTTACCCACCATGGGTATCCACCCTTTTAGCCATTAATTCGGCTACCATGCACATCATATACATATAATAACACATTTAAACATTCAAGAGACAGTGCGATAACTACGCACCTTTTTGGCACAGTCTACTCAATCCCGAATACTTGCCCTACTTCTGTCGACTTGCCCCCTAAATAACCATAATAAAAATCGGTCACATTTAAACCCAAGATATAGCCTTTGACCAAAAGTCCTAGATCACTTACCTTGCTAACTAGATCCTGAAATGTCGGCTTGTTCCTGAAGTTGTCGAAATCCCCATTAGCAAATGTTAGAATCGGCTAACTTAATAACCAATAAAGCTTATAGCCGAATAGTACATATAGGCTTACCTTGCTGAATCGAATCCAAGAGACTCCCTTAAGGCTCCTTCACGTTGCTACATAAAAGAAATACTTATTATGGCAATAAGAACATTCGGCCATCCCTTAGAAACCAAGGCCATCCCTTGATTCGGCACCTTTTAAGAAAAGAATCCAAAACCGACTTCTAAAGGAGAAATACTTACCACCCAAGACACTTTCGACTTCTCAAACTAGCGACAGGTGTAGGAGAATAATACCACTTGAAGATTCGGCTAACAATAAAAAGGAAGAAGCTTGAGACAAAGAAGTAGATTCGGCCAAGAAGCAAATAGGTTCAAAGTGATCAAAATTTCGTCTTTAATGCTCTCCACAAGGTTCGGCTAAGCTTTTAAAAAAGGGTAACTGCATATTCGGCTATCAAGAGGAGTAGGTATGGAGTTGAAGAAAGGAAGAATGGGAGAAACTTAGGGGCATTCGGCTATGACGTCTAGAGGAAGAAAGATTGGTAATAGGAAGAAAAGAATACCCAAAACAATGATCCCTCCTATTTATACCCCTATATTCTCTCCATACCTCTCTTTCAAAATAAAATTAAATAAACTAAAGCCACCATTATCTTCTATCTATACCAAATAAAATAAACCCCCACTTATTCAAAATAAATTAAATAACCCCCATTCATCCACTATCTCACTACTTAAAACAAATAAAACAAAATCCTCAATTATCTACCCACTTAAAATAAATAAAATAAATCCCCACTTATTCAAAATAAATTAAATAACCCCCATTCATCCACTATCTCAATATTTAAAACAAATAAAACAAAATCCTCAATTATCTACCCACTTAAAATAAATAAAATAAATCTCCACTTATTCAAAATAAATTAAATAACCCCCATTCATCCACTATCTCAATATTTAAAACAAATAAACAAAATCTCCAATTATCTACCCACTTAAAATAAATAAAATAAATCCCCACTTATTCAAAATAAATTAAATAACCCCCATTCATCCACTATCTCAATATTTAAAACAAATAAAACAAAATCCCCAATTATCTACCCAGTTAAAATAAATAAAATAAATCCCCACTTATTCAAAATAAATTAAATAACCCACATCCATCCACTATCTTAATATTTAAAACAAATAAAACAAAATCCTCAATTATCTACCCACTTAAAATAAATAAAATAATCCACACTTATTCAAAATAAATTAAATAACCCACATCCATCCACTATCTTAATATTTAAAACAAATAAAACAAAATCCTCAATTATCTACCCACTTAAAATAAATAAAAATAAAAACACACTTATGCTGCCATCAAGACTCGAACTCCAGACCTGCACCAAGCTTATGGCGTCATTTCCAGGCCCTTAAGTAGCGCCTTGCAGCCACTTTACCAAGGCCTGTTTCTTGTCCAAAAGCGCCTAAAATTTTCCTTAAGGCCTCCTTCACCTAGCTTCTCCTTTAGACTTAAAATTCTAATATTTTTCCAAAACTTCCTCCTACATCGTTGGATTCTCAAAACCCTTAAAACACTCCCAACTACATACTAAGCCTTCTCTTACATGGATTATGCACTAACCGCATAACCCCTAATCTAGGATGTTACATGGCGTGTCGTATAACGAAGAACCGATCAAAATTTTAGCCCGAGAGATCAAAGAGTTGAGAAATAAAATAATAGCCTTAGTGAAAGTTCTTTGGCATCGCAATGGGATTGAGGAGGTTACTTGGGAACCCGATGAAACCATTAGAAAACAATACCCTAACCTATTTTCTGGTAAGATTTTCGGGGACGAAAATTCCTAAGAGGGGTGTAATGGCCCGTTTTCAGTGAAATTAGAACAGTGGTTTTGGGACCACAAATTCGATGTTGTAAAATTTATTTTAATATTATTTTTGGTCTACAGCATGATAGTATTATAGTATAAAAATTTCATTAAGAAATTTCACCGTTTGTGTGCTCAATTTGTGAAAAAGGACTAAATCACATAAAGTGCGAAAGTTGTGTTCTATTAGCTAAAGGTGTTAAATAGCTATATAAATTTAAAGTGGAGGTCCTTATGTAGTAATTAGACCACTAATAGAGCTAGTGGATGTGCATGGCATGGTATTTATGAAAATTTTAAAGTTAGGTAAGCGTAGTTAAGTAATTAGACAATTAAAGGTTAAAACTTAATAAAACAAAAGTGTCATCTTTTTTCCCCATTCATGCAACTAAAAATTTCAACAAGGTTTTGGCCATTTGAGAGCTTAAAATTTCAGCAACTTAAAACCCTTGCATATCAAGAAAAGCTACGTTCGGAATTAGACCGAGGCAAAGATAAAATAGTGGATTGAGCGGTCGATTATCTCCCTATAAATACGATATAGGCTTGATATTGGTTAGTTTTAAGTGCCTATTTATGCCATGGTTGTATGTGCATTATTGAGCTTAGGTTGGCATCATTTTAGGTGAGAAATATGGCTTAAAAAATGACCTATTTTTGTCCACACGGGCGTGTGTCTTAGCCGTGTGTGACACATGGCCAGGTGACACGGCCGTGTGTCCCCTAAATTTTCTAATGGTTGCAAGTCAGTAGCTTCACATTGTAACACCCCTAACCTGTATCCGTCGCCAGAATAGGGTTACGAGGCATTACCAATCAATTCGTAACATATAGCATACATTCTCATAAATCATTCAACATAATCACATTTGTCCCTTAAAATGTCCTACGAGGCCTTAAACATGCTTTAGAAATGGTTCAGGACTAAATTGATAACATACGAAAAATTTTGGAAACTTAGAAAAATTTCAATCATACAGGGGTCACACGCCCGTGTGAGCAGGCCGTGTGCCTCACACGGCTCCAGACACGCCCGTGTCTCAGGCCTGTGAAAGCAGGGCATATATACTGACTTGGGTCACACGGCCAACCACACACCTGTGTGTTTAGCCCGTGTGCCCTTCGAAGTGGCCACACACGCCCATGTGCCAGGCCGTGCCAAACCTTTATGGTATACTGACTTATGCAACATGGCCAAGTCACACGCCCGTGTGTTAGGCCATGTGCCAATTAGGGGGTATATTGACTTGTACCACACGACCAGTCACATGCCCGTGTGTGAGACCATGTGGGGCATACTGGCTTCAATTCAATTTCAACACTAGGGGACACACAGCCGTGTAACATGACCGTGTGTCACACACGGTTGAGATACACGCCCGTGTAGACAAAAATAGGCCATTTGCAAGGCCAATTTGCCACCCCAATTCATGCTCATTTAAACAACCAAAATGGTACAATTTCATCATACAATTAAACAGCCAAAATCATCAACCAAATGCACAATTCATACTATATCCATTCCAACCAAATTCAATATTCAATTCAATGCCATTTACCTAATCAAATACTTATCAACTTAACTTCTAAAATCATACTTCTTCAAAGCATTTCTCAAGCATTTATACTCCACAAATCAATTAACCATTTGAGCAACTATAAAACCATAATCATATTCATACCAAACATGCCAAAATAAACCATCACTCATGGCTATATATACAAACCAAAACATATATATTTACAAGCCATTTCTAATAGCAAAACACACATCAAAATTAACATCATTTTTAAGCCAACTCTCATGGCTATAATCACAACCAAAATTCCCCATCTAGCCTATACATGCCATATGCCATATATGTATAATTCAAAAATACCAACTTAGATTTTTGATAGTGCGATGATGTTCCCAACGACTCTCGGATCCGAGCTAGCCTTGATTCGCTATAAAACATAGAAAAATAATACAAAGTTTCATAGCTTAGTAAGCTCGTATGTGAATAACTTAATTTATCAAATAAATGAAAATTAACCAAATACACATGACAAAACCATATACACATTAACTACAAACCTTTCTCATGTCTCAAAACATGATCAATTTCAATCTCATCAAACTTTCACTATTTAATACTCGAATAGGTTCTGTACATACCTATATAGCCTCGTACTAACCTCTTTCTCAATCATATCATTTGTTTACCTGTTGAACCATTCGGAATAGAAATTGGATATTCAATGATCTCAATCGATAAGTACCTATACCATGACCCATAGCCAAATTAAGGTAACTTATCCTTGGAGTACCTATACCATGGCCCGTAGCCAAATCAAGGTAACTCATCTTCGAAATACCTATACCATGGCCCGAAGCCAAATCAAGGTATAACTTGCACTCAAAGTGCCAATATCGTGGCCCGAAGCCAACACAATAACCTAACGACATGTCTATAGCATCCTAACTATTCTTAAGGTTCAACCGAATTTTCACGCTTGTTGAATCATCGTCGAACGTATCCATAGAATCTTATTCACAATTCAAACATTATTTGTAATCTTGTAATCACAATTTATGCAATATCAAAGCAATAAACATACATTTATAGTAAAATTACCACATACGAACTTACCTCGTATTCGGGATTGACGGATCGGATCGATTACTCGATAACCTTGCTTTTCCCCCGTTTTAAATCTGAATTCTTTCTTTCTTAACCTATATGAATTCAAAATTAACTTACTCAATCACATATTCTTTTAATTTAGCCCATATCACACTTTAAATCAATTTTACACTTTTACCCAAGTATTTCACAACTTTTACAATTTAGTCCTTATTTCACAAAACACAAAATTCACATAATTTCAATAAAACCCATACTTGGCCAAATTACATATAGGTCCCTATCAGCCCAAAAATTTTATTTATTTCACATTTCAACCACTCAATTTTCACTTTTCACAATTTAATCCCTATTATGCATTTTCATCAAAAATCACTTAACAAAACATATAAAACTATCATCAAGCTTCCATATTTCAACATTAAACATCAAAGAACACTTAGATTCAACAATGGCAACTCTCAAAATCTTTAACAGTTCCAAAATTAAAGGTACAGGCTAGCTAGATTGAGCTGCAACGGTTACAAAAACATAGAAATAATCAAAAACCGAGCTAAAATCGTACCTTAATCAAGCTAGGTGTGTGCCTAACCCTGATATGCATGAAAATGGTGTTTTTCACCTTGGAAATTTGGAAATGACAAAGATGGATGAACAAAATCATGTTTTGTTATATTTTATTAACTTAATTAATCAATTTACTTATTTACCCTTAATGAATAAACATAGAAATTTATAATGCATGTCCATTAACACTACCAATGGTCTAATGTCATCATAAGGACTTTTAATTTAATTAATCATAGCAATTAAACACCTTTAACAAGTAGAATGCAACTTTTGCATTTTATGTGATTAAGTCCTTTTTATCAAATTAACAACCAATTGTTAAAATTAGCTCACGAAATGTAACAGCCCGATTTTGACCCTAATCAGAATAGTAGTTTCGAGACCACAAATTCGAGCCCAAAAAATATTTTAAAATTATTTTCCGTGTTTATTATGTGTGAATTTTTTTGTGTTAAATTTTCGTTTTTTAATTTTGTCGTTTAAGTGTCCAATTAAATAAACGGACTTAATCGTGTAAAATGTAAAAGTTACAAATTAAAGTGTAAA
This sequence comes from Gossypium australe, assembly GCA_005393395.2. Lineage (NCBI taxonomy): Eukaryota > Viridiplantae > Streptophyta > Magnoliopsida > Malvales > Malvaceae > Gossypium > Gossypium australe. The sequence continues at coordinate 109,758,376 of CM016617.1, read as the reverse complement.
GTGCTAAGTTGATAGTGGCTTTTTAATATGGGGTCCTTAAAAGTCAATTAGCCCATTTTAAAAGATAGTGGACGGCTATGGTCTTAAATGACCTTAAAATATATGTTAAATTTATTTGAGTTAAAAGGTTAAAATAGTAAATTAATTATAACTTATAATATATGTTATAAAAAAAACAAAAGCATGGTTGTCATCTTTTTCTTAGCCGAAACTTAGCAAAGAGAGAAAGAAATAAAAAAAACCTAAGTTATATTCGGTCAATTGGAGCTTGATTCAAGGTGAGTTTTAGCTCGGTTTTTGATAATTTTTATGTTTTTGATACCGCTGCTTTGAATACTATCCGACTCATGTCTTAAATTTTTATTGTGATGATGATTTTATGTTTTGCCATTGATGATACCTTGTGGTTTTTCATTTGATGATGAAATATGAAATATATGTGTTAGATTAACAAGTTTTGTCTTTGAATTTTTGATGAAATTGAGTAGTTTGGACTAAATTGCAAAAATAAATTTTTGAGGGACTAAAATGTGAAATAAATGAAATGTGTGGGCTTGTATGGACACTAGGAATATTCGACCCTTAAGAAGTATAGTCAAATTTTGTGTATTTTGTGTTTTGTGCAAAAAGGACTAAATTGTAAAAAGTGTGAAATGTTAGGGGCAAAATTGTAATTTGCCCATTTATGTGTTTTAGGCTAAATTGAATGTAATGGTGTTTAAATAAGCTTAATTTGAATATGTTTAGATCAAGAACTAAAGAAATCAGATTTGGATCGTGGAAAGACAAAAGTGGTCAAGTAGCCGATTTAACAATCGACGACATCCGAGGTAAGTCAATTAGCATTTAAATGTTGAAATAACTATGGATATGTATTTGTTATGTATCAAAATGAATTATTTGAATTTATATATGCTATGGTCGAATGTGGGTATTGTTATTTGGCTAACTTCTGAGCTTTATTCGACCGAGATTCGACGTCCGTAAGCCCCGTACAAACCTTAGGAATAGATAGGATACATATGTCATGACATAGGATATCCGTTATGTGTGTTATCGTGTAAGACCACGTCTGGGACGTTGGCATCGATTTGTGTTTACGTGTAAGACCATGTCTGGGACATTGGCATCGTATTTGATTCGTGTAAGACCCTGTCTGGGACAGTGGCATCGATATGTGATTATGTGTAAGACCACGTCTGGGAAGTTGGCATTGTATGAGCTTCCGACTATCAGCGTATCCTTTTTAATTCTGAATGGTTCAAAAGGGCATGTGTAAGTGACAACCAATGTGATAATTGAACTAAAAGAACTCAAGTACGTATATATACAGTGTTAAGAAATGAAAGGTAAGTTATATGTTTATTTCATTGTACAGAGATCGAAGTGTAAACAGGTGAACTATGTATAGGTTTACCTACTATGTGTCGGCTAAAGGATATGTTGTGTGAATTTGACACTGAAATTTGAGTATTTATTTGTGATGGTGTATAATTTACTATTTGACATAACCTTGTAAATTTGATTTTATTAATTTGATTGATATTACTTTGCTATTGACTTACTAAGCTTAAATAGCTTACCTTGTGTTTTTCTGTCTATTTTTGTTTTATAGATTTTGGATACGTTACGAGCTCGGGGATCGTCAGTAGGACTATCACACTATCGACAGCTTTCTTTGGTATTTTGGCTATGATAAATTTTGAATATATGGCATGTATAGCATAGTAAAAGTTTGAATATGAGTTAAGTATTTTGAATGTAAATAATAGCCATGCAAAGTTGGCTTATCTTTTTACAATTGACTTGGTTTATGAGTTTGTGTTTGGAAATGGTCTTAGAAAGTAGGTTTATACTTATGCTTATTTGATTATGATATATGTGCATAATAGGTAAGTATGGGATATATTTTGAAGCTATAAGTATTGAACTTGGTTATATTTGGTATGGTGAGTTGAACTAGTTAATATATGAATTTGAACTGAATGTATATGTTGACAATGTGGTTGCGATTAAATGATGATATGCATTATGTAAGGTTAATTTATTTACTAAATGAACTATGGTTGAATGTATCTTTGAATATGTATATAGGTATTAATTGAATGGTGTTTAACAAAATGTATATGTAATTAAGTATTGGTAAGTATGTAAGCTAATAAGTTGTGATTTGGTTTTGATGATGTATATATATATATATATATATATATATATATGTTTGATTATAACAATTAGGTATGTGTTCATATTGATCAACAAGTCTTGATAATTGGAATTGAAATAATAAGGTTAATGTATATATGTATTCGGCAATGTTGTGATATTATAATGGATGAATGCATGTAATACATATGAATTTGGTTTTATGATTTGTTTATGAATTTGTGAAAATTATATGTATTTGTGGTTTGTGAAATGATGGACATGTTAATGATTAAATTGGTTTTATATGGGTCAGCTATTCGAATAGAAGAATCATGCAAGTATATGTTTATGCATTTGGCTTAGAAATTTAAATAAGAGATTATAAATATATTTGCATATACATTCGGATGTGTTTTAATAATATATTGGTATGTTTATTTAAAGATTTGTTTATGATTTGTCATGGACTTAAATTTGTAAATTAAAGTGATGTTTATTCATTAAGACTTTAATAAAATGGTTAGATTAATGATGTTAATAATAATGATTAATTATGTTATAAATTTGAGATAGGTGTTTAGTTGTAATGTAAATGATTTTGGCTTTGTTATTGAGGTATAAAATTTGTTTTGGCAAAATATGCAACATACTCTGTTCAGATGATTCAATACATATATAAATTTTAAAAAAAATTATATGCCTGTTTTGAGTTGTGTCTTCTTCGGTAATGCCTCGTAACCCTAGTTTGGCGACGGATACGGGTTAGGGGTGTTACACGAAATTTTCACACATATCAATTAACATGTTGTAAATACTAAAAATAATATCAAAATAATTTTCTGACATCGAATTTGTGGTTCCAAAACCACTGTTCTGATTTAGCTAAAACCGGGTTGTTACACACACGGCCTACCACACGGGCGTGTGGCTTGGCCGTGTGGCACAAGTCAGTATACCTTCTAGTTTTCACACAGCCTGGCACACGGGCGTGTCCCTTGGCAGTGTGAGACACATGGCCTGGCCACACGGGCGTGTGTCCCCTACACTTTGAAAATTTTCCATGTTTTCCTAAAAATTCTTTAAGTACTCGGTTTAGTCTCGAACCACTTTAAATGTTTATTTTGGGCCTCGAAGGCTCGTATGAGGGACGACATGAATGTTTATGAATGGTTTTTGATTTGAATGATAATTGATTATGAAATGTTTGATGGTATAAATTATAAGTCCGGTAATACTCCGTAACCCTATTTCGACGTCGGATACAGACTAGGGGTGTTACACTAATGACCACAGAGCTTACAAGAGCTGTCGCTTCCCATAACCCTTCTTACCCTTTCCACTTTCGTGAGTAATCGGTGTTTAAAAACAAGCCAATTGAAGGTTCAGACGTCTTTGTTGAAACTTCCAAGAGAGTTTCCAAACAGCCTCTTTCGAATTCCATGTTTCCTCCCTTAGCTTGCTATTTACGCTTTTCAGAAAGAAAGAGCCCATCGCAGAACACCCCCAAGTGATCGTATCGGGCCCGGCAAAAGGGTGTGGTGGTGGTATTCCTACAACCTTTACAATGATATCATTCGAACAATAAATGTGAAAGAAATCAAGGTTCCAAGCACCATTAACTCTGACTATCTCGCTGAGGGGACAATTTTAAAAGAGCTTTTGAAACCAAAAACATTTTTGGCACTATAAACAATAAAGAACTAAATGCTTTCAAAAAAGTGTTTTTCAATGCAAACGCAAAAGTTAGAATTTGGGAAAAGCACTGTTAAGTCAAATGATATTTTTAACCATCATTTATAATCCGCTGTATCTTATTTAATATTTATATTAAGTATACAATTATTTTTATGTTGAATTTTATTTTATAAAAAATATTTTTAATATTTAATAAATAATTTATATATTCAAATTAAAATTTTTAAACAATTCATATTAATTGCTTAAATTTTTTTAATAATTATATTTCATATATCAAATATTAATAATATTATTTTCTTATATTTTATTGAAATATCATAATATTAATCAACTTTAACATAATTTAAATTTATACTTTTACTTTATAGTAACATATTTAAAATAAATATTTTATTTCTCAAAATCATTTTTTACAGCAATATAAAATACTTAAATTTTAAACCAAACTTTTCAAAATACTTTTTAAAAGAAAAAAAAATAGTTGTCATTATTCAACTTAACTTTGTCTTCCAATAAAAAAAAATCAAAAAGAAAATTCTAGTAAAAAAGGTTAACTTCACAAGACAACCTCAAACTATAACTTAAATTTTAAATTGATCCTTAAACTTTAGAAACTTTTAATTGAGTCCTTAAAGTAGTTGTTTCATATTACTCAGGTCTCATGAGCCTATCCAACATAGAGCATATATAAAACATGTGGATGAAATTGTAAACACTTACATAACTACTAAATGGATAGCTTGGATCTAGTATGTTAAAAAAATAGTCCCCTAAATTTTATTGACAATGTATATTTTTTTCAAACACATGAGATCTAAATTATCTATGCGGTAGGTATACATGTTTACAATTTTATTCATATGCTTTAAATATGCTTCATGTCAAATTTGCATTTGTATTTAATGCCTAAATTGACATTTTGGGCTAATGAAAGGAACAGACTAATATAATTTTGATACTTTGGGGACTCAATTAAAATATTTTGAAATTTAAAGACCAATTTAAAATCTTGACGATACTTTGGAGATGTTTAGTGAATTAACCCTGAAAAGATAAAACAAAATTGGGCTACCGTATTATTGGGCACAAACCTTACTCAAAATTCATTCACTAGTATTTTTGGACCCAAACCCATCAAAATCGGAAGCAAACAAATACTGTTCGATGACAACTACACGTTTTGACTTTTGTACGATGATCTTCAACTTCCTTCCTTGCTAAGGAAATTGCTCCAATTTATCATCACTTATCCACACCATTCCCGCTTTGCAATTGCCAAAGAAAAACTATGGAACAGCCTCTTCTCTCAGGTACCCGATTTCCCACTTCCCTTTTATTTCCATTTTCATATTTTTAGATATTTTCAATGATGATCGTAACCGAGTCGTCCTTGAATTAATCTTGGATTTTAGAAGAGAAAAGAAGTGAAATTGATGAGAACGAGAGGCTGAGCTCGTATCAGTATGTTGGCAGAACAGGGTCGGTGATTCCAACGGCTTCGTTGGCGGGTATGGATGTTAGCATCGAAGAGATTCGATCAGCCAGTTCTTTTTCTACTCCTTACCCGCCATCCATTCATGCTCCTTTGATCAGCTCCCCTGAGCCCCTTCCTAATGGTATCTCCAATACAAGCCACTTCTTTTAGTACATGGTTATTTAGTGTTTCAGTCTCCTTCGTTAAACGGTTTTACTTTTTAGGTTCATAGTTGGGAATTTTTTTAGTGGCTTTAAATTGTCAATATTGGTCTTTTTAGTGGATGCAAGAAAATTAATTCCATAATTAAGCATTGAAATTGAGTTGTCAATGTAGATTTTAAGTTATGAACTCTTACTGTTGACCGGTTCTATTGTATGTCTCAGAGCAAGCTATTCCTCACCAAAGTCCTTACGCAGCAGATTATGGTCCATACTCCAATGACTTTCAGAGGTATGGCTCGATGAAAGTCGGGACTCCCTTCTGTTAATTTGCGGAGTTGTCATATGTTCTTGAATTAGGAGCTAGTGTCACGGACTTAGATTTGCGCAACCCATGACACTAGGACAAATATATAGCAGCAGCATTTTATACTAGTAATATAAAGTATCTCTAAATCTCGGTCTGACCTATTTTCGAACAGATTAGAATGTGTCCTCTAAGTCTGAATTATCAATGTGAATTATTAAGAATCAGGTATTAGCATGTATTGATTAAAATGTGTCATCTAAGTGTAGGCAATTATTGGATGAGGTAGAGATAAGGGAGTTGCTCATCGATCATATCGGTCATCGATGTTGTTGGGGGAGTCGCCCTGCTCGTACCTGGAAGATTCATGCTGTTGAGGATTGCAATGTTTATGTGGGAACTCTTGAAACTTTCTTAGAAGAAAGGGAAGTGATAAGAGAAACAGAACCTTACCTTGGTGGTAAAATTGATGGAAAGGATAATACTCCTGAACTTGGCATTTGGGAATTGGATTTAAGATCACAATTCCCAGTTCTCTTTGTGCCATACAAAGAAACCCGAGTCAAGATTCCTAATAGTGAGACCATTGAGAAATGTTCAGGTAATACCCTGCTTAAACATTTGGTGTCTATGGGGTTAAAACTGAAGGATTTAAAATCTTAAATTTTTATAAACACAAAGTTATTTGCCACTTAGATGATCCTTTAGTTCCTTCATATGTCTCTTTCCTGTTATTTTAATGCTTTGTGCTTTATTAGTTACACATTTCCTATATGATTCCTGCCTTCATGGTCAGTAGTGCTTAGCTTTGATTTAATGTATAAACAAAAATCTGCAGATTGTGCAGGACGAGGAGATATTCCATGTCCTACATGCAATGCAGACCAAGAACCTGGATTTTATAAGGAAAATCAGATGTCCCAGTGCCCTGCTTGCTATGGAAGGGGATTAATTGCTCACAGAGACGGATCAGACACCATGTGAGCAGTTTCTACTTTATTTAATTCTACAAAACCTATATTTATTATCCAAGATAGTTGGTTACTGGTTCCAACATATGACTAATATGGTTGAGCTAGTACTTCACAACTATGCATTCTTTCAAGGAACCATATTTGCGTGTAATTATCCTTCCTAATTTGCTATCTGGGTGTTCTAAGTTTGAAACTTTTGCCTAATGATCCCCATATGGAACTTTGTAAACATTAGTTTGATATTTGGTTTCTTGTTAATTTCTTTTCTTCCGAACATATATTGTTGAGGTATGAGTTCTTTACATGATCCATTTTTTTTCACCGATGATTGATTATATCTCTGCAGATGTACAAAATGTGATGGAAAGGGAAAGATACCTTGTGCAACTTGTGGATCTCGTGGCTTACTTAAATGCAAGACATGCAATGGAAGCGGTTCTCTGTTGACTCGCAAAATTGCCGTTGTTAAATGGTAAGCATGCTTATCTATGTTGGCAGTATAGTTATACGCCGGCACTACTTCTAAGATACTATTGTTGGAAATATTTTCTGTCAACTGAGTCTGATTTAGATGATCAGTGAAACTCAATCTGGAGGGATATTTTAGTGTGATGATCTGTGAAACCAGGATGTATGTAGATGAATTGCATTTGCTTTCTATAAATAGACCCTTGAATTATTTGATAGGAAGACACTTTCAACTCGAAAGGTGAGTGCGACGAGTGGAGCAGCATCGGTTCCAGATGAGATTTTCCATAGGGCCAAAGGGGTTCAGTTATGCAACACTCAGGCATACCAGTGCACCCCTGCCTATTTTGCCGACTCTTTCTTCCTCAACACATTTTCTTCGGATGTTATTGCAGACAGGGCATCTGTACCTCCAACTGCCAGGGTCATATGTGAGAGACATACAATCTCAGTGGTCCCGGTGACCCGTGTCACCATGCATCATCGTCGCCAATCTTTCAGCTTCTACATAGTTGGATACAGCCGGGAGGTGTACCTGAAGGATTACTATCCGGCTAGGTTTTGCTGGGGATTGTGCCCTTGCCTGGAATGGTTGAAGGTGTAAAACATCATGTCTCAAACTATTTATGCTGCCTATACTTGTATGAATTTTGGGTGTGGCTTAAAATAATTAACTTCATTTCTTGCTTTTGAAAGACACCAAAGAGTGTAATTTCCATGTGATTATCATAATTATTTTTGCATTATGACAGTTGGTGTTGTTGATATAAGTTTATTAATTTCTTAATTCCTTTTTTTAGGACTTATTATAAAAATATTAGTTAGAATGAGAAAGCAGAATGTTTGACACGTTAAGGTTTGGGTGGGGAAGACGGTGGTCGGTGGAAATGAAATAAAACCATTCATAAATGGCGTGGCCCCCTTCCATTACCCTTTAGCCGGTACACATGCACTGATCAATTTTGTCTAAATCTATACCTAATTCCATAATTTCTTTCTGTTTCTTTTCTTTGCATAAATAAAGGGCTTTTGAGTTTAAACGTAAATATTATAATTTAAAAAGGCCCTTCTTTATAATATAATATCTTTTATGTAATATTTGGTTTGGGTTTCTTTATTTGATATATAAAACATAATATAAATTGAATTTATGATGGTTATATTTTAATATTTAATTAATCTAAGTTGAGGTCTTTTTGACGGGATTCACTTTTTCTAAGATTAGCCTGGGTATATTATTGTACCAAAAAAATATTTAAAATTTTAATTCATATATTCAAATTAAATTTTATAAATAATTATTATTAATTGCTCAAAAATATTTCAATTTATATTTCATATAATTAGTTACAATAAATTAATTTTTTTATATTTTTACAAAAATATCATAATATTAATGAATTTGAACATTATTTAAGTACATTTTTTTTACTTTATAACATCATATCTAGAATGGACATTTTATTTCTCAAAAACAATATCAAAGTAACTCTAAATTATTTTATATGAGATTTGTTGACATTTGATAATTATATTGAACTCTAAAATAAGAGATAAATCCAAGAAATCTAGTGTTACAAAAGTGGACATATAGTTTCGACCTTGGTGGGGCTTCAAACCCAAGCCCTTAAGTGTCTTAAAGGGTAAATGCACTACCGCTTGGCTACGCTATTCTAAGATAAGACATATAAGACCTTGGTCGATTGTTCGATCTCCTACAAGCGTACTTTGCATAATTAATACTTCTAACAATACTAACACCTCTTTTGTGAGTTTGCAAGTTGTATTTACATCAACTTCCCTAAACTCCATGAGGCTCTCCTTGAAGTATGAGAGACAAAACCACCGGAGTGAGACAATACCTTTTGTTGAGGATCTAAAACCCTATTACCTTCAACAATTTTGATATATCATTTTAGATTTATTGGTATTTTTAAAAAAAATTAATATATGTATATAAGAAATATTCACAATCAATTCAAAATTTCCAAATATAAAATTCTAATAAATAAACTTTACAAATACAATTTATCGTAAAAAAAAATCATCTCATATCTTAAATAATAAAATTATCTCATAAACTATTTTGGTAATTCATTTTACTAATTAAAAATAACAATATATTAAAATTTTATATTAGTATTTGTAGATTATAATTAAAATAATACATTTTTATGAAATAAGTTGAATGAAATTGAGCCAAAATGCATTTATTTAAAACAATGTATGTTTTTAACCTAATTCAAATTCATGGATTAGATAGTGAAATGAGGCGGAACGCACGAGCACACATACACGACCCCAAACTTTCAGTGTATAGTTTGTGGTTTAGATTTACCATAAATGAAGTGTATTCTTCAAACCCTTCCTTTTGAATCTTATTTGTTAATGATTTGAAGTCCTTTTTTATATATTTATCTTGCAATTGTATCATAACTCTATCAGTAGAAACAAAAATGTATGTACATTATTTAAGACTCCCTTTTATCTCCACCATCATCAAGAATGGTGGGTCTATTTAGGTACACTTGTGGTCAAAGGAGGAACTGGGATTCCGTTTGGAAAGGATTTCCAATTAAGAAGGGTTGCTTTAGACAACTTTACATCTGAGGCTGACCCTCGCTTTTTAACAGTTGTTGAAATGCGTGTGGACCCTTCACTGCCTTCCAACATTTCTTCGTCACCGCTACAACAACACTCTGGAATTGTTTGATTAGCCAATTAAAATGCCTATTTTCAATTTTCATTTTCCAGTGGACTCAATGACTTTTAACGGCGGAGAAGCATTCAACTCACCCATTCTGCCTCGGATCAAAGCTCAACCCAACTCCTTTTGAAAGGACCATTGACGTATTCTTCTTTTTTAACTGACGTACCTTAGTAAGATTTTAGTTTCCTTCAGATTTTTAAGTTTTTACTTTTGAATTTTATAATGCCAGCCTAACTAAATACTTCTTTTCTGGGTTTAAGGATTTTTAACCCACTTTTTTGGGTTTAAGTATGAGAATGTTTTTTTGATTAAATAAATAAACTGAAATACCATAAATTAAATCTCATAGATTTATATTTAAACTCTAAAATGGACAGGCATGATTTGAGACAACGTGCGCGCATTCCCAAGCAGCCAGTGGATTCTCGCCGCGTTGAAAATTATTTGGAGTTTTGGTCTTTCTCGCGCTCGATTGCCATTTGCCACCCCGCTATAGGGCTGATATCACCTACATTACAACCTATTATACTGTTCTGCCAAGCAACCGTTGGTACCTTCAAATTCAACGTCCTGATTATTGCATTATAAGGAAAGAAAAGCCGTCATTTGTGGGATTGGCTTATGTACTTAAAGCATCTAATCATAGCTCTTTTTTAGAAAAATCCAACGGTTGGAAAAAATGCAATGAGTGAGGCGACGAGATTGTATCATGAGAGACGTAAAGAATGGAGAAAGGTGACACGTGTCGTTTTCCAGTTTGAAAAGTGGATTTTGTAGAATAAATTGCATTGTAAAACCAAAAAGGAAGTCAGACTCCGAGACGAAAAAAAGTGATGGGCTTTTTAGATTTTAGTATAAATAAATAAATTTTAGAAAATTCACAACGCAACTATCGAGAAACGTTCCAATTCCCCTTTTGTTTTCGTTGAAATTTTTTCTACTTTGAAATTTCAATTCCAAAATTGTCCTCTTAATATTACTATTTTTCGATTTTTTTTAATAAATCAATTCAGATCTTTTCAATATCTTTTTTCTTTTAATATATTCTAAATTATTACTATTTATAAATTATTTACATTACTCAATTAATGTATTGTAATTTTAAAATTAATATTCTATATTTAAAAATAACAAAAAAAATAGAGGTATATAGCACAATTGTCATGTGTCATCACAAAATTTATGCCACATGTCAATAAATTAAACTGGACCTAAAACCTTATAATATAATATATGATTTATTTTAAATATAAATAATATGATATATTCATAACAAAGATAATATATAAATAAATTAAATATAAATTTAAAATATTTCGAGTTTTACTTGAATTAAAATATAATTTAATTTTATATAGACTAAAAATAAATCTATTTAATCAACAATTACTTTAGAAAGCCACCTAACAATTAGATTTAGGTATAAGGTTTTAAAGTTCACTTTTTTTAGTTAGTACTTTTTTTTATTTAATTAGTATCTAAATTTGGTCACACACTTTGATATTTTTATGGTAACATTGTTAGAATGTCATAATGTGGCATTTGCAACTAATAGTGACAAGTTAAAATTATGACAAGAGCAAACATTAATAAAAAAAAATAAAAAAATTTAAAATATATAAACGTATACAAAAAATTATAAAAATTATTTCACGTCTAAAATGAATATGGATAAATGAATGTCTAGATTTAGATAAATTCGGATGTTAATTTGTTCATATTCATTTTGAAGGTTTTTTTTTAGTAATATATATATATATATAAAATCAAATACTAATAGATAATAGTTTACAAGATTTCAATGAATTAAAGAAATCATGACATAATAATATATAAGTAATTACGGATAAAAGGATTTTCTTGAATATTTCTCCCAAATCTCATTATGATGGATTAAAATCAAGAAATTCTTTCAATAAAAATCACTAAAACCTTAAAAAGAAAGATGAAAACATGTTGGAACGATTTCTTTTTTTCGAACAAGCTCCACAATTATTGAAGAAAAACAAAGAAGAAAACATATAAACAAGGATTTTTCTACAAGTGTTTATTATTATTTTAAAATTAAAAAAATAAAATTACTAAAAGAATTGCATTTAGAATGATTGTCTAAGTTTATTTAAATATATAGACAAACAATTGTTCAAATTCATTATGAATATGAAATATCCTTATACATCATGTGCCATAATATGAAATTTATACATGTTATCGTATTATTAAGTATTAGTGCCATGTCATCACATTATAACAATGTTACAATAAAAGTATCAAAGTGTGGGATGAATTTCAAATTACGGTATTAATTAGGTTCAGAAAAATGTTTAAATATCAATCAAATATGTTAACATTTTCTTAATCAAATATAAACATAATTAAGTTGAAATTTGATGTAAACAAAAAAATTGGTATATATAATTTTAAATTAAGAGATAGTTTACTATAAATATTGGCATTGCAAACAACCCAAATTTTTAAAAAAAATCTAACATCAACAAAATTAATCTTTCAAATATCCCAAAGTACTTTAAAAGGTATTTTAGTTTCCCAATTTCTATTTGAATCATAACACTTACTAAACCAGAATTATATGTTCTAAATGGGGGAATTAACCAAAAAAAATCCCCACTCTTGGCTTGATTTGTTAAAGTTACTAACCAAAATTCCCTCTCACCATCTTTCTTTTATTTTCTTTTTCTTTTTTTTTTTCCTGTTTTCAAATAGAAAATGTATAAATTATTTCCTTAAATTAGCGATGAGTTATTTAAATAAGTTTCGAATTCAAGTAGTACGAATGAAAAAAATCAAAATTTTATTTTAATTAAATATTTAATTAGTTCAACTTTAAATTTAATTATATATAATATAATTATCGAATATTGAAATATTTCATTAAGAAAATTCTTTTAATTAGGGTTACAATAATACAATTAAAAGTTTATTTGATCAGGGACCTAAAATGGGTAGCCTGGGCATGCAGGAATTGAGGTTTCTCAAATTTAGGCTTAGTTTAGTAATAACTCTCAAAAGTGATTTGGAAAAGAAACACTTTGGGCAGCTTCTAAAAAAGTATTTTTAAGCCAAATTTTGACCTGGATAAGCATTTTTTCCCTGACAAAGTAGATTATTTAGGAATGCTTTTGTCTCAACACACCCCTAATTTATTGAATTGCAAAAAAAGAAAAAGAAAAAGTGAAATAGATAATGTAAATAATTTTATTTTAATACAAATGAGAATCAAATTAGAAAGGTTTTAATCTTACAAGAATATACATTTTTAATTGATTCTGTGATGATAATTTGACAGGTAAAGTGCATCTCTATGATTTATAACAAGGTTGTGACACTAATAAATGATATCAAGGCACATGGAGTAAAAAAAAGCATCAATATATTTTCATTTTTTAAAGCTATATAATGTTTGGTTTAAAAATGATTTATATTATTTTATTTTGGATTAAAAAAAAAAATAGGGAAATATGCATGATGCTTATTCTCTTGTAATAAAATAAAAAAAAAAGCTCCTAAATTTATATCGATTTGAGGATTTAATATTTTAAAATTGTTAAAAATAAATACTTTTGCATCAGAGCCAAATTGTCAATTATTTTTAACTTTTCAAAATAATTTTTTTGTTTCCCATATATTAAAAAAATCTAAAAATCAATTTTTATTTTAAAAAAAGGATTTTGAATGTTTCCTATTTTCGAAAAGATAAAAGATGAATATGCAAACATTTTTATTCATTTAATTATGAAGGAAAAATATTCTACTTTGTTTCACAAACTCAAAGTTCACTACACTCTACCTTTACAAAAGTGATGATGCTTAATTTGTTGTGAAAGCAATTTTCATGACTTTTGAAGAATCTATATTTTTCAGAGTTTTCCTTTTTAGAGAATAGTTTGCGCCTTAATTTTGAAATATTTTAACTTGTTATTTTTTTTTATTTTCTTAAATTTCGGACATTAAAACGACATGATATTTCTAAAAATAAAAGAAAGGAGGACATTTCGGTAAGTTCAACTATAATATTAAATTTAAATGAAACAATCATTGAAAAAATAATAAATAAATAAAAACGAACAACAGAGCTGGCCTTGTCATGCCATGCCTTGGATGAAAAATAAAAATAAAAACCATAAAAAAACATGTCCACATTCTCTGATGGTCAATTGTCACGCTTTATAAAGAGAGCGTAACAAATTTCGGACCTTTGCTCTTGCCTTGCATTGCGGGAACCCGCTCTCCTTCCTTCCATTTATTTCTTCCCTTCTTCTTTTTTTTTTCCTTTTTCCATTTCCTTTCCGGTCAACTGTTTTTCTTCGTCTTGTTTGGTGTTTATCCGGCGATACAATGTCGTCGGGGGCTGCGAACAGCTCGGCAAACGGGAGCCCTATGCAAGGTGGGCCCACCACTACAAGAAGACGCGTGGCGGACTCTCCGATAACAGCTGAGTCCGACAGCAATAATCCATCTTCCATTACGGATGCATCTAACGACGAAGAATCCGACAACCCCAACGGTTACATTCTTTCCATCTCTTCTTCGGTTTGCGGGTCCCATTGTTTGCAGCACCACCACGTGATGAGGTACCTGCAACTTCGCAGGAAGCTTTTGTTCTCGTGGGTGCCCGATAGGTGGTTCATTTGGATTGACAACCTGTGTCATTGGACGGTTAATATGGGTCACAGTTTGAGATCCGGCCGGAACATGGGCCGTAAGATCCTGGGGCTCCTCTTGTTCATGGCGGTCGTTTCCGTTTTCATCAAAGTCTCGCTTTTTAGTACCCACGTTGATGTTAACGGTAAATGGAAGAAAGAAAACGGACTGCTCATCTTGCAGACGTTCAAAGAGGATTGGGCCATGGCGCAACGCGTTGTCAGCGAGACTGAACACGCCATGCCCAAGCGCGTTCTTGAGAGGATCTCCGTAAGTTTCGTCTTCTTCTTCCTCTTCTAATTCTTCCGTTCTGGTCAAGAAAAAGAAATTTTTCTTCTTTTTATTTATGAATTTTTGAACGGTTGACGAAAATGGGTGTTTCCTTTTATTTTTCATTGAAAATGATTTCGAGGGTGGTGGCTCTGACCAAACACCGAATTTCAACTATTTTCAGGGTTCCATTTATCACGAGTCATTAAAGTTGGCCGATGGCCTGTTATGTTCTTTAATGGCTTTCCAGTTTTCCTTTTCCATTCACATGACTTTTCATATATGGAATTCCACAATTCCATATCTTACCTTTTTTTGTTGGTTGGTGTAATAGTAAATTTATAAGTTAACAACGTTGCCTTTTTTATTTATTAGTTCATGTTCTTCCCTCATTACAATGAGACGTATAAATCTTACTTTCCTGCAGACCCCAAAAATTTGGATGAAACCAAACAGCTACAATTATCATCAATGTATATCCCGACCTAAGAATCAAATAAGTATGTCATGTTCCTTTCTCAACTTATTTAAAAAAAGGGTTTTGTTTTATCTGATTTTTATTATTAAATAATCTGAACCGACTCCAGGGACAAGATCGAAGTCTAATGGCTATATTATTGTTCATGCCAATGGTGGATTGAATCAGATGAGGACAGGAGTAAGTTAGTTTTCCCTAGACTTGGACTGGACCTCTCATTTTCTTATTTCTTTTTCACAAGCTGATCTATTGGCTTGGCTCTATTGATTTTTAGATATGTGATATGGTCGCTGTTGCTAAGATAATGAATGCCACCTTGGTTCTTCCTTCTCTTGACCATGAGTCGTTTTGGACTGACCCAAGGTAAAAATTAATCGCTATACCTCTTTTGATATCACTTTTGTCTTTGTAAAGCCTCAAATTGTTAACGTTTTCAATACGTTGTGCACAGTGATTTCAAGGATATTTTTGACTGGAGGCACTTCATTAATGTACTCAAAGATGATATTGATATTGTTGAGTATCTTCCCGTTAAGTACTCAACAATAAAACCCCTGGTAAAGGCCCCTGTTTCCTGGTCTAAGGTATTGAAAGGATCGAAATTTGGTGTTAAATGTATGGTGATATACCATTTGGTTTATTGTTTTTGGAAAGGTGTCTTAGATGGCTTCATTTGCAGGCTAATTACTACAGGAGGGAAGTGCTCCCTTTACTAAAGCGACACAAGGTGATCAAGTTCACACATACAGATTCAAGGCTTGCTAATAATAACCTTCCAAACTCCATTCAAAGACTAAGGTGCCGAGCAAATTACGAAGCTCTCCGGTATGCGAAAGAGATAGAGGATCTCGGAAGGACTTTAGTTGATAGACTAAAGAGCAATAATGACCCATATATTGCTTTACACTTGAGGTAGACGGTCATTCTTTGGTTTCTGGTAGTATTTCTCTCAACAAAGTCTCTGAGTCTAATAAGCCTAATAATCTTGATTGCTTCAGGTATGAGAAAGATATGCTTGCTTTCACAGGCTGCATCCATAATCTGACTGTAGAAGAGGGCAATGAACTCACGGTTATGAGATACAATGTTAGGCATTGGAAGGAGAAAGAGATAGATAGCAAAGAACGGCGAAGGCAGGGGGGTTGTCCAATGACCCCTAGAGAAGCAGCCGTGTTCCTCAAGGCAATGGGTTACCCTTCCAGTACACCTATCTACATTGTTGCAGGAGAGATTTATGGCAGCAATAGCATGGCTGTCTTCCGTTCTGAGTTCCCAAATGTCTACTCTCATTCGACCTTGGCAACTGAAGAGGAGTTGGAATTGTTCAAGCCATATCAAAACCGCCTCGCTGCGTTGGATTATATTGTTGCACTTGAAAGTGATGTGTTTGTTTATACTCATGATGGGAATATGGCTAAAGCAGTACAGGGCCATCGAAGGTTCGAAGGATTTCGAAAGACCATCAACCCTGACAGGTCTGTATACATGCAGAATTTTGCTTTCATGAAGCATGATTATTAAAGAGTATTGTAATGACATAAACTGTTTGATTTTCAGACAAAATTTTGTGAAACTCATCGATCAGCTGGATGAAGGTGTAATAACGTGGGAAATGTTTTCTTCAGAAGTAAAGAGTTTACACTCTGACAGGCTGGGAGCTCCATACATGAGACAGACAGGAGAGTCACCAAGATTAGAGGAGAATTTTTATGCAAATCCCCTTCCTGGGTGCATCTGTAAAACAAGTCAAGTGCAGAAAATCAGCGGCCCGAAGTTCGACCAGACCTTGAGTTCAGTTCAAAGATAAGATTTTTGTTAGTGGGTTAAGTTGGTTGAATTATACACACTGCCCTATGCAGGAGGAAGGCCGATAGGGGGGATTCTTGAATTAAGGTAAGGTGCTTTCCGCTGGTAGGGAGACATGCAAGCAGCCACCTACAGATATCAGCTGAATTATATGGTTCCGGTTTCAGTTTTGTTAGAAAGACCAAACCAGCAACTTAGGTAAAAAACACACACACGCATATATATATGTCACAGTGGGGAATCACAGCATTGATTTATTCATTATTCTTTCAATAATTTGGTTGTAAAAAGGGATGTTTGCCAAATTAGCCTCTTACAAACTTGAATGTAATATCTTAAAACATAATGGAAATCGTTTCCCAATTGTCCGCAGCAGATTTTATTGTCTTCTTCTTAGTTTCGTTTCCATACGTTTTCTCTTAAAAGAATATTGTTAAAATGCATTTGAGCTGTCCCGATTTGGAAACTTGCTTTGCCTACTGAGAATCACTCCAGATGAAATGAACAGAAATTAAGCAATATTCAGACATATGTACATTTAATCCCAGCCGTTTCCTCCTCCATAAATTCTTATCTATATTCATCAGAAACAAATTCAGATACCATGTTCTCTGGATTCCAATTACTACATTGAAGGTACGGTACATAAACCTGTTCCAACTACCACACCGTGTTCCATCGGTTACAAACAGAAATTAGTCCATCATTGCCATAATGAAGAGATTTCCTCACGAATCTTGAGATATAAGTATGGTTCTTGTTGTGATTGAACAAAATCAAGTATAGTGGAAGTCTTTATAATTGTGTTTTGCCCTCTCTACATAAAATAAATAAATAAATTAGTCCTTATATATTAAATCAAGGAGTAAACTGGTTATTACTTAAAATTTCATTTATTTTTACTATTAAAACATTGTATGTCAGAGTAAGGTGCATCTGACGCGCCACGTGTAACTGTTTGCTTATTTTATCAACAATGCAAGTTTTTAATGATAAAAATGAGTGAAGTTTTTAATAGAAAAAATTAATTTACTTTTTAATCTATCATGTAATGATTAACTTACTTATTTATTGAGTAAGGGGAGAAATTACAATCTAACTCTTAATACCAAGTTAAAAATGGATAATAATGCCTTATAGATTGATGTGGACAGTTAAACACGATGCTATTATTCTATGTCAAATGTTGTTGGAGACTGCTTCCATTTTTCGCTTGTCCTTTGAGCTGTCTGATAAATTTTGTCGGGTCGTGTTTTATGGGCCTTAATTTTCGGGTCATGTGGGAAAAGAAAGGAGAAATCCAACGCCTAGCAGCTCAAAGAATACGTGAGCAAGGATGATCTTATCCGTTAGATGAAAAGCTTCCCTGAATCATACGTGGCCCAACAAGCTGAGACCGCCTGTTGTTTTTACAACTAGTCGTCTCTTGTTCTTCAAAAGGGCTTTGGCTCCATCCTCCTTTGATCTTCTGCTTCTGATCGATGAAATCAATTAGTAATCTCACGAATGAGTACAGCATTCTAGTTGCAAAAATTTCTTCCTGGGTTGCTTCCTGTCACAAGTGAGAAAAATTCCTATCTTTTTCTCTTCTCTGTTTCCATGGAAATGCTCTGTTTTGACTTATTGTGTTCTCAAATCTGAATTTCTCAGCAAGAGAGCTAATTTCAGGAATAAATTCTAGATTTTTTTATGCGAATAATATGTTTTACTTGAATTCCATGATCATAAACCTCATATCAACTAAATCTTTTTTTTTAATTGTAAAATCAATCATGTTGCTTGTTCATCAGAATCATTAGTTTTTTAATCAAAGGATCAACTTTTGTTGTACATGCTAAGATTAGATTTTGAGGCTATATTTTATATGTATTGAGAGTTATTCAGCAGCCTTGGTTGCTGTTCACACTTTACTGTAACTTTTGAGATGAATTTCTTGGTTTATTACATGGCCTGAACTTGTGTGCCTGAATTTTGTGCAGAAAATGGGGTTCTGGACATTGGTAGAAGGATTGCTGCTATTTGCCAATGCATTAGCAATACTGAATGAAGATAGGTTCCTTGGTCCAAGAAGATGGACTTTAGCAGAATTTCAAGGAGGAAGAAGAAACACTCTCAAGGGGCAGATAGTTGGGCTCATACATGCATGTCAATTCCTCAGACTACCACTTATCCTTTTCAATATCATCACTATTATAGTAAAGTTAGTCTCTGGTTGAGACCAACATGAAGAATAAATTCATGGCTTGGGACATGAATGAATTAATCCATACATACTCTGGTGATATGTTAATAAGCTGTTTTTGCCCACCTGTGTTTGTACAATACTCGAAATGATAGAATAAGAGAATGGCTCATATGCTGGTAAGACCATTTCTTTTTGTAGCCTATGTAATCCAAACTTACTTGTGAGAAAAGAAGAGCTAAACAAACATACAGTTTGCATTCACTCGACTGGTAACATGACTTCATTAGTCCTGAAAGCAGGTAAAGTCCATGGAGGATTATACCTAGCCAACAAGAACTGGCCAATCACCTTATACCCATCTCTCTCCAAGCTTTTCTTCAGATTCTCCGCCTTCTCTTCCACCACCTTATCCGTCGCCACTCCTCCAAACTTCACCACCCCATATTTCCTCTCCCCTTCTTCCTTTATCACCACCCTCTCATCCAAAGGCTTCGGTGCTTCCTCCGCTGTCTTATACGTCGCCGGCAATAGGAATTGCATGGTCACCATGTTATCGTTGTCACCCTTTGTCACCACAGGAGCAGTCATGGGAATCTTTTCACTTTCATTTCCAGGTGATTTAGTTATCACTGGAGCTGTCATTGCAATCTTTTCAGGTTTTGCATTTTGGGGATTGCCTAAAGCACCGATGTAATTTGCCAACAACGAAAAGCCACCATCTTTATTCCCCTTGAACTGAGATGGATCGTATGTGACTTCAGCTGCAACTGCAGGTGGGTATTTTCGGATTTCATAGTCAGCCGAGGATTGAACCACTTCATACTTTGGTGTTTCCACTGTGATCTTACCAAAAACCATACCCATGTTGGTGAAACAAGTTGGATTGAGAAAAGACTTTTTTTGGATTGAACTTGAGGATTCAAGCCACAATCTTTTATAACCAGAAGAAGGCCACTGAAATCTAGATTGTTCGATCCAAATAATGCCATTACTAGGGGAAGGGGTAAAGACTCCATATACAATTGTCCTTGATTTTGTGGTACGAATTTGGAGATGAACTAGTGGACTTCTTTTATCCACGACCTCAATCAGTGGAGAGACTATGGGCTTACGGTTTCTCAAGCTAAGCCTTGAAAAAATTTATAGAATATACCATTATTCATCATCTCATGTAAAAAAAAAAAATTCACCAAACTATTAATAAATTTACGTTTTGATTACTTAACTCTAAAAAAATACAAAATTATCATTGAACTATTCGAAAGTTTTTATTAAAGTTACTGGACTGTTAATTTTTTTTAAAGCCCGGTTAGCAAGCTTCAAGCGATGATTTCATGATTGATATGGTGGATCAATATCCATCAACAAATATAATAACATATCTTAGACTCAAGTCGATCTAACAATCAATGTCAAAAATTGGAAAAGCTAGTTAGATTTTGATTCGTAAATTTATGATGTTCAAAGTTCAGAGTTGTTTTATGAAAAAAATTGAATTGTAAAATAGAAGAGGAATGTGCAGATGATACAAACAGAAAATGTCATATACAACAATTTTAATAGCCCAATAACTTAAATGAAAATTTCTAAATCATTTAGTGAACATTTCGTAACTTTTTGAAGTTGAGTCATCAAAACTTAAAATTACTAATAATTTAGATCCAAAAATACATAAACGAAAGTAGTGACAGGTTTGATTTCAATGTTGTATAAAACTTGCACCGTACTGCAGAATTGCCTTCAGCCATGGATGGGCTCAGAATGACATAAATTACACCCAATAATCTGCTAAATCTAACCATTTTTTATTCTTGAAAACAACACAAGAGCAGCATGCAGTACTGGATTATAGCCAAGAGCCCAAGACCCGAAAACTTTGGAATTGTTGAGTTCCATAGTGCGTTTCAAATAACAAAGAAAATAGGTCCACAAGGGCAGAAACCCATAAAATATATGGGGCTTTTCTTGAAAAGGCTTTCATTCACTATTAAGGCCACCTTGGTTCAATATCTTAGGGTTTTGCTCTAAATTCTAATCAATATATAAGGGGCCTACCTAGGTTTACCAGTGTTTCAAGGTACCATTTTTTTCTGAAACAATACTGGTCTTTTTAACACAACAATCTGAATTTCTGTTTCCAGATGGGTTATATGTTTTTATTTTCTGCACCTATTCTTTTCATGTCGATGAGGAGATAATTAAATTGTTATCCTTGCACTTCGATTGTCAGTGAAGAAACAAAGTGGGCAATTTTTTATATCTGAGATGCTTCGTTTTCAACTCTTTCCCTTTCTGGGTTTTGGTTTTATGGATCAAAGATGTTAAATTTTATTCTGCGTTATCTATCTGATAGTCCTTTCTTTAAAAGGAAATGAAGATAACACTAATCTCATACTGAGATCCTGTTTAACCTTGAATTTTTTTTCTATGTTACTACATTGTTTGGTTAGATTGAACCCCTTGCTTGAGTTGTTAATCGATGCTGAATGAGTTTGTGGATATGCTTTCATTGGGTCTATGATACTACTTTACAAACTGCGTTATCTATCTGAACTTTCTTTTATAAGGATTGAAGACATTTTTCCATGCTGAGATCCACTGCTGCTGTTTTAGTAACATGGTCGTTGCCTGTCTTGGTTTATTCAGGTGTCTTATCGTTGTAATTTAACACCTATGGTTCTTACTACAATAACAAGAATAGGGTTAAGATATCTATAATCTTAATATATAACTTCGGATTGAGTAGTTTACTCCTTTGGTTTTCACATGAATTTACTCTTTTTGTTTTTGTTTTTGCTTACAATTACATCAATCTTGAACTGTTGGTCGTTCATAGATACCTTCATTAGATGACAAGATTTTGAGAATTTAACTTAGGGGGGATGTGTTTAGGGCTTATTCTGTTGAGCCTAGAATTCCAGTTGATTTAATAGGATGTAATGTGTCTGAATGATATCGTGTTTGAGATTTGAGCCTTGTAATATCTGCTACAATGTCTGTAGTAACATTTTGTTTTGAGGTTTCCTGGTCGGTTAAACTTTCTTCTTAGGAAGTTGGCTGTGAGTGACATTCTTTCCCTAGGCTTCACTTCTTCGTGATCAGTTTCCTGCTTTTTACCTCTCGTGGATCCAAGCAAATATTGAGTCTTAACTGTGCTTGAGCTCACCCAACCAAATTTGGATGCCAAGAACAAGATGTGTGTTGCTGTTATGCGTGGTTGAAGGTAGCTTATGGCGTATGCTATGTTGAGAGGCTAAATGAGCACAAAGGAAGGTGATCCGTCCCGGACAAGAATTCATCCTACATCGTGGGACGGATTCTGAACAATTGCATAATCAATGCTTTGATTCTAGGATGTTATTATAGAATGTAAATCAATGCTAGAAGAGTACAAATTCCAGAAAGAACTAAACTGGAAAGCTTGTATGCCTGTACGAATGTTAAATATATTGATAATTCAATTTCAATTCTTTATACCTTCGAGCTTGAAATGCTATATTTTTCCAGTCTTAAATTTCATGCATATTGTCATTGTTGAATGTAGCCACAAAATCCAGCAACTGGTATCTCTCGGCGTTGAATGTGGTCACAAAATCCAGCAACTGTTCTCTCTCGGTAAAGTTCAGAGATAGCTTTTATTAACAATTGGAGATCAAATTGTTTAGTGTTATTGATATTGGGAGCATTTTATGATAACTATATTATCAAATGAATTTTACTTTAAAAAAAATAATGAACGTTTACTCGGGAGCGTAAAAATAAATTTTACTTCAAAAAAAATTAAAAAAAAATAATGGACGTTTACTCGGGAGCGTAAAAATAGTAGTCGATATTATACCCAGAATTGCAAAAAGAGTACGCAATCATTGATTTTAATTTTTTGTGGTTTCGTTCTTTGATATATCTCTCGATACAATGTCACCAACACAGTTGATCTCCAACTGAGTCGTCTCACTTCTTTCAAGTCGACGAGTTGTAGTAGCCATTTTAACTATACCAGATTTTGACATTTATCGAGTAGTAGAAGACCTCCAACTAACTTCAAGATGAATAATTGAACGTATTGTTCTCTTTCAACAGCACTTGCAAAGTTGTTGATATAATTAAAATTATCTTCCAACCACTTCATTTCTATTCGGCTACCAAAAAACTTGTCTGGCACGTTGGCTAATAGTTGCTTGCAAATTGCGCTCTAATCATCAATGATCATTGCCCCCGTAACGACTGACACATCCACTGGTAAATCAAGTTGTAAAGCTACGTTCTAGAGTGTAATTGTACACTCATCGTATGAAAGATGGAATGTGTGGGTCTCGAGTCTTCATATTTCCACCAAAGCACTAATAAGTGTGAGATTCAATTTAGTCCCCCGAGCATATGAGTCATGTGCAAGAATCCCATCTCTTGTAAGTGTTATTCAATAACATGTGGTGCCCTCGCAATTAAATTGTTTATGTACATCTTTAAAATCCGATCTTCTGTTTGATTATATAAACATAAAAAAAAATTATAAAATTAATAGTGTTAACAACTCGAAATGAACTTAATTAAAAATTTTAAAAAATAATACTTTCTTACCATTTACAATTGAAACTTGGAAATTAGCTTATCATTGAAACAAATAAGTAAAGTTGTCATTACAAAAATCAATTAAAAACAAAAAAGAAATACGAAATATAAAATGACTTAGATTTATATAACAAATAAATTAGCCATTTTAGTTGTTGAAAAAAATTGTCAGTAGAATTTTTTTACCTTGGTTGAGCCAACAAGATGCGTTTTATCTAACTTCACGTTCAATAGGACACATTCTCCGTTTCTCTCTCCAAAATTAATCTATTTCCCTATATGTCTAAAAAAAATCAATCTAAAACTCAAATTATTTCCTAAAAACTATATATATATATATATATATATATCAAATTTACCCCTCAAATCACTCTCACTGTTAAGCCTGGCAAATTCACTGTTATAAGTCTTATCTAATTTTAGTGCAAAAAAGCTATAAAAATCTTTAGTTCCATTAATTACACCGAGTCACTGCATGAAACCTAAGGCAGCCTAATACAGCAAGGGCAATGGCCTACACTACATATTTACGGAGTGGGGCTGTTACCGGTTCCCGGCAAACGATATTCAGGCCTAAATAAGTTCACAAAATGGATTCCTTAGATAAAGAAGTTGTTCAGGAGTTTCCGCATTTTTAATTGATGTTAGACAAGCAACTTCACAGCATATATCTAACGTGAAATTAAAGCATCCATTACTTGGGACTTCAGATGCGTTTCTACTACTAATATACCCGATTCTTTCATATATCTGGAACATCATATCTAATACAAAGTCCGAATTTATGTTGAACGCATATGTTCATCATGGAAACTTAGGGGAAACGAAAAAAACTTCAAATAAAACACTAAAGAACTTGCTCAGGAATAAGGCAAGCAACATTCAGTTTATATTATAAGGTAAAACCTCAATGATTCCATCGTTAAAACACTGTGTAACCAAGTGCATACATTTTTCAGAATTGGTCATTAGCTACAAGCACACACAAAACCTGCAACTACAATTACAAAAGATCATCAATTTACAACATAATAAAACATCAATCAGACAAAAAAAAACCCAACTCTAAGATTTACTCCTTGCCATCTTTGACAGCGTTGTCTACTACTACTACTTTGACCTTCTTGTACTCGAAATCCACACCTTCTGCACCACACTCTTCAGGCACCACAGGTCGCCTATCACCAAACAAGTTCCATAGGTATAGCACGCAAGAAGCTGTCAAGGCTCCACAAGCACCCCCGAAGACAAACACAACAAGCACTTTCCAAAAACATTTGCTACTCTTGTGCGGTGTTGTAAGAGGTTTGGGGTTTTTTGTAATAGCTTCAGGATCAAGTGGTTGGGAATGCATCCAATTGGGAACCTGCCTTAGCTTAAAACTCCATAAGTGAATAAAGCATGTCTGCGAAGAGTTGCCATTTGAAGAACTTAAGCCCACAAACACTTGTTCATCATTCCATAGTTTTGACAAGTCGATTGAGTATGAAAGCAAGGGATCATCTGGCCTGATACTACTAGATTGACTCAACCTAATCTCTAGTCTCTTAGAACTTGCTTCATAATCAATCCACGAATGTAATTTTTCTCCATTGCTTAGTACCAAATTGAGAGAGGATAAATTTCTAGCTTTAACTGATGCAAGGCTACCCACATCAATGCCCACATGGTTTTCATTCAGATCACCATGCTTGGCATCTCTGAAGGTATCAAATTCTACAGCAACAATACCGCTTTTGTTGTTTTTTTCCAATCCAAGAGAAATCCCAAACGTACTATTTCCCAATACATCAACTTTAAAACTACTAGGAACCATAATAAAAGCCAAACCATCACCATTTTTATGAGACATGGAGAAGGAAAAGTAGGTTGAAAAAGAAGCAAGTTTCCTTACTTTACCTTGAACAAGCTTGATGGGTTTCTTGTACATAACTGCCCCAGCACTCCAACTCGCTGAGTTAGTAAGTTGAACCCAAGACCCATCATTACCAACATGTGCATCCCCATATAAAGCAATATTGGACTCAAATTTTGGATCTTTACCAAAACTTTTGAAAGAAAAGGAAGAACTTTGCTCTGCAGCTAAGATTTTGGAGAAGAAAACAAGACAAGTGAGAGCTGTGAGGTAGTTGGAAAAGAAGAAAATGGCCATCGTAGATGTGGGTTAGAGAGCTGAAATCTGAGTTTGGTTCTTTTTTGTTGGTCTACAAAGCTGTGCCAGGTGATGATTCCATTTTACAACACAAGCTGGTTTCTTTTCCCTTAATATTTTAAGGCTTGTGGGTGAAGAACCAGAGGAAAGAAAGTAAAGAATATGAAGGTTGGGTTGGAGGGTGTGAAAATTAAATACGTTTACTCGTTTCTGCAATGTCTTTATGGCCCTCTCTCTCTCTATCTCGGTGGTTGCTGGCTGAGGGAATATTATAATGGAGAATTTTCAATTTTGCACCCTCGTACTTTTTTCTGATCCCTCAAGTCTACTCAATATCTTTGTGTATTTCCATTTCCATCCATAGTACTTTCTCTTTATTTGTTTAATTAATTAAACTCCCAATAAAGGGAAGAAAAGGTTTGTGACTTTGAGCCTGGAAAAATTACTTGTAATAAAAATGTCAAATTTATTTAAGTACAAATATATGAACCAAATTGGTACTTAGTAACGTGAGTTGTTAAGGGCTCATTAACAACTAGATAAGTAATTTTTTTTAATGGCTGTTTGGAAATTATTGGAACAAGACTTACAGTTATGAAAGCAAACTTGTTAGCTAGGAGAAAAGAGAAAAAGCTAGGAGATGCGTTGGGTAAATAAATGTAGTCTCAGGCTGGACGGACGTAGTTATAGCATGTTTGTATATTTGAGTCTACGACGGATGCGAGTGTATGATTCCCACCATCTCTTCCCTTTTTAATTTGCCTTTAGTTTTATAAGAAAGAGGAAATGCATAAAAAAAGAAAAAGGAAAAAGGGATTAAATTGCATTGAAGAAAGGGATGAAATCCTTTTCAATTTTTTACTTGCAGGATCGGTCGTCGATTAACTCACCCAACCCAAGCAAAGCTAAGATTGTTGTGCAACGTGCCTGCCACACTTTACAGCCAACTCCACCTAAAACCTAATGTAAGCGTGCTCTTATCTTCACGCTCACCCAACGTATAATTCCTCATAAATTACTACACTATTTTCTCTTGCCAACTTATTAAAACACCCACTCCTTACCTTCATCTTTAACCATTCTTTCATTTGTATTTACTAAATAAATTTTAAATTAAAAATAATTATATGTTTGTTATTATTTATTTTTAATTACAAACTAATAAAAATTTAATTACATATTAAACTACCAAAAAATTAAATTATTTGACTTTTTTAGTAAAAAATATATATAAGTATTTTAAATTTATATTTGACATTGAATTCATTAAACTATATTTATGTAAATTAATTAGTTACCCTTAAAAGATTTTCATGAAAAATATTAAAATATAAAAGTAAAAAGAAGAAAGAAAGAAAAAAAATGATTTATCGAACTATTCAAATGTTTTTATTTAAGTAACTTAGTTGTTAAGTTTTTTTAAGTCTAGCTAGCGAATTCCAAGTGATAATTTGACGATCGATATGATGGATCAGTACTTATCGACAAGTAGAACATACCTTCTAACCAAATCAATTTGACAATCAATGTCAAAGATAAAAGAAAAAAGCTATTTGAATTTTAGTTCGCAGATTTATAACGTTCAAAGTTGTTTTATAGAAGAAAAAAAGGAAATATAGAGAGAAAGGGAAAATGAGTTTTCAATTAGTGCTAGTTGTGGAAACAGAAAAGACCATCCAACAATAATTTTAACAGTCCAGTAACTTAAAAGTGAAAAATATTTAAATAATTTAATAATTATTTTATAATTTTTTGAAATTGAGTGTTTATTTATTTATTTATTTATTTATTGTTTTCTTTGCGGGGAGGAAAGACTTTTAAGGAAACGTAATCTTATGTTAATACTGGCCACAAAAATTCTAACCGTAGAACTTGAACGGCAAAATAACAAACAAGGTTTTTAAGTATTGAAACTTGAAATTGATTCAACTAACCGTTGAGTGTATGTTCTCAGCTGACTTCTCAATTATTTCCTCTAAAAAATATGTTAGACAATGAGCAAGAGTTAGTTATCTTAAATGTAGTCAGTTGTTGCAACAACGAACCCTGCTTTTTCTTTTTATACCTATTTACTTCAGCTTGCCATGATTCGTGAGGTTGCAAAGGAAGAATGAATCTACCGAAATTTTTTTAGTAGGTTAAGGCCGTCAGGCGTAGTTAAATCTGAGTGACAATAGACCTTTGCATTCATTACCTACACTAAATATATTCATATGGCCCAAACTTTGAATCCGAATAACATTGCCTAACTTACCAATAGAAAATGGTTGGTTTAATGGTCTATTCTATTATTTACAAAGCGCATGGCATATTATGCTTAAGGTTACAAAGACAGGTGCCGGGTAGAATATGAACTTTGGATGGAACAAAACCCTTTGGGAACAAAGTTTAGAACCACAAAGCACTGGCACTTGTTTTGTGCATTAAATTTGAAACATGGGTAGGGAGGGGGACCACTAGCTTTTGAGGTGCGATTCTTGTGACCACTGCCTTTTGGCCTCTTTGATTGATTTTTTTTCTAAAACCTCAAACCCTATCAGGTTTGGTTGGTTATGCTGAGATCTTTACCCTTTTTCTTGGGTTGGCAATAGGATCAAGAAATCAACAAATGGATTAAAGACACAACACCCACATGGACCTAGTTACCATCTTTCAAGCCAACACCTGTTTCCTAGATTAAGCAAAAAAAAAAAAAAAAAAAAGGGTTATCATCCGCAGTAATATGCATAGTTTATGCATGAAAACAGTGACAACCTAATAGTAATAACATCTCCAAGAAAGAGATTAGGTTTTATCAACTGCTGAGAGGATAGTAGTTAATTGAGGATGCAGTGGGACTTGATAGTGGTCTGGCAATCCACCAGAGAGATAGAGAGAGACAAAGAAGCAGGCTGAATGAAGATAGCTACTTATCATCTAAAGTAATTAAATATGGACATAAATAGGATAACAACTACTGTGTAAAAAGTAGCATTGTTTCATTGTCTAGATCGGAGGACAGATTATTTCGAAGAAGCTGGCATATCTAGTTTGGTTAAAACCTTCACATTTCTAAATCTGGAGCACAGGAGGACCACCATTAAGCCCAAGACAGACCATGTAATCTGTGTCATGACCTAACCCAGTCCTTTGGACCATGTCGCTCAGCATAATCCGGAACCGTCTTCTTTGGGCACCCATAGGACCTTCAAGGTCTTAAGTGTGCCTCCACATATTCAAACCCGATTTGGATCAATTGGTATCCATTCTGTAAAGTGTTATGTTCCAAGTTCAAATCTAATGAATTGCACATTAGGGTGCAAAAGCCTTGAGGACTTGTGGACACTCATTTGTGTGTTATGTTCCAAGTTCAAATCTATGGCGTTGGTGGAAAAACCTTGAGGACTTGTGGGTACCCAAAGAGGACAATGCTGGATTATGCATTCACAGCACAGCTGAACGAGTTAGATGGGTCATGACATAATCTAAATCCGGACAATTTAGTCTTAGTGGGATTAGATTATTTCGTGAGGTCACTAAAGCCAAGTCTCCAAAGCCCTAAAGTAACTCTTGAAAATAGTGAAGAAGCAAAAGCTAATTACAAGGTTAGGCTCTTAGCTATTTACTACATTGATGGCTTCTACAATTGGATCCCATTAAAACTCTCTCATTTATAGGGTTCATGTGATTGCCAGTTCAAGAATAATGTATAAATTAGGTATATACTAATCAATTTTAAGAAACTATGATAACGAGAGGAAGAAAGAAGCTAAAAGCTAAAACCATGAGGATGTAAGGTAATCAATATCTTAATAAACACTAGACTACAAACTAAATAATTAATACAACTACCATCAATGTACCTTTGGTTAACCAAGCTTTAATATTATGGGGCACTAGACGTAAACCAAACTGCTCCACAAGTTAAATATATATATTGTTTTCTTTTAAAGGAAGTTCCTCTTAGCTCTCCCAATAAGTATATAAATAAATAGAAGGAAACAAGAAGAAGCAAGTTCCACTTAACAGTACAACACAGTGCAGTACCCAGCAAACCAGAACCAAGGAAGATGTAATGGAAGGAACAGTTAAGAGATGGAGTACAGCTACCCTTCGGTTGCAGCTCAAGACCCAATCTAAGAAACAGAAAAGAGGCTATCCACAACCAAATATTAAACCCCAGGCTTTGATATTTAAAAAAGAAGTAATCAACTGACTTTAACAAAAATGATGAGACGTCATTATTGCTATTATGCAATTCATATTCATTATATTAATCAATTAACTCCATAATAACTGCAAGCTCCAACTTCCGAAGGTGCCTGTCCATTAAGCCTTAACTACTTAATTGGCATATCCCAAATTAGGATATCGTCAACAAAAGGAGCAAGGGGACAACTTGGAATGTAAACCAGTTTTCTGAGGATTAACGAGTGAATATCATAACTCCATCTGAAAGAAAGCTTACAGTAGCCAAGTATCAGCCTGAGCAAATCCACTATCAGAACGGAAATAAAAATAGGCAGAGCATCACCTTATGAAAGCACACAGTTTTATATAAAACAGACAAGTAACATCATGAATCTCAAGTTTTATCCAGATGCCTCTTAAAGAAATATGTTCTATTAATCTACAAGTGTTTGATATAGCTGCAATGTAAACTTTGTAAAGCATATTTATAAAGCGAAAAATGTTCTTAAAAGGACTAGGCAAATTAGGATTGTATGTACACAAAAAATGTATGCATCCTGGAGGGTAAATATGAATGTGATATATCAAAGGGCAATGACTTGAAACAGATTAGACAAATTCAGAAAACTTCCTATTACCTGATGGTAAGATACAATTGACACAGGAAGCAACTAAGAGAATCATCTACAAAAGTTTGCAAGCAACGATGAGGTGTATGTTACGACTTCCGTGCCATGATATACATACAATGTGGGCGAAAAGATGCCTATAGCAAAAGGACATTAGCTCAATGATCTTACCCTTCAACTGTAATGATATATCAGGAGAGTACATTCATGTCACTTTGTTTCCAGTACAACATCCTTGACATCTAGATCTACTAAGGTTTCTTTCCCGAATAGTGTAAATCCCACAGTTGCCTGCAAGAAACATGTTTTCATTTTAAAAAGTCATTTTAACTTGATACGTAAATGCACAAGTATCCACCGTCATTACAAGAAAGGATGTTTTAGGTTATTAAGGGCTATAAATGTTTCTCGGTTCACACCAAAAAGTATGCAAGAACAGGCCTATGTTTGATTTAGTAACGTCACTTGTTCACACTGTAAATGTCATACCTTTCCAGTTTTGCGGTTCAGTTTCTTAAGGCAGCCAATAAATTCAGCAAAGTTCCCAGACAATACGCGAACCTTTGAACCTGGGACTAGTTGCTTAGAATACTTTGCTCCATTTGCTACAGTATCAGACTTCTTTTTATTTTGTCTTTTTGGCTTAGTGTCCAAAACGGAGCTTGTAACACCATTGGAATCTACATTATATTCTATATTCATCTTATCAGACATGAGAGCATTTTCTCCTTGCTGTTCCTCCTGAAATGCTTGATCAGCTTTTTCTTGTTCCACCTTTGCCTGCCTGAAGATTGCCTCCATGTCATCAAAGGAAATCGGCCTAGGTTTGTTTATTTGTCTTTTTCTGCAAACCATGCACGAGCACTTAACTATACTGACCGAAAAAACTGAAAAACAGAGAATATTATATAAAATACTCTGAATTCAGCATTATTTTCATAAAAAATGTCCTTGGGTTTGTTCAGGTCTTAGTGCTTTGTCTTTATAGTTTAAACATCTTCGAAATCCTAACATACCTTGAAACAAGATACGAAAGAATCATGAAACCAACAGTTTTATTTAGATTGGGTAATTTTTAAATCAACAACATCATATAGTAAAACTCTCTCCAAGATTCATTAGAAATCTTATATTTTTCGAAACTCAAAAAGAAGTATGAAACAATGCCATCTTCATACTGCAAACAGATAACAAATTAACTTATGATTGTAAAGCCATGGTCCTAGAGAATTTAGAAATTTTCAATCAGGAAAAAAGCAACACTCACGTATTCCCAACCTTTGAACCAACGAAACCTCCAACTCCGTCACACTCCCTTATGAAGTCATGAATCTCTTTGTTCAATACACATCTTAAGAAAACACAACCAGGAAATAAGGGCTTCGGTTTAACTGATATGGAACCATTTTTTAATCTCTTCTTCTCCTGAACAGCTGGAGTATATATCTGAAGGGAAAAAAAGGAACTAGTAACTGTAATCATATTATATATGCATCAAATTCTTAAACTTTTCTGTCTTAAACAATAACGCCTAAAATGCCTAGACAACTTTTCGATTGTACATATAAAGAAGCTTAATGGAGGAGATAACAATGGTTACACCAATTCCAAGGCTAGCCGCTGTGTCTAGCCCTCTTAGCAACAGTTAGCACAAACAAACATTTTGATATTGTTCTCTCAAATCTCAATAACGTTTCAGTTCAATCCTCAAATAAGTCCCAGCATAAAAATAAAAGGCTACACGAACAACACAATGCATCTTATGTTCTAAAAGCCGATAAATAGAAATAGCAACAAACTATACTGGCTCTGTTTACCTTAAATTCGATGTTCGGGAAGTTCCTAGCCAGCACGCGAGCCGTGACCTCGGCTGTCTCGAGACCTCTAACCCGGGAGACTCGAACCACCCACCATTGAGGACCCAAGTGAGCCAAGTTATCAAGATTCAGTTCCTCAGTCCAAGAAGTGTATCTCTTCTTGGGTTTTTTAATGAGCCTCTCTTCAACTTCTTCTCTCCAGTTGTACCCTGATTTGCTCTCTCTTCTTTCGTTTCTTAGCTGCCTTCTCTCCCTGGCTGATAGCTGCTGCTGCAGTTGGACTTGGGCGTCAGTCAAATCAAGAGAAGCAGAGATTGGTGCGAGTCGCGAAGTGTGTTTGGTTGATGGAATTTTGAGGGAAATTGAGTGGAAAGATGGTGGAGATAGATAGCAAGGACTCCATAGAAGAAGGCCCTGCTTCATTTTTTTTTTCTTGAAGATTTCTTCGACCCCGAGATAATGTGGAAGTTGGTGCTTACACGAACTCGATAGCGTTGGCGCAGAAATTGTTGTTTTTGGGCCATTTTATATTGCCTCGAGATGGGCCGACATGGTCCAACCCTTTTTATGTAAAATTTTATTCTTTTGCACTTTAATTAAGCAATATGTATATATGTATTTTACATTAACAATAATGACGAGAATTGAAAAGAAAATGTTTGGAGTACGAGATTAAAGATAAGTAAAAGGATGTATTAATATTTGTATATCACATCTCAAAAAGGATTTTCAATTCAATGACATTATATATTTTTTTTAATTTATCAATCCGTAAAATTTGATCTCTCATTCTTTAACGATTTAAAGAATCTGAATTCTCGTTTGTAATTTTATTAACGATAAAAAAATTCCATCACAGTTTTTCTTAAACGATTTCTACTCCTTCGAAAGCTTTTTTGATTGCATATATAGAGAGAGATTTCAATCAATATTATTTTTTATCACTTGAATAGAATACAGTTAATTCATGTATCTTTATCGATTCCATTATTAAAGAAGAATAAAACAAAGCCATGATTTAAGCCTACCATTTGTTAAACATCTTACGGGTTTGGGGTGGACTTATTAAAATAAACATCATCCCTAGCCTTCCATGTTGCCCAAAGCATGCACGTAGAAACCTTTTAAAGCTCTTCGCCTTTAAACTTTCAATGTTCATTGATGGATCAAATCTAAAATTGAGTTGGGGCAAAATCAATTAATCGTTATTATAAGTGAGCTTTCAAACCATGCAGCTCTTGCAAACTGACATTGCACAAACAGATGTTTAAGGGTTTCGAGCTTCATTCCAAACAAAGCGCAGGTACCATTTGAAGTTATGTTTCTCTTTACTAATTACTCCTTTGCATGTTTCAAAATACCTTTCAACTACGGTTGGATCTTGATTGGTTTTCTTTATTACCATTATCAGTTTTCCAAAGAATATTGAAAGCTCCTTAATTGAAAAGTCATTGCCCATGTCATATTTTCCGTACAAATATAAGGATCTACTCAAGAGATCCCTTAAGCTCTCTTGATTACCAGGTTGATTAGTAACTCTATTCACATCCCAACACTTACTACAGTTGACTATCTAATTGTCAACCAGGGTAAGTGAGTTATTAAACCTCACCATATACAGTTTAAGTTAAAAATATATTACTGCAAAACAAAATAGTTAGCACTGACATGATAAATAAATTGAGTGTAAATAAATAAAATAATCACTGTGTCGTGGAATAATCACTGCTTTAGAAGCAAATCTGCCTTGATCGGTGTAATTGTATAGTGAACGTCATCCCCCAAAGTTAACACAATACTTCAATACTCGTACACCCGGATAAAGAAAGTGAAACACAATTGGTATTGCTTTTATCAAAAGTATTCAAAAAAATAGACTAGAAATTAAAACTGAAAACTTGGTCGAAACATTTTCTGAACCAAAAACAGGTGAGCTAAGAAAGACAGAGAAGAGATGGTTGTTTGACTGTTGTTATGAAAATTGAGAATACTATTTTTTGAAGGGACAAAATGGTAAAATAGTAGTGTAACATACAATTTCCTGCAACTGAAAAAACATAAATTTGATCAATCAACAATGATGACACACATATGTTAGGCCTTTAGCCTTCAATTTCTCAATGAAAATAAAAGGCAATACTATATTTAAACATTCTTAAAAGTCTTTCGTGAGATTTCTTACTTTACATTACCAAACGGTCTAAAACATGGTAAGAAGTGGCAATCCAACAATTCTTCCCGCAACATATTTAAACATCTTTCTTCTCTTCCTTCCAAAATGCCTTTTCACATCCAAAAATCGGATGATTTGACTTTGACATATTTGAAAGGACAATCTACAATATATGGCATTCAATACTTATGCTATCATTTCATTTGGGTTTGTCATAATTCTTCGTGCTTGTTTGCGAGCAAAGCTTCATTCACAAGTTCAGTCCATCTGATGCCTCCCTTCTTGGATAGGTGTATATAATTTGTTCCAGTTGCACAAATGCAACTTCATTTGTCCCACATCGCTGTTTGATCATATTATTTTTTTTAAATGAAGTCATAATAATATTGAATTAAACTTTGTAGAATTACTTACTATTTTAAATTAATAAATCAATATGACAATTAACCCTTCTTGATTTTATGGTTGTATTCAACAGACGTTAGACGTATATTCTTTTACACGTAGTTTAGGTTTAAAGATATTTTTATATGAAATAATACTAATATTAAAGTAATATTTTGTATTCATATCTAATTACAATTATTTTTTTAGATTAATTATCATTTATCAGTGCTACTTAGGAATGAACAAACTTAATTTGATTAGAAAAAATAAAATAAAAATTCAAATTTCGAGTTAATCTAATCGAGCTATTCAAAATTTTTGAGTCAACTCGAATCGAGTTTCGAGTTTGAGTCGAGTTGAATTTTACAAATCGAATAACTCGAACAATTCAAATAATAAATTGGTGTAGATATCCTTTTGGTCCCTGTCAACTTTGAGAATAAACAAATTGTTCTCTCTCAACAAAAATTACAAAAAAAAGATCAAAATAATTTTTAAAATTCAAAATATTTATAAAATTTTATATTTTAAAAAAGTATAAAAATGTTAAAAAAATTTCTAAATATATATATATAGAAAAATTAAAATTTTAAAATTTTCTAAAATAATAATTTTGGGATCTAATTAATTATTCAAATTTACCATACTCAAGTATATTACTTTTTTTAATTATTTTGCTTTGAATTTTTAAATATATATATATATATATGGTTTCAAATTTATGTGCTCTAACATAGAATTAGTCACACAATAACAATATTTTTATTTGACATGTTTAATTTTTTTAATTTAACTCGAACAATTTTACTCGATTCAATTCGGAAAAATTTCATATTGAGTTAAGATGATAAAATAGGACTCATGAACTCAATTAACTTAAAATTTTTTTACTCGATTCGATCGAACATTTACCCCTAATACTACTAATATATATCAATCAAAATTAAGATTTTACGCTATAAATAAATACATTGACATCCAACACTTCCAAATATCTAAAGAAGCACACAAAATTAAATTTTAGTTTGATGCATTTTGCTTTTATAATTGAGATTGTTAACATTGATAAGTTAGATATATCTAAAAAAGAATGAAGTCAAATTATTTGAAAAAGAAATATTAAGTCATGAAAATGTCTTCGGGAAAAAGACGAAAGATCATTTTAATTGATAATGAGATAATATTATGTTATTAAATTTTAAATATAATTTTATTCAATTTAATTTTTAATGCTTGTTATATAAACGGTTTAATTAGAAAAATATTTGATTAGATGTTTATCGTTAAAATATTAAAAATCTATAATCGAGATTTTCTGCAAAGGCAATAAATATTTTTTTTTGTAAACTGAAATGAAAGAAGGGCATCAAAAGATAATTAATTGTATTAAAAGTTAAATAAGTTGACAAATAAGGATAGAAGATAGTGATAAGTATGTTAGCTTAAAAGAAGAATATTAATATTGAGGAAATTTAAATATTTTTTTGTAATTTTGTTACTACATACTTTTAAATTGAATTTTATTTAAATTATTTTTAAAAAAATTAATATTTTTATTTTCTTTAAATATATTTTTAATCATTTTTAGGAATTTGATTTTTTTTAATTTGCATTTAATTTATTACATTTTTTAAACATTCATAGATATTCTCAACGTTTAGCCGACTATGTTTTAAACATAATTATGGTTTTTTTTAACGATAATTATTTAAATCAGATTAAATATTCATATTTTAGCATTAAATTTAAAAGGTAATAGTTTTTCTAAATAAAACCGAGTGAACAATACAAGAGCAAACCAAAAACCGATGAACACCTAAATCTCAAGTCGATAAGCTTACTCCATACAGCTGAACCTATGTCTCTCAATGTTATTGGAAAAAGACAAAGAGCGATCCATATCTAAGATAGAGCCAAGAGGATGGGGAAGATCATCCAACGTCTAACGATCAGTATAGAATAAGGCCACTCGAGCAAACTCGTGATCTGCCTTATTAGCAGTTCGTCATGTCCAGTGTAAGGACAAAAGTTGAAAGAATGATTTCAACATAACGCAATCTTGTAGAATCACACCAAACTCAGAAAAATTCAATGTTGACAAACAAAGAGTTGCAATGGCATACTTACAATACAATTCGATAAGCACATTATCAAAATGTTCATCCTTAAGCCGCAAAAGAATCTCTTGAATAGCTAGAAGTTCAGCCATACATGGATCTAAAGTAAAAGAAAACAAATATGAAAAGCCTTGGATGAAGGCCCTTAAATGATCCCAAAGAATATAAACAAACGAGGAACCATCCTATGAAGCGTGCATAGTTGCATCAACATTGCATTTGAAGCAGTCTTGATTTGGTCTAATCCAACGACCATTACTGGTCATTCTTACAATAATGGACTGTTGCACACAATCAATGATACAATGAGCCTCTGTCCAATCTTGCAAGAACCTATCCTCGACCAAAATGATAGTGTGATACGAGGCATTAATACTTTTCCATACAAAAAAATTTCCATGTAACCATAAGCTTCAAGCAGCTGTCATCATATGATGCTTAGTAAAGTATCATGGGGCTAGAACTTTCATCTCGTAATCTGTGCGGCCTTAGGTGATTTTTTGGGTTTAATTTCTCAATAGAAATTCTCTAAGGCACCAAAAATAAAGTGGAAGAAACTCAAAGCAAAAACGCAACGAAACAAAAAATGCCACAATAAAGCAAAGCACACTAGTATTTGAGTAAATGCTATCAAAGTATTCTATTCCTCTAGAAAGAATACAAAGAACGAGATGATTAGAAATGAGAGGAAAGACCTCTATTTATAGTTGAGCTCCCCCATAACCAACTGTACAGATTTAATTACATCAATGATCGATATTAAAGCCTAACTACAATTGAGAATCTTAAGGGATTGACTCAATCCTTTAATATTACAAAATCAAATCTTCTAATATTACTTTCCATATTTACCAAGGTAGTCCTAATTTTTCATAAGTGCTTCACTTAGCCACTATGACTTCAAGTAGATGAGCTTCTTCACATGTTCCACAGATTGTGCTAGTTCAAGTGGGTCGAATGAGCCTCGTTTAATCGATTGAACTCAATGAGACACTCTTTGCGCATTCAAGAAAAAATCTCAAGTGAAGGCTATTGAGTGTTCCCAAATAATAACAACAAATGAGGAAGCATCTTGTGAAGCGTGCACCACTGCATCAACATTGTATTTGAAGCAGTTCTAATCTGGTCTACTCCAATGACCATTACTAGTTGTTCTTATAGTAGTGGGCTATTTGCACATAGTCAATGATGCAGTGAGCCTCTGTCCAATCTTGCAAAAACCTATCTTCCACAAAAATGATAGTGAGATACAAGGCATTAATTAATATTTTTCCAAACAAAAAGATTTCTATGTAACCATAATCTTCAAGCAGTTGCCATCACATAATGCTTAGTAAAGACATTGTTCATTAATAGGACAAAATGAAGAAAAGCATAATAAATAAAGAATCCACAATAAGCCCAAAGTTTCACCATACATCCAATGCTATAGGGCATTCAAGCAAAACATGTTCTATGCTATCAACCAAGCCATGTTGAGAGTGTATGGGGTCTATGGGGTAACCTCTCTTAGCCAATTATCCCTTACAAGGAAGAAAACGATGCACACAACACCACAAGAAGTCCTTAACTTTAGAGGGGCATCCAAACTCCATAGAGAAGACCGATGACCATTTACTGCCAAGTTCATAATGTTGGAAAAATAGTTTGTTGCTAGTGCATAACCTAGTTTAGCTTCATACATCATTGTACAAGTGAAATGCCAAATAACTCTAGCATTTAGCTTAACATGTGTAATAGATAGCTTCAAAATACATTCAACGCCATATGGAGCCAATACGCCCTCTACTAGTTAAACGTTTCATAGGTCACCATTGGGAGTAAACACTAGCAAATCCTTCATGTCTTTTAAAGGAATAGAATCCACATGGAAGTTTGTTTCATTTAGAATCCATGGATCCATGAATACTCTAATTTTATGCCTTGTGCCAAGACTCTGATAAATGCCTTCTAACAACAAAGTCTTGGTGGCATGAACACTTTTCTAAATAAACAAAATGTTATTACCTTCAACAAAATTGAGAAACCCAAACTTGGGAAAGTGGAGTTTAATTTAAATATTTAAAATCCTTACATGAGATAAAATCATTTTAGTAAATGTAAGAACCTCAATTTACTCTCAGTTCAATTCAATGTTCAGATAGGTGTTTAGACAGATGTTTTAGTAGAATGCAAGCAATATATTAGTGCAAGAAGCAAATCAAAGATAGAAATAAACATAAATCCATAACACGAGAAAAAAGATAAGTAGAGAGAGAATCAAGACACAATATTTCTTAATGCAGTTTAGATTCCATAATCCTATTTTGTGGAGTCTTGCTCAGAGAATGATTAAAATAAAAATTCATTCAATACAACTATTAGCTAAAGCCCAATCTAGCATTTCCCAATGGATAGTTGTAGCTCCAAAGTCGAATCAAATTGTTACAAATCACTCTCCCCAAATACATCAAATTACATGCATCTCCATAAAAATCCTTAAACAATGAGTGTCTAAATATACCCCTGAATGACTAAAGAAGAAGTCGATCAATAACCTATTTATACTCCGATACAAGAGTCTCTTCAACAGCTTTTGATAAGCATAATTTTTTTTAGTAAAAGGCTGAATATATATCTTGAAATATCTTCAATAACTATCCCATAAATTCATTCATCATCCAAGTAAAATAGTCAGTTTGGTCTCCAAGTAAAGGATAATAGTAACAGCCCAATTTTAATGAAGTCGGAATAGTGGTTTCATAACCAAAAATCCAAGCCGAAAAGATAAAATATTTTAATATTATGAAATGATTAGTAATGTGATATAAAGGTTGCATGAGAATTTTGATAAGAAAATTTTATCAATTATGTGCTTAATTGAAGAAAGGACTAAATTGCATAAAATGTCAAATTTGAATTCTAGCAGCTATATGGGTTAAATAGTTATGGAATTCAAAACTTGAGGTCCTTATTTGGTAATTAGACCATTGAAGAAAAATATGTAGATATTTTTGGTGAATCATCCATGGAAAAGTTAGAAAAGGCTAAGGACTAAATTGGAAAAGGGGAAAATTAAAATATGATAATTAAATTAAAATGAAATAACATCATTTTATATTATCTTCAACCCAAAAAATACATGAAAACCCTAGGAGAGAGAGAATAAACTAATCAAGCTTGAAAAGGTATGAATTTATGTCCCGTTTTTAGTAATTTTTGTATTTTTGAGATCGGGGAAGCTTAATTTACCTATTTGGGGGATTAATTTGAATAGATATCAAAATATATAAAATTTTATATGGATGAATATGCTGAAATTTAAAATTTTATGGTAGAAAATGAAAGGTTGTTGGTAGATAAACAACTTTTGCAAAGTGAATTTACATGAAAACATGATTTAGGGACTAAATTGAAAAATGGTGAAAACCCATGATAAAATTCTCATTTTTAAGGAATTCATGGGCTGCTATTATGGTATATGAAATTCGTCTAGGCTGGAAATAAGGATTAAATTGCATGAATTTCATTTTTTTGAGCCTAGGGACGAAATTGAAATTTAAGAAAAGTATGGGGGCAAAATGGTAATTTTTCCTAGGGTGTAAATTGAATTCAATGGAATATGAAATGTGTTAAATTGATGATTAAATTCAATTATACAGATCTAGAAAGATCGAACAAAGAGTTAGATCATGGAAAGGAAAAGATTTCGGATTAGTAGATTTCAGTTACGAACAAATATCAAGGTAAGTTCGTATAACTTAAATAGACCTAGAAATGTGTTGTTTTGAATGCTATGTTACATTGAATATGTTATATGAGATTGTATATATGAAATGTATGGAAATTGCAATGGAAGAAATGGTATATGTTGGAAATTTATTGAAAAGGGTTAAATTCCGTGTGAATATTGAATCCCAATGGATAAAGGTGATTTCCCTGATAAAACTGCATGTGTTGCAGAATGGATTTAGCCCAGACGGGTAATCCAAAATGAGCCTCTCGAGTATATGTTCAATTAGGATTTAGCCTGGACTAGTAATCCTAATTGACTAGATTTAGCCTAGACTGGTAATCTAGAATAAACTCTATAGAGAATTCTTTGTCACTGAAAGGATTTAGCCTGGACTGAGAATCCTGACAAAGCTCTTAGAGTGTATGTTACAAACATAATTTAGCCTGGACTGGTAATTCTGCTGTATGGTATGTGGCTCGAGAGTGTACCTTAATAGGTACTACTGGATATGAATTGACGGAAAATGGAATTATACACTTTGAATGTACTATCGAAAATATCCATCAGAAAATTCAATAGTTCAACGGATAAAATGATTAAGGAGACATGAGGATTATGAAATGAAAAGAGGAAAAATTCATGGAGTATGGCATGATGAGCTCATCAATGCATTATGGTATATTTGTGATTAACATGTTTATTTGGATGCATGTGGTTAGGAAAAATGTCAAATTAAATGGAAAGTATGCTTATGAATGGTTTAAATGTTAAAAATGATTGGTAAGTTAAATTATGGTTATACGAGCTTACTAAGCATATAATGCTTACTAGGTTTATTTTTCCCTGTTTTATAGTGCTCAAAGCTCTTGAAGGTTGGAGAACGGTCAGAGCATTCATCACACTATCCTCCCATTATTTTAATATAAATGAAAATATTGTTTTTGGTATAATGGCATGTATAGGCAAATTTGACCAAATTATGGTTTGTATATATTGAATCTAATCTAGCCATTGGAATGGCTAGAGAAACTTGTTTTGTTATAGATGGATATGGAATAACACGTGTTTATGTATATATATAGGTATGAAATTATAATGAACAATTCAAGTTGCATAAGAGGTAAGTAAAGTAAATGATTTAGGATGAAGGTAAGTGATTTTATACAATAACAAATGGCATAATGGCTTTGTATTTATGCTTGAATTGATTGGAAAATATTTGTAAGGGTTGGTGCAGGAAAATAGCAAAGTTTGGGTGAGAAAGGAGGTTAAGAAATGGCCTTATTTTGTCCACTCGGGCTTGTGTCTAGACCGTGTGTGACACACGGCTTGACATATGGGCATGTGGTCTGGCCATGTGTCCCCTGTATTTCAAAATTGCAAAATAGAATGCTCAGAATTGAGCACATGGGCAGAGACACCGGCGTATGTCTCAGCCGTGTGGATGACACAGTCTTGAACACGGGCGTGCGATACGGCCTTGTGAAAACTGTACCTAATTTATAAAAATTAAATTAACCACATGACCTAGCACACGGGCGTGTGACTTGGCCGTGTGACTTCAATTTCTTCATGCCTTATAAGTCAGAGAGTTACACAGGTTAGGGACATAGACGTGTATAGCCACACGACCTACAACATGGGTATGTCTTATGACTGTGTGAGCCACATGGCCTGATCACACGGGCGTGTGGATACTGTTCATAAGAGAAATTTTGATATTTTGCGAAAAATTTTTAGTGATTCCGATTTAGTCCTGATTCGATTCTAATGTTCATATTGGGCCTCGCGAGTCCATTTAAGGGACATTATGCATAATCTCGGAATATGAATAGTAAATTTCTTGAATTTTTTAAAATTATTCTGTAAACTCCGGTAATGCTCTGCAATCCTGTTCCGGCGACGGATACGGGTTAGGGGTGTTACAATAATGGTAAAGCTTAACATGGAATTGCTGATCCTCCCTCATTCTACTCTTCCCCATTCCAATCAGCAACATTCAATAAATAATAAAACATGCTTTGAGGATCATTTGCTAATAGTGTAATACACCATAAGATCAAAGTAAAAAATGTTAACTTTATTATGTATTTAGCTATCCCAAAAACATGTCAAGACAGTTGTTCGAACACAGGATAGAACATGGTGAGAAAATATACAATTTAAGGAGTTGTTCGAAAATGAAGAGAAGCTTCATCATAAAATATAAAAACTTTGCCATATATATTTTAATAGATCATAATAAACACTATCATTATGGTAATTCAGTTATGAAATT
Source organism: Gossypium australe (assembly GCA_005393395.2). Taxonomy (NCBI): domain Eukaryota; kingdom Viridiplantae; phylum Streptophyta; class Magnoliopsida; order Malvales; family Malvaceae; genus Gossypium; species Gossypium australe. The sequence continues at coordinate 109,715,031 of CM016617.1, read as the reverse complement.
AGAAGTTTCACCGTCTTGGAATGAATAATTTGTCTTACCATTTATATGTTTGGTTTTGATGTTGATTTTGGTGCATATGTTTTCTTTTAATTCAACATGGTACTTATGCTTGGTTTATGTTATACAAATTGACACTTGCTTGGGATAAAGAATATTTGTCATGTGGCAATGAGGATGTCACGATGGTGTAATCATTTAAAAATTATGAAAAATTTTAAAATGTAAAAGTAGAACAAAATTCATTAACAAAAAAAATTATAATGTTTCGTAAAAATAAAAAAAGAATGGTTTTCTTTATAAATTCCATAATGTTTTATAAAAATGATAATTTTTATATATAAAAAATTAGAACCGCATAATATCAAATTTAGCTTTTAAAATTTACATTTTTTTTTAAATTGACCCTTATTTTCTTTTTAAAGTTAAATTTGACTTTTAACTTTTAAAAAAGAGTCAAATTTGACCATCAACTTTTTGAAAAAGAGTCCAATTAATGTTTTTTTAATGAAAATACCAACTAAAATGCTAAGCTTTTAAACATGAAAGTTTTCATGACAATCTAAGTATATCTAATGCTATTTTTTTTAACTTTTATGAAATATATATATATATATATATTGAATTTGAGTTTATTTAAATTTATTTATAAATTTTAAATTATTTGTTGACATAGTATATAAGATAAAATAGTACCATGTTAGCATGAAATGCACGTGGACTACCACGTGGGTTGCCACACCAACATCATTAAAAAATTAATGTTTTAATCAATATTTCTGTTTAAAGAAAAGAAAATGACTCATTTTGAAAGGTTAATAACGAAATTTAGCTAAAACAAAAAGAAACAAAAGCCAATTGACAGAAAATTAAGTATTGGGGGTTAAATTTAACATTATATAAATTATAAAAATCAAATAATTTTTTTATAAATTTCTAAAAATAAATAAAAACGAAATATTCTCTTTGGGTCATGTAATTTTGTTATAATTTTCATAAAAATAAAAAAATATAATTTATATAAAAAACAAAAAAATAATTTTAATAAAATTAAAATTTCAAATATTAACATCACAATTATGTCATTATCACCATGTGCTCATTGGGCCATATAAAAAAGTTAACATTATTTGTAGTAAGTATCCTTTTGTGTAATGGAAACCAAACATAGGAACCAATTTGAAAAAAAAAGTCAAGATATAGGTACCCAAAAATACATTTTACCTATATTAATTAAGTTTATTATTCCAAAAGCCATTGGCATGTGATTTTCCCGGGAAACGGAAAGAAGATTAGAAAAAAAGGGGGTTTTCCCGTTCTATTTTCCTCCAAAAATTTTCAAACTCTGCCGCGTTTTTCATTTCACCTCAGCCATGGCGCCATTTCACACTTTCCCTCTCTTAACTCACAATCATATATCTTTAGTCCACTCTGAAATTCCCTCACTATTCCTTTCCCTCTATCTTTCTTTTCACTTTCCAAAGGAAAATGGGGAAGCAAAGCAAGAAACCGGAGAATCTGGGCAAAGGAAAAGTCACTCCGGTCCAAGTTGCATTCATCGTCGATCGTTACCTTTCCGATAACAACTACACTGAAACTCGTTCCATTTTCAGAAACGAAGCTTCTTCTCTCATTTCAAAATCCCCTGTTCGAGAGGTAGGTCCCTAATTGACTGGATTCGTTAATCTGTTATCTCCATTCTTTATTATTATTATTATTATTATTATTTTTTTTGAATTATTTCTTGTTTTCTGCTATAGGCGCCGAAGAGTTTGTTGAGTTTAGGGGCGATGTTAGACGAGTATATCTGTTTGAAAGAGCAAAAGGTGATAGTAGAGCAGGAAAAAGCTCGTTTGGAGCAAGAAAAATGCAGGGTTCAGTCCCTTTTGCAGGGAATGCAAAGCGTAATGAACGCTTACAATGCAAGTGCCACTGCATCATTGCCTATGATTCCTCATGCTAATGCAACTAAAACAGTAGCCGTGGTTCCTCAATCAGATCCACGTGCCGGATCTCCTCCAGGTACAAATGCTGAGCTTTGGGTGGTTACTTAGTTGTATTAGAACTGGCCATGTTTTTGTTAGATCTTACTTTAGGTTGAGCTGTTGATGATAGCATTGGAAGAATTTGAGCCTTTGAGGACTGAAACGTTTATCAAATATAGGTGTCATCGGTTTAGCTCAAAATTATTGTTTGATTAGATGTTTGTATATTTAGTATGGTGGTAATAAATTCTGAATATTTTAAAGTTGTGCTAAATGGAATATTTGGAATTGGGGACTTGTGGCAATTTATTTTTGATAAGTATTTTGTGTTTTCAATTGATGCAATTGGGTTTTAGAGTACTCTGGAGATGTCTAAATTGTTGTATTTCTATTTGAGAATTATTTCATGATAATAATTTCAAATCATGGTATATGATCAAAAAATCGATATGCGTATTTCTTGTGTTCTTTTTGCTAAGCAATTCCTGTATTTTGTCGATGTTCTTGCTTTATAGGCCCTCCTGTCTATAGTACACCAACTGTTATTCCAGTATCTGGTCCTTCTAATTCCAGAATGGAGAGAAACAATTACTCTTCGCCAGTTCCAAGTCAGCCATTAACAAGAAATAAAAGGAGCTCGGAAGTTGTTGCTGAAGCCCCAATAGCTGCAAAGAAAACTCGTAGCAGATCAACTTCTACGAAGTTAGCAACCCAAGGTCTGCTTTCTTCATTCTTATGCCCCATCATTTCATGGCTTGATACATCCATAACATCCCTGACATGTTTGTTGCAGGAACAGAGAAGCTGCCAGAGTCTGATAATGTAATGAATAGACAAGAAGATGGTCAGTTACGTTTTTTAAATCAATCAACACCCGCCAGCTGCACACCCAATGAATTGACAATGCACGCATCTGGAGTTGCAAAGTGTTTGTTCAATCGGCCACAGCTGTCCCCTCCAACTAATTCTTCAGGTCCTAAGACACCCCCGCAAGCAGTTTCTCCTCAGAGTGATAAATTAATGACTCCTTTTGGTGGTTCTTCAACTGCTAACTGCGGTCACGGCAATACTCCTCAAGAGATCACTCCTGCTAACTGCACTATAATTTCAACTGAGAGAGTCACGGTTAGTCCTTTAAAACAAAAGACGTGCTACACCATTGAGAGGAATCGTTGTATTTCTTCTTGTTCACCAGTTAAGACAGGCTTAACGAGGCTTGGCAAGAGGGATCATGTAAAGAGCAGGCTGGACTTTGATGGTTCTGATGCAACAGTTGATGTGTACAAGCCAATAATGAACGAGACCTCCACGTCTGAGTCTGAAATAGATGCAGATCTCTTTGACCTGGATTTGCCAAATTTAGATGCTTTTGGTGAAAATTTCTCCTTTTCGGAACTATTAGTGGATCTTGATCTTGGACCTGATGGAATTGGCTACCCTTGCCAACCAACGTTGGGTACTTCTGGATCTGCTCTTTCAGGGTATTGATTCTAACTTCAATCAAATTACATTTTTTGACCATTAGTTTCTCCACTCATTTCTTCATTAATTTCCGTGTAGTCATTTTTCTCTGACGTTTATTTTCTGTCATGCCTCACAGGTCATCTCATGACTCAGGGGAGGACAATCTGGGGGCTAATCAAGTCATGTCAGAGTTTTCATCTACTGTCACAGAAGTGTTTTCAGAAAAAAACATGAATGCAGAAGGTGGTAAAGCTTACTGCTGCCTAATTTTATTGCTTCTAAACTGATATTTGTATGCTTACTCTGCATGTCCTATGGTTGCAGGACCCAACACCTTGACATCAATGAAGTCTATAACAAAATGCATAAAGATATTGAGCCCTGGTAAAACACTATATCCTGCTACAGTCATCATTTTGAAAGTTAATATTTCTCTTTATTCATGTTTACTTTTTCCTGAATTTGCAGCAAAAGGTCAAAGAACTTCTCCGGATAAAAACAATTATTCTGCTACAAACTGAGTGGTTTTACCATCAAGATGACTAGTTGGCTGACTATCGGTACAGCACTCACTACAAGCAATATCTAAACCCTTCAAGCATTTTAACATGGCATTAAGCTAATTTCTTTGTAAAGATCAAGTTATGTTTGCCAATGTGATTTTTGTGTAAAATTTGAGCAACATAGATGCTCTACAAACTCAAGAATTGTTAATCAAATGTTGTATTTTTTAATTAAACATGTAGGATACTAAAGATACCATGGAGATGTTGGTAGCATTTTGATTGTCTAACCATGTAATTCTTTAATTGAAAACTTCTCTAGTCATCCTTGATAGGAGACTTGTCATCTTATGTACTTGAAATATGCCCATAACATGCAAAAAGGTTGAAACCCATATGTTGGTGCTAAACAGCTCAAGCCAAGTACTTCTGTAATTTCTGAACTTCATCTGGGCTGCCAATGAAAATTGGTGTACGTTGGTGTACCTGCCAATATAACATGCTAAAGCCATTAATGCTTGTCTAGTGCAAGGACATGCTCCTGTTAACATTGTAATTCTTAGTCAATATGGTTCTTGTTTAAGCTGTTACCTGCTCAGGTACGATGTCAAGAATTCTTTGAACTCCATCTATTGCAGTGCCACCAGCTTGTTCTATTAAAAAGCTCATTGGGGCACACTCATATAGTAGCCTCAGATTTCCATTTTTGCTGTTCTTGTTCTTAGGGTTGCCATAGATGCCACCGCGAAGCAGCATTCGATGAATTTCACCAACAAGGCAACCTATGTAGCGGCCTGAGTATGGTTTGCCATTGGATCCTGGTTGCCTAAGGTGGTCAAGGTAGTTCTTCAGTTTGTCATCCCAGAGGTCATAATTTCCTTCATTGAAAGAGTAAATTTTACCAGACTCAGGTATTTTGATATTCTCATGTGTTAACACAAATTCTCCATAAGTGGGATCTAGGGTGAATGCAAACACTCCCTTGCCTAAGGAGATGGTGAACACTACAGAGCTTGAATATAGACAATAGCCAGCAACCAATAAATTTCTCCCTGGCTGGCAAACATTGATGATGCATTTTTCTCTTGCTTGATCAAGCTGTATTGTAAACGAGTTGAAACCATTTAGGTAAGAGATTAAAACAGTGGCCTTGTTTAAATAAATGTGGACTGTTTTTTTGCAGTTCACTTCCACTGTTTAGTTGCAGCTGTAGGATACAAAACTGCAGGTAATCTATGCTGGTTAATTGTGTTCTTGACTGTAAAAGTACCATGGAGGCCCTTGTACCATAAGTCTGGTTGTATTTTGGTCTATCTATTCAAAAAATTGACAAACTAGTCTTTGTACATTATATTAATGTGTAAATAGGTCATTTTAGTTAAAATTTTGAACAAATTTGTCCTTGTACATTAGATTAATGCTGACGTAAACAGATTAATGAAATGGATAAAATTTTGAATAGAAGAATTAATTTACTTTTTGATCTAATATATAGGAACTAATTTGTAGTAGTGGGGTAAATGCAATCTTACTCCTAATATAGGGTCCTCCATGGTATTTTAACCTTTATTGACTAAGATTAGACTTTACAGATGAAAGGATTACCGTGGAGGTATCATCGAGATCGATAAGGCATTGCTCGTCAGGGCCATATATGCCAAAGATTGATCCAGTTGTTAATGCAGTATCAATATTGGCTGATCCATCTATAGGATCAAAGACAACAATGTAGTTTCCAGAATAAGTTTCTTCAACTGCAACAGGTACATTTTCTTCCTCTGATGCTATAATCCCTGTTCGTCCACTTGATCTTAGGCAGTTGCAGAACAACTAAACTTATATTATGTACCTTGGGTTAGTGAATAAACATCGTAACATGTCATGGTATTTTTGTCTCATGTTACTAAACGACATAAATAAAACCCATTGGAAACATAGACTAACCTCATTGGATATAACGTCCAGCTTCTTCTGGTCTTCACCTTGGACATTGATAGTACCTTGGCCGCCGGTGAGATTAATAATGCTTGATCTTTGGAGCAACGAAGCTATCTGTTTACAAGCCAAGGAGATGCTTGATAGAACAACAGTGAGCTCGGCGTCAATGTTGCCTGCTAGTTCTTGTTTCAACAGCCAAGAGGTTAAATTCTCGAGTGCAAACTGGGTCTTCCTTTGCTCCTTATTTTGGACTTGTTGTGTCACTGTTTCCGGCAATGGAAGTTCCACCGCTTTACGTTGAACGCCGGTGGAAATTCTGTGTGCGAAACTTGGCGAGTAGTGATTGAAACGATGAAGACTATGAGGAGAGGTGGATCGATGTGACTTTGAGAAGAGGATATTGCAACAGGACGAAGTTGAAATTGCCTGAACCATTTTTTCTTTTTCAGTTTTCTATTTTCCGCTGATCCTTTCTATAATTTTGGTTGTGTGTTTAAAACTTCCAATTGGGCAGTTGTTTGCTTATCTGCTTGTTGCTGACAAATGGGTGATGGTGATTATGCCTGCAATCAATCCAAATGGAAGATAGCATCCACCATATAGCCTACCAGGACCCACTTGTATTATGTCAAAGTTTCTACTTTTAGCTCTCTCATTTATATGGGTTTTTGGTTAAAAAGCCCAGTTGGTGTAAATACTTGTTATGGGCTTCAAAGCTCTGTTTCTGGAACCATGGAATTCCACTACGGTAGTGAATTTGTATCGGTAATTCTTGTGTCGGTCGGAATCAGGGGCAAACGCATGTGCTCCCGCGTCTTTTAAAATATAAAATTGTTATTTAGTTCTTTAAAATTTTTTAAAAATTTTAAATTAGTAAAGATAAAATTATATTTTGGTCCCCTAAAATTATAAAAATTTGATTTAATTCTTTATAAATTATAAATATATAAACTATAAAAAAAATTAAAATTTCATCCAGTCTCCTCTAAAAAATTATTCTAGCTTCACCTTTGTTTGTAATGCTTTATTCTAATAGTAAACTAAAACATTAAACTTTAAGTTTTGTTTCAGTCTAAATTTTAGTTGGTATCCATTGTATTAGTTGATCTTATCCACATTGACCTATAGAAGCCATTTAAAATTTAAAATTAATTTTTTTTTTAGTTTGATTTTGTTAAATGGTGGTGTTAATTATGACTCCTATTTCAGTCAAATTCGAGAAGTAATCTTCTAGTTAAACTCTGTTTATTTGTTTCAATCAAACACTGATTAGTTTAGATTATTTTATTATTATTTGACCTATGGATTTAGCCTATAAATAGGCTCTTTTACAACCTTAGAAAATAACACCCATTAGATATTAGAACTCATAACACATTTAGAGAATTTTGTGTTTACGTTTTGAGGGTTCTTTATTTTCGGGTTTTCGGGGTTTAGTTTTTTATCTCCATCTTTTGTACTCTTCATTCTGTTGCCATTATAGTAAAATTATCTTTGCCCGTGGTTTTTTATCCTCTTTGGAGGAGTTTTTCCACGTTAAAATTGTGTGTTAAATTTCTCAATTTCTTTTGCTATTTTTTACTTGTTCGTTGCTTAATCGGGACGATCCTAACAAGTGGTATCAGAGCTAGTTAAATTTTCATAAATCAGCCCATTCAGATATGGCAGCAACAAGGTTTGAAATTGAGAAGTTCGATGGTGAGACAAATTTCAATCTATGGCAAGTTCGGATGATGGCAATTCTAGTTCAATCCGGTTTGAAAAAGGTTGTTACCGGGAAAAAGCCTGAGAATCTAAATAAAACAGAATGGGAAGAGCTTGATGAAAAGGCTTTGTCTGCAATCCAATTGTGCCTCGCGAATACGGTATTGCAGGAGGTATTGATGGAGAAGACCTCATCTGCCTTATGGAAAAGGTTAGAAACTCTTTATGCGACTAAGTCTCTGGCTAACCGTTTAGTGTTGAAACAACGTCTATTTACGTTTCGCATGAACGAAGGTGAGCTTCTTAGAGATCACATCAGTCAATTCATTACTCTTTTAAATGATTTAAAGAATGTTGAGGTTCATATTGACGATGAAGATCAGGCTATGCTATTATTGTGCTCTTTACCCCCTTCATACAAGTCTTTCAGGGAGACCCTGATTTATGGCAGAGACAAACTCTCGTTCGAAGATGTGAAGGGTAATTTGTTGAGTAGAGACAAACTCGACAATGAGCTTCATTTGGATAGCAAGGCAAATAGGCAAGCTTCCGTTTTGATAGCATCAAAGAAACGAGACAAAAGGTGTCGTTATTGTAAAAAGTTAGGTCACGTCAAAGCAGATTGTTATAAACTGCAAAAGAAAAGAGCCGCTGAGAGTAACGAGGAAGATGTAGCTGGTGCTAATTTGGCCGATGAAAGCGGTGATGATTTCTTGTTAGTGTCAACGAGCGATAACTCCAAGCTCACGTCCGAGTGGATCCTAGATTCAGGATGTTCTTTCCACATGTGTCCCAATAGAGAATGGTTCTCCACATACAGTTCGGTTGAAGGTGGAGTTGTGTGCATGGGAAACGATTCATCTAGTAAGGTAATTGGAATTGGTACTGTTAAAATTAGGATACACGATGGGACAATTAGGATACTCTCAGATGTCAGGTATGTACCTGATTTACGAAAGAATCTCATCTCCTTGAGTATTTTAGACTTGAAAGGATGCAGAATCAACATCGAGTCGAGCAGCATTAAAGTATCTCGTGGAGCTCTCGTTTTGTTAAAAGGTAAAAGAACTGGCAGTCTTTATATTCTGGAAGGTTCTACAGTGACCGGTGAAATTGGACGTCCCTCGTCTGTTACAGAGTCGAAGTCAACTCATTTAGAGCGGAGGCAACTTGGTCATAGGAGGGAAAAAGGTATGACCGTTTCGTTGAAGAAAGGTTCTCTTTTGGATGCAGGTTTTGAAAAGTTAGGGCACTGTGTTCGTGAAAATCAAACCCGGGTTAGTTTTGATTTGGCAGTGTACAAGTCGAAGGCTAGAAGTCTTCCAGCTTCTAAGCATAGAATCGACTCAGTTAATTCCCTGCATGGTTCAAGATAGGCTCGTGGCGGGCTTTGGCAAAGATGGCATTGTGGAAATATGAGTCAAGGTGGAGATTTGTTAATTATGACTCCTATTTCAGTCAAATTCGAGAAGTAATCTTCTAGTTAAACTCTGTTTATTTGTTTCAATCAAACACTGATTAGTTTAGATTATTTTATTATTATTTGACCTATGGATTTAGCCTATAAATAGGCTCTTTTACAACCTTAGAAAATAACACCCATTAGATATTAGAACTCATAACACATTTAGAGAATTTTGTGTTTACGTTTTGAGGGTTCTTTATTTTCGGGTTTTCGGGGTTTAGTTTTTTATCTCCATCTTTTGTACTCTTCATTCTGTTGCCATTATAGTAAAATTATCTTTACCCGTGGTTTTTTATCCTCTTTGGAGGAGTTTTTCCACGTTAAAATTGTGTGTTAAATTTCTCAATTTCTTTTGCTATTTTTTACTTGTTCGTTGCTTAATCGGGACGATCCTAACAGGTGGATTGTTATATGTATAGTATAAGATGATATTATTGTTTAATTATAGGATTTTTTTACTTGTTTATTTTGAGTTTGTTTAATAATAAATTGTATTTATGAAATTTATTGAAAGGATATTTTATATAATTGATGAATATTTTGTAGTTATAATTTATTTAATATTTATAAATATTTTTTATATACATATATAAAATATATTTAAAAAAATAGTAAATCTAAAATGATATATCTGAACACAAATACATACAATAGAAGAATAATACGTCTTATAGACATGAAATTCACTCCAAAATCTTGTTGGGTTAAAGCCATTAGGTTTAATCTCTTGATTTATTAGTCATGGGTGCTTTGAAAAGCCCAATCAAAATGTGAACTGAATTGTACAGTAGATATTCTCAATTTGGTATTATTACTCATGGATGCTTTAAAGCCCAACCAATATGTAACTAAACTGTACAATAAAAAAATATAATGATAAGTTTATCCTTTAAGGTTTATATTTTTGTTAATTTGGTTTTTGATTTTTTTAAATAAATTTGGCTTTTTAAATTTTCAAAAAATAGTCAAATCATTTTTTTAACATATTGCTGATTAAAATATTAATTTTTTTAACAATGTTAACATGGTAAACTGTGTTCTTTATGTTGACATAACACTATTTATTTATATGTCACATCAACAAATTGTTTAATAATTATAAAAAATATTTAAAAAATAAAATAATTCAAAATTCAATATATATATAATTCATAATAATTCAAAAAATTAACATGAAGTACATGTGAATTGTCATATGGCTGGCATGTCTAAAAATTTAACATTTTAGTCAATATTTTCGTTAAAACAATAACAATTCGACTCAAATTTGACTCTTTTTAAAAAGGTTGATAATCAAATTCGATTCCTTTTAAAAGGGATACTTTAAGGCCAAAATTTTTATTATGCCAAAAAAAAAAATTATTAGTTTGGTATTTGAAGAATTTCTAAAATTAGTTTAGTATTTATTCTTTCATTTCATCATTAGTTATTTTAGTGTATTTTTTCATTAAAAAAAAAACTAACATGAAAATATACAACCAATTCAAACGAGATATGCGTCCAAAATGTTAAAAGAGCAGTTCAAAAATTAAAAGCATAAATTTCAAAGGAAAATTCTAAAAAAATTATTAAAATGTTATAAAAAAATCTAAATTATAAAAAAATAAAGTTTTTTTCTCTAAAATTTTAAAAACCTATAAAATTATAAAAATGAGAAAAATCTAAACCCTCCATAAAATTCATATATATAATTGAAATTATAAAAATAAAAAAATTAAAAATTCTAATATGTTTGTTGATATCGAGTACAACGAGGAAGACAAGAAGGAGATCAAAGTGGTGCAACGGAGGTTCGTTCACCTAAAGAGGCTAAGATCCGGAACATGAACAAGAGGACAGACTGATCAAGAAGATAATTGATCAGAGTTACCTTAGGATGCTAAAATATCGATCCCTTCTTTATCTTTCTTTAGGGTCTTTATAGGAGAGGTTCTCTTATCCGTTAGTATGGCGTGGCAGGATACACAGTTAGCCTTGCTAAATGTAACGTGTAAAGGATAATCATGGGCGTGTATCATATGTCTCTATTAGTACGAGCTTATTATGCCTAAATATACTCCTCAGTGTCTTGGAAGCGCATTCACACTAGAAGAGTGTTCACACTTAAATATAGGTGGATGCCTCTATTTAGATTGAGCGGGTGCTCTTTCTTAGAGGTTTTGAGAATGAGTGGCCTGTTGATGCGTTGTTTGAGAAGGAGTCAACGCATAGGTCAACGACAGGTTCGGTATTGATATGTGTCCAAACAATGAAGGGGTATAACAATAGACCCCTTGGGTTGAACAAGAGGTTATTAAGTGGCCTCTCGTAAGGCATGATCCAAAATTGGATGATGGTTTGACCCACTAAAGAAGTTGAAGAGCTTTAGATTTTTTCTAGAATAACTATCATAAATGCGATGTTTTCTAGGAAAAGTGGCCATGATGAGGGGTATTAGACATTGCACAGGTGGCTCGATGTTATTGGTTATGGCCTTCGAACCCAAAACGGTACATTTATGAGGGAAAGTTGAAAAATCTATGAATTTGGGCTTATACCGTCTCTGGAACTACTTTGTTCTTCCAAAGTTCTTACTTTTTTATTGTTTAAGATTTCATTTCAATTGTTGTATTTTGGGGTTTTCTTTATTTCTTCATCGTTTTTGCTATTTTATTAGTAAAAAAATGGTTAGATTTGCAAGGTGAGATAGATCTTCTATTGTCAACAACAAGGTGGCAACGACCAATCCCAGGAGAACTATGATGACTAGGGGCCAAAAGGGGTAAATCCCTGAGGACCTAAGAGATGTAAATGAATCGATGATTTGTGATGAGTGTAAGTTTACTACAATAGAACAGAAAATGCGGAGGGTGCTGAAATTCAAGGGTCTCCTCATAAGGCATCCTAAGTACAAATTTAGTATTTCGGAGGGGAAACATCATCTAAGCTGTAACAACTCATTTTTCCGTGGTGTCAGAAACAATGATTTTGAGACCACAATTTTGACGAATGAGTCTGTAAATATTATTATTTAATATTTACAAGTCAAGTATTATGATATAGAGAATTTTTATTTGTTAAATTTTATTTAATTGAATAATTAGTTAAGTACAAGTGTTTTGTCCCTAAAGTTAAGTGGTTTTAAAAAATAAGGTATCAGGACAGTAACACCCCTAACCCCTATCCGTCGCTGGAATAGGGTCACGGAGTACTACTGGGGTTCACAGAACATTCGCATGCAATTTGTATTAAAATACCATTCATACTAAAATTTTTTTCCTTATTGTCCCTTGATTGGGCCCTCGAGGCCCAAAACGAGTATTAGAATCGAATCGGGACCTCTAAGAATTTTTTGCAAAATTACAAAATTTTTCTAAGGTGCAGGGCTCACATGCACGTGTGGTCCAAGAGACACGCCCGTGCTACAGGCCATGTTCGATTTAGGGTGCTCTCTGACTTGCGCCACACGGTCATGCCACACGCCCGTGTGCTAGGCCATGTGGATAATTAATTTAATTCAAATTAGGTGTAGGTTTCCCATGGCCAAGACACACGCTCGTGTTTTAGGCCGTGTCTCCCACACGGCTGAGACACACGCCCGTGTGCTCAATTCTGAGCATTTTGTTTTCTTGAATTTGAGGTGCAGGGGACACACGGCCTGACTACATGCCCGTGCGTCTACCCGTGTGGACAAAATGAAGCCATTTCTTAGCTTCATTTTCTCACGCAATATTGCCAACAACCTACACCAATACTTGCCTGAATATACCAGCTAGATCAAGCATTAAAACCAAGCCTCAACTAACATCTATCATGGCATAATATCACATGCCATTCATGTTTATAATCATACTTTTAGTGTATATTCAAGATAAACATACTCTATGCATCCACATTTAGCACATAAACATTGAACATGAGATAACTTACAAACATCCCAAATAAATCATTACTAGCCATTCCAATGGCTAGATTACAAAATATCACTTACAAGTCATCATTTGACCAACAAGTCTATACATGCCATTATACCAAAATGAGATTTCTAAATATACCAAAATAGAGATAGTGGATAGTGTGATTATGCTTCGACCGATCCTTCAACCTTCGCGAGCTTACAAGCACTATAAAACAAAGGAAAATTAAACGGGGTAAGCATTTTCATGCTTAGTGAGTTCGTATAACGAGAAATAAACTTACCAGTTATATCTATTCAAGCTAGCATACATAAACATACATTTCATCTATTATAGGTAGTTCACCTAAACATATACACTTAATCAAAAAAATTAGTCACATAACATCATATAAATATCAAGTAAACATTAATAAGCTCATTATATACAAACTTCCATTAATTCCACCTCTCCATATTTCGAGAGTCTTTCCCGTTGAACTAATGAAATTTCGATGGACATTCGGGTGATGTACATAAGGTATACATATGAATTATCCGTCAATTCGTATTCATTATTACCTATTGGACGTAAGTCCGAGGAGCACACTCTCGAGCCACATAATTTTACAACAAGATTACCAGTCCAGGCTAAATCCCGATTTTCAACCAACGTTCACAAGAGTCATTTAGGATTGCCAGTCTAAGCTAAATCCTATTAGTGACCTGTACTTTAAAGAGCTTAATTAGGGTTACCCATCTGGGCTAAACCCAATCTATAACATATGCTCGAGAGGCTTAAATTTAGGATTACCCGTCCGGGCTAAATCCTATTTGTAACCTTTGCCATTTATACCCGTTTCAAGAAATCACCATAATCCATTGAATTTCAATATTCAACCGGGACATGATATTTTATCAATATTTCCAACTTGTAATTATTTCATTATGTATATCACCACATACATATTATCACAATCATAATTCAATTCAAACATATTACCGTACCAAATTAAGTTACATGAACTTACCTTGACAGTTGTTTGTGCTTGAATTCCAACTAATTCGAAACTTTTTGTTTCCCTCGATCTAATTCCGTAGTTGGTCTTTCCGGGTCTATATAAGAAAATTTAATTATTAACTCACCACATGTTACTTACATTTGCATTCTACTACATCCTAGGCAAAATTACTATTTTACCCCTACTCTTTTCAAAAATTCTAATTTCGTCCCTAGGCTCAAAAAACAAAATTCATGCAATCTAGTCCTCTTTCCAAGCCTAACCAAGATTTAATAACAATTTTTACAACACACACATTTCAAAAATTTTAGAATTTTCTATGGATTTTGCCACTTTTTCATTTTAGTCCCTAAATCAAGTTTCCATGAAAAATTGCTTTGTAAAGTTGTTTATCTATCAACTATCTATCATTTTCTACCATAAATTTCAAATTTACAGCATTTACATCCATGGAAAAGTTTCTACACTTTTTTTTATCTTTTCAAATAAATCCCATAAATAGAAAGATTAGGCTATCCCGATTCTAAAAATATAAAAATCATTAAAAACGAGATTTGATTTCATACCTTTCTAAGCTTGAAAAGTTCTCTTCCTCTCTCCTAGGGTTTCCATAGAAAAATTGGGGAAGAAGATGAATAGAAAAGATGATAATTTCTTTTTATTTTTCTATCATCTTTTGATTTTGTTGATTTTCAATTTAGTCCCTAGTCATTTCTAATTTTTCCATGGATGAGTCACTAAGAAAAATCTACATACTTTTCTTAATGGTCTAATTACCATATAAGGACCTCTATTTTTGAATTCCATAGCTATTTAATCCTTATAGCTACTAGAATTCAACTTTTGCATTTTATGCACTTTAGTCCTTTACCTAATTAACTACACAATCGATAAAATTTTCGTATCAAAATTTTCATGTGACCTTCCTATCATAATACCAACCATAAAATAAAATAAAATAAAATAAAATAAATTTTTATTTTTGGGCTCGGATTTGTGGTCACGAAACCACTGTTCCAATCTCACCGAAAATAGGCTGTTATAAGGACCTTGTTTCTTTAAACCGAGCTCGTAAATATTTTTATTAAATATTTTCAGAGTTACTATATAGGTGAATTAAAGTTTGGTCTAAAAATTTTAGTGATTGGATGATTAATTGGAGTATAATGACTAAATTGTAAAAGTGGTAGAAATTAATCACTATGGAATCTTAATTAATTAGAGGACCAAATGAGTAATTAGACCATTTCCAAATGGTCAAACAGTGGTGATAGCCAACTATCATCCACCAAAAGTGTTAATTAAGAGTAATGCTAATGAATTAATGATTTATTAAATAATAAGTTAATCATAATATAAGTTAAATTTATAAAGAAATCAAACATGCTCTTCATCTTTTTCTTATGAAAGCCCGAATGTAAGAAGGGAGAAAACCCTTGGTCATGTTTATGCTTAAATCTCTAAATCGGTAAGTGATTTCAATCTCGTTTATTGTAATTTTTATGTTTTTGAGATCGTTGCAATTAGGTCCAATTAACCCGTATCTCCATTTTCAAAACTATTAAAGATTTTAAAATTTTTCATTGGTGAATCTTAGATGTTCTTGATAGAAAATCATAGATTTGGAAGTTATGAAATGTTTAAGGACTATTTTATAAAGTGATTTTTGTTAGTTTTGAACATAAGGACTAAATTGTTAATATCTTGAAATTTATATGTAATTTTCGTGATTTTTGATAATAGGTGGTTGTAATTGAATGTATTTGGAATTGGTTTAAAGTTTGAAGTCCAAATTTGGAAGTTATGACAAGTTTGATTTTAAGACTAAATTGAAAAAACGTAAAATTTTAGGAAAATTGTGTAAAATGAAATTAAAAGATTATAATAATGAATTTGAGTATTATTATGAGATTGATATTGATATTTTGAATCTTAACTATTATATAGATCAAGTTGTTGACTTAGGAAAAAAAGGGAAAACCACTAAATAGTCTTTGATAGCTAAACTATTACGGTTTTGTCAGGTAAGTTCATACTACTTCCGTGATTTCACGTTATTATTAAAATTTGTTAATTATTTGTATATAAACTGCTGAAATGGAAATCATACTATGTGGTATTAAGTTGAATTCTGAGATAATTTTGATGGACTGAGTAAAAGTTTCATACACGAGGTTTCTAAATGATTCCCGTTCTAGACCGAGCTTCAGCATTTGTTGTGGACTCGGATATACACGTGACACAGATTTAGCTTGGACTGGTAATCTGTTGTTGTTTTAAAGGTTTAGCCTGGATTGGTAACCTTACATGTATATATAGCCTTGGCTAGGCTATTTTTCTGTGTTGTCAACGGTTTAGCCCGGATGGGTAACCTGACACATGTATTTCTGTACCCGATTAGCTCGAATGAGCATTAAATGTTTCCCACACTCGTGTATTGAGTTCTTTTACAAAGTTCCTTCGGTAAATCAAAGGATATATAGTGTGAATTTGTAGTGTTAATGTGGGTGAGATATGAACTTAAATATCTGTATGTTCATTTTTATTGACTCAGAATTTTTAAATTGATGATAGGGAAAATATTTTGAATAGCCATTGCATTTAACTATTAAATTAGTATGGTATGTATTGAATTGAATTATATGAGCTTACTAAGTATTTTTTATACTTATTTTTGTTATTCTGTTCTGTAGATTTTGGATACTCTGAATGTGTCGATCGAACCAACGGGAGCTCACACCTACTATCTTTTGACTCGGTAGATTTTGAAGTTTGAAAGTATGGTTAGTTATGGTATATATATATTTGCAAGTAATGATCATGTTTTGGTACATTGTTTATGAATGAATTTATATGTAACTTTGATGTATGTATTGGTTAATGCATATTTGGTATTTTGATAATGGGTTGTTATATGGCAAGTTTGAATGGTATTATAGGTGTTTATATGATAGCAAGTTTTGTTATGAATATTGCTAATTTTTTATGCTAGAATTAATGAGTTGAATGATTTGGATGGTAGTTGTTTAATGGGTGTATTGTGTTGCCATTGTGGGCATATTAATTAGGCACTTAGGTTGTAGGATTTGGGTTGTTTTGAGTATGTTTAAATGTGTTTTGAATATGTGAAAATAATTGCAAATGGTATAACTTGGGTCCTAAAGAATGGTTGAGAAAATGACTTGTTTTTGAAGGTATTTTAGGTGCACACGGCCTGTGACATGGCCTGCCACACGGTTGTGTGCTACACACAGTCACTCCACATGGCTATGTGACCTATTTAATTTTGGTGCAAGTTTTTCCACACGGGCATAGGTTGTTACACGATCTAGAGACATGGTTGTGTGACCCTTGATAAACCATAAAAGTAACATATTTTTATCCCACATTTATTATGCTTTTGGATGATTTATCCCTTGTTTTATATAAAAAGGTGCTCTTAATCCTTTCTTTTCATGTTTTATACTCAGGAAAGCACCCGAAGATAAAAAGAACACAAAACGGGCCTAAAACGGAGAAAATGGGCCTTAGCACGAAATCGACACGGCCTGACCCAAAGCCCACACGGCCGTACCTCGACGAACACCTAGA
Organism: Gossypium australe; assembly: GCA_005393395.2. Classification (NCBI taxonomy): domain Eukaryota; kingdom Viridiplantae; phylum Streptophyta; class Magnoliopsida; order Malvales; family Malvaceae; genus Gossypium; species Gossypium australe. Next base: position 109,697,488 of record CM016617.1, on the reverse strand, counting down.
GCACGGCCTCAACCCCGTCACACATGGCCGTGCCTCAAGAGAAATCCGAACACGGTCAGGTTTCGATTCACACGGGCGTGTGACATGGCCGTGCCTCTGACGCTGGAAAGAGCAATTTTAGTCGGAAAAGGATACTTAGGGAGAAAGAATCGCGTTCCAAGAGCCTATAAATAAGCCCCAAGTATCACCAGCTGGGGGGAGCGAAAGCGAGGCCAAGGAGCCAAGCCGAGAAGGTCAGAGTTAGGGAATAACAGGAAGGATAGCCAGTTGATCCATCCCAAGAAGCCGGAATTATACTTAATACGGCGGAATTCTCCTTCGATTCCTTTAGGGGGTTTTAGGATTTTTCTTATGTTTTGTTTTATCTTTTCTCTTGCGATGGTTTGTTATTTCATTATGAACTAAACCCCTCAGATACTTGAAGGGGATGAAACCTAGATGGATTTTATTATTTGATTACTTTAAGTTATATGATAAATTACTTAGTTTGTTCTTAATTATGTTTCTTAATCCAAATCTAATGTGCTTAGGTGGAGGAGGAATAGACCCTGCCTAAGAGAAGATCTAACATAATTAAACGGAGTTGATCGAACGCCTAGAGATAGGGTTACGAGATTTTGCCAGATTAGGGTGAAACCTAATATAGGAGTCCATTGATCGATTTATTGCTATCCTAGGGGGTTATTATAAGCGAACGAGAGTTCCTCTAATTAACTTAGGGTTAGACGTTATTCGCCTCGAGAGAGGGTTTAATATAGGTTAGGGAGTCTCACGGATCAAGCTAAGTAAAATAAATCATATAATTTAGGGTTAGATAATAAGTGAAGTCTAGGTGGATTCTTTCCGAGGGTATCGTTAAAATCAACTGAGTTTTTCCTAAAAGTTATTTTCTAATTCGTCTTCTTGTCTTTGTGTCTTTAGTTTAGTTGTCGTCAATTTAGTTTAAAAGTAATCTTCACTCTAACTTTAAGACTAAATAATAAGAAGAAAGTGAGTATTAATACTTTTAGTTCCTTTGGGTTCGATAACCGGTCTTGTCTAGCTATACTACTGTTCGATAGGTACACTTGCCTTAATATCGTTGTCAGAGTTAGTCTCCAGGTTTGATCATTCTTTTATAAATATTTAAAACTCTGATTTTACAGCGATCAAGTTTTTGGCGCCGTTGCCGGGGAACTAAAATATTAAGAAAACTCTATTTTTATTACTTTAGTCCTAATTTTTATTTTTCACAATTTATTTTTCTTCTGAAATTTTCTCTCTTCCAACAGGTACCTCTAGTTTAAGACTAGAAGGAACCCGAGGGGACCTTTGGTATTCGACAACGAAATCGAAGCTACCGCTCGTAGGAATCGTCGGGAAACCAGGCGAGCCCTAGATTATATGGAGAGAGAGGAAGAAGATAGATCCAGTCCTATTGAAGGGATGGACGAAAACAACCCACCACCACGCGATATGGGTGACAACAATGCTCCACGCACAATGTTCGATTATGCGAAACCGTATTTAACAGGAGCAGAATCTAGTATTGTCAGGCCTGCTATATCTGCTAACAATTTTGAATTAAAGCCTAACACAATACAAATGATTCAACAGTTTGTTCAATTTGATGGTTTGCAGGACGAAGATCCAAACACGCATATAGCTAACTTTTTAGAGTTCTGTGATACCTTCAAAATAAATGGCGTTTCTGATGATGCCATACGTCTTCGGTTATTCCCTTTTTCATTAACAAACAAAGCTAAACAATGGTTAAAATCGTTACAACGAGGATCAATCACTACATGGGATCAGATGACCGAAAAGTTTTTGATGAAATATTTCCCACCGGCCAAAACGGCCAAATTACGAAATGATATCTCTTCTTTTGTGCAGATGGATGTAGAGATGCTCTACGACACATGGGAGAGATTCAAAGATCTCTTGAGAAGGTGCCCACACCATGGTCTACCCTTGTGGCTACAAGTCCAAACCTTTTACAACGGTGTAAATCCCTCAACGAGACAACTTATAGATTCAGCCGCCGGTGGAACATTAAATAACAAAACTCCAGAAGCAGCCTACGAGTTCATTGAAGAGATGTCTTTAAACAATTATCAGTGGCAAGCTTCAAGGACCAAACCAACAAAATCGGCAGGAGTTTTCAACATCGATGCCATGACCATGCTATCAACACAGCTAGAGATGATGAATAAAAAGCTTGATAATTTGTGTTCATCACAGGTACATCTAGTCATGCAGTGCGATGCAAGTGGAACTGTGGCGAATCCTGAGTACCCACCCTAGCAACAGGAGCAGAAGATGAACTGACGAACTACATAGGTAATAATTTCCGACCTAATAATAATCCTTATAGTAATACTTACAATCCAGGTTGGAGGAACCACCCAATTTTTTCGTGGGGAGGACAAGGAAACCAAGGAAATCAAAGGCAACAACCTCCTCAGAACTTCCGAAATCAGCCCTATCCACAAGAGAAGAAACCAATATACGAGAAGGAATCGGTAAAAACAGAAAAACGCCTGCAAGATATTGAGAGAACACTTAAAGATCAACAAACATTAATTGAAAAATTTACTGAGTCATTTGGGGAACTCACTAAGATGGTTGGAACGCTCACTAAGATGATCTGTGAAACACGTGCAGAAAATTTTCCTAAAGGGACAGAACAAGTAAAAGCAGTCTCACTAAGAAGTGGAAAGGAATTAAGTGAACGGAAAGAACAAACCCCAAACGAAAATAGTACAAGTGATAAGGGAATTGAGTATGTGACTCCATTACGCAATGAGAACAAACCATCAATCCCATATCCAACAAAGTTAAAGAAAGAGCGAATTGATGCACAATATGGTAAGTTTCTTGAACTTTTTAAACAAATACATATCAACTTACCTTTTGTTGAAGCTATTTCGCAGATGCCAAAGTACGCAAAATTCTTAAAAGAACTCCTGACAAATAAACGAAAACTTGAAGAGGTGTCAACGGTGGAACTTAATGAAGAGTGCTCAGCCATCCTCCAAAACAAGCTACCAACCAAGTTGAAAGACCTAGGAAGTTTTACTATCCCTTGTTTAATTGGTAGATTGAATGTTAAGAAAGCATTAGCTGATCTAGGCGCTAGTATAAATTTAATGCCTTATAAAATGTTTAAACAACTAGATCTTGGGGAACCAACATCTACTAGGATGAGTATTCAGTTAGCAGACAGATCTATTAAATATCCTTAGAGGAATCATCGAAGATGTTTTGGTAAAAATTGATAAATTTATTTTCCCTGTTGATTTTGTTATATTAGACCTGGATGAAGACATTAATGTTCCCTTAATTTTAGGGCGTCCTTTTTTAGCCACTGCTAGAGCTGTTATTGATGTCGGAGATGGTAAACTCGCACTAAGGATAGGAGATGAAGGAATTATTTTTCAAATTTATGATGCCATGCGATATTCTAAAGAGCAAGATGATTCTTGTTATTTTGTTGATACTACTGATTATATCATTCAAAATTCATTACAGGAAATCATACATGACGACACGATGGAACTGTGCCTAACTCAAGAAGAGGGGGAAGAAGATGCGGATGATGAGCTGAATCTGAATACATCATCATTCGAACAAATGAAAGAGGAAAGCATTAACAAAGATGACGAAATAAAATAGAAACCTTCCATCGAAGAACCACCAAAATTGGAATTGAAACAGTTACCAAAACACTTAGAATAAGCATTCCTCAGAGACAATTTTACATTACCAGTAATCATCTCTGCAGAACTAGAACCTAAGGAAAAAGAGGAGCTGATAAAGGTACTAAAAGAGCACAAGAAAGCCATAGCTTGGAAAATTTCTGACATCAAGGGAATAAGCCCCGCATTCTGCACCCACAAAATTTTAATGGCAGAAGAATATAAGCCGTGTGTGCAACCCCAGAGACGGTTAAACCCCAACATGAAAGAAGTGGTCAAAGCTGAGGTCATTAAACTCCTAGATGGAGGAATAATTTATCTTATCTCTGACAGCACTTGGGTAAGTCTTGTGCAGGTAGTTCCAAAGAAAAGAGGAATGACGGTTGTGCCCAATGAAAAGAATGAGTTGATTCCCACAAGAACAATCATAGGTTGGAGAGTTTGCATAGACTATAGAAAGTTGAATGATGCCACCAGAAAAGATCACTTCCCGTTACCCTTCATAGATCAAATATTAGAAAGATTATCCGGGCATATGTACTACTTTTTTTGGATGGACTCTCCGATTACTTCCAAATCCCCATAGCTCCTGAAGATCAAGAAAAGACGACATTCACATGCCCATACAGTACATTTGCTTATCGTAGAATGCCTTTTGGATTATGTAATGCACCTGCTACTTTTCAGCGTTGCATGTTGGCAATCTTCGATGAACTCGTGGAAGACATCATGGAGGTATTTATGGATGATTTTTCAGTATTCGGTAACTCTTTCCATCTTTGTCTTAAAAATTTAAAATGGGTTCTAATGAGATGTGAGGAAACAAACCTTGTTTTAAACTGGGAGAAATGTCACTTTATGGTAAGAGAAGGGATTGTGTTAGGGCATAAGATTTCTAGTAAAGGAATCGAGGTAGATAAAGCGAAAGTTGAAGCCGTAGAAAAACTACCTCCCCCTAGTTCTGTTAAGGCTATTAGAAGCTTTTTAGGATACGGAGGGTTCTATAGAAGATTTATTAAAGACTTTTCTAAAATAGCTAAGCCTCTGACAAAATTACTAGTAAAAGATGATCCTTTCAATTTCAATCATGAATGTTTAGATGCATTCACTGTCCTTAAGGATAAATTAATAAATGCACCGATTATAATTGCACCTGATTGGAACTCACCCTTTGAACTAATGTGTGATGCAAGTGATTTTGCAGTAGGTGCAATTTTGGGACAAAGACGAGACAAGCATTTTCAGCCAATTTACTACGCTAGCAGAACACTAACACCCGCATAAGAAAACTACACCACCACAGAGAAAGAATTGCTAGTTGTAGTTTTTGCTTTTGATAAATTTAGACAATATCTAATATTGTCCAAAGTTGTCATTTACACTGACCATTCAGCTCTTCGTTATCTTTTAAACAAACTTGATGCAAAACCCAGACTCATACGATGGATTTTACTTTTACAGGAATTTGACCTGGAAATACAAGATAAGAAGGGAGCTGAGAATCTTGCAGCAGATCACCTTTCTAGACTTGAAAATCCACACACCAAAGAACACGATAAAGGTGAGATAAATGATTCATTTTCCGAAGAACAACTCTTTTCTATAACATATTCTGAGGTACCATGGTTTGCAAATATTGTAAATTATTTAGCAGCTAACATCTTACCAAGAAAATTAACACACCACCAAAAGAAGCGATTCTTTGTTGATGTGAAAAATTATTTTTGTGAAGATGCCTTTCTTTTCCGCATTTGTGCAGATCAGGTAATTCGAAGATGTGTTACAAAGACAGAAGCAAACAAGATCCTGGAGCATTGCCATTCCAGACCATCAGGAGGACACTACAGTGGCATAAAGACAGCACACAAGATACTCGAATCAGGTTTTTATTGGCCCACTCTATTTAAAGATGCCAACAGGTATGTTACCTCGTGTGATCGATGTCAAAGAATAGGTAATATTTCTAAACGAGATGAAAGGCCTCAAACATATATGTTATCATGTGAAATATTTGACATATGGGGCATTGACTTTATGGGACCATTCCCTAATTCATTTGGGAACAAGTACATCCTAGTGGCAGTTGATTATATGTCAAAATGGGTAGAAGCGGAAGCTTTACCCACCAATGATGCTAGGGTAGTAGTCAAGTTTCTTAAGAAACTCTTTTCACGATTCGGCACGTCGAGAGCGATCATTAGCGATAGAGGTATGCACTTCTGCAATACCCAATTTGAAAAAGTTTTAAAGAAATATGGAGTACATCATAGAACGACAACCCCATACCATCCTCAAACCAGTGGGCAAGCAGAGGTGGCAAATCGAGAACTTAAGCGCATTCTAGAAAAAACCATTGAATCAAATAGAAAAGACTGGAGATTAAAAGTAGATGATGTGTTATGGGCCTATAGAACAGCATTTAAAACACCTTTAGGGACATCCCCTTACAAACTTGTATACGGGAAAAGCTGTAATTTACCATTCGAATTAGAACACAAAGCTTTTTGGGCAACAAAATTTTTAAATACTGATCCCGAAATTGTAGGTAAGAGGAGAATGATGCAGATGAATGAGCTAGATGAGTGGAGAAGGGAAGCCTATGAGAACTCAAAATTATACAAAGAAGCAACAAAGCGACGCCACGATTCTCGTCTCAAGAGATCAAAGCAATTCGAAGTAGGAGACTTAGTCCTACTGTACAACTCAAAGCTTAATCTATTCTCGGGAAAGTTGAAATCAAGATGGTCAGGACCATTCATGATCAAAACAATATTTCCATGTGGCACCATTGAGGTAACCCATCCCACTAAAGGCACATTCAAGGTAAATGGTCACCGACTTAAAATTTATAATGGCACAGATCTTGGAAGTATGCGAGAAGAGTTTAAGCTCCATGAGCCATCCTTTAGAACCGAAAACAGGGAGAGTGCTTAAGACTATAAATGAGCGCTTCTCGGGAGGCAACCCGAGCACTAAAACACTATCATAGTTTTTATTTCTCTAACACCACGATAAAATAGTCTAACAGGAAAATGCTGGATTTTTAACACGGCCTTGAACACGGCCGTGTCTATGGCCGTGTGCCGAACAGGGGGTGATCTATGGGCGTTCCAAGAGCCGTACCCCAAATAGAGAAGAATTTCTATAGACAACACAGGCTGTGACACCAGAACACGCCCGTGCCTCCAAACCGTGCGAAGCTACTGACTTCGCCAACATGGGGAAGACACACCCGTGTGACCATACCGTGCCAACAAATGACCTTATCAAACACGGGCGTGTCAAGGAGACACACGGGCGTGCTGCTGAACTTGAACGCGCCTAAACCTGAAAAACGCGAAAAACACGGGCGATTTCAAAAGAACACGGCCGCGCTCCCAACCCGTGCCCCTCCCCTATAAATAAACCCAACCGTCATCTCCCCCAAACACAAACCCTAAATCAAAAGTTAAAACCCTCTCTCCCAAATCCGGCCAAACACTCACCACCCTCCCATTAACCCACCTCTTCTCGCCATTTTTCCTCCACAAGCAAGCCAAAACCTCTCACACGGCCACACCACACCCGTGCTACTCAACTACTCGCTCACTCCACAGCCGTGTCCATGCTACAGACCACCAAGACACCGTCATGCTCCGCCCGTGCTGACCATTCTCCCCACCCCTGGTTCCATTTTCTTCAATCTTTAATGGCACTTATGTTTACTTTCAGACTTTATTAGAATAGAAGAACATGATTTATTTTTGTTTTAAGTCTACTTAATCTCTGATTGCAAATTTAAATTTTTTTATTTTTTTTGAAAAAGCATGATTTATTCTTGATTAGAAGTTTATTTTTGTCTAGAACTTGCCTGATTTTTGGTTAGTAGACATGCTCACAACATTCATGATTAAAATACTTGTGGTTGCTGATTGATACTGCTCTTAGACATAAAAACTACTACTTCTCTTGATATCGAATGCAATTGATACATTGGTCATTGCTCTTGTTATATTTCTTGATGATTCTTGCAGGTACCATGTCATCACGAACCAAGCGAGCAGCCCCAAGCAAAAAAAGAAAGGGGCCCGGATCATCATCTGCAAGTGCCTCCACTGAAAATAGACACCCATTCCTCCGGTTCCCCCAACCAACTCAAGAAGAAAAATACAAGGCCATTCGGGGAAGACCCATAGGCACCGGTCGACGCATCGACTGGAATGCAGTGCGACAAGTTGGACTCAAAACAGACATTAACGCACTTCTATCAACCGAACTATGGGAGAACTTCTTCCAAATCGACGAAACCACCTATTTGGAACTGACGTTAGAGTTCTACACCATATTCATCCTGCAAGCAGTGACAAACCAGTTCGATGACCTAGGTGCAATTCAATTTCGTCTAGGAGGCTCGGTGCACCGATTAAGCGTACCCCAATTCGGCATGGCTCTCGGACTTTACACGCCGGAATTTATACAAGAAAACCCTCTTTCTGGCGCTTCCCCTAGTCCTAAGGTATTTACACGCCATTCTCGCGCACACCATCACAGGCCGCAGAGAGAGCACAGGCATCGTAAACAAGCACGACGTCTATTTCCTATCATGCATGTTTGAAGGACATGTTTTCGATCTGGCATACTTTATGGCGTGCGCAATTCAACGTCAGATAGAGCAACATAGGAAGGGGATTTTATCAATGGGGCCCTACATTACAAGGCTAGCTCGGCACTTCAACCTGCTGAACACCGACGAGCAAATCACCTCCCTAACACTGATGGGCAACATGGTTCCTCAAGGCATCCAAACCATGCTACATATGAGGATGATAACACAGCGACGAGGACCAATCCCCCCAGTACAAACTAAAGAAACCAAGCAACGAGGAGGAGGACGAGGACATTCCTGATGATGTCCAACCACCATCAGAGGAGGCAACGCATCCAAGCCAACATCCATACCGAGCAACAACATTAGCAGACATATCTGCTCGACTTGATCAGTTCGAGACACATGTCGCTAGGCGCTTTGACGGGTTAGAGGCGACGCTCCAACAGATATGCCAACACCTCCAAATTTCATCATCAGCACCACCACCAGACCCAACCATGGATGAGGACCTCTGAGTCCATTTAATCTGTTTTCCTTCATTTTTTTAAGAACTTTATTTTATGTTACGTTGTTTAAATTTGAACTTTTTATTATTCATACGAACTCTTATCATTGGCTATTCAACCAATTAAGCACCCCTAACAACATACCTCTCTCATCGAAAAGATCATTAACAAGTGACTTTGCAGAATAAATCATTCATTCTGTCTACACAAAAGCACAAATAGGCGAAATGCAAAAAAGTCACCTAATGCCACACACTGTCCATATCCTCAAGGATCTCGTCAGAGAATTCAGGGAGTATTCTATCACCTCCCCTTTAATTTTAATGCATTATCCATATTTACATTGAGGACAATTTACATCTTAAGTGTGGGGGGGGGGTAAAAAGTGCCTAACCATTTTCATTATTCTCAAATCCCTGAGGTTAAAAATGGGGTAAAACTGCCAAACTTTTTTCATTATTCTCAAATCCCTGATTTAGTCTTATTTTTATGCAAAATTGTCATATTACTAATTAGGATGAAATTTCTAATAATTTGTGATAATTACTGATGTTTTCGAATAAGTCATAGTTAATTATACATTGATGTTTAATTTAAAGAATACTAGAGAGTCAAGCATGATAAGTCTATTTTTCATGAATTAGAAATTTTTGCTAGGTTGTTGACCTAAATTTAAATGCTACCTTGAAATTTAAAATTTATAAGGATGATGTCAAAACACCCATAATTTTTGTGAGTATTTGAACCTTATAGAGCATACATACTTTTTCATGCTCATTTTTTTATTATGAGTGTGTCAACTATGAACTGTTATTCTAGAACTTGCCTTAATTATACATGTCAAGACCACAGTTATGATTTGATATACCGAGATGATAAAAGCACTTAGGTTTTAACCCACTCACTCCACTAAAAAGCCTACCTTCATAATTAACCCCTAGTGAACCCCGTTTAAGCCTAACAACCCTTTTCATTGACTCACCTACTAATTTTAACCAAAAACCCTTTGTATTTGTTATCACCAATTCTTTTAACTACCTTTTTGTCGAGATTTGATGTTAAACAAGTTTCCTAACTATGTTTTATATTATTTATTACAAGTATGTTAGTTTGTTCTTAAAAAAAAAATTCATTATTAGGCCTATGATTAAGGGAGCTTGCATGTTCAAGTCCAAATCCTCAAAGAAAAGCTCGTTTTATTAGTATGTAAGATTAAGTGCATTTTTCTAGTTAGGTAACTTCTCAAGTCAATCTCAATTCTAACCCTCTAATTTCAGCCTTTATCCACACCTTTAACCCTAGCCCCGTTACAACCCTGTGAAAGACCTTTTGATCTGTTTGTCATCTCATATTACAGTGGCGGAGACTTGATTTTCAGGCAAGCCTATGGGATTAACTTTTCAAGTTCGACTTATGAGCGATCTTTTTCTGAACCTTAAACACTTTAGAGTGATTTGAGTGAATCCTAAGTGAGGATATCAATCCTTGTCGATTTTGAATTAAAAAGGAAGTTATTTAAAAGAGGGGAGACTCTATGTTTTTGAGGTACAAAATTATGACTTATCTCGTTTGAATCTTTAGGACGCTTTGAATCAAATCATCCATGCATGAATTCTCTATGAATTAGGATAAGACATTGTTGATAAGAATTGCAGATCATGGAAAGTTCGTTTTAATTGTAAGATAAGAATTTTGCTTGAGGACAAGCAAAAGCTTAATTGTGGCGGTATTTGATAAACCATAAAAGTAACATATTTTTATCCCACATTTAATATGCTTTTGGATGATTTATCCCTTGTTTTATATAAAAAAGGTGCTCTTAATCCTTTCTTTTCATGTTTTATACTCAGGAAAGCACCCGAGGATAAAAAGAACACAAAACGAGCCTAAAACGGAGAAAATGGGCCTTAGTACAAAATTGACACGGCCTGACCCAAAGCCCACACGGCCGTGCCTTGACGAACACCTAGAGCATGGCCTCAACCCCGTCACACACGGCCGTGCCTCAAGAGAAATCCAAACACGGTCAGTTTTCGATTCACACGGGCGTGTGACATGGCCATGCCTCTGACGCTGGAAAGAGCAATTTTAGTCGGAAAAGGATACTTAGGGAGAAAGAATCGTGTTCCAAGAGCCTATAAATAAGCCCCAAGTATCACCAGCTGGGGGGAGCGAAAGCGAGGCCAAGGAGCCAAGCCGAGAAGGTCAGAGTTAAGGAATAACAGGAAGGATAGCCAGTTGATCCATCCCAAGAAGCCAGAATTATACTCAAGACGACGGAATTCTCCTTCGATTCCTTCAGGGGGTTTTAGGATTTTTTTTATGTTTTGTTTTAACTTTTCTCTTATGATGGTTTGTTATTTCATTATGAACTAAACCCCTCAGATACTTGAAGGGGATGAAACCTAGATGGATTTTATTATTTGATTACTTTAAGTTATATGATAAATTACTTAAGTGTTTAAGGTTCGGAATTAAGCACTCAAAAGTCGAACATGAAAAGTAACGAGGCTTGGGTAAAAGGTGTGGGGGTATTTGATAAACCGTAATAGTAACATATTTTAGGCCCACATTTAGCATGCTTCTGGATGATTTAAGCCTTGAATTATGTAATTTGGTGCTCTTAATCCTTTGTTTTCATGTTTTATACTCAGAAGAGCATCAGAGGATGAAAAGAACGAAAAATGGGCCCAAAACAGAGTAAATGGGCCATATCACAAAATCCACACGGCCTGGGCCCAAGACCACACGGCCGTGCCTCATAAATAGTCTCGAACACGGCCTGGCCACGACTTACACGGGCGTGTGCCATGGGCGTGTCCCTGCCGTGGCCAAGAGGAGTTTTACTCGGATTTGGATACTTGGAGGCAAAGAAACACATTCCAAAGCCTATTCAACCACCCTAGTAGGAATTCTACTTGAATTAGGATACTTAGGGACCAAGTAAGGCATCTCAAAGCCTATATAAACACCCAAGGGGGCAACTTAAGGGGAGGAGTTTGGCAGTAGGGGGAACCCAAGGCTTTTGTTAGGGGTGTCCAGCTAGGCCAAAGAAGGCAGATTTGTGGGGATTCATTCGAAGATAGCCAGTTGATCCATCTTAAGAAGCCGGAATCATACTCAAGATGGAAGATCTCTCTTTCAATTCCTTTAAGGGGTTTTAGGGATTTCTTATGTTTTGTTTTATCTTTTCTTCTGAGATGTTTTCTTTTATTATTATGAACTAAACCCTTCAGATACCTGAGGGGGATGAAACCTAAGACGAATCTTGTTATTGTTTTCTGAACTATATGATAAATATTTGATTTGTTCTTAATTATGTGTTCTTAATTCTTGTGTTGATATTTTCGGGATATTGATTCAAGTTTGATGTGCTTAGGTGAAGAAGGAATAGACCCTGCCTAAGAGTAGATCTATCATAATTAAGCGGAGTTGTTCGCACGCCTAGAGATAGGGTGACGAGATTTTTTCGGATTAGGGTGAAACCTAATATGGGAGTCCATAGATCGAGTTAATGCGATTCTAGGGGTTTTAATTAGAAAGAGATTTCAATTAATTAACCTAGGGTTAGGCGTTAGTCGCCTTGAAGAGAGGGATTAATATAACTTAGGGAATCCTACGGATCAAGTTAAATGAATAAATCGTCTAGTTCAGTGTTAGATAACAAGTGAAGTCTAGGTGGATTCTTCCTCGGGTATCGTCTTAATCAATTGGTTTTTCCTCAAAGTTATTTTCCCAATTTCATTATTCTTTGTCTTAGAGTCTTTAGTTTAGTAGTTAGCTAATTTTAGATTAGATAAACAAATTCCTTTTATTGTAGGCTAGAGTTAGTATTAGTACTTTTGGTTCCTTTGGGTTCGACAATCTGGTCTTGCCTAAGCTATACTACTGTTCGATAGGTGCGCTTTCCTCAAATCGTTGTCATAGTTAGTTTCCAGGTTCGATCATTCTAGTTATAAATTTAAGACTTTGCATCAACGATCACCAACCATCTGCCCTTTGCATATTCCACCTTTTTCTATAGGCATTGGATGATCTTCTTATTAGTAGATTCTGCTTAGTCGTTTGTCTGTGGGGGGTTTTTACTTAATTGTGTACCAAGGCAATGTAGAGGCTATCATAGATTTCTTTGAACTTTCCTTGGAATTGTGTTTTATTATCAACAATTATGAGATGAAGGATGTTGTATCTGCCAATGATGATCTTTTAGACAAAGTTTTTTAGTTGTTTTTTTGTGATTGTGGCTAATGCTTCTGCCTCTATCCACTTGGTGAAATATTCTACGCTAACCACAATATACTTATTTTGTGCTTTAGCTTGTGGGAATGGTCTTACAATGTCAATTCCCTACATTGCAAAAGGCCAATGATTTTGGAATGGTGTGTAGGTGAGAACTTTTGATTGAGTTTCACATTTCTAGACGAAGAGTGCTATGTCTTTCTGCATGGTTGGCCAATAATACCCTTATTGCAAGATTTTTAAACCGAAGCTTTTGCACCCGGATGGTGGCCACAAATCCCTTCATGAATTGCTTACATCAAATACTCTGATTCAGAAGGCTCCAGGCATATCAGAAGTAGTTGTAGGAAGGATTTCTTGTAAGGTAATCCAATAATTAATGTGTATTGAGAGGCTAGACGAGAAATGCAATCAAGTTCCTTGGGATTAGAAGGTGTTGAATCATTGGACAAGAACTCAACTAATAGCATCATCCATGTACTCTTAAAGTCTATGTTGAAAACTTGTCCTGCTGCCTAATAACTGGGTACCTCCTTGTGCTTTAATAAGATCTTGCCTCTTTCTCGAATTCTTACAGTGGACGCAACTCGGGACAAAGAGTTAGCCTTTGCATTCGCAGATCTAGGAACTTTGTCTACTTGGACTTTCGAGAAACTCTGCAATAACTTCAACACAATGGAGTAGTATTTAGCCAGAATGGAATCTTTAACTTGATACTCTCATTGGATATGCTTTGCAATCAACTGAAAATCTGTGTGAGAAGTTTTCTAAACCAACCACCATTGCCTCATATGCAATAGTGTTATGAGATACGAAAAAGGAAAAAAGAGAAACCATATTCCCACTCGTTATTGTTTGGATTAACTAATGAGATGCCTTCTCCTGAACCCAATTTACTTGAGGAACCCTCCACATGCAGAATCCACATAACATTAGTCTTGGGGGGCTTTTCTATGAAAGGTTCTAGAATAATTTCCTGACCTTCCATAAGGTTTACCACAACGTTTGGGTCTAGTTGCTGGGCTAAAGATCGTTCAATGATAAAATCTACTAAAGTCTGTGCTTTTATTGTCTTGTAGGTGACAGCCTCACCAACCCTCGGCACGCGAGCACCGTGATTGAGTGAAAATCAACTCTAAAACAATATTCAAATCCAAACAATTACGTGTAGTGTCTACAAGTGTGATAGGTCAATTGTAATATGAATTGTACAACGGGGTACAGGAGTACTTCGACGATCGAACCCAAAAGAGTCGATGATTAAGTGAATTCTAGCTACAAACATGCAAATAAAAAGTCTAACCAACTACTTGATCGATACTATAGTACGACAAAGTCATTCAAGAGGGTGATAATACTAATTAATTATCTAAATATTGCAACAAACTAAATTGTAAATAAAAGAAAATAAATAACTACAAAATACGAATAAATACGATAACAGAGAGTGGTTGGTTGACTTTCGAATTAGGGATCTAAATTTCTATTACTCATAAATTGGCTCCATTTTACCTCTCAGTCTCAACTTTAACAAGCTAGACAAATTAGTCTGGTTTATCTCTCGACCTTACTGGCTAACCTGACACTTATCAAATTGGTGCCCAATAAGATCTCCTCTCAGTCTCACTTATCTTGATTTTTCCTTAGGGGCGTCAATCCTAATTTTTTAGGTCTATTCGATTTAGTCCAGTTTTGTAACTTAGTCCCTGAACCCAAAAATCAATTACCCAACATTTCCATCAACCAACCCCCAAATATTTAGCTACTCATTGCCATTTTTAAACTAACAAACAACAAGGAAGAACACATGAAAGCCATTGACATAAAACTTGAACAAAAAGATGAAATTTGTGATTTTTACTTGGAAAAAGTAGACAAAAAAGCAACTAACAATAAAGTAAATGAGCAAAAAAACCAAATATGAGGTTTTTAATGGATGAAAAGAAAGTAAACTGAAATGACATTAAACTAGAGATTAAAATGTGATTACAAGTAAGTCCAAGGTACTAAACATGTAAATAAACCTATGCTACATAACTAAACTACCTAAGAAAATGCTAAGAAACCAAAGAAATTACAGAAAAACCAAGTTTTATTGTAACAGCCCTAACCCGTATCTGTCGCTAGATTAGGGTTACGGAGCATTATCGTATAAATAGAACATTTAAACCTAAATATCATTCACTAACATAAACATATCATAAATCAATCATTCATACACATTTTGTCCCTAAATCGAGCCCTCGAGGCCTTGGAAATACTTTAGAAACAATTCGGGACAAAATTGAAAACATTTGGAAAGTCTAAGAAAAAGTTACAAAAAATTGAATTCAAGGGTCACATCGCTGAGATAGACGCCTGTGTCTCAGGCCGTGTAATCTTCAAACTAGGGACACATGGCTGTATCCTAGCCTGTGTCTTCACCCGTGTAACTCTCTGAGTAGGGTCACATGGCCGTGTCACACGCCCGTGTGCCAGACCGTGTAACTCACTAACTTGCATGCAAAGGAACCTTCAGGAGACGCACGGCTGAGTCATACGCTCGTGTCTCAAGCTGTGTGGACATAAATTTTCCTAAAAATAAGCCATTTCCTATACCATTTCATGCATAAACACTAGAACAATTTGTGCTCACCTACAAAGCATCAAACCGTACCTAAATATGCATATATTTTCCATTCCAAAAGTCCTAATTAAACTAACCAATATGCCATTCAATGGCACCTCAAACACACACAATAACACTTACCTAAACATGCATATTTTACCACATTTCAATCATCAATTAGTAGTTCAAAACACACGAAAGAAACCACATATTCACCATTAGTATACAAATTCAAAACATACCACATGAGCCATTCCAAACATGCATCACAAGTTAAACAAAATTACACCAAACAACATGGTATCAAATGGTGCCAACCAAGATAATTTACACAACTTATACATGCCAAAACATTCATTAAACATTCAACTAAACATCGTTATAAGTCCACCTATACATTCCATTATAACCTTGGCCAAAACATTCAAAAACTACCGATATTTATGCTGGATAGTGTGATAGATCTCTGATAAGCTTCCAAACCGATCGAGCTTCCGATAATCTATAAAACATAGGAAAGAAACTACTCAAGCACTTAATGCTTAGTAAGTTCGTATAACATATTCACAACTTACCATTTCATTTCCATAATGTAAATAACATAATTATATCACCAACTAAACCATAAGCTTGGCACAATACCTATACAACATCACCAAATACACAAGTTAGTGAATTTATACATGGTCCAAATGAATTCATCCATAACAAGTAACTTACGCATTCGTTCATCTCATTTAGGTCACCATTTCCTTTTCAAAAGTTCATGATACATTCCATTCTAACACTTACCATTTCATTTCTTTTTCTTGCCCGTTGAACCGTCTAGAATTTCATCGAATACATGGGTAAGCTCGCACGAAGCGTGCTTAAACATATAACCGTAACCTTTCCTTTACATCATTGCTCACATGAATAGTGAAATGGGCTTGCTCACTCAAGCTGAGGAGTATCCACAACAAATGCAGGACCTCAGCCATCAGTACTACATTCAAGACCAGCACCTGAAACATGAAATCCCTAATGACATGTCATTTGTATCCTAAGAATTCCTAAGGTTCAACCGGGACTCAATATCCGTCATAGCATTGGTTTATTCATACATCGATCAAATTACATTTTAATACATAATAACATACGTTTGAGTAACATAAATAAAACAACCATTCATACAAACTTACCTCGACAACTAGGGGCGTAGAAGTTAAAACTAGTTATTTCGAAGCTTTTGCTTTGCCTCGATCTAAGTCCGTACGTGGTTTATCTTGATGTAAATAAACAAATTTCTATCTATTTAATACCTCTTGTACTCAATTTAGTCCACATCTCATATTTATGCAAAATTACCATTTTCCCCTAACATTTTAACTTTTCACAATTTAGTCCTTAAGCTCATAAATTGAAATCTAAGCATTTTAATCACCCATTCAAGCTAACCAAATTTATCAGGGACTTATATCAATCCATATAAACCATCATTTCTTAAATTTGACATGAACTTTTACTATTTTTATAAACAAATCCCTAAATGCAAATTTTATCAAAAAATCACTTTACAAAACTTGTTTATTTATTAACAAGGACTCATAATCTACCATTAAACATCAAGAACCATTCAAAACCATTCATGGTATAACCCTCAACCTTTAACAGTTTTACAAATTAACCACTGGGCTAGCTAGTTTAAGCTAAAACGACCTCAAAAAGATAAAAATAATTAAAAACGGGGTTGAAATCACGTACATGCAAGACCTGTACTTAGCTGAAACTTCAAAGCTTGAAAATGGTTTCTTCTTTCCCTAATTTTTGTGGATAACCTCTTGGAGAAGATGATACCACACTTTTATTTATTTTAATTATAAGTTAATTTATTAATTTACGAATTTAACCTTAGTTTATAACTTTAAAAATTACTTAAACAATGTCCATATATGTCCAATAACTATTTAAATGGTCTAATTACCATTTTAGTCCATTCAATTTAAAGTTTCAGAGCCTTTTGTCCCTTTTAACTAATAGAACCCCACTTTTACAGTTTTTGCAATTAAGTCCTTTTCACTCAATTAGTCATGCAAATATCAAAATTTCTTAACAAAATTTTAATGAAACCGTACTAATATCACATAGAAAATAAAATAATAATAAAATAATATTTTACTCTAACATCCCAAATGTTAGGGGTTGTAAATTTTTTTGCTTAATTGTATGTTTTGCTTGCTCAGCTGGTTATTGGGTGTATTTGGGGGTTCTAGGAAGGACTGGGTTCGAGTTTGAGCCCTGGAGAATTTTTGGTTTTTGGCTTTTTAGTGGAGAGGGCTGTTGGAACCAGGACTTAAGTAATTTTGTGTGTATTAGAAAACATAAATTGGCCATGTGGTAAGGTGGCTGTGGCGTCAATGGTAGAGCAAGGGTAGAAGGGGTTCGAATCCCACAATTGGCAAATTAAAGGCTTTTATTTTGTGTTAGGTGAGTGGAAGAAGTAGAGTTTGGTTAGAACTCTACAAGGAGAGTTGCGGACTTGGTCAAGTCATTTGAATGGAATGAGGGGGAGAAATTGTAAGAAGAGATAGTGGAGAGAATCAAGGTGTTGATGAGTGAGGGGGTAGTGGCTGAATGTGGGAGTGTGTCTAAGGGGGGAGATTTCGGCTAGGGGTTGGCTTTTGGAAGCAAATTCGGCCATTTGTGTGAGAGAGTAAACTGAAACTTTTTGTTGTGTACATTTTCTTTTCTTTGCATTTCGAGTCTTTTCTAAGTGACATTTTCTAAAGTGACGTTTTGGGTAATTGTTTCTTTATTCTTTGGAGTGACATTTCGGGATTGTACAATTGCCTCTTCTCTTTTCTTGACTATTGCCAAATTAAATCCTAGTTCTTCTTCATTCTTCATTTCCTTGTAGTAGCCGTTCATTGCATCGATAAACCTCTCTTCTTACACTTCTCTTCTTCGTTGCATCTTTAATTTATTGTTGCTACTCTTGGTTGTCGAATCTCTCTTTCCATTCGGCTTTTCTCTTGTCAAAGGTAATGGTTTTCTCTTATTTTCTTTCTTTCCTCTCTTTGCTCTGTCAAAGCCGAAACTCCTAACTTTAACTTCTTATTGCCTAGGCCAAATCTACTTACCTTCTCCAAACTGAATCCCTTTTGTTCTCTTGTGGTGAGGGTCGAAACTCTTTATTAGACAACTCTCATTTTTGTGGTAATTTGGTAAGGGTAAAGAAACTCAAACGCTTTCTTATTTCATTCTAGTGAAGATTTTTGTGACTGCTTGGGTAGGAGATTCAGTTTCTCTCTTTTCTCTGTGGGAGGCCGAATGTTGGATGTTACTAACATCATTGTTTTGTGCATCAAAATTGCTAGGAACTTGATTCTTTATCCAGGAGGGGTAGGCCGAATACTCTTCATAAAGGGGGATTTACCGTTTGTTGGTAAGTTAAGGCAATAGTTGGTTATTTCTATATTTTGGGTTGTCAAAGGAGAAGTTTAACTAATGGCCAATCGTTATCATAGGTGTTTGAAAGCAGTGGAAGTCACAACTCGTAAACAGGTGTGTAATCTCACATTATTGTCGTGATAGTATGTATTATTCTGTGAATAGGCCAAAAGCCGAAATACCGAAAAGCCAGAGTATCAGCAATCGAGAACAATTGAGCGTGAGAGTGCTCGTAATGTTAAATCACGCCACTAAGGAATGGCGTTAGACTGTAGAGAGTGTCATGAACACTATCGTAAAATTGAGGCCGTTTAGGGCCTTGTTGAGCCGAAACAGGTTAAATGGGCCCAACGGGTTAACGATCCCATATAAGCGAAAACGATGAAAAAATGTAAATTGATCAATGCTACTACAAAGTTTGCAGAACCGAGACTGAAAATGTACAGAATGGGCCACACGAGCGTGTGGGCCCGAATGGGATAAAATCAGGTTTTAGGCCTAATAGCACTGTATTGACTGAAAATGGAAACCCAGTTGCTCGAGGCAACGTTAGGCCTTCGGAAAGGCCGTTGTAGGGGTAAAATTACCGAAACACCCTTATTGGGTAAAATTACTGAAATACTCATAGTGGGTAAATTACCGAAATACCCTCGATGGCTAAAATTACCGAAATACCCGCAAAGGGGTGAAAATTATCGTTATACCCTTAGGTGAAAAATTACTGTTATACCCTTGATTGTGGTTAAATATCGTGTATGTGATTTTACTTATACTATTTATACTTATAATACACTGCATTCATATCATGTTGCATGGGTTGGGTTTGATTATGGAGGAAGTACCGTTTAAGTGGCTCTGCCACATGCCGTTTTAGTGGCTCTACCACATACCGTTCTAGTGGCATCGCCACCTACCGTTTTAGTGGCTCAGCCACATATACTGTGATTAGCAGCTTGACTGCAATGTTGGTGAGGATTGGCTGAGTGGTGTAACAGTCTGATTTGTACCCTAGTCGGAACAGTGGTTTTGGGACCACAAATCCGAGTCCGTATAATATTTTAATATTATATTCTGTGCCACTGATATGTGTTTAATGATGTGTTAAAATTCTGTAAGTTAATTTGTCTGTCTGTGTGCTTAATTTGACAAAAGGATTGAATTGCTTTAAATGTTAAGTTGCATGCTATTTGTTAAAGTACCAAGGTGTTGTGACTTTGTAAAGGTGGAGGCCTTATATGGCAATTAAGCCATTTATAAATTAGTGCGTTGTTAATGGAAAAATATGACATTGAATTATATTTGTCTTTTATGTTTATAAAAGGTTAATTTAGTAAAATAGGTGTAAATGTTATATTAATAAAACAAAAAAAAAAAGATGAAAGTGTTCATCTTTTATTTTTCTTCAGTTGACTGAAACTAGCAAAGAAAGAAAAGAGGAAATTAGTTAGGGCATTCGGTCATTACAAGCTTTGATTCAAGGTATATTTTTAGTCGGTTTTTGATAATTTCTACGTTTGCAATCGTTGCTTTGTCCACTACAAAACCCATACTTCAATTTTGAGAATTGATGATGTTTGTGATATGAGACTTTGATGAACTCATATGATTTATGATGATTTATGGTGTTAAATGATAGATATGTGTTTAATGAACATATTTTGTTCTTGAATTTTTGATGAATTTAGCTAATTAGGGCTAAATTAAAAAAAAGTAATTTGAGGGACTAATTTGTAAAATTGATGAAATGTTTGGACTTATATGTTATGTAGGAGTATTTGACTATGCATGGTTAAATGATGATTTTGTGAATTTGATGTTTTGAGAAAAATGGACTAAATTGATAAAATGTGTAATTGAAAGGGCTAATTTGTAAATTGCCCATAATGTATGTATTTGGGTTGAGTTGGATGAACTAGTGAATAAAAGGGTTAAATTTGAATATGTATAGATCGAGAGCCGAAGAAATCAGACTTAGATCGTGGGAAAGCGAAAGTAACCGAGTAGTTGTTTTCGTTCAGTTAAATTGAATCCGAGGTAAGTCATTATGCTAATAAACGTGTTTATACTATATTGTGTATATTCATATTACTATTGTTAATGATGAATGTTACGAGTTGATCTGTACATGAATTCCAAGATAAGGTTGACTTAGTGACAATATCCGAGAAGTTCCGTACGATCCTAGGAATAGATAGGATTAGCTATGTCATGACATAGGTATCTGTTCTATCTTATCATGTAAGACCACGTCTGGGACGTTGGCATTGATTCGAGATTTATTGTAAGACCACGTCTGGGAAGTTTGCAACGATATGATATTTATGTGTAAGACCATGTCTAGGACATCGACATCGTATTAATTCGAGTAAGACTCTGTCGGGGACAGTGGCATCGACATCTGATTATATGTAAGACCACGTTTGGGACGTTGGCATTGTATGACCATTTTGAATATTCTGTATATCCTATTAGATTCCGAACGGTTCAACGGTAAAATTCTGAGCCATGAATGATTACGTGAATGTTTATTCGATTCAGGTATGCTTGATAAGTACACAAGATGTGTATGAAAGGTAAGTATCTATATGAGCAATGAAATGATGAGATGATATGTGAAATTAGGCTTAAATGAACTATGTATATATTAGGTATTTTGAGTTGAGAATGTAGTAAGTTTTGGTTAAGCAAATGAGCTAAAGAAAGGATGAGATGAAATTGTTATGAGAACCGTTATGGTCTTTACATCATTTTGGTTATGTGCAATTCATGTTAAGTTTATTTGTATTTTGACTTACGAAGCTTTTAAAAGCTTACTCTCTGTGTGTGTTTGTTCTGTTTTATAGATCGTCAAAGCTACTGAAGGCTCGGGAACTGTCGAGGATCGTCATCACACTACTCAGCTTGTTTTGGTACATTTTGGAAATGTGTATAACTAAGTATGGCATGTATAGGCTAGTTATGTGTTTATGATTATGAAGTGAACATAGCCATGGGATTTGGCTAGTTATGTGGTGGCTATATGCTTTAAATGATTATGATAAATGGTACATGTTTTGATATAGTTTGATAGTATTTGAAATGGTTAAGTTTATGGTGAATGTATGGATGAATTATGCTTGTGTTTACATGAGTATTAGTCTTGTAAATTTGGCATGATTGGAATTTTATTGGAATGTAGAGATTGGATGACTATTTTGATATATTCTTGGTTGTCATAAGCATGAGTTGAATTGGTCTTTTGCTTGTAGGTTTGACCCTAATGTGGGTGGCATATTGGCTTTGCAAATGTCCTATTGTGCCACACGGTTGTGGCACACGGGCGTGCCTATTGACTGTGGGACTAAGTCAGTAGCTGATTAAGAGTACACAGCCTTGGCACATGGACGTGCTTGGTGGCCGTGGAGTTAAGTCATATTCGACCACGGCCAAGGTATACGGGCGTGCTTGGTGGCCATGGAGTTAAGTTAGTTTCGACCACGGGGAGGACACATGGACGTGTCTAGCAGCCGTGGGAGGCACACGGCCTGCCCATACGGGGGTGTAACCCCTGATGCCTTTAAAAGTTTTAAATTTTTTGAGAATTTCTGTATGTGTTCTGGTTTAGTTCCGACTCTGTTTAAAGCATGTTTTTAGGTCTTGTTGGCCTATAAAAGGGACACTATATTTATAATTGATGATTTATTTTATGAATTGTCTAAAAAGGTTTCGATCTGTCAGGTAATGCTCTAAACCCTAATCCGGCGACAGATACGGGATAGGGGTGTTACAGGTGGGTTGACATAGTCCCCACGTGGTGCAATTGGTTGGTACGGGTGGAGAGTTAGTCGGCTGGTAGGATTGGGGTGGGTACATATCCACATACATTGAGATGATTTTGGGGCTTAGGCCCAGAGCGATACCGTATGGGCTCAGGCTCAGATAGTGACCGTTATAGGGGATTACACACTGAGTTCTCGTAACTCACCCCTTTCTTTTAACCGTGCATGTAATCCCCAACGTTAGAGGATTTGGAGCTGCAGAGGACTCGGAGGTGGCCATACATCGGATTTGCTTCTTAACGAAACTTAGTAATTTTGGGTTTAATTTATTTTATATTATTATTTTTGGGTTAATATTTTGTGTAATAAGGCTATTGAATTTTTCTTTTTAAACTTTCATTTGGTAATTCTGCTAGTTATGAATTGTTTGATGATTAAACGCTGGTTTTTGAAACAATAACAACCATTTTCAAAATATCACTTTTCTGTAATTCTTTAAGTCAAACATCTACAAACAAACAAAGTTTTCAAAAATAATAACATTTTTATAAGAATACACTTTAAGCAAATCTTGTTTTTACAAACAACAAAATTCGGGGTTTCAAAAAGGATACAAAGTTTTTAACGAATGCATAGCTTTTAAACAACCTTATTACGTGACATGCTAGATTCAGCCATAACGTCTAGGCCGGGTTTGGGGTGTTACATTTAATGGTATCAGAGCTAGGTTGCAAAACTCGGCTGTGGAATGGGTTTGAAAAATTTTCCAAATCTGTTTAAATTGTGGTTTAGAAAAAGTGATAGTGTTATTGGAAGTATGGCACACTGAGTCTCCGGTACCAAATTCGTAAGTCTTCTGATTTTATACTTTGTTATATGCTATAACGACTGTGCTGAAAAACTGCTAAGAATAGTAGTAGTATACCGAACTCTTATTTAGGGAAACTGAGAATACAAAGACTGAAGCTTTAGAAAAATCGATATGTGAAAACTACTCTTATTACTGTTTTATTTTCATAAAACATTTGTTAATAATTACATGAACTATAAGCTGATTCATAAAACTCTTAAACAGATTAATACGTTACACCAATATGAGTACGAGAGGTCACGGAAGGGGTACACGTGGCCATGCTTGAGGCCGATGTGCTAGGGCTGGTTCCTCAGCGTTGGGACATATGCCTGAAAGGGAGGTACCGATATCACCGGTGATTGAAACGGGGTCTCACGACCGAGCCAGAGGGAATGATGCTTTGTCCCAAGCAATTCTATGAGTTTTGGAAAGAGTGGCTGGAGCGAGTACTGGGTCAGTGGCCCGAGGGTCAATTTCTGAGTGACTCCAGTCAAATGCGGCGGGAATCTTCAGGGGCATCTCTGGTATAGCCCCGAATGTAACAGAATATTGGTTAGAGGCAGTAGAGCGAATCATGGATGACCTAGACTGCACAGTAGAACAGAAACTGAAAGGAGCTGTATCTTTACTGCGAGATGAGGCATATCAATGGTGGCTTACAGTGAGGGAAGGTACGCAGATCGACCGTGTAACATGGGATTTCTTTAAGACGGCCTTCAAAGGTAAGTATGTCGGGGCAAGTTACGTGGACGCCCGGAGAAAGGAATTTTTGAATCTGGTTCAAGGGAATAATTCCGTTGCGGAATATGAGGCAAAGTTCCTGCGCTTGAGCCGGTACGCTCGGGGCATAATTGTGACTGAATACGAGCATTGTGTGCGGTTTGAGGATGGTCTTTGGGATGAGTTGCGGATACTAATAGCCCCGCAGAGGGAAAGAGACATCGCTGCCCTGGTAGAGAAGACTAAGATTGCTGAGGATGTGAAACGCTCTGAGCGTCAAAATCGTGAGAAGGAAAGGGAAGGAATAAGAGAGATTTTTGGTCTTCAGGTTCTTCAGGGGGATTGCATAAGAGGCCTAGGTTTGATGGGCCAGCCCGAGTTGGGAATCCAGTAGCTGTTGGTCGACTGCAACCATGCATTGAGTGCGGGAGACCATATTTAGAAGAGTGTTGGAGAAGAACTGGTAGGTGTTTTAGATGTGGGTCCAAGGATCATCGGTACAGAAACTGTCCTCGAGAACCTGTTTGGACGCAAACAGTAGGTCAGGGCTATGTGCAGCCAGGGAGAGGTGGTCAACAACCACCGAGAGGTCGTGGTCCACCCAGAGGGGGTAATGGGTTAGGACGTGGTCGTGGAGCACCGAGCAAAGGTGCTGGTAATACAGAGGCGAGACAATCGGGATTGGTTTATGCAGCACGGGGTCGAGAGTAGGGCGACGCACCTGACGTTATAACTGGTATGTTCCTCATTCATGATGTACCATGTATTGCTTTTATTGATATTGGGTCGATGCACTCGTATGTTACATGCACTGTGTCTGGAACTTTGGGTGCACAATTCGAACTTGCTGATAAAGAGATGTCGGTGATTAGTCCTTTAGGACAGCCTGTTGTAGTGAATAAGCTGTTTAGAGATGTGCCTCTAGAGGTTCAAGGGGTTGCCTTCCCGGCAGATTTGTTGGAACTTCCGTTTGGCGAGTTTGATCTCATTCTGGGCATGGATTGGTTGGTGAAACACCGTGCGAATTTGGATTGCGCTGCTAAGTGTATGGTATTAAAGACTTCAGAGGATGATGAGGTGATCGTGATAGGGGAACGGAGGAACTACTTGTCCAATGTGATCTCAGCATTAAGGGCCGAGAAACTGGTTTGCAAAGGTTGTGAAGCGTTCTTAGCTTATGTAAACACATCTGAGGTTAAGAGTTTGTCTGTTGGGGATGTCAGGACTGTAAAGGAATTTTCAGATGTATTTCCTGAAGAGCTTCCGGGATTGCCTCCAAATTGCAAGGTCGAATTGGGCATTGAGCTGTTACCGGGAACGGCTCTGGTGTCCATCGCCTCTTATAGGATGGCACCGAAGGAGCTGGTGGAATTAAAGGCTCAGATCCAAGAGCTTCTGGATCGAGGATTCATCCAACCGAGTGTGTCTCCGTGGGGAGCACCGGTACTGTTTGTGAAGAAGAAGGATGGGTCAATGCACATGTGTATCGACTACTGTCAGTTGAACAAGCTAACAATTAAGAACAAGTATCCACTACCAAGGATAGACGATCTGTTTGATCAGCTGCGAGGAGCTTTGATTTTCTCCAAAATAGATCTGAGGTCAGGGTATCATCAGTTAAGGGTTAAAGAGGCAGATGTGTTCAAGACCGCATTCAGAACTCGTTATGGACACTACGAGTTTTTGGTCATGCCGTTTGGGTTAACGAATGCACCAGCTGCTTTCATGGATATGATGAACCGGGTCTTCCAACCCTATTTGGACTGGTTCGTGGTGGTGTTTATAGATGATATTCTGGTGTATTCAAGAACCGAGGAGGATCATGATTCACATCTCTGGGTTGTTCTGCAAACATTGAGGGAAAAACAACTCTATGCCAAATTCAGCAAGTGCGAGTTCTGGCTGAAGGAGGTGACATTTTTGGGACATGTCATGTCTGCTGAGGGGATTAGGGTTGATCCTCAGAAAGTTGAGGCTGTATTGGATTGGAAACCACCGAAGTCAGTATCAGAGATTCAAAGTTTTCTAGGTCTGGCCGGGTACTATAGACGGTTTATTGAGGGGTTTTTATTGATTGCTGCACCCTTAACTAAGTTACGCGTAAGGGGGTACCGTTTGTTTGGACTGATAAACAGCAGGAGAGTTTTGAGAAGTTGAAAAAGATTCTAACTGAAGCTCCGGTATTGATACAGCCAAAGGCGTGAAAGGAATTCGTTGTCTACTATGATGCGTCACACACGGGTTTGGGTTGTGTGCTGATGCAGGAATGGAAGATGGTGGCTTATGCATGTCGTCAACTTAGGCCGCACGAGGTGGACTACCTCACGCATGACTTGGAACTAGCTGCGGTGGTGTTCGCACTAAAGATATGGAGACATTATTTGTAAAGAGAAAAGTCGATCATCTACACCAACCATAAGATTTTTAAGTATCTTCTTACCCAAAAGGAGTTGAAGTCGATCATCTACACCAACCATAAGAGTTTTAAGTATCTTCTTACCCAAAAGGAGTTGAATCTTAGGCAACGAAGGTGGATAGAGCTGCTTAAGGATTATGATCGGTCGATTGAGTATCTTCCGGGAAAAGCTAACGTGGTGGCAGATGCACTGAGTCGTAAGGTGGTATCTGATCTAAGACGGGTCAGAATTCTAGACCCATGACCATGGCGCGAGAAACTGCCCCTGAAGATAAAGAGAAGATATTGGGGGTGACGGCTGGGATACACTAGGCCGAAAGTGACCTGGTAATCCCTCAAATTAAGGGGGAATATTCCCGTCCCCTAAATTACGGAATATGTCCGTCCCCTAAATTGAGGAACATGTTGCCTAAATTAAGGAGCTATGCTTAACCATTGATGTAAATCCATCTTGACCGTTGGCTTGGGGGGAGCTCCACTATAAATAGAGAGCCCCCTCTCACTTGTAAGCATTCAGAGAGAGTGTATCTATTCTTGTGAATAAGAATCTTAGAGCATTCACTCAAACTTCTCTCTCAATTGTTCTTACTTCTTTGTAGCCTTGGCTCATCTCTCGTGATAGCCTTTTTACTTTGTTCCTTGTGGATTCTTTAGACGAGTTCTATTGAAACCTCAGTTGTCGCAACTCAGGCTGACTTAGGTTCAGTCTATTTGAGGATGGTAGTTTGTTGGTAGAACTGCAAGTAAAACTGACTTGGATTAGTCAGATTAAAGAGAAGCAGATGTTGGATGAGTCGTTGTTTCTCATTTCTAACATGTGAAGAAGGGAGAGAGTATGAACTTTGAGCGGAATAGTGAAGGGGTATTATGTTTCCATGGAAGAGTTTGTGTACGGGACTCTGAGTTAAGACAGTTGATTCTGCGGGATGCGCATAGTAGCCCATACGCTATGCATCTTGGTGGAAACAAGTTAAACTGTATTGGTGGCCAGGACTTAAACGTGAGGTGATTAATTTTGTAAGTAAGTGTTTGACATGCCAGCAAGTGAAGGCTCAGCATCAACTACCTTCGGGATTGCTGCAACCTATTAAGATTCCACTTTAGAAATGGGAGAGGATAACAATGGATTTTGTTAGTGGGCTACCCCTGACACCTACTAAGAAAGATTCAATATGGGTAATTGTTGATCGGTTGACTAAATCGGCCCACTTCATACCTGTTCACACCGATTACTTATTGCAGAAGTTGGCAAAGTTGTATGTGGCAGAGATTGTAAGGTTACATGGGGTATCAGTGTCTATCATTTCGGACAGAGACCCGAGATCCACATCCCGATTCTGGAGAGTGTTACACGAAGCTTTGGGTACAAGATTGGATTTTAGTACGGCATTTCATCCTCAGGCTAATGGCCAGTCGGAAAGGGTAATTTAGATTTTGGAGGACATGTTAAGAAGTTGTGTGATTGATTTCAAGGGCAGTTGGGAAGACTATCTACCTTTGGCAGAATTTGCTTACAACAACAGCTACCAATCCAGTATTTAGATGGCACCATACGAGGCATTATATGGTCGTAGGTGTCGTACCCCTACTTGTTGGACAGAATTGGGTGAGCGGCGATTGTTGGGTCCGGAGCTAATTTCTGAAACTGAGGAGAAAGTGAAGTTGATACGGGATCAGTTAAAAGAAGTATCAGATAGGTAGAAGTTATACGCTGATTTATAGCGCAAAGAGATTGAATACTCGGTGGGAGATTTTGTCTTTTTGAAAGTCTCACCTTGGAAGAAGATTCTGAGATTTGGGCGGAAGGGCAAGCTGAGTCCTAGATTTATCAGACCTTATCGGATAATAAAACGTGTTGGATCGGTCGCCTATCAGCTTGAGCTGCATCCTGAGTTAAATCGTATACATAATGTATTCCACGTTTCTATACTGAGGCGCTACCGTTCGGATCCTTCTCATATAGTGCCGATAGAGGAGATCGAGGTAAGACCTGATCTAGCATTTGAAGAAGAACCGTTGCAAATTTTGGATCGTGATGTTAAAGTGTTGAGAAGGAAATCTGTTCCGTTAGTCAAGGTGTTATGGCGTAATCACGGTTCAGAGGAAGCCATGTGGGAGCCTGAAGAGGCGATGCGATAGCAGTACCCTCAGCTGTTTTAATCAGGTAAATTTTGAGGCTGAAATTTCTTTAAGAGGGTAGAATTGTAACATCCCAAAGTTAGGGGTTGTAAATTGTTTTGCTTAATTGCATGTTTGCTTGCTGAGCTGGTTATTGGGTGTATTTGGGGGTTCTAGGGAGGCCTGTGTTCGAGTCTGAGCCCTGGAAAATTTTTGGTTTTTGGCTCTTTAGTGGAGAGGGCTGTTGGAAGCAGTACTTAAGTAATTATGTGTGTATTAGAAAGCACAAATTGGCCATATGGTAAGTTGGCTGTGGCGTCAATGGTAGTGCAAGGAGAGAAGGGGTTCAAATCCCACAATTGGCAAATTAAAATCCTTTTATTTTATGTCAGGTGAGTGGAAGAAGTAGAGTTTGGTTAGAACTCTGCAAGGGGAGTTGGGGACTTGATCAAGTCATTTGAATGGAAGGAGGGGGAGAAATTGTAGGAGGAGATAGTGGAGAGAATCAAGGTGTTGATGAGTGAGGGGGTAGTGGCTGAATGTGGGAGTGTGTCTAAGGGGGGAGATTTCGGCTAGGGGTTGGCTTTTGGAAGCAAATTCGGCCATTTGTTTGAGAGAGTAAACCGAAACTTTTTGTTGTGTACATTTTCTTTTCTTTGCATTTCGGGTCTTTTCTAAGTGACATTTTCTAAAGTGACATTTTGGGTAATTGTTTCTTTCTTCTTTGGAGTGACATTTCGAGATTGTACAATTGCCTCTTCTCTTTTCTTGACTATTGCCAAATTAAATCCTAGTTCTTCTTCATTCTTCATTTCCTTGTAGTAGCCGTTCATTGCATCGATAAACCTCTCTTCTTACACTTCTCTTCTTCGTTGCATCTTTAATTTATTGTTGCTACTCTTGGTTGTCGAATCTCTCTTTCCATTCGGCTTTTCTCTTGTCAAAGATAATGGTTTTCTCTTATTTTCTTTCTTTCCTCTCTTTGCTCTGTCAAAGCCGAAACTCCTAACTTTAACTTCTTATTGCCTAGGCCAAATCTACTTACCTTCTCCAAACTGAATCCCTTTTGTTCTCTTGTGGTGAGGGTCGAAACTCTTTATTAGACAACTCTCATTTTTGTGGTAATTTGGTAAGGGTAAAGAAACTCAAACGCTTTCTTATTTCATTCTAGTGAAGATTTTTGTGACTGCTTGGGTAGGAGATTCAGTTTCTCTCTTTTCTCTGTGGGAGGCCGAATGTTGGATGTTACTATCATCATTGTTTTGTGCATCAATATTGCTAGGAACTTGATTCTTTATCCAGGAGGGGTAGGCCAAATACTCTCCATAAAGGGGGATTTACCGTTTGTTGGTAAGTTAAGGCAATAGTTGGTTATTTCTATATTTTAGGTTGTCAAAGGAGAAGTTTAACTAATGGCCAATCGTTATCATAGGTGTTTGAAAGCAGTGGAAGTCACAACTCGTAAACAGGTGTGTAATCTCATACCATTGTCGTGATAGTATGTACTGTTCTCTGAATCGGCCAAAAGCCAAAATGCCAAAAAGCCAGAGTATCGGTAATCAAGAACAATCGAGCGTGCGAGCGCTCGTAATGTTAAATCGAGCCACTAAGGAATGGGGTTAGACTGTGGAGAATGTCACGAACACTCTCGTAAAACTGAGGCCGTATCGGGTCGTGTTGAGCCGAAACAGGTTAAATGGGCCCAACGGGTTAACGAGCCCATATAAGCGAAAATGATGAAAAATGTAAATTGATCGATGCAACTACGAAATCCGCAAAATCGAAACGGAAAACGTACAGAATGGGCCACACGAGCGTGTGGGCCCGAATGGGCTGAAATCAGGTTTTAGGCCCAATAGCACTGTATTGATTAGAAATGGAAACCGAGTCGCTCGAGGCTACGTTAGGCCTTCGAAATGGCCATTGTAGGGGTAAAATTACCGAAACACCCTTATTGGGTAAAATTACCGAAATACCCATAGTGGGTAAATTACTAAAATACCCTTGACGGGTAAATTACCGAAATACCCTCGATGGGTAAAATTATCGAAATACCCGCAAAGCGGTAAAAATTACGCTATACCCTTAGGTGACAAAATTACTGTTATACCCTTGATTGTGGTTAAATATCGTGTATGTGATTTTACTTATACTGTTTATACTTGTAATACACTACATTTATATCATGTTGCATGGGTTGGGTTTGATGATGGAGGAAGTACTGTTTAAGTGGCTCTGCCATATACCGTTTTTGTGGCTCTGCCACATACCGTTGGCTCAGCCACATATACTGTGATTAGTAGCTTGACTGCAATATTGGTGAGGATTGGCTGGGTGGGTTGACATAGTCCCCAGATGGTGCGATTGGTTGGTATGGGTGGAGAGTTAGTCGGCTGGTAGGATTGGGGTGGGCACGTATCCACATACATTGAGATGATTTTGGGGCTTAGGCCCAGCTTGTTACCGAATAGGGCTTAGGCCCAGACCAATACCGCATGGGCTCAAGCCCAGATAGTGACCGTTATAGGGGATTACACACTGAGTTCTCGTAACTCACCCCTTTTTTTAACCGTGCAGGTAATCCCCAGCATTAGAGGATTTAGAGCTGTGGAGGACTCGGAGGTGGCCATACATCGGATTGGCTTCTTAACGAAACGTAGTAATTTTGGGTTTAATTTATTTTATATTATTATTTTTAGGTTAATATTTTGTGTAATAAGGCCATTGGATTTTTCTTTTTAAACTTTCATTTGGTAATTCTGCTAGTTATGAATTGTTAGACGATTAAACGCTGGTTTTTGAAGCAATAACAACCGTCACGTTTCCGCAATTCTTTAAGTCATACATCTGCAAACAAACAAATTTTTCGAAAATATAACATTTTTATAAGAATACACTTTAAGCAAATCTTGTTTTTACAAACAACAAAATTCGGGGTTTCAAAAAGGATACAAAGTTTTTAACGAACGCATAGCTTTTAAACAACCTTATTATGTGACATGCTAGATTCGGCCATAACGTTTAGGCCGGGTTTGGGGTGTTACATTTAATCATCAAATTTGTGGTCCAAAAGCCACTATTCTGATTTCACTGTAAACGGGTTGTTACATTTATAGCTATGGAGAAGACTAAACCCTAAAAAAATAAAGAAAAAAATTAAGGAAACTTGTGTCTAATGTCCTCTCTCTCTCCAACCAATTTTTGGTTCATTTTAGCAGCCAACCTTTATTGACATAAATGCCCCTCAGTGTATCTTTTTTATTGGTGCTTCGATTGGATAATGACTACCCCTGGTGTCATTTTTTTGTCCCCTCATGATAGTGATATCGCGATACCCAAGTCTGGATATTGCGAGATTGAGGATAGTTTCAAAATGGGGGTTCCTTTGAAATTTGGGTCTCGATACCCTTTGTGGATATTCCGATACCACTATAGGTGGTCTTCATTCTCTTCTTCATTGTAGGATTTTTGTGGGTATCGTGATACCCATGCTTGGATATCACGATACTCATTTTTTGGTGATGTTTTCGCTCAAAATCGATCACCATTGAGTTCCTACAACACTCAATAGATCATTAGGGTCCAAACGGCACATTTGACCAATTTAGGTCTCAGAAGAAGCACAAAAACACATTAAACACTTATTGAATCAAAAATAAAAAATTATGCTTAACTACAGAAAAGAAACTAATTTGCTAAAAAACAAGCTTATTTAGGTCTCGGTATTGTATAATTGTTTGTGTATAAGTCTAGTAATGCCTCGTACCCTGTTCTGGCGACGAATACGGGTAGGGGGTGTTACATATCAGATATCAGAGACATACATGCTATACATGCTAAACATATCAAATTATAAAATCTTGCTTTCAGAAGTTATATAAATAGAAACAAAATATCAAATTTCATAACTATATATCATACATAACACATATTGAAGCATACGAAGTGAGTAATCTCAAATCGCACTTCAAATTTGACCCTAACTAATTTTTACGAAAATTAGGCCCACACGGCCTGGCACACGGTCTGACACATGCTTGTGTGACCCACATGAACCAAATAACCCAGCCTGTGTGGTCCATACGGCCTGGCACATGGTCGTGTGGCTCACACAATTTTTCACACTGCCTGGCACACGACTGTATGACGTTGACAATCCACTTTTTGACTTAGTGTCATTTGCTATTTTTTGGGTTTTTCGTTACACACATGGTTATTTTCTGAAGCAATCTTAATAGTGAGAAATCCAACACTTAAATCGACATTTTAGAACGTTAAAATTATTAGTGATACATTAAATTCAAGATTCGATTGGAAATGCTAAACGTTTGGCTAAACAACCGAATCAGCCCCCCAATTGAAAACTTTAATCACTTACCCTTGCAAAAATAACAGCCCTAAATCGCACTTAGACCGTTGGAGAAGTTGATGTTTCACAAACTTCACCTAGAAAAACCCTAACACAATTAGAGGCGACAATAACACAATATAAAAACACCTATTAATCACAAACTAACAATAATAATAAAAAATTAGACACACACTATGGAAGGAAGAAACCCAACGACACTTACATAATGATGAACCCGTTAGATTCTCGTCCAATATGCACAGCATGAGTAATAGCAAAACGATTTACGCCACAATAGAAGTAGAATTAGCAAAAGAAAAGAGTAAAAGATGATGTGTTTTTTTAGTTATGAAACCAACAAATGAATAGGGAAAACAGAGTAGGGGAGCGATAGAGAGAGAAAAAAGAAAACTAAGGAAGTGGGGAAGTGAACGTGAGAAAAAGTGAGAGAAAATTTGGGAAAAAAATCTTTTAATTTTAATTATTTTAAAAGAATAGTCTCTAACCAACCAGATCTTCTGATAACTTATCAGATTATCTAGAGTTCGAAATTGACCCAACCACATCCATATGGCCGACACTTAGGGAGAACAAAAAATATTTTGGTTTCATGCACATAAGGGGTTTCAAACTTGAAACCTATGAGTAAGCTAAGACTTTACCACTAAACCAACAGGCTTACTCTTGTTATTAATTGAGCAAAAATAGTTTATAGATCAGATGTTTAAAGATATTGGTTGAGACAAAAATAACAAAAGTTTAATGGAATGATTCGTATCCAAAACCTCACATACACAAGCATAACACTTAACCACTGGACCAAATCAAATCACTTGTTAAATTCTAACCATATAAAAACAAAAATTTTGGGTGTTACAATATATTAATATAAATAATTTTTTATATCAATATAATAGAAATATCAAATCAATTATAAAATTTACAAGAATGACAAGTACAAATAAATTAATAAATTAAACAATTGAATTCACTACAGGAAATATTATACATTAGTGGCGCTAACGGAAAAATGCCGCAATAGGTAAAGCAGTAAGGCGTTTTTCAAAAGGTCAACTGTAGAGGCGTTTATGAGAAAAACACCGCAAAAGGTCAAACATTAGTGACGTTTATGATAAAAACGTCGTAAAAGGTAAGCAATAGCAGCGTTTTCTCAAAAATGCCGCAAAGTATCGTTTTATTTTAAACGAAACGGCGCTGTTTTGCTCTGCTTAGTTTTATCCCTAAATCGTATCCCTATTTGAAATCCCCAAATCCCTTAGATTTCCCCGACCGTCTGTTGCATCACCGTCGGTTGTCCCCTCTGCTGCATCGCCATTGACACTACTCTGCCGCATCACTGTCGACACTCATCTGCTGCATTGTCATGTAAGTTTTTTCTGTTTGTTTCTCGAGAAATTTTTTAAAAAAGTCGAGTGTTTTCGT
Organism: Gossypium australe; assembly: GCA_005393395.2. Lineage (NCBI taxonomy): Eukaryota > Viridiplantae > Streptophyta > Magnoliopsida > Malvales > Malvaceae > Gossypium > Gossypium australe. Next base: position 109,662,779 of record CM016617.1, on the reverse strand, counting down.
CTATTTTTTTCTTTCAATAATTGCTGATTTTTCTTTCAAATATTGGATCATTTTACTTACTTTAGATGTGTTGCCTTCAGTTTTTGTGGAAACGTTGGACAAAGGCTTACAGAATGTTTGTGAGCTTAACATCGTGTTCAATTACAGCAAGGTTGTCATTTCAAATATTGGTCATTGAATAGTTTACTGTCATTATTAATGCTTGAGTGAAGAGTTTCATTTCTATATTGACCCAAATAATAAGAAGTTTAGAGGTGTTGTATTTGAGTATTTAGTTTTCTGTGTAGCATAAATAGGAAATAGTTAAATGTAACAAGGTGTTTTACTAAAAGCACATGCTTACAGCTTTGAGTACTGATTATTTTTGCAATTTTTATACACTTTCTCAGAGACTTCAGGTTAGCAATGTTGTAATTGTTAGAGCTGTGATTTCTCTACTGTTACTTTCTCTACACCTTTTGTTAAGCTTTTCTATTTTAAACTCAAATATCTATCAATAGCAGATGTACATGGCTTGAATATTTAAAAAAAAAAGACTTACCTAGTTAAAGTTTGTTTGTACTATTTAAAATGTTAAAAACTATTTTTACAATTAAATTTAAATCTATTTTTGTTTGGTATGTTTATTTCAGAATTTTAGCTATAAGTTTAGTAAAATCTATCTTTGTTATAGTTTGTATGCATATGTCATCTGAATGAGAGGGTTGGGGGTAGTGAAGGAATTGTTTTTCCCTAATGACTTTTTCTCCTTTTTTTGGTAGACTTTGATTGGACATCAAGATAATGCTGAATTTGCTCTCGCAATGTGTCCGACCGAACCCTATGTGATCACTGGAGGTTTTGGAATTTCATCATTCAATTAACTTTATATTTATTTGGAATGAATGATTTTACTGATATATTTAATACTGAAACCCTCATGGAAATCGTGATCTTATCTCTTCTTCCTGTTAATCAAGTTAAAATATGCAATTTGAGAGCTGAATATGTTGTTTCCTATATAAAATGTATGATGTGTTTGAAATAGCATAATTAACTAATTTAGAAGTGTGTCTTTTGTTAGATTGGGCTCTTTGGTATGTTTTATTATCTTCTATTGCTTAAATAAATAATTTACATAGGAATGGATATTCAAATCTTATAAAAAAGGATATTGCTTGGCTCATCTCTATATATATGATCCCTTTTTTTTTGTCCATGAATTTAATTCTTTCCCTTACTGATCATCTAACCCTGTATAATGTTTTTACAGTCAACTGCATCAGAAAGTAGCCTTTTCGATCATTTGATAAACATTTGGGAATTCAATCCTGGAATAGTCCTAAGAACTTTTAGCCTTTACTTCCTTGTGGACTTTAAGTTCCAATCACCATCTATCGGTAGGTAATATCTCGATAGGCCTTTGTAGGGTTGCTCTATTGACAAAATTAAGGACTTACCAAAGATAAAAGAATATCTAATATTAACTATTATCTCTTACAACCCTGAAGTTATAAATATTATCAAATTGGTTTATTCTATTTGAACTCGCAATTTTTCTATTTATACTCTTTTATTTTTCATTTATTGTGTTATTTTTGCTATTATGGAGTTTCCTTTTATTCTTCTTATAGCATCCCAAAAGTTTTGGGGCGTGCTTTGCTCACCACAACTCTAGTTGATGGAATCGACTCTACCATCCAATTTAAAATTTCTAAGAGATATGTATATTTAATTTGCTAAATTTAAATTGCACATAATATCATTAAATTATTATCCCTTGCTTCCAATAATAATTTATCTACTTAAAGTTATGTTTCTCTCTATTGAAACTTTTATTGTATATTTTATGTGCAAAAAGGTATGAGAATGCCTTATGTTTGTATGTTAGTTAAGCAGATTATAGATAGAACCTGACAAATTTCATTTCGTGAAGTTTCTAATAGTGATTTCATCGAAATATCCAGAGTTTGATTGCTACTTTTAAACTTAAGATGAAGATGCATACATGTGAATGTTCTCTCTTCAAAACTTGGAACCAAAAAATAAAGTAAACTGACTTTATTAATTCTTCCTTATGAAAACTTTAAAGGCATTTTCCATAAATAGAGTGATTGGTTTTGACTTTATTCCGATAATTGAGTAGTGTTTTATATGAAGGTGGAATTTCTATGTTCATCTTGCTCAAACTGCAGAAAGATCAACTAATTAGTTGATCAAAAACTACACCCATGTAACAGTCCAAACCCAGCCTAGATGTTATGACCAAATCTGGAAATGTCACAAAGAATAGGTTTTGAAAAACGAAGTTGTTACGTTAAATCATTTCAACTTATTAACTCAAACTCTTTTATATTCAATGTCGAAAATGTTAATTAATTGGTTTATTTGCCAAAACATACTTTATAGCAGAAGTTTAATGAAACTGATACGTTTTGGAAATCTAACTTGTATTTTTAGAAACACCTTTATTTGCATAAAACCATCATTTTTATAAAACATTTTATCGAAGCATATAAATAATCAAACAAACCAAAAATATATAGTTAATAACTATACATTCCAGAGAGTCCCAGAAATTACAAACTCTCAAAAGAATCCAGAATTTTAATTAAACCATCAATTACTAAGTTTAAACAATTTACAGTCGAGTGGTCACCAGTGAGTCTCCGCTACACCAATCCACCTAAGTCTGTGGATTACCTGTACAGAACAGACAAATAGAAGTGAGTTTACGTAAACTCAGGGTGTAACCCAACAAAATTAGACATGAAATACATACAGTGATCACATAAATAGTCAAATACAGATTCGGACCTAAGTCCTTTTTCGGTTACAGATATCAGAAACAGATAAACAGAACAGATATATAGAATCCTACCCCCATCCTTTACACACCAACTCCGACCATCCCATCAGACCATTTAGGGTTAAAAACACCCACCCATCCCTACACACCATATCGTGCCATTACGACACATATCAGATAAAGTGCAGCAAAGCTGCCAGAATATAGGCGATGATCGCCAAACAAAACACTTCCTCCTCAAAACCAAATCCCACCCCAAAACTAGATACAGAAAACAGATACAAAAATAGCAGATTAAACATGCTCAACATGCTTATAATTAGATAACAGACAACTTAAGCAGTACAGTTAGGCATACATCTAGTATCCTACTCAGATTAGTCAATCAAAATACCATAGCATACAAAATTGGGTTTGGTTAGGCCTTACCAACCCTACAGTAGGCCTATAGTCGATTGGAGCGACCGTGCGACCCTAGGGAAAATTTCAGAAATATGGGCCCACATGCCTGTGTGGGCCCACATGCCCGTGTGGCCCACATGTCTAGATTGGCCTTACCCATATGGCCCAAACAGCCTGCCTAAAACCCACACGCCCAACTTGGCCTATCCCGTGTGGCCCACACGGCGACACTTACACTATCACACGTCCGTTTCTTGCGCACGGCCATGCCCTCAACCACACAGCCGTGTCTCGCACATGGCCACCCACACGGCCGGCCACATGCCCGTGTGGCATCGACAGTAAGCATTTTTAGCTTTCACCGAAACCTTATTTTTCAGTTTTGGGAACACACTTGGTATCGATTTGATGCACAAGCACTCCCGAGACCACCCAAACCTAAGAAACAACATCCAAAGCCTAATTCAGTACATACTTACAAAACTCAAACCGAAAATATTCCACATGCAGAGCCCTAAAACATCAACAATGGATTCAAATACTTACCGCCAACGAACCGAAAACCTTAACGCTCAAATTGCTGTAGGAGCACCAACAGATTCTTGACCTGCGCCTAAACCGAGAGTAACAAAAACAACCCTCTTAATAAACACTTAATCAACAAGAGTTAAGATTCTAATAATACAAGACTTACCGAACAATTGAAAGAAAACAAACCAATAATACACAAGGATTTGCTGACAGATCGAAAAGAAAATAGAAGGAAGTAGCAAAAGAGCAGAGAAAAGCAAAAGGAAGAATTGACGTCAGTTTTTTTTCCTGGAAAGAGAGAGGAAATTTTTGAAAAAAAAAATAAAATCAAAGAGTTATCAAAATCCCACAAATTCCTCCCCACTATCACAATACCCATAACTAACTCAGAATCCCAACTCAACCGAAACTCTCACATGCAATTGAGCAAAAATATCATCCTCGCTTGCGAAGGGATTCGAACACAGGACCTCCAACATACTAACTCCCTTACCATACAAACCAGTAGGCCCATTCTGTCATAAATTAACAAACAATTTTATATAAGGCCACTCAACAAGGGTAAGGCTTGGAACCAAAAATAACAAAAATTACTAAATGTGAGACTTGAACCTAAGACCTCACACACACACCCAGAACACTTAACCACTGAAGCAGATGCACATTTGTGTCAGATATTTATAGAATCAGATATAAATTATTCAGGGCGTTACAACTCTTATAACAGCCCGATTTTGGGGCTAGTCGGAACAGTGGTTTCGAGACGACTAAACCGAGGATAAGAAAAATTATTTCGATGTTATTTTATGTGTTATGTTATTAATATATGGCTATGTGGAATTTTGGTGCTTTAATTTTAGCAATAGCATGCTTAATTGTGAAAAAGAACTAAATCGCATAAGGTGCGAAAGTTCTATCTTATAAGGTAGGGGTACCTAATAGCTATAGAATGTACTTTGGAGGTTTTTAAAGTGAAAATAGGCCATTTTGGAGTGTAATGACATACCATAGGATGCATAGAGGACAACAACATTAATTTTAGTCAAATTAGGTGATAATTGGTGACCATTGACTAAAATATGATAAAATAAGATGACTAAAGGAAGCTATCATCTTTCACTATTCATCTCCCCCTATACTACCAAAAATTTCAGCAAGTTTAAGGGTTTAAAAGCTTGAAAATTTCAGCTGCATCTCATCCTTGCAAGTAATTCCTTTTGGTAATTAACTTTTTGATGATTTTTGTACTTTTGGAGTCCCCAAAGCTTAAGCTAGCTAATGATGGGACTAATTTGTTAAATGGTTGAAAGTTTAAGGACTTGTCATGAAAGAGTTCATGTTGTTAGCTGAGTTTATATGGAAGAAAATGAATGTTAGTGAGATGAGAAACAACTTTTGTGAAGGGAGTTAGCAAGAAAACACCTAGATAGGACTTGAATGCAAAGGTTGAAAATGTGTAATAAATGCATGAAATATTTAGATTTGTGGGTGGTTGTAAGAGAAATAAATGTTCATCTAGGCTTGTTTAATGAGAAAATGTGTTGAAAAATGATTTACGAGCCTAGGGGTAAAATCATAATTTTGCCATAGTACAAGGGCAAAATGGTCATTTTTGTCTAAGTGTAGATTTTGATGCATTATGATCATAGAATGATCTAAATGAATGAATTGTATTGTTATAGATCAATAAGAGCGCGAAATTAACCTTGACCAGGGAAAAGGCAAGGTTACAAATTAAATCGTTAGTTGACGCGTTTTACACCGATGTAAGTTTATATGTAAACGATGCATTTTATATACACGTTGTTATTGCTAATTAGTGCATGGCACAATTGAGAACATGTATGTTTCAAGTGGATTGAATGTGGTAGTTATTGAATAACTCTAGTATGAATGATGGAATGGATATGTAAGTGTGTTATATCAATACTTGACGATGGGCTAACTGCGATACCACCTTATTACTTAATTACGATGGGCTATGTGCGATACCACCGTAACTAACCTCTTTGGTAGGCTATGTGCGATGCCACTGTAATAAAGACTAATGGTGGGCTAAGTGTGAAACCACCGAGTAATTTGATTATGAGTAGTTGATTAAGAGATTGTGATGTGTTGTTTTATGTGACATTGTGGTGCTACGTGCAGGGGGTCATGCTAGTGAATGTATACATTAAGCTTGTGATATGGTTGGAATGAGGAAATGGAAGAAATGAGTAAGCATGATTATGAATGTGGATTGTTTCTTGTTTAGTATGTAATGCTATATAATTTTTTAGAACACACTATAATGTTATATTGTTTACATGTAAACTTACTAAGCTTAAAGCCTACTCCCCCTTTCTTTTCCCTTGTTTTATAGAGTTTAAGAGCTGAGCCGGGATACGTGGATAACCAGAAGATCGCACACACTATCAGCTCACCTCGGTATATCTAGACTTAGTAATTTTGTGTATGGCATGTATAGGAGCTAGACTAGTTAGATTATTTTGTTTTTTTGGCCAAAAGTGTGTTGGACCCTTTTTAAGAAAAACTATTTTGTATACTGCCATGGTTGGTGGCTCACCTTGTCATTTATGAAAAGATATAGTCATTCATAGAAGTTTAGATTGCAAATATGAGTTGTTTGATGATATGTTGAATGGATCCATGTTGTGTGAGCTAGAGGAATGAAAGGAGCTTGGTAAATAACCTTGTTCTTGTCCACACAGGTAGGCTCACGGGCGTGTGTCTAGGCCGTGTGTGACACATGGTCAGCCACGGGCATGTGACTTGGCCGTGTGTCCCCTGCATGTTGGTGTTGTAAGTCAGTGTAGACCATGAGCTAGCCACACGGGCGTGTGCCTAGGCCATATGACCCTCATAAGGTTACTGACGTCACAAACAGAATACCCAGGTTTTTACTCACGGGGTGAGGACATAGGCGTGTCTAAGCAGTGTGAAAACCCCTGTAGGTTCGAAATGAAAATAAATACCACACGGGGTAGGGACATGAGCGTGTGTGACCACACGGCCTGCCCACACAGCGTGTCCCATACGGGCGTGTCCCATTTCACACGGCCTGTTTAGGTGAAAATTTTTAAGATCGTAAAAGTTTCCGGTCGGATTCTGAAACCCCTTGTAAGTATGTTTAAGGCCTCGTAGGTCCTTAATGAGGTTGTTGTGATGACGATAGAGATATGTCAAGTTGGGACTGAAAGTTTATAGACTAAAGTTGTTGATTAAGTACGGTAATGCCTCGTGCCCGATTTCGGCATAGGATACGAGTAAGGGGTGTTACATTTAGTGGTATCAGAGTTATGGTTTAGTCGATTCTAGGACTACTCTATCATGTATGGGAGTCTAGCTATACATGCCATAAGCGTATAATGATAGTGTGGTGGCTTCTGACAATTTTATACTTCGTTTTATATAGTAAATGGATCCCGATCAAGTGGCTGCTAATGACGCAGCTAGTAATGCATCGGATCTCACGCAAGGGACGGCGCCTGTGGGAAGTGGACCCTAGACTAGGGGTTAGGGAGAAGAGGCTCCAGAAGCCTTCCTCCAAATGATGATTAACTGGTACACGGAATATGTACGAGCAAACCCAAATGCTCAACCTCCTCCACCCCTCCTATACCTCAGCCAGTTCTAGTGGCTCCTCAAGGTATAGATTTAGTAAGGATAACGAAGCCCCCGATAGACAAGATTCAGAAGTAAGGGGCTGAGGAGTTTAGAGCTAATATAGACGATGACCCTAAGAGGGCGGAGTTCTGGCTTGAGAATTCAATGAGAGTATTCGATGAACTCTCCTATACATCTGAGGAAAGCTTAAAATGCATCGTGTCTTTGCTGAGGGACTCGGCATACCATTGGTTGAAAACGTTAACATCAGTAGTTCCTAAAGAGATAGTAACGTGGGACTTCTTTCTGGAGGAGTTCCGAAGGAAGTATATAAGTTAGCGATTTGTTGACCAGAAACGGAAGGAATTCCTTGAGTTAAAGTAAGGAAAAATGATTGTGGTAGAATATGAGCGCGAATTTGTTAGGCTCAGTAAGTACGCACAAGAATGTGTGTCAACAGAAGCTATCTTATGCAAAAGGTTTGAAGATGGGCTGAATGAGGATGTCAGACTTTTAGTCGGGATTTTAGAACTAAAAGAATTTGTGGTATTGGTGGATAGGGCCAGTAAGGCCGAAGAATTGAGTAAGGAAAAGAGGAAAGTCGTGAGTGAGGCCCGGGATGCAAAAAAAAAGACCGATGAGTAAATATTACCAAGCTCAATGGAAGAGGTCCAAGGAAGTGAACCCTCAGACGACTACATCAGTTGGGTATTCACAAAGGGAGCGGGGCAACACGTACTCGGGTTCAAGAGTTAAAGCCACCTCGATGGCAAGTGTGGGCAATCTAAAGTCCAAACCGGAGTGCCCAAGTTGTGGCAGACATCACACTGGGGAGTGTTGGGGAAACAATCGGAATTGTTATAAGTGTAGGCCCCCGACCATTTCATCCGAAACTGCCTTAAGAGGGATGACAAGGAGAGGAAGCAAGAGCTAAGATCAAGCAATGTATCTTTTAGGGGTAGGCCACAAAAGAACCCAGGAGGTGGGACTAGTGGTAGAGGTGCGTCACGAGACTCTACTGTGAGACCGGAGGGTTGGGCACCTGCAAGGACTTATGCCATTCGCGCTCGCGAAGAGGCATCATCTCCAGATGTAATAACAGGTACTTTTTCTCTTCATGACACCTTTGTTATTACTTTGATTGATCCGAGGTCTACCCATTCTTATATTTGTAAGAGATTGGCATCTAGTTTGAGTATGACTGTTGAGTCTACAAAATTTATGGTAAAGGTGTCAAACTCGTTAGGTAAACATGTGTTAGTTGACAAGGTGTTTAGGAATTGTCCTTTGACAATTAGGGGTTATTATTTTCCGGCAAACCTTATGTTGTCGCTGTTTGATAAATTTAATTTGATTCTTGGTATGGATTGGTTGACTACCCATAGTGTTTTAGTGAACTGTGGTAGTAAATTTATTGAATTGAAATGTGAAAATGGAGATGTTATTCGGGTTGAATCAGGTGGGTTGGATAGTTTACCGGTGATAATCTCTTCCTTGGTGGCTGAGAAATATTTGAGAAAGGGATGTGAGTCCTATCTCCCTTTCATGCTGAATACTCAAGAGTCAGAAGTGAAGATTGAAATAGTACCGGTGATATGTGAGTATCCGGATGTACTCCCAGAAGAGTTACCTGGATTGCCTCCAGTTAGAGAGGTCGAGTTTGGAATTAAGTTAGTTCCAGGAACGACACCTATTTCTGTTGCTCCGTATAGGATGGCACCCTTAGAGTTGATGGAACTGAAGGTTCAGTTGCAAGAGTTGATGGATAAGGGTTTTGCGAGATCGAGCTATTCACCGTGGGGTGCTCCAGTACTATTTGTGAAGAAGAAGGATGGGTCGATGTGATTGTGTATAGATTACAGACAACTCAATAAGGTAACAGTGAAAAATAAGTATCCTTTATGAAGGATAGATGATCAATTTGATCAACTGAAAGGAGCTACGGTGTTCTCCAAGATAGACCTGAGGTCTGGCTATTACCAGTTGAGGGTTAAAGAGCAAGATGTACCGAAAACTGCGTTTCGGACGAGGTATGGCCATTATGAGTTTCTAGTCATGTCGTTCGGTTTAACGAATGCTCCTGCAATTTTTATGGATTTAATGAATCGTGTCTTCCAACCGTATTTGGACAAGTTTGTGGTTGTCTTTATTGATGACATATTGATTTATTCTCGGGATGAGAGTGATCATACGGAGCACCTGAGAATTGTCTTACAGACTTTAAGAGATAAGCAATTGTATGCTAAATTTAGCAAGAGTGAGTTTTGGCTCCGAGATGTCAGATTTCTAAGACACATTGTGTCGGGTGATGGTATTAGAGTTGACCCGAGTAAGATCTTAGCTATTGTGGAGTGGAAACCGCCGAGAAACGTGTCAGAAGTTAGAAGCTTTTTGGGTTTAGCGGGGTATTACAGATGGTTTGTGAAGGGATTCTCCATGATTGCTATTCCGATGATGAAACTGTTGCACAAAGATGTTAAGTTCGAATGGACTAAGAAATGTCAACAGAGTTTTGAGAGATTAAAAACATTGTTGACTGAAGTGCCGGTTTTAGGACAACCTGAGTTGCAGAAAGAGTTTGTGGTCTACAGTGATGCATCGTTTAATGGTCTCGGTTGTGTGCTGATGCAAGAGGGTAAGGTAGTCGCTTACGCCTCGAGGTGCTAAAACCGCACGAGAAGAATTATCTGACTCATGATTTGGAGTTGGCTGCGATTGTTTTTGCATTAAAGATTTGGCGACATTTTTTATACGGTGAAAAGTGTCAGATCTTTACGGATCATAAGAGTTTGAAGTATTTGATGGATCAAAAGGATTTAAATTTGTGGCAACAACAGTGGCTCGAATTATTGAAGGACTATGAACTAGTAATCAATTACCATCCGGGAAAAGCGAATGTGGTTGCGGATGCCCTGAGTAGGAAATCCCTGTATGCTTTGAGAGCTATGAGCACGAGTTTGGCATTGTCTAATGATGGTGCTATATTGGCCGAGTTGAGAGTTAGGCCACTATTTGTTCAACAAATATGTGAGGCTCAAAGGAATGATAACGAGCTGCAAACTAAGAGAGCTCAGTGTGAATTGGGAAATGATTCTATTTTTCGAGTGGGTTTGGATAGTTGTTTGATGTTTCATGACAGAATTTGTGTTCACAGAAATGATGAGTTGATTCGAAAAGTTTTATAGGAGGCACATAGTGGTTATTTGTCAGTACACACGGGTAGTACGAAAATGTACAACGATCTGGAGAAATTTTATTGGTGGCTGGGTATGAAAAGAGACATTTCTGAGTTTGTTTGATTTGTCAGCAAGTGAAAACTGAACATCAAGTACCTTCGGGATTGCTTCAGCCAGTGATGGTTCCTGAGTGGAAGTGGGATTTGATCACCATGGATTTTGTGACGGGGTTACCTATGACTCCGAAAAGGAAAGATTTTGTGTGGGTTGTCGTTGATAGGTTAACAAAGTCGGCACACTTTATACTGGTGCGTGTTGATTATTCACTGGATAAGTTAGCCGAGTTGTATATTGCGGAAGTGGTAAGATTACATGGAGTGCCTGTATCCATTGTCTCGGATAGAGATCCGAGATTTACTTCGAGGTTTTGGAAGAATTTGTAGGAGGCCTTGGGTACAAGGTTAAATTTTAGTACTGCATTCCATCCTCAAACGGACGGTCAATCTGAAAGAGTAATTCAAGTTCTCGAAGATATGCTCCGATGCTGTGTGTTAGAATTTGAAGGTAGTTGGGAGAGATACCTACATTTTGTCGAATTTGCTTACAACAACAATTATCATTTGAGTAGACGGATGGCACCGTATGGAGCCTTCTATGCTCGTAAGTGTCGGACTCTTTTGTATTGGACTGAGCTTAATGAGAAGCAAATTCATGGGGTCGACCTAGTTAAAGAGACTGAGGAAAAAGTGAAAGTGATCCGGGATAGTCTGAAAGCTGCTTCAGATCGACAAAAGTCGTATGCAGATTTGAAAAGAAAAGAGATCAAGTTTAAAGTGGGCGACAGGGTATTTTTGAAGTGTCTCCATGGAAGAAAGTATTGAGATTTGGTCGAAAGGGGAAATTGAGTCCGCGGTTCATAGGGCCGTATGAGATTACTGAAAGGATTGGGCCAGTGGCATACCGGTTGACCTTGCTGGTAGAGTTAGAGAAAATATACAATGTGTTTCATGTATCGATGTTAAGGCGTTATCGCTCCGATCCTTGCATGTGATTCCTCCAACAGAAATTGAGATACGACCGGATATGATATATAAAGAGGAACCGATTAAAATCTTGGCTCGAGTGGTGAAATAGTTGAGGAATAAAGATATAGCGTTAGTAAAAGTGTTATGGCAAAAGCATGGTGTAGAAGAAGCTAGTGGGAACCGAAAGAGGCCATGAGAGAGCAATATCCAAACCTCTTTACCGGTAAGATTTTCGAGGACAAAAATCTCTAAAAGGGGGAGAGTTGTAATAGCCTGATTTTGGGGCTAGTCGGAACAGTGGTTTCGGGACCACTAAACCGAGGATAGGGAAAATTATTTCGATGTTATTTTATGTGTTATGGTATTAATATATGGCTATGTGGATATTTTGGTGCTTTAATTTTAGCAATAGCATGCTTAATTGTGAAAAAGAACTAAATCGCATAAGGTGCGAAAGTTTTATCTTATAAGGTAGGGGTACCTAATAGCTATAGAATGTAATTTGGAGGTTTTTAAAGTGCAAATAGGCCATTTTGGAGTGTAATGACATACCATAGGATGCATAGGGGACAAGAGCATTAATTTTAGTCAAATTAGGTGATAGTTGGTGACCAATTGACTAAAGTATGATAAAATAAGATGACTAAAGGAATCTATCATCTTTCACTATTCATCTCCCCCTATACTACCAAATATTTCAGCAAGTTTAAGGGTTTGAAAGCTTGAAAATTTCAGCTACATCTCATCCTTACAAGTAAGTCCTTTTGATAATTAAATTTTTGATGATTTTTGTACTTTTAGAGTCCCCAAAGCTTAAGCTAGCTAATGAGGGGACTAATTTGTTAAATGGTTGAAATTTTAAGGACTTATCATGAAAGAGTTTATGTTGTTAGCTGAGTTTATATGGAAGAAAATGAATGTTAGTGAGATGAGAAACAACTTTTGTGAAGGGAGTTAGCAAGAAAACACCTAGATAGGACTTGAATGCAAAAGTTGAAAATGTGTAATAAATGCATGAAATAGTTAGATTTGTGGGTGGTTGTAAGAGAAATAAATGTTTAGCTAGGCTTTTTTAATGAGAAAATGTGTTGAAAAATGATTTACGAGCCTAGGGGCAAAATCGTAATTTTGCCATAGTACAAGGGCAAAATGGTCATTTTTGCTTAAGCGTAGATTTTGATGCATTATGGTCATAGAATGATCTAAATGAATGAATTTTATTGTTATAGATCAATAAGAGCGCGGAATTAACCTTGACCGAGGAAAAGGCAAGGTTACAGATTAAACTGTTACTTGACGCGTTTTGCACCGATGTAAGTTTATATGTAAACGATGCATTTTATATACACATTGTTGTTGCTAATTAGTGCATGGCACAATTGAGAACATGTATGTTTCAAGTGGATTGAATGTGGTAGTTATTGAATAACTCTAGTATGAATGATGGAATGGATATGTAAGTGTGTTATATCAATACTTGACGATGGGCTAACTGCGATACCACCTTATTACTAAATTACGATGGGCTATGTGTGATTCCATCGTCTATTTATCATTTGGTGGGCTATGGTGGGCTATGTGCGATACCACCGTAATAAAGACTGATGGTGGGCTAAGTGCGAAACCACCAAGTAATTTAATTATGAGTAGTTGATTAAGAGATTGTGATGTGTTGCATTATGTGACATTGTGGTGCTAAGTGCAGGGAGTCATGCTAGTGAATGTATACATTAAGCTTGTGATATGGCTGGAATAAGGTAATGGAAGAAATGAGTAAGCATTATTATGAATGTGGATTGTTTCTTGTTTAGTATGTAATGCTATATAAGTTTTTAGCACATACTATAATGTTATATTGTTTACATGTAAACTTACTAAGTTTAAAGCTTACTCCCCCTTTCTTTTCCCTTGTTTTATATAGTTTAAGAGCCGAGCTGGGATACGTGGATAACTAGAAGATCACCCACACTATCAGCTCACCTCGGTATATCTCGATTTAGTGATTTTTTGTATGGCATGTATAGGGGCTAGACTAGTTAGATTATTTTTTTATTTTGGCCAAAAGTGTGTTGGCCCCTTTTTAAGACAAACTATTTTGTATATTGCCATAGTCATTCATAGAAGTTTAGATTGCAAATATGAGTTGTTTGATGATATGTTGAATGAATCCATGTTGTGTGAGCTAGAGGAGTAAAAGGAGCTTGGCAAATAGCCTTGTTCTTGTCCGCACTGGTAGGCACACGGGCGTGTGTCTAGGCTATGTGTGACACACGGTTAGCCCACAGGTATGTGACTTGGCCGTGTGTCCTCTGCATGTTGGTGTTGTAAGTCAGTGTCGACTACGGGCTAGCACACGGGCGTGTGGCTAGGCCGTGTGACCCTTATAAGGTTGCTGACGTCATAAACAGAATACTCAGGTTTTTACACACGGGGTAAGGACACGGGCGTGTCTAGGCCGTGCGGAGCACACGGGCATGTCTAGCCGTGTGAAAACCCCTGTAGATTCGAAATGAAAATAAATCCCACACGTGGTAGGGACATGGCTGTGTGTGACCACACGGCCTGCCTACACGGGCGTGTCCCATTTCACACGGGCATGTGGCCACTGTTTAGGTGAAAATTTTTAAGATCGCAAAAGTTTCCAGTCGGGTTCCGAAACCCCTTGTAAGTATGTTTAAGGCCTCGTAGGTCCTTAATGAGATTGTTGTGATGATGATAGAGATATGTCAAGTTGGGACTGAAAGTTTATCGACCAAAGTTGTTTATTAAGTACGGTAATGCCTCGTGCCCGGTTCCGACATAGGATACGAGTAAGGGGTGTTACAACTCTACCCCCTAAATGAAATTTCGACCTCGAAATTTACCTGATCAAAATAGATGAGGATACTATTGGCGCATCGAGTTCTTAGGTTCCCACGTGGCTTCCTCAGTACCATGATTCCGTCACAGAACCTTTCCTAACGGAATGGACTTTCTCTTCAGAATCTTAACATCTCGATCCAGAATCTGAACCAGCTCCTCCTCAAAAGTCAAATATGGTCTAATCTCGATCTCCTCAACAAAAACAAAGTGAGATGGATCAGATCGATACCGCCTCAACATCGAGACGTGAAACACATCGTGGATAGGGTCCAACTCTGGAGGTAGTTCTAACTGATAAGTGACCAGTCCCACACGCTTCCGAATCTGATACGGTCCAATGAACCTAGAGCTTAACTTGCTCTTACGACTAAACCTCAAAACTTTCTTCCATGGAGAAACCTTAAGAAAGATGAAGTCACCCACAGAGTATTCAATGTGTCTCCTCTCCAGATCTACATAAGACTTCTGTCTATCAGAAGTCGCCTTCAGACGAGATCCCGAATCAGTCTAACCTTATCTTCGATCTTAGAGACCAACTCAGGACCCAGAGCCCAACCCTCACCCAACTTAGTCCAACATAGCGGAGTACGACACTTACGACCATACAATGCCTCGTAAGATACCATCTAAATGCTAGACTGGAAACTGTTATTGTAGGCGAACTCAGTTAGTGGCAGATAATCCTCCCAACTACCTCGAAAATTTATCACACAACTCCGAAGCGTATCCTTCGGTATCTGAATCACCCTCTCAGACTGACCATCGATCTAAGGATGGAACGCAGTACTGAAGTCCAATCTCGAACCAAAGCCTCATATAATTTCTTCCAGTTACGAGAAGTGAAACTAGGATCTTTATCAGAAATTATCAAAACAGGGACCCCATGAAGTCTTACAATCTCAGAGATATAGAGCTTTGCTAACTTCTGTAGAGAGTAGTCTGTCCGAACCGGAATAAAATGAACAGATTTGGTCAATCGATCCATGATAACCTAAGCAAAAGCCTTTTTAGTGGGTGTTAAGGGCAACCCATTAACGAAGTCCATCGTTACTTGTTCCCAATTCCATCAGAGAATCTTAACGGGTTGTAACAACCCTGAAGGCAACTGATGCTCAGCCTTAACTTGCTGGCACGTCAGACATTGAGCAACAAAATCTGTAATCTCACGCTTCAAACCCGACCACTAGTACAACTCACGAAGATCGCGATACATTTTATTACCACCGGGATGCATAACATAAGTGCTACAATGCGCCTCCCTCAGAATTGACTGCCTCAAATCGGAATCATTCGACACACAAATCTGACATCGGAAACACAGAACACCATCATTATTTAGCCCAAAATCTGAAGTATTACCTCACTCAATCTAATGAAACCATAAAACTAGAGACTCATCCCCTAACTACTTATCTCAAATCTGATCAATCCAAGTCGGTTTAACTTGCAACTCGGCTAACAGACTCCCATCATCAAACAAACTAAGACGAGAGAACATCACCATCAAATCAGTCATCGCTCTATGACTGAGAGTATTGACCACCACATTGGCCTTACCAGGATAATACTCTATCGTGCAGTCATAATCTTTGAGTAGCTCAAGCCATCGACGTTGTCTAAGATTCAACTCCTTCTGAGTAAGGAGGTACTTGAGGCTCTTGTGATCAGTGTAGACAATACACCTCTCACCATACAGATAGTGCCTTTAGATTTTCAACACAAAAACCACTGCAACCAACTCGAGATCATGTGTTGGATAATTCCCCTCATGTGTCTTAAGTTGACGGGACGCAGAAGCCACAAATTTACCATCTTGCATCAATACACATCCCAAACCGATGTGTGGCGCATCACTATATTCTTTACCAGATTCAGCCTGTATCAGAACAAGAGCCTAAGTCAGGACAAACTTGAGCTTCTTGAAACTCGACTACTGCACATCCATCCAGACAAAGGAACACCTTTGCACAAAAGCTTAGTCAAATGAGCTACAATCAGAGAGAACCCCTCGATAAACGGCCGATAATAACCTGCCAGACCCAGAAAACTACTGATCTCAGATACGTTCTTAGGTTGTTTCCAATCAAGCATAGCCTCAATCTTTCTGAGATCAACTTGGATCCTCTCTACAGAAACTACAAGCCCCAGAAAAGTCACCTCACGTAATCAAAACTCACACTTGCTCAACTTAGCATAAAGTTGTTTCTCACGGAGAATCTGAACCACTACTCTAAGATGCCCATAATGCTCATCCTCAGTCTTAGAGTAAACCAGAATATCATTGATGAAAACTACGATGAACTAATCCAGATATGGTTGGAAGTCTCGGTTCATCAGATCCATGAATGTAGCTGGAGCATTTGTCAGACCAAAAGGCATAACTAGGAACTCGTAATGTCCATAATGAGTCCTAAATGCAGTCTTATGAACATCAACTTCCTTGACTCTAAGCTGATGGTACCCAGAATGAAGATCTATATTTGAGAATACTGAACCCCCTCGGAACTAATCAAACAAATCGTTAATCCTCAGAAGTGGATACTTATTCTTCACTGTCAGTTTATTCAGTTGTCAATAATCAATTCACATCCTCATGATCTCATATTTTTTCTTAACAAACAAAATCGGTGCCCCCCATGGAGACGCACTAGGACGGATGAAACCACGATCTGGAAGCTCTTAAAGTTGAGCCTTAAGCTCTGTAAGCTCTTTCGGTGCCATATGGTATGGAGTGATAGACACCGGAGCTGTACTCGATAGAAGCTCAATGCTAAACTCAACTTCTCGATTTGGAGGTATACCCTGTAACTATTCAGGAAAGACATCTGGAAAATTCCACACAGTTTTGATATCCTTGGTAGAAGAGGCTCCAAAAATAGAAACATTGACGTATGCCAAATATGCCTCACACCCTTTCCGAACCAGTTTCTCAACCACAAGAGCAGAGATTACATTAGACAGATAATCTCGACGCTCACCGATCACAACCACCTCCTTATCATCTTCAGTCCTCAAAACGACCCTCTTACTCACGCAATCCAAACTGACTCGGTACTCAACCAACCAATCCATACTCAGAATCAAATCAAACTCCCCAAATGGTAACTCCATCAAATTTTCCAGAAACACAACTCCTTGCACCTCTAACAGAACATCCCTATAAAGTTTACTAACCCGGACAGACTGCCCCAACTGAATCAGTACAGTGATCTCACTAGAAGTGCTCTCAACAGAAATCCCCAAGTTTTCAGAAACAGAACTAGCTATATAGGAGTGTGTAGAACCTATGTCTATCAGAGCAGTATAAGGTACATTAAAAATAAAGAATGTACCAGTGATAACATCTAGAGCATCTCTATCCTCTCGACGTTGAGTAGCATAAACCAACGGAGGCTGCCTCATCTCAGTCTGACTAGCACCTCTACCCGGTGCTCTCTGTCTATGGCCTATACAATTACTACCTCTAGCCGGTCCACGGCCCCTAGGCGGCTGCTAAACTGCCCTCTGAGGCTGTACAAAACCCTGTCCCGAAGCTTGCATCTAATCTGCCCACCATGGACATTCTCTAATATGGTGCTCCAAAGACCCACACCTCAGACAAGCCCCTATCCTCCTCTAACACTCGCTCGGATGGCGCCTATCACAATTCCGACAAGGCTGAATCCCAGTAGTAGCAACAGGAACCCCAATTCTAACCGGCCCATCAGGTCTGACCTTTTTCTTAGGCCTCTGAACAGAACTAGAGGGCTCCGAATCCCTCTTATTCTTGCCTCTTTCGGTCCCTATTCTGGCGTTCAACGCGTTTAACTTCCTCGGCGATCTTTGCCTTATCCACAAGAACAGAAAACTCGCGCTCCTTCTGCGGAGCAATCAGGACCCTCGAACTATCTCTTAGACCATCTTCAAAACGAACACATTTCTTGTACTCAAATGCCACCATGCCACGAGCGTAGCGGCTCAACCTTAGAAACTCAGCCTCATACTCGGCCATAGATCTATCACCCTGTGTGAGATTCATGAACTCACGTCTACGAGCATCCACATAGCTCACGCCCACATACTTCTCTAAAAGGCAATCTTGAAGAAATACCAGTTCAAATGATCAGGCTGAGTACTCTCCTCAACCGATAACCACCATTGATATGCCTCGTCGCGAAGCAAAGAGACTATACCCTTAAGTTTCTGCTCGGGAGTATAATCTATATCATTCATAATCCTCTCGGTGGCCTCCAACCAATACTCGGCTACAGTAAGGGCGACTCCAGTAACACCCCTAAACAACTCAGCACCATTGGACTAGAGTCGTTCAGTTACCGACCCACGACCCCCAGATCTAGAATGGGGTCCAGCGACCCTCTCCAATATCCTCAACATGGCTTGGGACAGTGCGTCGTCCCCAGCCGAACGACTTTACGACCCAGTATCAATAGCAGGCGAAACTAGTGTCTCACTCGTATCCAAGTTTGTCATACTTCCCAAAGAGAAAGACTCAGCTCGAGCCCCCCTACGGCCTCTACCAGGGCCACGAATATCACGTCCGCGAATTCCACGAGAATTCATCATAAATTTCAAATTTTATCTACATTAAAAAATTTTATGCATCAGTTCCAGTATTTATTAGCAAATATTTTATGCAATAATTATCAGAATCTTAGAGATGTTTTCAGAGGTTTCAGTCTCTAACTATTTCTGTACAGTTTCAAAAAGTACTATCTATAGTGTTTTAAGAATATACTATCTAAGTTTTAGAAATACTTACAGGACCGGCACCGGAGACTCAGCACCGGAGACTCGGTGTACCACATACTTTCTCAAATTATTCAAATTATTTGAAGATTAGTTTCTTTTTGAAACACAATTTTGGAACCCAAAATTTCACAGCCCGAATTTTGCAACCTGGCTCTGATACCGCTAAATGTAACACCCAAAATCGGCATAGACATTATGACCGAATCTAAAAATATCACAAAGAGTGGGTTTTGAAAAACAGAGTCATTACGTTAAATCATTACAGCTTATTAACTCATACTCTTTTGTATCCAATGTCGACAACGTTAATTAATTGGTTTATTAGCCAAAACATATTTTACAGCGGAAGTTTAATGAAACCGATACATTTTGAAAATCCAGTTTGTATTTTTAGAAAAAAACCTTTATTTGCGTAAAACCATCGCTTTTATAAAACATTTTATTGAAGCATCCAAATAATTAAACAAACAAAAAATCAATAGTTAATAACCATACAGTCCAGAGAGTCCCAGAAATTACAAACTCTAAAAAGAATCTAGAATTTTAATTAAACCATCAATCACTAAGTTTAAACAATTTACGGTCGAGTGGTCACCGCTGAGTCTCCTTTACATCAACCCACCTAAGTCTTTAGATTATCTGTACAGAATAGACAAACAGAAGTGAGTTTACGTAAACTCGGTGTGTAACCCAACAGAATTAGACATGCAATACATACAATGATCACATAAATAGTCAGATACAGATTCGGACCTAAGTCTTCTCGGTTACAGATATCAAAAACAAATATACAGAACAAATATATAGAATCCTACCCCTATCCTCTACATACCAACTCCAACCATCCCATCACACCATGTGGGGTTAAAAACACCCACCACCCCTACACACCATATCGTGCCATTATGACACATATCTGATAAAGTGCAGCCAAACTGCCAGAATATAGGCGATGATCGCCAAACAGAACACTTCATCCTTAAATACAAATCCCCCCCGAAAAACAAATACATAATACAGATATAGAAATAACAGATTAAAAATGCTCAACATGCTTATAATAAGATAACAGACAACTTAAGCAGTACAGTCAGGCATACATTGAGTATCCTACTCAGATCATTCTATTAGAATATCATAGCATTCAAAATAGGGTTTGGTTAGCCCTTACCGACCCTACAGTAGGCCCATTGTCGATCGGAACGACCCGTACAATCCTAGGGAAAATTTTAGAAATATGGGCCCACATGCCCGTATGGCCCACACGCCCAACTTGGCTTAGCTCGTGTGGTCCACAAGGCCACACTCACACTATCACATGGTCGTGTCTTGCGCACAACCATGCCCTCGACAACTACACGGCTGTGTCTCGCACACGGCCACCCATACAGCCGGCCACACGCCTATGTGAGGTTGTCAGTAAGCATTTTTGGCTTTCGCTGAAACCTCATTTTTTGCGTTTTGGGAACACACCTGGTACTGATTTGATGTGCAAGCACTCCCGAGACCACCCAAACCTAAGAAACAGCATCCAAAGCCCAAATTCGGTACACACTTACGAAACTCAAACCGAAAATATTCCACAAACGGAGCCTTACAACATGAACAATGGATTCGAATACTTGCCGCCAACGAACCGAACCCCTAACGCTCAAATCGCTGCAGGAGCACCAACAAATTCTTGACCTTCGCCTAAACTGAGAGTAACAAAAACAACCCCCTTAATAAACATTTAATCAACAAGCGTTAAGATTCTAACAATACAAGACTTATCGAACAATCGAAAGAAAACAGAACAGTAAGACGTAAGGATTCGTTGACAGATCAAAAAGAAAATAAAAGGAAGTAGAAAAAGAGCAGATAAAAGCAAAAGGAAGAATTGACGTCAAAGAGTTATCAAAATCCCACAAATTCCTCCCCACTATCCCACTACCCATAACTAAATCAGAATCCCAACTCCACCGAAACTCTCACATGCAACTGAGCAAAAATATCATCCTCGCTTGCGAAGGGATTCAAACACAGGACCTCCAACACACTAACTCCCTTACCACACAAACCAACAAGCTCATTCTATCATGAATTAACAGACAATTTTATATAAGCCCACTCAACAAGGGTAATGCTTGAATCCAAAAAAAAAAAACCAAAATTACAAAAGGTGAGACTTGAACCCAAGACCTCATACACACACCCAAAACACTTAACCATTGAAGCAAATACACATTTGTGTCAGATATTTACAGAATCAGAAATAAATTATTCAGGGCGTTACAACCTAGTTTTGTAATCGTCTACTTACATATTTGCAGATACTTAATAATAATCTCGTGTCAACTAATTATTCTATTTTTTTATTTAATTGTTTTGTTTTCAACATTTTATTTTTATTTGAGTTGAAAGAAGAAAAACACGAATTGGAATTTTGACTTAGAAAAGAGAATATTCATTAGCAGCCTAAGTTGATCAATTTAAATAATCAATGTTGATATTTCACATGGGAATGGATATTCAAATCTTATATTTTACATGGTTATAATTTAAGTCCTTATATTTTACATGGATATTCAAATCTTATTAATTGTTTTAAAATTTAAGATAACTTGAGTTCTAACTTTTGGATTTTAATTGTGTTTTTAATTTATTATTTTAAATTCTAAATTTAGATTCATTAATTTTTATATTTAGTTTTAAAGTTAAAATTTTAATAGAAAATTTAATTTAAATAATAATTTTTTATTTATCCTTAAAACTACATAGTTTAAAGTTCATAGTTTAAAGTTCAAATTTCAAAAATAAAACATAATATAATATTTATCATAAAAATAAATATTATTTAATTAAAATAAATTTTTTAAAGAAAAATAATATTTATCTTAATGTTAAAATTATTTTAATATTTTTCATAAATATTATCATAAAAATAAATATATTTAATTATCTATATATTGTTTATCTATATATTTAAAATTTATTTTTATCTATTTATTGTTTATCTATATATTTAAATTTTATTTATCCTTTCATAAAATCCGTAACAGGATTTTAATTTTAATATTTTTATTTTAAATTCTAAATTTAAATTGATCGATTTTAATGTTTAGTATAGTAAACATAAAGGTGATAAATAACACAAATTTAAAAATTAAAAGAGTCAATATTTAAAGATGATAATCATAACTTACATAAACATTTAAAGAATATAAAAAAATGCAATTTCTAACATTTAAAGAATATAAAAAAATATATATCATATCATAACTTACATAAAACTTTGGATCAATATATATAAAAATCACAGAAATTAGGGCAACACTATTGTTTTTGCCTACTTTTAATTATACTTATAAATAAACCCAAAATGTTGTCACTAATATATATCTTTTAAATAATTAGATACTTGATACTTGGTATATATTATCTATTTTATTACAATGACATGATTTAAATCTATTTAGAATACTTAAGTAATCGTAATTTATTGTCAATTTTAGACTTCAAGAACTACGAAATGGATAAGAGTTGGATGAATTTGTCAAGGGTAAGCAACGACTATCGAAATGGTGTACAAAATTTTCTAAATTTTGCATTTCAAAATGCAAGCCAAGAGAATAAGATAATTTGCCCATGTAAGAAGTGTGGCAACATCAATTGGCATTTTCGTGAAGTTGTCTATGAACATCTAATTGTTGATGGCTTTATTCGGGGGTACAAAAATGGATTTTCCATAGAGAGTGTACACCTAGTAGAACCTCTTCAACGATTAATCCGACTTATCCTCATAATGATTACCATTAGTCTGTTAGCGAAGATGACATGGAAGGTATGTTGTGGGATGCATTTAATATGCACAGTCATGGTTTGCAATTGTTTCCATTTGAAATTATTGCATCTGATGATTGTGATATTGGTGGAAATACTTTTACTGAAACGGGAAGAAGTGCACCTGATGAAGAGCCAAATGGAGAAGCGACGAATTTCTACAAGTTACTTAATGAAATGAATGAAGAACTTGAGGGATCGAAATTTCCAAAACTATCC
The DNA here is from genome assembly GCA_005393395.2 of Gossypium australe. Classification (NCBI taxonomy): domain Eukaryota; kingdom Viridiplantae; phylum Streptophyta; class Magnoliopsida; order Malvales; family Malvaceae; genus Gossypium; species Gossypium australe. The sequence goes on along the minus strand of CM016617.1, from coordinate 109,639,599 downwards.
TTCTGCATTCGTCTTTTTCACTTAAAATGTTGAGGAAGGTGGATCGGAAACTCTTTTACACTGCTGTTAGAGTTTTTGAGAGATGTGTTTCCATTTTCAAAAATCCCTCATTCATGCAAAGATATGAAGAAACTGATAAAAGATTTGGGCCTTGGGTACGACAAAATTCATAGTTTCCCAAATGACTACATATTGTATTGGGGTGATCGGAAAAACCAATAGCCTTGTCATATTTGCAGTAAATCTCGTTGGATGAATAGGAATGCAGAAGATGTGAATGAGGATGAAGGTGAGGCACAATCAACAAAGAAGCTAGCAAATATTTTGCGATATTTTCCACTAATACCAAGGCTTCAAAGGCTTTTCATGTCGTCAAAGACAACCGAGTCTATGAGGTGGCATCATGATCAACGAACCGATGATGGATTATTAAGGCATCCTGCGGATTTTTCAGCTTGGAAATCATTTGACAGTAAATTTCCAAGCTTTGCAAGTGATCCTTAGAATGCGAGGCTTGGGCTAGCATCTGATGGATTTAATCCTTTTAACATCATGAGTACTTTGTACAGTACTTGGCCTGTAGTGCTTGTTCCTTACAATTTTCCTCCATGGATTTGTATGAAGCAATCTTCTTTTATCTTATCTATGATTATCCCTGGAGAGAAAGGTCCTAAGAATGATATTGACATTTATATGCAACCACTTATTGAAGAGCTGAAATAGTGATAAACCATAATTTATACATATTTTTACCCCATGTTTGGCTTATTTTTGGATGGAATTTCATTAGATTTGATGAATTCGATGCTCCTAATCTCTTAATTTCATGTTTTACACTTAGGAGAGCTTAGGGAGTCGAAAAGAACGAGAAATGGGCCCAAAAGGGACAAAATGAGCCTATACTTCCACACACGGGCAGACCACACGACCATGTGTAACGAGTAGAATTGAGCACGGCCCAAGCCATCACGCATGGGTGTGTCCCTACCGAACCCCGGATTAATCCTATTCAGAAAATGTTACTTGTAGGCCAAGAAAAGGCGTTCCAAAGCCTATATAAACACCCTAGAGGGCAACCTAAAAGGGAGGACGCCGAGTAGAAGGTAGGAAATACTTCAAGACAGCCGTCGGGAACAGCTTAGGAGAAGGATCTCCATCAAGACTGAAGATCTCCCATCAAGTTCTTTAGAATTTTTTGGGTTTTCTTATGTTTTGTTGTTTTCCCTATTTTATGATGTTTCCGTCTATCAGTATGAACTAAACCCCTTAAATACCTAAGGGGATGAAACCTAAGAAAGATCTTATTATTATTTGATTTATAAGATAAATATTTATTCTTATTCTTAATTGTGAGTTTTTATTCTTGTTTTGATAATTCAGGTTATTGATTCAAAATCGAATGTGCTTATTCAGTGGAGTAAAAGTCTCTGTTTAAGAGAAGATCAACATAATTAAGCGGAGTTGATTGCAACCCTAGAAATAGGGCGACGAAAATCTACCGGATTAGAGTCAAATCTAATAAGGGAACCCATAGATCGAGTTAATGCGACAATGGGGGTTTTAATTAGAAAGATATTTCAGTTAATCAACCTAGAGTCAGTTGTTTTTAGTCTTGAAAGAGATATTAACATAAATCAGGGGTTTCTACGGATTAAGTCAAGTGAATAAATCATATGAATCAAAAGTAATAAGTGAAGTCTAGGTGGATTCTTTCTTAGATGTTGCCTTTATCATATAAATTGTCTTAAAGTATTTTCCTAATTCTTTCGTTGTCGTGTTTAATTAGTTTTAGTTTAAAAGAAATCACTCCAATACTTAGGCTAGATAATAAAAATATAGTAATTACTAGTACTCTTGGTACTTGTGGATATGATATTATCGGTCTTATCATAACTATACTATTGAGCGATAGGTACGCTTGCCTTTATTGTGACATAGTTAGTTTTAGACACATCAAACAGTTAGGAAAATGTTGAAACATATGATGTCTTGAGAAAGGATAACTTTTATGTGGACTATTAATGATTTCCCGGCATATGCCAATTTATCTGGTTGGAGTACCAAAGGACATTATGCTTGTCCTTGTTGTGTGGCACAAACATGTTTGAAGTGGTCATATAATGGGAAGAAGTTCTCTTATATAGGGCATCATCAGTGGTTAGATGGAAATCATAGATTTAGATTTCAGAGGACTCTATTTGATGGTACTGAAGAGTTTAGAAAAGCTCCTGAGCTGACCATTGGATCTGAAATCTTGTTCATGTTAAAAGATATCAATTTCAGTTATGGAAAGATGAATCAACCAGCCAAGACGTAAACAAAGAGAAGACCGATGGAGGCGTATGTTGACCGGTAGAGTGATGATGAATCTGATGAAGAGGATGATCCTAATGAGGCGAACTTGTGGGAAAAAAGAAGTATTTTTTTTAGTTGCGTTATTGGAAGCATCACATTTTGTGACACAATCTTAATATCATGCATATTGGAAAGAATGTTTGCGAGAACATCATCGGGACAATTTTGAATGTCGATAGAAAATCGAAAGACAATCTTCAGAGTCGACTTGATCTAGTTGACATGGGAATTCAGCGTAATCTTCATCCCCAATTACTTCCGAATGGAAAATCTCGGTTGCCGTATTCTATTTTTGCAATGTCGAATAAAGAAAAAGAAGTGTTCTGCATAGTGTTGAAGGATATAAAGGTCCCAAATGCGTATGTGTCAAATATATCTCGATGTGTGAGCCTTAAAGATCGAAGACTATATTCCCTAAAATCACATGATTATCACATCTTGATGCAAGATTTACTGACAGTTGCTTTACGGTGTTGTATGTCAAAAAAGGTGATGTCTTGTATAATTGAACTATCCAATAAAATGAAAGCTATTTGTGACAAAGTTTTTATTGTTGAAGAACTTGAGAAAGTACAAGATCGAGTGGCCTTGACTTTATGGAACTTGGAGAAGATCTTTCCACCTTCGTTCTTCACTATTATGGTGCACTTGCTAATCCATCTCCCTCACGAAGCAAAACTTGGTGGACCGGTTTTCTATCGGTGGATGTATCCTATAGAGATGTGCTAATTTATTTGTAAGGTTTTCATTCATTCATGAATATACCTTTACTTACAACTTTTGATAATGTTGTATATCATGTTTAGGTTCCTATGTAAATTGAAGTCTTATTGTCGTAATAAGCGTTATCTAGAAGGATCAATTGTTGAAGGTTACTTGGCAGAGGAGTGAATGACTTTCTGCTCTAGATATTTAGAAGATGTTGAAATAAGACTGAATAGACCAAGTAGAAATGCTGGGCTCACTAATCATAACTTAGCTGAAACTTATCTATTTTGAAGTTATGGACAACTTATCGGTAAATTTGAAATTGCACACTTAGATGATAGATCTTGGGTACAAGCACGTCGATATGTTCTTTTTCACCATGATACAATAGAATCATTATGCAAGTAAGTTTTATAATTTGATAAATATTCATCTTTTTAATTTGTTTATCTTCTAACCAAGTAATTCAATTTTTAACATAGTGAGTACAAACAAGTCTTGAGATCTCGTTCACGCTCCTGAAGATTACAATATCGAGAGATTCATAAGTTATTCACAGAATCTTATCATGAATGGTTAGGGAAAACGGTATGCAACTGAAGCTTTCATATAATAATCCTTTCGTATAACATTTATAATTAATCAATTTACTTTCGATTCAATAGGTTTGGAGTGGAAAAGATGTCAATGAAGAAGTTAAATGGCTTTCCCAAGGTCCGCATAGAGTAGTAACAAGATATACTACCTTCCTTATTAATGGATTCAGGTTTCATACAAAATCTCGCAAAAGATTGAGGATGACTCAAAATTGTGGAATAGTTATTAATTTTTCAATTAAAAGTTATGCTAGTGCTAGGGACAGTAATCCTGTTGAGGGAAATGTGGAGTATTACGGGCTTCTTACGGACATTATTGAGTTGGATTACTATGGCAAATGGAAGGTTGTCTTATTTTGATGTGATTGGGCTGATGTTAATACTGCTCACGGAATTATAAAAAGATCAATTTGGTTTTACAATGGTGAACTTCTCTCGATTAATTCACACTGGACAACAATTGATAGATGAGTCATATGTATTTTCTTATCGAGTCAAACAAGTTTTTTACTTGAAAGATCCAACTGATGAGGGTTGGCACGTTGTACTCCGTAACACCCCTAGAGACTTGTTTGACATGGGCAATGTAAGTAGAGATGACATCGACGAAATATAAAAAACTTTGCCTTTTCCAAAACAAAACTTAAATGAAACTATCCCTAGTACTAGCACACAATTTCAATGGGTTCGCCAAGATGTGGATGAAGATATTTACGAATCATGATGTAGTAAGATTTTACGATTTTTTAATTATATGTAATATTATAATTTAAATCTTGATCTTGTTAAATATTTCAACTATTTTATATGTACTATTATTGTTGTAATTAGTTACTAATATTTCAACTATTTTATGTGTATTGCAGATAAAATGCCTAGAAGAAGATTGCGAGATCTAAGTATTATTCAAAATCCTCCAAATTAGGAAGAAACAAATAGTGAACAACAGACTGCTATTGGATCTTCGAATGTTCCGAATACAGCTGACGAACCTACAGAAATTCAAAGTAATGTTAACTTTAATTTACATGCATGTTGACTTTTATTATTGATTTTTGTTTCAAATTCTTATATTATCATATACCATTTTTTTAGCTGAAAGTGGTGGGAGGCGCAAAACTCTAGGACGTAGGCTATTAAAAGATTTATACGAGCTAAATTCTGTCGAGCATGTCAAAGTAGCTAGAAATAGTCATGGTCAGCCTATTGGATCAGAAACTCAACTTTTACCAGGATACTTGGGCATTATAGCACGAAATGTCAATCTGTTGCCTATCAACTACGAGTCATGGCATTATTTGCCTGATAGTAACAAAAATCAAGCTCTCGATAATATTATGGTAATAATATAAATGTAATTTATAATAATTTGGTTTAAGTTTCATTTATATTTACTTTCTAAACTTGTGTTATTTGCAGGAGAAATTTGCTTTAAAGGTCTCAGATAATTATGTGAAGAAGGCATTAGGAAAGAACGGAGAGACCATAAAAATAATTTAAAGAAGGAATATTTTAAGAAAAATATAAGCCTCCAAGAGGAATTGCAAAATGTCCTACCGGGAATGCTGAGGTACCAATGGGAAGATGCAGTTAGATTTTGGAATTCAAAGAAAGGAGAGGTATTACGTAATTCAAAACTCTTATAATTATTTATGTTTATAATGTTTACTATATACGTAATAATAATTTCATAATGTAGGATCGTGAGCGAGTTGGAACTACAAGTAGGCAAAACCAAAAATTCACACACACAGTTGGGTCAAAAAGTTTTGCTTGTATAGCTGATGACGATGTATTTTGAATTTATTAATTGTGTCAAAGATTAATTTCTTTCTGCTAAATAATATTTTTCCTACTATATTGTAGGAACTGTCGTCTAGTCAAAAAGTTAGACACCTTCAGCTTTTTTACATTACACATAGAAAGAAAGATGGATCTCCTATGACCACTGAAGCTGCAGAAATTATGGTATATTTACTTAATAAAATTTGAATTATTTTAAATATTTATCATGTTTAATTATAATGGTTTAATTCGTCGTTTGTAATGCAAATAATGCCAAGTTATGTTGCATTTTTTTGATTATATGTTTCGTTTCTAACTCTTTGATTGATTTATTAGGAAAAACTAAAAGATAAAAAGGCAGAGTATGAAGCGATCGCTTCAAGTGATAGTTCTGTTAATCTTGACGGCATTGATAACTGAATTATTACTGAAATTTTGGGTCCTGGAAGGTATGGTTGAGTTCGATTTCAAGCATCTTTTGTTAACCCAACCCAATATTTTGGATCCAACTCGTAGCAATACATGCCTTCGGCGAATCAGGCTCAAGCTAAAGTTTAGAGGTTAAGAGACTAGATGGCTCAGATGCAAGCGAGCACAGTTGAGCAAATTGCTCAACTTAAAGCAGAGGAAGCATCAAGAGAAGTAGAGGCTCAAAGAAAATATGATGAACTCTAGCTACAAATTAAAGCGGAGGCAGCAGCGAGGGAAGCAGAGGCAACAAGAAAATATGACGAACTCCAGCTATAGCTACAGCTTCAGAATATGATGAAGATGTTTCAGCAGTTGCAGAATCCGCCATCTTAGACTTTTGTTTTCTTATTGTGAGAATATTTTAACAAAATAACTTTTGAATATAATATATTTTTTTATTTCATTTATTAATTTAGATCATATAATATTTCTTTCGTGATAGTATCATTTAGATTTGAAGTTTTGGTTGGATTTGATGTTACAGGAAATTATGTTGATAATTCGGGTTCTATATGAATGAAAATGGGTTGGTAAGATCTACTAAAGTTAGTGGTGTTTTTTCACAATTAGTGGCGTTTGTAGGAAAAGTGCTGATAAAGGTCATATTCTTTAGGGCGTGAGAGAAGCGCCACTAAATTTCATGTTCTTTAACGGTGTTTGTGGAATAAGTGCTGCTAAAAGTCATGTTCTATAGTGGCATTTTTTTACATAAACGCCGCAAAATTTAGCGGCGTTTTTTGTGGCGCTTATCAAAACGCCGGAAATTGTTTTAGTGGCGCTTATAGGGCTAAAAAAGGCCGTTAAAAACCTGTTTTGCTATTATTAAAACATATATTATGTAAAAAAAATGAAAAAAATGTAATCCTTTCACTATACATATTTATAAACTTATTATTATAACTAATCATTGTATTATATAAAAAACCTTTATCATCCCTTTGATGTGATGTTCTCTACGTGTGTGAATATTTTATTATTATCCTCTATTGCCACAACAAGTGTTTCTTTTAACTGGAAAACACATTGAGGTAAAGATATGACGTAATGAAAGTGAATGTACCAAAATGGTGGGGAAAATATTTGGGTAAAGTTCATAAGTTTATATTTTGATTAACTTTAAAAAATTTAAAATATTATTAAATTATTTGAAATTTTTTATTAAAGTTATTAAATTATTAGAAAATTTTTATTTAAAACTACTGGATTGTCAAGGTTTTTTCTTTTAAAAAGTCCAGTTAATGAGCTCCAAACGATGGTTATCTAGTATCCATCAACGAATAAAAAAATATGCATTTGATCCAAGTTGATTTGATGACAAGTATCAGAGATTAGAGAAAAAAGTTGTTTGAATTTTAGTTTATAGATTTAAGATTCATGACGTTCAAAACTGTTTTATGAAAACAAAACAAAACTATAGAAAATAAGGGGAAATAGAGCTTTCGATTGGTGCAGGTAGTGTGAACATAAAATGCTATACAATAATGATTTAATAGTCTAGTAATTTAAATGAAAGCGTTCGAATAATTTTGTGACCATTTTGTAATTTTTTGAAGTTGAATAATCAAAACGTAAACTTATTAATAGTTTAGTGACCTCTAGTCTAGTTTATCAAAAAAATTAAAAAAACAATTTCTCTATTGTATAAGGCTAATATTATATATTATTATTTTTTTGATTTTTTAGTTTTTTTATTTATTAAAGATAGAATTGGGAAGCTTATGGCGTAAGGTAGAGAACAGATATCAAAATGTAAAAGAAAAAAAAGAAAAAGATCATAGAGGACTTGATGGTGGTAGGCAAAGGAGATGGGTTGGCTTTAAACTGTTTGGAGAATGTTGAAAGGATTGAGCTCTAGATAAGCATTAGAAACAAAAATTAATGTTAAAAGGAAATAAAATTTTATGGAATGGAGGTTAGATGTAGTGGAAATAGACTTTTCTACCAAACATTGAATTTGAATTTTAGAATGGTCAATCTTGGGAAGCCCTTACCTTATTACCACATCCATCCAATCAGGATTAATATAAGGACGAAAAAAAAGACAAAAAGGGCGTCAAGAAAGACCAAAAGGAAGAAAAACAAAGGGAATATTTTTATAATTAAAAATAATATCCTGATAAATAGAATACGAGTAAACAACGCTTCGTATAATTGGATATCATTATTGGATTTTAAATCTATTTTCATAAATTAAAGGGACCATATATGAAATCAAATCCAAATAAATATTAAGAAACTTCAGCCATGGTTTTGTGCAAAATTTGAACTTCTAGCAATTTGGTAGATCCACCGGAGGTAAAGGCAAAGTTGTTTTGGGAGTTGGTCCATTCTCAACCATGAAAACAGTGCCGAGGCCATAGGTCAAGTGAGCGTCCAAGTGACAATGCATTATCCATACACCTACATTTATATTGAAAGTATTTTCAGTACGTAGTGAATCAAACTTACGAAATAGCAATGATAATGGAAAGCTAACCTGGATTATCGGCTGTGAATCTAATGACTGCCCATCCTCCAGCTGGAACGCCAATGGTGTTAAGAATTTGTGGGTCGACAAGGTTGAACATCTCCCTATGCTTGGAAAGGTTATAGTTCCCAAACCCTTGAGCCAATACGTGGAAGTTTGAGCCATGGAGGTGCATGGGATGATTCTCCACTCCAATAATAGCAGTGTTCTGAAGCACCATCTCCACTGTTGAGTTGAACTTTAGCTTCGTCACCTTAGTAACTTTTGGAGCAAAGAGAAACGCTGGGTTGTAGTTGTTGATAGTAGCATTGGTGTAGTCAAATTCAATGGGGGGCTTGGCAGGGAAATCCGTGGTGTAGATGCCATCCACATTCGAATAGAAGGCTTGCAGCAATGACATTCTCTTGGGTGGCACGAAGGATTGGTTGTTCATGCTCGCAGAGAGTTTGGTTCCCTTTGGACCCAGGCATGTCCTGTTTGCTTCGCAAGGAGTGAACCCTAATCCAACAGTCACAAACATTTTGTAGTCCACGTTTTTTGGAACCTGTGCCCAATGAGGTCCATCCCTCAAACCGCTTAAACTACTAGAGAACTTGTAAGCCGTAGCGGTGTCATTGAAAGCGGGGAGGGTTGGCATTAATGGCTTTGCTATGGGTGGGGCACCATCATACACCACGACGCCCCTTGTGGTAGTATTATCATACGGTATACCAACTGAGGTAGAATACGGACTAGCGGCCATGTAATACGACCCAATGTCTTGATCGGCGACTAGCAATGTGTCGACGGTCTGACCTGGGGCTATCATGATGATGTCGGTGACATAAGGTTTTGTGTAGGCAGCGTCGACTGCGACAACCGTCAGGTTGTGATTCGCTATCTTGTAGAAAAGCTGTCCGTTGAGTGCAGTGTTGACTATGCGTAAGAGATAAGTCTTTCCTGGCTCAACCTCAAGCTTGTACATGTCTGATTAAAAATCAATTCACAACATGTAAAACTGCGGTGTTTCAAATATTATTCTTTAATGAAATATATTAATGATTATGGATAATTAATTACGGTTTTGAGAGCATGGATAGAGATCTCCGGGCCATCCATTTATAGTGAAAGCATCAGAAATATTTGGTAAACCTCCACTGGTCACGGCCTCGTCCTCAACATCCATGACGTTAGCATTCCACCACTCGCCTGAAAAACATAAAAGCTTTCATTGTCATCTTTGTGGATGGTCAATAAATTTTTCAATCATTAAATTAATAATGAGTGTTTAAGATAGGTGGTTAACTAATGCTGTACCTAATATGATAGTGACTTCTCTGTGGGGCTTAGGGAAGGGATACTTGTGGCCTGATTTCGGACGAATAATGAGTGCGCCATGGACGGTGGCTCGTAGCCACGAGACATGAGCATGCCACCACAGGGTTCCTTCTTGACCGCTGATTTTGAACTTGTATGTATATTTATTCCCAGGGAGTATGGGACACTGAGTTATCATGTTGGGTCCATCCGCCCAGCAGCTCAGTTTTTGAAACACTCCATGCCTATTCAAACAATCACCGGTTGTTAGATCAGAATCTTTACACATATCATATTAAAGTTGAATAAATTATTTAGTGCACTCCACAAAGTTTTTTAATTTCACTTATAAAGTCATTATATCAAATATGAACTATTTAAAGAAAATTGAAATTTTATCATGTGTATGTGCGTGGAAATTATATATTTAGAATATAAGAATGTGTTTAAAAATCATATATAATAAATAATAAAACATATGGTTTAAAACTAATTAATAATACATACAATATGTCAAATGAAAAGAATATATTAAATTGTGAATACACAAAATTTATACACATAAATAAATTATATTAAAAATATTAAATTTAAACACATAAGTACATCTATTTTGAGTTTATGTCAAGTTAATTGGTGATATAAACTCAATCAATAATATTATCAATATTGGATTTTATCACACCCACGATGTGGGGGAAAGAAAATATTTTATATTGAATATAGGTGGAGTGATAATGAATTTGTATTTTAATACTATTTACCATGTGTTCGATCCTTGAATATGTAATTATTTTAGTTAAAAAATTATATAAAAGTATGAAAAGGAAAAAAATCATCATAATAATATTAATTATAGTTAAAAAAATATTTTATAATTTCATAATTGAGTTGATGACCTAGTAACAACAAATTAATAAAGTGTTTATCTAATATAAATGATAACTAAAAGCAATTGTTTTTTTTAAATATAGTTTAAGAATACAACAATTATTCCTTAAAAGAAAAAAAGAAGAATACTACAATATATTAATTATTTAAACTAATCGTATGACATGCTGATAAAAAAATAATATAAAAATAACTTTTTAACAAATAATATAAAAATTAATAATTGAAAAGTAATAAAAACTATACATAATTATTGATAAAAATACATATGAGAAAAAAGTAGTGGAGTGAAAATTTTTCTTTAAATTACTAGTTAAATATTGGACAATGCTTATAACTCTTTCAAATTTATAAATAAGAGGATAATCCATTTCAGTACACTCGTATATTCTTACATTGACAACAATATTTATGTTAATCGAATTAAAACTCAATCGATTTTATTATGGATTTTATACGCATACTATTGTTATAAAAAAAAAAAAAAAAACAGAAAGCTTCTTCTCAACTAACAAATCAAGAACCGATTTGAAGCATTACGAAAGTCAAGTCTTGATCACCATCAAAACATGATTATATGACAGAAACAGGCTGGGACCGGAAGCTTTGTTAAAGGAAACCAGTTCAAATGAAAGTAAGGACTAAGGACTAACCAGTGAACAGTCAAGTTGTAGGGTGACTTGTTATAGACATGAACAATAAGTGTGTCACCCTCTCGAACTCGGATTCTCGGACCAGGAAAGCTACCGTTTACTGCAACAATCAGCTGGCGATTGCATAGTCGAGTAACTGTCAAGTTTTGAACCTGCAGCATCAAATAAACATCTGACTGATCAGTAACATTTTCCATATACATCCACCTGAAACAGGTTCCAAAGGGTGTTTGAGATTATTACATTGAATGTGTGTTCCACTACTGCTGCTGAAGCTGTTGTAGCCATCACAAGAGTTAAAACGCTGACAAGCAACAAAACAGGGCTCCTCATTTTGAGAGGATCGGAGACAATTATTAGAAGATATAAGGCAAAGTGATGTACAGTGGAGCCTCTTAGATATATATAAAATATATTTTATAGATATGTTTTTTTAAATTATATATATATATATATATATATATATATATATATATATAAATTTATAAAACCCTTTGTTTCAGTTTTCTCTGTGACGTATTCAGTTTTGACATATAAAACTCTTGCTTTAATCATGAAATGAAGAGGCGACATCCTAAGGTAAAATTTGTTGGCACTGCTAATTAAATATGACAGATAAAGCCTTGTTGGGTGAAATAAACAGATAAAGAAAGGATGGGTAATTCAGATTCTATTTCCTTTCCATCTATCTGTGTTCCCTAATATGCTTCGAATACCATGAATATAATTTAATATGTTCCTATATAAAAGAAAACTCTATGGCAACAATATATAGAATGAGCATTAAATTTTTTTTCCACAATTTACTTTTGAAATTATGAGTGAGTAATTTGTTTATATAAATTAATTAATTTAAATATGTGACTATAATGATATTTATAAATGAAAATTAATATCATTTATTTATATACAACATTTATATAAATATTTGATTGAATTAGTATAATAAATTTAATTTATATTTAGAAATTGAATCAATTCGCATATAAGGAACTAAGATCCACTGAACAAATAGAATAGATAAAAATAATTCGCATATAAGGACTAGAGCTTTGTCACGAGTATGACTAAGTAGTCTATTAGAAAAATAAAAATGTTTTTCGATATTTTAAAAATAAATGAAATATATGTAAATAAAAAAGAATAAATTAATATATCAAAAATCCCAACCTTAGGTGTGATGTCTGCCTCAATGTCAAAATTGATAATCAATTTTTTTTGGTTTTGTTATGTAAGGTTTTCATTCCAATTTTGTAAATTTAGTTAAGACTAAAATAATGTTTACTAATTTAAAGGATTAAATGTTTTACTTTAATAGAAGTCAGTTATATGATGAGATATAGGATTAAAGATTGATCATTATAAATTGGTTTTCCTTTTATCTATTAGGATTACACAACAAACACAATTAAAAATTAATAGAAAGTTTATAATCTCTATCACTTAGGGCTTGTGTAACGTTAAAGAAAAATGTTAAGAGGGAAAATCAATTTATCGTAGTGTTCTTCTTTATCAAATCCAATGGCTAACTCCAATTCCTTATAAAGTAAATCGTACTTGTGAAAATTATATTGTTCTAAAAACATCCAAAATCATTGTTTATATAATATTAGATGTAACATCCTGCATTAGGGGTTGGTTGCAATGTATTTATTTATTGGGCGTTTGCCTAAGTAAATGCATATGTTGGTTTGGTCAAAATCCTGGGTTAGGTCAGATTTAGGGCTAAAGAGTTTCTTTTAATGCTTGAGAAGAAAAGGCTAAGTGAGGAAGCTGTATATATATTTTGGTGCGAAACATGCCACAAGGGAGTAGTTGGTAGAATAGCTTGAGGGCTAGGAAGCTTCAGTAGGTAAGGGGTTCGAGCCTGGGTGTTAACATGGAGTGTTTTATTTTTGCGTCAAAGGGGTCGAGCTAGGAAAGCCTTATTATTAAATGGTGTAGTTTAAATGCATGAAGGTCGGCGTGGCAAAGTGGCTTTGGAGTGCCACTTAAGGGCCTGGGGGCAAGGGGACTCAGGTTCAAGTCACCTGCGACGCAAGGGCGTTTTGTTTTTGTTTTGGCGTTGGGGCGAGAGAGTGTTTAAAAGGATGCTGTGAAGAGTTTATGTCACAAAAAGCGCCTTGGCCAAGTGGCTAAGGGCGCTACATGGGACCTTGGCAGCAAGGTCCCATGTTCGAGTAACATGGAGAGCTGCTGAGTGCGTTTTATTTTTGGGCCTGGCGCATAAGCAAAGGGAGCCCAGAAAGGACGCTTAAAGGAAAATTTTGAGCATTCAAAGACACGAAAGTCCAGTTGGTAGAGTAGCTAGGAGCGCGAGTGGTGGCTGCGGCATGGAGGTCGGGCGTTCGAGCCCTGATGAAGGCGCACGAGTGTTTTATTTTTGCTTGGCGCTAAGGCTCAGTGAAGCACCAGAAGAAAGGCTTAAAAAGAAAATCGCGGAGCATTATGTCATGAAATTCAAAGTGGCCGAGTGGCTGGGGCGTGGTGTTGCTCCAGGTCTCGGGTTCGAGACCTGCGAGCAGCACATGGGTATCTTTTTCCTTCTTCTTCTTTGCAGCGTGCATAATGGTTGCATGGCATATGCAGCATGGGCGTTTTCCTTTTATTCTTTTATTTTATTTTATTTTATATTTTTATTATTCTCTGCTGCAAGCACGGAGCAGTTTATTATGTTGTTTTATTATTTTGATGTGAGGGATGATGGGTTAGAGTGGGGGACTTTATTAAATAATATTGTGTGAATGGTGGTCTTTTGGCGTGGGGAGCATGGCCGAATGGGGGGGAGGGTTTCCTAGGGACTTTCATGGGCGGCTTTCTAGTGGCAAAGAGTGCCAAAACTTTTGATTTTTGTTTTCTCCCCTTCCCAAGCTATTCATGGCCGAATCTCCTGAAGTTGTTTTGCAATTGTTTGGCCGAATTTGAAGCATCCTCTTGGGAGCTTGCTGGTCGGGTTTTGAGGGCTATGAAAGGTGCCAAATTTCTTTGTTTTATTCCTTGTCTTGCCATTTTTTCCTTGGCCGAAAAAGGAGAGATCAAAGCTTGAATTCAGTTTTGAAAGTTGTAAGGGAGGTGCCGAATTTCTTTCAAACTCTTCCTTTTGTTCCTTGTTTTTCCCTTCAACCTCAAATCCATGCTTATTCTCGTTGAGGCCGAATCTTCAAGGGTAAGTAATTTTCTACTCTAGTAATCGATTTGAGTTCTTTTCAATAAGGGTGCCAAAATCAAGGGTAGGCCTTGATTTCTTGGGTTGGCCGAATGTATATTGTGACATAACTGTGTTCTTTTGCATGTGCCAACGTGAAGGTGCATTAAGGAAGCTCTCGGATTTTCGAACATCAAGGTAAGCAAGAATGTACCATTCGACCAAGGGCTATGTTCTTAACATTTTTGTGTGGGTCGATTCTAATAAGTTGTTAAGCAGGGATATTGGTAACTATGAGATCAGGCAAATAATTTGGGATTTGGAAAGGCCAGGGATCTCGTCAAGTCAGGTGTCAACTTCGGAATTTTTGGTGAGCATGGACAATGGTTAAGCATTTTCGGCCAAAGGCCATCATTGGTTTTATGTGTAACCGAATGTGCACTTTGGGTTTTGGGGCAGATTGGCAAAAGGGAAATCGGAGGCTTTCGAGTTCTCAAATCGCGTGGTCAGTGCTAATAAAGGTTCGGCCTAAGGCCATATTCTATTTTGGGTGCGATTGATCCTTTGGGATTATTAGTTTAGCCGAAGGAGACTTTTAATACTAACCTATAGTGGCCGAATATAGGTGCAATACGGGATACGGTTCGAGACTTTTGTGATATCGGATAGATTCGCGATTTCTCTTTAGATCTCTGATTAAATAGGTGTGTAAACTCTTACACACTTTATTAGTATAAATTGTTATTATGATGATATTTATAACCTCTCATGTAGTAACTTTGCCTTGTGGGCATAAGCTTGGTTTTCGGGTAAGTCCCCTATTACTCGATCTATGATATATGTTGTGTACACCATCACATGCTGTTAAATGCTATACTATGTATGAATGCATGATATATGAGATCATGATACTGTTATGTGAGCATGATGATGGTGGGATTGATGAGAGGAGGGAGGTGATCTCTATGGACTGTCACCAGTACGATGGGTTGGCCCCATCATTTGATATTCATGACTTCGGTCATCAGTGGTTTGGCACCACATATTGATATTGTGACTAAGTCCCAGTGGTTTGGCACCACCAGTGGTTTGGCACCACATGTTGATATTGTGACTTATGGTCATCAGTGGTTTGGTACCACACGATGGGTTGGCCCCATCATTTGATATTTGTGACTTCGGTCACCAGTGGTTTGGCACCACCAGTGGTTTGGTACCACACGGGGTAGAAAAAGGAGCATGGATGGCTAGGTTGGGATGCATAATTGCATGCATTACTAATATCTGTGTATGAGTTGTATTTTTGGGTTGGGGATTTATACACACTGAGTCTTGGTGACTCACCCCTTCCCATATCATCTTGCAGGTGAGTAGATCGCGGAGATGGAGCCGGGGAGGACTCGAGGCGGCCATGCTTGTCCGTGGACTTGAAATCTTATTTTGCCCCGTTTTAAGTTTATTAATTACTAAATTTCGATTGGGTTGTAATATGGCCGCTTATTATTATTTTGGATGTTTAATTAGTTGTTTTTACTTTATGACTGATGAACTTATGAACTGTTAAGCAAATTGGTTAGAAGTAATGTTTTTCGAAAAATTATACTCGTACTCGTTTTCAAAGATGTTACCATCGGGTAACAAAATTTTCTAAGTTAACGATAACTCTGATGTTTCTAAAAATTTAAATTTTCAAATGGTTTCAACTCAATCGTGTTTATCAAATCAACCAATCTGAGTTTTAGCAAATACCGTTTTATAACTTCAGCAAATTTTCAGATTTCCACTATTAATCCGAATCCTTCAAAACGTTTTATTCCGTGACATACCGGATCCAGTCAAGACTTGTGGGCCGAGTTTGGGGTGTTACAAATTGGTATCAGAGCCAGGTTCAAAACTTGGCTGTGGGGGCCCAAGGCCCAAAAATGTTTTCTTGGTAAGCCTCTGTGAAATATTATGAAAATGGTTTTGTTTTAAACAGCATGGCATCGAGTCTCCGGCACCAATCCGCTCGGGTAAGTATTTCTAACCCTTGTGTGAATTATTATCTGTAAAGGGGTAAGAATGGGACGTAGATAGTATGAAAGGTATGTGAACCCTAGGACTAGTTTACCCCAACAATCGCATAAAATTTTAAATTGCCTTATTAAACAAACCTATGACTAAGTCGCCAGGTTAGAGTGTGGTAACCCTCGTGCGCATGTCTAGGATTGGATCCGAAAGAGCTTGGTATTTAAGCGGTCCTAGTGACTCACCTCCTCTTCGCGGGAATCCTACCTGGTGCGTAGCTTCGGTTCACCCTAACCGTGAGGACTTGTTCATGGGCTAAACCCGATTATTAAAACCCGAAGGGGAACCAGTCGTATTTTTATAAAAACTCTAGTTTTAAAAACTCTTAAAAACTACCCTTTTAACTTATGAAGACTATTTTACGAAAATTTTTCGAAAAAATAATTTCGATTTATGAAAAATTTCAAAAAATACCCCTAGTGGTAAAAATTTTTTTTTACAAAAATGCCCCTAGTTTCTAAATTATTAAGCTACCCCCAAATTTAACAAAATTTTCTTATTTTACCAACATACCTAAAACCTTAATTTGAAAATATCAAAAATACCATGATTTTGGAAAATTACGAAATTGCCCCCTAACTTACAAAATTACTAAATTGACCCTGATTTTCAAAAATTTCTGCAACGCTGCCAATTTGGAAAACAAATTCTCAAAAAGAACCCCCAAGTTTACAAATTTTTCAAGATTTACAAATTTACCCCGGTTTATTACCAAAATACCCCTGTAGGGCAAATGACGAAAATACCCCCGGGATAGAATTTGGGCAAATAGGTGATGGAATAAGTGAATGTATGTCTTTAAATTAGAAAAGAAGACTTGAAACTCATTTGATCGAAGGAACAACTTCTAAATTTCGTCCATAAAAATTTCTTCACTAATAATCAGTGAAATTTTGACTAACTCATAAAACTTTTAATCAGATCACGTGATAAGAAATGAGTTCTAGAGGTCGCGGCCGTCGGGGACGCGGGAGAGGCCAGATGGCTGTGTCAGAACTAGTTAGGTCGGGCCAAGGATCGGATAATGAGATACCACCTCCACCACCACCCCCAACTTTTGGTGTTGGACATCAGGATCAGACGGGGGGTGAGTCGGTATCGCAGGCTATGCTGCGTGTTCCAGAGATGATGGCTGGGACCGGTAGAGGTACAGGAGCTCAGAAGTCTGTATCCGAGCGACTCCGATCCAACAGAGCTGAGGTATTTCGGGGTATATCAGGTGTCGCACCCAGTATGGCCGAATATTGGTTAGAATCGACTGAGAGGATCATGGACGATCTCGATTTAACGAATGAGGAGAAGCTGAAAGGAGCAATGTCGCTTCTAAAAGATGAGTCATACCAGTGGTGGCTCACGGTTCGGGATGGTGCTACGGCAGATGGCCTTACTTGGGAATACTTCAAAGCTGTTTATCAGAAGAAGTATGTGGGCACCAGCTATACTGATACTCAGAGGAAAACTTTTCTGGGATTGGTACAAGGAAATAAGTCGGTATCTGAATATGAGGCAGAATTCTTGAGGCTGAGCCGCTATGCTCGGGGAGTTGTGTCAACTGAGCATGATCGTTGTGTCCGCTTTGAAGACGGACTTAGGGATGATTTAAGGTTGTTGATTGCTCCACAACAGGTGCGTGAGTTTGCTGTTCTGGTAGAGAAGGCTAAGGTAGCCGAAAGGGTCAAGGAGTCTGTGAGACAGAACTATGATAGGAACAAGCAGAAAAGAGGTTTTGGGTCATCTGGATCGGGTAATAATGCACAAAAAAGGGCTAGGCAGAGTGGGCCGAATCAGGCAGGAAGGCCCATGGCTACTAATCAGAGACCGGCTCAGTGTAATCGTTGTGGGAAGTCACATTGGGGAAGTTGTTGGACCGGTGAGAGGGGTTGCTTTGAATGTGGATCCTTGGATCACCGTGTAAGGGATTGTCCTCGGAAGCTAGCTAAGAATCAGCCAGAGGGTCAGAACCGTACTCAGGCTTGGAATGTGGGACCACCGCAGAGGGGTCGTGGTAATGGTAGAGGAGGTAGTGGTTCTAATCGGGGTCGCGGAATTCCGGGCAGAGATACAGGCAACACAGAGGCAAGGCAGCCTGGGTTAGTCTACGCAGCGAGGCGTCGCGAGGAGGGTGACGCACCGGACGTCATAACCGGTACGTTCCTAATTTTTGGTCTTTCATATGTTGCATTAATTGATGTGGGTTCGACGCATTCATACGTTGCTAGTAGTGTGGTAGAGACTATGAACTTAGACTTTGAGACTGCTTCTAGGGGGATGACTGTAATTAGCCCTCTAGGACACTCTGTAGTAGTGAACAAGCTATATAGAGATATACCCCTAGAACTCCAAGGGGTAGTGTTTGTGGCTGATCTGATGGAATTGCCGTTTGGGGAGTTCGATCTAATTCTTGGAATGGACTGGCTGGTTAAGTATCAGGCAAGGTTGGATTGCGCTGCTAAGCGCATGGTTCTAAAGACGGCTAAGGGTGATGAAGTGGTCATGATAGGTAACAGAAGAGATTATCTATCCAATGTGGTGTCTGCCTTGAAGGCTGAGAAAATGGTCAGAAAAGGTTGTGAGGCGTTGTTGGTTCGAATCTGTGCCTTGGAGGCTAAGGAGTCAGCAGTTGAGAAGGTCCGAACTGTAGGGGAATTCGCTGATGTGTTTCCAGAAGAACTCCCGGGTCTGCCTCCAGATCGGGAAGTTGAGTTCGGTATAGACTTGTTGCCCGGAACGACACCTGTGTCTATAGCACCCTACCGAATGGCACCAAAGGAGTTGGTGGAGCTGAAGGCTCAAATTCAGGAGCTCTTGGATAGAGGGTTTATTCGACCAAGTATATCTCCGTGGGGAGCACCTGTGCTGTTTGTCAAGAAGAAAGACGGGTCAATGCGGATGTGTATCGACTACCGTCAGCTAAACAAGTTAACGATCAAAAACAAGTATCCGTTGCCTAGGATTGATGACCTGTTTGACCAACTGAAGGGTGCATCGGTGTTCTCGAAGATAGATCTTAGGTCGGGTTATCATCAACTTAAGGTGAAGGAGGTTGATGTGCACAAGACGGCATTTCGTACTCGGTATGGGCATTACGAGTTTCTAGTGATGCCGTTTGGGTTGACCAATGCACCCGCAGCGTTCATGGACTTAATGAATAGAGTGTTTCAGCAGTACTTAGATCAATTTGTCGTGGTGTTTATAGACGACATATTGGTTTACTCAAAGACGGAGGAGGAGCATGATAGGCATTTGTGTATAGTCCTACAAGTACTGAGGGAGAAGCAGTTATATGCCAAATTCAGTAAGTGCGAATTTTGGCTTAGGGAGGTGGCTTTCTTAGGTCACGTGGTGTCAGCTGAAGGGATTAGAGTGGACCCTCGCAAGGTTGAAGCTGTGTTGGATTGGAAACCGCCTAGGTCAGTGGCAGAAATTCGAAGTTTTCTGGGTCTGGCAGGGTACTATCGAAGATTTGTGGAAGGATTCTCTTTAATCGCAGCGCCGTTGACTAAGTTATTAAAAAAAGGAGTCCCATTTGTTTGGCCAGAGAAACAACAAGAAAGTTTTGATAAGCTAAGGAAGATTCTGACGGAAGCTCCAGTTTTGGTACAGCCTGAGGCAGGGAAATTGTTCACGGTTTATTGTGATGCGTCCCATAATGGTTTGGGATGTGTGCTGATGCAGGAAGGGAAGGTAGTGGCCTATGCATCCCGTCAGCTAAGACCGCATGAGGT
Organism: Gossypium australe; assembly: GCA_005393395.2. Taxonomy (NCBI): domain Eukaryota; kingdom Viridiplantae; phylum Streptophyta; class Magnoliopsida; order Malvales; family Malvaceae; genus Gossypium; species Gossypium australe. The sequence continues at coordinate 109,619,440 of CM016617.1, read as the reverse complement.
TAACTATCCGACTCACGACTTGGAGTTAGCGGCAGTAGTCTTCGCCTTGAAAATATGGAGGCATTACTTGTATGGGGAAAAGTCGATAGTTTACACGGATCATAAAAGTTTGAGGTATCTCTTGACTCAGAAGGACTTAAATTTGAGGCAGCGCTGATGGATTGAACTGTTGAAGGACTACGACTGTTCAATTGAGTACCACCCAGGCAAGGCTAACGTGGTGGCTGATGCGTTGAGCCGGAAGGTCGTGACAGATTTGAGGGCGATGTTTGCTCATCTCAGTCTCTACAGCGATGGAAGTCTTTTGGCAGAGCTGCAAGTTAAGCCAACTTGGATCGAGGAGATTAAGGAAAAGCAATTAGGGGATGACAATTTAAATGCACGGAGGTTGCAAGTTCAAGATGGTGGTTTGGAAGGGTATAGTTTGACTGGTGATGGTGTGTTGTGTTTTCAAGGGCGACCTTGTATGCCGAAGGATGTGGAATTGAGGCAAAGAATTCTTCAGGATGCACATAGCAGCCCATACGCTATGCATCCTGGAGGTAGCAAGATGTATGGAGATTTACGGAAGCAGTTCTGGTGGCCGGGGTTGAAGCGTGAGGTAACTGAATTTGTGGGAAGGTGTCTGACGTGTCAGCAGGTAAAGGCCGAACATCAGTTGCCATCAGGGTTACTTCAACCAGTGAAGATTCCTCAGTGGAAATGGGAGAGGATCACTATGGACTTCGTCAGTGGGCTACCCCTCACACCCAGCAAGAAGGACGCAGTTTGGGTGATTGTGGACCGTTTGACCAAGTCAGCTCACTTCATACCGGTAAGGGTGGATTATTCTCTTCAGAGGCTAGCAAAATTGTATGTGGCTGAGATAGTAAGATTGCATGGTGTGCCAGTATCAATCATCTCAGATAGGGATCCGAGGTTTACGTCAAGGTTCTGGAAAGCGTTACAACAGGCTTTGGGTACACGATTGGATTTCAGTACAGCATTCCATCCACAGTCGGACGGGCAGTCGGAAAGGGTCATACAGATTTTAGAAGATATGCTAAGAGGTTGTGTTTTGGATTTCAGTGGTAGTTGGGAAGAGTATCTACCGTTGGCAGAATTCGCTTATAATAACAGTTATCAAGCGAGTATCCAAATGGCACCATATGAAGCACTGTATGGACGAAGATGCCGTACTCCTACGTGTTGGACGGAATTGGGTGAACGACAAGTTTTAGGTCCAGAGTTGGTGGCAGAGACTGAAGAGAAAGTGAAGGTGATTCGGGCTCGTCTCAAGGAAGCGGCGGATAGGCAGAAGTCCTACGCTGATCTTAAGCGCAAGGAAATGGAGTATGCAGTAAGAGATAAAGTTTTTCTGAAAGTGTCGCCTTGGAAATAGGTATTAAGATTTGGGCGAAAAGGGAAGCTAAGCCCAAGGTTCAGCGGCCCATATACAGTAGTAAAGCGAGTGGGACCGGTAGCTTATCAGCTCGAGCTGCCGGCAGAGTTGAGTCAGATTCATGACGTCTTTCATGTGTCGATGCTTAGACGGTATCGGTCAGATCCATCACACATTGTGCCAGTGGCAGAGATTGAGGTAAACTCGGACTTATCTTTCGAGGAGGAGCCAGTTCAGATCTTGGAACGAGATGTCAAGGTTCTACGTAGGAAGTCAGTACCTTTGGTGAAAGTGTTATGGTGGAACCATGGTGTAGAAGAAGCTACGTGGGAACCTGAGGACGTGATGCGGCAGCAATACCCCCAACTCTTCTGATCCAGGTAATTTCGAGGACGAAATTATTTTAAGGGGGGTAGAACTGTAACATCCTGCATTAGGGGTTGGTTGCAATGTATTTATTTATTGGGCGTTTGCCTAAGTAAATGCATATGTTGGTTTGGTCAAAATCCTGGGTTAGGTCGGATTTAGGGCTAAAGAGTTTCTTTTAATGCTTGAGAAGAAAAGGCTAAGTGAGGAAGCTGTATATATATATTGGTGCGAAACATGCCACAAGGGAGTAGCTGGTAGAATGGCTTGAGGGCTAGGAAGCTTCAGTAGGTAAGGGGTTCGACCCTGGGTGTTAACATGGAGTGTTTTATTTTTGCGTCAAAGGGGTCGGGCTAGGAAAGCCTTATTATTAAATGGTGTAGTTTAAATGCATGAAGGTCGGCGTGGCAAAGTGGCTTTGGAGTGCCACTTAAGGGCCTGGGGGCGAGGGGACTCAGGTTCGAGTCACCTGCGACACAAGGGCGTTTTGTTTTTGTTTTGGCGTTGGGGCGAGAGAGTGTTTAAAAGGATGCTGTGAAGAGTTTATGTCACAAAAAGCGCCTTGGCCAAGTGGCTAAGGGCGCTACATGGGACCTTGGCAGCAAGGTCCCATGTTCGAGTAACATGGAGAGCTGTTGAGTGCGTTTTATTTTTGGGCCTGGTGCATAAGCAAAGGGAGCCCAGAAAGGACGCTTAAAGGAAAATTTTGAGCATTCAAAGACACGAAAGTCCAGTTGGTAGAGTGGCTAGGAGCGCGAGTTGTGGTTGCGGCATGGAGGTCGGGCGTTCGAGCCCTGATGAAGGCGCACGAGTGTTTTATTTTTGCTTGGTGCTAAGGCTCAGTGAAGCTCCAGAAGAAAGGCTTAAAAAGAAAATCGCGGAGCATTATGTCATGAAATTCAAAGTGGCCGAGTGGCTGGGGCGTGGTGTTGCTCCAGGTCTCGGGTTCGAGACCTGGGAGCAGCGCATGGGTATCTTTTTCCTTCTTCTTTTTTTGCAGCGTGCATAATGGTTGCATGGCACATGCAGCATGGGCGTTTTCCTTTTATTCTTTTATTTTATTTTATTTTATATTTTTATTATTCTCTGCTGCAAGCATGGAGCAGTTTATTATGTTGTTTTATTATTTTGATGTGAGGGATGATGGGTTAGAGTGGGGGACTTTATTAAATAATATTGTGTGAATGGTGATGGTCTTTTGGCGTGGGGAGCATGGCCGAATGGGGGGGGGTTTCCTAGGGACTTTCATGGACGGCTTTCTAGTGGCAAAGAGTGCCAAAACTTTTGATTTTTGTTTTCTCCCCTTCCCAAGCTATTCATGGCCGAATCTCCTGAAGTTGTTTTGCAATTGTTTGGCTGAATTTGAATCATCCTCTTGGGAGCTTGCTGGTCGGGTTTTGAGGGCTATGAAAGGTGCCAAATTTCTTTGTTTTATTCCTTGTCTTGCCATTTTGTCCTTGGCCGAAAAAGGAGAGATCAAAGCTTGAATTCAGTTTTGAAAGTTGTAAGGGAGGTGCCGAATTTCTTTCAAACTCTTCCTTTTGTTCCTTGTTTTTCCCTTCAACCTCAAATCCATGCTTATTCTCGTTGAGGCCGAATCTTCAAGGGTAAGTAATTTTCTACTCTAGTAATCGATTTGAGTTCTTTTCAATAAGGGTGCCAAAATCAAGGGTAGGCCTTGATTTCTTGGGTTGGCCGAATGTATATTGTGACATAACTGTGTTCTTTTGCATGTGCCAACGTGAAGGTGCATTAAGGAAGCTCTCGGATTTTCGAACATCAAGGTAAGCAAGAATGTACCATTCGACCAAGGGCTATGTTCTTAACATTTTTGTGTGGGTCGATTCTAATAAGTTGTTAAGCAGGGATATTGGTAACTATGAGATCAGGCAAATAATTTGGGACTTGGAAAGGCCAGAGATCTCGTCAAGTCAGGTGTCAACTTCGGAATTTTTGGTGAGCATGGACAATGGTTAAGCATTTTCGGCCAAAGGCCATCTTTGGTTTTATGTGTAACAGAATGTGCACTTTGGGTTTTGGGGCAGATTGGCAAAAGGGAAATCAGAGGCTTTCGAGTTCTCAAATCGCGTGGTCGGTGCTAATAAAGGTTCGGCCTAAGGCCATATTCTATTTTGGGTGCGATTGATCCTTTGGGATTATTAGTTTAGCCGAAGGAGACTTTTAATACTAACCTATAGTGGCCGAATATAGGTGCAATACGGGATACGGTTCGAGACTTTTGTGATATCGGATAGATTCGCGATTTCTCTTTAGATCTCCGATTAAATAGGTGTGTAAACTCTTACACACTTTATTAGTATAAATTGTTATTATGATGATATTTATAACCTCTCATGTAGTAACTTTGCCTTGTGGGCATAAGCTTGGTTTTCGGGTAAGTCCCCTATTACTCGATCTATGATATATGTTGTGTACACCATCACATGCTGTTAAATGCTATACTATGTATGAATGCATGATATATGAGATCATGATACTGTTATGTGAGCATGATGATGGTGGGATTGATGAGAGGAGGGAGGTGATCTCTATGGACTGTCACCAGTACGATGGGTTGGCCCCATCATTTGATATTCATGACTTCGGTCATCAGTGGTTTGGCACCACATATTGATATTGTGACTAAGTCCCAGTGGTTTGGCACCACCAGTGGTTTGGCACCACATGTTGATATTGTGACTTATGGTCATCAGTGGTTTGGTATCACACGATGGGTTGGCCCCATCATTTGATATTTGTGACTTCGGTCACCAGTGGTTTGGCACCACCAGTGGTTTGGTACCACACGGGGTAGAAAAAGGAGCATGGATGGCTAGGTTGGGATGCATAATTGCATGCATTACTAATATCTGTGTATGAGTTGTATTTTCGGGTTGGGGATTTATACACACTGAGTCTTGGTGACTCACCCCTTCCCATATCATCTTGCAGGTGAGTAGATCGCGGAGATGGAGCCGGGGAGGACTCGAGGCGACCATGCTTGTCCGTGGACTTGAAATCTTATTTTGCCCCGTTTTAAGTTTATTAATTACTAAATTTCGATTGGGTTGTAATATGGCCGCTTATTATTATTTTGGATGTTTAATTAGTTGTTTTTACTTTATGACTGATGAACTTATGAACTGTTAAGCAAATTGGTTAGAAGTAATGTTTTTCGAAAAATTATACTCGTACTCGTTTTCAAAGATGTTACCATCGGGTAACAAAATTTTCTATGTTAATGATAACTCTGATGTTTCTAAAAATTTAAATTTTCAAATGGTTTCAACTCAATCGTGCTCATCAAATCAACCCATCCGAGTTTTAGCAAATACCGTTTTATAACTTCAGCAAATTTTCAGATTTCCACTATTAATCCGAATCCTTCAAAACGTTTTATTCCGTGACATACCGGATCCGGTCAAGACTTGTGGGCCGGGTTTGGGGTGTTATATTAGAGTTTTGATTTGCATAGTATCATGATCATTGAATTTTACTTATGCTATCATGAACTTAGTTAAAGAATATATGATTTTCCAATACAAATTTTCTCTGTGATAATGTTTATGTGGTTCCAAGAAACCTATAAAAAATAGATTATATGAATTTTACAATAGATTTTATGTTTTATGTATGATTAACATGTAAAGTTGATAAATGTTGATGAGTCTAACGATGAATGATCTTTGTAGATTTAATTTTATCTTTTATTAATAATCGATTTGATCAAACATGAGGTATAATTATTTTATGAATGATTTGACGATGAATGATTTTGTGAACGATAATGAGGTTAGCACATCAAGTTGCGAATGAAGTTAGCATATTCACCAGGCCAACATATTTTGGTTTTGATAGAGGGTTTTACTATTTTTTTTAATTTTAATTTAAATATATATAATTAATGAGTTATATTTTGGTATATATATTTATGGATATGTCAGATCATGAGTATTCTATGTATTTTATATGAATGAGTATTTAAAATTTTTATCTCCTGGCTAATTGAGTTTTAGCTTGATTGACATAGACATTATTGCCAATGTAGGAGGACGTAGGTTCGAGTGCGTTGAAGTGCATTATCCTCCTATTTATGAGTTGAGGAGGGGCTATAGATAGTTTTAAGCATTGTGTCAAAAAAAAAAAAGATATGATCAAAACCTATAATGAGACTATTCAAAAAAAATTATCTCCTAAAGTTGAATGTTTTTTAAATTGATGTCTATGTGATGTGTATAATTTGTTAGTCACCAAAGTGACCAAATTGGCATGATTCGTAGATGTCAAAAATCATGTATATAAAATTGTTAATATCCATGTAATTAATGAAATGCTTATAAAGGAAAAATAGATGAATTGACTTTCGCTACTTATTAGAACTTCAGAATTTTCCCAAAGGTGAATTATTTATTCTATGAATAGTGAAAATTATGGTGGCAAATTAATATTTTTGTTAGATATATATTTGAATTGCCAAAGACAATGTGTATATTTGATGAGAATTATTTATTTTTTCGTTAATGTTATTAGAATTTATTTATGATAGTACATTGTAGTATATACCTGAATGAGAACTAGGATATACTTGGATTGTTTGTGTATCTGAATTCATAAAGTAAATATATTTTGAGAATTTTTTTATTACTTTAAGTATTCTTTTGTAGCTTTTTCTCTTTATTCACAAGCTTCATTGTTACTTTGTTTAATACAGTTGAACTTCTTTTAATAGAGTGAAAAAGTCAATTTCCATTTAGGTGTTTTGGATCTTGGCTTAGCATTATTATAAGATAAACTTGTTGCTATTGTTGACTTAAGCAGTGAAGAAGAGATGTTGTACCATAAACAATGGTAATGATCAAATAGATTAAACTTTATGTTTTTGCCAATAACTATTGCCAACAACATTAAGACCACAATTCCACAAATTGAAAGCACAAAAGAATCTTATGTTTGTGGAAGAATGTTTTTGTTCTGTAGATAAGTCACTAGTTGGTTCCTTAATGGCACAACTCGTGACCATGAAGTATGATGGGTCGAGGGGAATACAAGAACATATCATCGAGATGACTAATATTATAGCAAGGCTAAAGACCCTGGGGATGACTCTTTTTAAGTGCAGTTCATATTGAACTAATTACCTTCAAATTATGAGTCATGTCAAATTAACTATAACAATATTAAAGATAAGTGGAGCGTTAATGAATTGGCTAGTAAGCTCATTTAGGAGGAAGCGTGTAACACCCCACGCCCGACTTGTCAGTCGGATCCGGGTGTGAAGCGTCACAAATGGACCTGGTTCACCTATTCTAAATTTTGTAACATAGCTACTATAAAATAGTCTAAAAAGTAAAATCTTTGAAATTAAAAATAATAATTCTTACAACCAAGGCCTTAAGCCATTAAATGCTTAGTCTCTTAAATTTCTGTCTTTAATCCGACTATCTTAGAACTCTTCCCAGAGGATAACTACCCTTTTTCCCAAACCTTAAGGGCATTATCTGGTCATGACATAAAAATTCTTGAGGCGAAGCCTGTGATAGTCCCCCTTCCCATGTGCATGAATCTTTTGCCTGCGATCCCCGATCTTGTCATTGTATGGCTAGGTCCCTCATCTAAGTCCTCAATAATCCTTGCAAATCCTACAAACATTAGACAAACTCTGGTAAGTTCAAACGAACTTAGTAAGTTCCGTTACTGCCCATTAATAACCCAATCACACAAAGGTAAAGAATGTAAAATAAACTAAATATAAATTTAATCCCTGTTCACTCATGACAAGTTCTCCTTTTTAGTATGGCAGACTCTACCCAATCCTTTAAGCTTCTTGAATTTCTATAAGACCTTCCTCTAGTCGAACTATTCATTCGACTGTAATCTAAACACCTTGCCAAATTTGTGAGTCCTATCTTTACTTCTTATCTTTCCTTCCTTTCGTACACCCCACATACAGGGTATTCATTGTCCTCCATCTTATTTGGTTGTAAACTCGTCTACCATCTTGTACATCGGTAGTAGCACTCTCTAGTCTTTCGCCTAAGGGTCCTTAGGTCATACCTTTCTTGACGGACTTCCATGGTCTAACCAGTCCTTGGTGGACTCCCTCTTTCCATACCATAGTCTTAGAGGAGTTATTACCATCCCATTAGATGGGTTTGCTCATATTGGGCCTTGCCATCCTGACGAACTATTTTGATTTCCCCTATACTTGGTCACATGTGGTTGGATTACTTTTCTCATAATCCACCGTAGGTACAAGACTAACATGGGATCTCACCTGTCTGACGTGATAAACAACTGACTTACCGTCCTGGCAGGCCATTGCTCATAAGTCTATATGAGTTTGCTTCCCCTCTTACATCTTCATAATGAGTCCAGTTATAGTACGACCTATCTTCTTGTATTTCTTGTTAGGTCTTCGCCCGTGCCTTGTCAGCTTTTACATATCCCTTTATCTTTTTTATCACCTTTGGCGGATTCCTTCAGATTCACTTGCCACCACTTACACTTTCTTTTAACTCTTCTCACACTCACGTGGTTTTTCATACTTGACTCACTGGCCTATACCCCTTACTTGAGGTTCTAGCATAGTTTTCGCATTTGTTACATGGCAGACTCTATAAGATGCCATAGTCGATCTATGGTCTTAAACCCTTCTTACCTCGTTTCTCTCGTCCCGACAGACTTACCTCGTGTTTACTTTCTTGGTAAACTTTATTTGTTTTGTGTTTACTGTCCCAACGAACTATATCTGTTTTGTGTTTATTATCCTAGTGGAGCTACCTTTGTGGATGAAATAGAGTCTTTCATCTATGGTCTTACACCGATTCGCCATTTTGCATATTATCTTATGATACTATGGAGTCTTCCATCCATGGTTTTACTCATTATACCTAGCTAGCTAAGCATTTTTCATCTATGGTATTACACCGTATATCTTATACCTTATACAGTTCCGCCACGATGTCCTTTATCCATGGTATTACGCCATATACCATTTTACCTTGTACCATGCCGTCATGGCATTTGTCATCCATAGTCTTACTCTATTTACCTCATAGCAGACTGCCATAGCGTCTTTCATATATGGTCTTACGCCATTTATGATCGTCACGATGTCGCCCCGAAGGACCAACTGATACTGTCGTCGTGGTAAATACCATTCCATGATTTTTATTTCCTAAATCCTCCTCCTATTACCTCCTTTACACCACATAAAATTGATACTAAAACACTATAGCGTTCCCTCCACAAGGCCCAGAACTTGCCCAAGGCGGTATCTAATAGGGTTGCTCATTATTCCCTCCAAACTTCATCTATTCCCTTGAGGTTTTCCCACAGTCATGCAATGCATGCTCATATCATATTTCATGTTTATGCAAACATGACATACCCAGACAACATAGATAATAACAATAGGTTTGGAATTTGGAACTCACCTGAAGCTTTATCGTTTCCCATAGCTTAGCTCCCTCGAATGCCAGGGCTTCCATTCTTGATGTGTTTCTAACTAACTATGATCACAATAAAGGCAAGCGCACCTATCGTTTAATAGTATAGTTATGGTAAGACCGGAAATATCGTATCCACAAGGACCAAGAGTACTAGTAATTATTATCTTCTTATTATCCAACCTAAGAATTTGAATGATTTCTTTTAAACTAAAACTAATTAAAAGCATGACAGAGAATGAATTGGGAAAATACTTTTAGAAAACTTTATGAGAGAGGCAATACCCAAGGAAGAATCCACCTAGACTTCACTTATTACTTCTGATTCATACGATTTATTCACTTGACTTAATCCGTAGAAATCCCTGACTTATGTTAATATCTCTTTCGAGACTAAAAACAACTGACTCTAGGTTGATTAATTGAAATCTCTTTCTAATTAAAACCCCTATTGTCGCATTAACTCAATCTATAGATTCTCCTATTAGATTTGACTCCAATCCAGCAGATTTATGTCGCCCTATTTCTAGGGTTACAATCAACTCCACTTAATTGTGTTGATCTACTTTTAAACAGGGACTTTTGCTCCTTTGAATAAGCACATTCGAATTGAATCAATAACCTGAATCATCAAAACATGAATAAGAACTCACAATTAAGAATAAGAATATGTATTTATCTTATAAATCAAATAGTAATAAGATCTATCTTAGGTTTCACCCCCTTAGGTATTTAAGGAATTTAGTTCATACTAATAGAGGGAAACATCTTAAAATAAGGAAAACAACAAAACATAAGAAAACCCAAAAACTTCAAGAGAAATTAATAGGAGATCTTCAGTCTTGACGGAGATTGTTTTTCTGAGCTACTCCCGATGGCTAGCTTCGAGTATTTTCTGCCTTCTACTCTGCGTGTCTCCTTAGGTTCTCCCCTAGGGTGTTTATATAGGCTTTGGTACGCCTTTCTTGACCCACAAGCAGCCTTTTTCGAATAGAATTAGACTTGGGTTCGGCAGGGACACGCCCGTGTACGATAGTCTAGGTCGTGCTCGATTCTGATCATCATACACGGCCTTGTTTAATAGCTTGGGTCATGCTCGATTCTGCTCGTCACACGCGACCGTGTGGTCTGCCCATGTGTGACAGTCTAGGCCGTGTTGATTTCCAAGGTAGGCCCATTTTGTCCCTTTTTGGCCCGTTTCTCGTTCTTTTCGACTCCTTAAGCTCACTTGAGTGTAAAACATGAAATTAAAGGATTAGGAGCATCGAATCCATCAAATCTAATGAAAATTCATCCAAAATAAGCCAAGCATGGGGTCAAAATATGTATAAATTATGGTTTATCAAATATCCCCACACTTAAGCCTTTGCTTGTCCTTAAGCAAAATCCTCAACTCACAATTAAAATTAACTTTCTCAATTTATAATTCTCATCAATAATGTCTCATCATAATTCACAGATAATTCATACATTGATAATTTAACTTAAAGAGTCCTAAAGATTCAAACAATCTAAGTCACAAATTTTTGTAGCACGAAAACATAGGTGTTCCCCCTTATCTAAATAATTACCTTTGATCTAAAACCGACAAGAACTGACATCCTCACTAAAGATTCACTCAAACCATTCAAAGTGTTTTAAGGTTCAAATATAGCACTCAAAAGTCAAACATGAGAAGTTATTACCATAAGCTTGCATGAAAATCAAATCTCCACCACTATGAAATGATATGATATACAAATCAAAAGGTCTTAAAAAGGGTTGTAACGGGGCTTGGTTTAGAGGTGTGGATAAAGGCTGAATTAAAAGGTTAGAATTGAGATTGAATTGATAAATTACCTAACTAGAAAAGATGAACTAATAATGAATAGTTATATCGATTGAAAACTTATCACTAATAACACGAGCTTCTTCTAAAGATGTGAAATTAAAAGTTTAAGCTCATAACACTAATAATGAATAAATTTCCAACTTTTTTTTAGAATAAGAACACGATATAAGATGAATTTAACAACTGAAATGAAGAATGTAGTTAGGCAACTGATCAAATCAAATCTCGACAAAAGGGGAGTCGATAAAGTAGGAGAAGTAATTGGGTTTTGGGTTAATATTAATGGGTGAGTCAAGAAACGGTTTATTAGGCTCAAAAAGGGTCACTAGGGGTTAATTATGAAGGTAGATTTTTAAATGGAATAAGTGGGTTAAAACCTAAGTGCCTTTATCATCTCAGTATATAAAATCAAGGGTGTGGCCTCGACATGTATAATCAAGCAAGTTCTAGAATAACAAATCAATATTGATACACTCATAACCAACAATAAAGTGAGAAAGAAAAGTATATGCTCTAAAAGGCTCAAAATCTCACAAAAATTATGGTTTTTGATGTCAACCTTGCAAATTTCAAACTTCAAAGTAATATTTAAATTTAGGGAAACAACCTAGCAAATTTTTAATTCTGAAAATAACCTTATCATGCTTGATTCTCTAATGTCTTAAATTTTAAACCATCAATGCACAATTACCTATGACTTAATCCAAAACATACCAATAAAAATCATAAGTCAATAGAAGTTTCATTCTAATAGTAATGTGATAAAACTACTTAAGAACAAGACAGAATTCAGGGATTTTTCTGATAATCAATTAAATAACCTCCCCACACTTAAGATGTACATTGTCCTCAATGTACAAAGATAGATAATAGTAATGAAAGCAGAAAATCATAAGAGAGGGAAGGAGGTGAAACTTCCTGAATTATGGATGAAATCCTTTAGGGAGTGAAAATTTTAGAAATGGATACAATGATAAATATGATGAACTGGGCAGATGTAAAGGTGGGGGAGAATACTCCGGTAGTTTGTTCGTTCCTTAGTAGCACATTGAACCTTTTGAAACTGCAAAATCATCAGTAAAGTTTTAGGGGGTTTTATTAATAGATTTCATTATGGTTACTCGATAATAAACAGCCAGAGATATAAAGAAATTAATATATATATAAATTAGAGACAAGAAAGATAAAGAAAAATAGTTTAAAAGTTAAAATAAAGAAAATGAAGAAAATAAATGGACTCAAAGGTCCTCATCATCAGATGAACCGCGAGGTGGGGGTGGTAGCGATATGTGAAAATGCTGACAAATCTGTTGCAGAGTCACCTCGATACCGTCGAATCGTCGAGCGTTGTCGTTAAATTGTTGAGTACAGTACTGCTCGAAACGAGTGAGGCGTTCAGAGATGTCAGTCAGTGAAGCAGCCGCATGAATTGGTCGGTGAGGTGGTGGTGGCGCAGACAGTGGCTCCTCATGATGCAAAGGGACATCATCAATAATGTCCTCTGGGTCATCCTGATCAGTGGCTCGCGATAACAGGTACTGAGGAGGATCAAACCCACGACGATGCTCAATCATCCTCATATGAAGCATCGTTGAGATGCCTTGTGGGGACATCTGCCCAATAAGCGTGAACAAGGAGGACTGAGCTGCGGTGTTGAGGACGCCAAAGTGTCGAGCCAGGCGCGTCACATAGGGGCCAATGGACAGGATTCCTCTCCTATGTCACTCCGTCTGATGCCGAATGGCGAGGGCGATGAAGTAAGTTAAGTCAAACACGTGCCCATGTGCCATGCACCATAAAAAGTAGGCGTTGTGAGTGTTGGTGACACCGGTGCTCTCTCTCCTACCCGTCAAAGTATGAGCGAGGATGGCGTGTAAGTACCTTAAGGATGGGACGAGAGCTGATGCCTTGGAGCGACTGGGGTCATAGGTAGCCAAGGCAGGGACTAAGTCTCTCCAACAAGACAAAAGGGAGTAGTGGATATGGCGATGAAGGTTCTCAAAGTCGTCGTCCTCCATGAATTCCTCAATATAAAGTCCCAAGGCGACCCCAAACTCTGGGATACTCATCTCTCGTACGAGGCCTGCAAGGCAGAACTAGACTGTGCCTGGGTCGTCGAAATTTGACATAATCGTCTGAAGGTGGAATGTGGAACAAAGCTCCAAAGTAAGCTCTAGATATGTCAGCTCTACAATCTCGAAAAAGTGTCCCCACGGGTCGGTAGTCAATAGGGCCCGGACTGCGTCAGCTAATTGGACCTGCTTCAAAGTGGCCCAATCAATGCATCTCCCTATGCCGAGGGTTCATGCACGAAGTATCTGAAAGAGCTCTTCTTGGGGACCTAAGGGGAACTGTAGAAAAGGGTGGCGCACTTCGGCAGATGCACTCGTGGAAGTAACTCTGGGTCCCTTCCGCTTTTTCGAAGTAGGGACAACAGTCTTTTTCCCACGTGAGGGAGTCATTATGTACCTGAAAATGCAAAAGACTTTCAATAAATAAGTCAAGCATAACCAAAGTAAGAGATGTAGGATCCTATTAATCCAAAATAACAACGTATTACTACTCTAATAAAGAATCATTATATTCTTGTAACAAGAATCTTAAATAGATAATCCAAATACTAAGAACTAAGAACACATAAATCCACCGAATAATGTAAGAACTAGTGAGCAAGGAAATTAAAAATAATGCACTAAAATTTTAATATTAACCATTAGTTAGTAAAGAGTAATAGGAAATAGCAAAGAGAGAGATTAACTAGCTAATAATAAGAAAACTTAACTAGCAAATAGAAATATCAGAATATTGAACATTAAAAGAAATAAATACTAAATAAAAATTAGAAAAATAATGAAGAAAAAATCTAATCTAACTAAAATTAATGATGAATAGAAGAGTAATCAATAAAATAAAGACAAATAAATAATAGAATAAAATAAAAGAGAAAATGAGCGAAAATGGTGACCGACGATGGGGTGGAGGACGGGGGCGCACAGACGTGGTAGTTTCGCACGGGCGGGTGATCTTATATGGGTGTGGTGGTTTTACACGGGTGTGGCCTGCGGGGCTGGTGCGCGTGGAAAAGGAAGGGGAAAGAGGAAAGAGGAAGAGAGTTGAGGGAATGAGGAGAAAGGGGGCACGAAGGGAGGATGGGAAGTCGACGGTGGCCAGAATATAGAGAGGGTGTTGGGTGAGAGAGCGACTAGGGTTTGTTGGGGGAATTTGGGAAGAGATGAATAGTGGTCGGGGTTTAAATAGAGATTGGGGCACACGGTCGTGTCCCACACCCGTGTGCCCTGTGTTTAGCCTGTGTATTTCGTAAGTTTAGAATTAGGGTGTGTCTGAGGTTTGCTCCACGCCCGTGTTCCCTGGGCGTGTTGGGTCACACGGCTGAATCACACGATCGTGTGCTGCTTCGTTCGTCTCTCCCACGCCCTTGTAGAGAATCCCACACTCGTGTTAAGTAATCAGTGTCGACCACATCCTAAAAGCACGGGTGTGCCGCATGCCCGTGTGACTTACTCAGTTTTAACCACGGCTGATGGGCACAGGCGTGTCGCACGCCCATGTTATTCACTCAGTATTGCCCATGGTCTTAAGGCACGCCTGTATGCATCCCGTGTCCCTTAGTCAGTGCCGACCACGGCTGCATCACACGGTCGTGGCATTTTATTGCAGCCCGTGTTTTGAGAAAAATTTTTGTCCTGTTTCCGCACGGTCTTTGCCACGCCGATGTACCTACTCGTGGTGTCCATACGGCCATGGCCATGCCCGTGTGCAAGGCCATGGGGGTAGGGAACCTGCGCTTTATTAATTTGGTTAGTTTTTAGTTAGGTGCTAAAAATCGAGAATAATGACATTAGTGAGGTTAGTGATCGGGTTGCCTTCCGAGAAGCGCTCATTTAAAGTCTTAAGCTAGACTTACCATGTTTTCATCTCTATATAAAGGTTCACGGAGCTGAAGGTCCTCTCTTATATCCCTAAAATCTTCACCATTATATAGTTTAAGTCGTTGGCCGTTTACCTTGAATGTGCCATAAGTCGGATGAGTCACCTCAATTGTGCCATAGGGAAAAAGGGTTTTGATTACGAATAGACTGACCATCTTGGTTTCAACTTTCCAGGAAACAATTTGAGCTTCGAATTGTATAGTAGAACGAGATTTCCAACTTCAAATTGCTTCAGTTGCTTCAAACGAGCATCATGGCTTCACTTTGTTGCTTCCTTGTATAAATGTGATTTCTCGTAGGTATTAGCTCGCCACTCATCTAACTCATCTAACTCGTTTAACTGTATCAATTTTTCCTCTCCTGCAAGTTTAAGATCATAGTTTAAGAATTTTATAGCCCAAAATGCTTTGTGCTCTAATTCAAATGGTAGATGACAACTCTTCTTGTAGACAAGTCTGTATAGGGATGTTCCTATGGGAGTTTTAAAAGCGGTTCTATAGGCCCATAAAGCATCGTCTACTTTTAATGCCCAATCTTTCCTGTTTGATTCTACATTTTCTCTAGAATACACTTAAGCTCTCGATTGGCTACTTCAACTTGTCCACTGGTTTGATGGTGATAAGGGGTAGTTGTTCTATGGTGCACTTCATATTTCTTTAAGATTTTATCAAATTGATTATTACAAAAATGAGTACCCCTATCACTAATAATTGCTCTAGGTGTTCCAAATCGAGAGAAGAGTTTCTTAAGAAATCTCACTACTACTCTAGCATCATTAGTAGGTAAAGCTTGCGCTTCCACCCATTTTGACATATAATCAACCGCTACTAAGATGTATTTATTCCCAAATAAGCTAGGGAAGTGACCCAAAAAATCAATACCCCATACATAAAATATTTCACAGGATAGCATATACGTTTGAGGCATTTCATCGCGTTTAGAGATATTACCTATTCTCTGACATCTACCACACGAAGTAACATACCTGTTAGCGTATTTGAATAGAGTGGGCCAATAAAAACCTGATTCGAGCATTTTATGTGCTGTCTTAGTCCCACTGTAATGTCCTCCTGTTGGTCCTGAATGGCAATGTTCTAGAATTTTGCTTGCTTCTGCCTTTGTAACACATCTCCGAATTACTTGATCTGCACATACACGAAAAAGAAAAGGGTCCTCCGAAAAATAGTTTTTCACATCAGCAAAGAATCGCTTCTTTTGATGATGTGTCAACCCTTTTGGTAGGATGTTAGCAGCTAAGTAATTTGCAATATCTACAAACCAGGGTACCTCGGAGTCGGATATAGTCAAGAGTTGTTCTTTAGGAAATGAGTCATTTATCTCATTCTCATCGAGTTCTTTGATATGTGGATTTTCAAGCCTAGAAAGATGGTCTGCCGCAAGATTTTCAGCCCCTTTCTTATCCTAAATTTCCAAATCAAATTCCTGTAAGAGTAAAATCCATCTTATGAGTCGAGGTTTTGCATCATATTTAGTTAAGAGATAATGAAGAGCTGAATGTCAGTGTAAACAACAACTTTAAATAATATCAAATACTGTCTAAATTTATCAAATGCAAAGACCACAACTAGCATTTTTTCTGTGGTGGTGTAATTTTTTTGTGTAAATTGGCTGAAAATGCTTGTCTCTTCGCTGTCCTAAAATTACACCTACCGCAAAATCACTCGCATCACACATTAGTTCAAAGGGTAAATTCCAATCAGGTACAATTATAATTGGAGCATTTATTAATTTATTTTTGAGGGTATTAAATGCATCTAAACATTCCTGATCAAAATTGAAAGGCACATCTTTTTCTAGTAATTTCGTTAAAGGCTTAGCTATTTTAGGAAAATCCTTAATAAATCTTCTATAAAATCCAGTGTGTCCTAAAAAACTTCTAATAGCCTTAACTGAACTAGGAGGAGGTAATTTTTCTATGGTTTCAATTTTTGTTTTATCAACCTCAATCCCTTTACTAGAATTTTTGTGACCTAACACAATCCTTTCTCGAACCATAAAGTGACACTTTTCCCAATTAAGCACAAGTTCGTTTCCTCAAATCTCGTTAGAACTTGTTTTAAGTTTTTAAGGCAAAGGTGGAAAGAATTACCAAATACCAAAAAGTCGTCCATAAATACCTCCATAATATCTTCCACAAGTTCATCAAAGATGGCTAGCATGCAGCACTGAAAAGTAGTAGGAGCATTACATAATCCAAAAGGCATTCTACGATAAGCAGACGTACCATATGGACATGTAAATGTTGTCTTTTCTTGATCCTCAAGAGCTATTGGGATTTGGAAGTAGCCGGAGAGTCCGTCTAGGAAGCAATAGTACATATGCCCATATAATCTTTCTAACATCTGATCAATGAAGGGTAAGGGAAAGTGATCCTTTCTTGTGGCATTGTTCAACTTCCTATAGTCAATGCAGACTCTCCAACATGTGACTGTTCTTGTTGGAATCAATTCATTCTTTTTGTTGGCTACAACAGTCATGCCTCCCTTCTTTGGAACAACCGGCACAAGACTTATCCAAGTACTTTTAGAAATAGGATAAATAATTCCAACATCTAGAAGTTTAATTACCTCAGCTTTAACAACTTCCTTCATGTTGGGATTTAATCGTCTTTGAGGTTGCACACATGGTTTATATTCTTCTTCCATTAAAATTTTGTGGGTGCAAAACGATGGACTTATCCCTTTAATGTCAGAAATCTTCCAAGCTATGGCTCTTTTATGCTCCTTTAGTATCTGTATTAACCCGTCTTTCTCATCAGCTTCCAATTCTGAAGAAATAATTACTGGTAGTGTAGAATTATCTCCGAGGAATGCATACTCTAAGTGATTTGGTAACTGTTTCAATTCCAATTTGGAAGGCTCTTCAATAGAGGGTTTTTGTTTTAGTTCATCATTTATTTCAATGCCCTTATACTTATTTTGTCATGGGGAAGAGGTATTAGAATTTAACTCACTTTTTATCTCCCCCATCTCATTGGTATCGTCATCTGCCTCCTCACCTTAGGCAAGGCACAGTTCCAACGTGTCTTTATGTATGATTTCCTGAAAAGAATCTTAAATAGAATGATCAATAGCATCGATAAAATAACAGGAATCATCTTGCTCTCTAGAGTATCGCATAGCATCATAAATTTTAAAATAATGTCCTCGTCACTGACCCTGAGCACAAGTTTACCATCACCTACATCAATAACAGCCCCAGCAGTAGCTAAAAATGGCCGTCCTAAAATTAAAGGCACCTCAACGACCTCATCCATGTCTAGTACAACAAAATCAACAGGGAATATGAATTTATCAAATTTTACCAAAATATCTTCAATAATTCCCCTAGAATATTTAATAGATCTATCAGCTAATTGGATACTCATCCTAGTGGATTTTGGTTCCCCAAGACCAAGCTGCTTGAACATTTTATAAGGCATTAAATTAATACTGGCACCTAAATCAGCTAATGCTTTCTCAATATTTAAACTACAATTAAACAGGGAATAGTGAAATTTCCTGGATCTTTTAATTTGGTTGGTAGCTTATTTTGGAGAATAGCTGAGCATTCCTCGTTAAGCTCCACGGTTGATAGCTTTTCAAACTTCTTTTTATTTGTTAAAAGTTCTTTTAAGAATTTTGCGTATGTCGACATCTGTGAAATAGCTTCAACAAAAGGTAAGTTAATATGTAATTGTTTAAAAAGTTCAAGAAATTTACCGAATTACACGTCCATGTGGTCTTTCTTCAACTTTGCCGGAATTGGGATCGGTGGTTTATACTCTTTAAGTACTGGTGTTACATTCTCGTTTACTTCCTCACCCTTTGCCTTATCTATTTCTTGTGGCATCTTCTTTTCAGCTTCAACCAATATCTTCCCATTTCTTAGTGTAACTGTCTTCACATGCTCTTTTGGGTTAGGTTTGGTGTTACTAGGTAAACTACCTGGTTGCCTTTCACAAACTAACTTAGCCAGCTGTCTAATTTGATTCTCAAGCCCTTGAATCGATGCTTACTGATTTTTCAACGCTGTTTCGGTATTCTGAAAATAAGTTTCTGACACCAAAATAAACTTTGCTAGCATATCTTCAAGGTTCGACTTTTTCTCTTGCTGGTATGGTGGTTGGAAAACTGGAGGAGGTTGCGGTCTTTGATTTCCTTCATTACCCCATGAGAAATTTGGGTGGTTCCTCCATCCTGGACTATATGTATTATTGTAATGATTATTTGGAAGTTTAGAGTTATCACCCATATAATTCAGCTGCTCATTCTCCATGCCAGGGTTGTAAGATGGATATTTTGTATTGTCTATTCCTCCTCTATTCGTATCGTACTACATCACTGGATGTACCTGCGATGAACCACATAAACTATCAATATTTTTATTTAAAAGCTCTACCTGGTTTGATAGCATGGTAACTGCGTCGAGGTTAAAAACACTGGCGGCTTTTGTCAGCTTTGTTCTCATGACTTGCCACTAATAGTTATTTAGTGACATATCCTCTATAAACTCATAAGCCACTTCAGGGGTTTTGTTATTTAGGGTTCCACCGGCAGCTGCATCAATCAATTGCCTAGTTGAGGGGTTCACACCATTATAAAAGGTTTGAACTTGTAGCCATAATGGTAACCTATGGTGAGGGCATCTTCTCAGTAGATCTTTGTATCTCTCCCATGCATCGTAAAGTGTTTCTAAATCCATCTGCACAAAAGAAGAGATATCATTCCTTAACTTAGTCGTTTTAGCCGGTGGAAAATATTTAAGTAAACTTTTTTTTGTCATTTGTTCCCATGTAGTGATTGATCATCGTGGTAATGAGTTAAACCACTGTTTAGCTTTGTTCCTCAACAAGAAGGGAAACAACTGAAGGTGAATGGCATCATCAGAAACGATCTTGAAAGTGTCGCAGAATTCCAGAAAATTTGCCAAGCGATTGTTTGGATCCTCGTCCTACAAACCATCAAATTTAACAAATTGCTAAATCATTTGAATAGTGTTAGGTTTCAATTCAAAATTATTTGCAGCAAGAGCAGGTCTAACAATACTTGATTCAGTTCTTGTTAAAGTAGGCTTAGCATAATCATACATAGTACGAGGAGCAGGATTTTGATTCACCGGATTTGCGGCAACCACAGGAGGTAGCGGATTATTATCTGCCATCTCCTCGGTAGTATTATTATCGTCCTCTTGCTCTTCCTCTATGTATTGTAGACTTCGCCTTATCTCTATTCGGTTTCTACGAGTGGTTCTCTCTATCTCACTGTCGTAAAGCAATGGTCCTGACGGGTTTCTTCTAGTCATAAACAAGAGACTCCTGCCAGAAGCAAAGAAAGTGTAAAATTAGAAAAATAACAATAAAAATAAATTGAAATAAAATAAAAAATGGCTAAAGTAATAAAAATTTAGTGTTCCTAATATCTTAGTCCCTGGCAACGGAGCCAAAAACTTGATGTGTCTCTAACTAACTATGATCATAATAAAGGCAAGCGCACCTATCGTTTAATAGTATAGTTATGGTAAGACCAGAAATATCGTATCCACAAGGACCAAGAGTACTAGTAATTACTATCTTCTTATTATCTAGCCTAAGCATTGGAATGATTTCTTTTAAACTAAAACTAATTAAAAGCACGACAAAGAATGAATTGGGAAAATACTTTTAGACAACTTTATGAGAGAGGCAATACCCAAGGAAGAATCCACCTAGACTTCACTTATTACTTCTGATTCATACGATTTATTCACTTGACTTAATCCGTAGAAATCCCTGACTTATGTTAATATCTCTTTCGAGACTAAAAACAACTGACTCTAGGTTGATTAACTGAAATCTCTTTCTAATTAAAACCCCTATTGTCGCATTAACTCGATCTATGGATTCCCTTATTAGATTTGACTCTAATCCGACAGATTTATGTCGCCCTATTTCTAAGGTTGCAATCAACTCCGCTTAATTGTGTTGATCTACTCTTAAACAGAGACTTTTGCTCCTTTGAATAAGCACATTCGAATTGAATCAATAACTTGAATCATTAAAACAAGAATAAGAACTCACAATTAAGAATAAGAACAAATATTTATCTTATAAATCAAATAGTAATAAGATCCGTCTTATGTTTCATCCCCTTAGGTATTCAAGGAATTTAGTTCATACTAATAGAGGGAAACATCTTAAAATAAGGAAAACAACAAAACATAAGAAAATCCAAAAACTTCAAGAGAAATTAATAGGAGATCCTCAGTCTTGATGGAGATCCTTTTTCCAAGCTACTCCCGATGGCTTTCTTCGAGTATTTTCTGCCTTCTACTCTGCGTGTCTCCTTAGGTTCTCCCCTAGGGTGTTTATATAGGCTTTGGTATGCCTTTCTTGGCCCACAAGCAGCCTTTTCTGAATAGAATTAGACTTGGGTTCGGTAGGGACACGCCCGTGTGGCACGCCCGTGTACGGTAGTCCAGGCCGTGCTCGATTCTGCTCATCATACACGGCCGTGTTTAATAGCTTGGGCTGTGCTCGATTCTACTCGTCACACACGGCTGTGTGGTCTGCCCATGTGCAACAGTCCAGGCCGTGTTGATTTCCAAGTTAGGCCTATTTTGTCCCTTTTTGGCCCGTTTCTCGTTCTTTTCGACTCCCTAAGCTCTCTTGAGTGTAAAACATGAAATTAAAGGATTAGGAGCATCGAATTCATCAAATCTAATGAAAATTCATCCAAAAATAAGCCAAGCATGGGGTCAAAATATGTATAAATTATGGTTTATCAATTCTCTTGGCAGTTAAGTATTACAACCAAAAATCATGGATTAACTTAATATTCTCAGCTTAACCTCATTTTTCTAGAAACATGCAGAACCTTTAAAATGGGTCTAAAGTCCATAACTTCATTTCCTTAACTTTACGTACACAGAAGTGCTAAGAACCTTACCAACTTGCTGGTTTTCCTACTTTTCTATCTCTATATTCATGAAGTCTGCTTCCTGCATAACCTTCCATGGCTAATCTTTCTTCAAGCTACCGAATAAGATGAAGAACAAGAGAAAATGAAATTGGTTTGAGAAGGAAATCTTCCCTAGGAAGCCATTTCCCAGCTATTTATAACCCTTCCCGCTCTATCACCAATCTTAAGAGAACCGCCCGTAGCTAATTATTATGCCTCCCACTAAGGAATCTACTGGTTCCATTCTAATCAAACTAGGATTGGTTCTCAACCATGCCCAATTCATCTTTTAGTTTCTCGTTTCTTTCAATAGATGCCGCTAACTTGCGGTCTTTTCCAATTTAGTCCCTTAATCATTCGAAATTCTAGGTTTATCGAAAACTAGGTGTTACAAAGTGAGATTAAATAGTCAAGGAAGTAATTCCATCAGCCTTGTGGGTCAAGGAGTTGGGAAAGGAAATAAGGCAAAAAGCAACAAGTCTAAGATGAAGAAAACACACCTTTCAATGTCTCCAATTACAAAAAAAAAAGGAACGAATGGTAGATAAGTGTCACTTCTGTAAAAGAGTAAGACATTATCAGAAATATAGCCAAATATTCAGAGCTTGGGAAAAATAAATTATATATTTTTGTATGTTTCGAATCAAACTTAATTGAAGTTACTAATAATACTAGGTGATTTGATTTTGGTGCTACTATGCATGAATCCAATATGGTGTAGACATTCTTTTTGATCTAAACCATAAACCCAACTAAAGATTTTCTATCATTATATCATATGATGATTTCATTAAAGGAATAGGGACTTATCGTTCGGTCTTAGATACTAGTTATCACTTAGACCTATTTCAAACTCTTTATGTACCTTCAGTTTCTAGAAACCTTATATCTATTTTAGAACTTGATGTTTTTGGGTTTAATGTTAAGGTTGGATATAATTTTTTCAATTTATTTAAGAATAATATAGTTTTAGGTTTTGGAAACCTTATTAATGGTTATATAAATTGAAATGTGATAATGTTTTTTTTTTGGCATAATCTTTACTTGTTGATTGTAGCAATGTTGGAACTAAGTGTAGTATACTAAATGAAAATTCTACTTACTTTTGGTATATACTTTTGGATCATGTATTTAAAGAAACGCTAGAAAGATTAGTAAAGAATGAGATTCTAATGAATTTAGATTTTATCGATCTTGGTGTATGTATGGATTGCATTAAGGGAAAGCAAACTAAATATATTTAGAAAGGCACCGTCAGAAGTACCAAGCTTCTTGAGACAATACACACTGATATATATATATATATATATATATATAAACCTTTTGATTTTCCATCTTTTAATGGATAAGAGTATTTTATCACCTTTATTGATTATTTTTCATGGTATTGTTATATGTATTTGCTTGATAAAAAATTTCAATCAATATTCCCTTGATGTATATATGAACGAGGTTGAAAGGTAGTCAGATGGAAAGGTGAAAATAGTAAGATTTGATAGATGTGATGAATTTTATGAAAATTTTATTGAACCAAAACAATGTCTAGGTTTATTTGCAAAATTCCAAAAAAGGTCGTGGCATATATGCATAGTATACTATGGCTGTAACACCGCTTACCCGTATCCCACGCCGGGATAGGGTACGAAGCATTATTGGACTTATTCGCAAGCACACATTCAAAATTGAGGCATGAAATTCAACTCAAATTTAAAACTTTTCAAAAACAGGCATCAGAAGAGGTTCGAGACTAAACCGAAAACTTTGGAAACTTTTGGGAAACTTAGAAAATTTTTCATGAAAAGGGGGGTCACACGCCCGTGTGGGTTCGAGACACGCCTATGTGACCCTGTGACATGCCCATGCTTCAGGCCGTGTTCAAATTAGAGAGCATTCTGTTTATGACATCATCGTCAAATTGAGGTCACACGGCCAAGTCACACGCTCGTGTGCTTAGACCGTGTGATCGATTAAATTTTCATAATTTTTCATAAAATAGGTGCAGACTTCACATGGCCAGTGCACATGCCCGTGTTCGAAGCCATGCCGTCCACATGGCTGAGACACACGCTCGTGTCTCTGCCCGTGTGCTCATTAGTAAGCATTTTGTTTTGCAACAATTAAGGTGCAGAGGACATACGGCCAAAACACATGCCCGTGGGGCAGACCGTGTGTCGCACACGACCTAGACACATGCATGTGTGTCTACCTGTATGGACAAATGTAAGGCTATTTACCAAGCCTTTTTGCCACCCTTCCATGCACCAACCTACACAACAAAACATAGCACCAATCCAAGCATATATTTTCAACCCAATCAGCCATACACAAGGCATCCACATATAAATTACATGCTATCATTTATCACATACAAACATCACATACTTAGCATCTCAAACTGTAACACCCCTAGACCCGGCCTAGACGTTATGGCCAAATCTGAAACTGTCACATCAAAGGCATAATTCAAAACGATTTTGCTAAGTTAAAATTTAAGGCCTAAAAGCCCAAAATCCTTGAATCTTGTTAAGTAATGATAAAATCCAATATTTTTAGATATTTTGAAAACAATGTTTAAGATAATTTATTTAAGTTTAACAATTAAGTAAACAGTTGAACAATGATAACAAAACACAAAATCTAAAGTCAAATCAGAGTACAAGGCCTTATTACAACCAGCGAAAATAAAGTAATTAAAATCATGTCCTTTGAAACAAATAAATAAAACTCCTAAATATCTTGTAGTGTGGCCATCTCCGAGTCCTCTCCCATGTCGAGCCGTCTACTGAGGGTCACCTAAAACATTTAATAAAAAGGTGTGAGTTTCGAAACTCTGTATGTACGACTCTTGGTAACCAATCAACATGCAAATATCACATTGGGCCTAAGCCCTATCAAATTCGGTGGTCTTGGGCCTTAGCCCGCAATAACCTCACATCACATCAGTATCACATAAATGCAATGCACCCATCCCAAATCCAACCCTGCACTCCATTTCCCTTCCAACCCTACACTCCTGTGGGGATATAAATATCAACCCACCCATCCCTACACTCTGAAGGTAGCACCAACAACGGCACTACCCAACGTTGCAGTAAGGCTGCTAAGCATATACTGGGCTGAAAGCCACCGGTGGATCCACGGTCGTCAAGCGACTATGCGATCCTCAAATCTTCCTCTGTATCATCAAAACCCACCCAAATGCAACATATATTTCATGAATGCAACATACACAATTTCACACATTAAGCACTTAGGGGTATTTTAGTCATTTCACTACCCAGGGGTATTTTCGTAATTCTATCCTACAGGGGTATTTAGGTAATTTTGCAAAACAGGGGTATTTTGGAAATTTTGTAAACCAGGGATATTTTGGTAATTATGCAAATCAAGGGTATTCTGGTAATTTTACAAATCAAGGGTATTTTAGTAATTTTGCAAATTTAAGGATATTTTGGAAATTTTCAAATTAAGGGTATTGTGGTAATTTTCAAACTAAGGGTATTTGGTAATTTTCAAATCAAGCGTATTTTGGTCCCTCTCGGGTTTTAGTTATGAACTTTGGCCCATTAACAAGTCCTT
The DNA here is from genome assembly GCA_005393395.2 of Gossypium australe. Classification (NCBI taxonomy): domain Eukaryota; kingdom Viridiplantae; phylum Streptophyta; class Magnoliopsida; order Malvales; family Malvaceae; genus Gossypium; species Gossypium australe. The sequence goes on along the minus strand of CM016617.1, from coordinate 109,593,947 downwards.
GCGGCTAAAGTGAACAGACACTACGCACCAGGTAGGATTCCAAAGAAGAGTAGGTGGGTCGTTAGAACCGCTTAAGTACTAAGCTCTCCCTAGATCCAATCCTAGACATGCATATGTCCATTGTCACACTCTAACCTAGCGACTTGTCCCCGGACATGTTGATTATTAAATTAAGTCTTATGCAGTTTAAGAGTTGTTCAGAACTAGGCCTAAAGTCCATTAAACCCTAGCATACTTGTCTACGTCCCCATAAAGCCCATCAAGCCCATTTCACGTTCATATAGCCCATTATGCCCAAATCACTTCCTTATGGCCCATTAAGCCCATATCTCATTCATATGGCCTATTAGGCCCAAAACAATCCCAGATAATGTAACATGCATGACTAACTCAATTCATATAACCAAATCAATCAATTTCATCAAACTTAGCCTCAGGGCCCTCCGGGCCCATTTAGCAACTTTTGGCTTTTTGGCATTGCCGATATCATGTGTGTGTAGTGTTTGTACACACCTGGTTACTGTGACGTGCTATACTATCCTTGGTCTTGAACCTACAACCAACCAACCTTCAATCAATCACACATACTTAATCAAAATATTTACCAAAAGTCGAAGCCTTACCATAACCTTACCGTGTGCCACCGGGTTCTAATAGCCCTTCCTTAGTTACTAATCACGAGTATCCCCTAGATCTGCACTCACACATACACCATCAAACTTTGAGTGACTCATAATCCACACAAGTCACCCCTATAGGTCATACTCACATTCGGCCATTTACTTAAACCATAATCGAGTTGAGTACACTTATACTTTGCTAATGATCCTTACCACGCTTGTGATCTCTGAACCTTACCCTTGTTAATACAAGATTAACGACAATGAGAAGTTAGATAGCCCTTTGGCTTTTAACAAAACACACTAAGGGGTTAACTGAATACTTACCGAATCCACTTTTGATCCTGCGGCCTAGATAGCTACTGAACGGGATTCGGCTTTTAACCTTGACTGATAGTAGATAACAATTGATTTGTGATGGAGGAAAACAACAAAGATTCGACACTAATAGGGATTTCGGCAAGAGAAGATGATGATACTTCGGCAATAAAAGAGTTTGGCTATGAGAGAATTCGGCAAAAAGGGATTCGACTTTAGGAGATTTCGGCAACAAGGCAAGATATTTTCGGTTGTGAAAAGAAAATAAGGTTTTGGAAAAGAAAAGGAAAAGAATGGAAAATTCGGCATTACCTAGAACCCCAGATTCGGCACACACACATTTATATAGCCTACAGCCGAAACTTAGCCACCCCTAAAGTCTAATTCGGCACCACTTCATCCCCTGCTCATCTCGTAATTTTTCTCCATGATATCTCCTTTACCCTTCTCCTAAATTCTCTCTACTGATCACTTCTCCTTAGATTCCCTCTACACGCCACTTCTAGCCTTCTAGAAGCCTAAAATTAAAATCCAAAATAAAGCTAAGCTAGCACTTCAACCTCAGACCTTCCTACATGCATATGTCGCCACCTCTCTACACCCTAGTGGTGTCACTTAGCCACTTCACCACAGGCTTCTTTGTGCCATTTTTCACTTATTTTTATTTAAAAGCCCACTACTCACAACCTTGATTCCTTAATTAATTAAATTAAGAATCCTCCACCACAAAACTCGAACCCAGAGCTTCTCCAACACACCTAGACACTCCAAATTCATTAAACCTATAAAGCCGTCATGTCATTTGTCATTTTCTTGCTCACTTAAAATTTTATGAGACCCAAAGCCCAATAGGCCCAATTCTTTTAGGCCCAAATTCAGGGTGTTACACAAACCATGCAATTTCCCACATTCATGAAAACATCATCATATGTATATATACTTAACCAATGTTAGCCAATATCAAATGGCCATTTACAAAATGAATTATCAACTATTGAAGCCATCACTTATGGATAATTCAATTATGAGACATAACAAAAAGACCAAGTCCCTATACATGCCATAACTCAAAATATTGAAATCATAAGTACCCAAAATGATAATTTGATAGTGTGAAAGGATCGCTGACCGTCTTCGATCCCTGAGTTGGCTTGGTGACACTATAAGACGAAGGAAAAGAAAAGGGAGTAAGCTTTAAAGCTTGGTAAATTACTATGCAAATAATAAGCATCATACACACTTTAACATATATTTAACATAAAGTAAATTAACATAAATGCCATTGTGAATTCATAATCAAGCTTAGCATAGATGTTATTAAAATCTTAACATCATAACTTACTCAATCGAACCAATCTGAGATTTCATCACATATCAAGCTCATTAAGCATGAGTTTTATGTACATACCTATACCAAATTGCAACTTACCATAATCTTTCACATCATACCATAGTCTTTCACAACTTTAACGTTTCCTTTGAACTACTCGTTGAACCAATTGGAATACTAAAGGTTACTCGGGACATCTCATTCTTATAGTACCATACCAATGCCATATCCTAGATATGGTCTTACATGGGATCTCATATTGATTCCAATAGCCAAGCTATGGTCTTACACGAAGTCTTATATCGATGCCATATCCCAGATATGGTCTTACACGAAATCTTAATAACCCTAATGTTATGACATTTGTATCCTAACTATTCCTAAGGTTCAACCGGGATTTTCTCGCTTGTCGAACTTTGTAAATTATGTTCAAAGAGTAAATCACAATTCATACAATATTAAAGCAATTAAAGCCTAAATAATAATGCATTATTTACATACAAACTTACCTCGGTACAAAACTAGCAGAAATGGACCTAATCGTCAATAACCTTGTTTTTTTCCCCGATTAAGGTCCGAACCTCGTCTTTCTTGATCCATTATAGCAAATTTAACTTATTTATTATTCAAATTATCCAATTCAGTCCAAAAATCATATTATGGAAAAATTACATGTTTGCCCCTAAACTTTCACATATTTACATTTTTGCCCTTAAGTTCGTAAAATGAAATGTGTGCAATTTATTTAATTTACCTAGAGAAACCATTTTTATTACTATAACAACCCAAAATTTCCATTAAAACACACATTTACTACATATTTTATAACTTTTACAAATAGGTCCTTTTGACATTTTCATCAAAAACCACCTAACAAAAGTTGTTTATCACACATCAAACATGCATAATCTACCATTAGACATCAAAATACACAAACATCCAACATGGGTCAAACCCTAGACCTTGATCTTTCCTTTAATTAATGGTAGAAATAGATAGATCGGATGATAACGACTTCAAAAACATAATAACATTAAAAACGGGGCTAGGATGCACTTACAATCAAGCTTGGAAGTTGAGAAAAACCCTAGATATGGTGTGCTTCTAATTTTTTGCACTTGAGGGAGAAGATGGACAAGGTTTTAGCTTGATTTTCCCTTTTTATTCTTTTATTTACCAAATGACCAAAATGCCCTTTACTTAAAACTTTGAAATTTTATCTCACCATGTCCATTTTTGTCCACTATCTTAACAAATGGTCTAATTACCATCTAAGTACCTTATATGTAAAATTTCATAGCAATTAGACACCTCTAGCATGTAGAACTCAACTTTTGCACTTTTTACAATTTAGTCCTTTTGACTAAATTGAGTGCCCAAATGTCAAAATGTTCACAAAATCATTCCGTGAAACTGTAGCCCATTAAAATATAATAAAAATAAAATTTTCTATGTCAAATTTGTGGTCTCGAAACCACTGTTCCGACTAGGCCCAAAATCGGGTTGTTACAATGGCAGACACACCTCAACAAAATGGTGTGGCAAAAAGGTGTGACTGAACTTTATTAGAAGTTGTTAGGAGTATGATGAGTAACTCCTTATCCCCTATTTCATTGTGGATGCATGAACTCAAAACCGTTGTATACCTAGTAAATAGAGTTCCTAGTAAGATAGTTCCAAAAACACCTTTTTGGTTGTGGATTTGAAGGAAACTTAGCCTAAGACACCTAAATATTTGGGGTTGCCAAGCGGAAGCAATAATATATAATCCATATTAAAAAAATTAGATTCACATACAATAAGTTTATACTTTATTGATTATCCAAAAAAAATATAAAGGATATGGGTTTTACTTACCAAATCATAGTTTGAGAATCGCAGAAACTAGTAATAATAGATTCCTTGAGAATGGTGAAGTTAGTGGGAGTGCTTCAAACTAAGTTGTGGATATGAAAGAAATTAGAGAAAAATTTACTACACCTATAAATGTTCCTTTATCCACAAATATCACAAATTTTGTTCCATCAATTAATAAATACCCTAATAATGTTGCACGCCATTTAAATAATGAAACAACCATAGAAGAAACTAACTCATAGAGGTCTAATAAAAATGAACCACAAATACTACCATTCAGAAGATCTTATAAAGAGAGAAAATCAACCATTCTTGATGATTATGTGGTTTATAGAATTAGATTTTGATATTAGAATCAATAAAGATCCAATTTTTTTTCACAAGCCATAAATAGTGACGAGTTTGAGAAATGGCTAAATTCCATGAAAGATGAGATGAAATAAATCTATGGAAAAAAATAAAGTCTGGGATATTGTCTAATTTCCAAAAGGTTTTTAAAAATTTGGATGTAAATGGGTTTTTAAACCAAAGATGACTCGAATGACAATATCGAATGGTATAAAACTAGACCTGTTGCAAAGGTTACACTTAGAAGGATGGTGCTGATTATAAGAAGGCTTTCTCACGAGTCTATAAGAACTACTTCTTAAGAATTGTTATGACATTTTTGACTCATTTTGATTTAGAGTTACACTAAATGGATGTGAAAAGAAAACATTTCTAAATGGAGATCTTGAGGAAGAAGTTTGTATGAACCAACTTGAAGGTTTTTCAGTTGAAGGAAAATGTCATATGGTGTGTAAACTTAAGAAGTCAATATATAGACTTAAACAAAGCTTCACGATAATGGTACACCAAGTTTATGGATAACATAAAGTCTTTTGGTTTTCAAGAAAACATCGTTGATCGGTGTATATATCAAAAGATCGGTTAGAGAAAGTTTATTTTCTTAGTTATATATGTTGACACTATTTTGCTTGTTGCAAATGTTTATGGTATATAAGTTTTTCTCTCAAGTAAATTTGAAATGAAAGATATGAGAGAGGCATCCTGTGTGATAAAAGTTGAAATATTTCATGATAGACCACAATGATTGTCTTGGAAAAAACTATATCAAAAGAGTTTTAGAAAGATATAATATGCATAATTGTTCAACAGGAATTGTTTCTAAACAAAAGAAATGATGCATTTGATCTTATACAATGTCCAAAAAATTATGTAGAATGGTAAAAGAATAGAATCAATTACTTATGATTATATTGTGGAAATTTGAATAAATAATTACATGCTCATGTATAGAAGATTCAATTGTATGAAAGTGGTTGAATATTTGAATTCAGACTTATTGGATATCTTGACACTAGATAATCCACATTTGGCTATTTATTTGTACTTGTTGAAGGAGCCATATAAGGGAAAATGTGCTAAATAGTCTATCATTACATCATCTACATTGGAAGAAGAGTTTGTGGCATGTTTAAAGGCTACTATTTATGCATTATGTTTATAGAAATTTATTTTAGGACTTAGGACCAAGCTACGAAAAATTTGTTGTGATAATTCTGCAATAGTGTTTTCTCAAAGAATGAAAAATATTCCAAAGATGCAAAACATATTAAGTCAAAGTATTTATCATTAAGGAGGAGATTAAAAAACAAAGAGTGTCTAAAGCACATTTGGACTGATCTCATAATTGTAGACCCGTTAACTAAAGGCTTACATCTAAAGACATTTAAAGGACATGTACATAGAATGGGTCTTAATTGTATTGGTAAATTATATTTTGTGGTAATGTAACACTTTAAGCTTAATTATTGTGCTTTTGATATAAAATTTACATATTTCCTATTTTTTTTATGATTGTGTACACATAATTTGCTTGAAACTATTTAAAACAAGAAAATCTTTATAAGATTTTATTGTGATCATGATATGATATGTATGTTACTTAAATCCTATTACCTTGAGTTGTAATTTTGTAGTATACGAAAGGAAGTATGTGACTTAAACCATATACAACCACCATAACTAACATTTGCAATTTATTATGATATGGTAATCATGATGAATGTTATATTTTGTTATGCTTGCTCAATGGTTGTTCTATTAAAGATTATGTTTTATCGCATTGGGCCAACTAGGAGAATGTAAGATTTTAACCCAATTTTGTGGCCCAATTTAAAGGGATTAAGTGTTTTAATTGAATAGAAGTAAATTGTAACACTCTTAACCCGTAACCATCTACAGTCTAGGGTTAAGAAGCGTTATCAGACTTAACAGAACTTTTACAATCATTTCTCAAACATAAATACATCATCATCATATCATAGAAAATTATATACATAGAGTTTCTTTAGAAGGTCTACGAGACCTTAAACATGCATTGGAAGGTGTCAGGACTAAACCAAACACATACAATTTTTTTTCGAAAATCATACATTTTTCAAAGTTACAGAGGTCACACGCCCGTTTGGGTAGGCCGTGTGCCTCACACAGCATCAGACACACCCGTGTGTCCAAGCCCTGGCAAAACAGGGCATACATACTGACTTGTCCACATGGCCAAAGACATGCCCGTGTGCTTGTCTCGTGGGCAACACTGACTTAATTCACACGGCCTGTCACACACCCGTGTGTCTGGCCCGTGTGTAAGTCTGACTTGTTTTGAATTATAAACTTATGAGACACGGTCGAGCCACACGCCCGTGTGCTCAACTGTGTGGGCAAATATAGGCTAATTTGCCACCCAAATTTTGGGTCACACCTACAAGCATTAACCATTCCAAATTCATACTTCAAATACATCCAAAACATACTAAAACATACATAATTTAACCTCTTAACACCATCATTCATTTCCCTAAACAAATTCAACTTAACATACTAATCCAAAGTATCAACTTCTCATCAATCATATAATCCATTCATCATTTAATCCTTACCAAATTTAAGCATGTAACATACCATTTCCATTTCACTAATTTATACCATAGTAATCATTCACATAAAACATACATACACATATTAACCATCCTTATCACATATCCAAAACATATACCAAAATCATTAAACTATCAACCCATATCACAAGGCAAGATCTATACATCTCAAAACATACCATAATCACTAGCCTATACATTCCATATATCAAATATACAACTTCCAAAAGTACCAAAATAGATGGCCGATAGTGTGATTAAGTCGCTGATGATCCCTGGATCCAAGCTAGCTTTAATAACACTATAAAATAGAGAAAGACTTCATACAGTAAGCTTTTTAAGCTTAATAAGTTCGTAATATAACACATTTAACTCAACAATTCAAATTCAATATACATTATTAACTATCACATGGTGTAATTCACAATAATACACAATCTCATCCATGGTCAATACTCACATGATCATCCATTTATCCCATATACAATATCATCAACCACATAGGTTCCGTACATACCTGTATCACCATTTAATTAACGATCACTTTTGCTACTCAATTCTCAATACAACAATTTGTTCGATCTTCTTTAACCATTCGATTTACTCGCACACTTGGTGCCAATTTCTTAGTCGAAGCTTTAATATCATCGCACACTTAGTGCCTTTACATTAAACCGAATTTAACTCGATATCGCACATACAGTGCCAATTAATATAGTCAACGCATTCTTTATTTCGCACACATAGTGCCATTCACTACTGTATCGATCCTATTTACGCACACTTAGTGCCACATCTCTTCAAACCATCATTCACAATACTAACTCAATAACCACATTTCCATTCATTGCATAATATATGAACATAAATTTAACAATTCATATTATACACAAACTTACCTCAGACGTATAAATAACGATATAAGTCGATCAATCGAGCATTTTATTCTTGCCTCGATCTCAATCTGAATCTCTCTTTTCTTGATCTTGATTGAGCTTATCAATGGCCGAAGCCTAGATTTTTTTCTTTTTCTTTTTCCTTGTATTTTTCGTCTAAAGAAGATGACAATGGCTTCCTTTTTCTTATTTTTTTTATTTATTATTTACTTATTTCATGAATTACCAAATCATCCTTAGTAATTTCATTTAAATTTCCATTAACTTAAACCCATTTTTTTCCATCCATTAAGCATGTGGTCTAATAGCAACAAAAGGACTTCATATTTAATAAGTCATGACAATTAAACACTTTAACAATTAGCACACAGCTTTTGCATTTTACGCGATTAAGTCCTTTTTCACAATCGGCACACAAACGATAAAATTTTCACACAGAATTTTCACACATGCTTAATCACATATTGTAAACACTAAAAATAATATTAAAATATTTTTTGACCTCAGATTTGTGGTATCAAAACCACTATTCTGACTAGGGTCTAAACCGGGCTGTTACAACTCTCCCCCTTAGGGATTTTCATCCCCAAAAATCTTACCAGTGAATAGATTCGGGTATTACTCTCTCATAACATCTTCAGGCTCCCACGTAGCCTCTTCAACTCCGTTTTTAAGCCATAACACTTTCACTAAATAAATTTTCTTATTTCTCAACTCTTTGATCTCACGTACTAGAATTCGAATTGGTTCTTCATTATATGATAGATATGACTGAATCTCAACTTCAGTAGGAGCAATCACATGCGATGGATCGGATCTATATCATCTAAGCATCGATACATGAAACACATTATGAATCTTCTCTAACTCATGTGGCAACAATAATCTATAAGCAACCGGCCCAATGCGTTCAATAATCTCATACGACCCGATGAACCTCAGACTCAATTTGCCTTTTCTATCGAAATGAATTATTTTCTTTCACGGAGACATTTTCAAAAACACTTTATCTCCGATCACAAATTCAATATCTTTTTGTTTCAAATCTGCATAAGACTTCTGACTATCTGATGCCGTTTTCAAACTGTCACGGATCACTTTCACTTTTTGTTCAGTCTCTTTAATCAAATCAACCCCGTGAATCTTATTTTCACTAAGCTCAGTCCAATATAATGGAGTTCTGCATTTACGACCGTAAAAAGCCTCATATGGTGCTATTTTAATGCTTGACTGAAAACTGTTGTTATACGCGAATTCAATCAATGGAAGATTACTTTCAAACTCAAGAATACAACATCTCAACTGTAACACCCCAAACCCAGCCCAAACATTACCACCGGATCTGGTATGTCACTAAGGAAGTTTCGTAAAAGATGTCGCAATTTCGAGAAATATTTTTCTTGTATTTAGTCTTCTGTTCGGGAAAACTTAATAACTTGGTAAGTTTAAATAAGTTATAAATTTGATTGTTGATTTATGAATAAAAACCAAAGTCTTAATACATGCCTTAGTTTAATTAAAGTTTAGGTGTCAATATTAAAAGCCCAAAATAAAAACCCAAAACAAAGTGTCATAGTCTAGTGGCCCATGGCCTTATTACAACGAAACTTAAACCCACTTAAGATGAATTTCTAAAAAAAATAAATAAATTTTGTTGAATCCTCAATGCTCTGTCGCATGGCCACCTTGCTCTCTTCTCCAGCCCAGTCCGATGCACTAAGGGTCACCTGAAATGGTTAAAATAATTGGGTGAGTCGCGAAACTCAGTGTGCAACCCTCATGCACCATCAGATTGGGCCTTAGCCCACAAATCAGCATATAAAACATAATATAGCAAATAACATACATAACCCAACCCAATCCTAGGTTTCCATCCGCTACACACCACCCTTACCTGTCAAGCATACCATTGGGGATTTCTACAATCAACCCACACCGCTACACACCATCGATGGCAGTCATGCTGCAGTTAGCTGATCATCGTCAAAGTTGTGACAGAGGCACCAGGCTGAAGTGGCATAAGCCACCAGAAACAGAGTTGTGACAAAGTCACCAGGCTGAAATGGCATAAGCCACCAGAATAGATCACTTCCCCTTTCATCTTTCACCCAACCCCAAGCATACAGAGAAATCGGCATACAAAGCATATTACTGAAGAAGGACAGAAATCACTAACCTGATGATTAGCCTTTACCCTCCTCAGGTTTTCAATCATAATGCCGGGATTTCGGCATTTAACAGAGTATAGCAGATTTATACATATATATATATATATTAGCACCCAATCTAATAGTGGAAAAGGTTACACACCTGATTAATGTCGATACCCTTGCTAAACCGATCTATAACTTTGCTCAAAAAGCCGAAAAGATGTGAAAATAGGGCCTCTGCTACAATCGGCCAAGGGTTAATAAATACTCGAATTTACACTTTGAAACTAATAGATTCTTCTTACCTTGAAATCCTAAAAGTAACACAAACGAGTGTTACCGAACTATAACTTAGAGATCTATGCGATTGGCCCTACTTCAGATCCCGGAATGCCGAAAATATGAGAAAAAAATAGATTAGTTACTAGATAACCATTCGATTAGGGACTTTGAAAAGCAGGAAAAGATTTGGATTTCACAAATTGATACTTACCTAAAATTCCCTTCAAATTTCGGCACAAGCAGGCTCTACTAAAGAAGATTCGGCAACTTCAGGAAGTGAGATATAAGGATTTCGGCTTTTAGAAGATTTAAGAATTGAAGAGATGGAAAGAGAGATTCGGCCAATGAATATTAAGGAGGAGGATAGAATAATAGAGATGTAGTTTCGGCTTTTAGAGATTAGAAGAAGAATATCAATAGAGGTTAAAAGATTTGGTCAACCAAGAAATTTCAGAGAGGAAGAAAAGGTGAAGAAGATGATGGTTTTCGGCTTTTGAGAGGAAGAGGATGAGAAAAGAAAAAAAAATAAAAGAGAGGCTTCAAAATTTCGGCTCACCCTCTTTATATATAGAAACCGATTCCTCCCCTTAGCAGAGGTTGATTTTCGGCCAACACTGCCACTCATGATAGCTTCTATCCCTTTTCCCTTATCTTAATCTGTTATCTCCTCAAAAATAGCCCTAATTCCTCTCTTCATTATCTGCCTATTATCCTCATAATTAAACATTAAAAATCCCTAAAAAGTAGCCTTGTGCCGTCCCCCTTATTGCTCCCTTTAAGTGCCGAAATTTAGCCCTAAAACTTGGGCTTCAAGCTACCAGAATTTGGGCCTTCCTCATGCACAAGTGACGCCAACTCCTCTTTCTCCTAATGGCACCATTTCCTTTGGGCCACAAGCCCAATATGCCCATTAAACTACTAAAACTTCAATTTAAACCCCTAGAGTGTCTGAACAAAATATTTAAAACAAGGCCTCAGCCCAATTTGTGCCCCATTTGTACCTCAAATTCTCAAATTTAAAGTTTTAAGCATTCAAACACATAAAATGCACAGACCCAATTATTCAGGATGTTACATCAACAAATCCTCTAGAATTTGAATGATCCACTCGGATTGACCATCCTTTTGTGGATAAAATGCAGTAGTAAAATGCAACTTTGTACCTAGAGCCTCTTGCAGTTTCTTCCAAAACCGCAAAGTAAACCTCGGATCTCTGTCAGACACAATGGATAATGGTACCCCGTGCAATCTCACAACCTCAGAAATATACAATTTGGCTAACTTATCAAGCGAATAATCTGTTCTCACTGGAATAAAATGAGCTGATTTTGTTAATCTATCAACTATCACCCAGATTGCATCTTTCTTTTTCGAAGATAAAGGTAACCCTGACACGACGTCCATTGTGATTCTCTCCCATTTCCACTCAGGAATCATGACCGGTTGTAACAAATCGAATGAAACCTGGTGTTCAGCTTTGACTTCCTGACAAACTAAACATCTCGAAACAAACTCAGAGATATCTCGTTTCATACCATGTCACCAATAAAATTGTTTTAGATCATTATACATTTTAGTACTTCCCGAATGAACAGACAAAGGGCTATTATGAGCCTCATTCAAAATCAACTGAATCAACTTTGAATTTCTCAGAATACAAATCCGGTCTCGGAATCTCAAACAACCATCATTATCAAATCGAAATCCTGAATCAGAATTCAAACCACACTAAGTTCGTTTTGCCATCATTTCAGCATCACTTTTCTGAACATCACAAATCTGACGTAAAAACATTGGCCTCACTTTCAACTTAGCCAAAACTGAACCATCATCACACAAATCTATTTGAGTACTCATTGCTCGTAAAGCAAATAAACACTTTCGGCTCAAAGCGTTAGCAACAACATTAGCTTTTCCCAGATGATTATCAATTACTAAGTCATAGTCTTTTAGTAATTCTAACCATCTCCGTTGTCTCAAATTCAATTCTTTATGAGTCATCAGATATTTCAAGCTCTTTTGATTAGTATAAATGTGACACTTCTCACCAAATAAGTAGTGACGCCAAATCTTCAATGCAAATACAATAGCTGCTAATTCAAGATCGTGTGTCGGGTAGTTCTTTTCATGTGGTTTTAACTGTCTAGAAGCATAAGCTATAACTTTTCCCTCTTGCATCAACACACAACCTAAACAATTCAACGATGCATCACTATAAACTATGAATTCTTTACCCAATTCAGGTTGAATTAACACTAGTGCTTCTGTCAACAATACTTTCAACTGTTCAAAACCCTGCTGACACTTTTTTGACCACTCAAATTTAACATCTTTCTGTAGCAATTTCGTCAACGGAGTTGCAATCATTGAAAAGCCTTTCACAAATCGTCTATAATATCCTGCTAGTTGATAAACCATAATTTACACATATTTTAACCCCATGCTTAGCTTACTTTTGGATGAATTTAGATTGAATTTGTTGAATTCGATGATCCTAAACTCTTAATCTCATGTTTTATACTCAAGAGTGCTTAGGGAGTCGACAAGAACGAGAAACGGGCTAAAAAGGGACAAAATGGGCCTACACGGCCTGGACCACCGCACACGGCCGGACCGCACGGCCCTGTGTGGCAAGCCGGATCGAACACGGCTTGGGCTATTGACCACGGGCGTGTCCCTGCCGTGACCCGTTTTAATTCCACTCAGAGGATACTTGTGGGCCAAGTAAGGCATCCCGAAAGCCTATATAAACACCCTAGAGGGCAACCTAAAAGGAGAGTTCGACAGGAGGCCTCTTTCAGGGCTTTTGAGAGGAGCGAAGCCAGAGAGGGCTGAATATAGGGAACTACTCGAAGGAAGCCAGTTGATCCATCTCAAACGCCGGAATCACGCTTAAGACCGAGGACTTTCCCTTCAATTTCCTTTGGGGGTTTTAGGGTTTTTCTTTATGTTTTGTTACTTAATTTCTTCTGAGATGTATTCTTTCATAAACATGAACTAAACCCCTCAAATACCTAAGGGGGATGAAACCTAAGACAAATCTTGTTATTGTTTTCTGAACTGTATGATAAATACTTGATTTGTTCTTAATTATGTGTTCTTAATTATTACTTTAATATTTCAGGGTATTGATTCAATTATTGATGTGCTTATTTAGAGGAGCAAAAGTCCCTATTTAAGAGTAGACCTAGCATAATTAAGAGGAGTTGATCGCACTCCTAGAGATAGGACGACAAAAATCTGCTGAATTAGGGTCAAACCTAATATGGGAGTCCATGAATCGAGTTAATGCAACACTAGGGATTTTAATCAGAAAGAGATTTCAATTAATCAACCTAGGGTTAGACGTTAGTAGCCTCGAAAGTGGTATTAATATAAACTAGGGAATCCTACGGATCAAGTCAAGTGAACAAATCGTTTGGTTCAGAGTTAAATAACAAGTGAAGTCTAGGTGGATTCTTCCTCGGGTATTGTCTTAATCAATTGGTTTTCTCAAAAGTATTTTCCCAATTCATTCTCTGTGTTTTGGCATCCTTAGCTTAGGAATTAGTTAGGTAAACATCAATTCCTTTTATTTTAGGCTAGATAATAGAAAGAAAGTCAGTACTAGAACTTTTGGTTCCCTTGGGTTCGACATTCCGGCCTTGCCACTAAGCTATACTACTGTTTGATAGGTACGCTTGCCTCAATCGTGGTGATAGTTTCTAGGCTCGATCATTCATTATATAGATATTAAAACTCTCAGACACGATCAAGTTTTTGGCGCCCTTGCCGGGGAACTGAAATATTAGGAATGCTCAATTTTTATTACTTTAGCCATTTTTCTTTTATTTATTTATTTCTTTCTAATTTTTATTTTTATTTTTCTAATCTCTCAATTTTTTTGATAGGTTTTTTTAGTTTATGACTAGGAGGAACCCGTCAGGACCTTTGCTTTTTGACAGTGAAATTGAAAGTATAGTTCGCAGAAACCGGAGAGAAATAAGGCGAAGCCTACAATACATAGAAGAAGAGCAAGAAGACAAAACCAACACTAGAGATGGCTGATAACAATCCACTACCTCCTATGGTTGCCGCAAATACGGTGAATCAAATCCTGCTCCTCATATTATGTATGATTATCCTAAACCTAATTTAACAGGAACTGAATCAAGTATTGTTAAACCTACTATAGCTACAAATAATTTTGAACTGAAACCTAACACAATTCAGATGATACAGTAATTTGTTCAGTTTGATGATTTGCAGGAAGAAGATCCAAACAATCACTTGGTGAATTTCCTAGAATTTTGCAATACTTTCAAAATAAATGGCATTTCTGATAATGCCATTCGTCTTTGGTTGTTTCCCTTTTCGTTGAGGAACAAAGCTAAACAGTGGTTGAATTCGTTACCACGAGGATCAATCACTACATGAGAACAAATTACTGAAAAATTTTTGTTAAAATATTTTCCGCTGGCTAAAACGGCCAAGTTGAGGAATGATATCTCTTCTTTTGTGAAAATGGATTTAGAGGCACTTTACGATGCATGAGAGAGATACAAGGATCTACTAAGGAAGTGCCCTCACCATGGGTTACCATTGTGGCTACAGGTTCAAACCTTTTACAACGGTGTGAACCCCTCAACTAGGCAGTTGATTGATTCAGCCGCCGGTGGAACCCTGAATAACAAAACACCTCAGGCTGCCTACGAATTCATTGAAGAGATGTCACTGATTAACTATCAGTGGCAAGTTACAAGGACAAGGCCAACAAAAACCGCCAGTGTTTTCAACCTCGACGCAGTAACCATGCTATGAAATTAGGTAGAACTTCTTAGTAAGAAAATTGATGGTTTGTATGGTTCTTCGCAGGTACATCCAGTGATGCAGTGCGATACAAATGGAGAAGGGATGAACAACACAGAATATCCTCCCTACAACTCTGACATAGAAAGCAAACAGATGAACTATATGGGTAATAATTCTAGACCTCAAAATAACCCTTACAGTAACACTTAGAATCCAGGTTGGAGGAACCACCCAAATTTCTCATGGGGTGGCCAAGGAAATCAGAGACAACAACCTCTCCCAAGCTTTCAACAGCAACCCTACCCATAAGAAAAGAAGCCGAACCTTGAGGAGATGCTAACAAAATTCATCGCGGTGTCAGAAACCCGTTTCTAAAACACCGAAACAGCACTCAAAAATCAAGGAGCATCGATTCAATGGATCAAGAACCAATTAGGACAACTTGCTAAGATCACCTCTGAACGGCCACAAGGTAGCTTGCCAAGCAACACTAAAACAAACCCAAAGGAGCAACTTCAAGCTATAATTGCTCATGATAGTGAAGGGTTAGATGAACCAAAAGTGAGGCAAGAGAATGTGGTAGAGGAAGGTAAGGTTGAGGTAAGCCATAATAAGCCAAAACCGGTAATTACAGAGTACCAACTTCGTGTGCCATACCCCAATGCGATTAAGAAAGACTACACAGATGAACAATTCGGTAAATTTCTCAAACTTCTAAAGAAATTACGTATTAACTTACCGTTTCTTGAAGCTCTTTCGTAGATCCCAGATTCAAGGAAATTTTTAAAAGAGCTTTTGAAAAACAAACGGAAGTTAGACGAGGCGTCGCATGTGGAGCTAAATGCAGTGTGCTCAACAATTCTACAAAATAAACTACCATGAAAGTTAAAAGATCCAGGGAGTTTTACAATTCCGTGCTTAATTGGTAGTTTATCTGTTGATAATGCTTTAGCTGATTTAGGGGTAAGCATAAATGTTATGCCTTATAAAATGTTAAACAGCTAGGTCTAGGGAAACCTAAACAAACTAGGATGAGCATTCAATTAGCTGATAAAACTATTAGAATTCCTAGGGGTATAATCAAAGATGTACTAGTAAAAATTGATAAATTCGTATTCCCAATAGACTTTGTCATTTTAGACATGGATGAGGACAATAATATTCCTTTAATTTTAGGAAGACCCTTTTTAGCAACTGCTAGAACTAAAATTGATGTTGGTACAGGAGAACTCATACTTCGAGCAGGTGACGACTCGATCACTATTCAGGCTCTTGACATGGCTGGGACATCGAGCAATAAAGGTGAGAACGTAAATTCTATTAAGGACCATTTGGTTCAACCTTCTTTTCAGGAAGCACCACGACATTACACAACTGAGCCATATCCTACACCTCGTGCCAACGAAAAAATAACTCATGAGGAATGACGGCTTCAGATCGATGAACTAGACGAGTAAAAGACACATTTCGAGGAGAAACTAGGAACATACGAAGCAAAAACAAAGCGATTCCATGAGCCAAACTAATTCCAGATCGGGGATCAGGTATTGTTGGATAAGACAGACCCTCGAATTGCCGCTTCAAACCTTAACACAAATGAAGGAATCCCTTTTAAGGTACTCAATGTCTTCCCATATGGAACATTCGAGGTAACTAATCCTAACTTTAGCACTTTTAAGGTAAACACTACTCGACTTAAACTATATAATGATCGTAGAACTGATAGCAGAGGGGAGGAGTTTCAACTCCTCAAACCACCATGAATACACGAATGAGAGGTAAGTCTAGCTTAAGGCTTTAAACGAGCGCTTCTCGGGAGGCAACCCGAGCACTAATCTCACTAACATCCATATTTTTTATTTTAGCATCTAACTAAGAACTAACCAAATTTTTGAACTGCAGATTTCCCTACCACACGACCTTGCACACGGGCGTGGCTGTGGCCGTGTGGACACCATGAATTTTCCCACCGGCGTGTCAGAGATCGTACGAACCAAAGATGAAAAATCCCCAAAACCACGGGCGGCGATAAAATACCACAGCCGTGGCCGACACTGATTAATCAACATGGGCATGGAAACATCTACACAGGCGTGGGAGAAACAAACAAAGCACCACACAGCCGTGCAATATGGCCATGTGACCTAACACGCCCATGGTACACGGGCATGGGAAGCCACCAGATCCCTATTTCCTATTTAAACCCCCCTTTTTCTCACTTTCTCCCCAATTTCTTCTTCAATCAAACCCTAGCCACCACACCCTTTCTTTGACTATTATCTCCCCCCTTCATGTTCCTTTCCCCCTTTTCCTCATTCTTCTTTACACCACCATTCCCATGTCGAAGAAGCGAAAGGACCCTAGCATAGTCTCCCCGTGCGAGACCGATCTACATGAGTTCATGCCAGCTGCTTCATTTATCCGACAAGCCAAGGACATTTGAGTCCATTTAATTTTTCTTTTTCTTTTCTCTTCTCCTTAATTTTCCTTCCATTTGTCTTTCTTGTCTTTAATTTTTATTATTACATTTTGATTTCTTTGATTTTGGTTCTAAAGGCTACTTGGGAATCACCACACCACGGCCATAGACACCACCGCCACATTCATCTATGCCCAACTTACCGTTTCTTTTCCTTGACTTCATCCAAAATTCAGGAAGTTCACTTCTCTCTTTATCTTATGATTTTATATATTGTAGACATCTATCTTTGTACATTGAGGGCAATGTACATCTTAAGTGTGGGGGTGAATTTTATTTAGAAAACTTGTTGCATTATTCTCAAATCCTTGAATTTTGTATTCTCTTTCTCATATCACTATTAGAACAAATTCTGATTGATTTATGATTTTTATTTATATGTCTTTAATTAAAACATAGGCAGTTGTGCATTGATTGTTTAAACTTGAAGGCTTTAAAGAATCAAGCATGCTAAGTTGATTTTTGAAAATTAAAAATTTGCTAGGTTGTTTCCCTAAGTTTAGGTATTATCTTGAAATTTGAAGTTCACAGGGTTGACATCAAAAACCATAATTTTTGTTAGATCTTGAGTCTTTTAGAGCATATATTTTTCTTGCTCACTTTTTTATTGTTTATGAGTGTGTCAATATTGATTTTTTATTCTAGAACTTGCTTCGATTATGCATGTCGAGACCACACTTTTGATTTGATATACTGAGATGATAAAGGCACCTAGGATTTAACCCACTTACTTCCCAAAAGGCCTACCTTCATAACTACCCCCTAGTGAACCCCTTTGATCCTAATAAACCATTCATTGGTTTACCCTTAATATTAACCCAAGACTTACTCTTTTTGATTCTGTAACACCCCAAACCCGACCTAGACGTTATGGTCGGATCTAGCATGTCACATCAAAAGGTTGTTTAAAAGCTTTGTGTTCGTTAAAAACTTTGTATTCCTTTGTGATACTCCAAACTTTGTTGCTTGTGAAAACAAGATTTGCTTAAAATGTTTTCTTGTAAAGATGTTATTATTATTTTTGAAAACTTTGTTTATAGCAAAAATCAAATTCAAAGAATTGCAGAAACATGATATTTTGAAAACAATTATTGTCGTTTTAAGAAAACCCAGTGTTTAAACATCTAATAGTTTGATAATAACCGAAATGAAAGTTTAAAAGGAAAATAAAATCCATTGGCCTTATTACAAAATATTTACCTCGAAATAAATAACATAAATAAACTTAAAAACAGGATTTACTAATTTTCGTGAGAAGTAACTCCAATGTATGGCCACCACCGAGTCCTCCGCAGCTCCAAATACTCTAACATTGGGGATTTCCTGCAAGGTTAAGGGAAAGGGGATGAGTTACGAGAACTCAGTGTGTAATTCCATAAACGGTCACTATCTGGGCCTGAGCCCTTACGGTATCAATCTAGGCCTAAGCCCTATAAACATGATAATGCAAACAGAACAAAAATGCAACCCAACCCAATCCAACCAACACACCACACGTACCAACCTTACACTCCTGTGGGGACCAAGTCAGCCCACCCAGCCCTACACACCAAGAACGCAGCTGAGCTGCCATAATATAAGCGGCTTAAAGCCGTCGGTAGGTCCACAGTCGTCTCAGGCGACCCGTGCGACCCTAACAATCAAATCGATGGGTCCACAGTCGTCTCGGGCAACCCGTGTGACCCTAACAATCAAATCGGTGGGTCCACAATTGTCTCAGGCGACCCGTGTGACCCTAACAGATCAATCATTTCCTTCAATCATCAAACCCAACCCATGCAACATGTCGTGTATGTCATGCTCAATCATTACATGTGTAAGCAAAATGGCCATGCTTAGTAACAGTCATTTCAACACATATTAACAGCAAATCAAACACACGCCCACAGTCAAGTCGGTTAAAACACAGTCATACAATCACAGTCAAATCAGTCAAATCATATCAATCATTTACCCACAAGGGAAAATCAGTCATTTTACCCTATAAGGGTATTCCGATAATCCTACCCTACAGGGGTAATTCGGTAATTCTACTCATAACTAATCCATGTATGCAGTGCATCTCAAACATAATCAATCATACAGTTAACACATACAACATTAGTACTACCATGGGGGTACAACGGTCATTTCGCCTCGTAAGGGCATCTCGATAATTTTACTCGTCGAGGGTATTTGGTAACTTTACCTATAGAGGGTATTTTAGTAATTTCACAAACCAGGGTACTTTGGTAATTTTGCAAAACAGGGATATTTCGGTAATTTTGCAACCTAGGGGTATTTTAGTAATTTCACAAACGAAGGGTATTTTAGTAATTTTGCAAATCGAGGGCATTTCGGTAATTTCATAAACTAGGGGTATTTCGGTAATTTTGGGAACCAGGGGTATTTCGATAATTTCATAAATCAGAGGTATTTCAGTAATTTTACAATTCAAGGGTATTTCGGTAATTTTGGAAACCAAGGGTATTTCGGTAATTTTACAAATCATAGGTATTTTGGTAATTTTGCGAATTGGGGGTATTTCGGTAATTTTACAAATCGGGGGTATTTCGATTATTTTGTAATTTAGGGGTATTTTGGTAATTTGAAAACCAAAGGTGTTTCAGTAACTTCATAAATAAAGGTATTCTAAACGGAGATAATGATGCGAATGCGCCTAGGGCCCCTTTTTCGGCCCAAATGGACCCACACGTTCGTGTGGCCCATTTAGCCCAAATCTAGCCACAGATATGAGATTCACATAGACCAGTTCAATATCTACTACACAATCATACAACTTATTCATATGGGCCCACGGGCCCATTGGCCCCACATGGCTCATTTCGGCCCATTGAGGCCCAAACAGCCTAACCCACAAGAACACTCATGATGGCCTCAACTATCACATCGAAGCCCTCACATGTGCGCTCGCACGCTCCGTGTGACCGAAATTTCAGCATTTGCCGCTCTACAGCTAGAGTAGTGTGAAATACACATCTGATAGGAATCTGGAGTTGATCCGCGCTCCGAACACTCCTATGCCCAAACGCCAACAAGATATGCTTACTCTCCTCATAGATTGCTCTATATTTAAAGCTAGCTTCTCACCTTCCGTCTTGCTAGCTTTCTAATGTGGGATCCCTCCTTCAGCAGAGTTTAAATCCAACACAAACTCTGGCCGTCCCCACTTAGCAAAATAAATATCCCTTTTTGCTTGCGATGGGATTCGAACTCAAGCTCCCTTATAACATAATCCACGCCGCTAGCCACTTTACCAACTAGCTCCTTTTTGTGTCTAAAATCATGCACAACTAAATATAAGTCTATGGGCCAAAGTCTAAGTTCACTTAAAAAAATAAATCAAAATGAAATGCAAGCACCAAGACTTGAACTTGGACCCCTTGCTTCCTTGCGGCGTCATTCCCTTGTCTCTTGTGTGGCGTCATTTGCCACTAGACCACAACTCCTTTTGTGTCATTTTTCTCCACAGTTTACTCTTAAAGCCTACTTACTAACTCCCAGGGTTTTATTCACCTAAAACCAAAACTTTCCTAAAGCCCAAGTTTGATCCCGGGACTTCATGGAAGCCCCCTAACCTTACAAAATCACTCACCTAATAGGTCCAACTTGCATTAGTTCCATTCTCTTGTTCTCAAAAATTTTAAACGCTCCCATGGCCAAGGCCCAATGGGCCCAATTCTACTAGGCCCAAATTCGGGTCGTTACAGATTCATTAAGAATTTTTCCTATTAACCTTTTTATCGAGGTTTGATTTGAGAAGTTGCCTAACTATGTTTTCCATTTCAGTTTTTAAATTCTTATTATTGTACTTGATTTGTTCTTAAAAAAAGTTGAAAGTATATCCATCATTAGTTCTATGTTTTTATGAGCTTAAATAATAAATCTCACATCTTTAGAAGAAGCTCATATTATTAATGTAATTATTCATTATTAGTCTATTTTTTAGTTAAGTAATTTGTCAATCCGATCTCGATTCTAACCTGCTCTTTCAGCCTGTGACCACGCCCCCTAACCAAGCCACGTTACAACCCTTTTTAAAGACCTTTTGATCGATGTATCATTTCAATTTATAGTGGTGGAGATTTGATTTTCATACAAGCCTATGGTAATAACTTTTCGTGTTGACTATTGAGTGCTTAAATTTATTGTCCCTTAATCAGTTCGAGTGATTTGAGTGAATCCTTAGTGAGGATGTTAACTCTGTGATATTTTGAATCAAATATGATTACTTAGATAAGGGGAAATACCTATGTTTTCATGAATAAAATACTCAACTTGGATTGTTTGAAACTTTGATGTTCTTTTAGTTGAATTCTCAATGTATGATTACCTATGGATTATTTTGAAACATTATTGATAGGAATTATAAGTTGAGAAGAATTAATTTTAATTGTGAGTTGAGGATTTTGCTTGAGGACAAGAAAATGCTTAAGTGTGGGGGTATTTGATAAACCATAATTTACACATATTTTAACCCCATGCTTAGCTTATTTTTGGATGAATTTAGATTGAATTTGTTGAATTCAATGCTCCTATTCTCATAATTTCATGTTTTATACTCAGGAGAGCTTAGGGAGTCAAAAAGAATGAGAAACGGGCCAAAAAATGGACAAAATGGGCCTACACGGCCTGGACCACCGCACACGGGTGGATCGCACGGCCGTGTGTTACAAGCCGGATCGAACACAGCTTGGGCTATCGACCACAGGCGTGTCCCTGCCGTGACCCGTTTTAATTCCACTCGATATAGGATACTTGTGGGCCAAGTAAGGCATCCCGAAAGCCTATATAAACACCATAGAGGGCAACCTAAATGGAGAGTTCGACAGAAGGCCTCTGTCAAGGCTTTTGACAGGAGCGAAGCCAGAGAGGGCTGAATATAGGGAATTACTCGAAGGAAGCCAGTTGATCCATCTTAGAAGCTGGAATCACGCTCAAGACTGAGGATTTTCCCTTCAATTTCCTTCAGGGGGTTTTATGGTTTTTCTTTATGTTTTGTTACTTAATTTCTTCTGAGATGTATTCTTTCATAAACATGAACTAAACCCCTCAAATACATGAGGGGGATGAAACCTAAGACGGATCTTGTTATTGTTTCCTGAACTGTATGATAAATACTTGATTTGTTCTTAATTATGTGTTCTTAATTATTACTTTAATATTTCAGGATATTGATTCAAGTATTGATGTGCTTATTCAGAGGAGCAAAAGTCCCTGTTTAAGAGTAGATCTAGCATAATTAAGCAGAGTTGATCGCACTCCTAGAGATAGGACGACAAAAATCTACCGGATTAAGGTCAAACCTAATATGGGAGTCCATGAATCGAGTTAATGCAACACTAGGGGTTTCAATTAGAAAGAGATTTCAATTAATCAACTTGGGGTTAGACGTTAGTAGCCTCGAAAGAGGTATTAATATAAATTAGGGAATCCTACGGATCAAGTCAAGTGAATAAATCGTCTGGGTCAGAGTTAAATAACAAGTGAAGTCTAGGTGGATTCTTCCTCGGGTATTGTCTTAATCAATTGGTTTTCTCAAAAGTATTTTCCCAATTCATTCTCTGTGTTTTGGCATCCTTAGCTTAGGAATTAGTTAGGTAAACATCAATCCCTTTTATTTTAGGCTAGATAATAGAAAGAAAGTCAGTACTAGAACTTTTGGTTCCCTTGGGTTCGACATTCCGGTCTTGCCACTAAGCTATACTACTGTTCGATAGGTGTGCCTGCCTCAATCGTGGTGATAGTTAGTTTCTAGGCTCGATCATTCATTATATAAATATTAAAACTCTCAGACACGATCACTAATCCCAGAAGACTATGGACTTCAGACACATTTCTCAGAGGTTTCCAAAACCAACCTCGTGCAACCAAAGCTCGCATTTACTAAACTTTGCATACAATTGCTTTTCTCTCAGTGTCTGTAATACAATTTTCAGAAGCTCAGCATGTTGCATCTCATCACAAGAATAAATCAAAATATTGTCAATAAACACAACAACAAATTGATCCAAATACAGTTTCAATATTCGGTTCATCAAATCCATAAATATTGCAGGAGCATTCGTTACTCCGAAAGGCATAACTAAAAATTCATAATGTTCGTACCTCGTTCTGAAAGCAGTTTTCGGCACATCTGATTCTTTGACTCTCAACTGATAATATCCCGATCTCAAATCTATTTTCGAAAACACTTTAGCTCATTTTAACTGATCAAACAAATCATCAATTCGCGGTAAAGGATATTTATTCTTTATCGTCATTTTATTCAACTGTTGGTAGTCAATACTCATCCTCATAGTACCATCTTTCTTTTTCACAAACAACATAGGAGCACCCCAGGGCGAGAAACTTGGTCGAGCAAATCCTCTATCGGTCAACTTTTTCAACTGAGACTTCAACTCTTTCAATTCTGTCGGTGCCATTCTATAGGGAGATATTGAGATAGGGGTCGTCCCTGACACTAACTTAATACTAAACTCAACTTCTTGTATCAGAGGTAATCCCGGTAGTTCTTCAGGAAACACATCAGGGAACTCACAAACTACAGGCACAGATTCAACTTTCTTTTCTGTCACTTTTGTATCTATCATATATGCAAGATAAGCTTCACACCGCTTTTTCACATAACTTATAGCTTTCATCGAAGATATTATAGCCGGTAGCCCATTCAAATCACTAGATTCAATTTGAACTATCTCACCATTTTGACTTCTTAAATCAATACTCTTCCGTTTGCAATTCACAATAGCATTATGCAAAGTTAGCCAATCCATACCCAGAATTATATCAAATTCATCAAAGGGTAGCAACATCAGATTAGCCGAAAAACAAATATCTCGAAACATCAACGAACAATTCTTGCACACTTTATCAACCAAAACACATTTACCTAAGGGGTTCGATACTCTAATTAAAAACTCAGTAGACTCAACAGGTAGAGTCTTACTAGATACTAGGTTCACTCATACATATGAATGAGTAGATCCTGGATCTATCAATGCAATCACATCAGTATCGAAAAGAGTAAAAGTACCAGTTATGACGTCTGGTGATGACGCTTCTTGTCGAGCGCGAATAGCATAGGCTCGGACAGGTGCTCTCGCTTCAGATCTCATAGATGTATCTGTTGTTCCTCTCTGACTACAACTCACATTTCTAGTGTTTTTGGGTGGTCTACCCCTAGTTGTCGTGTTACTCGGCCTCGCACTCTGAACATTATCTTTCTCAGCTAACTCTGGGCAATCCCGAATAAAGTGATCTTGTGATTCGCATTTATAACAAGCTCTATTATTATACTTGCCCCAGCATTCTCCGATATGACGTCTCCCACACTGTCTACACTCAGGCTTATTGCTTCTGACACTTTCAACACTTGATTCCATTGGAGTTCGAGTTTTAGAACCAGTATTTTGTTTTACACGATCTTTACTCAAATGTCCATACGAAACATTTGAGCTATTGTTTGCATCTCTGAATCTCTTTGACGAAAAATGATATGACTTACTCATCGACCTTTTTCTTTCGTCTCTAGCTTTTGAATCTACTTTCTTCTATTCTTTACTAAGCTCTTCAGCTTTGCAGGCTCTTTCAACCAATAGCACAAATTCATTCAAATCAAGAATTCTGACCAGAAGTTTAATGTCTTCATTCAATCCTTCGATGAATCGTTTACACATATTAGTTTCTATCAAAACACATTCTTGTGCATACTGACTCAATCTTACAAATTCCCGACCGTATTCCGTAACAAACATACGGCCCTATTTTAGCTTTAAAAACTCTTTACGTTTCTGATCTATAAACAATTGACTAATATATTTCTTTCGAAATGTAGCTTGAAAGAAATCCCAGGTGATTCTCAGAACCACAAATGTCAATGTTTTCCACCAATGATATGTAGTATCTCTCAACAATGAAACAACAAATTTTAGGCATTCATCAGGAGTACATGATAATTCATCAAACACTCTAATGATATTCTCAAGCCAAAATTCAGCTCGCTCAGCAACATCATCAACCGTGGCCCGAACTCTTCGGCCCCGTACTTTCGAATTTTGTCCACAGGAGGTTTACTCAATCTGATCGGGTCTGAAACTTGTGGCACTACAGGAACTTGCGAGGGTGGAAGTTGTTGAGCAGCTGGATTCGTTCGAACGAACTCCGAATGTAACACCCCCAAACCTGACCCAGACATTATGGCCGAACCCGATAATGTCACATCAAAGGGATAATTCAAAAAGATTTTGCTAAGTTAAAATCTTAAGGCCTAAAAGCCCAAAATCCTTGAATCTAGCTAAGTAATGATAAGAGCCCATGTTTAAATTTAAGAAATTTATCCAGGTTCAAAAATTAAGTAAACAGTTGAAACATAAACAACAAAACTCAAAATCTAAAGTCAAATCGGAGTTCAAGGCCTTATTACAACTCAACGAAAACAAAATAATTTAAAACTAAGTCTTTCAAAACAAATTAGGAACTACTTGCAGTGTGGCCACCTCCGAGTCCTTTTCCACGTCGAGCCATCTACTGAGGATCACCTGAAACATTTAATAAAAAGGGTGTAAGTTTCGAAACTCAGTGTATTACCCTTGGTAATCCAATCAACATACAATTATTACATTGGGCCTAATCCCTATAAAAACGGTCGTCTTGGGCCTTATCCCACAATGACCTTATATCACATCAGTACCACATGAATTCAATGCACCCATCCCAAATCCACCCCTGCACTCTATTTCCCTTCCAACCCTACACTCCCGTGGGGATATAAATGTCAACCCACCCATCCCTACACTCTGAAGGTAGCACCAACAACGGCACTACCCAACGTTGCAGTAAGGCTGCTAAGCATATACTGGGCTTAAAGCCACCGGTGGATCCACGGTCGTCAAGCGACTATGCGATCCTCTCATATCTTCCTCCATATCATCAAACCCACCCAAATGCAACATATATTTCATGAATGCAACATGCACAATTTCACACATTAAGCACTTAGGGGTGTTTTAGTCATTTCACTACCCAGGGGTATTTTCGTAATTCTACCCTACAGGGGTATTTAGGTAATTTTTCAAAATAGGGATATTTTGGAAATTTTCTAAATTAGGGATATTTTGGTAATTCTGTAAATCAAGGGTATTCTGGTAATTATACAAATCAGGG
Organism: Gossypium australe; assembly: GCA_005393395.2. Lineage (NCBI taxonomy): Eukaryota > Viridiplantae > Streptophyta > Magnoliopsida > Malvales > Malvaceae > Gossypium > Gossypium australe. The sequence goes on along the minus strand of CM016617.1, from coordinate 109,567,120 downwards.
GTATTTTGGTAATTTTACAAATTAGGGGTATTTTGGTAGTTTTGCAAATCAAGGGTATTTTGTTCCCTCTCGGGTTTTAGTTATGAACTTTGGCCCATTAACAAGTCCTTGCGGCTAAAGTGAACAAAAACTATGCACCAAGTAGGATCCCAGAGAAGAGGAGGTGGGTCACTAGGACCGCTTAAGTAGCAAGCTCTCCCTAGATCCAATCCTAGACATGCTGTAACACCCCAAACCCAGCCTAAAAGTTAGGCCTGAGTCCGGAATGTCACATTAAAGGCACACTCCAAAACGTTATTACAATTTAACATTTTAAGGCCAATAGTCCAAAATCCAATATACCTTGTTAAGTTAAGAGGAAAAGCCACCTTTTAGGAAAATGTTCATATATTAAGTTATTTCGAAAACCATGTCATCTTTAGAAATTTTATGAAATTTATTAAGAAGATAGTTGGAACAATAATAATAAACCCAAAGTCTAAAGTCATTTAGGATTTACATGGCCTTATTACAATCCAATGAAAATAAAAAAAGTATTTAAAACAATTTCATTTGAACAAATTAAAGCATTTGAATGGCTTGTAGTGTGGCCATTTTCGAGTTCTCTCCCACGTCGAGCCGTCTATTCAGGATTACTTGAAACATTAAATTAAAGGGTGTGAGTTTCGAAACTCAGTGTGTACAACCCTTGACAATCAAATCAACATACAATTATTCACATTGGGCCTAAGCCCTGTCGAAGCTGGTGGTCTTGGGCCTTAGCCCACAATGACCTCATATCATATCATATCGCATCATATTCAACAAGTTAATGCAAAACCCACCGTAAAAATCCATCCGCTACACACACCATTTCCCTTCCAACCTTATGACTCCCGTGGGGAATTCTAGCTCGACCCACCCCTCCGCTACACATCAAGGGTAGCCCGGTTGCGGTACTACCGAACGTTGCAGCAAAGCTGCTAATTATATATTGAGCTTAAAGCCTCCGGTGGATCCATACCATACGACCATGCAATCCTCAATTCTTCCTCCGTACCATAATTCCCACCCATATGCATCATAAGCAGAATCTCATATGAATGCATCAACACACAAGTAACATCCATAAACTCATATTTGTCACATAGGGGTATTTTCTTCATTTCACTACCCAGGGGTATTTTCGTAATTCTACCCTACAGGGGTATTTTGGTAATTTTGGCAAAATAGGGGTATCTTGGTACTTTTGCAAAACAAGGGTATTTTGGTAATATTAGAATTCTAGGGGTATTTTAGTAATTCTTTAAGCATAAGGGTATTTTAGTAATTTTTCAAATATAAGGGTAATTGGTCCCTTTCGAGTTTTAGTTATGAACTTTGGCCCATCAACAAGTCCTTGCGGCTAAAGTGAACAGACACTACACACTAGGTAGGATTCCAGAGAAGAGGAGGTGGGCCGCTAGGGCCGCTTAAGTACCAAGCTCTCCCTAGATCCAATCCTAGACATGTGTATGTCCGTTGCCACACTCTAACCCAGCGACTTGTTCACGAACGTGTTTAATTAGATTAAGTCTTATGAAATTGAAGAGTTGTTCAAACTAGGCCTAAGTCCATAAATCCTAGCATATTTGTCTACGTCCCCATAAAGCCCATCAAACCCAAATTACAACCTTACGGCCCATTAGGCCTAAATCTTATCATATGGCCTACTAGGACCAAAATAAATCCAAATCGTGTGTCATGCGTGACTAACTCAATACGTTTAACAAACCAATCCATTTCATCCAACTTAGCCTCAGGGCCTACCGGGCCCATTTAGCCACTTTCGACTTTTACCCAGATGACGCCTTCGGCAATATTCGCAAGCCGAAAAGTTTGGATGTACCTTAACATGCTTCACAGAACGAGACTGCGACCTTAGAAAACTGCAATCTCTTTTTTCTTACAGTCCACGCGCCTAACCCGAAGTGTTTCACCAATTTCTTTAACCTCCTCCAATACCTCCCTAACTAGCTGAGTCAGCATATCAGCCCTAGCACTTCCACGGCCTCTGCCACGACCCCTTGCTCCCCTTTTAGCGCTCATCATTGCGTATTTCTGAATTAAGAATTTTATGAAATTAGTACTTATTTCCACTTGTTTAGGGCACATGTCTTATTAAGTAACAACAATTTTCTTAAAGTTATTCCGCGGTCTAGATTCCACTAAAGGCTTATATAAAAACCCGATTTAGGGCCTAGTCAGAACGGTGGTGCGAGACCATAAATCCGAAGTAGTAATATGAGTTTTTAAAGTATTTGAGATGTTTGCATGATGATATGAAAGTTTCATGTAGAAAGTTTATGGAAATTTCCGTAAAAGGGTCCATTAGGGCTAAATTGCAAAAGTTGCAAAATATGAGTTTTTAAAAGCTTTTTGTATGAAATACCTTTAGAATAACTTTTAATTAGAAGTCCTTAAATAGCAATTTTCCCAAATCATAAATTTTGGACAAAAATGGACATGAGTTAGTAAATGGTGAATTTTTAAAAGAGAAGGGCATTTTGGTCATTTATCAATTAAATGATTAAAAAGGGAAAAAGATGATAAAAATTCTCATTCATCTTCTTCCTTGTGCCGAAAATTGGAGAGACTCCATAGCTAGGGTTCTTCAATTTTTTGAAGCTTGCTAGTAAGTGCATCCTAGCCCCGTTTTTAATATTCTTCGTATTTTTGGAGTCCTCGTATTATGAATTAGCTATTTTTAGCTATAAAATGAGCTAAAATGCATGTTCAAAAATCTACCCATGTATGGCATGTTTGTAAAATGATATTTTATGGAAGATTATGAGAGTTTGATGTTAGATAAACATCTTTTCCTTAGTGAATTTCATGAAAAATGATATAGTTATGAAATTGGTCATGCAAACTAGAAATAGTGAGAATTGATGATTATTGTAGTAGAGAAAATGAATCAGCTAAGCATGACTTTTAAGAAAGTTGAATGAAAATCATTTTACGAGTCTAGGAGCAAAAATGTAATTATGAGAAGTTTAGGGGCAAAATAGTAATTTTGCCATAGTATAAGTTAAGAGTCAATTTAGTCAATGTGAGTATTAAATGATCTAAATTATTATTATAGATCAAGCAAAACGAAGCCCAGATCGAAACTGAGGCAAGAACAAAGTCGAGGACTAAATTGCATATCTACATACATTTTGTATATTGAGGTAAGTTTGTATGACTTCTAAGCTTTATGATTACTATCAATGAATTGCTTAGTATAATGTACATTATTACCACAGAAATGCTTAATGCTATGTTAAATAAAGAAATCAAGGAGATTAAGCATGATAAAGTCCCGATTGAAGTTGAATTACTTAGGATACTCGATCTACCACATGAGATAAGAAAGTCCATATAAGACCAAGCCAAGGCATGGCATCGCCAATCGGGCAAAGTTATCATGTAAGTCCAAGAAAAGTCTTGGCATTGAAGAGTTATTATGAGATAAAGACCCATGTAAGCCCAAGCCAAGGCATGGCATTAGTGAGTCTCCAAGCAAAGATGTCATGTAAGTCCAAGACAAGTCTTGGCATTGAAAAGCTATCATGAGATAGAAATCCCATGTAAGTCCAAGCCAAGGCATGTCATTGGTGAGTAACAAGGAAGATTTCAAGTAAGTCCAAGCCAAGGCTCGGCATTGACGAGTTCATGAGTAAAGATACCAAAGAAGACCATGTCAAGACATGGCAATGGTAAGTTCCTAAGGGAACACAGAAGGAAGACTTTGAGTAAGTCCATGTCAAGACATGGCATCGACACCAAGATGAGAGATCCTATGTAAGACCATATCTAGGATATGGCTTTGGCATCGAGTTATATGTGGAATGAGATTTAGTATCCTTAGTTATTCATAGAAATTCATCGGGCAAATGAGTAAAGCTTAAATAAGATAGCAAGAAAATTAAGTAAGCAAAGCTATTATCAAGTTGGAAATGAGTATTATTCATGTTATGAATAATGAATTAGAGAGTATGATTATTATAGTAAGGTATGCTGATCTATGTGATCAAGTGATATAGGTACCTTGTTTACCTCACGAGCATGAGACTAGTAAGTAGCATGAGATATATAAGAATCAGTAAGAGTAAGTAAGCTTAAATATCTGAAATTATGATGCCATTGTTTATGCCAAATGGTTTATGTTAAACAAGTATGATACTATGTGAATTATATGCAAACTTACTAAGCTAAATGCTTACGTGTTTTATTCTTTCTTTCCATGTAGTCCCGCCAAGCTAATCTCATGGATCATCATCATCGGAGCTCGGAGCACACTATCAATCGCTATTTTGGTATAGCCAAGATGTTTATATGAAGTATGGCATGTATAGGAACATTTCATTTTGAGAAAATGTCTAAAAAAAGGGCAAAAGTATGGGCTATCAAGTTTATTATTCTTGTGTATATGGCTAAGCGATTGGCCAAGATTGACTAAGTATGTATGTTTATTGATATCAATGAAGCATGTAGTATTGTTCATGAAAAATGTAGTAATTTGAGTTGTTGGATTGAATATGAGATTGATCTTGATTTCAGGGTGGCAATTGGCTTGGTAAATAGCCTTCAAGTGCCCACACGGAAAGACACACGGGCGTGTGTCTAGGCCGTGCGTCCCCTGCACCTTAGTACTTTACGTTAGATTAAACTATGGGATAATCTCACGGTCGTTTGTTTAGGCCGTGTGTGACACACAGTCAGAACATGGGCGTGTGCCCCAGGCCGTGTGAATATAGTCAGTGTCGACCACGGTATAAGTCCACGGGTGTGTCAAGGTCGTGTGAATCTAGTCAATGTCGACCACGGGTGGAAGACACGGGCATGTCTAGGAGTACACGGGCGTGTCCCAAACCACATGGACGTGTGACCCCTGTTTTAAGGAAAAGTTTTCGATTGAGTTCCAAAAGTTTCCAGATATGTGTTGAAGGCTTCGTAGGCCTATGAGAGGTATGAGCTGTTTAAGAAAGAGAGGTTTTTAAATCAGAACGAAATTGTATAGCTCGTAAATACAAGTTTAAGTAAGTTCAATCATAGTAATGTCTCGTATTCGGTCCTAGCCTCGGACTCGGGTATGGGGTGTTACATTTAGTGGTATCAGAGTTACAGTTTAGTCGGTTCTAGGACTAATGTAGAGTCTAGCTATACATGTCATACATAAGAATGTTTTTATAATGATAGTGTGATGACTCCTGACAATTTAAATTGTGTTTATACATATAGTAAATGGATCCCGAAAGAGCTGTGGCAGATGACGTAGGAAGTAACACGCCGGCTCCCACTGAAGGGACGGTGCTGAACGAGAATGAGAATAGACCCACTACGGTTAGTCAAGGAGGAGGAGAAGAGGCTAGAGAAGCCTTCCTCCATATGATGAATACATGGTATACGGAGTTTGTTTGTACGAACCTGAATGCACAACCCCCTCCACCCCGCCTATTCCTCAACCTATCCTTGTAGCCCCTCAAGTAGTAGAGGTGGCAAGAGGAGTTAAGCCTCCAGTTGATAGAATCAGGAAACATGGGGCAGACGAATTCTGGGCTAAAAGAGATGATGATCCGGAAAAAGCTGAGTTTTGGTTAGAAAATACCATCAGGGTATTTAATGAGTTGTCGTGCACATCTAAGGAATACATGAAATGTGTAGTCTCTCTTTTAAGAGATTCTGCTTACCAATGGTGGAACACCCTTGTGTCGGTGGTATCGAGGGAAAAGGTCACATGGGAATTTTTCCAAGAAGAGTTCAAGAAAAAGTATATTAGTCAAAGATTTGTAGACCAGAAAAGAAAGGAATTTCTAGAACTGAAGCAAGGTAAGATGTCGGTGACTGACTACGAGCGCGAGTTTGTGCGACTCAGTAAATACATTTGAGAGCGTGTATCCACTGAGGCCATTATGAGCAAGAGATTCGAAGATGGACTAAATGATGATATCAAATTGTTTGTCACTGTCTTAGAACTAAAAGAATTCGTTGTGCTAGTAGAGAGGGCTTGTAACGCCGAAGAGCTAGTAAAGGAGAAGAGAAAATCTGAAGTGGACTCTCGTGACTCTAGAAAGAGATAGTGGAATAAGTCATTCCAATCCTCATCCAAGAAGTCAAGAGATTTCTCCACCCGATCGGCTACTTCCATTGGGTTTTCAAGGAAGGACAAGAGTAAGCAGTATTCGGGAAATAAGGCACAGACGACTTCAGTTGCTAGTGTGGGGAATATTCGATCTGATAGACTCGAATGCCCACAGTGTGGCAGACGTCATCTTGAAGAATGTCGAGCGCATGAAAATGCATGTTTCAGATGTGGTTCCCAAGACCACTACATAAAGGATTGTCCTAAGACAATAAAAGAAGAGAGAACTCAGAACCCGAGATCAGGGAGTATGATCAGAGGAAGACCGCAGAGGAACCCGGGAAGTGGGGCAAGTGGAAGCGGTAACCCTAGAGAGTAGGCCGCGAGACCCGAGGGTAGGGCGCCTGCAAGGACTTATGCCATTTGCGCTTGCGAAGAGGCAGCTTCTCCTGATGTTATTACGGGTACCTTTTCTCTTTATGATATCAAAGTTATTGCTTTAATAGATCCCGGATCTACACAATCTTATATTTGCATGAAATTAGTATCCAATATGAGTATGCCTATAGAGTCTACAGAATTTACGATTAAGGTGTCTAATCCTTTAGGCAAGAGTGTATTAGTTGATGAAGTTTGTAAAGATTGTCCATTAATGATTAAAGGCCATTGTTTTAAGGCAAACCTTATGTTGCTACCATTTGATGAGTTTGACACCATTCTTGGTATGGACTGGTTGACCACCCATGATGTAATAGTAAATTGTGGGAAGAAATAACTTGAGATGAGATGTGAGAATGGGGACTCTATCCATGTAGAATCAGATGAACAAGGTAGGTCACCGGTAGTGATTTCTCATATGACGGCACAAAGATACATAAGAAAAGGGTATGAAGCATATCTGGCCTTTCTGATGAATGCTAGAGAAACACAGCTAAAGATTGAGTCAGTACCAATAGTATGTGAGTACTTGGATGTTTTTCCCGAGGAATTACCAGGACTACCACCAGTTAGAGAAGTTGAGTTCAGCATTGAGCTAGCTCCCGGTACTGTACCAATATCTATTACTCCTTACAGAATGGCTCCAACAGAGTTGAGGGAATTGAAGTTTTAGTTGCAAGAGTTAACAGATAAAGGCTTTGTAAGATCAAGTTGTTCTCCGTGGGGTGCTCCAGTTTTATTTGTGAAAAAGAAAGATGGCACCATGAGATTGTGCATAGATTATCGTCAGCTTAATAAAGTGATAGTGAAGAACAAGTACCCATTGCCTAGAATCGATGATTTGTTCGATCAATTGAAAGGAGCCACTGTGTTCTCCAAAATAAACTTGAGATCGGGGTACTATCAGTTGAGAGTAAAGGATTCAGTTGTTTCTAAGACCGCTTTTCGAACAAGGTATGGGCATTATGAATTTTTAGTCATGCCCTTTGGATTGACTAATGCTCTTGCGGTATTCATGGACTTAATGAACCGCATCTTTACACCATATCTTGACAAGTTTGTAGTCGTTTTTATTGATGACATATTGATTTATTCTCAAGATGAGACTGAACATGCTGAGCATCTACGGACAATTTTACAGATTCTATGAGAAAATCAGTTGTATGCCAAGTTCAGTAAAAGTGAATTTTGGCTTAAGGAAGTGGGATTTTTGGGACATATTGTCTCGGGAGAAGGAGTCCGAGTAGACCCAAGTAAGATTTCGGCTATAATGGATTAGAAACCACCGAGGAACATCTTTAATATTAGAAGTTTCCTAGGCCTAGCCAGTTATTGCAGACGATTTGTCAAGGGGTTTTCCATGATTGCAACCCCGATGACTAAATTGTTACAGAAAAATGTGAAGTTTGAGTGGACAGAAAGATGCCAACAAAGTTTCGAGAAACTGAAAGCATTATTGACAGAAGCTCCAGTTTTAGTACAACCTGAGAAGGGGAAAGAATTTGTAATTTACAGCGATGCATCCTTAAATGGGTTAGGTTGTGTGCTTATGCAAGAGGGCAAAGTGATTGCTTATGCTCCAAGACAGTTGAAGCCTCATGAGAAGAACTATCCGACACACGGTCTAGAGTTGGCTGCCATAGTCTTTGCATTGAAGATATGGGGAGACCATTTATATGGTGAAAGGTGCCGAATTTTCACCGATCACAAAAGTTTGAAGTAGTTGATGATGCAGAAAGAGTTGAACCTAAGGCAACAGAGATGGTTAGAGTTAATAAAAGATTATGAGTTGATCATTGACTATCATCCAGGAAAGGCGAATGTGGTCGCCGATGCTTTAAGTAGAAAGTCCCTATTTGCATTAAGGGCAATGAATTCACGGATGACTTTATTCGTTGATGGTTCTATTCTAGTCGAGTTGAGAGCTAGACCAGTATTCCTCCAATAGATCTTTGAGGCTCAGAAAGAAGATATCGAATTGCAAGCCAAGAGAGCCTAGTGCGAGTCAGATGTTGGATCCGACTTTCGGATTAATTCCAATGGATTTTTATGTCTAAAGATAGAGTTTATGTAACGAGAAAGGAAGAGCTTGTTAAGAGAATTTTGCATGAGGCACATAATGGATGTTTATCTGTACATTCGGGTAGTACAAAGATGTATAATGATTTGAAGCAACATAATTGGTGGCCGAGAATGAAGAACGATATTTCAGAGTTTGTTTCAAGATGTTTTATTTGCCAACAAGTAAAGGCTGAACACCAAGTACCTTCTGGTTTGCTTCAACCCATTTTTGTTCCCGAGTGGAAATGGGATCATATAACCATGGACTTTGTAACGGGTTTGCTGTTGTCACCAAGCAAGAAAGATGCTATATGGGCTGTGGTTGATAGACTCATGAAGTCAGCCCATTTTATACCTATATGAGTGGATTACTCACTCGACAAGCTAGCAAGCTTGTACGTTTCTAAAATAGTAAGACTCCATGGAGTTCCGTTGTCAATCATATTTGATAGAGATATGAGATTCACATCCAGATTTTGGAAGAAGTTACAAGAGGCCCTGGGTACAAAGTTGAACTTTAGTACAGCTTTTCATCCTCAAACCGATGGACAATCGGATAGGTTAATACAAGTACTCGATGATATGCTCAGATGTTATGTTCTCGAATTCCAAGGTAGTTGGAAAAAGTTTCTTCCATTAGTAGAATTTGCCTAAAATAATAGCTTTCAGTCGAGCTTAAAGATGGCGCCTTATGAGGCTCTATATGGGCGTAAGTGCAGAACACCTTTATTTTGGACTGAACTCAAAGAAAATCAAATTCATGGAGTTGAAATGGTTAGAGAAGCTGAAGAGAAAGTGAAAGTGATACGAGAGTGTTTAAAAGCTGCCTCCGACAGATAGAAATCCTACTCGGATTTAAAGAGAAAAGATATAGAGTATCAAGTCGGGGATAAAGTTTTCTTGAAAGTGTCACCATGGAGAAAAGTTCTCAGATTTGGCTGAAAAGGCAAGTTGAATCCACGTTTCATTAGACCATATGAGATTACCGAAAAAGTTGGGTCGGTAGCTTACCGATTAGCTTTACCGTCAGAGTTGGAAAAGATACATGATGTGTTTCACGTGTCTATGTTAAGACGCTACCGATCAGATCCTTCGCATGTAATTACCCCGTCGAAAATAGAGATTCATTCCGACATGACTTATGGTGAAGACCAGTTAAGATTTTAGCTCAAGAAGTCAAGCAGCTAAGAAATAAGAGTATTGCCCTAGTGAAAGTATTGTGGCAGAGACATGGGGTAGAAGAAAGCATGAGAAATCAGTACCCAAACCTATTTGCTGGTAAGATTTTCGAGGACGAAAATCCCTAAGGGGGGAGAATTGTAACAGCCCGATTTAGGGCTTAGTCGGAATGGTGGTGCGAGACCACAAATCCGAGGTAGTAATATGAGTTTTTAAAGTATTTGAGATGTTTGCATGATGATATGAAAGTTTCATGTAGAAATTTTATAGAAATTTCCATAAAATGGTCCATTAGGACTAAATTGCAAAAGTTGTAAAATATGAGTTTCTAGAAGCTTTTTGTATGAAATAGCTTTAGAATATTAATTAGAAGTCCTTAAATAGCAATTTTCCCAAACCATAAATTTTGGACAAAAATGGACATGAGTTAGTAAATGGTGAATTTTTAAAAGAGAAGGATATTTTGGTCATTTATCAATTAAATGATTAAAAAGGGAAAAAGATGATAAAAATTCTCATTCATCTTCTTCCTTGTGCCGAAAATTGGAGAGACTCCATAGCTAAGGTTCTTCAAATTTTTGAAGCTTGCTAGTAAGTGCATCCTAGCCCTGTTTTTAATATTCTTCGTATTTTTGGAGTCCTCGTATTATGAATTAGCTATTTTTAGCTATAAAATGAGCTAAGATGCATATTCAAAAATCTACCCATGTATGACATGTTTGTAAAATGATATTTTATGGAAGATTATGAGAGTTTGATGTTAGATAAACACCTTTTCCTTAGTGAATTTCATGAAAAATGATAGTATGGGCTAATTTGTAATAGTTATGAAATTGGTCATACATACTAGAAATAGTGTGAATTGATGATTATTGTAGTAGAGAAAATGAATCAGCTAAGCATGACATTTAAGAAAGTTGAATGAAAATCATTTTACGAGCCTAGGGGCAAAAATGTAATTATGAGAAAGTTTAGGGGCAAAATAGCAATTTTTCCAAAGCATAAGTTAAGAGTCAATTTAGTCAATGTGAGTATTAAATGATCTAAATTATTATAGATCAAGAAAAACGAAGCCCAGATCGAAACCGAGGCAAGAACAAAGTCGAGGACTAAATTGCATATCTACATACATTTTGTATATTGAGGTAAGTTTGTATGACTTCTAAGCTTTATGATTACTATCAATGAATTGCTTAGTATAATGTACATTATTACCAAAGAAATGCTTAATGCTATGTTAAATATAGAAATCAATGAGATTAAGCATGAGAAAGTCCCGATTGAAGTTGAATTACTTGGGATACTTGATTTACCACATGAGATAAGAAAGTCCGTATAAGACCAAGCCAAGGCATGGCATCGACAATCAAGCAAAGTTATCATGTAATTCCAAGAAAAGTCTTGGCATGGAAGAGTTATTATGAGATGAAGACCCATGTAAGCCCAAGCCAAGGCATGGCATTGGTGAGTCTCCAAGCAAAGATGTTATGTAAGCCCAAGACAAGTCTTGGCATTGAAAAGCTATCATGAGATAGAAATCCCATGTAAGTCCAAGCCAAGGCATGGCATTGGTGAGTAACAAGGAAGATTTCAAGTAAGTCCAAGCCAAGCTCGGCATTGACCAGTTCATGAGTAAATATACCAAATAAGACCATGTCAAGACATGGCAATGGTAAGTTCCTAAGGGAACACACAAGGAAGACTTTGAGTAAGTCCATGTCAAGACATGGCATCGATACCAAGATGAGAGATCCCATGTAAGACCATATCTAGGATATGACTTTAGCATCGAGTTATATGTGGAATGAGATTTAGTATCCTCGGTTATTCATAGAAATTCAACGGGCAAATGAGTAAAGCTTAAATGAGATAGCAAGAAAATTAAGTAAGCAAAGCTATTATGAAGTTGGAAATGAGTATTATTCATGTTATGAATAATGAATTAGAGAGTATGATTATTATAGTAAGGTATGCTGATCTATGTGATCAAGTGATACAAGTACCTTGTTTACCTCACGAGCATGAGACTAGTAAGTATCATGAGATATGCAAGAATCAGTAAGAGTAAGTAAGCTTAAATAGCTGAAATTATGATGCCATTGTTTATGCCAAATGGTTTATGTTAAACAAGTATGATATTATGTGAATTATATGCAAACTTACTAAGCTAAATGCTTACGTCTTTTATTCTTTCTTTCCATGTAGTCCCGCCAAGCTAATCTCGTGGATCATCGTCATCGGAGCTCGGAGCACACTATCAATCGCTATTTTGGTATAGCCAAGATGTTTATATGAAGTATGGCATGTATAGGAACATTTCATTTTGAGAATATGTCTAAAAAAAAAGGGCAAAAGTATGGGCTATCAAGTTTATTATTCTTTTGTATATGGCTAAGTGATTGGCCAAGATTGACTAAGTATGTATGTTTATTGATATCAATGAAGCATGTAGTATTGTTCATGAGAAATGTAGTAATTTGAGTTGTTGGATTGAATATGAGATTGATCTTGATTTCAGGGTGGCAATTGGCTTGGTAAATAGCCTTCAAGTGCCCACACGGATAGACACACGGGCGTGTGTCTAGGCCGTGCGTCCCCTGCACCTTAGTACTTTAAGTTAGATTAAACTACGGGCTAATCCCACGGTCGTTTGTTTAGGCCGTGTGTGACACACAGTCAGAACATGGGCGTGTGCCCCAGGCCGTGTGAATATAGTCAGTGTTGACCACGGTATAAGTCCACGGGTGTGTCAAGGCCGTGTGAATCTAGTCAATGTCGACCACGGGTGGAAGACACGGGCATGTCTAGGAGTACACGGGCATGTCCCAGATATGTGTTTAAGGCCTTGTAGGCCTATGAGAGGTATGAGTTATTTAAGAAAGAGAGGTTTTTAATTCGGAACGAAATTTTATAGGCCGTAAATACAAGTTTAAGCAAGTTCAAGCATAGTAATGTCTCGTATCTAGTCCTAGCCTCGGACTCGGGTATGGGGTGTTACAGCTTAGGTTCCCTATGGGCTTTAGTCTCTAAAAGCTTATTTTTAAGTAGCCCATTATCTATACAGTTCAGTAATTTAAGCAAAGGTAAACATAGAAAACTTACTTGGCTCGATGTCGAGGGCTCGGTGAACCACACTTCAAGAATCCTGCAACAAATTTTTTTTACAACCCAAAATCTAAGGCCTGTTTCACAGCCCGAGCTTTGCAACCGGGGTCTGATACCACTAAATGTAACACCCTAAACCCAGCCTAGAAGTTAGGCCCGAGTCTGGAATGTCACATTAAAGGCACACTCCAAAACGATCTTACAATTTAACATTTTAAGGCCCAAAAGCCCAAAATCCAATATATCTTGTTAAGTTAAGAGGAAAAGCCCACCGTTTAGGAAAACGTTCATATATTAAGTTATTCCGAAAACCATTGTCATCTTTAGAAATTTTATGAAATTTATTAAGCAGATAGCTGGAACAATAATAATAAACCCAAAGTCTAAAGTCATTTAGGAGTTACATGGCCTTATTACAATCCAATGAAAATAAACAAAGTATTTAAAACAATTTCATTTGAACAAATTAAAGCATTTAAACGGCTTGTAGTGTGGCCATCTCCGAGTCCTCTCCCACGTCGAGTCGTCTATTCAGGATTACCTGAAACATTAAATTAATGGGTGTGAGTTTCGAAACTCAGTGTGTACAACCCTTGACAATCAAATCAACATACAATTATTCACATTGGGCCTAAGCCCTGTCGAAATCGGTGGTCTTGGGCCTTAGCCCACAATGACCTCATATCATATCATATCGCATCATATTCAACAAGATAATGCAAAACCCACCCCAAAAATCTATCCGCTACACACTCCATTTCCTTTCCAACCTTATGACTCCTGTGGGGAATTCTAGCTCGACCCACCCCCTCCACTACAAATCAAGGGTAGCCCGGTTGTGGAACTACCGAACATTGCAGCAAAGCTGCTAATTATATATTGGGCTTAAAGCCTCCGGTGGATCCATACCATACGGCCATGCGATCCTCAATTTTTCCTCCGTGCCATAATTCCCACCCATATGCATCCTAAGCAGAATATCATATGAATGCATCAACACACAAGTAACATCCATAAACTCATATTCGTCTCATAGGGGTATTTTCGTCATTTCACCACCCAAGGGTATTTTTGTAATTCTACCTTACAAGGGTATTTTGGTAATTTTTGGTAAAATAGGGGTAGCTTGGTACTTTTGCAAAACAAGGGTATTTTGGTAATTTTGCAAATCAAAGGTATTTTGGTAATTTTACAATTCTAAGGGTATTTTAGTAATTCTTTAAGCATAAGGGTATTTTAGTAATTTTTTAAATATAAGGGTAATTGGTCCCTTTCGGGTTTTAGTCACGAACTTTGGCCCATCAACAAGTCCTTGCGGCTAAAGTGAACAGACACTACGCACCAGGTAGGATTCCAGAGAAGAGAAGGTGGGTCGCTAGGGCCGCTTAAGTACCAAGCTCAACCTAGATCCAATCCTAGACATGCCACACTCTAACCCAGCGACTTGTTCACGGGCATGTTTAATGAGATTAAGTCTTATGAAATTGAAGAGTTGTTCAAACTAGGCCTAAGTCCATAAATCCTAGTATATTTGTCTACGTCATAAAGCCCATCAAACCCAAATTACAACCTTATGGCCCATTAGGCCCAAATCTTATCATATGGCCTACTAGGCCCATAATAAATCCAAATTGTGTATTATGCGTGACTAACTCAATACGTTTAACAAACCAAACCATTTCATCCAACTTAGCCTTAGGGCCTACCGAGCCCATTTAGCCACTTTCGGCTTTTCGGCTTTTTGGCATTGTCGATATCGTGTGTGTAGTGTTTGTACACACCTGGTAACCCCGCGTGTTGCAAACACCTTAGTCATGAACCTACAATCGACATTACTAACGATTAACCAAAGCTTTAATACATACTTATCAAAAACTGAAACCTCACCGTACCCTTACCGTGTGCCTCACGTTCTAGTAGCCCTTCATTTGCTACTATTGGCGATTATCCTCTAGATCTGCACCCAAACACCTATATCATCAAAACCAAGTGACCCATATTGATCATAAGTCACCCCTATGAGCCACATTAGATTCAGCCATTTACTAAACCATGACTGGGTCGAGAACACTTACCACCTTGTTAGCAATCCTTACCTACCACGCTTGCAATTGTTGAGTCTTACCCTTGTTAATACATGTTAATGACAAGAAGGGGTTAGATAGCCCTTCGGCTTTTAACAAAACACACTAAAAAGTTCAACTAAGCACTTATCAAAATTCTCCTTTGACCCTGCGGCTTAGATATCTACTTGAACAAGATTCGACTTCCAAACGTGACTAAGAGTAGATAATAATTGATTGAGGTGGAGGAACAAATAGCAAAGAATCGGCATAAATAGGGGTTTCGACAAACAGGGATTTCGAAAAATAGGGATTTTGACAAACAGGGATTTCGGTAAACAGAGATTTCGGCAAACAGGGATTTCGGCAAACGAGGATGGTGGTATTCGGCAATGGAAGAAAATAAGGATGAGGGGAAAAAAGGAAAGAAAGAAAGATGGAAACTCCAAGAACCCCTTTTAAGGATTTCGACAACCCCTTTTTATAGCCGAAGCCGAACTACCTTCCCCCCACAGTCCTATTCAGCCTCAACACTTCACCCTCCTCATCTCCTATCTTTTCTCTTTGATAATACCTTAATCTTATCCGAAATCTCCTCCACATCCATCAGTCCTGCTTCCTACAAACTCTCCACTAAAAGAGTACAAAACCAACACAACTCTTGCCGTCCACCTATGCAAAATAAAACACTCCAAACTCGAACCTTGGACCTCTTTAGCTTTCACACACGCCACCTCATAGCTCCCAAGTGACGCCACTTTCCACTGGACTACAAGCCCATTTGTGTCCTATTTTCACTTAATCTACTTGATAGGTCTCATGCTTGAGACTAGGGTCCACTAAGCAAGAAAAATAAATTTTTCGTTACGGTCTTCCCTAACTCTAAGGCTTCAAATAGTCCCGATAATACCTTAATATTATTATTCTAAGTGCTACACCTATCTCAAGTAAAAAAATTTAAACGCTCCAATTCCCAAGGCCCATTGGGCCCAATTCTTCTAGGCTCAAATTCGGGGCGTTACACATGCATATGTCCATTGCCACACTCTAACCTAGCGACTTGTCCACAGACATGTTTGATTATTAAATTAAGTCTTATGCTATTTAAGAATTTATCAGAACTAGGCTAGAGTCCATTAAAACCCTAGCATACTTTCCTAAGACCCCATAAGGCCCATTAAGCCTATTTCATGTTCATATAGCCCATTAAGCCCAGTTCATTTTCATATAACCCATTAAGGCCAACTCACATCCTTATGGCCCATTGATCGTGTGTCAGAGTCTTAGAAATTTATAAAAACAATGATCGAGCCTATAAACTAACGGTGACAACGACTTGAGGCAAGTGCACCTATCGAACAGTAGTATAGCCTAGCGGCAAGACGGATTGTCGAACCCAAAGGAACCAAAAGTACTAATACAAACTTTCTTTTTATTATTTAGCCTAAGAATTAAAGGAATTTTTATCTAATCTAAAATTAACTAATAACTAAGCTAAATATGCAAAGACAAAGAGAATTAATTGGGGAAAATAAATTTGAGAAAAACCAATTGATTAAGAAAATACCCGAGGAAGAATCCTCCTAGACTTCACTTGTTATCTAACTCTGAACCAGACGATTTATTCACTTGACTTGATCCGTAGGATTCCCAAATGTATATTAATCCCTCTCTCGAGGCAACTAACGTCTAACCCTAGGTTGATTAATTGAAATCTCTTTCTAATTAAAACCCCTCGAATTGCATTAACTCGATCTATGAACTCCCATATTAGGTTTGACCCTAATCCGGCAGATTTTCGTCACCCTATCTCTAGGCCCGCGAGCAACTCCACTTAGCTATGCTGGATCTACTCTTAGGCAGGGTCTATTCCTCCTCTACCTAAGCACATCAGTATTTGAATCAATATCCCGGAAATATCAACACAAGAATTAAGAACACATAGTTAAGAACAAATCAAGTATTTATCATATAATTCAGAAAAAAATAACAAGATTCATCTAGGTTTCATCCCTCTCAGGTATCTGAGGGTTTAGTTCATAATCATAAAAGAATACATCTCAAAAGAAAAGATAAAACAAAACATAAGAAAACCCTAAAACCCCTTGAAGGAATTGAAGGAGAGATCCTTCGTCTTGAGTATAACTCTAGCTTCTTGAGATGAATCAACTGGCTTTCTTCGGGTAAATTCCATAATTCTGGCCTCTCTGGCTCGGCTCCTTGGCCTAGTTGGACGCCTAGCTGGACTCCCAACGGACTCCCCTCTAAAGGTTGGCCTTTAGGGTGTTTATATAGGCTTTTGGGATGGCTTTCTTTGCTTCTAAGTACCCTAATCCAAGTGAAACATGTTTGTCACGTCAGGGACACGCCCATGGCACACGCCCATGTGAACCGTGGCAAGGCTGTGTTCGAGTCTGTTGATGAGGCACGGCTGTGTGGTCTTGGGCCCAGGCCGTGTTGATTTCTTGATATGGCCCATTTACTCCGTTTTGGGCTCGTTTCTCGTTCTTTTTATCATCCGGTGCTCTCTTGAGTGTAAAACATGAAAATAAAGGATTAAGAGCACCAAATTACACAATTCAAGGCTTAAATCATCCAAAAGTATGCTAAATGTGGGATTAAAATATGTTTATATTACAGTTTATCAAATACCCCTACACTTAAGCATTTGCTTATCCTCAAGCAAAATTCTCAACTCACAATTAAAACGAACTTCCTCGATTCATAATATTCATTAATAATGTTTCATCATAATTTAAGTAAAATGGTCCTAAAGATTCAAACAATCAAAGTCATAGTTTTTATAGCACGAAAACATAGGCGTTTCCCCTTACCTAAATAATTACATTTAATTCAAAATTGACAAGAGTTGACATCCTCACTAAAGATTCACTCAAATCACTCAAAGTGTTTAAGGTTCAAAATTAAGCACTCAAAAGTCAAACATGAAAAGTTAATCCCATAGGCTTGCCTGAAAATCAAATCTCCACCATTGTAAAATGAGATGATACACAAATCAAAAGGTCTTTAAAAAGGGTTGTAATGGGGCTTGGGTTAAAGGTGTAGATAAAGGCTGAATTAGAAGGTTAGAATCGAGATTGAATTGATAATTTACCTAACTAGAAAAATGAATTAATCCTAAATAATTACATCAATTGAAAATTTGTAATACTAATAATACGAGCTTTTTCTTCAAGATGTGGAGTTTAAACGTATAAGCTTACTTAAATATAGAGCTAATAATAAATATACTTCGTGTTTTTTTTAGAACAAATCAAGTCAATAATAAGAAAGAACTTTAACAACTGAAATATAGAACATAGTTAGGAAATTGTTCAAAATCAAATCTCGACAAAAAGGTAGTTGAGGAATGGTGATAACAAATACAAGATGAGTTTTGGGTTAATATTAGTGGGTGAGTCAATAAAAGGGTTGTTAGGATCAAAGGGGTTCACTAGAGGTTAATTATGAAGGTAGGCTTTTTTAGTGGAGTGAGTGGGTTAAATCCTAAGTGCCTTTATCATCTCTGTATATCAAATCAATAGTGTGGTCTTGACATGTATAATCGAAGCAAGTTCTAGAATAACAAATCAATGTTGACACACTCATAATCAAAAAGTGAGCATGAAAAGAATATATGCTCTTAAAAGGCTCAAAATCTCACAAAAATTATGGGTTTTTGATATCAACCTTGTAAATTTCAAACTTCAAGGTAATAATTAGATTCAGGTGGACAACCTAACAAAATTTTAATTTTTGAAAATAGACTTATCATGCTTGATTCTCTAGTCTCCTAAAGTTTAAATCATCACTGCACAATTATCAATGACTTAATCCAAAACATATCAATAAAAATCATGAATCACAGGGAATTATATTCTAATTAGTAATATGAGAAAATTACTTAAAGACAAGATATCATTCAGGGATTTGAGAATAATGAAAAAAAATTAGGCATAATTAATATTCACCCCCCACACTTAAGATGTACATTGCCCTCAATGTACAAAGATAGATAATGATCATATACTGAGAAAATCAAAAAAGAGGGAGAGAGGTGAAACTTCCTGAATTTTGGATGGAGTTAATGAAGAGAAACGTAGGGAGGGCCTCGAGCCGTTTGAACTTGAATCCTCAAAGTAGCCGGTCTGATTTTATTATATCCTAAGCTAAATCTAAATACCATGGAGAATAAGAAGAAAGTAATAACAATAAAAATAAGAATAAAAATAAATAATGAAAAATGAAAGAAGAAAGATAACGGGGAAAAGGAAAGGAAGAAGAGAGTTTAAATAGAGATGCATCCCACGCCCGTGTTCCCTCCTGTGGTGCCCACACGGCCACGGCCACGGCCGTGTGCAAGGCCATGTGGGTATGAAAACCTGCTCCTAAAAGTCTGGTTAGTTCTTAAGTAGATTCTAAAATTTGAAAATATAAAAATTAATGGGGTTAGTGCTCGGGTTGCCTCTCGAGAAGCGATCGTTTAAAGTCTTGAGCTAGACTTACATGTTATTCACACAATCATGGTGGTTTGAGGAGGTGGAAATCCTTTCTCATGCGATCAATTCGGTTATTGATATAAAGTTTAAGTCGAGTAGTGTTTACCTTAAAAGTGCTAAATTTAGGACTAGCTACCTTGACTGTTCCATCTGGGAAGATTTTGAGTACCTGATCTCCTATCTTAAGCTGGGTTGTCCTATCATTAAGTTTGTAGTGGAGTTGCCTCATTTTTGTTTCGTTTGTTTTTAGTTTCTCTTTGAGGTGTGTCTTCCACTCGTCTAGTTCATCGATCCAAAGCCTTCGTTCCTTATGAATTTCTTCTTTATCAACACGAGGTCTAGGATCTGGCATCTGCGAAAGAGCTTCAAGAAACAGAAAGTTAATATGTAACTTCTTTGGAGGTTTAAGAAATTTACCGAATTGTTCCTCTGTGTGATCTTTCTTTGTTGCACTGGGGTATGGCACACGAGCTTGGTACTCTGTAATTACCGAGTTTGATAAATCATGGCTTACCTCAATCTTACCTTCACTTACCACATTTTCTTGCTTCAATTTTGGTTCATCTAACCCTTCACTATCGTGATCAATTATTGCTTGAGGTTGCTCTCTTGGGTTAGTTTCAGTGCTACTAGGAAAGATTCCTTGTGGCCTTTCTAAGATCAGCTTAGTAAGCTGACCTAGCTAGTACTTGATCCCTTGAATCGATGCTTCTTGATTTTTGAGTGCTGTTTCGGTGTTTTGGAGATGAGTTTCTGACACCGCTATAAATTTTGTCAGCATCTCCTCCAGGTTCGGTTTCTTTTCCTGTAGGTAGGGCTGTTGTTGAAAATTTGGAGGAGGTTGTTGTCTCTGATTTCCTTGGCCACCCATGAGAAATTGGGATGGTACCTCCAACCTGCATTATAAGTGTTACTATAAAGATTATTTTGAGGTCTAGAATAGTTACCCATATAGTTGACTTGTTCGTTTTCAGCGCTTGGGTTGTAAGGTGGTTATTCTAAATTGCTCATCCCTCCTCCATTCATATCGCACTGCATGACTGAATGTACCTGCAAAGAATCGCATATGCCATCAATCTTTTTATTTAAAAGCTCTACTTGGTTAGATAACATGGTGACCGCGTCAAGGTCGAAAACATCGGCTGCTTTAGTAGGCTTTGTCCTCATGACTTGCCACTGGTAATTATTCAGTGACATCTCTTCGGTTTCTGCGAGCGGTATGTTCTATTTCACTGTCAAAAATCAAGGGTCCTGACGTGTACCTCCTAGTCATAAACTAGAATACTTGCCAGAAGAAAAGAAGAAAATTTAGAAAAATAAAAATAAAATTTAATTGAAAAAAATAAAATATAATATGGCTAAAGTAATAAAAATTGAGCGTTCTTAATATTTCAGTTGCCGGGCAACGGCGCCAAAAATTTCATAATTCCCAACTAGCTGGGTAAATTCCAAAAGTTGAGCGTTCTTAATATTTCAACTGCCGGGTAAATTCCATAATTCTGGCCTCTCTGGCTTGGCTCCTTGGCCTAGCTGGACGCCTAGTTGGACTCCCAACTAGACTCCCCTCTAAAGTTTGGCCTCTAGGGTGTTTATATAGGCTTTTGGAATGGCTTTCTTTGCCTCTAAGTGCCCTAATCCGAGTGAAATTCCTCTTTGTCACGTTAGGGACACGCCCATGGCACATGCCCATGTGAATCATGGCGAGGCCGTGTTCGGGTCTTTTGATGAGGCAAGACCGTGTGGTATTGGGCCCAAGCCGTGTTGATTTCGTGATATGGCCCATTTACTCCGTTTTGGGCTCGTTTCTCGTTCTTTTCATCATCCAGTGCTCTCCTAAGTATAAAACATGAATACAAAGGATTAAGAGCACCAAATTACACAATTCAAGGCTTAAATCATCCAAAAGTATGCTAAATGTGGGATTAAAATATGTTTATATTACGATTTATCATCCATTAGGCCCAGATCTCATTCATATGGCCTATTAGGCCCAAAACAATTTAAGATCATGTAACATGCATGACTAACTCAATTCATATAACCCAATCAATTAATTTCATCAAACTTAGCCTCAGGTCCCATCGGGCCCATTTAGCCACTTTCAGCTTTTCAGCATTGCCGATATCATGTGTGTGTAGTGTTTGTACACATCTGGTAATAACGCGTGCTACGATTTCCTCTTAGTCACGAACCTACATTCGAATTACTTAACAATTAATCATAGGCTAAATACAAACTTTATTTAAAACCGAAGCCTCACCGTAACCTTACCGTGTGCGACAAGCCTTAATAGCTCTTTTCTTTAACACCAACCGCGATTAGACCCTAGATCTGTACCAACTTAATCATTAGAGCCTAAGTAATAGATAACATGCTTCCAACACATGTCACCCTCACAACATATATGACCATTCAACCAACCCTTAAACTGAAGTAAAGAACACTTACCCAAAACCTGAAATGCAACAAGAGTGAAATGGTAACGACCTTGGAGGGAAGAGATCGATGCGAAATCTCAAGAATCAATCGGCCAACGCTGAAGAAAAACACAAAGGAGATTCGACCAAGGTGTATTCAGCCTAAAAATTGGAGTGGTGCAAAGGGATATTCGACACCTAAATGCAAGGTAAAGGAAGAAGATGAAATCACAAAAATCAAAGAAGAACCTTGAGGGAGAGTAGAGGCTATTTGGTTTGTCAAGGAAGAAGAGAAGAGTCGGCTAAGAAGCAAGAATAAAGGTTTAGAAGGTTGGAAAAGAGTGAAGAATCAGCAACAAGGCAAGGTATTTTCGATTGTGGAAAAATAAGGTTTCGGCAAGAAAAAGAAAAAGAATGGAAAATTCGGCATTACCTACGACCCCAGAATCGACACACACACATTTATATAGCCTATAGCCGGAACTTAGCTACCCCTAAAGTCCAAATCGGCACCACTTCATCCACTACTCATCTCCTAATTTTTCTCCATGATATCTCCTTTATCCTTCTCCTAAATTCTCTCTACTGATCACTTCTCCTTAGAGTCCCTCTACACGCCACTTCCAGCCTTCTAGAAGCCTAAAATTAAACTCCAAAATAAAGCTAAGCTAGCACTCGAACCTCAAACCTCCCTGCATACATATGTCGCCACCTCTCTACACCCTAGTGGCATCACTTAGCCACTTCACCACAGGCTTCTTTGTGCCATTTTTCACTTATTTTTGTTGAAAACCCACTACTCACAACCATGATTCCTTAATTAATTAAATTAAGAATCCTCCACCACAGAACTTGAACCCAGAGCTTCTCCAACACACCTAGATACTCCAAATTCATTAAACCTTTAAAGCCGTCATGTCATTTGTCATTTTCTTGCTCACTTAAAAATTTTATGAGACCCAAAGCCCAATAGGCCTAATTCTACTAGGCCCAAATTCGGGGCGTTACAATTCTACCCCCTTGAAGAAATTTCAATCTCGAAATTTCCAACTAACTATTAATCATACTACCCAAGTCTCACCACTATGCTTTCAATGCGCACTCTAATCCTAATTGCAAATTAGGTAAATAACATACTATGGTTAATGTACGTACCAGTATTCGTATCTGGAGCGTCTCCGTCTTCTTGACGACGTGCTGCATAAACCAAAGCTGGCTGATCGCTTTCGCATGACCAGCACCTCTGCCTGGAGCTTCTTAACCCAAACCATTTCCACCCCTAGCCTGCCCATGGCCTCCAGGCGGCTGCTGACCATCCCTCAGTGGTTGAAAATTACCTCCGCCATCGGCTCACATTTGATCTGGCCTTCTCGGGCACTCTCTAATCCTATGTTCCATAGATCTGCATATCAAACAAGCTCCTATTCTCCTCTAAAATTCACTCGCATGCCCTTTTCCACACACAGCACAAGGTGGTATCCCGGTATTAGTAGCAGCAATAGGGGCGTCAGCTCTAACCGGCCCATCCACTCTGGCCCTCCTCGTAGGTCTCTGTCCAGCCCCCATAGCTTCCACGTTCTATTTGTTCTTTCCCTTCTCCTTCTCTCGGTTGAGGCGCTCCGTGCGCTTTACCTCCTCCGTTATCTTTGCTTTCTCCACCAATACCGCAAAGCCCCACCCCCTTTGGAGCTACAAGTACCCTAAGGTTATCTCTTAACCCATCCTCAAACCTTACGCATCTCTCATACTCTGTCGCGACTATTCCTTTGGCATAATGACTAAGGCGCAGAAACTCAGCCTCATACTCCGCTACCGACTTATCTCCCTGAGTCAGACTCAAAAACTCCTTCCTTCGGGCATTCACTTAGCCCGCTCCAATGTATTTCCCCTAGAATGTCGATTTGAAGAACTCTCAGGTGATCTGCTCTGATTGGTTGCCCTCCTTCACAGTCAACCACCACTGATAAGCTTCCTCCTTAAGTAAAGATATAGCCCCTTTCAACTTTTGTTCCACTGAGTAGTCCAGGTCGTCCATTATTCTTTCCGTAGCTTCAAACTAGTACTCCGCCACATTCGGGGCCACCCCAACTACTCTTTTGAAAATCTCCACCCCATTAGCTCAGAGTCGCTCCACGATTGACCCACTACTTCTCGTACCATTAGTGGGCCCAACGACCCTTTCTAGAATCCTTAACATGACCTGCGATACTGCATCTTCTGCAGTGGGCTCTTGCACCTCTTCTAGCACTCATCCTTGCGTATTTCTGAATTAAAATTTTTATGAAATTAGTTCGTACTTCCACTGTTTAAAGCGTATGTTTTATGCAAGTAACAATTTTTAAAGTTATTTCGCGGTCGTAAATCCACTACAGGCTTAAGTTTCCTTAGGGCTTTAATCTCTAAGAACCTATTGTTTAAAGTAGCCCAATATCTAAATACAGTTTAGTAATTTTAAACAAGTGTAATCACAAAAAAACTTACTTGGCTCGACGTCGAGGGCTCGGTGAACCACACTTCAAGAATCCTGTAAAGACTTTTTAATCTACTTGTTTTAAAAACCCAAAATCTAAGACCCGTTTCACAGCCCAAGTTTTGCAACCTGGCTCTGATACCACTTAATGTAACACCCCCAGACCTAGCCCAGAGGTTATGGCCGAATCCAGTGATGTCACATCAAAGGGATAATTCAAAACGATTTTGCTAAGTTAAAATTTTAAGGCCTAAAAGCCCAAAATCCTTGAATCTACCTAAGTAATGATAAGATCCCGTGTTTAAATTTAAGAAATTTATCCAGGTTCAATAATTAAGTAAACAGTTGAAACAAAAATAACAAAACTCAAAATCTAAAGTTAGAGTACAAGGTCTTATTACAACCCAACGGAAACAAAGTAATTTAAAACTAAGTCTTTTAAAACAAATTAGGAACTGCTTGTAGTGTGGCCACCTCCGAGTCCTCTTCCACGTCGAGCCGTCTACTAAGGATCACCTGAAACATTTAATAAAAAGGGTGTAAGTTTCGAAACTCAATGTGTTACCCTTGGTAATCCAATCAACATACAATTATTACATTGGGCCTAATCCCTATCAAAAATGGTGGTCTTGGGCCTTAGCCCACAATGACCTCATATCACATCAGTACCACATGAATGCAATGCACCCATCCCAAATCCAACCCTGCACTCCATTTCCTTTCCAACCCTACACTCCTGTGGGGATATAAATATCAACCCACCCATCCCTACACTCTAAAGGTAGCACCAACAACGACACTACCTAACGTTGCAGTAAGGCTACTAAGCATATACTGGGCTTAAAACCATCGATGGATCCACGGTCGTCAAGCGACTATGCGATCCTCACATATCTTCCTCTGTATCATAAAACCCACCCAAATGCAACATATATTTCATGAATGCAACATACACAATTTCACACATTAAGCATTTAGGGGTGTTTTAGTCATTTCACTACCCAGGGGTATTTTCGTAATTCTACCCTATAAGGGTATTTAGGTAATTTTGCAAAACAGGGGTATTTTGGAAATTTTGTAAATCAGAGATATTTTGGTAATTCTGCAAATTAAGGGTATTCTGGTAATTTTACAAATTAGGGGTATTTGGTAATTTTGCAAATTAGGGGTATTTTGGTAGTTTTGCAAATCAGGGGTATTTTGTTCCCTCTCGGGTTTTAGTTATGAACTTTGGCCCATTAACAAGTCCTTACGGCTAAAGTGAACAGACACTATGCACCAGGTAGGATCCTAGAGAAAAGGAGGTGGGTCACTAGAACCGCTTAAGTACCAAGCTCTCCCTAGATCCAATCCTAGACATGCATATGTGCATTGCCACACTCTTACCTAGCGACTTATCCACAGACATGTTTGATTATTAAATTAAGTCTTATGCTATTTAATAATTTATCAGAACTAGGCCTAGAGTCCATTAAAACCCTAGCATACTTTCCTAAGACCTCATAAGGCCCATTAAGCCCATTTCATATTCATATAGCCCATTAAGCCCATTTCATGTTCATATAACTCATTAAGCCCAACTCACATCCTTATGGCCCATTAGTCCCAAATCTCATTCATATGGCCTATTAGGCCCAAAACAATTCCAAACCATGTAACATGCATGAATAACTCAATCCATATAACCCAATCAATCAACTTATTCAAACTTAGCCTTAGGGCCCACCGGGCCCATTTAGCGACTTTCGGCTTTTCGGTATTGCCTATATCATGTGTGTGTAGTGTTTGTACACACCTGGTAATAACGCGTGCTGCGATTTCCTCTTAGTCACGAACCTACATTCGATATTACTTAATAATTAATCATAGGCTAAATACAAACTTTATCAAAAATCGAAGCCTCACCGTAACCTTACCGTGTGCGACAAGCCTTAATAGATGCTTTCTTTAACACCAACCGCGGTTAGACCCTAGATCTGTACCAACTTAATCATTAGAACCTAAGTAATAGATGACTTGCATCCAACACAAGTCACCCTCACAACATATATGACCATTCGACCAACCCTTAAACCGAAGTAAAGAACACTTACCCAAAACCCGAAATGCAACAAGAGTGAAATGGTAATGACCTTGGAGGGAAGAGATCGATGCTAAATCCCAAGAATCAATTGGCCAACGTTGAAGAAAAACACAGAAGGGATTCGGCCAAGGTGTATTCGACCTAAAAATCGGAGTGGTGCAAAGGGATATTCGACACCTAAATGCAAGGTAAAGGAAGAAGATAAAATCACAAAAATCAAAGAAGAACCTGTTGGGAGAGTAGAGGCTATTCGATTTGTCAGGGAAGAAGAGAAGAGTCAGTTAAGAAGCAAGAATAAAGGTTTAGAAGGTAGGAGAAGAGTGAAGAATCGGCAACAAGGCAAGGTATTTTCGGTTGTGGAACAATAAGGTTTCGGCAAGGAAAAGAAAAAGAATGGAAAATTCGGCATTACCTAAGACCCCATAATCGACACACACACATTTATATAGCCTATTGCCGGAACTTAGCCACCCCTAAAGTCCAATTCGGCACCACTTCATCCACTGCTCATCTCCTAATTTTTCTCCTTGATATCTCATTTATCCTTCTCCTAAATTCTCTCTACTGATCACTTCTCCTTAGAGTCCCTTTACACGCCACTTCTAGCCTTCTAGAAGCCTAAAATTAAACTCCAAAATAAAGCTAAGCTAGCACTCGAACCTCAAACCTCCTTGCATGCATATGTCGTCACCTCTCTACAGCCTAGTGGCGTCACTTAGCCACTTCACCACAGGCTTCTTTGTGCCATTTTTCACTTATTTTTGTTTCAAAGCCCACTACTCACAAATCTAATTCCTTGATTAATTAAATTAAGAATCCTCCACCACAAAACTAGAGCATAGAGCTTCTCCAACACACCTAGACACTCCAAATTCATTAACCCTTTAAAGCCATCATGTCATTTGTCATTTTCTTGCTCACTTAAAAATTTTATGAGACCCAAAGCCCAATAGGCCTAATTCTTCTAGGCCCAAATTCGGGGCGTTACACCGTAAACCACTCACTCATCATTTGGAAAAAGACTTGTTTTGCCTCTCACTCATGATTAGTAGCAATCGACCTAGATTCAGCCGGCGCTGTCCCTTGAGCGGAAGCAGGCACATTGCTTTCAACATCATCAGCAAATGCTCGATCAGGATCCATTTACTGTACAAAAACACATTTTGAACTGTCAGGAATCTTCACACTATCGCATATATATATGGCATGTATAGCTATACTCACACATGCTACGTTAGTCCTAGAATCGACTAAACCGTAGCTCTGATACCAATAAAATGTAACACTCGTAACCTATAACCATCGCAGTCTAGGGTTAAGAAGCGTTACCAAACATAACGAAACTTTTACAATCATTTCTCAAACATAAATAAATCATCATCATATCATAGCAAATCATATACATAGAGTCCCTTTAGAAGGTCTACGAGACCTTAAACATGCATTGGGATGGGGTTGGGACTAAACTGAACACATACAAAAAATTTTCAAAAATCATACATTTTTCAAAGTTACAGAGGTCACACGCCCGTGTTGTAATAGCTCGATCTAGGGGCTAGTCGGAATAGTGGTTTTGGGACCACTAAACCGAGGTTGAGGAAAATTATTTTTTATGTTATTTTACGTGTTGTAGCATAATTATAAGGATGCATGAAAATTTTGGTACTTTAATTTGAGTGATAGCATGTTTAATTTTGAGAAAAGACTAAATTGCATAAAGTGTGAAAGTTCTATTTTGCAAGGTAGAGGCACCTAATAATCATAGAATGTAAATTTGAGGTCTTTAAAGTGCAATTAGGCCATTTGGAGTGTGATGGTCGGCCATGTGGACAAAGGGGACAATAGCATTAAATTTTTAGTCAAATTTGGTGGAAATTAGGTGATAAAATGAATAAAATAAGATGAGTAAAAGATGTTATCATCTTTCACTATTCACCCTTCTTCTTTCCACCGAAAATTGAAGAAGAAATAGAGCTTTGGGGGTTCAAACTTTCAGCCAAGCTATCTCCCTTGCTAGTAAATGATTTAGATGGTTTTTATTAATGATTTTTGTGTTTTTGGAGTCCCCAAAGCTTAAGCTAGCTACTGGGGGGACCACTTTACAATATGGTTGAAAGTCTAGGGACTTGCCGTGAGAGTAGTTATGTTGTTAGCTGAGTTTTTATGGAAGAAAATGAATGTTAAGGAGGTAAGAAACAACTTTTGTGAAAGGTGTTAGCATGAAAACACCTAAATGGGGCTTAATGCAAAGAATGAATTTGTGTCATAAATGCATGAAATGTTTGGAATGGTGAGTAGTTGTAAAAGAAATAAATGTTCAACTAGGCTTGTTTATTGAGAAAATGTGTTGAAAAATGATTTACGAGCCTAGGAGCAAAAATCGTAATTTTGCCATAGTACAAGGGCAAAATGGTCATTTTTGCCTAAGTGTAGATTTTGATGCATTATGAACATAGAATGATCTAAATGAATGAATTTTATTGTTATAGATTAAGAAGAGCACGGAATTAACCTTGACCGGGGAAAAGGCAAGGTTACGGATTAAACCGTTAGTTGACGCGTTTTGCACTGAGGTAAGTTTATCTGTAAACGATGAATTTTTATATACATTGTGGTTGCTAACTGGTGTGTAGCACAATTGAGAACATGTATAATTCAAGTGGATTTAATGTGGTAATTATTGAATAACTCTAGTATGAATGATGGAATAGATATGTAAGTGTGTTATGTCAGTATTTGACGGTGGGCTAAGTGCGATACCACCTTAATACTTAATTACGATGGGCTATGTGCAATAACATCGTCTATTTATCATTTGGTGGGCTATGTGCGATACCACCGTAACTAACCTCTGGGTAGGCGATGTGCTATACCACCCCAAATAAATATGATGGTGGGCTAAGTGTGAAACCACCAAGAAATTGATCTTGAGTAGTTGATCACTAGATGGTGATGTGTTAAATTACGTGACAATGTGATGCCAAGTGCAAGGAGTTATGCTAATGAATGAATACATTGATCTTGTGACATGATTGGAATTTGGAAATGGGAGAAATGAGTAAGCATGATTATGAATGTGGATTGTTTCTTGTTTAGTATGTATTACTATATACTAAAATGTTATATTGTTTACATGTAACCTTACTAAGCTTAAAGCTTACTCCCCTTCTCTTTTCCCTTATTATATAGAGTTTAAGAGCCGAGCTGGGATACATGGATAGCCAGAAGATTGCCCACATTATTAGCTCATGTCGGTATATCTAGACTTAGTGATTTTGTATATAGCATGTATAGGGGCTAGCCTAGGTAGATCATTTTTTCATTTTGGCCAAAAGTGTGTTGGGCCCTTATTAAGATAACTATTTTGTATATGGCCATGGTTGATGGCTCATTATATCATTTATGAAAATATGAAATTATTCATGGAAATTCATATTGCAATTATGTGTTATCTGTCGATATATTGTATAGATTTATGGGATGTGAGCTAGAGAGGTGCAAAAAGTTTGGCAAATAGCCTTGTTTTGGTCCACACGGGTAGGCACATGGGCGTGTGTCTAGGTCGTGTGAAGTCTGCACCTTGCACTTGGAGTTTAAATCGCCACACGATTGAAGCACACGAATGTGTGCATAGACCGTGTGGATAGGTCAGAATGCCAAGGTTTGGCACACGGTCTAGGGCCAAGGGCGTGTCCAGGCTGTGTGGATTAATCAGAGATGACTACGAACCAGCAATATGGGCGTGTGTCTAGGCCATGTGATTCAAGTCAGTGTCGACCACCGGTGTCGAACACGGACATGTGAGATGATGCACGGGCGTGTCACTTCCCCCACGGACGTGTGACCCCTGTCTAGGGGAAAACTTTTAAGATTTGCTAAAGTTTTCGGTGGGGTTCAAAAACCTCTCGTATGTATGTTTAAGGCCCCGTAGGTCCATTATAAAGATGATAGACATATAAATTTCAAAGTTTTAATTTGAAATGAATTTGATAGCCCAAAGTTGTATGATAGTGCAAGTTAAGTACAGTAACATCTCATGCCCAGTTCCAAAGTAGAATACGGGTGTTACATTTAATGGTATCGGAGCTATGGTTTAGTCAGTTCTTGGACTGCTGTAGCGTATGTAAGAGTCTAGGTATACATGCCATAAGAGTAAAATGATAGTGTGGTGGCTTCTGATGATTCTAAACCTTGTTTTTATGTAGTATATGGATCCCGATCAATCGGCTGCTGATGACGCAGCTAGTAATGCGCTGGCTCCCGTGCAAGAGATCGCGCCAGTGCAGAGTGGACCCGATACTAGGGGTTAAGGAGAAGAGGCTCGGGAAGCATTTCTCCAAATGATGAGTAACTGGTGCACTTACTATGTACGAGCAAATTCCAATGCTCAACCTCCTCCACCACCTCCTATACCCCAACCAGTTCCTGTGGCTCCCCAAGGTATAGAATTAGTGATGACAACTAAGCCCCCGATGGACAAAATCCGGAAGCAAGGGGCTGAGGATTTTCGAGCTAATATAGATGATGACCCTGAGAGGGCAGAGTTCTAGCTTGAGAACTCGATGAGAGTATTTGATGAACTCTCCTGTACACCTAAGGAGAGCTTAAAATGTGTTTTGTCCTTGCTTAGGGACTCGGCATACCATTGGTGGAAACATTGACATCAGTAGTTCCGAAGGAGAGAGTGACGTGGGACTTCTTTTTGGAAGAGTTTCGAAAGAAGTATATAAGTCAAAGGTTTGTGGATCAAAAACGAAAGGAGTTCCTTGAGTTAAAACAAGGAAAAATGACTGTGGTGGAATATGAGCGCGAGTTTGTTAGGCTTAGCAAGTACGCGCAAGAGTGCGTGTCTACAGAAGCCATTTTATGCAAGAGGTTTGAAGATGGGTTGAACAAAGATGTCAGACTTCTAGTTAAGATTTTAGAGCTAAAAGAATTTGTGGTATTGGTGGATAGGGCCAGTAAGGCCGAAGAATTGAGTAAGGAAAAGAGGAAAGCCATGAGTGAGGCCTGGGACGTAAGAAAAAGGCCGACAAGCAAATCCTA
The DNA here is from genome assembly GCA_005393395.2 of Gossypium australe. Taxonomy (NCBI): domain Eukaryota; kingdom Viridiplantae; phylum Streptophyta; class Magnoliopsida; order Malvales; family Malvaceae; genus Gossypium; species Gossypium australe. The sequence continues at coordinate 109,535,674 of CM016617.1, read as the reverse complement.
CCAATATCAATCGAAGAGGTCCAAGGAAGTGAACCCTCGGACGACTACATCAGTTGGGTATTCGTACAGAGAGCGAGATAACACGTACTCGGGTTCCAGAGGTCAGGCCACCTCAATGGCAAGTGTGGGCAACCCAAAGTCCAAACTAGAGCGCCCAAGTTGTGGCAGACATCACACTGGAGAGTGTTGGGGAAACCATCGAAATTATTATAAGTGTGGGTCCCCTGATCATTTCATCCGAAACTGCCCCGAAAGGGATGACAAGGAGAAGAAGCAAGAGATAAGATCAAGAAATGTATCTTCTAGGGGTAGGCCCCAAAAGAACCCGGTAGGTGGGACTAGTGGTAGAGGTGCATCACGAAACTCTACTGTGAGGCCAAAGGGTCGGTCACCAGCAAAGGCTTATGCTATTCGCGCTTGAGAATAGGCATCATCGCTTGATGTAATAACGGGTACTTTCTCTCTTCATGACACCTTTGTTATTGCTTTGATTGATCCGGGGTCTACCCATTCCTTTATTTGTATAAGATTGGCATCTAGTTTGAGTATGACTATTGAGTCTATGAAATTTTTGGTAAAGGTGTCAAGCCCGTTAGGTAAACATGTGCTAGTTGACAAGGTGTGTAGAAATTGTCCTTTGACAATTAGAGGTCATTGTTTTCCAGCAAACCTTATGTTGTTGCCGTTTGATGAATTTGATTTGATTCTTGGTATGGATTGGTTGACTACCCATAGTGTTTTAGTGAACCGTGGTAGTAAATTTATGGAATTGAAATGTGAAAATGGAGATATTATTCGGGTTGAATCAGGTGGGTCAGATAGTTTACCTGCAATGATTTCTTCCATGGTGGCTGGGAAGTATTTGAGAAAAGGGTACGAGTCTTATCTCACTTTCGTGTTAAATACTCAAGAGTCTAAAGTAAAGGTTGAAACAGTGCCGATTGTATATGAGTATTCGGATGTATTTCCAGAAGAGTTTTCAGACTACCCCCAGTTAGAGAGGTCAAGTTTGGAATTGAGTTAATTTCGGGAACGGTACCTATTTCAGTTGCTCCTTATAGGATGGCACCCTTAGAGTTAAAAGAACTGAAGGTTCAATTGCAAGAGTTGACGGATAAGGGTTTTGCCAGACCAAGTTATTCACCGTAAGGTGCTTCAGTGCTTTTTGTAAAGAAAAAGGATGGGTCGATAAGATTGTGTATAGACTACAGACAGCTCAAAAAAGTGACTGTGAAGAACACGTATCCCTTACCAAGTATAGATGATCTATATGATCAACTAAAGGGAGCTACGGTGTTCTTCAAAATTGACCTAAGGTCCGATTATTGCAGTTAAGGGTTAATGAGCAAGATGTGTCGAAAACGACATTCCGGATGAGGTATGGCCATTATGAGTTTCTGGTCATGCCGTTCGGTTTAACAAATGCTCCTGCAGTTTTTATGGACCTAATGAACTGTGTCTTCTGACCGTATTTGGACAAGTTTGTGGTTGTCTTTATTGATGACATATTGATTTATTCTCGGGATGAGAGTGATCATGCAGAGCATCTGAGGATTGTTTTGCAGACTTTAAGAGACAAGTAGTTGTATGCTAAATTTCGCAAGAGCGAGTTTTGGCTCTGAGAAGTCGAATTCCTAGGACACATCGTATCGAGTGATGGTATTAGAGTCGACCCAAGTAAGATCTCGGCTATTGTCAAGTGGAATGCACCGAAAAATGTGTCAGAGGTCAGAAGCTTTTTAGGTTTAGCGGGGTACTACAGACGATTTGTGAAGGGATCTTCCATGATTGCTACTCTGATTACGAAACTCTTGCACAAAGATGTTAAGTTTGAATGGACTGAGAAATGTCGACAGAGTTTTGAGAGATTGAAAACATTGCTGACTGAGGCGCCGGTTTTAGTGCAACCTGAGTCGGGGAAAGAGTTTGTGGTTTACCATGACGCGTCGTTAAATGGTCTCAGTTGTGTGTTGATGCAAGAGGGTAAGGTAGTCGCTTACGCCTCGAGACAGTTAAAACCGCATGAGATGAATTATCCGACTCATGACTTGGAGTTGGCCGCGATTGTTTTTGCGTTAAAATTTTGGCAACATTATTTGTATGGTGAGAAGTGTCGAACCTTCACAGACCATAAGAGCTTAAAATACTTGATGGATCAAAAGGATTTGAATTTGCGACAACGACGGTGGCTCGAGTTATTGAAGGACTATAAACTAGTAATCGAATACCATCCGGGGAAGGCAAATGTGGTTGCGGATGCCCTGAGTAGGAAATCCTTGTATGCTTTGAGATCTTTGAGCACGAGCTTAGCATGGTCTAACGATGGCGCTGTATTAGCCGAGTTGAGGGCTTGGCCATTAATTGTTCAACAGATATGGGAAGTGATAAAGCGTAATATATACATATTTTAATCCCACATTTGGCATACTTTTGGATGATTTATCCCTTGATTTGATGAATTCGATGCTCCTAATCCTTTAATTTCATGTTTTATACATAGGAGAGCATAGGAGGATGAAAAAAATGAGAAACGGGCCAAAAACAGAGAAAATAGGCCAAAGTAAGAAATCCACACGGCCTGGAGTTTGCCATACGCCCATGCCACTTTAACAGACTCGAACACGGCCTAGGGCTCGATTCACACGGGCGTGTCCCTGCCGTGACCCGTTTTAATTTCACTCGGATTAGGATACTTGTAGGCCAAGTATGGCATCCCAAAAGCCTATGTAAACACCTTAAAGTGCAACCTAAAGGGGGAGTTCGATAGAAGGCCTCTATCAGGGCTTTTGACAGGAGCAAAGCCAAAGAGAGTTGAAATTAGGGAATTACTCGAAGAAAGCCAATTGGTCCATTTCAGAAGCCGGAATCACGCTCAAGACTGAGGATTTTCCCTTCAATTTTCTTCAGGGGGTTTAGGGTTTTCCTTTTTGTTTTGTTATTTAATTTCTTCTGAGATGTATTCTTTTATAAACATGAACTAAACTCCTCAAATACCTGAGGGGGATAAAACCTAAAACGGATCTTGTTATTGTTTTCTGAACTGTATGATAAATACTTGATTTGTTCTTAATTATGTGTTCTTAGTTCTTGTGTTAATATTTCAGGATATTGTTTCAAGTATTGATGTGCTTATTCAGAGGAGCAAAATTCCCTGTTTAAGAGTAGATCTATCATAGTTAAGCAGAACTGATCGCACTCCTAGAGATAGGACGATGAAAATCTGTCGGATTAGGGTCAAGTTTTTGGCGCCGTTGCCGGGGAGCTGAAATATTAGGAACACTCAATTTTTATTACTTTAGCCATGTTTCTTTTATTTATTTCTTTCTAATTTTTATTTTTGGTTTTCTAATCTCTCTATTATTTTTTCTAATAGGTTTTTCTAGTTTATGACTAGGAGGAACCGCTCAGGACCCTTGATTTTTGACAGCGATATAGAAGGTACCGTTCACAGAAACAGAAGAGAAATAAGGCGGAGCTTATAATACATAGAAGAAGAGCAAGAGGACGATATCAATACTACCGCAGAGATGGCTGATAACAATCCACTTTCTCCTATGGTTGCCGCAAACCCAGTGAATCAAAATCTTGCTCCTCGTACTATGTATGATTATGCTAAACCTAATTTAATAGGAACTGAGTCAAGTATTGTTAGACCTGCTATTGCTGCAAATAATTTTTAACTGAAATCTAACACAATTCAGATGATAGAACAATTTGTTCAGTTTGATGGTTTGCAGGATGAAGATCCAAATAATCATTTGGCGAATTTCCTAGAATTTTGCGATACTTTCAAATTAAATGGCGTTTCTGATGATGCCATTCGTCTTCGGTTGTTTCCCTTTTTGTTGAGGAACAAAGCTAAATAGTGGTTGAACTTGTTACCATGAGGTTCAATCACTACATGGGAACAAATGACCAAAAACTTTTTGTTAAAATATTTTCTGCCAGCTAAAACAGCTAAATTGAGGAATGATATCTCTTCTTTTGTACAGATGGATTTAGAGACACTTTACGATGCATGGGAGAGATACAAGGATCTACTAAGGAGGTGCCCTCACCATGGGTTACCCTTGTGGCTACAGGTCCAAACCTTTTACAACGGTGTGAACCCCTCAACTACGCAGTTGATCGATTCAGCCACCGGTGGAACCCTAAATAACAAGACTCCTGAAGCGGCCTATGAATTCATTAAAGAGATGTCACTGAATAACTATCAGTGGCAAGTTACGAGGACAAAGCCAACAAAAGCCTCCAGTGTTTTCAACCTTGACGCAGTTACCATGCTATCAAATTAGGTAGAACTGTTAAGTAAGAAAATTGATGGTTTATGTGGTTCTTCGCAGGTACATCCAACTATGCAGTGCGATACGAATGGAGGAGGGATGAACAGCAAAGAATATCCACCTTACAACCTAAGCACTGAAAACGAGCAAGTTCACTATATGGGTAATAATTTTAGACCTCAAAATAACTTGTATAGTAATACTTATAATCCAGGTTGGGGGAACCACCCCAATTTCTCATGGGGTGGTCAAGGAAATCAAAGACAACAACCTCCTCTAGGCTTCCAACAACAACCCTACCCACAGGAGAAAAAGCCGAACCTCGAAGAGATGCTTACGAAATTTATCGCGGTGTCAGAAGCTCGCTTCCAGAACACCGAAACAACCCTCAAAAACCAGCAAGCATCGATTCAAGGGATCGAGAACCAATTAGGTCAGCTTGCTAAGCTGATTTCAGAACAACCACAAGGCAGCTTGCCAAGCAACAGTAAAACTAACCCAAAGGAGCAACTTCAAGCCATAACAGCTCAGGATAGCGAAGGGTTAGATGAACCCAAAGTAAGCCAAGAGAGTGTGGTAGAAGAAGGTAAGGTTGAAGTAAGTCATGATAAGCCAAAACCGATAATTAAAGAGTACCAACCTCGTGTGCCATACCCCAATGCGCTGAAGAAAGACTACACAGATGAACAGTTTGGTAAATTTCTTAAACTTCTAAAGAAATTACATATTAACTTACCGTTTCTTGAAGCTGTTTAGCAAATGCCAGATTCAAGGAAATTTTTAAAAAAGCTTTTGACAAACAAACGGAAGTTAGACGAGACGTCGCATGTGGAATTACATGCAGTGTGCTTAGCAATTCTACAAAATAAACTACCACGAAAGTTAAAAGATCCAGGGAGTTTTACAATTCCATGCTTAATTGGTAGTTTATCTGTTGATAATTCTTTAGCTGATTTAGGGGCAAGCATAAATGTTATGCCTTATAAAATTCTTAAACAGCTAGGCCTAGGGAAACCCAAACAAACTAGGATGAGCATTCAATTAGCTGATAAAACTATTAGAATTCCTAGGGGTATTATCGAAGATGTACTAGTCAAGATTGACAAATTCATATTTCCAGTAGACTTTGTCATTTTAGACATGGATGAGGACAATAATATTCCTTTAATTTTAGGAAGACCCTTTTTAGCAACTGCCAGAACTAAAATTGATGTTGGTACAGGCAAACTCATACTTCATGTAGGTGACGAAACGATCACTCTTCAGGCTCTTGACTCAGCTAGGACATCGAGTAATCAAGGTGAATACATCAACTCTACAAATGACCATTTGGTTCCACCTTCTTTACAGGAAACAGCACGAAAATACACAGCTGAGCCACATCCTAGACCTTGTGCCAACAAAGAAATAACTCATGACGAACGACAGCTTTAGATGGATGAACTAGACGAGTGGAATACACATTTCAAGGAGAAATTAGGAACACACGAAGCAGAACCAAAACCACTCCATGAGCCAAACCAATTTAAGATCGGAGACGAGGTATTGTTGAATAAAACAGACCTTCAGATTGCCACTTCAGACCTTGATACAAACGAAGAAAACCCTTTTGAGGTACTGAATGTCTTCCCACATGGAATAGTCGAGGTAACTAATCCTAAATTTGGCACTTTTAAGGTAAACAATACTCGACTCGAACTATATAATGGTCATAAAACTGATAGCAGGGGTGAGGAATTTCAACTCCTCAAACCACCATGAATGTGCGAATGAGAGGTAAGTCTAGCTTAAGACTATAAACGAGTGCTTCTCAAGAGGCAACCCGAACACTAACCCCATTAATTTTCATATTTTCATTTTTCTTTTTATTTTTACTTTCAGCATCTAAATATAAACTAACCAAATTAATGAAATATAGGCTTCCCTCCCACACGACCTTACACACGGGCATGGTCGTGGCTGTGTGGACACCACGGATTTACACACCGGTATGGCAGAGATAGTATGAACCAAGGACGAAAAATCTCTAAACCACGGGCGGCGATAAAATGCCACGACCGTGCGATACGGCCGTGGACGATACTGATTTATCAACATGGGCGTGGTGAACACTACACGGACGTGGAAGAAACGAACGAATCACAACAAGGCCATGCGATACGGCCGTGTAACCCAACTTGCCCTTGGTACATGGGCGTGGGAAGCCACCAGATCCTTATTTCTATATAAACCTCCTTTTCTGCACACTTTCCCCACCAAACCCTTTTCCTCTCAACCCCATCCACCATAGTTTTTCTTCCTTTTTCACCATCCTTACCACTATCACTCAATGCCCAAAGGCAATGCCAACACTACCATTCCCATGTCAAAGAAGCGAAAGGACCCTAGCACAGTCTCCCCATGCGAGACCGATTTGCATGAGTTCATGCCGGCCGCTTCATTGACCCGACAAGCCAAGGACATTTGAGTCCATTTAATTTTTCTTTTTCTTTTCTCTTATCCTTTATTTTCCTTCCCTTTATCTTTCTTGTCTTTAATTTTTATTCTTACATTTTGTTTTCTTTGATTTAGGTTCTAAAGGCTGTTAGGGAATCACCACACCATGACCTTAGAAATCACACCCACCTCGCGAACCATCTAACGATAAGGACTTTTCAGTCCATTAATCTTTTCTTTTAATTTTATTTTACTTTTTACACTCTTTCTCTTTCTCTTTCTTGTCTTTAAATACATAATTAGTATATTTTGAATTATTCTTATTATTTCCTGGCTATTTCTTCACGAGTTACCCAATTTCTTCATCTAGCGCAGTGATTGTTAGCGGCCACCATACCACCACCAGAGACACCTCCTCCAACTTATCTTTCACCTCCGAATCAAATTTCTACACTTCCAACTCAAGGAATCCATCCAAAATTCAGGACATTTCACCCATCCCTTTCTCTTTTATAATAATGCTATTAATCTCTGGAATATCTTTGTTTGTACATTGAGGGCAATGTACATCTTAAGTGTGGGGGGTGAATTTTAAGCCCTAACTTTTTGCATTATTCTCAAATCCCTAAATTTTGTTGAACAAATTCTGATTAATTTATGATTTTTATTAATGTCTTGATTAAAACATAAGCAGTTGTGCATTGATTGTTTAAACTTAAAGGCTTTAGAGAATCAAGCATGATAAGTTGATTTTGAAAATTAAAAATTTTTGCTAGGATGTTTCCCCAAGTTTAGGTATTATCTTGAAGTTTGAAGTTCACAGGATTGACATCAAAAACCAATAATTTCTGTGAGATTTTGAGTCTTTGGAGCATACATTCTTTCCTGCTCACTTATATTGTTGCTTTGAGTGAGTCAATATTGATTTGTTATTCTAGAACTTGCTTCGACTATACAAGTCGAGACCACATTTTTTATTTGATATATTGAGATGATAAAGGCACCTAGGATTTAACCCACTTACTTCCCAAAAGGCCTACCTCCATAATTAACCCCTAGTGAACCCCTTTTATCCTAATTAACCGTTTCTTGATTTACCCTTAATATTAACCCAAGACTTACTCTTTTTGATTCATTAAAGAATTTTTCCTATTAACCTTTTTGTCGAGATTTGATTTGAGAAGTTGCCTAACTATGTTCTCTATTTCAGTTGAAAATTCTTTCCTATAATCGTATGATTTGTTCTTAAAAAAATGTTGAAATTATATCCATTATTAGTTCTATTTTTTATGAGCTTAAGCAATAAATCTCACATCTTTAGAAGAAGCTCGTATTATTAATGTAATTATTCATTATTAGTCTATTTTTCTAGTTAGGTAATTTGTCAATTCAATCTCGATCCTAACCTCCTCTTTCAGCCTGTAGCCACGCCCCCTAACCAAGCCACGTTACAACCCTTTTTAAAGACTTTTTGATCGATGTATCATCTCAATTTATAGTGGTGGAGATTTGATTTTCATGCAAGCCTATGGTAATAACATTTCATGTTGACTATTGAGTGTTTAATTTATTGTCCCTTAAACACTTCGAGTGATTTGAGTGAATCCTTAGTGAGGATGTTAACTCTGTGATATTTTGAATCAAAGGTGATTACCTAGATAAAGGGGGATACCTATGTTTTTCATGAATAAAATGCTCAACTTGGATTGTTTGAACCTTTGATGTTCTTTTAGTTGAATTTTCAATGTATGATTACCTATAGATTATTTCGAAACATTATTGATAGGAGTTATAAATTGAGAAGAATGAATTTTTATTGTGAGTTGAGAATTTTGCTTGAGGACAAGCAAATGCTTAAGTGTGGGGGTATTTGATAAACCGTAATATATACATATTTTAATCCCACATTTGGCATACTTTTGGATGATTTATCCCTTGATTTTATGAATTCGATGCTCCTAATCCTTTAATTTCATGTTTTATACGTAGGAGAGCATAGGAGGATGAAAAGAATGAGAAACGGGCCAAAAATAGAGAAAATGGGCCAAAGTAAGAAATCCACACGGCCTGGAGTTTGCCACACGCCCATGCCACTTTAACAGACTCGAACATGGCCCAGGGCTTGATTCACACGGGCGTGTCCCTACCGTGACCTGTTTTAATTTCACTCGGATTAGGATTCTTCCTCGGGTGTTGTCTTAATCAATTGATTTTCTCAGAAGTATTTTCCCAATTCATTCTCTGTGTCTTGGCATCCTTAGCTTAGTAATTAGTTTGATAAACATTAAATCCCTTTTATTTTAGGCTAAATAATAGAAAGAAAGTCAGTACTAGTACTTTTGGTTCCCTTGGGTTCGACATTTCGGTCTTGCCACTAAGCTATACTGCTGTTCGATAGGTGTGCTTGCCTCAATCGTGGTGATAGTTAGTTTATATAAGTATTAAAACTCTCAGACACACGATTAGGAAGCTTAAAGGAACGATAACGAGCTGCAAGCTAAAAAAGCTAAGTGCGAATCGGGAAATGATTTTGAATTTTGGGTGAGTTCGGATGGTTGTTGAATGTTCCATGATAGGATTTGTGTTCCTAAGGATGATGAGTTCATTCGAAAGATATTGAAGGAAGCACATAGTGGTAATTTGACGGTACATCCGGGCAGTACAAAAATGTACAATGATATGAAAAAATTTTATTGGTGGCTAAGAATGAAAAGGGATATCTCTGAGTTTGTAACAAGATGTCTAATTTGTCAACAAGTGAAGGCTGATAATCAAGTACCTTTGGGATTGCTTCAGCCAACGGTGGTTCCCGAGTGGAAGTGGGATCGGATTACCATGGATTTTGTGGCGGGGTTGCCTATGACTCCGAAAAAGAAATATGCTGTGTGGGTTGTCGTAGATAGACTAACAAAGTCGACTCACTTTATACCAGGGCGTATTGATTATTCATTGGATAAGTTAGCCGAGTTGTATATTGCAGAGGTGGTGAGGTTACATGGAGTACCCGTATCTATTATCTCGGATAGAGATCCGAGATTCACTTCGAGATTTTGGAAGAAATTACTGAAGGCCTTGGGTACAAGGTTAAATTTTAGTACTGCATTTCATCCTCAAACTGACGGCCAATCTGAAATAGTAATTCAAGTTCTTGAAGATATGCTTTGATGTTGCGTGTTAGAATTCAAAGGTAGTTGGGAAAGATACCTACCCTTGGTTGAGTTTGCTTACAACAACAGTTATCAATCGAGTATACGAATGACGACGTATGAAGAATTGTATGGTCGTAAGTGTTAGACTCTTTTATATTGGACCGAGCTGAGTGAGAAGCAAATTCATGGGGTTGATCTTGTTAGAGAGATTGAGGAAAAAGTGAAAGTGATTCGGGACAGACTGAAAGCTGCTTCAGACCAACAAAAGTCGTACACAGGTTTGAAAAAGAAAGAAATCGAGTTTAAAGTGGGTGACAGGGTATTTCTGAAAGTGTCCCCGTGGAAGAAGATATTGAGATTTGGTCGAAAGGGGAAGTTGAGTCCGAGGTTCATAGGGCCGTATGAGATTACCGAAAAGATTGGGCCAGTGGCATATCGGTTGGCTTTACCGGTAGAGTTAGAGAAAATTCACAATGTGTTTCATGTATCAATGTTAAGACGTTATCGCTCCGATCCTTCGCATGTGATTCCTCCAACAGATATTGAGATACGACCGGATATGACATATGAGAATGAGCCGATTAAAATCTTAACTCGAGAGGTGAAACAGTTGAGGAATAAGGACATAGCCTTAGTAAAATTGTTATGGAAAAAACACGGTGTCGAAGAGGCTACATCGAAATCGGAAGAAGCCATGAGAGAGCAATATCCAAACCTCTTTATCGGTAAGATTTTCGAGGGCGAAAATCTCTAAAGGAGGGGAGAGTTGTAACAGCCTGATCTAGGGGCTAGCCGAAACAGTGGTTTCGGGACCACTAAGCCGAGGTCGAGAAAAATTATTTTTTATGTTATTTTACGCGTTGTAGCATAATTATAAGGATGCATGCAAATTTTGGTGCTTTAATTTGAGTGGTAGCATGTTTAATTTTGAGAAATGACTAAATCGCATAAAGTGTGAAAGTTCTATTTTGCAAGGTAGGGGCACCTAATAATCATAGAATTTAAATTTGAGGTCTTTAAAGTGCAATTAGGACATTTGGAGTGTGATGGCTGGCCATGTAGACAAGGGGGACAAGAGCATTAAATTTTTAGTCAAATTTGGTGGAAATTAGGCGATAAAATGAATAAAATAAGATGAGTAAAAGATGTTATCATCTTTCACTATTCACCCTTCTTCTTTCCACCAAAAATTGAAGAAGAAATAGAGCTTTGGGGGTTCAAACTTTCAGCCAAGCTATCTCCCTTGCTAGTAAGTGATTTAGATGGTTTTTATTGATGATTTTTGTGTTTTTGGAGTCCCCAAAGCTTAAGCTTGCTAATGGGGGGACCACTTTACAATATGGTTGAAAGTCTAGGGACTTGCCATGAGAGTAGTTATGTTGTTAGCTGAGTTTTTATGGAAGAAAATGAATGTTAGGGAGGTAAGAAACAACTTTTGTGACAGGTGTTAGCATGAAAACACCTAAATGGGGCTTAATGCAAAGAATGAATTTGTGTCATAAATGCATGAAATGTTTGGAATGGTGAGTAGTTGTAAGAGAAATAAATGTTCAACTAGGCTTGTTTATTGAGAAAATATGTTGAAAAATGATTTACGAGCCTAAGGGAAAAATCATTATTTTTCCATAGTACAAGGGCAAAATGGTTATTTTTGCCTAAGTGTAGATTTTGATGCATTATGATCATAGAATGATTTAAATGAATGAATTTTATTGTTATAGAGCAAGAAGAGCGCGGAATTAACCTTGACCGAGAAAAAGACAAGGTTACAGATTAAACAGTTAGTTGACACATTTTGCAGCGAAGTAAGTTTATGTGTAAACGGTTGCTAACTGGTGTGTAGCACAATTGAGAACATGTATGATTCAAGTGGATTTAATGTGGTAATTATTGAATAACTCTAGTATGAATGATGGAATGGATATGTAAGTGTGTTATGTTAGTATTTGACGGTGGGCTAAGTGTGATACCACCTTAATACTTAATTACGATGGGCTATGTGCGATACCATCGTCTATTTATCATTTGGTGGGCTATGTGCGATACCACTGTAACTAACCTTTGGGTGGGCTACGTGCGATACCACCCCAAATAAATATGATGGTGGGCTAAGTGCGAAACCATCGAGAAATTGATCTTGAGTAGTTGATCACTAGATAGTGATGTGTTAAATTACGTGACATTGTGATGCCAAGTGCAAGGAGTTATGCTAATGAATGTATACATTGATCTTGTGACATGATTGGAATGTGGAAATAGGAGAAATGAGTAAGCATGATTATGGATGTGGATTGTTTCTTGTTTAGTATGTATTGCTATATACTAAAATGTTATATTGCTTACATGTAAACTTACTAAGCTTAAAGCTTACTCCTCTTCTCTTTTCCCTTATTATATAGAGTTTAAGAGTCGATCCGGGATACGTGGATGGCCAGAAGATCGCCCACATTATCAGTTCATCTCGGTATATCTAGACTTAGTGATTTTGTATATGGCATGTATAGGGGCTAGACTAGTTAGATCATTTTGTCATTTTGGCCAAAAGTGTGTTGGCCCCTTATTAAGGTAACTATTTTGTATATGGTCATAGTTGATGACTCATTATATCATTTATGAAAATATGAAATTATTCATGGAAATTCATATTGCAATTATGCGTTATCTGTCGATATATTGTATAGATTTATGGGATGTGAGCTAGAGGGGTGCAAAAAGCTTGGCAAATAGCCTTGTTTTGGTCCACACGGGTAGGCACACGGGAGTGTGTCCAGGCCGTGTGAAGTCTGCACCTTGCACTTGGAATTTAAATCGCCATACGACTGAAGCACACAGACGTGTGCATAGACCGTGTGGATAGGTCAGAATACTAAGGTTTGGCACATGGTCTAGGGCCACGGGCATGTCCAGGCCGTGTGGATTAATCGGAGATGACCACAGACCAACAACATGGGTGTGTGTCTAGGCCATGTGATTCAAGTCAGTGTCGACCACAGGCGTCGAGCACGGGCGTGTGAGATGATGCACGGGTGTGTCACTTCCCCCATGGACGTGTGACCCCTGTCTAGGTGAAAATTTTTAAGATTTGCTAAAGTTTTCGTTAGGGTTCTAAAACCCCTCGTATTTATGTTTAAGGCCTCGTAGGTCCATTGTAAGGACGATTGACATAAATTTCAAAGTTTTAATTTGAAATGAGTTTGATAGCCCAAAGTTGTATGATAGTAAAAGTTAAGTATAGTAACATCCCATACCTAATTTTGAAATAGAATATGGGCAAGGGGTGTTACATTTAGTGGTATCAGAGATCGGACTACCGTAGCGTGTGTAAGAGTCTAGCTATACATGCCATAAGAGTAAAATGATAGTGTGGTGGCTTCTGATGATTCTAAAACTTATTTTTATGTAGTATATGGATCCCGATCAATCAACTACTGATGATGCAGCTAGTAATGCACCGGCTTCCGCGCAAGGGACCGCGCCAGTGCAGAGTGGACTCGAAACTAAGGGTCAAGGAGAAGAGGCTCGGGAAGCCTTTCTCCAAATGATGAGTAACCGGTACACTGAGTATGTATGAGCAAATCCTAATGCTTAACCTCCTCCACCCCTTCCTATACCCCAGCCAGTTCTGAGGACCTTTCTCTAAGGTGATACTTTCAGAAATAATTTATCACTGACTTGGAATTCAATCTCTTTCCTTTTTAAATCCGAATAGGACTTTTGTCTATCTGAGGCCGCTTTCAGACACTCACGTATCACCTTTACTTTCTTTTCAGTTTCCCTGATCAAATCGACCCCTTGTATCTAGTTCTCTCTGAGTTCTTACTTGACTGAAAACTATTGTTGTAGGCGAATTCCACCAACGGTAAGTATCTCTCCCAATTACCTTAGAATTCCAAAACACAACATCGAAGCATATCTTCGAGTGTCTGTATTACTCCTTTCGACTGCCCGTCGGTTTGTGGATGGAATGCTGTATTGAAGCTAAATTTTGTGCCTAAGGCCTCTTATAACTTCTTCCAAAATCGTGACGTGCATCTCGGGTCTCTATCCGAAATAATCGATAACGACACCTCATGAAGTCTTACTATATCTGACACGTACAAATCCGCCAACTTATCAAGCGAGTAGTCGACTCGCACTGGTATAAAATGGGCCGACTTCGTGAGTCTATCGATTACGACCCACATAGCATCTTTCTTTTTGGGCGTCAACGGTAAACCCGTCACGAATTCCATAGCAATATGGTCCCACTTCCACTCGGGAACCATAATAGGCTGAAGCAGACCCGAAGGTACTTGGTGTTTAGCCTTCACTTGCTGGCAAATTAGGCATCTCGACATAAACTCAGAAATGTCTTTCTTCATACAAGGCCACCAATACCACTTCCTCAAATCATTGTACATCTTCGTGCTACCTGGGTGCACAGTTAAACATCCGCTATGTGCTTCATGAAAAATCTTACAAATAAGTTCATCACTTCTGGGTACACAGACCCTATCTCGAAATGTCAAGCATCCATCAGGACTTACCCGAAAGTCCAATTCAACATTTGCTTCACATGGAACTCTTTTGGCTTGTAAGCTACTGTCCTCTTTCTGAGCTTCACAAATATCTTGGAGAAATAATGGTCTAGCCCTTAGCTCGACTAGAATAGAACCATCATCCAACAAAGCCATCTGAGTATTCATGGCTTTCAGCGTAAACAATGATTTTCTGCTCAAAGCATCGGTGACTACGTTCGACTTTCCCGGATGATAGTCAATCACTAGCTCATAACCCTTAATCAGGAAAAAGGGAGCACTAAAACAGGAGCCACAGTCAACAACGCCTTTAGCTTCTCAAAACCCTGTTGACACTTGTCTGTCCAATCAAACTTTACATATTTTTGTAAAAGTCTCGTCATCGGGGTAGCTATCATGGAAAAACCCTTGACAAAACGCCTATAATAACCGGCTAGGCCTAGAACACTCCATACATCAGTTACACTCCTCAGCAGTTTCCAATCTACAATTGCTGAAATCTTACTCAGGTCGACTCTAATTCCATCTCCCGAGACAATGTGCCCCAAAAATTCTACTTCCTTAAGCCAAAATTCACTTTTACTAAACTTGGCATACAAATGTTTTTCTCTCAAAATTTGCAGAACCATACTCAAATGCTTGGCACGTTCGTTCTCATCTCGAGAGTAGATCAGTATATCATCGATGAAGACTACAACAAATTTATCCAAATACGGTAGAAAAATACAATTCATCAAATCCATGAAAACTACAGGGGCATTTGTTAAACCAAAAGGCATGGCAAAAAAATTCTTAGTGGCCATACCTCGTCCGAAATGCCACTTTCGGTACATCCGAGTCCTTGACTCTCAACTGATAATACCCAGACCTTATGTCTATCTTGGAAAACACTGTGGCTCCCTTCAATTGATCAAACAAATCATCAATTCTCGGCAATGGGTACTTGTTCTTCACAGTTACCTTGTTGAGCTGCCGATAATCTATGCATAACCTCATGGAACCATCTTTCTTCTTCACAAATAATACAGGAGCACCCATAGCGAAAAACTCAGCCTTGCGAAACCTTTATCCGTTAGTTCTTGCGACTGTGCTTTCAATTCTTTTAGCTCAGTTGGAGCCATTCTATATGGAGAAATAGAAATGGGGGCAGTACCCGGAGCTAACTCAATCCCAAATTCAATCTCTCTAACCGGAGGTAACCCTGGTAATTCATCTGGGAAAACATCTAGATATTCGCATACTATGGGTACTGACTCAATTTTCAACTCAGTCTCTTTAGTATTCATCACAAAGGCAAGGTAAGCTTCGTACCCCTTTCGTAAATACTTCTGAGTCAACAATGAAGATATCACTACTGGCAATCTGTCTTGCTCATCTAATTTAACACGAATAAGATCCCCATTTTCACATTTTAACTCAATAAACTTTCTCCCACAGTTTACTATTACATCATGAGTAGTTAACCAATCCATCCCAAGGATGACATCGAACTCATCAAACGGTAATAACATGAGATTTGCAGAAAAATAATTACCCCTAATCATCAAAGGGCAACCTTTGCATACTTTATCAACCAACACATACTTGCCTACAGGATTAGACACTCTTATTACAAATTCAGTAGACTCTATAGGCATGTTCATGCTAGAAACTAATTTCATGCATATGTATGAGTGGGTAGATCCCGGATCAATTAGAGCTATAACATGGGTATTATAGAGAGAAAATGTACCCGTAATCACGTCGGGGGAGGAAGCCTCTTCGCGAGCATGAATGGCATATGTTCTCACCGGTGCTCTACCCTCAACTCTTGCAGTCTGCTCTCTAGATAAATTCTTGCTACTCATTCCATTTCCCGGGTTTCTCTGTGGTCTTCCTCTAGCCATACTCCCCGATCTTGCAGTCTGAGACTTTTCTTTCTCACCCGTCTCGGGGCAATCTCTGATAAAATGGTCTAGAGGCCCACACCTAAAACAAGCCTTCTCGTTTGCTCGGCACTCACCAGAATGACGTCTGCCACACTGCAGGATTTCGGTCTACTCGGTCAGGCATTGCCAACACTAGCAACCGAAGTAGTCTGAGCCTTAGACCCC
Source organism: Gossypium australe (assembly GCA_005393395.2). Classification (NCBI taxonomy): domain Eukaryota; kingdom Viridiplantae; phylum Streptophyta; class Magnoliopsida; order Malvales; family Malvaceae; genus Gossypium; species Gossypium australe. Next base: position 109,519,196 of record CM016617.1, on the reverse strand, counting down.
GAGAACTGTTTGCCCTTACTTCAGTTTGAAAACTCGGCTGAAGTGGTTGATCGAGTAATGAAATCCCTTGATTTCTTAGATGAGGATTGGTATGACTTACACAGTTGCCTCTTTCTCGAGTCACTGGACTTAGTCTCAGCTCTTCTTTTCTCTTTGGCCAACTCTTCAGCCTTACAGGCTCTATCTACCAACACTACAAATTCTTTCAGTTCAAGAACTCCGAAAAATAAACGAATATCCTCATTTAACCCGTCCTCGAACCTTTTGCACATGATAGCCTCGGTAGACACACACTCTCGGGCATACTTACTAAGTCTTACGAATTCACGTTCGTATTCGGTCACTGTCATTTGGCCCTGCTTTAACTCCAAAAACTCTTTTCCTTTCTGGTCGATGAATCTCTGACTAATATACGTCTTTCGAAATTCCTCTTGGAAGAATTCCAGTTAATTCTCTCCCTTGGTACCATTGACACAAGGGTGTTCCACCACTAATAAGCTGAATCTCTCAAGAGAGATACTACACACTTCATGCACTCTTCAAGTGTGCATGACAACTCGTCGAATACCCTAGTGGTATTCTCCAACCAAAATTTTGCCCTCTCCGGGTCATCGTCCTTACTAGCCCAAAATTCCTCGGCTCCTTATTCCCGGATCTTATCGACAGAAGCCTTTCTCTTCTTACTACCTCAACCACTTGAAGAGTTACAGGAACGGACTGAGGAATAGGTGGGGGTGGAGGGGGTTGAGCATTAGGATTTGCTCGAATGTACTCAGTGTACCAGTTGCTCATCATGTGGAGAAAGGCTTCTCGGGTCTCTTCTCCCTAACCCATAGTCTCGGGTCTACTCTCTACTGGCGCAGTCCCTTGCGCGGGAGCCGGCGTATTACTTGCAGCATCATTGGCTGCAGCTCGGTTGGGATTAAGGTCCATTTACTAAATAAAAACACAATTCAAATTGTCAGGAGTCGTCACGCTATCGTTACACAATTACTCTTACGTATGGCATGTATAGCTAGACTCATACTTACGCTTCGTTAGTCCGAGAATTGACTAAACCGTAGCTCTTATACCATTAAATGTAACACCCCTTACCATGTATGACGCTGAGACAAGATACGAGGCATTACCGTACTTAACCTTACTTGAACATGCATTCTCGGGCTATAAAACATTGATCCACCTTAAAACCATTCTTTCTTAATCATAATATGCATATCATGGGCCTACAAGGCCTTAAACATACATCCGGAAGGTTTCAGAGTTCAACTAGAAACTTTAACGCTCCTTGAAAATTTTTGCCTAGACAGGGGCCACACGCCCGTGTTTTCTAAGGGACACACCCGTGTGCCTCTAAGACATGCCCGTGTTCATCACCCGTGGTCAACACTGACTTATTTCACACGACTGAGCACACGCCGGTGTCTATAACCCGTGTCCTTCACATGGCCTAGACACGCACCCTCTGTTTATGATGTCATCGCCTTTCTAAGGTCACATGGCCAAGGCACACGCCCATGTCCTTAGACCGTGTGTCGAATTAAATTCCACATATTAAATGCAAACTTCACACAGCCCGGGCACACACCCATGTCCATGGTCATGCCTCCCACACTGCTGAGACACACGGTCGTGTCTCTACCCTTGTTTTTACTACTAAGCATACTGACTTGTAAGCCTAGCATGCAAGGGGACACATGGCCGATCAACACGTCCATAGGGCTAACCGTGTGTCTCACACGGCGTAGACACACGCCCGTGTGTCTACCCGTGTGGACATTAAAAGGCTATATTCCAAGCCAAATGCCACCCTGTATAGCAAACATACTTACTCCAACTTATATCAACATAACTCATAACCTAAAGGCACATCCAAGAACTCAATTCAAAGCATTCACACAAGCATAACTTCATAATTTCATCATCATTGAATGTATATATAAACTTACCAAGTATTGGCCCAATTCCAATGGCCATTTACAAAATAACTTTGATAACATACATAGCCAACACTTTGGCTAACAATTACGACCTAACAAAATACCCAAGTTCTATAAATGCCATACTCAAAATAAGTCTAAATTGTTATACCAAAGTGACGTCGATAGTGTGATTTCTGAACTCTTGCGTCCCACGATTCTCGAGTTATCTTGGCAATACTACATGAAAAGGGAAATAAGAGGGGTCAGCATAAAGCTTAGTGAGTTTGCATGAAAATAAATATCAACAATAAGCTCATAAGGACATCAATCCATGACATTAGATAACCACACAAGGTCATAAACACTTTACCATACTTACTCGTACTCGTTCTTATCCAGAACATACCATGCCACATATCGTAACATCCCTCGTGAATTTCTCACGGTTACATATATTCACTCAATCACATGACTTTAGTGCTAATCTCATTTCTATTTCCAAGTTTATCTATTTATCCTGTTAATCACTAGGGATACTCAAAGACGCACACTCATCGTCATTATTATAAGCATGATCCCAATGCCACATCCCAGATGTAGTCTTGCATGGGGTCACCTCTGAGTGCCGATGCCATATCCCGGATATGGTCTTATACGATTCTCATATTCAATACCAAGCCATATCCCAGATATGGTCTTATACGGGATTTCAATTTGGTGCCGAGGCCATGTCCCCTACATGGTCTTATACGGGACCTCATCCATCTCATGTCACAATGATAGCGTTTTCACATTCATTATAGTCCAACTAGGACTTCAATATCTCAACTTACTCATTCAACACAAATTAATCAATTTAGTAGGATATCATGTATCATCATAATATTAAACATTCCCAAACATGTTGGCATAATTGTTGAATTTATCACATACACACTTACCTCGATTTCAAAATAAGCTAGATCGTCGATCTAGTTTGAGACTTTGTTCTTTCCCCGATCGAGGTTGATTCTTGGTTCTTCTTGCTCTATAATAGAAAATTAGCTCATTTTAATCATCACATTAATAAAATCATTTCAATAATCATGCTTTAGTAAAATCACTATTTTGCCCTTAAACTTTGGCAAAATGACAATTTTACCCCTGGGCTCGGAAATCATTTCTAATCAAATTTCTACCTTTAATGAAACACCCCAAACCCGGCCCACGAGCTTTGACCAGATTTGGTATGTTCCTCAAGTAAACCGGTTCAAAATTCTTTTGTTACTTAGGAAAAACTTCTGTGATTTTTAAAAAAATATTGCTTGGGTTGGGCTCGAGTTGAAAACAAATTTATCTTATGTTAAAACCCATTTATTTAAGGTGACAAAACATTTAAAGTTAATTTTAAAAGGAATTTACTTAAACTTTAATTGATAAAAATCCATAAACATAATAAATAAAAGAAAAAAAATAAAGTAAACCACAAATGATACACATTCAAATCATAGAATACAATTAATGATGCATTCCCAAACCCAAACCTAATTGTCCATCCGCTACACACCCCCGTACCTGCCAAACACACCGTGGGGACTACTAAGTCGACCCTCCTTCCGCTACACACCAATTTGCGGGCTTAAGGCTCCGCATCTGTGGTTTTAGGAAACCACTTTTCAGATTACTGTGGTCTTAGATCACCACTTTTCAGATTACTGTGGTCGTAAGTCACCACTTTTCAGATTACTGTGGTCTTAAATCATCACTTTTCACTTCCCCTTTCAATATACAACCATATGCCCCATAAACATTAATATGCATAATATACCATATTTCACATTCTTATCATATTCTCATGTTATGAATAACATATTTCATATTCCTAGTAGAAGTAGGAAACGTACCTGAGTACTTAGTACCTTAACATGGTACCTTAGCCATGCTCATATTCTCATTAACATATATTTTAATACATGCAACCATAATTCATATTACAAAGTAGTGTGGAGTACACACATTCTTAATAATACATTTAATTTAAACATATCCATGAACCTATCAAAACTTAGGGTAGGGTACACACCTGATTTGCTTAACGAATTCCTTGAAATCCCGAAATCTGATCTACTGCCTTAGATCTCAAATTCCTACATTTGATTAATCACTTACTACTTTAATAAAAAGCCATTTGGCCATAAATCCAAATCCTAGTAGGATTAGTATTCTTAAAACTTACCTTGAAATTCTCAAATCCCGAAATCCTTGTATCCCTCTGTCGAAATCCCTATAACTTCATGTTAGATCAATTTCTAACATTTATTCACAACAAATAACCCTTAGCCGTATGTTAAATATGACTTACCTTAGATTCTTAAATCCCGAAATTCACCGAATAACTAGGGAACACGCGGCTTATGGTGTACCTTCGGGAAAAGAACTTCTCCTTCCTTGTAGTCGACACTTAGTAAATCCCGAAAGATCTCCTTACTTTAGGAATCGACAATCCTTGCTTGAGCCTTTAACAATATTCGGCTATGGCCTTGATGTGGATTAAAATTTCGGCTTCTTGATGAACAGTAGAGGATTTTTGGTTTTTCAAAGAAAGAAGAGGAAGATATAAAACTTAGGAAAATTCGGCAAGACTAGGGGGATTCTGCTTTCGGCTTTGTGAAGAATTGAAAAGAGAAAGAAGAACAATGACAGAGAGAATTCGGCAGAGAGAAGATAATTTGCTTAAGAAATTCGGCAAAGGAAAAGTGAATGAATGAATGGCCTCTCTTTTCCTTTTATAGCCAAATTTACTAGGCTAGAGTCCCTTACTTGGCCACCACTCTTCTTTATTTGATAGCTTTATCTCTTTAATTTAAAATAATTAAAGAAATATCCTTTATTATCTCTTATCTCTTAATAAGAATAATACTAATAATAATCCTCTTTTATCTCTTCCTTATCTATCAAAATAAAAGGGATAAATCCATATTTATCCATCTATTATCTTTTCAAAAAATAATCCAATAAAAATCCTTTATTATCACCTTATTAATCACATATTTATGAAAATAAAACACCTCCTTTTCTAGAAGCATGTGCCGTCCACGTCAGCCTTCTGGAAGCCAAAATAAAACCTTATTTATTTGCTTCCCAAGTGACTCGAACCCAGGCCCATTCCTCTTGCACATGGCGCCATTTCCATAGGCCCTAAGTGACACCTTCAGGCCACTTTTCCAAGCCTGTTTGTGTGTCAAATCTTACCAACTTTTTCTTTTAAGGCCTCCTTGCCCTAATTTCCTATTTTAAACTTTAAAACTCGACATTTCTAAGTCATTTCTAAGTTTCCAAAAATTTTCGTTCGGCTCTATAAACTTGACATTTCCTTACATTTCCAAGTTTCCAGAAATGTTCACTTTCCTCTTTTGAACCATTTCCAAATCATTTCCTTACATTTCCTAGTTTCCAAAAATGTTCACTTTCCATTTTTAAACTCAACATTTCTATACATTTTCAGGTTTCCAAAAATGTTCATTTCCAAATCATTTCCATTCATTTCCGGGTTTTCAGAAATGTTCGAAACTTATTCCTAGTACATAAAACATGTCACTTCGTACAATTAAACCGAAAATACATAGGCCCTTTCCAGGATGTTACAGTTCTACCCTCCTTAAAAATAATTTCGTCCTCGAAATTACTTATTAACAGTCGTACAATCCTTCTCACCGCACTATGCTTTCGCTGCGCACTCTGATCTTAATAGAACCATCATACTTTCTAGGCACAATCCCTAAGTTCACGTCCCCTAGAACTTATTTCTAACGTCGCGATTTAATCCGAGTAAAAAGTTTTATGAATTAGTCCTTGTTTCACTGATTATTCGCGAAGAATTTTTATGGAAAAAAATTTTAGGAGTGGTTCTTTCGTATTCATACATGCACACAGTCTTTACATTCATGCATCCATCAATCAATTATGAACTTTCGTTCATTCAGAGAAACGTTGTAGTTTTCATTGTTGTTGTTTTCTCACTACCCAGGGGTATTTTCGTAATTTGCCCTACAGGGGTATTTTCGTAATTTGCCACAATAAGGTTCCTTGTGGATTTTTTCAATAAGGGTATTTTGGTAATTTTGCATTCCCGGGGTATTTTAGAAAATTTTTGAAGTCCGAGGGTATTTCAGAAATTTTTGACCTCGGGGGTATTTCGATAATTTTCCAAAAACCAGGGTAAATTTGTAAAATTTAATAAATTAGGGATATTTCAAAAGTTGTAAAACTTTGAGGGTTCTTTTTTTTGAGAGTTCCCCTTTTCAAATGGTGATGTTTGCAAAAATTTCGAAAACCGGGGTCATTTTGGTCATTTTGTAAGTTAGGGGCAATTTTGAAATTTTTTTCAAAATCAAGGTATTTTTGATAGTTTGCAAATTAGGGTTTGTGAACACTTATAAAATAAGGAAATTTCGGCAAAACTGTTAGGTAGGTTCATATTTTGTAAATCAAGGGCATTTTTGTAATTTTGCCACTAGGGGCATTTTTGTAATTTTCACAAATCAGAAATTTTTCAAAAAATTTTATAAAGATGGTTTTCTCAATTCAAAAGAAAGTTTTGAGAATTTTAAAACTGGGGTTTGTTGTTTTGTTCTTTTTTTTTTTAGGAAAAACATGGCTAGTTCCCTTTCGGGTTTTAGTCATTATGTTTAGCCTATGGCCGAGCCCTCTTGGTCAGGGTGAACCAAAGCTACGCACCAGGCAGGATTCGAGTGGAGAGGAGGTGAGTCACGCGGACTGCTTAAATACCAAGCTCCCACCGAAACCATTCCTAGACATGCGCACAGAGGTTGCCACACCTACTGAGCCCTCTGAGTTAGGGTGAACCGAAGCTACGCACCAGGTAGGATTCCTGCGAAGAGGAGGTGAGTCACTAGGACTGCTTAAATACCAGGCTCTTCCGGATCCAATCCTAGACATGCGCACAGGGGTTACCACACCCTAGCTCAGTGACTTAGCCATAGGTTTGTTCAGTGCATTAAGTCTTATGTGGGTTTGTGTTTGAGTAGTCTAGTCCTAGAGTTCAAGTTCCTATCATTCTATTCTACGTTCCATGCCTGTTCTACCCTTACACAGTTCATAAATCACAGAATCATACATAAAGTTAGGGATACTTACCTAGTGGACTGCGGGTCGGAGACTTAGGGGCCATGCCAGAAAACCTGCTTATGTTCAAAGAAAATCGTTTGGGCTCGAATTCAAAACGTTTTGGGCCTGAGCCCACAGGCCGAGAGTTTAAACTAGGCTCTGATACCAAGCTGAAACACCCCAAACCCGGCCCACGAGCTTTGACCAGATTTGGTATGTTCCTCAAGTAAACCGGTTCAAAATTCTTTTGTTACTTAGGAAAAACTTGTGTGATTTTTAAAAAAATATTGCTTGGGTTGGGCTTGAGTTGAAAATAAATTTATCTTATGTTAAAACCCATTTATTTAAGGTGACAAAACATTTAGAGTTAATTTTAAAAGGAATTTACTTAAACTTTAATTGATAAAAATCCATAAACATAATAAATAAAGAAAAAAAATAAAGTAAACCACAATGGCCTTATTATATCAATGATCCCAAAGTAAAACTTAAAATACTTAAAATAAATTGAAAGTCCAAATCATAAATTTCTTGCTATGCATGGCCACCTTTAAGCTCCTGCCGACCCGGTCCATTACTGCTCATCACCTGAAAAATATTCCCCAACGGGGTGAGTCAACAGACTCAATGTGTACACAACACTAAGTCAGAATAGAATCAGGCATACAAATGATACACATTCAAATCATAGAATACAATTAATGATGCATTCCCAAACCCAAACCTAATTGTCCATCCGCTACACACCCCCGTACCTGCCAAACACACCGTGGGGACTACTAAGTCGACCCTCCTTCCGCTACACACCAATTTGCGGGCTTAAGGCTCCGCATCTGTGGTTTTAGGAAACCACTTTTCAGATTACTGTGGTCTTAGATCACCACTTTTCAGATTACTGTGGTCGTAAGTCACCACTTTTCAGATTACTGTAGTCTTAAATCACCACTTTTCACTTCCCCTTTCAATATACAACCATATGCCCCATAAACATTAATATGCATAATATACCATAGTTCACATTCTTATCATATTCTCATGTTATGAATAACATATTTCATATTCCTAGTAGAAGTAGGAAACGTACCTGAGTACTTAGTACCTTAACACGGTACCTTAGCCATGCTCATATTTTCATTAACATATATTTTAATATATGCAACCATAATTCATATTACAAAGTAGTGTGGAGTACACACATTCTTAATAATACATTTAATTTAAACATGGCCATGAACCTATCAAAACTTAGGGTAGGGTACACACCTGATTTGCTTAACGAATTCCTTGAAATCCCGAAATCTGATCTACTGCCTTAGATCTCAAATTCCTACATTTGATTAATCACTTACTACTTTAATAAAAAGCCATTTGGCCATAAATCCAAATCCTAGTAGGATTAGTATTCTTAAAACTTACCTTGAAATTCTCAAATCCCGAAATCCTTGTATCCCTCTGTCGAAATCCCTATAACTTCATGTTAGATCAATTTCTAACATTTATTCACAACAAATAACCCTTAGCCGTATGTTAAATATGACTTACCTTAGATTCTTAAATCCCGAAATTCACCGAATAACTAGGGAACACGCGGCTTATGGTGTACCTTCGGGAAAAGAACTTCTCCTTTCTTGTAGTCGACACTTAGTAAATCCCGAAAGATCTCCTTACTTTAGGAATCGACAATCCTTGCTTGAGCCTTTAACAATATTCGGCTATGGCCTTGATGTGGATTAAAATTTCGGCTTCTTGATGAACAGTAGAGGATTTTTGGTTTTTCAAAGAAAGAAGAGGAAGATATAAAACTTAGGAAAATTCGGCAAGACTAGGGGGATTCTGCTTTCGACTTTGTGAAGAATTGAAAAGAGAAAGAAGAACAATGACAGAGAGAATTCGGCAGAGAGAAGATAATTTGCTTAAGAAATTCGGCAAAGGAAAAGTGAATGAATGAATGGCCTCTCTTTTCCTTTTATAGCCAAATTTACTAGGCTAGAGTCTCTTACTTGGCCACCACTCTTCTTTATTTGATAGCTTTATCTCTTTAATTTAAATAATTAAAGAAATATCCTTTATTATCTCTTATCTCTTAATAAAAATAATACTAATAATAATCCTCTTTATCTCTTCCTTATTTATCAAATAAAAGGGATAAATCCATATTTATCCATCTATTATCTCTTCAAAAAATAATCCAATAAAAATCCTTTATTATCACCTTATTAATCACATATTTATGAAAATAAAACACCTCCTTTTCTAGAAGCATGTGCCGTCCACCTCAGCCTTCTGGAAGCCAAAATAAAACCTTATTTATTTGCTTCCCAAGTGACTCGAACCCAGGCCCATTCCTCTTGCACATGGCGCCATTTCCATAGGCCCTAAGTGACACCTTTAGGCCACTTTTCCAAGCCTGTTTGTGTGTCAAATCTTACCAACTTTTTCTTTTAAGGCCTCCTTGCCCTAGTTTCCTATTTTAAACTTTAAAACTCGACATTTCTAAGTCATTTCTAAGTTTCCAAAAATTTTCGTTCGGCTCTGTAAACTTGACATTTCCTTACATTTCCAAGTTTCCAGAAATGTTCACTTTCCTCTTTTGAACCATTTCCAAATCATTTCCTTACATTTCCTAGTTTCCAAAAATGTTCACTTTCCATTTTTAAACTCAACATTTCTATACATTTTCAGGTTTCCAAAAATGTTCATTTCCAAATCATTTCCATTCATTTCAGGGTTTCCAGAAATGTTCGAAATTTATTCCTAGTACATAAAACATGTCACTTCGTACAATTAAACCGAAAATGCATAGGCCCTTTCCAGGATGTTACATTTAACGAGCCTAGGTGAACATTTATTTCTCTTATAGCTATCATCAAAACCCAACATTACACACATTTACAACAAACTTTGCAACCTTTACAAAAAGGTCCATTTAGGTGTTTTCATAGTAACACCTTTCACAAATATTGTTTATCTAACAATCAAAACTCATTTTCTTCCATAAAAATGCAGCAAACAACTTAAAAGCTCTCATGGAAAAACTCTAAACTCTTCACCTTTTTACAAAATAGTTCCCTCTTTAGAAAGCTTAAGCTTCAGGGGTTCCAAAAGTACAAATATTTTCAAGAAATGATCACTAGAACACTTACTAGCAAGGAGAGAAGCTTGCTAAAATTTTAAGCTCTCAAACCCCTTAGTTTGCTTCCAATTTTTAGTGGAGAAGGAGAGAAGAAAAGATGATATTTTTCTTTTCTTTATTTTAATATAAAACATCAATTTAGTCCACCTAATTTCAACAATTTTGACCAATTTGACATTGTTTGTCTCCTATGGCCGGCCACCCTATCCTTAGGGGTCTAATTGCACTTTAAAGACCTCAAATTAATATTCTATGTCTATTGGGCACCTTTAGCTTATAAAATAGAACTTTCACACTTTATGCGATTTAGTCCATTTTCGCGATGAAGTAAGAAATCGCTAAAATTAAGGCATCAAAATTTTCATGCACTTATACAATCATGCTCTAACTCATAAAATAACATGAAGATAATTTTCTCTAACCTCGGATTAGTGATCCTGAGATCACTATTCTGACTAGCCCCTAAATCGGGCTATTACAATAATGGCTTCCTTTTTCTTATTTGTTTTATTTATTATTTACTTATTTCATGAATTACCAAATTATCCTTAGTAATTTTATTTAAATTTCCATTAATTTAAACCCATTTTTGTCCATCCATTAAGCAAGTGGTCTAATAGCAACAAAATGACTTCATATTTAATAAGTCATGACAATTAAACATTTTAACAATTAGCACACAACTTTTGCATTTTACGCGATTAGGTCTTTTTCACAATCGGCACACAAACGATAAAATTTTCACACAGAATTTTCACACATGCTTAATCACATACTGTAAACACTAAAAATAATATTAAAATATTTTTTTAACCTCGTCTTTGTGGTGTCGAAACCACTATTCTGACTAGGGTCTAAACCAAGTTGTTACATAAAACCTTATTCGTACATGCAACTACTTGATGGACGTACCGGATTAATAGTTGATCATTATAAATTGATCATCTTTATATTAAGGTTACACAACAAAAAACACATTAAAAATTGATAGAAAGTTTATAGTCTCCTTCGCTTATGGTTTGTGTAACATTAAGCGAAAAGGTCAAGAGAGAAATTGATTTATCGTGGTGTTATTTTTCATAAAACCCAATGACCAACTCCAATTCCACATCAAGTAATTCTTACTTTTGAAAATCATATTATTTTAAAGATCCTAAAATCATTGTGTTAGGCTGTCTAGACCTAGAAAAAACAAAACCTACTTGACAAAGCATCCGTTCTAAGTTATCGAATATTGGCTAGACATTCAATAAACTTGAGCAGTTGTAATTAAAACAAAAGATGCACAAATTGTAACACCCATACTTGACCCGACCACCAAGTCTAAGCTACGGGATGCCACATACATTGCCAGAGCAGCTACGATTCCATTTAACCTTTTGTACATGCAACTAACCACATTACGCAATCTCAATATATTTTTCAATTATATTTGTGTCTTAAACGAACTTACAAAATTTCTTTTGCTAACTTGAGGTTGAATTAGATTAAATTGTAAAGTTTCAAAATATTAGGTTGACGTTGAGACTTTGGGGGTTCCAGGTCATGACGTGAAAGGTTCAACGTCACGATGTGACCGTTTGTTTCCCAAAAGGTCCAAATGGTACCAAATTGCAACACCTATGCAATCAATCCAATATCTCAAACATGATATTTCAGCAAACTTTCCAATTCTATAAGATCATTTCTAGCTTTTAAGACCATATAAGCACATAGATTATATAAATTACCATTTCTAGTTTGGTACTAAATCATTTCATCCAACCTATTATCACATTTGCATTTCAAGTCCATTTCAACTCCAACATTCTCAAATCACAACATATGCAACTCCATTTGGTCATATTCACTAACCATTACCTACTTTAAATAACATGATCACATGATATACAAATCGACTTTATCATGACCCAAAAGTCAATGGTATCAAAAACTACGATTTTGAGACCCCGTTTTCGTAAACCAAGCTTGTAAATATTTCTATTAAATATTTATGAAATCATTATATAGGTGAATTAAATTTTGGACAAGTAATTTAGCCAAACTAGTGATTAATTAAGATAAAATGACTAAATTGTAAAAATTTACAACTATGGATTTATAATTGGCTAAAGGCTTAAGGACTCATACAGAAATTAAACCAAGTTCTAAAATAGAAAATATACCATTTTAGTAATATAGTGGATGATAAGATATGGATTTTGTTTATAATTTATATTAAATCATAATTAAGAATTAAATTTGTATGATTTATAAAATAAATAAATATGAAATCATGGAAAGAAAGAGAACACATTTCTCTTTTCTTCCTTAAGCAGTCAAAACCTCCATTGTTAAGGAGAAAAGAATCGACATTAAGGGTTTTTACTTAGTTCAATTTAGTCATTTTCTTATAATTTTATGTTTTTGAGATCATGGGAGCTTAAGCTAGCTAGCCCATGTATCAATTTGTAAAATTGTTAAAGTTTTGAAAGTTTCCCTAATTGAGAGTTGAAAGTTTTAGGTGTTAAATTAATAGATTTTAAGCTTAGATGTGAAAACAGATTAAATTATGAAGCTAATTGATAGTTTCGTATATTAAGGACTTGGCTATAGACGTAAGAAATAGGAGGTTCCTAATGGAAAATAGTGAAATCAGAGTACAAATTGGAGTTTTAATTTGAAAGTTATGTCAGTCTTGATTTTAGGGACTAAATTGATTAAATTGAAAATTTTTTATAAATTAATAATTGAGATATGAATTGATTGATTATTGATAATTTTGTATACTTATGTTAATCCATAGCTAACGTCAACCCAAGTTCCTCAAGAGGGAAAGGAAAAGTTAAAGTTGTCGATGAATAGTTTTAAATTTCTAGTTTGTAATTCTATGATTCAGGAATCTTTAAATTGTTGAATGTTTATACCATTTTGCATTTCATGGCATTAGAGATAAGTATTAATGGCCTCTTTAGATTAATTGATGAGAATTGGATTTGAATCTCGAACTAGGGACTAAATTGAATAAATTAAAAATTTTTGTCTTGCTTGGAATATTCAATTAGTATTGAATTGAATTAGAACATGTTATAATATGCATGGATTGATAAATTGATGATGAACTTAGCATGTTAATGTATCAATTGAGATGAATAATGAAATTGGAATTTGTTACCCTATTAGCTATACGGACTATGTCGGATATAGTTGGCATGCCACAGGGTTAAAGTACTGAGTAAAACCATCGTTATCAGGCAATCTGGGGTGGTAGATAATGTGCATTGAGTCATCATTATCGGGCAATCTGAGGTGACAAATTGATCGAGTTGAGAAATCGTTGCCAGGCAATTTGGGGTGGTATTAGACATCGTTATAGCATCATCATTGCCAGGCAACCCGGGGTGACAGATCTGTGTATCTGTACTAAGTTTGTGTCTTGTTAATAGGGTTAAAATGAAATAATTGGACAAATGTTAATGAAATGAAAAATTATGGAAATATGAGACGTGATACTATTTGGTTTAAGTTGAAAACGAGCCTTGAGGGCCGAATATGTATAAAAAGCTACTAGGCTCGGTAATGAATGAAATATTAATATGAAATGGAGTATATTGGTCTAAATGATGATATTGAGTATTGAAATTTCAATGTTGTAATAGATAGCAAATTGAATGAAACTGGTTGAATATAAGTGAATGATAAACAACAGGGCAAATTTGTATATCCATGTATATGATGTATTCCATGTTAACTTGTCATTAGATATATATGTATATATATACTTGTAGTAGTGGTGGTATGGAATTAGACATGTTAGATACATGCTTGATTTTGAAGTGATTTAATTGATATTAGTTTACATTTATTCTTATTAATTTGAATCTTAGGATTACCACTGAACGATTTGCTCAGAGTACAGTTGTTTTTCTGTGCCCAGGTTAGTTGATTTTCGAGCAAGCTGCTAGTAGAGTTTAGCATCTAGAGAATGATTCCCGACTCAGTAATGTGTGTATATCCCGTTTTGGTTTAAGTTGGTGTGTACCTAGTTGAGTCATGTTTTTGGATTGCTTTAAAGTTCTTGAGACTTTTTGGATTTGGTATTTTATGTTATGTACATATGCTTGTTTAGATGACTATAATGTCCAATGAAATTTTGCCTATATGTTCTTACTATAAATGGATGTAATGTTAATGGCCTTTGGGGAAATTTAATGGTAATGTGTGAAACAAATATGAATTGAATAGTGAGATAGTCCAATTGATGCTTAGGTACATTGTGATTAAGATATGAAAGTGCATAGTTGAATCTAGTAGATGGTATACACTGATTACCTATGAATTAGTAAGGTTTGAAGTATTTATTTGAAAAGGTTGAATGATTGAGGGTGATGAATAAATGTATGTGTATGTATACTTCATGACCTTGGATTTGGCATATGCTTATGTAAATGATAAGGAAGGTTGGTATGCTTGATGAATGATTGGAATTGTGTGTGTGTTGATTGTATTTTGGGGCATATTATGGTATAATTTGAGTTTAGTTTGAAATGAAATATGTACCAATTGCATATTATGGAAATTGTTTATGAAGTATCGATACTTTGAGTAGGCTATCGGTACTTAACATTTTTCAAGCCATTTTTCAAAAACAAAATCCAGAAACAGTATCGATACCGTACTTAAGTATCGATACTTTATATTATAATATCGATACTTTGAAAAGGTATCAATACGATTGTTATTTTGTTAATTTTTGGCAAAACATCGAACCTTAAATTGATATTGATACCAAGATATCAGTATCGGTACCTAGATGTGAGCATCAGTACTATGAGCCTAGTATTGATACCTTTTCATTTAAATTGATTTTATGAACATCGAAACTAAAAATGGTATCGGTACCTATCAAGGATATTGATACCAGTTCTGAAACTTTGAAAACTTTGTAATTTGGTCCTATTTAATGTTCAGATTAGAAATTGAGCATTCGTAAGCTCAATTGATCTCAAAAAAGTTTGTTTAGTGTATGATGATTGTATTATGAAATGTTTTAGTGTTTAAAAATTTTAAGTACAATGTTTTCAACGGTAGTTGCTCCGGTAATGAATGTGACATTCTGTTACTCAAACCTGACGATTGGGTCGGGTATTGGGGTGTTATAGACTCAAAACCTAGGTACATGTTATATTTTAAAATAGATAGGGATTATACAAACATTCTTGAGTCGAGTCTTCTGATTGGATGTTGAATTATGCTTCAGGACTTCGGAATCTACAATAAACTATGCATGGAATAAATAAACTGTACACTAAGCGATAAAGCTCAGTGGTACTTTCATGATTCAAGCCAATAATAAGGTAACATTAACCATATGAACACAAGTAATACATGTTCTATAACCAACAAATTCAATTGCTATACATATATCATTACTGGCATAATGCACCATTTCATTTAAATAAGTTTATGTACACATATCAATTCATACAATATTCATGCCAAATACCAAGTAAGTGCATGATTCCATTTAGACAAATTTATAGACATATACATAATCAATTCAAGTTTTACATTCAATCAATTTATATACCATTTATACCAAGTATCATAATTTATGCAAAGTCCCCATTTAATCAAGTTTATATACATATACTATCTAATACATTATTATAACAGAACATCTCTATCTCATTTCTTTTCATTCTACCTATCCAATTCTTTTATTCACACTTTCTCGAATCATTTGATTTGTTTCATTTCCCTGTTGGCCCTTAGGGCTAATAATATTAGAATCGCATGATCTTTCACATGCTTTCCGTATTCATGTTATACATATATGCAGATATGATATCATTTCATACTATCATTTTCAATTCAATATCATTTATCAAGTTTATATTCTATAATCCGATGCTAAAATTCAATTTAACATTTTACACAATGTAATCTTAGTAAAAACAGGCTCAGACACGTGTGTGAACTACACCACACCAAGATAACTTATATGAGCATAAACTACACCACACCAAGATAGCTTATATGCTTATCAATCCATATGACATACTATCATCAAATTCATATTATCACATATTCAACACATTATTCCATACCATTTTTATCATCAATTCATAATATAAGATATTTATCATTTTATATCATTCTTATTTCTATTTTATTAATTTCAGTCTAGTTCTCAATATTCAGTATCAACAATCACATATCAAGTCATAAGACATTTAAACATCTTACCTCATTAACTTGTATGTTACAATCATGCACACACACACACATACACACACACACACACATATATTGTACTCAAATCATGAAAATACAAACCGAAATCACGGTTACTCGTTTACGACTTTCGCTTTTCCTTTCCCCCGTGACGGCCCATCATCGTCTTTCACTACGATTGATAATTCAATAAATAAAACTATATCACATTCAATTCAATCCACATTTGAATATAAAGCCACAAATATTTTTCATTTTATTCAATTTAGTCCCTATACTCGGGATATGTGTATCTTCCGATATTTAGCATTGGATCAAAATATGAATTCACATTGTCTCATTAAGGACCTTATAATTTCTATTCATAGCATAATTTCATGATAGGTTTTCAATTTATTCAATTTGGTCCCTAATGTTACAAAGTTAACTAACAAGCTTATTTAGCTTTACAATTTAGTCCTTATTATGATCTAAGCTTTATATCTATCAAATTCAAGTCTAATTCATAATCTCTCAATAATGGCAACTTGCTAAAAACTTAACAATTGAAATATTGATACATGGGCTATCTAAATCAAGTTCTCATTATCATAAATCTACAAAATATACATCAAATTAGCTTTGTTACCTTAAATACTTGGATGGTCGAATGCAAGGTTTAACAATGGTGATTTTCTTTCTTTTTCTCTAAGGATGGTTGAAGATGATGAGAATAATTTTTTTCTTTCTTTCCATTTGATTTAGTTTATATATATACCTTAATTAACTTAATTAACTTGGTTTACTTAGTTAACTTAAGTATTATTATAGTTTAATTAATTCTTAATTAAACTTAATGGAGTCTATCATCTTCATCCACTATTTACTATTGAAAATTGGTTAATTAACCATTTTGATCCTTTGAATAATTTCTATCTAGGCCCCCAAGCATTTTCTTAGTTAAAACTCAATAGTGATTGGATTTTTACAATTTAGTCCCAGAGATTTAATTAACTACTTTTTTTGGCTAAGTTACTTAATCGATCTTTATTATAATTTTATACTAACTCTGTAAATATTCTTATTTTTATATTTACGGACTCGTTTTACGAAAATGAGGTTTTGAAACCACGTTTTCTGGCACCACTAAAATTCGAGTTGTTACACTAACACTAAAGAATAAAAAAAGAATTAAAGCACAAATAAGTTTAAAAAGTTCAAACTTCAATATCATCTTTGACTAAAAAAAGGGTTAGAAACCCATAAAGAAACAAAATAAAACTAAGAATGCCTATGCCTAAGTCTTCCCAAATATTAACCTAATAATATCTATTTATAGGGAAAAAATAACAGAATGGAGAAAATACAAAAATGCCCTTAATTAAATAAAATAAAAATTTTCTTGATTTCTTGACAATTTGTGCATCAAACTTCTAGGCCATTTTCACACATCTTCCTGCCACTTTTTGGGATCAATTGTGTAATAATTTGGATAAATATTTCAATTCCCTTAGAATCCTTATATTATGAGCCCAAAACGGAGGTCTATATCTCAAGTTATAGCCAAAATACTAAAGCTTCACTATGTTAAAAGTCCAAACCACAAAAACTTGCTAAAAATAAGCTTTAAGCTCTTTTTTCTCTATGTTAAAAGTCCAAACCACAAAAACTTGCTAAAAATAAGCTTTAAGCTCTTTTTTCTTCAATTATTCCCTAAATTAATAATAAATAAAATTATCACTTTCACATTGTTTATGCAATATTAGAGTTTTGATTTGTACACTACAAATCTATCAATTAGTGACGAATAATTGAGAACATAAATATCATATCTCAAGGGGGAGAAATATCATAAATAAATGAGAAATTACGCACTTATCACATTATTTATGTAATATTAGAGTTTTGATTTGTACACTACAAATCTATCAATTAGTGATGAATTTTCTGTGTGACACTTAAAATAACGTCACAGAATATATTGTGAACGCGACGAAAATGATTAATTATCATGTTCGATGGTTGATGGTATATCTTGTATGACAATTTCTAGAAACCTCATAGGTTTTTGTCACTATATATGTTTGGCACCAAAATTTACATTAAACAAAATTTTGGAGGGAAATGTTTTAATGATAGTCTAAAAAAACTGTGACGAGTTTTCATTGTCACAAATGTAAATTCCAATTAGTGACAAATTATAGTTATTTTTAGATACTTTTAATTTTTATGTCACTATTATTAATAAGTTTTATTTTTGCAAAATTTGATTCGTCATATTTATAATACATAAAAGGTGACATTATTTTTATCACAAAAAGAGATTTAAAATGACAAACATAATAATTTGTCACTCATTATTTTTATTATATTTTATAACGATTTTAAGAAACATCATGAGATTATGTCACTTAATGTTTGGTTCAAAGAAATAGAAAAAATATATTTGAATATCATTTTGAATTTTTTTTAAGTTTGTCATTAATTTGAAAATTTATTAGTGACGAATTTTTAAATTTTTTGTTTTATGAATATTATTTTTTTGGTAAATAAAGTAAATTAATCCATTACATCAAATCCATGTTGTTCTGGCTATCTTCGACTAAGTCATCATGAACAAGAGACAAGACATGATTAGATGGTTACAGGAAACTATAGAAACCTTTCTCCCAACCAAGAACTTGCTTAATCAATGCATCTGCAACTCTATTACCTTCCCTGTTAATGTGTTGAACCATAATTTTCCATTGTTTATGAATCATCATTTTCACATCACGAGCCACTGCAAACTAAGGGATATCAAACATAGGTTTCTGTATTAGTTGAATGACCTCCAAGCTGTCCATTTCAAGAATCACTTGCTTCTAGTTGCCAAGCTTATTGTAGTTTGTCATAAGCTCCCACAATTCCGCTTCAATGACCCAACATACACCAATCTTGCATGCAAAACCTTATGAATAATATTTTTAATCTCGTGTGATTATCATAAATATACTTTATAAGTGACTCTTTTGGTTTGTCATTACTATGAAAATTATAGTGACACACATTTATGTTACTAAATATTTTTGTATTAATGACAATAAAATTATCACCTAAATGCTTAACTTTATATGACATTATAAGTAGCATCATACTAATTTATATGAATATATAACTTTTTTATTATCTATCATATATATTTATTAATTAGTGATAATATCTTTGAAACAGGATTGATGATGGAATTGATGAAACTACTAAACCCTTTATTATTATAAAACAACCACTAAATTTTAAATAATTATTTGAGTAGTTATTATTATTTGGAACCGAAGCTGTGTCACCTTTTATCTATTATTATAATAACAAAAATGAAAAAGGACATCTAACGTACCTTACAGTTCGACTCATGGCGAATTGTATAACTAGCATAATGGATAACAAATTATGGCTGGAAATTTAGGTTTAAATATATATATATATATGAATATATTTATTTATAATTCTTATATATAGAATGTAACAATTGGGTTTAAAAGTTGATATTTAGATTTAAGGTTTAATCACCTGAATAAATTTTAAATATATAATATTATTTATAAATATTATATATAAAATAAAATATTAAATATTTATTTATATTCGAGTTGTGTTAAGCTCTAGTTATTTTTTTAAAAATAAATTTAATTTTTTTACTCAAACTCATAATTCAATTTTATTTTAGTTCAAACTTTCTTAAATTTTGAGCAAAACTCTAGACGTTCGCTGTAGTGCAACTCTTGAAAGTAAATTAAAGAAGCTATCAATCTAAATCTTGTGCGGATGGCAAGTTTGTGGTACCGCTCAAAGTTGTATTAAACGATAAAATAGAATTGTTGCAAAAATTATAAGACGGTGATAAAAAATAACATTCTAGCTATCACAAAATTATTCCATCGGTTTGTTTAATTTAATTAAATAGATTGTTAAAACTCATAAAATTAAACAAAAAATTAAAAAAATATTAAAATAGAGAAAAATCAATTCAGTCGATTTCGGGTGGTTTGTTGGTCAATCGATCTAACCTCTTTCCTAGAGTGATACTCGACTTGTTTCCTGTCCAATCAGTTTGATTGATATATCCTATTTGATTTAAACAATATTAACTACCATTATATGCAATATTTTTAGAATTGGACTGGTGATCGAACCGGTCATGCTATCGGTTTGTTAGTCTAATTGGTTTGGTCGCTTCGATTAAATAAATTATTAAAAAATTCATAAAAATAAAAATATTAAAAAACCCTGTTCAACTGATTTTTTTTCTCGATTCAACTAGTTTGTATTGATTCCTAAATTAACCGATTCAAAACCCCTCTCCAAACAGATACCCCACCTGATTCTCAATCTAATCTATTTAATTAGTTAATTCGATTCGATTCAAACAACCTTTATTATATGCAAATTTTTAGAAAAACTTTTGGTCGTTATACTAACGGATGTTTTTATTATTCTCGTCCATATATATTTTATAAATTTAATTTTATATTTTATAAAACACCCTGTATTTACGAACAATTTTATTTTTATGGTCGGTATAGGTTTTTAAATTTTAGTGATCCTTCACTTAAAACCCCAACTCATTTTATCCCTCCCATTAGGTCCTTCAATAGTAGAGGACTCCTGTTTGCTTTTGGTAGCTCATGGGTTTTGCTTACTCAATTTGTTTTTAGTTTTCTCGATTTTCTTTATTCTTTTTACAGAGTTAAAATTGGATGGAGGCAAAAGACTTCGACAAGCCACGATGCCTTCATTCAACCCATATCCACTAACTCTTGTTTCATGGAATTGGAGTTTCACTTTTCTTGAGTCCAAACATATACAAAATTTTTAAAATAAAATAGTTAAGTTTATTTTTTTCGGTAGTTTATAACTTATTTTTTTGAAATTAATTTTTTTATTTGATGTTGACGTTTTGGTTGAACCGATTTGATGCATTGGTAGATATGGACTTTTTTACTTTTTTTCTTTATTTACTTTCCTGATTTTCATTTTCTTTTTTGTTTAGAGGTTAATCATTGATTTGTTTATTAGAAACTGTATCCGAAATTGCATTTCTTAGTTGCAATGTTATAATAGAGCTCAAGTAAACCCATTAAAAAAAGATTAATCCTCTTTAGAGTATTTGGTAGTTTGTTGAGTGTTCCTGTGTGTCTTTTAGATGGGTGTAGTTGTGTATTTATATGATATGATTACTATTCACAGATGTGCTATCGTAGATAGGTTCTATGCATGTCGACACGTACTCTACTCTAGGTTTAACACGTGTTTATATGATGTGGGTTCATCTATGTGATGGCGTGCGAACCCACATCGTGTGGTTCCATAGAAGGTTATTAGTGCCTTACCTGTGAACTCATAGTGTCACGCGAACTTGAACTGCGAACCGTGTAGAACTCGACCCGGACTCAATCGAGTTATGGGTTAGTAATAGTGAGTATCATAACAATTTGTCCCCCACCTGGTTCGAAGAAGAGTTATAAATTGACTCTTTTTGGAACCCGGTTCTATGAGACGAGAGGTAACATAAGGAGAAGCTTATTGAATACGCTTTATACCTTAACTTACAACATACACTTCGCCACGTGCCAAGAAAGGGTACAACTGTACGCAGCTGATTATGCCTTTACTCTCGAATATATGAATCGCTAAAGTGTAAAAAACTCATTTAAAAGGAGGTTACTTTAGCCCTAAAATTACATTATTTGAATATGAGATTGTAGAGAATAAGCCATTGTTGAAAAGAATAGTGTAACAGATCGATTTAGGGGCTAGTCGGAACAGTAATCTCGAGATCACTAATCCGAGGTTAGCGAAAATTATTTTCATGATATTTTATGAGTCAGAGCATGATTATATAAGTACATGAAAATTTTGGTGCTTTATCGTGAAAAAGGACTAAATCGCATAAAGTGCAAACGTTCTATTTTATAAGCTAAAGGTGCCTAATAGCCATAGAATATTAATTTAGGGTCTTTAAAGTGCAATTAGACCTCTAAGAATAGAGTGGCAGGCCATAGGAGACAAAAATTGACAAATTGGTCAAAGTTGGTAAAAGTTGGTGACTAAATTGACTTGTATTGATAAAATAAAGAAAGAAAAGATATCATCTTTTCTTTCCATCTTCCTCCACCGAAAATAGCAAGAAAAATTTAAAAGCTCAAAATTTCAGCAAACTCTTCTCCCTACAAGTAAGTGATTTTAATGGTTTTTCTTGAAGATAGTTGTACTTTTAGAACCCCTAGAGCTTAAGCTTTCTAATGAGGGGACTATCTTGCAATATAGTGAAAAGATTAGAGTTTTTCCATGAGAGCTTTCATTGTTATTTGCTGCATTTTTATGGAAGAAAATGAGTATTAGTTGTTAGATAAACAACTTTTGTGAAAGGTGTTACTATGAAAACACCTAAATGGACCTTGTTGTAAAGGTTATAAAGTTTGTAGTAAATGTGTTAAATGTTGGGTTTTGATGATAGCCATAAGAGAAATAAATGTTCACCTAGGCTTGTTGAAGGTAGAAATTTGATTAGAATTAATTTTCGAGCCTAAGGGTAAAATGGTCATTTTGCCAAAGTCTAAGGGCAAAATAGTAATTTTACCAAAGCATGATTATTGAAATGCTTTTATTAATGTGATGATTAAAATGAGCTAATTTGTTATTATAGAGCAAGAAGAGCCAAGAATCAACCTCGAACGGGGAAAAAACAAAATATCGGAGTAAACCGACAATCTAGCCTATTTTGAAAACGAGGTAAGTTTGTATGAGATGAATTCAATATTTATGCTAGCATGTTTGAGAATGTTTGGTATTATAATGATACATGGTGTTCTATGAAATCGAGTATTTATATTAAATGTGAAAGATGCTAAAAGTCGAGATGTTGAAGTCCCGATTGGACTATAATAAATATGATAATACTACCATTGAGACGTGAGATGGATAAGGTCCTGTGTAAGACCATGTCTGGGACATGGCCTCGGCACCGAATTGAGATCCCGTATAAGACCATATCCGGGATATAACTTCGATATTGATTATGAGAATCGTATAAGACCATATTCGGGATATGGCATCGGCACTCAGAGGTGACCCCATGTAAGACCACATCCGGGATGTGGCATTGGTTTCGTATTTATGCTAATGGTTATGAATATGCATCTTTGAGCATCCCTAATGATTTATCGGGATGAATAGATCAGCTTAGAAATTGAAACGAGAATTTTATTAAAGTTATGTGATTGAGTTAACACAAGTACTTCTGAGTAATTCACGAAGAAACATTTACAATATGTGGCATGGTATGTGTTAAATAAGGGCAAGTATGAGTAAGTATGGCAAGAAGCCTATAACTTTGTGTATGGTTAATTAATGCCATGGATGAATTTTATCATGAGCTTATTATTGCTATTTATTTCCATGCAAACTTACTAAGCTTTATGCTTACCCCTTTCATTGGCCTTTTCCTTGTAGTATTACAAACTTTCAGAAGCTTTATGCTTCTGATAGACAAAAGTCCTATGCTGATCTAAAAAGGAAAGATATCGAGTACACTGTGAGTGACTTCGTATTTCTTAAGGTAACTCCGTGGAAGAAAGTTATGAGGTTCGGTCGTAAGGGCAAGTTAAGCCCTAGGTTCATTGGGTCGTATCGGATTCTGAAGCGTGTAGGACCAGTTTCTTATCAGTTAGAGCTACTTCCGGAGGTAGACCGTATCCATGATGTATTTCACGTCTTGATGTTGAGGCGGTATCGGTCTGATCTATCTCACGTTGTCTCTATTGAGGAGATTGAGGTTAGATTGGATTTGACGTTTGAAGAGAAGCCGGTTCAGATTTTGGATCGAGATGTTAAGGTTCTGAGGAGGAAGTCCATACCGTTAGTGAAGGTTCTGTGGCGGAATCATGGTTCTGAGGAAGCCATGTGGGAACCTGAGGACTCGATGCGTCAGTAGTATACTCATCTATTCGGATCAGGTAAATTTCGAGCTGAAATTTCTTTTAGGGTGTAGAGTTATAACCCCCCGAATAATTTAATTTTGTTTCTGTGAAACTTGACATATGTGTGTATCTGCTTCCGTGGTTAAGTGTTTTGGGTGCGTGTATGAGGTCTTGGGTTCAAGTCCCACTTTTGGAAAATTTTGTTATTTTCTTGATCCAAGCCTTATCCCTGTTTGGTGAGTTATATTACATTGTTTGTAAACTCATATCAGAATAAGCTTGCTGGTTCGAATGGTAAGAAGTTAGCTTGCCCTGAGGTATCGTATTCAAATCCTTGTACAAGCATGGATGTTAATTTTTGCGACGGTTGCGTGATAGAGGTTCGATGGAAGTGGAATTCTGAGGTAGTTGAGAGTTAGTGGGTCGGCTAGTAGTGGGATAATGTGGGGGTTGAGATATTGTGGGAATTAATTTGAATTTTTATTTTAATTTCTCAATTTTTTTCCTTTCTCTCTCCGATGTTTTCTTCTCTGTTCCACTATTAATTTCTTTTTTTTTCTTTTTCGATTTCGGTCTTATTTCTTCCTTCCATTTTCGGTCCCTTCGTGTGCTTCGTAGGTAAGATTTCGTTGTGGGTTGAGGTAGTTGTTGTGTATATTTTAGTTTCTGTAGGTGTTTTGGGCTGATTTGTTATACCGTTTTGAAATGTGTTTCTCAGGGAATCTAAGACCCTTCGGTTGCGTAGTGAAGTTTTGAGATTGCTGTTGTTGAGGGTTCTGTTCACTCTGAGGGTGCGATTGCTTCGAAATCGTACCAAGTTTGTACTTCTAACACGAAAAATTGAGCTTTGGTGTGTGCGAGACATGGCCGTGTGACGGAATGAGTGTGGCCATGTAAGCCACACGGGCTAGGCCAAATTGGGCGTGTGGGCCCACACGGGCATGTTGGCCCAAAATTTTGAAATTTTTCCTAGGGTCGTATGGGTAGTTCCGATCAACTGTGGGCCTACCGTAGGGTTGGTAAAGGCTAACCAAACCCTAATTTTTGTGATCTGATATTCTGATAATTTAATCTGAGTAGGGCAATGATGTGTACATCTGACTGTTCTGTTTGAGTATACATATATATACATACATATATATATATATATATATATATATATATATATATATGTTATCTGTATACAGGCATGTTAAGCATGTTAATTCTATATTTTGTATCTGTGTTTGCGGTAGGATTTGCATATGTGGAAGAAGTGATCAGTACGACGACCTTTAGCCTATATTCTGGCAGTTTGACTGCATATTATTCTGTCATGTGTCGTATTGACACTATATGGTGTGTTGGGATGGGTGGGTGTTTTTAACCCTACATGGTGTGATGGGATGATCGGAGATAGTGTGTAGAGGATGGGGCTAGGATTCTGTATATCTTTTCTGCTTATCTGATTCTGCTATCTGTATCTGTCATGAACTTAGGTCTAAATCTGTATTTGACTGTATATGAAATTCTGTGAATGTTGCATGACTATTTATGTTGGGTTACACACTAAGTTTACGAGAACTCACATCTGTTTGTCTGTTCTGTTAAGGTAATCCACAGACTTAGGCAGATCGGTGCGATGGAGGCTCAGTAGTGACCACTCGACCAAGATCTATTTTTATTTTGTAATAATGGTTTTAATGTAAAATCTAGTTTTCGTGAGAGTTTGTAATTTTTAGGACTTTCTAGATTGTATGGTTTTAACCTTTGGTTTTGGGTTTCTTTTTGCTTTCTTTTCCTCAATGTTGACAACATTACGCAAACAAATGGTTTTAACAAATGGTTTTTTCTTAAACATGAGCTTGGTTTTGTTTTAAACAATTTCTAAACTTCCGCTGCGAAATAAATGGTTAACTTTAAAGAACAACTTATAACGGTTTCAGTAATGAACATGTTTTATAATACCTAGACGTTTTATCAAATAACTAAACATGGTTTTATCGAAGTATCGTCAGTTTCAAAACCCTTCTTCGTAACACTCTCGGATTCGGGCATAACATCTAGGTCATGTTTGGGGTGTTACAATTTGAGTTATTCGAATTGTAAAATTCAATTTGACTCGAACTCGAAAATTGAATTAATTATTCAAGTTAACTCGAAAAGATCGAATAACTTGATTCAATTAACTCGGAATTCAATTTTTTTTTTTGATTTTTTAATCAAATTTGCACTAACTATTCTTTAATCTTTGTATAATAATTATAATACATATGTAATAAGCATTTTCCTCATGTTATTACACTAATAACTAAATGAGGTATTAGTGTAATGGATTAAAGTTTTCCTCCATTCGTCCTTCAACTTTTGTCCTTTTGCCTCATCTTCATGCATAGGAGAGGGTAAAATTCGATCAAAATCGCTTCAATCAATTAAACCGATAAAATTGATTAAATCAATTCGATTAAAATATATTTTTTTAGTTAGGTCAAATATTAGTTATTTTTTTATTTGGAAGGTCAGTTATTGGTTATCAAAATTCATTATCTAATCAGCAGATTTAATATATAAAATTTTTATTTACTTTAAATATATTTATAATATATAATAAATATATATAATTTACTAAGTCCATTAGGTTCTTTTTTTCATTTGGTACAAACATTCACTAATTAATTGTCTCATCCTTATGCCTTTCATCGTCTGCCAATACTTCACCAGTTCATCGTCACCTTGTGCAAAAGAATTTCTAAATAAAAAAAAAAAAAAAAAACCATAGTGAATTGAATTGAATAAAACTATTTTTTTTATTTATTCCATTTTTCAGCTTAATCTATTTTCATTTTCAGTTTAATTAATTTATTCGATAGATTTTCGATTTTGATATTTTAAACTAAACAGTTCATTGAGACCATAAGTCTATAACCCATTTACATACACAAATTTA
Organism: Gossypium australe; assembly: GCA_005393395.2. Classification (NCBI taxonomy): domain Eukaryota; kingdom Viridiplantae; phylum Streptophyta; class Magnoliopsida; order Malvales; family Malvaceae; genus Gossypium; species Gossypium australe. The sequence goes on along the minus strand of CM016617.1, from coordinate 109,491,956 downwards.
AATTTGAACCTTAAACCCAAATACTAATTAAAACTTAATATTGTTAAGAGCTCAAACCCATTAAAGTTTAAAACCTCATACACATTAATATTTAAAACACAAATTAATAATTTAATTTTTTATGATATTTATTTAATTTTTATCATTTAATATATAAAACAATCCCAAATTGATATATACCCATTAAGAACAATAGAAGATATGGAAATTGTATTTTGGCAAGAAAATAAATATTTGTTGAGTTTATTAAAAATTTGTTTGATTTAATTTTTAATAGTTTTATAATTAATTTGAAATAAATTCAAATTGAAATTAAAAGTAATATGTTATATGATATACTAAATTCAAGAAAGAAGAAAAGTGGAAAAAATTAAAAGAAAATTATAAGTAACTTAATTAAAATATTTTTTCCAATTAAAAAAAATCTAAAAACCAAAAAGCCGAATCGAACCGAAATTTTTATTCGATTTATTTGGTTTTGCTCCCTAGGTCAATTAAGTTTACTCGATTTTTGGTTTAAAAATTGAACCGAACAAATGCACCCCTCTAACTACAATGCCACTAATACCCCATGGGTATTGAAATGTACTCCATAGTAGACAACAAATTTGTATTTAGATTAAAAGTCGGTTAGGTCAGTTAACCGATCTAAATTAAGACGATTCGGTTAGGTTGGTTAAAATAATCTAAGATGGTCAATTCAATTATTATAAATTATTGTTGGATAAATTAATTAAATACAAATAACCAACCAAAATAATATCTTATACAATTGATTTGTTTTTCTTTTTAAAGTGTTACAAGCATAGTACAATTAAAGTACAAATATAAATACATGTTTGAATATCCACAAGTACCAAATTGTTACAATACAAACAAACTATTCGGTAACCATAAAGTAGAATCAAACTATTACAACACAAATGAACTAAAAATTGGTATAATAGAGGCTAAAACCAATGAATTGAACTAAAACTTATACATAATAATCACACAATGAAATTTGAAAACCTATGCATATAATTACGAATGATGTCTCAAATTTAGGTACTCAAAACCCAAAACTTTTATTTTTTACCAAATGTGTTAAGACCTCATTCACTACTTCTGTGAATGCGTAACCCTGAATTTGTGAATATGTGAGAGTGAAGAGCAATTTTATGTTTTTTTTGGGACTAGATATGACTGGTGTTTGGTGGTAAAAGTACTATAGGGGCCTTTATATTAAGAGTCAGATTGTATTTTGTCCCCTCTATTCAGAAAGGGACAAATTAGCCTCTATATGTTAAATTGAAGGAAAAATTAGTCCTCTTTGTTAAAAAAAATATCATTTTGTATTGTTAAAAATTGGAGTAGGTGGTAAAATAACAGGACAGTGATGCTTAACGTGTCATGTATACTTGATGTTGAAATAGAAAGATCAATTTTTAACAATAAAAATAAATAAAAATTTTAATAAACCTTTTGATTGCTTAGACGGATACAACAATGTTAAAAGATTCTAGAAATGTTTATAATTGACACTTGGTTGTTGCAATGCGTCAATTTGGTTCGAATAATAAATTCCACACGGCAGCCAACTCATTTTAAAATTCACGTTTTTGGGTTTTTTATTAGAAATGTTTATATTGTCAATGATTAAATGAAAGCTTAACCAAGAATTGACTATCTTCAATGTTGTGCATATGATAATAAATGTGTATTTAATTGGTATATAAAAAATTTATTAGGAATATGATAATCGTGAATATTATTTTATTTGAAACCATGAGTTGACTATTTTCCGTTTGTGGTTATTGCAATCAACTTATGGCCAAGGGTTATTCTAGATAAATCTCTAATTCTTTATTATATCTTTCTCTTCTAACTTCAAAAGGAGTAATGGTGAAATCCATAAACAAGGGAAAAAAAGGCACATTACGTACAAAATCAAAGTTGATGGATTTTTTATATAAAAAAAGTCAAAAATTTAATTAGGTTTTTATATAAAATTTTTAAATATAAAAATACATCAATTAAATTCTTCAATCAACTTTAATGTTGACAGGCAATTAATAATTAATTATTAAAGTTAATGATTAAAGGGTCTTTTTTTGTAGTGAATTTAGAAAAAAATTTTTGAAGATGAATTTAAATTATATGTTTTTATGATAGTAAAAATGCAATTCCTCTCTCTCTCTCTTTTTTTTAATAGCCTATATCTTTATAATTTTTAAAGAATTAAATCAAGTTTTTATCATTTTCTTGAGGGCCAAAGTGTAATTTTACCATTACTAATTTAAAATTTTATAAATTATAAAGGGCCTAAATGAAAAATTTTCCATTTTAGGGGAGGTCGGGACCTTGCCAATCCCCTAGATCCACACCTAGCCTTTTTGATGCATTTTGACAGTTAAGTACCCAATTAGTGCAAAAAAAAAACAGAGGCTTAATTGTTTTTTTTTTTTAAAGAGTTTGTAACATCCCAAAACTCAACCCAAAAAATTCGACCGGATTCGAGAAGTTACATTTACCAACGAAGTGAACCAAAACAATTTAATGACCAAATTCCTAAATTCCTTTCCGAAAATCATTTTCTTAAGCAATTTATTGAAACCAAAAGAAAGTTTTGCTTACATTGCACAAATGTTAAATCCCATTTATCACTTCAAAACAGATGGCAACCGAGTTGCTTTTTATGTATTAATTCCGTACTCAAAACAAAATAGTACTGTGAGAAAAACTGAAACTTTAAACCGAAATTGCAACGGCAAATTTGATTGTTCACTTTTAGTAGGAAATCCCTTAAATTATTATCTTAAAAATTGCTTATAAAATGCAAAATAACATTTCGATGAAATAAAATCCCATGCATGGCTTCAAAATTTAAATCCAAAGTACCAAAAGTCATAACCTTTACCACAATTTATATAATTGCCTTTACATTGAAAATACCTTATTAAACTTATGAAAAACTTATTAAAAACAAACCAAAACCAAGCATTCTGAGACCTCCAGTTTACCAAGTATAACTCCTAATCACGTGGTCTACTTGAAAACGAGAAACTAATGAAGTGATCTACGAAAGCTTAGTGTGAGTCTAAACGAATGTGAACGGACAATGTAGAAATAAATAATCGAACATACATGCAATAGCTTAATCTAAATCATATTCGGGAATCACTTCAAAGTGAAGCACCACAAAACATAAGCATTTAACTCATATTAACCAATAGAATCATATAATAGCAAACAATCATACATTCATTTTCAAATCATATCAAAACAGAACATCACATTACTCTATCATAATCAAGTCAGAGTACAGAATGCAAATCATGCTCAATGTTAACCTATCCAACCTTTACACACCATCTCTGTAAATCCCCCACACACCAATAAAGGTATACTAAGTCCTTTCCAACCTCTACACACCACTATCAGGTTATGGTGGACCCGTCCAACCAATTCACACCACGAAGAGGTCATTTGCCTCATTATTGTTATGCAGTCACACTGCTAACGAATTTATAATGTAGTTAAACTTCTAAATCAAACTTCCTTCTATTCGGAACAAATTCTCATACACAGATGCAAATGAGTATGCCAAACTCACAGAGCATATACATATATCGAATAAGATATTCTCACATTTTGATTATGAAATAACAGAGTCCACAAAATGCAAATTTTCTGATCAACATATCTACACATTTCCATATATCAAAATATTATACACGATGTCATATAACCAACTTAGGAACATAACCAAACCAAATATGAGAATTACACATATATACAAAATTATTCTTACAAAAACATGCCTTATGAAGACCTACCACAACCAGTATTCAAGTCCTAAACAATCCTACAGAGACTCACCCCAAGTCGTGTAACTTGTAAGTTGACCTAGTTTCTAAAGTGGCACACGACCGTATAGACTACCCGTGTGGCTGCTCATGTGGTTTGTAAACCACCCCAAAATTTGCCAAAAATCTTAAAATTCACTTCAATTCGATCCCTATAATTACATTAGTTTCAGAAGCACCCTTGGAAGACAATTCCCATGCACTAATGAACAATTGATTCGCCGTAATTCTACTGACCTGAAACTCAATTTTTCACACACATTCTAAACCTATAAGAAATTTCAATCCAATCCAAACAAAAGATTCAAAGGAACGATTTAACAATCACAAACCTCACTTACCCGCTAAAGCTTGACAACAAAAGTGTAAAAGAATGAATGAACTCCAAAGAAGTGCCAATTAATGATAATAACGTGGAACGATTGAGGCAACAAACAAATTTTTAAAATTTAACGATGAACAAAGAAAGAAGGAAATTAAGAAACATTGATGGACTGAAAAAGAAAGTAATGCTCAAAGAATACAATCCCAATAGAAGGATCAAAATCTGAATTTTGAGAAGAGGAAAAACCAAAATCATGGAGAAGGGAGATGCGACGAAAAAGTGGAAACGTGGAAAAAACTTGAAAATTTCTTTAGAAATTATGATTATTATTTTTATAACAATATTTAAAATCAAACATTAACCTCCTGAAAGCTCACAAGTGAACTTGAACTTGAGACCTAAGATATAAAAAAACTTAACCACTAAACTATTAAACTCATTGTTAACTTTAAAATGCAAGAAAAAAGCATAAGAGTCTAAACGAAACTACTGCCTCACTTGCGAATCTTAATTCTTTCAACCCTAATTTCGGGATGTTACAGAGTTTGAGTGTTTTTTTTTTATATATTTTGGCAGTTCAAGTACCTAATTGAGTAAAAAAAAAAGGCTTAATTACTTTTTTTTAGAAAAAGTTTGAGGACTTTCTACACACTCTTAAGCCTTAATTTTTTAACGTATCAAACAAATAGGTAAATTTCAATTTTATGAAATTGTCACTTGATTTTTTTTTTTAAAAAAAGTTATCATTTAAAAGGTTATCTTTAATTATTTTTATTAGTAAAAGACAATTATTCAATCATTTATTTTTTATATTCAAAGTATTATATATATATATATATATATATATATCAAATTTATATATTAAAAATTGAAGCCTTCCGAATTTGTGGCGAAAACATATTAGTCTAAAATTAAAAGTCAGTTGTTGAATTCTTAAATTCAAATATTAATTTCCTAATCTTTACTTTTTCCATAAAACAAACAATAATCCGATTAATTAATTTTAGTTTTTAAGTTATAAAATTACAGTAATTTAAAAAAATTAAAAAATAGTTATAAATAATATATTATAATTATTAAAAAAAATATTATATGATTGATAATCAAAATATAAAAAATACATAATGAAACTTTTTGAATTAAAATACGTATAGAACTCACATATAGCTTAATATTATAAATAATATATTATAATCATTACAAAGTATATATGTTTGAAATTTATGACCGCAATTTCACTATTTTGGGGTTTAGGGTAAATGATGACATAAAAATTCTAATATTAGATGAAAATTATTAAAATTAGTTATTATTTACAGAAATTCTATGTAGGATTTATGTTAACCCATTTTAATAGAGTGTGATTAAAATCATATAATTAACGATAGTGTTATATTTGCAAACTTCATTTTTTGTGATTACAATGAAAATTTATTAAAGTGGGACCACGGATTGTGTAATTTGTTGTTTTAATGATTAAATTATTTAAAATTGTTAGGATTTAATTGAAGTAGTGGTTAAAATTCTTTTCAAATGTTTAAATGATATGAGATTAAATCTCGTATCACTCTTCCCTTTCTCTTTTTTTTTTTTGTATAATTAATATATTATTCAAATCTATTTTATGGCCCATAGAAATTAATTTTTTCAGGGACTTATAATTACCCATCTTAATAATATTATCTTCAAAATTAAAATCTATAATTTTATTTTATTAATATAATACAACTTATCACGGAATATTTGTATGGTAAAAAAAAAGCATTGAAAGTTTAAGGTATGCGGAAATGATAGAAGTGCATGTAATTTTTTTTTTTTTTTGAGAAAATACCGATTGGACTTTATTAGAAAAGAATTGAAAACACCAGAAAACTAACCTAAAGAACACAGCAACAAGCCCCCGACACAACCCAATCACCGAGGCCCAAAAAAGAAAAGAAATGTAAAACCCAAAAAAGAAAAGAAATGAAAGACAACAAATTCAGTCACAAAGTCCAGCAATAAAAGAAAAATCTAGAAACGAACGGATAAGCATAACGTCCCATCAGACGTTCACTCCAATCGGCAAGGTATTAGCTGGCTCCCACGAACTTCTGTCCATTTCTATTCCCAACGCCAGCTATCATCTTGATAGCATTAACCCAAAACATTTTGAAATCTACTATCTTTCTTCTCCAACTTTCTGCCTTCCTCTCTCAATCCGGAATGCGCATTCCATTCTCCGCTCTGCTCCGTTGATGGTCCGAGAAAGGCCTTTCCTCCGGGTAAATCCCCTCACCTGTTCGTAACGCATCCCTTGCTACTGTGTGGGCTTCGTTATTGTTTCTTCTGCTGATAAATCGCATATAAATTTCTCGAAAAGATTGGCAATGGTGTTGAATGTCTCTAATAACTGCTCCCAGAACTGATCTGTCTCTCTCTATTTTATTGCACTTATTAATGACTATTTTAGAGTCCCCTAGTATAGTTATAGACTGAAACCCCAAAGCAATCCCTAATTTAACTGCTTGCAAACCTGCATGTGCTTCCGCCATAAACGGTGACGCAATGGTAGAATGAAAGGTCGACTTCGAGACAAGCCGCTCATTCCTATCTCCTTTCACCACCAAACCCGTTGCTGAAGTTGCCGTTCTGCTATCAAAAGCTGTATCGAAGAAAATAGTTGCATCTGTCCCCCTTAGATGTTGCCTCTGACAGACGTTATCAGCACAGGTATAGTTTCCTTCCCACGATTATTCAATATAGTTCTGGATCTTTCTTGATAATTCCCTTCCTGTTATTGTTTTCCTTTCATGAACAAACTGGTTCCTGGAACTCCACATAAACCACAAAGCACAATAAAAGACACGACATTGCCCGATGCTACCTCTCCCAAACACCCAAGTAAGCCATTCCCACAGATCAGTAATTGTAGAGTTAATGACCCAAGAAAGACTAATAATCTACCACATTTCTGTCGCTACAGGACACAGTCTAAAAATATGGTTGCAATCTTCTGTTGCATTCCGGCATCGAGGATAGGAGCTATCACTTACCACTCGTCACATGCTCAAGTTCTGGAAATTTGGAATAAGGTTCCACGATATGCGCCAAATAGTCATAAGAATCTTCGATGGAAGTTTTAAATTCCAAAATTTCCTGTAGAATTTTTTTGTATTGGCCTGCAATAATAATTCATTAGGATTTAGAGTAGTCTCCTGTAATAGTTGGTAGGCACTTCGTACTGTGAATTCACCAGTATGCGCTCCTCATAACTCTCTATTCCATCTTCTCGTATTGGCTTCAATTAGATCTGCTACTAATTTGATTTCTGTATTTGTATCGGTATTGGTGCTGCTTAAAATTGAACCACCTGAGATCCAATTGTCCTCCCAAACAGAAATCTGGTCCCCTTTTCCAACGTGCCAACACAGCCCACTTGCTAGTAACCCTTTTGCGGCCTAAACACTTTTCTAGGTAAGAGAAGGTACATTTCCCAATTGTGCATGCAGAAAATCTGAATTAGGATAATATTTCACCTTTAAAACCTGTACTAATAATGAATTCGGGTAATTAAAAAGCCGCCAACCCTGTTTGGCTAACAAAGCGATATTAAACTGGTCTAATTCGCGAAAGCCCAAACGCCCTTTTTCTTTGGAAACGCAAAGCTCCTTCCACAAACACCAATGAATACCCCTTTGATTTGGACCTTTCTGCCACCAGAATTTTGCAATTATTTTTTCAAGATCTGAACATAACGTCTTAGGAAGTAGAAAACAAGCCATAGAATACGTCGGAATGGCTTAAAGAACAGATTTAATAAAAACTTCCTTTCCCCCTTGGGATAAAAGTCTTGTACTCCAGTTATCAATTCTGTGTTTAAATCTGTCCTTTAAATTTTGAAATGCCTTCTTTTTCCTTTTGCCCACCATGTTTGGCAATCCCAAATAGCGTTCTGGGTCATTTGAACACCGGACACCTAGCATTCTGGCAACAATTCTCTTATCCTCACTGCATGTATTAGAGCTAAAGAAAACTGTCGATTTCTCAAAATTAACGATCTATCCTGAGCATTGTCTATATTCCCGTAAAATCCTCTTTAAAATACCAGCACCCCTCTCTGTCGCTTCCCCAAAAAGTATGCAGTCATCTGCAAATAATAAATGTGAGATTTGAAGACCACTTCTACTCACTTTAACTCCCTTAAAGTTTTCTTCGTGCTGTGCCAATCTCATTAGACTGGATAGGCCCTCCCCGCAGATCAAAAATAAGAACAGACTCAATGGATCACCTTGTCTAAGTCCTCTTGTAGGTGAAAAAATACTTCCAGCATGATTATTAAAAACCACAGAATATGAAACAGTAGAGATGTATTTCATAATCAAAAAAATCCATCTAGAGTCAAACCCCATTTTCTGCATCATTACCTCTATAAATCCCCACTCGACCCGATCATACGCTTTGCTCATGTCTAGTTTTACCGCCATCAATCCCTTCTTCCCTAATCTTTTCCTTCTTAACGTGTGAAGAATTTCATAAGCAACTAAGACATTGTCTGAGATTAATCTTCCGGGGACAAAGGCGCTTTGTGCCTTATCAATACATTTCTCCAAAACCCCTCTAAATCTATTCTCTATAGCCTTGGCCATTATTTTAAATTACATTACAAAGGCTAATTGGACGAAAATGGGAAAGATTAGTAGGGTTTTCCTTCTTACGAATAAGAACTATATGTGTGGTATTGATTGGACTAACCTCCATATGACCGTTGAGCTGTTGAAGGCAATAAGTTGAGACCTCAGCCCCCACAATATGCCAATATTTTTGAAAGAAAAGAGCCGGAAAACCATCTTCACCTGGAGCTTTTGTAGCTCCCATGCTTGCCAAAGCACCCCAAATTTCCTCCTGTGTGAATGGTTGGATCAGACCTCTATTGTCCTCTTCAGAAATACATTGCTCAACACCATTTAGGAGATGTTCATAATAACCTCTTGGCCCAGCTTGAAATAAATCTTGGAAATAAGCCCTTGCAAATTCTTCCATTTCTTGCATTTCCTCTGTTTCTCTACCATCACTGCTTTGTAACTTTTGGATGGTATTTTTTCGTCTCCTCTGGGTTGCCATACTATGGAAAAAAGCTGTGTTCCTATCCCCAAGTTTTAGCCAATTTACTTTAGCCCTTTGCTCCCGATAGCTCTCATCTTTATCAATCTTGAAATTTAATTGTAGCTTTGTATCGATCATCTCTGCCATATTATCATCAGTTCTCTCTGCTTCCAGTAAAGTAGACAACTTCACAGTCAGGGCCTCATTTTTTCGTTTTCTGGCTTTCCCAATTCCTGTATGTAATAGCCCAAATTTCAGTGGTGTCAGAAATAGTGGTTCGAGACCACCAAATCTGAAAAATGAATTCGTAGACCATATTATTTAATATTTACAAGTCAAATGTAGCTTTTAAAATATTTTTAAAATAGTAAATTATGTTTTATAAAGATTTAGTTGGTCAAGAAATCAAGAAAAAGAGGTATCGAGATCTCAGTGTTATAAACTGAGTCATAAGTATTTTTATGAATATTTACAGAATGTCAATAAGTTAGTATTAAAATTTTGTTAGAAAATTTTGACGTTTGGGTGGTTAATTAAATAAAAAGGACTAAATTGAAAAAGGTGTAAAAGTTGCTAGAAGGATTAAATAGATTAATTGTCAAATGAGGAAGGACCTAAAGTGAAAATAAGCCAAAGGAGATATTTTGGGCGGCAATAGCTGAGAAAAATCAGGAAATGGGTGAAATAAGGGCAAAATTAGAAAATTGCCAAAATTAGTTAAATAAAAATGGGACCAAATTGGAATATCTAGAATTCTCTTCATTTCTCTTCATTTTCTTCAGCTGAAAAATAGCCATGGGAGAGAGTTTCAAGCTGGTTTTCATACTCAAGCTTCATGTAAGTTTAATTCTTGCTTTCTCCTTAAATTTTCTATGTTTTTAGACTTTTACAATTGGGTCCAACTTACTATGTCATTAGTTTTTGATTCTATGGCTAATTTTTTAAAGTTGATGTAGATTAGTGCTGGAAGAATATGATGAATAAATATTGAATTGAAGCTTTAATTTTGTTATATGATGATTTTATCAAGTAAAATTGATGGAAATTGGTTTTAGGACCTAATTGTGAAAGAGTTGAAATTAAGGCCTAGTGTTAAAATTCTGATTTTCAAAAGTTATGAAGTAGTTTAAAATGATAGAGAAAAGTATTAAATGAGAAAATTAACTCAATTGAGGGGTTAATTGAGCAATGATTGAATTGTATGAAATGTGGAATTTGAGACAAAATAGAAATCAACATGTTATACTAAAGCAGTTTTGGACAGCAGCAGTTGTCTAACTTTGAAAAATCATCAAAAATGGTATAAATTGAATTAGAAGTTTAGTAAGATATAGAATTAAATCTTGTTGAGTCTCTTTTCATATAAAAGAAACAGAGCAAGCAAAGGAAGTCTACATTTTGAGATATTTAAATTTTTGTAAGACTGATTTAGAATAACTTCGTGAGCCCCTATTCTTACTTTAGAAATTCACTAAATATTGTAAAAAAAGAATTATGAGTTATAATTTATATGTTTGTATTCCTTAGTGAGCGTATTTTCATTAGAAATAATTAGAAACACTATATAAAAATTGTACTATGAGATAATTGATTTTTAGTGAAGAGAGGTCAGAGCAGTAGGACTGTGTAACAGGGGAGAACTTAACTAATAAACTGTACTAACTGGCCACACCAAAAATTCTGGAAGCATTATGGTAAGAAGATATGTGAGTCTAGTTTCAAATAAAATTAACGGATCTTAATTTGGAGTTCTGTAGCTCAAGATAAAAATAATTTAGTGACTATGACACGGATGGACAGCTTGAATATTCACATAAGTAAATAGTGAAAATTATAGATAATGTTACTTACAAGTGTGTTGTTTATACAAAGGATGTGGATGGAGAGGAGGAGGAGGAAAAATAATAAATGAATAACTGGTGTATAGATTGATCACATGCTCGATTATAATTGATAAACGTTGAGGTAGAAATGATATAATGTTTTATTTCAAATATTTATTATGAAACTAAGATTATCGTTATGGTATAAAAATCGAATTGTAAGTTCATGTAACTTGAATTATATTCTTAAATGCTTGAAATGTATGTTATTGATGTGAATATAATTTGAATGTTCATTGTATGAAAATTGATGAAACATTGATATATTTGGTCAAAAGGGGAAGAAATCCCAGTTGAATGAATGGAAAATTCGATGGATCTCTGAAAAGGAATTGACGGTAAAAAGGATCTAGCCCGGACGGGTGATCCTATCCCGATATAGCCCTCCCGAAGAATATGTGTGAAAAGGATCTAGCCCAGACGGGTGATCCTGATATAGCCCTCCCGAAGAATATGTGGAAAATGGATTTAGCCTGGACGGGTAATCCGAATTAGGGTTTGAATTTAGCCTGGACTGGTAATTCAGATCCAAGCTCATTAGAGTAATTATCGTTGCAGGGGATTTAGCCTGGACTGGTAATCCTGACAATACTCTATGAGTTTATATTACAGGGGATTTAGCCTGGACTGGTAATCCCACTGTAAGGATGAGGTTCGCGGGAGTGTGCTCTCTGAAATGGAAATGTGGGCACATGAACATGAATTGACGGACCTGGATTTGTACACTAAAGTGTACCTCTGAAAATCCATCGAAAATTTCAAGAAATTCAACGAGATAAATATGAAAAAATATCAAGGGAATGGAAATCATGGTATATATTATGTGATATAAGGAAATACGAGTTGATGAGACATGAACGTAGAACTTGGTTAACGAATGAGTTCATTTGTGATTATATATTTGTACATCCTTATGAATTGGTATTCCAAATGAGTTAATGAGAAGAGTTCTAATATGAAATAATCTTAATTTTAAATGAAATATTATGAAAACGTATTTGAAATACATTGGTATGTCTTGTATATGTTATTTGAGTTCATAATATGCAAAGTAATGTATGTGAAAATATGAGATGATGATACCTGTACATGGAATTTATTGGTGGATACGTACATCCAAATTTATATGATAGATTGTAGTGAACATTGAAATTGGGCTCAATAAGTGATTTGTCAATTTAAATTGTGATTGGCAGGAAGGGTTAGTGAATTGCATGTTTATGAATTGTTACACGTATTTGTCGAAATACGAGGAAATGATGGTAATTGATACATGGAAATATGAGACTATGATATATATAAAAACATGACATATGTTTGATAAATGTGTTCATTCATAATTATGGAATGGTGCACCTCAAGTGCACTATATGTGTAAAGAAACTTTTATAGTCAATTTCGGTATTTGAGCGATAAATAGCTTAAATTGTCTGTGAGTATTCCGTACTCCTCGGTAATGCCTCATACTTTATTCCAACAATGGATACGGGTAGGAGGTGTTACACTGTAGCCCAACGTCTCAACCCTTGTTGAAGATACTCTAACTTCTGCATTAAATCTCCTGGGTTAGACACCCATAAACGCTTAACTTCTGCTTCAAAGGAACCTTCGAGAACCCACCATGCTTCAAATTTGAAAGCATTCGATCTTTCTATATATTCTTCCTGAATTGTAGTAATTAGAAGCGGACAATGATCAGACGTCGAATGCACCAAATGTTTAATATTAGCGTTCGGAAACATGGATAACCAACTTGCATTAGCCATTCCTCTATCAAGGCGTTCTTGAATATTTGTCTCTGAAAAATTTCCCCTTTCCCAAGTAAACCATCTTCCCGTGTAGCCCACATCAATCAATTGACAGTCTTGTAGCACCGTACGGAAATCTTCCATCCTTTGCTCCTCCCTAGGTAGGCCCCCTTTCTTTTCGAAACCATACAGAATTTCATTAAAGTCTCCACAAACAAGCCAAGATTGCCCCTCATCCTCCCTTAAACTTTTAAGAAGCTGCCAAGATTCTTCTCTTTCTCGAGCATAAGGGGAGCCATAAAATCCTGTAAACCTCTATTTATTACCATGTATTTGGTCATCAACAAAAGCATCAATATGTCTTCACGAATAACTTCGAACAGAGATAGTAACATTTTCTTTCCATGCCATACATAGCCCATCTTTCGAACCATCTGAATCCATTTCCACACCATTATGAAAACCGTAACTCCTACGAACTCACTCCATCTGTTTCCTGTGAATCTTTGTCTCCATAAAGAAGATAATTTGGGGGTTATGTGTCTTCAGCGTTTGCCGAAGCCTTCGAATAGTCCGCAGGTTCCCCAAACCTCGGACATTCCAACATAAGATTTTCATTGTGACCGGTCTGCTTGCCCTTTGGCAGCCGCCGATAATAAAAGATCACTTCCCATTGAACTCCTCCTGTGTGCCATATTTCCTCCATGCTGTCTTTTTTTCCCCTCCTCTCCAATAAGGATACTATCCTCTGAATCATGTTCCATGGCTGTAAAAGATTGCTCAGCTAATAAATTCTTCCCTTCTCGTGATGAATTAGGGGAAGAACCCACCAAGTTAAATCCAAAAACTGGGTCAATTGAGGTATCAGCTGTTCTTTGCTCTGTAGATTGTCGATCCCTTCCACCCATATTCTGTCCATTGTCCCCATCTTCACGTAGCCAAATGCTACTCATGGCCCTCGCTCTATTTGATTGGGCTTTTAAAGACAAATCCCATCCCATAGTATCCACTTCCACACCTAATAACATTTTTGCTTCACAATATGAGTCACTATGACCTAGACGACCACAGTAAAAGAAAAAAAAGGGTTAGACGTTCATATTTGAATTTGATGAAAGAACAGATTCCTGCAAAAGACGCCTGCTTTTTCCTTTTTAAGGGCTTTCGTACATCCAATTTGACTCTGATTCTCATGAAAATCCTCCACCCTTTCCCCAAATCAGAACTATCATATTCAAGAAACTCCCCCAAAAAACCTCCAATTTGCCTTGCCAGAATTTCAGATAAAAACCCTACTGATATATCGTGTATCTGTACCCATAAAGGCGTGAATATTAGAGGAACCTTTAGAGGATCCTCCTCCTTTAGAAGCTTGTGCAGAATCAGAAGATGATTATTGAAAGTCCATGGTGCCCCTTTCAAAACACGATTCATGTCCATAATATGATAAAATTAAAACAGAAACCGCTTTTCCCCAATAGCTCTAATATGAACACCTCTTACCGGATGCCAAAGGTTTGCCAAAGTGTTCCTCATTGCTGGATAGTGAATGGTACTAGCCGTTAAAAAACAACCCACCAAATTAAAATTCAGTTCCTCAGCTTCCGAATTCGACTTAGGTTGAAATTGTAATACTGCTTCTTCTTCTTCTATTGTTAAATCAGCAAAGTCTCTTTCCATTATTACAGGATCTGAATGGCTTCGTTCCTGCTTGCGTGGATTGATCTTGATGGAAGAATGCTGGTACACTACTTGCCGCCGCCAGATTCAATCTACCCCAAAACTGACTACTAACTTTTGAAAAAAGAAGAAACCCTAAATGCATGCCAAAGAGACAGACAGTTTCATGCCAAAACGGCAGACCTCTATAAGCATGTTAAATTTTAAACTAAGTATTATTTTAAACTAATATAAAATAGAAGTGCATGTAATTGGTATACAAAGAATATTAGCAAATATAAAAGTGGGACAACCAACACCAAAAGGGTGGAAAACGATATGCGAAGAAAATAAATTTATTATAAATAAGGTACACAAAGTCTCAACCCATAAATTATAGAGTTTTGAGTTTGAACAAAATCGTAGAGGTCAATTTCATTTATCACCTATTATTACACATCGGTAACTTTGAAAAAATTTAGATGAAAAAAAGAAAACTAATATTACACGACAACTATTGCCTTGAGAATAGTGTCAGTGAAATCCTTTCCGGAGGAATAATAAAAGAAAACGAAGAATATTTCATCTTAAAATGAACGTTAACTACTGCTATAATGAATAAACAAATAATGTCTAGCATTGTGGAAGATCCACTGGCGGCGGAGGCAAGGTTGTTTCCGGAGTTGGTCCGTTCTCAACCACGAAGGCAGTGGCCAGGCCTATTGGCAAGTGCGCGTCGAAGTGGCAATGCATAAACCAAACACCTGTTCATTTCAGATGAATTGAAACAACAATATGTTAAGCTTTCATGGGTTTACAGAAGACGATAAACAAAATCCGTTGGATCTTAGTTAAACTATCATTTTTATTTCCGTCGTTGACCTTAACATAAGCCAGCAATTAAAGATAATCCAGATTTTCCAGAACCGAATTAAGCCAAAGATTGATTTAGAGCTGGACTTTTATTTCAAATCCGAATCTTTGACAATTTCAGGGAATTTCTTTCCTTTTAAAGCGAGTAAACGATCGATGTTAGAAAACTAACCTGGATTATTAGCTACGAATCTGATGACAGCCCATCCTCCAACAGGTACGCCAATAGTGTGGCGGATTTGGGGGTTGAGTAGATTGTACTTCAGTGTATCAGTGGCAGGGTTAAAGTTTCCAAACCCTTGCGCCAATACATGGAAATCAAAGCCATGGAGGTGCATGGGATGGTTCTCCATTCCAATAATAGCTGTGTTCTGCATCACCATCTCCACAGTGGAGTTGAACTTAAGCTTGGTGATCCTGGTTCCTTTTGGAGCAAATAACAGAGGTAGGTCGCCGTTAATGCCAGGGTTGGTGTAGTCAAATTGAACTGGAGGCTTGACAGGGAAATCAGTGGTGTACACTCCTCCGACGTTGAAGAAAAAGGCTTGCAACAAAGACAAGCTACTAGGTGGCACGAAGGATACATTGTTCATGCTGGCCGAGAGCTTTGCCCCAACAGGTGGACCCTGGCAAGTTGTGTTTGATGGGCAAACATCGAGCGCCATCCCAATGGTGACGAACATTTTATGATCCACTTTAAGTGGGACAGGCTCCCAGTGAGGCCCACCGACCAAAGCAGTAAGGCTGGTAGAAAACTTATGAGCCGTGGGGGTGTCATTGAACGCCGGTAATACTGGCATTAGCGGCGTTCTCGAAGTCCAAGACGGTGCACCCTCATAGACGATGACACCCCTCGTTGTAGTACTATCAAATTCTAAACCAGCCGCACTTGCATAAGCTCTAGCGGCCATGTAATACGACCCAATCGGCTGATCCGCGGTTAGCAAAACGTCAATCGTCTGGCCAGAGGCGACAACCAAGACGTCAGTGACATATGGGTTGGTGTAACGAGCGTCAACGGCCACAACGATCATCTTATGATTGGCTATCTTGTAAAAGAGATTGTTATCGACTGCAGCGTTGGTAATACGTAGGAGATAGGTCTTCCCTTGCTTCACCTTAAGCTTGTACATTTCTGAACCATATAATTAAATTAAGTTAAATGGAATATTAATTGCTACATTACAACATGTCAAACACGCGTATAAGCAAGGAGATCATGAATCTGTAATCACTTACGGTTTTGAGAGCATGGATAGAGATCACCGGGCCATCCATTTATTGTATAAGCATCAGAAATGTTAGGACCAGTGCCATGGGCTAGAGCCTGGTTTGCCATATCAACGACATTACCATTCCACCACTCACCTGCAAAGGCATTCCTATTTGTTAGCTAAAACCTAGGCTTAGAACCATGGAACATTTATATATCTCTTCTCATGATAATTAATGAATTCAATGTAAGATCTCGGGTTCCCGGTGGCTATATATACCTAACAGGATGGGAACTTCCCTATAGGGCTTTGGGAATGGGTAAGAGTTGCCAGCTGTGGGGCGGATGATGATTGCACCATAGAGGGTGGCACGGAGCGTGGAGGTATGAGAGTGCCACCAAAAGGTTCCTTCTTGTTTAATGATTTTGAATTTGTAGGTGTATTTATTTCCGGGGCGAATTGGACACTGAGTGATCATGTCAGGTCCATCTGCCCAGGCACTCAGCATCTGATGAATTCCATGCCTGATCAAGCAGCATAACCGTTAGAAAATAATTAAATCATATAAATGCATATCAAAAGAAAATCATGTAATAAATATAGTTTTGGAGTTTAGTTAGTATTAAATCAGTAGTAGTTGAAACAATGGTTCACATGACTTTTTCTTTTCTTTTTTTTAAATGGACCACATGGGTATAAGATACACGATTGCATAATTGCATCCCATATGGTATTTTAACAAGGAGAATAAATTTTTTTAATTAATAAAACCAGAACGGAAGCCGACCTGATGAAGTATGACAACCGACGTTTTCGTCACAAAAAGACCAGATTTTGAGGAATAAGTTAATAATAATTTCACAAATACTAACGGTGAAAATTGAGTAAATTCAATTGTATTCCACGAAGGTTTTTACCAGTGAATAGTCAAGTTGTAAGGTGATTTATTAAAGACATGTATAATCAGTGTGTCACCCTCTCGGGCACGGATACTTGGGCCAGGGAGTCTGCCATTTGCTGCCGTAATCACATGACGGTTGCATAGCCTATTAACAGTCAAATTTTGCACCTGCCAGCAAATGCAAATTATAAGCTTAGGGACATGGTAAACATATATGATATTATGATATTAACCTTCAAAACTGGGAAAAGAAGGGTTAAAAGAGAGTCTGCCTATAAGCTCAAACTGTAATGGTTAAAAGCTTGTCGTGGAGGTAAATATCAGTAAAAGAATGTGGAGGGTGTGTTTAAAAAGCCATGGCCTTTGTGATGGTATAAAGTCAACGAGCATAGTGTTACACAGGTAAGATATATAATGATGGCAACAGGGAGAAGTGTGAAAATAAAACCACCCATTCTGGTTTCATGGATTTGTTTTGAGTTGAAACTCAAAACCTTGAACCAGCTTGGGATTCTAAAGGAAAATGAATAAGAGTATAATCCATTACATTGAATGAGTGCTCCACTATTGCAGCTGAAACTGTTGTAGCAGCCACCATAAGAAGCAAAGAGGAAGCAAACAAGAACACAAGGCGCCCCATTTCGATTGAATAAATAACAGAGGGAGAGGTCATGGAAATGCTTTGTTAGGAGTGAGATGCAAAGGTTGAAGAAAGGGCTTCAATTTATATTAGAAGTGCACGAGGTTTCCTCTTGGAACTTTCTTCACATTTCGGGGATAGTTTATTAACTTGCGGAAATCGTTTTTTATTTGAAATAAAGATGTGGACTCAACCCTACGATATCGAGAATTAAATATTAAGGGGGAGGTCTTAGCTTGGGCATACCAATTGCTTAACAGCCTAGCCAAAACAAGTGGGAAAAATATTTTCTTTATGAACTGGGAAGCCAATGTGTCAGTCCAACCTTCGTTATCAAGGTGGTCAAGTTTGGCCATCCAAAGAAGTTTTTTACTTCAAAATATTAATTATATATATATATATATAAAACAATGAAAGAATCATGGTTGTTGAAGCCCATCCTTTTGAAATTAATTATCAGAATATTGTTTCATACTATAGGATCAGAATTGACCCTAGCTTCCTTTCATAACCATGGGGTAATCTGAATTTAGTTGCAGTGCAATACTGAGGTAATTAAAGGGCAAATCAAATCGAAGAGCTGCTGGCACATGCAATGCGTCAACACCTATTTATTACTCATTCTCAGCCTTTGGCTAGTGTCTCGCTATTGCTATCGTGCAGTCTCTAAATACAGTGAAACTAAAATTAATTTAAACATTTTTTAAATATTTTCATGTGTTACAAATATTAAAAATGTGTTTCCAAATTTTTTAAATTTATTTTGAGTTAATTTTACAACTTTTTAAAGTGTTTTAAAATTATTTTCAAGCACTTTTAAAATTAAGTATCGATGTTATTGTCTTAAATATATATTGATACTCCCTTCAAGCAATCTCCACAATACTTTCTAGAGGGATAACATATTGAAACTTAGACCTAAGATATCGATATCATTGGTAAGGTATTATACATTGGTAAGTCATTAGCCATAACACATTCTAAAAGCGCAAATATCAATACCTAATCTTGAGGTATCGATATCATAGTGTTTCTAGCGGTTATTTTTCTTTAATTGTATCAATACCCATTTTAGTATTATCGTAGGTTGCAGAGAGACTTTAATGCATGCAATTAATGCTTCAAACAGTTAAAAACTTTCTGCAACTGCTTCAAATTGCTAGAATCCATTAAGAGGATATAAATCGGGTCTCATTACACTCAAGAGAAAACAAAAAACAGGTTCAAACAATCAAAAATTAAATATTCATTGATCATATTCTTTATTCTCATTTTATTCAAATTCTATTTGTAAACACTTGCTAGGTTGAGTTGATGTCTTCCAATGTTTGCTCTTTATTTTCTTTATTTGAGAGATTACTTGAGGTTTTTTACTAGAAAAATTGAAAAGAGCTAAGTCGTGTTATCTTACCAATTTAAAAGATAGAGAGTTGTAAAAGATTATACCTTGTTCTTGAAAGGTATCAACTCTAAGTTAGTGAATTGAGAAAATCATAGAAAAAGAAAGTTAAGGTAGAGGAGGTAGATAATTGATGGGCGTCGAAACCACCAAAAATAATTTCTACAAAATAACTCTAAATAGTAATAAAGAGTGATAGTAGGGTCGAGTCCATAGGGATTTGGATTATAAACAACTATCGCATTTAACTTGTGATCAAAATTTCTGTCGTGTCGATAGTTGTGGCAATAGTCGTGCCCACGTCTCCAAACGGACCTGCTTAAAAAATAAAAAAATAATTAGGGGAGTTTTAAAATGTTTAGAAATTAAATAATTGAAACAACATAAATAAAAAATTAAATAAATTGGAAATAAAATTAAATTGGGAAATAAATTTGGATTTTGTAAACAAAGATAATAAGCCTTAGCCCTAAACTCGGTGGATTCCAGATTTTGAATCGATCCTCAAAAATTAATTTTCTCCTCCAAACAATAAGCTGGTTATAGTAGTTAAGAACGTCCTAACCACCAATTCTTCCTCTCGTAGCTGGTCATGGTACGACCTGCAGATCAACCCTTATCGATTATCTAACCGAGATACATGCGTTCCCCATTCAAGATTCCGACAGTGTTGCGCTCTTAAGAACCCAACTCGGATTAACAGCCTCAACTGTGCGGGTCGTTTAAACCCAATCACTTGTCTCTTGATTTGTTCTCAGAGATCCGAATACAGCACAACCAACTCGTTTCCCCAACTTTCCGCAAACACGACTCCAACCCAATGCGCTTTTTGATTTGAAATCGAGTTAACTTTAAGGGATGAGTTGTCAATCTTGATACTTAGGAAAAATGTGAATACCGATTGGAAGGATTTTTAGTACGGATATGTATCTCACTGTAATGGCCCATTTTTGCCTAGGCTGGAATAAAACCAAAACAAAAAATAAAAATAATGTCCAAAGTCCTTTTACAGCCCAAATACACCTAAAGCCCAAAACAGCCTACCCAAACAGCTACCCCCTGACCCAATTACAAACCCGAAATACCCATTAACCCAGACCTAATAGACTACCCAAGCAGAACCCAAAACATTTGTGGCCCAAAAAGGCCCAATAACTAAACAGTTTCAGACCTAGGGTTTCAGAGGAAACCCTAGGCGCCGCAACACCCTTCTCCATCGCGCCGCAAGCCCCAGCAAACAGCCCCTCTTTGTGCCTTGCGCCGCAAATTAGGCTCTCATCTAGCCTCAATCCGAGCCCGAATGTCGCTCCATCGCCAGGTCCGAGTCAATCACCTGCAAAAGGAAAGAAAATCGACAGCAAATATAGCAATATTGTTGTTTCCTTTTTCATTTTGTTTCAAAGGCTATAAAAGCCTAACAAAGAATCTGTAATGGAGGAGAATACACTATTACACACGAAAAACAGAGAGAAAATATACACAGATATATAGAGAGAAAGATAAGCAAATACACAGAGAGATTCAGAAAATAAAAAAACAAAGGTCTTGTTTTATTTTTATTTTTATTTTGGTATACTATTTTTTTATATTTTATTTTTTATCATATATATAACATATATATAATACTAAAAGAAAAGGGGAAAAAAACCTACGTTTTTGGGATTCCGGCCACCGCACGACGGCGGCGGACGGTGGTCGGAGCCTCGCCGGAAAAGGGCCGGAAATGGCCCTGGGAAAGCTCTCAAAAGTTTTTTTTGTGCTGAGGAAAGAAATGAAAATTTTAAGAATAATGGAGGTTTTATAGGGCATCAAAACGGTGCCGTTTTGCACCAGCCCTTTTGTGCCAAAACGGCGCCGTTTCACCTATGACCCGAATCCTACCCGACCCAGCCTTCAGGATCCGCGTATTTTTCAGTCAAATGGGCTATTTGCGCATCAAGCCCTTCCGCATTTTAGTTTTTTTTATTTTAGCTCTTTCGTATTTTAAATTTACCCCAAACTTTCATTTGCAGATTCAATTTCATCCTTTTTTCATTTCCTTTATAATTTTATTACTTTATTATTAATTTTATTTTATTATCATTATTGTTAATTTTATTTTATTATAATTTTATTATTTTTATTATTTTACTATTTTATTACTAATATTTTTATTTTACTATTTTTAATATTAGTATTATCATTACTCTTAACATTAGTATTCATATATTATTATTATTATTATTATTATTATTATTTTTTATTACTTTATTATATAAATTAGCATATTATTTATTATATTATATTTCTAATTATTATATTATTATTATTATTATTTGTTTTAGTTTAATTATTTTTATTTACAAAACTATTTTAGTATTTATATATATATTAGTTATTATATTATATTCTAAAATTTTGTATATTATATAATATTATATCGTATATTATTTTTTAACTAAAATTTATTTTTATTGTATAATATGTTCTATTTACAATTTTTTTACATATATATATATATATATATATTAAACATATTGTTTATATCATATGTATGTTCTTTTTATCTATTATTTAAATTTGTATGAAATATGTTCATAGTTGATTTTATTGTTTATTATATTTGTCTATACTTTGTCATATATTTGTAATTGCTTTAGTATAGAAATTATTATTTGTCGTATTACGTATTATTATTGCCTATCTTAAATGTTAGTATGTTATAATTTTTTTTATATATATTATGTTCGATAGTGTATAAATGTAATATTGTCACATAGTTATTGTTTAAAATAAAAAAGTACATTTTTGCAAAATTAATATTTTATCTAAAGGTTTTTAAAATAAGGCAATGTTTTGGTATTTAGAAATTCGGGAAATAGTGCCCAATCGTGTTGGGTTGCGATTTTCCGCTTGGCTAAATAACTAAATAACTAAATACCCTTTTAATAAATTTCGTAAATTATGAGATTACTTTAATTACGAGGGTTTAAAAAATGTCGTGTCCAATCGTGCTAGATGTGATGTTTATATTCTTTCGGAACAAAGAAATCTCAAGTTTTAAATCATAAAAACTTATTCTTGAGATCCTAACTTATTGGGTGTGATGTTTTGTATCTCGAGGTAAGAATTTTCTAAAAAGATATATCTAGCATCGAAGTTATGAGATATTGTATTCTAACTTATTGGGTGTAGTATTCTTATTTCTTTGGGATAGGTTGTCTTGGTTTACCTTCAAATAAAAGGATCTTATTTTAAAACTTTTTAAAATTTCAAACATTTGGACATGATTTTATCGATTAGGTACCAATTTTTGGGCGTTATGAGGGTGCTGATCCTTCCTCATATGTAACCGACTCCCGAACCCGTTTCTTGTTTTTCATGGACCAAAATCAAATGTTTTAAATAAAACGTTTTACAAGGTGATCCAATCACACCTAAGTAAAAAGGGATTGGTGGCGACTCCCATTTTGTTTTAAAGTCGATCCCCATTTTTCTAAAAACAATTTTTAAAATAGTTTCGACACGATTCCCAACCGGGAAGAATACCGTCCTAAAGCTAAGTTGGTATTTAGTGAAGCATGAAATTATTCATGCTTTGGTTGGCTATGGAGTAGATTTGAATGAAAATGGTAGAAATTGGGAAAAAAAGGACTTGGAAAGCAATTAAACAAATTTTGCAAAGAACAAGGAAATGAAAATGGAATTGCAGTAGCTATTGACGCTTGAATTTGGAAAGGAAATAAAATAATTCATATTTAATCCAAATGAAATCAAATGTCAAGTGTCTTTCAAGCTACCTTAAAGCCCTATTTATATACATATCACTTACTAAATTTGGCTTAACCGCCCAATACATAATTAAAATTTAATAAAAAAATAAAATCAGATTTTTTCTAATTTTGGCTTTTACAAAGTCAAAAGAAATCTGATGAGTCCTTGGTTATTTCCACATTTTTTATTCGGCCGCACTTTATTGACTATGCTACAAATTGGTTCTTTTCTGGTCATTTTTCACTCATAGCATCCCAATTGCATTCCTGACAGGATTAAAACATAAAATCACTAATTTAGCAGGGATCAATTCAAGAATTAACCGTTTTGAACACAAAAAATTAGGCAAATTTAACATGTTATCAATAATTGAGGTCGAACCACTATAAATCATTGTGTTGATTTTTAATCTTTCACTTATATTATTTAATCACCAATTTTCCCTCTCTTGTGTTTATTGAGCTTACAATTGGTATTAGAACTAGAACTCTAATGACAATTAATGCTACATTCAAGAGAAAATTTCTACAATAAGCTCAAGATGGAAGTAAAACATCAAGAGGTTGCTCACTTGGAAGAAGTATGGCTCATGGATTTTGCGCAAATTTCAACAATGTTGGGAGAAGGCTATTCGACAATGAGACAACCACTCTTTAATGGCACAAATTACTCATATTAGAGAATAATAATGAATTTATTCATCCAAGCTAATGACTATGAAATTTGGAAGGTGATCAAACATTGGCTCTCATTCCCAAAGAAGAGTGTGTAAGACACTATTGTGCCTACAGAAGGTGATGAATGGAATGAGGTGGATGTGAATATGACTCAACTCAATGCTAAAGTCATGCATACTCTATTTTGTGCTCTTTACCCAAATGAGTATAATAGATGTGATAATGTCAAAGAGATTTTGGACAAGCTTAAGGGCACAAGAAGAGTCAAAAGAATCCAAAAATAACTTAGATTTTGGACAAGCTTAAGGGCACAAGAAAAGTCAAAAGAATCCAAAAATAACCTTGCATACTTTGGATCATGAGTTGTTCAACGCCGAGTTGAATGAAGTAATTAAAGATATGTTAAATTGTTTCACTGATACCATTAACGGTCATAAAACTCTTAGGAATGCTTATCCCAATAAGGATATGGTGAATAAGATGCTCAGTCTACTCCTACTTACTTTCAGGTCAACACTTGGACATTTAAGTTTGAGTAAAATATATTTCATTTTCAAAGGTTAAGTGTACAATAATTGTCTACTCCTACTTAAGTTCTTAATGTGTCTATTTAGTTGTTTCTCTTTTCTTCAAAGCCTATGGTAGTTGTGCAAGAAGCCAGACCAAGACATTCAAAGTTTGAAACACTCAAGCCTATTTCTTGTTCCCCTATCTCTACTTCTCGCCTTTCACTGTAGAAGCAAACCATGTAATAGAAAATGCATTGGTAGTAGTATAACTAGTGGTGAAAAGTACACACCAGATGGTGATGTGCAAAAAATGCATATAAAAATAATGATAAATTTGATATATAAAATATAAGCTCAAAAATTGTTATCACTTTCTGTTAAAATTGGACGTCGATAATGACATTATAGAATGATCGCAAAGTGATAAGAAAGAAAAATAAAATATACAAATCTTACATGGAACCCTTTAGGGGAAAAACCATGGGCAAAGGAGAAAAAAATTCTCTATTGTTGAAAATCGAATGAATATAAGAGAAGTTTCGACTACAGCTATTTAAAGGTTGAAAAACCTTATTCTAATCAATATAAAATATAATAAGTATAGTTCCATACGGACTCTATTTGTGCAACATAATTCGTATGACATATAACTAGAGTCATTGTATTTTATTTTAACAAGGATTTGGGTCACACAATTCTAACACTTTCCACCACTACTTGTAATTATACGAAATTACACGAAAATAATTTTTTTGAAAGAGGTATTTTGATGATTGAGCCCATAAAAAGATTTGCACATTCCAAAATAATAAAATAAAACTTAAACAAAAGAATTAAATTAAACTAATATAAATCTAAAAACTAACTAAGAATAATTAATAAGAATAAAATAAATAATTAAAGCAAATAAATAAAACAACTAATTTAATAATTAAACTTACGATGCAAAATAAGTCATGGTAATGAAATTTATCTTCAGTTAATAGGATTTACTTATCCAATTAAGTTATTTATAAGTCTAAGGTTCATGATTAAGATGGCCTTACGATGTAGGTACCTGTGTTGGTGTATAGCTTACAGGCGTTTAGAGAACTCTAAGTTGGTTTATGACAAATAGGAATTAACTAAACCTTAAACCATCACTTCCATCTATTCCATAACCTAAGTTAGTGTATATCTTATAGGCAGCCTGTAACACCCCTAAACCGTATCCAATGCCGAAACAGGGTTACGGAGCATTACCGAACTTACAGATCAAACAAACAGACATTTTAATTCATATCACATTTATATCAGAAACTAATCAAATTCAGTCATATCGTCCCTAATACGAGCCCTAGAGGCCCAAAATAAACATTAGAAACAAGTCGGGACTAAACCGGGTACTCAATGAATTTTTTGGAAAATATTGAAAATTTTCAAAGCTGCAGGGGACACATGCCCATGTGGGCATTCAAAATGGGGACACACAGTCGTGTCCCATCCCGTGTCTAAACTAGTGAGCTCACTGGCTTGGGCCACACGACCAAGGCACACGCCCGGGTGTTGGGCCGTATGAAAAATGGTGAGCATACTGACTTGTGACACACGGTCAAGCCACACGCCCGTGTGAAAAATGGTGAGTATATTGACTTGTGACACACGGCCAAGCTACATGCCCGTGTACTAGGCCATGTGAGCATACTAACTTGTGTTCTTTAAAAGTTACAAGGGACACACGGCCATGTCACCTGGCCGTATGTCACACACGGCTGAGACACACGCCTGTGTCTCTTCCCGTGTCGACAAAAATAGCCATTTTCCAAGTCATATTTCTCACAAAAATTGGTTCCAACCTAAACACAATAATTTGCACATGACCAAGTCATAAACAAACATTCAAAACCAACCAAAATCAAGCTTAAAGCATGTAATATCATCACATACAACCATGATGCCCATAGGCACCTCAATTGACCATTTAAAAACATGCCAACTATGTATCCAAACTTACCTAAATGGTCAAACACATATATGCATAATTGTATCAAAACTTAACATGTATGTCACTTATCAAGCTCACTATTTGGTACCCAAAATATCAATTCACAAACTATAACATTTACATGATAGCCATACACCAAATATGATAAGGCCATTTACATATATACATAACAAAATATACCCAAAATACAAGCCAAATTAAATGGCTAAAAACATAACAAAACATGTAGGCTATCATTAGCCAAAATAACCTATACATGCCATTATAACCAAAATTATATAACCAAAAGTACCAAAATAGCTGATAGATAGTGTGATGAAATATCCGACAACTTCCAACCTTAAGAGCTTCCGATATCTAAGTACACAAAGAAATTAACGTAAAGTAAGCATGTAATGCTTATTAAGTTTGTAATTCAAAAATAAAGCTTACCACATCAATTTATAAGCATAATCAATTTAAGTCAATCCAACATGTCTTGGCCTTAGCCTAAACAACAATAACCTCTCAATTTTAAATATCACATAAACTAGCAAATCATCTCAGAACATCATAGCATAAGTACACACTACTTATGTGCATTCATATTTTCAAGCATATGGCTAAGCATATTTCAACCATCAAAACTAATACCTTTCCATGCTTTCATAGCAAGTCTAATTGAAGCATTTGCCGATATTTCCTTCTTCTCATACCCATTGAACCACTAGAATAATATCGGATACACGGGAATCTTGCACACTATGTGTCAACATGTGGTCAAAACCACTACTATCTCATATCTTGTATCAATGCTCTTTCTCGAGCCATAAATGGGTTTGCTCACACAAGCTGTCAGTCAAGACGTAGCTACACAGTGCTACTCATACAAGCTATCAAGTAACCGCAAAAAATGCCAGAAACTCAGCCACCGATAGGACGTATGAGACCAACACCCAAAACACAGTAACCCCTAATGACATGTCATTTGTATCCTCTATATTCCTAAGGTTCAAATGGGATACGAAAGTTGCTGAAACTTTGTTGGATATTTTCGTAGAGTCATAATACCAATAATATGACACAAAAGCATTTAAATCAAATATAATTTAATGCTAATTAAATATACGAACTTACCTCAAACTCATATGGAGAAAAACGATCAATTAATCTTATACTTTATCTTTTCCCCGATCTAAATCCGTACGTTGCTTTTCTTGATCTATATAATCAAATTTAACTAATTCAAACTTCATTCTATTCAATTTAGTCCAAAAATTTGTTTTGGAAAATTACCATTTTGCCCTATACTTTTGATTTCTTTACAATTTAGTCCTTAGGCTCATAAAATGAAATTCATGCAATTTCATCCCTACCCAAGCCTAGCTGAATATCAAACAAGTTTATAGCAGCCCATACATTTCATTAATTCACAATTTACACCATGATATTTCACATTTTTTAATTTAGCCCCTAATTGACAAATTTATCAAAAATCACTTAACAAAAGTTATTTATTTAACAACTAGGATTCATTTTCTTCCATTAAACTTCACAAAAAACTAAAATGCACTCATGGTAAAACTCTAGACATTCAACCATTTTGCAAATTAGTCCCCGAGCTAGCTAGGTTAAGCTACAACGATCCCGAAAACATAAAAATCATTAAAAACGGGACCAGGAGTTCCTACCATGCGCTAGCCAAAAGTTTGAAGCTTCTCCAATGGCTTCTCCTCTTTGAAAAATCGGTTGAGAATGAAAAACAAAAAGATGATAGCTTGTTTTTCTTTTATTTAATTTATCTTTAATTACCTCTTTACAAAATTACCCTTACCTAACTTTAAAAATTACACTAATGCCAAGCCATGCACATCCACTATCTCACTTAATGATCTAATTACCATATAAAGACTTCCACTTTAAATTTCCATAGCTATTTAATACCTTTAGCTAATAGAACACAACTTTTGCACTTTACTCGATTTAGTCCTTTTTATCAAATTGAACATGCAAACGGTAAAATTTCTTAAAGAAATTTTTATACAGTAATACTATCATGCTATAGATCATAAAATAATATTAAAATAATTTTTTTGATCTCGAATTTGTGGTCCCAAAATCAATGTTCCGATTTCACTAAAAACGGGTTGTTACAACTCTCCCCTTAAGAAATTTTTGTCCCTGAAAATCATACCAGAAAATAGATTAGGATATTATTTTCTTATAGTTTCCTCGGGTTCCCAAGTAGCCTCCTCTATCACGTGACATTGCTAGAGAACCTTCTCTAAAGCTATGCTTTTGTTTCTTAACTCCTTAATCTCTTGTGCCAAAATTTTGATCGGTTCTTCGTTATACGACATGTCGAGCTTAATCTCAACATCTGCCAGAGAAATTATATGTGAAAGGTTTGATTGGTATCGTCGTAACATGGATACATGAAACACGTTATGAATCTTTTCAAGCTCTGACGGTAAATCTAGTCGATATGCCATTGGCCCTATTCTCTCGATAATCTCATACGGCCTGATAAATCGTAGACTAAGCTTTCCTTTTTGACCAAAACGAAGGATCCTCTTCCAAGGTGATACTTTTAAAAACACTCTGTCGTCGATCTGAAATTCAATATCTTTACGTTTCAAATCTGCATACGGTTTCTATCGATCTGAAGCTGCTTTCAAACTATCACGAATTACTTTCACTTTTTCTTCAATCTCTCTAATCAAATCAACCACGTGTGTCTTTTTCTCACTTAGCTCAGTCCAGTATAACAGAGTTCGACATTGATGACCATATAAAGTTTCATACGGTTCCATCTTTATGCTCGACTGAAAACTATTATTATACGCGAATTCGACCAACGATAAACATTTTTCCCAGCTACCTTCAAACTCTGAAGCACAACAACGAAGCATATCTTCGAGAATCTGAATCACTCTATCAGATGACCATCAGTTTAAGGGTGAAATGCAGTACTAAAATGAAATCGCGTACCCAAAGCTTCCTGTAACTTTCTCCAGAATCACGATGTAAACCATGGATATCTATCTGAAATAATGGAGATTGGCACTCTGTGTAATTTGAAAATATCAGAAACATATAACTCAGCCAACCTGTCAAGTGAGAAATATGTACGTACTGGAAAAAAATGTGAAGATTTTGTCAAACGATCCATAATAACCTAAATAGCATCTTTATTTTTTGGAGATAGGGGTAACCCTGATATGAAATCCATAGTAAATCTATCCGATTTCCACTCCGGCACTTGATGTTCAGCTTTAACCTATTGACAAATCAAACATCTGGATACAAAGTCAGAAGTCTTGTGTTTCATACCCGGCAACTAGTATATCTGTCTCAAATCACTGTACATTTTATTATTCCTCGGATGAATAGACAAGCTACCACTATGAGCTTCATGCAAAACTTTCAGTATAAGCTCTAGATTCTTCGGTACACAAACTCTACCTCTGAATAACAAACAATCATCGAGTCCTATCTAAAATTTTGAATTACAGGTCGACTCACACTGTACTCGTTTAGCTTGCAATTCATTATCACTTTTCTGGGCTTCGTAGATCTGCTGTAGAAAAATCAGTTTAGCTTTTAACTCAGCTAAGATCGAGCCATCATCGGACAATGTCAATCATGTATTCATCGCTCGTAAAGAAAATAAAGATTTTCTACTCAGAGCATCCACAACTACATTTGCTTTTCCCAGATGATAATCAATAACTAATTCACAATCTTTCAACAGTTCGAGCCATCTACGCTGTCTCAGATTCAGATCTTTCTGTGACATTAGATACTTTAAACTCTTGTGATGGGTAAATATGTGGAATTTTCACCGAACAAATGGTGTCGCCAAATTTTCAACGCAAATACAATAGCGACCAACTCTAAGTCGTGTGTCGGATAATTATTTTCATGTGGCTTTAACTATTTGGAAGCATAAGCTATCATTTTGCCTTCTTGCATTAAAACAATCCCAAACCGTTCAATGACGCATCATTAAAAATCACAAATTCTTTACCCGACTTAGGCTGAACCAGAACAGGTGCTTCGGTTAACAGTGCTTTCAACTGGTTAAAACTTTGCTAGCATTTATCAGACCATTCAAACTTCACATCTTTCTATAATAATCGCGTCATCAGTGTAGCTATCATCGAGAACCCTTTTACAAATCTCCGATAATAGCCAGCTAACCCTAGAAAACTTCTAACTTTGGATATGTTTCTTGGTGATTTCCCATCAACAACTGCTGAAATCTTACTCGGATAAACTCTGATGCCTTCCATTGATACTATGTGTCCTAAAAACCCAATTTCTCGGAGCCAGAACTCGTATTTGCTAAATTTAGCAAACAATTGTTTATCTTGCAAAGTTTGTAACACAGTTCTCAAATGCTCGGCATGTGCAGACTCGTCTCGGGAATATATCAGAATATCATCAATAAATATTACAACAAATCTATCTAAATACGGTCTGAAGATTCTATTCATCAAATCCATAAATACTATAGGGGCGTTAGTTAACCCAAACGGTATCACAAGAAATTCATAGTGTCCGTACCTGGTCTTGAATGCATTTTTCGGCACATTCGAATCTTTAACCTGTAATTGATAATAACCAGAACGTAAATCAATCTTTAAAAATACCGTTGCACCTTTCAATAGATCAAACAGATCATCGATTCGTGACAATGGATACTTATTCTTGATTGTAACTTTGTTGAGCTTTCGATAATCAATACATAATCTCATTGATCCATCTTTTTTCTTAACGAATAGAACTGGTGCACCCCAATGTGAGAAACTAGGTTGTGCAAAACCTCTATCTGTTAACTCTTGCAATTGAGATTTCAACTCTTTCAACTCTGCAGGAGCCATTATGTACGGAGCTATCGATATTTGTGACGTTCCTGGTACTAACTCAATAGCAAATTTGACCTATTTGATCGGTGGCAACCTGGGTAACTTTTCTGGAAACACATCTGGATATTCATAAACTATTGGCACTAATTCAAGCTTCGATTCAGACACTTTCGTATCCAGTACATATGCAAGGCAAGCATTGCAACCTTTTATCACATATTTCTGTGCTGACATAGTTTATATCACAATAGGCAACCCACTCGAATTATATGATTCAATATGAAGAGTCTCATCGTTCTGACATTTTAATACGATAAGCTTTCGTCTACATTTTACAACAGCATTATGGAGAGTAAGCCAATCCATACCCAAAATCACACCGAATTCATCAAACAGTAGTAACATCAAATCGGCTGGAAAACTGTAACTTCGAGTCATCAAAGGACAATTCTTGCAAACTTTATCAATTAGGACATACCGACTTAAGGGGTTCGATACTTTAACCACGAATTCAGTGGACTCAACAAGTGAACTCTTACTAGACACTAAATTCGTACAAACATAAGAATGAGTCGATCCGAGATCAATCAAAGCAGTTACATCAGTATTATAGAGAGAAAAAGTACCAGAAATAATATCTGGTGTAGAAGCATCTTCGCTTGTGCTAATGGCATAAGCTCTGGCTGGCTCCCGTGCCTCGGATCTTATAGTAGAATCTTTCATTACACTTCGGCTACCACTCATATTTTTAGGATTTCGAGGTGGTCTCCCTCTTGCAGCTGTATTGCTCGGTCGAACAGTCTGAAGTTTTTCTTTATCCGGTAATTCAGGACAGTCCCAAATAAAATGCTCCTGCAAGCCACATTTGAAACAGGCTCTATCATTTATCCAACATTCACCAAAGTGTCGTCTTCCACATCGTTGACAATCAGGTCTGTTAGCCTTAACACTACCAATTCTTGTTACTGATGTAGCTTGAGCTTTTGAACTTGCGTGTTGCTTACCACGATCTCTGTTAGGATATCCCATTAAAGCGGTCGAACAATTATGGTAATCCTTCGATTTCTTTGACAATGAATGATACGATTTCCCCATTGACCTCTTTCTTGAATCTCTAGCCTCTACATCAGCTCTTCTTTTCTCTTTACTAAACTCTTTGGCTTTGTGTGCTCTATCAACTAAAACAACAAATTTTTTCAATTCAAGAATTTTGAATAAAAGCTTGATGTCCTCATTCAGCCCATCTTCAAACTGTTTACACATAACAACTTCAGTTGGAATGCACTTTCGGGCATACTTACTCAATTTGACAAACTCTCTTTCATATTCAGCTATGGTCATACGACCCTATTTAAGCTCTAGAAATTCTTTGCACTTCTGATCGAGTAACCTTTGACTTATATATTTCTTTCTAAACTCGATCTGAAAGAATTCCCAAGTGATGCTCTCTCTCGGTTCAACTGAAATTAATGTGTTCCACCACTAGTATGTCGAATCTTTCAAAAGAGATACAACACATTTAACACATTTGGTTGGTGAACAAGATAACTCATCGAAGACTCAGATCGTGTTTTCTAGCCAAAACTCAGCTCTCTTAGGATCATCATCAATTGTAGTCCTGAATTCTTTAGCCCCATTTTTGTAGATTTTATCAACATGTGGCTTACTCATACGTAAAGGTTTCAAACCTTGAGGAACTACGGGAACCGATTGGGGAAAAGCTTGGGATGGAGGTTGTTGAGCAGCCGGATTAGTTCGGACAAACTCAGTGAACCACTCGTTCATCATTTGGAAGAAGGCTTCTTTAGCCTTTCCTCCCCGACCCTTAGATATAGGCTTCGATCTAGATGACACTACTCCGTGAATGGAGGCTGGCGCGTTACTTTATCGGAGTTTGCTCCGTGAACAAGGATTCGGGTCACACAACTCTAACACTTTCTACCATTACTTGTAATTATATGAAATTACACGAAAATAATTCTTTTGAAAGAGGTATTTTGATGATTGAGCCCACAAAAAGATTTGCACTTTCCAAAATAATAAAATAAAACTTCAACACAAGAATTAAATTAAACTAATATAAATCTAAAAACTAACTAAGAATAATTAATAAGAATAAAATAAATAATAAGCAAATAAATAAAATAAATAATTTAATAATTAAAGTTGCGATGCAAAATAAGTCGTGGTAATGAAGTTTATCTTCAATTAATAGGATTTACTCATCCAATTAAGTTATTTATAAGTTTAAGGTTCATGATTAAGATGGCCTTACGACATAGGTACCTGTGTTGGTGTATAGCTTACAGGCGTTTAGAGAACTCTACGTTGGTATATGTCAATTAGGAATTAACTAAACTTTAAACCATCACTTCCATCTATTCCACAACCTAAGTTAGTGTATATCTTATAGGCAATTTGTAACACCCTTAACCCGTATCTAATGCTCGAACAGGGTTACAGAACATTACCGGACTTACAGATCAAACAAACAGACATTTCAATTCATATCACATTTATATCAGAAACTAATCAAATTCAGTCATATCATCCCTAATACGAGCCCTCGAGGCCTAAAATAAACATTAAAAACAAGTCGGGACAAAATCGAGTACACAAAGAATTTTTCGGAAAATATTAAAATTTTTCGGAAAATACATTTCATTAATTCACAATTTACACCATGATATTTCACATTTTTCAATTTAGCCCTAATTGACAAATTCATCAAAAATCACTTAACAAAAGTTATTTATCTAACAATTAGGATTCATTTTCTTCCATTAAACTTCACAAACAACTAAAATGCACTCATGGTAAAACTCTAGACATTCAACCATTTTGCAAATTAGTCCCCAGGCTAGCTAGGTTAAGCTACAACGATCCCGAAAACATAAAAATCATTAAAAATGGGATGAGGAATGCCTACCATGCACTAGTTGAAAGTTTGAAGCTTCTCTAATGCCTTCTCCTCTTTGCAAAACCGGTTGAGAATGAAAAACAAAAAGATGATAGCTTGTTTTCCTTTATTTATTTTATCTTTAATTACCTATTTATAAAATTAACTTTATCTAACTTTAAAAATTACACTAATGCCAAGCCATGCACATCCACTATCTCACTTAATGGTCTAATTACCATATAATGATTTCCACTTTAATATTCTATGGCTATTTAATACCTTTAGCTAATAGAACACAATTTTTGCATTTTACGCGATTTAGTCCTTTTTAACAAATTGAACATGCAAACGATAAAATTTCTTAACAAAATTTTTATACAGTAATACTATCATGATGTAGATCATAAAATAATATTAAAATAAATTTTTTGACCTCAAATTTGTGGTCTCGAAATCACTGTTCCGATTTCACTGAAAACGAGCTATTACTTAGTCTTGTTAATTGGTGTATATCTTAGCGGGTTTAGGTAACTATTCAACTTGATTGCTAAGGTTAAGAAAACACTCTTGTTGTTTAACTCTTCCCTAGATTATTTTTCAACGAATTGAAAAATTAATCTTGCCACAGTCTTACACTTATCTCTAACCTATGTCGATTAATAACCCATTAACTTTCGATCTACTTCACCACTACTTAAGCGATTGGTTCATAACGAGCATCAAAACAACAAAAAGGAACAACAAAAAAATAATAAGAATAATAATTTAAAAGAGATCAAGAGAAAAGAAAATCTTATTGAATAATTGCATCTCCTATTTTAATCCAAGCATCGCTTTGATGTATGTTAGCTGGACGATTACAATTACTTTGAAAGAAAACTAAGAGAAAAACTAAAAAAAAAAAAAAAAGACAGAAAAAATTGAATAAATATAAAAACTAATGTTGCTCTCTTTTAGCACACTTAATTGAGACAAAAAGATGGTTATTTAAAACCTTGTGTTGGCCTAATTAGGGCTTCACTCAACTTGGGCGCAAAGAAACGAAATCGGGCATGAAAAGACGACAAAGAGACACAAGCCCCATGTGTGGTAGAATAACATGTTGTGGCGTGCATGATGCTTCAACACTCCCAAGCATTTTCTTTAATTTTTGACACTTATTTTGCTTCCACTCGTATTCGAATTTGCTTCTCATGTCAAATTGGACCTAAATAAAGTTAAACTATTCACTAAAATATCTACTAAAAATTAACTAAAATCAAGTAAAATATAACATAAAACATAAATATGATGCAATGCATGAAATATACTTTATTTATGCAATTAAATGTAATATTTTACTTAAGAACTCACAAAAATCTAAATGAAAGGAGTACAAATATAACCATATGATGAGAACCCATCACATGATCACTAGAGGAAAGAAAGAATAGTTAGGCCTAAGCTTTATTTATCTTCAACTTCCTTCCCAAGTGAAGATCTTGTAGACATTCATAAAGCCAAGCAACATTTAGTCCAATTGTAAAGGCCAGTACCATAAGAGTTATAGTTAACTCACTTTAGCTATAACACATAAATGGAAGTTGAGACAGATAAATGTTAATAACACGTTTCTCAATGGTGATCTTGCTGTAGAAGTGTTCATGGTACAACCATCTAGATTTGAGCAAGTAGATGCAAATAGAGACGCTCGTGTGTGTAAATTAGATAAAGCATTATGGACCTTAAATCAAGTTCTAGAGGTTAGTTTGACAAACTCAAAAATTGTCTAGTTTTCAATAGAGGTGTTTGTGAGTCGGATCAAGTCAAATTTTAGCTGAATCTAGGCATGATATTAACACGCTTTATGTTTATTCAAGCCCAGTTTGACCCGAAATATAAGCTTAAAATTTTGCCCAAGACCGTCTATATTTGTAAATAGTTAACCCAAGCCCAATTTAAGCATGTCCATATTATTTTTTTAAAAATAAAAATATTTTTATATTATTTTAATTTAATATTTAATAATTTTATATTTTTAATTTATTAAAAATTTATATATAGTCTTCAAAAAATATATAATCATCTTAACATTTTTTAATATTTACATTATAGTAATATTGTATATTATTATAAATTTAATTTTTATATGTTATAAATTACATAAATAATATATAAAATAACATAATATAAAATAATACAAACTTAAAAAAACTGGGTCGAGCTCAGGCATTAAATGTTCAAGCCCAAGCCCAACTCATATTTTAAACAGTCTTAATATTTTTATTCAAACTCTCTCAAATTTCAAACAAACCTTCAAGCTTAAGCGGATAACCCCAACCCATAAACATGTCTAACTCTACCATATATCTAGCAAGATAATCATTCATGTCTCTTCTTCATTGTATGCGTGGATGATATATTATACTGACAATAGGTGATGCAAGTAGTATTAAGCAGGTGATTGGATAGCTAGCTCATTCAGAGGTTTCCATTGAAAGATTTGGGAAACTTGAATTACTTTCTTGGTCTTGAGGTACAATGCACTAAAGATAAAAATCCGATCCTTACATAACCAACTCTCTCAGCGTTAGATGAGGGATCGATGGATGATCCTACAAGTTATCGCAAGGTAGTAGGTAGGGGCAAAGTTAGAAAATTTTTTTAGGGGGTCGAAATGAAATTTTAATTTTTAATAGTTCATATCTTATAATTTTTAAAGGATTAAATTAAAATTTCATAATTTTAGGGGGAAAAAGAGTAATTTTACCTTTACTAATTTAAAATTTTAAAATTTTTAAAGGGCCAAAACAATAATTTTCTATTTTAGGGGGGCCAGGGCCCCTACTAGCCCCCTGGATTCACCTCTAGTAGTAGGCGCACTTCAGTATATATGTTTGGTTAAATTACACTATTAGTCCTAGTACTTTACAAAAGTTGTAGACTTAATCCTTATATTTTTATTCGGTTATTTTTAATTCTTGTACTTTTCAAAAATTGAAATTTCAGCCCTCAAAAAAAATTGAAATTCATCAAGTTAAGTTTTTCTATTTTCAAAATCCAATGCAACAAATATATTATCATATGCATAATGCCATGTAGCTTATTATTTCCACATATTACTCATTAAAAATCTAGTTAATGGATTGACATCTGTCATTTGTGTCAAGATTGAAATTTCAAAATTCGACAAGTATAAGGACTTAGAATAATCCAATTGGAGAAAATGGACTAAATCTACAATTGTACGCTTAGTACAAGACGAGTAATTGAATTTAACCAAATAGATTTAAGTGCTACTGTTTGAGTCAGGACTAAAATTTCAAAAATTGAAAAGTAAAAGGACTAAAACTGACAAATTCAAAAAGTATAAGGACCAAAATTGATCAAATACACAACTTTTGCAAAGTACAGGCACTGATAGCAGAATTTATCCTATATGTTTTGACCAGGTCAGATATCACTTTTAGTGTGAATGAAGTTAGTCAATCCATGCAAGCTCAATTGACTACGCACCAGCAAGCTGTCAAAATGATTTTTTTTTTTTTTGATGAATTGTCAAAATGAATTTTAACATACCTCAAAGGCACTCAAGAGTCATGGATTAGTGTTTCAACCAGCTGATCAACTCCACTCACATACTGATTGGGGTAGTTCAATAAAGGATAGACGATCCAGATCGGGCTTTTGCATTTATTTTAGGGAAACTAGTTGGCTGGTCATCAAAGAAACAAAAGATGGTGTCTAGATCCACGTCAGAGGCTGGGTACAAAAGTTTGGCCAACACCACAACTGATACGGCATTGGCTGGTACCCTGTTTTATGGTGTATCAAAGTCTCTTGTTCAAATTGCAGCTAATCCACTCCTTCATGCCAAAATGAAGCATGTTGAGCAATTTAGTCAACAGTTAGTCAAATTACAGATGAGTGAGTTAGGTGATTAGTCAATAGCAGTTTGGAATTATGATATAAAATCGTAAATAGAAAATTGATGTCTGGGAAATCAGCAAGCAATTAAGTAATCAATAATTACATTCATTCAATTATTTTAAGTGAATTTAGAATTAAAATGTTTTTCTCATGTGACTATAATTAATTACAAGTTTAACAACTGTATTAAAAATAAAATCCCTTGCTAACTTTCAAACTATCTAGAAAGTTAAAACAAACACCCTTCATACTTAATAATTATGTACATTAAATATTGAATATTCATATTTCATTACTTTTTTTTAGCGCAGCTTGCTTCTCTTTTATGAATTACGTCCCATTTGAGAATAGTGACACTGAAATCTAAAGTCGTGATAAATAGTAAAACAAAACTGAAGAAGAAACAAAAGAAATTTTCATCTTCAAGACCAACGTCAACTATTGCTATAAATTATATATATATATATATATATATATTAATTTTCAATTAGTAATTCATTTTACTTTTTATTTTACTACGATAACGTAATTTTCATTTTCTTTATATAAAAAACATAAATTATATATA
This sequence comes from Gossypium australe, assembly GCA_005393395.2. Classification (NCBI taxonomy): domain Eukaryota; kingdom Viridiplantae; phylum Streptophyta; class Magnoliopsida; order Malvales; family Malvaceae; genus Gossypium; species Gossypium australe. The sequence goes on along the minus strand of CM016617.1, from coordinate 109,453,229 downwards.
TATTTAATATTATATTACATACCATAATAGTAATACATAATATATTAATTGTTATATATTATTGTTTATTATTATATTAGTTGTAATATGCTTTAATCCCATATATTCTTTGTACATTTGAAAGTTAGCCCTCTTACTATGTTATATAACGTTATATTATATCATATAATATATTAATAGTTTATTTATATGTATTAATGATTAAATATTATAGTATTATGTAATACTATATCTTTTTATTATTATAATTTATAATATAATAATAGTCATATGTGTATTAATAATTTTAGTAATAGGTATATACTATGGTGAAGGATCCACTCATATTAGTGTAAAAGTCTAAAAGTAAAGTAGTTTTACACCCTTTCGTATCTTTTTGTATGATTAATAACAATTCAATCGTCACATTTTATATTTCATTCATATAGATCATGCATGCCAAATTTGATGTAAATTAAAAATTTTGAACTATTTGATTTATGTAAAAAAACTTTAAACTGTTCAATAAATATTAATATACATATATATAGTATGTTAGATAATATGATAGAGTTATCGAATCGATTTGGAGATTTACATGCATGGAAAGTATAACTGTATCAATATATTCAATGGTTGCATTATTAAAATATTGATTGTACAAAGAGATACGAAAGGATGTAAAACTACTTAAGTTTTAAACCAGTGCAAGTGAATCCTTCCTCATATGCTATATTATCATATTATGTAATAGTATGTCATCTATTATAGTTAGCAATTAAAATTGACATAATTGGCCAAATTGAGCCAATTCAAGCAAATCTGTAACACCCCTAACCCACATCCGTCGTCGAAATAGGGTTTCGGAGCATTACTAATCAAACAGACATTTCAAAACATTTCACATCATATAATATTCAAGTCAAAATCAATAAAACTCATACATATTGTCCCTTATTCGAGCCCCCAAGGCCCAAAATATGTGATAAAAACAAGTCATTCATTTAACCAATTCAAAACAAGATCAAATACATCCAAATCATATCAAAACATACATCCTAGGTGTCTAACCAATGCACCCTCATTGGTACCACAATTATATCATCAAATCATGTCATCAAAGTATCATTCAAGTCTAATTTGTAAACATGCCAAATTTAATCTATTTTGCCTATTTCATGTTCGTTTAATCATTAACTTAAACATGCCATAATATGACCTCAAACATAAACACATTATATGTATATAACCAACCAATATTAAACTTATAATCCCATTTACTTTACAATCAAACCACAAAACAATTATTATTTAGACACCCTAGGTACATGCCGACACAAAAGGATAAAACATCACCACTGATAAACCATAGAAGTAACATATTTTAATCCCACGCTTAGCGTGTTTTTGGATGTTTATCTATATAATTTGGTGAATTCGATGCTTCTAATCCTTTAAATTCATATTTCTATACTTAGGAGAGCATAGGGGAGTGAAAGAAACAGAAAACAAGCCAAAACCGGACAAAACGGGCCATCTTAAGGATCCACACGGCCAAAGCCTGCACCACACGAGCTGAACACATCACACGGGCTGGACACAAGCCCGTGTGCCAGCCCGTGTCGATCGAGAGCCATGCAAATTCTCACACAGCCTGGGCCTCCTCACACGGGTTGATCACACGCCCGTGTCCCTGTCTTACCCTGCTTTGTTTTCACGCAGAAAAAGGCAATTTTTAGGGTTTCTGAGCCTTCTAAAGTCTATAAATACACATCAGGGGAAGACCTAAGGGAGCACGCAGAGTAGATTGAAGAAATTACTTGAAGGAAGCCGTCAGAATCATCTAGAAGGCAGATTCACTCCAAGATTGAAGATCTCCATAAGTTCCTTAGAAGTTTTTGGGTTCTTTATGTCTTGTTGTTTTCTTAATTCTATGATGTTTTCCTTTTACGTTATGAACTAAACTCCCTAAATACCTGGGGAGGATGAAACCTATGTTGAATTTCAATAAATCAGAATTACGTGATAAATACTTGATCTTGTTCTTAATTATGTCTTCTTAATCCTTGTTTTAATGTTTTCAGGAATATTAATTCAAGTTTAATGTGCTTATTCAATGGAGTAAAAGTCCCTGTTTAAGAGAAGATCCAACATAATTAAACGGAGTTGACTGCAATCTTAGAAATAGGACGACATAAATCTGTCGGATTAGAGTCAAATCTAATAAGAGAATCCATAGATCGAGTTAATGCGATGATAGGGGTTTTAATTAGAAAGAGATTTCAATTCATCAACCTAGAGTCAGTTGTTCTTAGTCTTGAAAGAGATATCAACATAATTTAGGGATTTCTACTGATCAAGTCAAGTGAATAAATCATTTAATTCAGAGTCAGAATAATAAGTGAAGTCTAGGTGGATTCTTCCTTGGGTATTGTCTTTATTCATTCGATTATTCTCTTCACTGTCATGTTCATAGTTAATTAATTAGTTAAATTTTAGATTAAAACAAATCCCCTTTAATTATTAGGCTAGATAATAAAAAGGTAGTTATTACTAGTAATTTTAGTCCTTGAGGATACGATATTCCGGACTCACTATAACTATACTACTGTTCGATAGGTGCGCTTGCCTTTATCAAAATATTAGTTAGTTTCGAGCCCATCAAGTTTTTGGCGCCGTTCCGGGGACTAAGATATTAGGAACACTAAATTTTTATTACTTTAGCCATTCTTATTTTTTATTTTCAAATTATTTTTATTTTTATTTACTGAGTTCTCTTTTATTTTCTTCTGGCAGGTATTTTTTAGTTTATGACTAGAAGAAACCCATCAGGACCCTTACTTTTTGACAGTGAGATAGAAAGTACCGTTCGCAGAAATCGTAGGGAGATAAGGCGAAGTTTACAATACATAGAGGAAGAGCAAGATGACGATACTAATACTACCGAGGAGATGGCTGATAATAATCCGCTTCCTCCGGTGGTTGCCGAAAATCTTGCTCCTTGTACTATGTACGACTATGCTAAGCCTAATTTAACTGGGGCTGAATCGAGTATTGTTAGACCTGCTATTGCTGTAAATAATTTTGAACTAAAACCTAACACTATTCAAATGATTCAATAGTTTGATGGTTTGCAGGACGACGACCCAAACACTCATTTAGCAAATTTTCTAGAATTCTTTGATACTTTCAAAATAAATGGCACTTTTGACGATGCCATTCGCCTTCGGTTATTCCCTTTTTCATTAAGAAACAAAGCTAAATAGTGGTTGGACTCATTACCACAAGGTTCTATCACTACATGGGAACAAATGACTGAAAAGTTTTTATTAAAATACTTTTCGCCGGCTAAAACGGCAAAGTTGAGGAATGATATCTCTTCTTTTGTACAGATGAATTTAGAAACGCTTTACGATGCATGGGAGAGGTGCAAGGACTTGTTGAGGAGGTGCCCTCACCATGGGTTACCTTTATGGCTACAGGTTCAAACCTTTTACAATGGTTTGAACCCCTCAACTAGACAGCTGATTGATGCAGCCGTCGGTGGAAACCCTAAATAACAAAACCCCTGAAGCAGCTTCTGAGTTTATAGATGAGATGTCACTGAATAGCTATCAGTAGCAAGTTATAAGAACAAAACTGACAAAAGCCGCCAGTGTTTTTAACCTCGACGCAGTCACCATGCTATCAAACCAGGTAGAGCTCTTAAATAAAAAGATTGATGGTTTATGTATTTCTTCGCAGGTACATCCAGTGATGCAGTGCGATACGAATGGAGGAGGAATGGGCAATACAGAACATCTTACAACCCTGGCATGGAGAATGAGTAGCTGAATTATATGGGTAATAAATCTAAACCTCCAAATAATCCTTACAATAATACATATAATCCAGGATAGATGAACCATCCAAATTTCTCATGGGGTAATCAAGGGAATCAAAGACCACAAACCCCTCCAGATTTCCAACCACCCTACCAGTAAGAGAAAAAGCCGAACCTTGAAAATATGCTAGCAAAGTTTATTTCAGTGTCAGAGACTCATTTTCAGAATACCGAAACAGCGTTGAAAAATCAGCAAGCATCTATTTAAGGGCTTGAGAATCAAATTGGATAGCTGGCTAAGTTAGTTTCCAAAAGGCAACCAGATAGTTTACCTAGTAACACCGAACCTAACCCAAAAGAGCATGTGAAGGCAGTTACACTAAGGAATGGGAAGGTGTTGGTTGAAGCTGAAAAGAGAATGCCACAAGAAACTGATAAGGCAAAGGGTGAGGAAGTAAATGAGAATGTAACACCGGTACTTAAATAATATAAACCACCGATTCCATATCCAGCAAAGTTGAAGAAAGACCACATGGATGCACAATTTGGTAAAGTTCTTGAACTTTTTAAACAATTACATATTAGCTTACCTTTTGTTGAAGCTATTTCACAGATGCCGACGTATGCAAAATTCTTAAAAGAGCTTTTAACAAATAAAAGGAAGTTTGAAGAGCTATCAACCGTGGAGCTTAACGAGGAATGTTCAGCTATTCTCCAAAATAAGCTACCAACCAAATTGAAAGATCTAGGAAGTTTCACTATTCCCTGTTTAATTGGTAGTTTAAATATTGAGAAAGCATTAGCTGATTTAGGTGCTAGTATTAATTTAATGCCTTATAAAATGTTCAAGCAGCTTGGTCTTGGAGAACCAAAACCCACTAGGATGAGTATCCAATTAGCTGATAGATTTATTAAATATCCTAGGGGAATCATTGAAGATGTTTTGGTAAAAGTTGATAAATTCATATTCCCTGTTGATTTTGTTGTGCTTGACATGGATGAGGACGTTGAGGTACCTTTAATTTTAGGACGCCCATTTTTAGCTACTGTTAGGGTTGTTATTGATGTAGGTTATGGTAAACTTGTGCTCAGGGTAGGTGATGAGGAAATTATTTTTAAAATTTATGATGCTATGCGATACTCTAGAGAGCAAGATGATTCCTATTATTTTATCGATGCTATTGTCATTCTATTCAAGATTCTTTTCAGGAAATCATACATAAAGACACGTTGGAACTGTGTCTTGCCCAAGGTGAGGAGGGAAATGATGATACCAATGAGATGGGGGAGATACAAATTGAGTTAAGTTCGAATAGACAAAAGAAGTATGAGGGCATTGAAATAAACGGCGAGCTAAAACAAAAACCCTTTATTGAAGAGCCTCCCAAATTGGAATTGAAACAGTTACCAAATCACTTAGAGTATGCATTCCTCGGAGATAATTCTACACTACCAATAATTATTTCTTCATAATTGGAACCCAATGAGAAAGACGAGTTACTACATGTTCTAAAGGAGCATAAAAGAGCGATAGCTTGTAAGATTTCTGACATTAAAGGGATAAGCCCATCGTTTTGCACCCACAAAATTTTAATGGAAGATGAATATAAACCATGTGTGCAACCTCAAAGACGATTAAATCCCAACATGAAGGAAGTTGTTAAAGCTGAGGTAATTAAACTTCTAGATGCTGGAGTTATTTATCCTATTTCTGACAGTACTTGGGTAAGTCCTGTGTAGGTTGTTCCAAAGAAGGGAGGCAAGACTGTTGTAGCGAACGAGAAGAATGGATTGATTCCAACAAGAACAGTCACAGGTTGGAGAGTTTGCATTGACTATAGGAAGTTGAAAGATACCACGAGAAAAGATCACTTTCCCTTACCCTTTATTGATCAGATGTAAGAAAGATTATCTGGGCATATGTACTATTGCATCCTAGACGAACTCTCTGTTTACTTCCAAATCCCAATAGCTCCTGAGGATCAAGAAAAGACAACATTTACCTGTCCATATGGTACATTTGCTTATCGTAGAATGCCTTTTGGATTATGTAATGCTACTGCTACTTTTCAACGCTGCATGCTAGCCATCTTTGATGAACTTGTGGAAGATATTATGGAGGTATTTATGGACGACTTTTCGGTATTCGGTAATTCTTTCCATCTTTTTCTTAAAAATTTAAAACAAGTTCTAATGAGATGTGAGGAAATGAACCTTGTGCTTAATTGGGAAAAGTGTCACTTTATGGTTCGAGAAGGGATTGTGTTAGGTCACAAATTTTCTAGTAAATTGATTGAGGTTGATAAAGAAAAAAATTGAAACCATAGAAAAATTACCTTCTCCTAGTTCAGTTAAGGCTATTAGAAGCTTTTTAGGACTTGTTGGATTTTATAGAAGATTTATTAAGGACTTTTTTAAAATAGCTAAGCCTTTAACTAAACTATTAGAAAAAGATGTGCCTTTCAATTTTAATCAGGAATGTTTAGATGCATTTAATACCCTTAAAAATAAATTAATAAATGCTCCAATTATAATTGCACTTGATTGAAATTTTCCCTTTGAACTAAGGTGTGATGCGAGTGATTTTGCAGTAGGTGCGATTTTGGGACAGCGAAGAGGCAAGCATTTTCAGCTGATTTATTACACTAGCAAGACATTGACGGCCGCACAAGAAAATTACACCACCACAAAAAAAGTGTTGCTAGCTGGGGTTTTTGCATTTGATAAATTTAGACAGTATTTGATATTATCTAAAGTTTTCATTTACACTGACCATTCAGTTCTTCGTTATCTTTTTACTAAATCTGATGCAAAACCTCGACTCATAAGATGGATATTACTCTTACAGGAATTTGATTTGGAAATTCAAGATAACTCTTACAGGAATTTGATTTGCGAGTGATTTTGCAGTAGGTGCGATTTTGGGACAAGCGAAGAGGCAAGCATTTTCAGCTGATTTATTACACTAGCAAGACATTGACGGCCGCACAAGAAAATTACACCACCACAAAAAAAGTGTTGCTAGCTGGGGTTTTTTGCATTGATAAATTTAGACAGTATTTGATATTATCTAAAGTTTCATTTACACTGACCATTCAGTTCTTCGTTATCTTTTTACTAAATCTGATGCAAAACCTCGACTCATAAGATGGATATTACTCTTACAGGAATTTGATTTGGAAATTCAAGATAAGAAAGGAGTTGAAAATCTAACAGCAGACCATCTTTCTAGACTTGAAAATCCACATATCGAATAACTCGATGAGAGTGAGATAAATGACTCGTTCCCTGAAGAACAACTCTTGTCTATATCCGACTTGGAGGTCCCTTGGTATGCAGATATTGCTAATTACTTAGCTGCTAACATCCTACCAAAAGGGTTGACACATCATCAAAAAAAGCGATTCTTTGCTGATGTGAAAAACTATTTTTGGGAGGACCCTTTTCTTTTTCGTATATGTGCAGTTCAAGTAATTCGGAGATGTGTTACAAAGGTAGAAGCAAGCAAAATCCTAGAACAGTGCCATTCAGGACCAACAAGAGGACATTACAGTGGGACTCAGACAACACATAAAACGCTTAAATCAAGTTTTTATTGGCCCACTCTGTTCAAGGACGTTAACAGGTATGTTACTTCGTGTGATAGATGTCAAAGAACAGGTAATATCTCTAAACGCGATGAAATGCCTCAAACGTATATGCTATCATGTGAAATATTTGATGTATGGGGTATTGATTTTATGGGTCCATTCCCTAGCTCATTTGGGAATAAATACATCTTAGTAGCGGTTGATTATATGTCAAAATGGGTGGAAGCTCAAGCTTTACCTACTAATGATGCTAGAGTGGTAGTGAGATTTCTTAAAGAAACTCTTCTCTCGATTTGGAACACCTAGAGCAATTATTAGTGATAGGGGTACTCATTTTTATAATACTCAATTTGATAAAATCTTAAAGAAATATGGAGTGCACCATAGAATAGCTACCCCTTATCACCCTCAAACCAGTGGACAAGTTGAAGTAGCCAATCGAGAGCTTAAGCTCATTCTAGAGAAAACTGTAGAATCGAACATGAAAGATTGGGCATTAAAAGTAGACGACGCTTTATGGGGCTATAGAACCGCTTTTAAAACTCCCATAGGAACATCCCCATACAGACTTGTTTACGGGAAGAGTTGTCATCTACCATTCGAATTAGAGCACAAAGCATTTTGGGCTATAAAATTCTTAAACTATGATCTTAAACTTACAGGTGAGAAAAGATTGATGCAGCTGAACGAGCTAGACGAGTGGCAAGTGAATGCTTACGAGAACTCACCTTTATACAAAGAAGCAACAAAGCGACGCCATGATGCTCGTTTAAAGCAACCTAAGCAATTTGAAGTTGGAGATCTTGTTCTACTATACAATTTGAAGCTCAAACTGTTCCCTGGAAAGCTGAAATCAAGATGGTCAGGTCCATTCGTAATCAAAACCATTTTTCCCTATGGTACAATTGAGGTAACTCATCCGACTTATGGCACATTCAAGGTAAACGGTCAACGGCTTAAACTATATAATGGTGAGGATTTTAGGGATATTAGAGAGGAGCTTCAGCTCTGTGAACCTTCATAAAAAGAAAAATATAAGGTAAGTCTAGCTTAGGACTTTAAACAAGCGCTTCTCAGGAGGCAACCCGAGCACTAACCCTATTAATTAGTTTATTTTTACTTTTATTCATGTTTTAATACAGGTTTTTAACCCACACGGGCGTGTCCCTGATCGTGTAGATGTGGAGACTTAGTTTTTAAAATTCAAAGAAATCGACAGAGGGCTACACGGCTTGGCGACATGGCCGTGTCCCCCACACGGCCTGGACACACGGGCGTGTCCTTGGCCGTGTGGACTCTGGAGCTTAATATCCCTCAAAATCAGCAGGGACACGACCTAAATTTAGTCCACACGGGCGTGCGACACGGCCATGTGGACCACATGATCTGGACACACGGGCGTGTCCTAGGCCATGTGAAAACTGAAGCCTCATTTTTCAAAATTTAACCAAGTCAGGGGGTTCCACGGGCACGACACACAGCCGTGTGTGATATCACACGGGCGTGTCAACATTCCACATGGGCGTGTCTTTGACCATGTGAAAACTGGAGCTTAATTTTTCAAATTTTAAAAAGTCAGGGGGCTCCACGAGCAGGCCACATGGTCGTGTGTGCTATCACACGGGCGTGTGGAAATCCACACAGGCGTGCAACGCGACCGTGTGGACCACATGGCCTAGACACATGGGCGTGTCCAAGGCTATGTGAAAACTTAGCTTCTCAAAATAACGATGAACACGGGCTAGGGACTCGTCCACACGGGCGTGTGACACGGCTGTGTGGCCCAACACGGATCGTCACACGACCGTGTAACATTTAAAAACCCCTCCCCTTTTCTCTTCCTCTTCTTTTTATTCTTCCCCAAAGATACAAACCCTAGCCATCGCAACTTCCCCCTTGCCACTTCCGGCCACTACCGACCACCTCCCTCCTTTCTCATTTTTCTTTTTTCCCCAAAACGAAACCCTCCCCCTTCCTTCTTCTTTCCCTTTTCCCCTCTTTCGCTTCTTTCTCCCTCCTTTTTCTTCCCTTTGCGCCACCATTCCCACCCACCCCATGCACAGTTCGTCCCACCCTTGCGCCGATGCCCACAACCACCATTCATCGCCGGCCACACTCCTCTCTCCGACCAGTTCCTCTTTATCCTCTTCCATTATGATTATTTCTTTTATTTCTTTTATTTATTTATTGGTTATTCTTTTTATTATTTTCTTTGATTATTTCTTTAGCTATTTGTTATTATTTCATTACTTAGTTTTTATTCTTGGCTATCTTTATTGTTATTCCAATTACATCATTAGTATTCCTATTTTGATAAGTCAGATCTCTACTGTGGTTTAAATTATTCATTAATTATATTAGGTTTTCTGTTATTTACCTCTATTTAATCTTTTTGTGCATTAGTGTCCCTAATCGTTTAGTCTATTATTTCTTTTGTTTTCTGACTGATTATTTAGTAGGCTGCCAATTTAAATTAATAAACTGTTAATTCTTCCATGTTAGGTATTAGCACATATAGGAATAGGAATTAGTGATGTTTTACTAACTTTTGGTAATTGCTATTGTTTCTCGGGAACTTCATGACGAATACACGAGGCAAGACTAAGGTCGCCGTTCCCGCTTCAAAAAAGTGGAAGGGTCCTGGCGCGACCTCCTTGAGCGCTTCCACTGAAGTGCGCCACCCTTACCTCCGTTTTATCGTGGACCCACCGGAGGAACTATTTCAGCTCCTTCGAGCACGACCCCTAGGTTTGGGCCGCTACATCAATTGGGCCGCGTTGGAGCAGGTCTACCTTGCTAACGAGGTTCGTGCCATCATTATCACAGCACCATGGGACCGGTTCTTGAGTATCTTCGAGCCCACTTATATGGAGATCACTTTGGAGTTTTGCTCGACGTTCCACCTCTAGAGCGTCATGTCTGTCCATAACGAGCCCGACACCATCTTCTTTCACCTTGGCGGTTTGGTGCACCACATGAGCATCCCAGGATTTAGTGCTACCTTGGGACTATACACAGAGGAGTTCATGAGCGCCGAGGACTTCCTCCAGCTCCACCACCATATTCATTACTCACCCTCGCACTGTTGGACTGATATTGGCGCTCTGACGACTTATGATCCTAGTCGCTCGAAGGCGACTTCCCTCTCTCCTTCCCTAAGATATATTCACGCAGTCCTCGCTCATACTTTGACAGGACAGAGAGAGAGCACCGGCGTCGTGAGCACATACGATGCCTACTACTTATGGAGCATGGATCACGGCCATATCATCGACTTGGCATACTTCCTGGCTCTAGCCTTCCGCCACCAGACTGACCACTATAGGAAGGGCCCCAGCTGCTTAGGGCCTTACATGACTTGCCTCACTCGACACTTCAGCCTCCTCACACCGGAGCAGTCCTCTTCGCTTACACTGGTTGGCCAGATGTCCTCTTAGAGAATCTCAAGCATGCTACATATGAGGATGATCGAGCAGCGTCATGGTTTCGATCCCCCAGTACTGACTATCTTGACCTGATGATCCGGACGATCCCGAGGACATTACTGAGGATGTTCCTCCCCCTCACGAGGATCCACCACACCCTCCACCACCGAGTCACTGACACCCTTCTTTTGCTGCCACTTTGAACGACATATCCGAGCGACTCATTTGTTTCGAACAGCAGTGTTATCAGCGGTTTGACAGTCTCGAGGCCACTTTACAGCAGATATGCCACCATCTCCATATTTCACCTTCAGCACCGGCACCTCGCGACGCATCTGATGATCAGGACCTTTGAGTCTATTCATTTTATTTTTATCTTTATTTTTCATTTTATTTCTTTTTAGTTTATTCTCCTTATGTTTCTTATCATATATTCAAAGACTTCTCTTTTATATTTTGAACTATATTTTCGCTTTTAGAATTATTCATAATCGAGTAATCCCTTAATCGTCTTCCACAGTTGTGTTTATTTTCTTATTAGTTGCTCAGAATTATGCACTTCACTATGTTATATCTACAATTCCGCGTCAACTATTCAATGGATTTCATCCAAAATTTAGGAAGTTTCACTTCTCTCCCTCTCTTATTTTATTATATTGTCATTATCTATTTTGGTACATTGAGGACAATATACATCTTAATTGTAGGGAGGTTAATTATAGCATTATTAGAAAAATCCCTGAATTATGTCTTGTTCTTAAGTAATTTTCTCATATTACTATTAGAATGAAACTTCTATTGACTTATGATTTTCATCGATATATTGTGGATTAAGTCATAGGCAATTGTGCATTTATTGTTTAAACTATAAGACATTAGAGAATCAAGCATGATAAGTCTATTTTTAGAATTAAAAATTTGTTAGGTTGTTTCCCTAAATCTGAATATTAATTTGAAGTTTAAAATTTGTAAGGTTGACATCAAAAACTATAATTTTTGTGAGATTTTGAGCCTTTTAGAGCATACACTTTTCTTGCTCACTTTATTATTGGTTATGAGTGTGTCAATATTGATTTGTTATTCTAGAACTTGCTTCGATTATACATATTGAGACCCTACTTTTGATTTGATATACTGAGATGATAAAGGCACCTAGGTTTTAACCCACTTATTCCATTAAAAGCCTACCTTCATAATTAACCCCTAGTGAACCCCTTTGAGCCTAATAAACCGTTTCTTAGCCCACCCATTAGTATTAACCCAAAACCCAATTTTTGCTTCATTAATCCTATTTTATTGACTCCCTTTTGTCAAGGTTTGATTTGATCAACCGCCTAACTATGTTCTTTATTAATTTCTTTATTATTGTACGTGAAACAAAAAAAAAGTGGAAATATATATTACTAGTTAGCTTAATCAGTTAATTTCACATTTTGAGAAGAAGCTCGTGTTATTTTTCAATTGTAATTATTCAGTATTATTTTATTTTTCTAGTTAGGTAAATTGTCAATTCAATCTCGATTCTAACCCTCTAATTCAGCCTTTATCCACACCTTTAACCCAAGCCCCGTTACAACCCTTTTTAAGACCTTCTGATTTATGCATCATCTCATTTTATAGTGGTGGAGATTTGATTTTCATGCAAGCCTATGGTAATAACTTTTCATGTTTGACTTTTGAGTGCTTAATTTGAATCTTAAACACGTTGAGTGATTTGAGTGAATCTTTAGTGAGCGTGTTGATTCTTTTCGGTTTTGAATCAAATGTGATTATTTAGGTAAGGGGAAACACCTATGTTTTTGTGCTACAAAAATTTGTGACTTAGATTGTTTGAATCTTTAGGACTCTTTTAGTTAAATTATCAATGTATAAATTATTTGTGAATTATCATAATACATTATTAATAAGTATTGTGAATTAAGGAAGTTTAATTTTAATTATGAGTTGAGGACTTTGCTTGAGGACAAGCAAACGCTTAAGTGTGGGGGTATTTGATAAACCATAAAAGTAACACATTTTAGTCCTACGCTTAGCGTGTTTTTGGATGTTTATCTATATAATTTGATGAATTCGATGCTCCTAATCCTTTAAATTCATGTTTCTATACTTAGGAGAGCATAGCGGAGCAAAAGGAACAGAAAACGGGCCAAAACCGGACAAAATAGGTCATCTTAAGGATCCACATGGCTAAAGCCCGCACCACACGAGCTGAACACATGCCCGTGTGAACCACACGGGATGGACACACGCCCGTGTACCAGCCCATGTCGATCGAGAGGCATGCAAATTCTCACACGGCCTGGGCCTCCTCATACGGGTTGATCACACGCCCGTGTCCCTATCGTACCCTGCTTTGTTTTCACGTAGAAAAAGCCAATTTTTAGGGTTTCTGAGCCTTCTAAAGCCTATAAATACACATCAGGGGAAGACCTAAGGGAGCACGCAGAGTAGATTGAAGAAATTACTCGAAGGAAGCCGTCAGAAGCATCTAGAAGGCAGATTCACTCCAAGATTGAAGATCTCCATCAAGTTCCTTAGAAGTTCTTGGGTTTTTTATGTCTTGTTGTTTTCTTAATTCTATGATGTTTTCCTTTTACGTTATGAACTAAACTCCTTAAATACCTAGGGAGGATGAAACCTATGATGAATCTTATTATTCAATAAATCTGAATTACGTGATAAATACTTGATCTTGTTTTTAATTATGTGTTCTTAATCCTTGTTTTAATATTTTCAGGAATATTAATTTAATTTTAATGTGCTTATTCAGTGGAGCAAAAGTCCCTGTTTAAGAGAAGATCCAACATATTTAAGCGGAGTTGATTGCAATCCTAGAAATAGGACGACATAAATCTGCCGGATTAGAGTCAAATCTAATAAGGGAATCCATAGATTGAGTTAATGCGACGATAGAGGTTTTAATTAGAAAGAGATTTCAATTAATCAACCTAGAGTCAGTTGTTCTTAGTCTTGAAAGAGATATTAACATAATTTAGGGATTTCTACGGATCAAGTCAAGTGAATAAATCATTTAATTCAGAGTCAGAATAATAAGTGAAGTCTAGGTGGATTCTTCCTTTTGTATTGTCTTTATTCATTCGATTATTCTCTTCACTCTCTGTCGCGTTCATAGTTAATTAATTAGTTAAATTTTAGATTAAAACAAATCCCCTTTAATTATTAGGCTAGATAATAAAAAGATAGTTATTACTAGTAATTTTAGTCATTGAGGATACGATATTCTGGATTCACCATAACTATACTACTGTTTGATAGGTGCACTTGCCTTTATCGAAATATTAGTTAGTTTCGAGCCCATCAACCACGTTTGAGTTCGGGATCGTTGTTGGATATTGAATCGGTGATCAAAATTTAGTACCTAACCTGCGCACAGAAAACAAAATCGTACGCTGAGTAAAACTCAGTGGTATTTCTTTAATCTGGATATAAAAAAAAAATATGAATCACAAATATACAATTTAAATATTTCAATAACCATATCACATTTCATTTATTTCACAGTATCTCAATTCTCATATTTGCTATATAAATTGCTTTTCACAATATAATAAACATATCATTTAAACAATAATTTTGTTCATTCCATATCCAATTCATGAATACAAAATTCATGTGTCTCAATCCATATTTCAATTCATTATCCCATTTTCATTTCACATACAATATCATCTAACATCAATCATAATGCAATTTCAATTAATACCCCTATTTACATGACTCGGACTCAGACGGATACATAGATCCAACCAAACACACTAGTTTGGCACCCAGTGCCTCACCGAATAATTCGAAGTAATAATTTGACACCCAATGTCTCATTGGCTAAACCGAAGTAAATTGGCACCCAGTGCCTCATCAAATATATCCGAAGTAATAAATTGACACCCAGTGTATCATCGACTCGAAGTCGAAGAAATCCCTGAACTCTTACAATCCTATGGCATGCCATCTATATCCGACTCGACCCGATACAATTAATTGGATTTAATTTCACTTTTCAAATACAACCAATTTTCAATTCAATTCAAATAATCAATATATAATCAATATATATATATATATATATCAATTCAATCAATATAAATTTAATAAATTCATCACATACTAAATCAATCCATTTCAATTGCAAAACACTAATTCTCACATCAACACTTACCAATACACTAAATTAAATTATAAAAATTAACAACTAAATTCGGATTATAGAAATACAAACCGGAAATTCTGAGCTATTCCTTGTCGACTTTATCTTTCCCCTTTTTAGTCGAGGGTTTCGGTATGACGTTAGTGATGGACCTCTAAAGTAACTAATATTTCGACAAAGGCAAGCGCACCCATTGAACAATAGTATAGTTGTGGGGAGTCCAAAATATCGTATCCTCAAGGACTAAAATTACTAGTAATAGCTATCTTTTTATTATCTAGCCTAATAATTAAGGGATTTTGCTTTTAATCTAAAATTAACTAACTACTTGGCTATGAACGCGACAGAGAGTGAAAGAAATAATTGAAAAAACCAATAATAAAGACAAAACCCAAGGAAGAATCCACCTAGACTTCACTTATTATTCTGACTCTGAATTAAATGATTTATTCACTTGACTTGATCCGTAGTAATCCCTAAATTATGTTAATATCTCTTTCGAGACTAAAAAAAACTGTCTCTAGGTTGATTAATTGAAATCTCTTTCTAATTAAAACCCCTATCATCGCACTAACTCGATCTATGGATTCCTCTATTAGATTTGACTCTAATCCGGCAGATTTATGTCACCCTATTTCTAGGGTTGCAATCAACTCCGCTTAATTATGTTGGATCTACTCTTAAACAGGGACTTTTGCTCCACTGAATAAGCACATCAATCTTAAATTAATATTCCTGAAAACATTAAAACAAGGATTAAGAACACATAATTAAGAACAAGAACAAGTATTTATCAAGTAATTCAGATTTATTAAATAATAAGATTCATCTATGTTTCATCCTCCCTAGGTATTTAGGGAGTTTAGTTCATAACGTAAAAGGAAAACATCATAGAATTAAGAAAACAACGAGACATAAAGAACCCAAAAACTTCTAAAGAACTTGATGGAGATCTTCAATCTTGGAGTAAATCTGTTTCGAGATGATTCCGACGACTTCCTTCGAGTAATCTTTGCAATCTACTCTCTCTGTTCTCTCCCCTAGGTCTTCCTCTGGCTCGTATTTATAGACTTTAGAAGGCTCAGAAACCCTAAAAATTGGCTTTTTCTGCGTGAAAACAAAGCAGGGTGCGGCAGGGACACGGGCGTGTGCTCAGCCCGTGTGGGAATTTGAGTGAATCACGATCGACTCGGGCTGGCACACAGGAGTGTGTCTAGCCCGTGTGAGTCACACGAGCATGTGCCCTACCCGTGTGGTTCTGGTTTGGCCGTGTGGATCCTTAATATGGCCCGTTTTGTCCGATTTTGGCCTGTTTTCCACTCCTTTCGCTTCCCTATGCTCACCTAAGTATAGAAATACAAATTTAAAGGATTAGGAGCATCGAATTCACAAAATCATATAGATAGACATCCAAAAACATGCTAAGCGTGGGATTAAAATGTGTTACTTTTATGGTTTATCAAATACCCCCACACTTAAGCGTTTGCTTCTCCTCAAGCAAAATCCTCAACTCATAATTAAAATTAAACTTCCTTAATTCACAATTCTTATTAATAATGTATTATCATAATTCACAAATAATTTATACATTGATAATTTAACTAAAAGAGTCCTAAAGATTCAAACAATCTAAGTCACAAATTTTTGTAGCATGAAAACATAGGTGTTTTCCCTTACCTAAATAATCACCTTTGATTAAAAACCGACAAGAATCAACATTCTCACTAAAGATTCACTCAACGTGTTTAAGGTTTAAATTAAGCACTCAGAAGTCAAACATAACAAGTTATTACCATAGGCTTGCACGAAAATCAAATCTCTACCACTATAAAATGAGATGATACACAAATCAAAAGGTCTTGAAAAGGGTTGTAATGGGGCTTGGGTTAAAGGTGTGGATAAAGGCTGAATTAGAGGGTTAGAATCGAGATTGAATTGGCAATTTACCTAACTAGAAAAATGAACTAATACTGAATAATTACATAAATTGAAAACTTATCACTAATAACACGAGCTTCTTCTCAAAATTAACCGTTTAAGCCCAAATAACATTGAACTAATAATGAATATATTTCCAACATTTTTTATAACTTACAATAATAAAGAAATTAACAACTGAAATAAAGAACATAGTTAGGCAACTGACCAAATCAAATCTCGACAAAAAAAGGGGTTAATACAATAGGGAAAATTCTTAATGAATCAAAAAGAATGAGTTTTGGGGTTAATATTCCGGGTATATCAAGAAACGGTTTATTAGGATTAACGGGGTTTACTAGGGGTTAAGAAGGTAGGCTTTTTGAGATGAGTGGGTGAAAACTTAGGTGCCTTTATCATCTCAGTATCTCAAATCAAAAGTGTGGTCTCGACATGTATAATCGAAGCAAGTTCTAGAATAACAAATCAATATTGACACACTCATAACCAATAATAAAGTGAGCAAGAAAAGTGTATGCTCTAAAGGCTCAAAATCTCACAAAATTTATGGTTTTTGATGTCAACCTTGCCAATTTCAAACTTCAAAGTAATATTTAAATTTAGGGAAACAACCTAACAAAATTTTAATTCTGAAAATAGACTTATCATGCTTGATTCTTTAATGTCTTAAAGTTTAAACCATCAATGCACAATTACTTATGACTTAATCCAAAACATATCAATAAGAATCATAAATCAATAAAAGTTTGATTCTAATAGTAATATGAGAAAATTACTTAAGAACAAGACATAATTCAAGGATTTTCTGATAATGATATAATTAACCTCCCCACACTTAAGATGTACATTGTCGTAAATGTACCAAATTAGACAATGATATTATAATAAAAATATCATAAGAGAGGGAGAGAAGTGAAACTTCCTGAATTTTGGATGAAATTCATAGAATAGTTGACGCGGAATTGTAGATATAACAAAGTGAATTGCATAGTTCTGAGCAACTAATAAGAAAATAAAAGCTAAAATATAGTTCAGAATATAAAAAATAAGTATTTTAAAATAAAAAAAAACATAAAGGGAAATAGACTAAAAAGAAAAAGAAAAGGAAAAATAAAGGAAAAATAAAGATAAAAATAAAAATAAAATAAATAGACTCAAAGGTCCTCATCGTCGACGCGTCGCGAGGTGGCAGTGCAAAGAAAAGGGAAAGGAAAAAGAGAGGAAGAAGAGGAAGAAAGAATAAGGAAAAGAAGAGAGAAGGGGAAGGGTTTCAGTTTGGGGAAGAAAGGAAAAGGAGGAAGGAGGGAGGGGATGGTCAGTGGTGGCCGAAAGTGGCAGGGGGAGGCTGTGGCGGCTAGGGTTTGGGGGGAAATTTGGAGAAGAAAGGAAGAAAAAAGAAAAAGAAAAAGAAAAAGAAAAAAGGGGTTTAAATAGGGGACACGGTCGTGTAACGGCCCGTTGGTCCACACGGCCGTTTCACATACCCATGTGGTTGAGTCCCTAGCCCGTATTCATTGCGTTTTTAAGAAGCTAAGTTTTCACACGGCCTTGGACACGCCCGTGTGTCCAGGCCATGTTGTTCACACGGCCGCATTGCACGCCTGTGTGAAAAGCCCTTCACTTCTCTCACGCCCGTGTGGATTTCCACACGCCCGTGTGATCGCACACACGGTTGTGTGGCCTGCCCGTGGAGCCCCCTGACTTGTTTAAAATTTGAAAATTAGGCTCCAGTTTTTACACGGCCTAAGACACGCTCGCTTGTCCAGGCCATGTACCTGACTGTCGATTTCTTTAAAATTTAAAAACTAAGTCCCCACATCCACACGGCCAGGGACACACCTGTGTGTCCAGGCCGTGTGGGTTAAAAAACCCGTATTAAAACATGAATAAAAGTAAAAATAAACTAATTAACAGGATTAATGCTCGGGTTGCGTCCCGAGAAGCGCTTGTTTAAAGTCTTAAGCTAGACTTACCTCGTTTTCGCTAGGTCACTGTGATTCGCGAAGTCGAAACTCCTTTTTCTTGCTATCAGTTCTATCACCATACAGTTTGAGTCGACTGGTGTTTAGCTTAAAAGTGCAGAAATTAGGATGAGTTACCTCGACTGTCCCGTATGGGAAGACATTGAGTACCGTGAAGGGAGTTGCTCCGTTTGCTTTAAGCTCTGAGGTGGTTATTCAAGGATCGGTTGCATCTAACAGTACCTAATCCCCAACTTTGAAGTAGTTTGTTTCACCTTTAAGCTCGTCATGGATTTGCCTTGATTTTTCTTCGTGTGTTCTTGGTTTCTCCTTGGCATGTGTCCTTCATTCGTCTAGTTCATCTATCTAAAGCCTTCGCTCCTCATGAGTTATTTCATTGTTGGCACGAGAACTAGGATGTGGCTCATTTGTGTTTCTTCAAGGTGCTTCCTAAAAAGAGGGTTAGACCGAATGGTTATTAATAGAATTTATGTACTCACCTTTATTACTCGATGCCCTACCCGAGTCACAAGCCTGAAGAGTGATCGTTTCGTCACCTACACGAAGTGTGAGCTCACTTGTACCAACATCAGTTCTAGTTAGCAGTTGCTAAAAAGGGTCGCCCTAAGATTAACGGTGCGTCACTGTCCTCATCCATATCTAGAATAACAAAGTCAACTGGGAATATAAATTTATCAATTTTTACAAGCACATCCTCAACAATTCCTCTAGGAAATCTAATAGTTTTATCTGCGAGTTAAATACTCATCCTAGTTTGTTTAGGTTTCCCAAGACCTAGTTGCTTAAACATTTTATAGGGCATGACGTTAATACTTGCCCCTAAATCGGCTAAAGCATTATTAACATCTAAACTACCAATTAAGCAAGGAATAGTAGAACTCCCTGGATCCTTTAAGTTATCGGGTAGTTTATTCTGTAGAATAGCTGAGCAGACTGCATTTAGCTTTACGTGCAACGTGACATCTAACTTCTGTTTGTTTGCAAGAAGCTCCTTCAAAAATTTAACTGAGTTGTGCATCTGCGAAAGAGCTTCAATAAATGGTAAGTTAATATGTAGCTTTTTTAAGACTTTAAGAAATTTACCAAATTGCTCGTTAGTATGGTCTTTCTTCGTCCCGTTAGGGTATGGTACACAAGATACATGCTCTTTACTTACCGGTTTTCGCGTATTGTGGCTTCCCCGCCCTTACCTTTACTTAACACAGGTTCTTGCCTCAGTTTGGATTAATATTCTAACCCCTTTTCATCACACACCGTGATGGCGTGGAGTTGCTCCCTTAGATTAGATTCAGTATTACTCATCAAGCTACCTTGTGGTCGTTCTGAGATCAGCTTAGCAAGCTGACCTATTTGGTTTTCGAGCCCTTGAATCGATGCTTGCTAGTTTTTGAGTGTTGTTTCGGTGTTTTGAAAATGGGTTTCTGACATCGAGATGAATTTTGTTAGCATCTCTTCAAGGTTCGGCTTCTTCTTCAGTTGGTAGGGTTGTGGTTGGAAGCCTGGAGGGGGTTGTTGTCTTTGATTTCCTTGACCACCCCATGAGAAACTGGGATGGTTCCTCCAACTTGGATTGTAAGTGTTCCTATAGGGGTTATTTTGAGGTTTAGAATTGTTACCCATATAGTGAACTTGCTCATTCTTAGTGCTCGGGTCGTAAGGTGAATATTCTATTATCTTCGTCCCTCCTCTATTTGTGTCGCACTGCATCACCGGATGTACCTTTGTAGAAACACATAAACCATCAAGCTTTTTGTTCAAAAGCTCTACTTGGTTCGATAGCATGGTGACTGCGTCGAGGTTAAAAATGCCTGCGACTTTTGTTGGCTTCATTTTCATTACTTGCCAATAATAGTTATTCAGTGACATCTCCTCTATAAACTCCTAAGCCGCTTCAGGAGTTTTGTTGTTTAGAGTACCGCCGGCGGCTACATCTATCAGTTGCCTAGTTGAGGGGTTCAAACCGTTATAAAAGGTTTGAACCTGTAACCATAGAGGTAACCCATGGTGAGGGCACCTTCTCAACAAGTCCTTGTACCTCTTCCATGCATCGTAAAGCGTTTCTAAATCCATCTGCACAAAAGAAGAGATATCATTCCTCAACTTTGCCGTTTTAGCCGGCGGAAAATATTTTAACAAAAGTTTTTCGGTCATTTGTTCCCAATAGTGATGGGACCTCGTAGTAACGAGTTCAACCACTGTTTAGCTTTGTTTCTTGAGGAAAAAGGAAACAACCGAAGGCGAATTGCATATCAGAAATGCCATTAATTTTAAAAGTGTCGCAGAACCCTAAGAAATTGGCCAAATGAGTATTTGGGTCCTCATCCTGCAAACCATCAAACTGAACAAACTGTTGAATCATTTGAATAGTGTTAGGTTTCAGTTCAAAATTATTTGCAGTAATAGCAGGTCTAACAATACTCGATTTAGCCCCAGCTAAATTGGGCTTAGCATAATCAAACATAGTACGAGGAGCAGGATTTTGATTCATCGGATTTGCGGCAACCACAGGAGGGAGCGGATTATTATCAGCCATCTCCTTAGTAGTATTAGTATCGTCCTCTTGCTCTTCCTCTATGTATTGTAGACTTTGCCTTATCTCCCTACGATTTCTGTGAGTGGTACTTTATATCTCACTGTCAAAAAGCAAGGATCCTGACAGGTTTCTTCTAGTCATAAACTAAAATTACCTGCCAGAAGCAAATAAAAGGAAAAATAGAAAATAAAAATAAATTGCAATAAAAAATAATAATGGCTAAAGTAATAAAAATTTAGTGTTCCTAATATCTTAATCCCCAGCAACGGCCCCAAAAACTTGATGGACCTCGAACTAACTAATATTTCGACAAAGGCAAGCGCACCTACCGAACATTAGTATAGTTGTGGTGAGTCCGGAATATCGTATCCTCAAGGACTAAAATTAACTAACTAATTGACTATGAACGCGACAGAGTGAAAGAAATAATTGAATAAACCAATAATAAAGACAATACCCCAAGGAAGAATCCACCTAGACTTCACTTATTATTTTGACTCTGAATTAAATTATTTATTCACTTGACTTGATCTGTAGAAATCCCTAAATTATGTTAATATCTCTTTCGAGACTTAAAACAACTAACTCTAGGATGATTAATTGAAATCTCTTTCTAATTAAAACCCCTATCATCGCATTAACTCGATTTATGGATTCCCCTATTAGATTTGACTCTAATTCGGCAAATTTATGTCGCCCTATTTCTAGGGTTGCAATCAACTCCGCTTAATTATGTTGGATCTACTCTTAAACATGGACTTTTGCTCCACTGAATAAGTACATCAATCTTGAATTAGTATTCCTGAAAACATTAAAACAAGGATTAAGAACACATAATTCAGAACAAGAACAAGTATTTATCACGTAATTCAGATTTATTAAATAATAAGATTCATCTAGGTTTCATCCTCCCTAGGTATTTAGGGAGTTTAGTTCATAACGTAAAAGGAAAACATCATAGAATTAAGAAAACAGCAAGACATAAAGAACCCAAAAACTTCTAAAGAACTTGATGGAGATCTTCAATCTTGGAGTAAATCCGCTTCGAGATGATTCCGATGGCTTCCTTCGAGTAATCTCTGTAATCTACTCTCCGTGTTCTCGCTCCTCTGGCTCGTACTTATAGACTTTAGAAGGCTCAGAAACCCTAAAAATTGGCTTTTTCCGCGTAAAAACAAAGCAGGGTGCAGCAGGGACACAGGCGTGTGCTCAGCCCGTGTGGGAATTTGAGTGAATCACGATCGACACGGGCTGGCACACGGGCGTGTGTCCAGCCCGTCTGAGTCACACGGGCATGTGCCCTACCCGTGTGGTTCTGGTTTGGCCGTGTGGATCCTTAATATGGCTCATTTTGTCCGGTTTTGGCCCGTTTTCCACTCCTTTCGCTTCCCTATGCTCACCTAAGGATTAGGAGCATCGACTTCACAAAATTATATAGATAAACATCCAAAAACACGCTAAGCGTGGGATTAAAATGTGTTACTTTTATGGTTTATCAGTTAGCTACAGAATTAAAACAATTAAAATTCATCAACACAACACAATTCAACCTCATATTTAATATTTTAAGTTTTTACTCAATATTTACTTAAATTCCAATTTAGTCCCTAAACTGAGACTAACTTTTAATTCTTCACATTTAATTCTTTATTTTCATGAAAATTCCACTTTAGACTAAATTTAATTCCCTAATTTCACTTAAATCCCTAAATTTCAAATTTTCACAATTTAGTCCCTATTACTCAAAATTTACAATTTACTCTACAATTCAATCCTTTTTCACTTCTAACTTAAAAATCTATCAACTTAATCCCTAATACTAAAACTATTCAACATACACAACACTTAAAAACTCAATAATTTCTAAAATTTTAACATGGGTCGGGTAGTATTTAATACCGGGATTCCAAAAACATAAAATTACAAGAAAAATGATTAAATTGACTAACCAATTGAGCTTGGAACTTTGAAACCCTAATTTTTCCTTCTTTCTTTTGTTTCATTTTCTCCCTGTTTCGTTTGGCTTTCTCTGTTTCTTTCTTTCTTTTTCTATTTCCTTTTTCTTTTTCTTTTTTGTTTTATTATAATAATATCATATATTATTATGTAATAATATAATATATTTACTTAACATTTAAGGTTTATTTTATAATATATATATATAATAAACTTTCACATGTTTTAAATCTTATGCCGCCTCATTTATTACCATTGACATAATTGATTCTTTTGTCCTTTCAGTTTTTCTTTAGTCTATAATTCAACTTTCATCCTTTATGCAATTTAGTCCTTAAACCTAATTACTTTTAACTCATACAAATTCACCTAACCAAAACTTAGTTAACCACACAACTAACTTCATAAATATTTCTAATAAATATTTACGAGTCTAATTTACAAAAATAGAGTCTCAAAAATGCATTTTTTGACACTCGTGACTATAGGGTTGTTTCAAATAGGTTGGTAAATTTAGTTTTATTTTGAACTAATTAATAGTTATGTATGTATGTATGTATGTATGCATGCATGCATGCATACATGTATGTATAAGTTTTAAAATATATTATTACATTATGTAATACTATATCACATACTATGATAGTTATACATAATATATTAATTATCGTTACTTTTAAAAAAAACATATATTAATTATCATTATATATTATTGTTTATTATTATATGAAATATGCTCTACGTCTTTAATACTCTTTGTACATTTGCCTAAAAATTATATTATATAATGCTATATCATATCATATAAAATGTAAATATATTAATAGTTTATTGATAAACAATAAAAGTAACACATTTTTATCCCATACTTAGCATGTTTTTAGATGTTTTATTATACAATTTTTGTGAATTCGATGCTCCTAATCCTTTAATTTCATGTTTTTATACTTAGGTGAGCATAGGGGAGCGAAAGGAGTGAAAAACGAGCCAAAACTGAGCAAAAAGAGCCGATTGCAGTATCACAGACGGGCTGGTCACACGCCCGTGTGCCAGCTCATGTCATTCTCGAACCATGTCAGCATTGCACATGGACTGGGTACCTTAAACACGGGCCTCTCACACTCCCGTGGGAGACACACGGGCTGGCCACACACTCGTGTTCCATCCCGTGTCGATTTCTAACCATATCAGTACTGCACACGGCCTGGGCATTTTTACACGGGCTGATCACATGCCCATGTCCCTATCGCACCCTATTTCATTTTCACGCGGAAAAAGATAATTTTTAGGTATTTTGAGCATTCCAAAGTCTATAAAAAAACACCAGAAGAAGACCTAAGAGGACACGCAGAGTAGAACGAAGAAATTACTCGAAGGAACCTGTTAGAATCAATTCAGAAGCAGGATCTCATTCAAGATTGAAGATCTCCATCAAATTTCCTTAGAAGTTTTTAAGTTATTTATGTCTTGTTGTTTTCTTTATTTTGAGATGTTTTCCTTTTACATTATGAACTAAACTCCCTAAAATACCTAGGGAGGATGAAATCTATGATGGATCTTATTATTTAATTATCTGAATTAAATGATAAATACTTGTTCTTGTTCTTAATTATGTGTTCTTAATCGTTACCTTAATATTTTCAGGATATTAATCCAAGTTTGATGTACTTAATCAGTGGAGCAAAAGTCCCTGCTTAAGAGTAGATTTGGCATAATTGAGTGGAGTTGATTGCAATCCTAGAAATAGGATGACATAAATCTGCCGGATTAGAGTCAAATCTAATAAGGGAATCCATAGATCGAGTTAATGCGACAATATGGGTTTTAATTAGAAAGAGATTTCAATTAATCAACCTAGAGTCAGTTGTTCTTAGTCTCGAAAGAGATATTAACATAATTTAGGGATTTCTACGGATCAAGACAAGTGAATAAATCGTTTAATTCAAAGTCATAAATAATAAGTGAAGTCTAGGTGGATTCTTCCTTGGGTATTGTCTTTGTCATTGGTTTATTCGATTACTTTCTTCACTCTCTGTCGAGTTCACAGTTAATTAGTTTAGTTTTAGATTAAAAACAACCCCCTTAATTATTAGGCTAAATAATAAAAAGATAGTTATTACTAGTACTTTTAGTCCTTGTGGATACGATATTCCGGACTCACCATAGCTATACTACCATTCGATAGGTGCGCTTGCCTTTGTCATATTTTAGTTAGTTCGTGACATCATCATTTATATATATACATTAATGATTAAACGCTATAATTTTATGTGATATTGTATCTTTTATTATAATCAATAATATGATAATTGTTATATATATATTAAAGTTCAAGTAATAGTTAAATACTGTATTATTATTGTTAAAACTAAACGTCGATAATGTCAATATAAAACGACTGCAAGGTAAAATGAAAGATAAAATAAAACACACAGATTTTACGTGGAAACCCTGTCAAGAAAAATCCACTGGCAGAGGAGAAGAAAATTCTCTAATGTTGAAAATCGAATGATACAAGAGGAGTTTCAAATACATCTATTTAAATGTTGAAAAAATTTATTCTAATCACTGTCAAATAGACGAAGTGTAATTCTATATGGATTCTACATGTGCCACATGGTCTGTACCGCGGGGGCCGCACCCCCGATGCAGGAATCTATAGAGTCAAGACCTTCACAAATCCCTTAGTTTTACCAATGTATTATTTCTTTAACAAGAATTTAGGTCACAAAACTCTAACAATTATATTATGCAATAATATATCATCTACTATAGTTGGTGATTAAAACCGATTTAACCGGCCAATTCAAGCAAATTGATTGGTAAATTTGATTTTGTATCAATTAATAGTTATATATATATATATATTAATAGTTTTAGAATATATATTATATTATGTAATACTATATCACATACTATAACAGTAGTACATAAATATTAATTATTATATACTATTGTTAATTATTATACTAGTTGAAATATGCTCTTTTTATACTCTTCGTACATTTGAAAGTTAGCCCTTCTACTATTTATACAATGTTATCTCATCTCATCTATAATATATTAATAATTTATATGTATGCATTAATTATTAAATATAATTGATTAATATGTTAATGGTTTATATATATATGCATTAAAGCCAAGTTAGATCATCGGTTGATTTGATGTTGTTGATTCGATTTCGATTTTAAAATTCAAAAGCGTTTAAAATAAAATCAATCAACTTTACACCTATTAAAATGATATATTTGAATCAAACACAACCTAAATAAAAATAAACTCACTCCAAATTAAAAATTAATATAAAGATAATAATATTAATAAAAACACTAAACATTAATAAATAAATAAATAAAAACTAAAACTAAAACCTACATCCTCAAATCATAAATAAAAAAGCTAAAACTAGAATCTAAATTCCCAAATCATTAAAATTAATTTTTTTATAAATAAAATAATAAAACCTTAAGCTAGGATTACAACATTACTAATCGCCATCAAAAAATGGATATGTAACGCAATGGATATCATCATCTAATAAACCCCTCACGCTCCCAGTGGTTCCTCATGAATAATCAAGTGGTCCATTTCACCTCGGGCCTCTTTCGCGATTCGATCTGCCACCCTATTACTCTCTCTCAGTATCTATCAAAATTTCACTTCCTGATCCATAAGGTGTAACACCCCTTACTCGTATTCTATGCTAAAACTGGGCACGTGTCATTACTGGACTTAATCTACTTAATCGCACAACTTCAGTCCCAACTTGACATTTCTCTTTCATCATCACAACACACCTAATTAAGGACCTACGAGGCCTTAAACATACATACGAGGGGTTTCGGAATCGAACCAGAAACTTTTGTAATCTTAAAAAAAGTTTCACCTAAATAGGGGCCACATGCCCGTGTGAAACGGGACACGCCCGTGTGGGAAGGCCGTCTGGACACACATGCCCATGTCCCTACCCCTTGTGGGATTTATTTTCATTTCGAACCTACAGAGGTTTTCACACGGGCAGACACACGCCCGTGTGCTTAGCCCGTGTGCTCCACACGGTCTAGACACACCCGTGTGCTTAGCCCGTGTGCTCCACACGGCCTAGACACGCCCGTGTCCTTGCCCGTGTGTAAAAAATTAGGTATTTTGTTTGTGAGGTCAGCCACCTCATAAGGGTCACACGGCCGAGGCACACGCCCATGTGGCTAGCCTATGGTCGACACTAACTTACAACACCAACATGCAAGGGACAGACGGCCAAGTCACATGCCCATGGGGCTGACCGTGTGTCACATACGGCCTAGACACACGCCCGTGTGCCTACCTATGTGGACAAGAACAAGGGTATTTGCCAAGCTCTTTGCACCCCTTTAACTCACACAACATGGATCCATGAATAACTTCCATGAATATAAACTTCCATGAATAACTACATCTTTTCATATATATAACAAAATGCCAACACCAAGGCTATATACACAAGAGTTTCCCATAAAAAGGGGGCCAACACACTCTTGGCCAAAATAACAAAACAATGAACCTAGTCTAGCCCCTATACTTAAAATCACTAAGTCTAGATATACCGAGGTGAGCTGATAGTGTAGGCAATCTTCTGGTTATCTGTGTATTCCGACCCGACTCTTTAACTCTATAAGACAAGGGAAAAGAAGAGGGGAGTAAGCTTTAAGCTTAGTAAGTTTACATGTAAACAAATAACATCATAGTATGAGCTAAACAACGAATAGCATTATACTAAATAAAGGCAATCCACATTCACATTCATGCTTACTCATTTTATCCCTTACCATATTCCAACCAAATCACAAGCTTAATGCATACATTCATTCACTTGCATTCTTGCACTTAACACCACAAATTCTCGTGATACAACACATCATAATTTCTCGCTAATCCAACCACGATGCCAAATCACTCGGTGGTTTCGTATTTAGCCCACCATCAATCGTTAACAGGGTGGTATCGCACAAAGCCCACCAAAAAGGATAGTTACAATGGTATCGCACACAACCCATCATAGTTAAGTAATAAGGTGGTATCGCACTTAGCCCACCGACAAGTGTTGTTATTACACAATTACATGATTATTTTGTCATGCATATGAAACTATACAATAAATATCAAATTCAATCCACTTGAATCATACATGTTTTCAATCATGCCATGTACCAATCAACAACAATAATGTGTATATAAAATGCATCGTTTACATATAAACTTACCTCGGTGCAAAATGTGTCAACTAACGATTTAATCCGTAACCTTGCCTTTTCCCCGGTCAAGGTTAATTCCACATTCTTCTTGATCTATAACAATAAAATTCATTCATTTAGATCATTCTATGATCATAATGCATCAAAATCTACATTTAGGAAAAAATGACCATTTTGCCCTTGTACTATGGCAAAATTTTGATTTTGCCCCTAGGCTCATAAATCATTTTTCAACTCATTTTCTCATTAAACAAGCCTAGCTGAACATTTATTTCTCTTACAACTACTCACAAGTCCAACTATTTCATGCATTTATGACACAAAATCAATCTTTGCACTTAAGTCCCAATTAGGTGTTTTCATGCAAACACCTTTCACAAAAGTTGTTTCTCATCTCCCTAACATTCATTTTCTTCCATGAAAACTCAGCTAATTACAAAATAATCTCATGGAAAGTCCCTATACTTTCAATCATATTGCAAATTGGTCCCCTCATTAGCTAGCTTAAGCTTTAGGGACTCCAAAAACACAAAAACCATCAATTAAAACCACCTAAATCACTTTCTAGCAAGGAGATAGCTTCGCTGAAAGTTTGAACCCCCAAATGCTCTATTTCCTCTTCAATTTTTGGTAGAAAGAGATAAATGAATAGTGAAAGATGATAGTTTTTCTTTTCACTTTATTTTATTCATCTTTTCTCACCTAATTCACCCAATTTTGACCAAAAATTAAATGCTCTTGTCTCCCTATACCACATGGCCGGCCAACACATTCAAATTGGCCTAATTGCATTTTAAAGACCTCCAAATTTACAATCTATAGCTATTGGACACCTCTACCTTGAAAAATAGAACTTTCGCACTTAATTCGATTTAGTCATTTTTCACAATTAAGCATGCTATCGCTATAATTAAAACACCAAAATTTCCACATACCCTTATATTAATGCTATGGCACATAAAATAACATCAAAATAATTTTCCCTAACCTCGGTTTAGTGGTCTCGAAACCACTGCTCTGACTAGCCCCAAAATTGGGCTGTTACATAAGGCACCAACCTTGAATGAGCCTAACTTTGTTGTAATTATTGTTTGTTGCTAGTTCATTTTGTATAATGGCTATCAATAATGAATTATCACTCTCAATCTCTACTTTACGGTACCCCTTTGCCCAAGCAAACTTTAAATTTTTAAATAATGCTCGATCTTCAATCTGAAAAATATTCAATAATCCCACTCCCATTTCAAAAACCTCAATCTAGCTTCCATTCAGTCCTCTTACCACTCCACCTATGGCCATTCTTGGTTTAAAAGTTGGCACTAAACCATCAATGTTCACCTTCATCCATCCATGATTAGGAAACTGCCAACAACCCTTCATCATGGAGCTACAAGCCTAATTTGCAGCCACTCCTTTAATAGATATAGACCTCGTCCAAGCTCCAGCAGAAGTTACGAGCACGTAACTGCTATTACTCGCTTGATTGAAAATATATTCATGTGATAGAAAAAAAGTAGGCCATTTACCATATTGGGACTCAATAGTAGCTTCATTTCCACCATTCCAAATAATCCATCGCTCAAGCGGTAGTCTAAAAAAGACATTCTATTTGCTTCTCAGTACAATAGTTTTCCAAACCAAATTTGAGTAACCATAGTCCCTAAAAACATGTAAAATTGATTATACATCTACTCCATACTGATCATAGAAAGGGAACAGGGACATGCCTCGCCTGGTACATTCCTCGTTCATCAAAAATCTACCTTTAGCTAATAACTAAAGGAATGTTTGACCCATAATCAGGCCCAAACTCAGAGAGCGGCCCAAAATTAGAGAGCGGCCTAAAATAGGGCAGCAAATGTTGTAGCAACTAGTGTAAACTAAAATGAAGCTAAACAATCAACCCTTGTTTATACCGTTAGAGGTCGAGAGGATAGGGATGCATCCGATGTCATCGTAGGTACTTTTACCATTCATTTTGTCCCTTATTTTCCCTTAATCGACATAGGATCCACCCATTCATATATTGCATACATTATATTTGTTAAATTGGGTACTGGGGTAGAGGAAACCACTATTGATGTTACTATAGTAAAACCTTTAGGACAACCGATTATTGTAATAAAATCTATAAGAGATGTCCATTAGAGGTTCAAGGGGTAGTGTTTCTAGCGGATCTTATGGAGTTACCTTTAGGGGAGTATGATTTGATTTTAGGAATGAATTGGTTAGTAGAGCACCAAGTTAACCTAGACTGTGTCTCTAAGAGAGTAACCTTAAAAACGGCAAAGGGTAGTGAAATTGTTATGGTTCGAGAGTGATGGGATTACTTATCCAATATAATTTTTGTTATGGTTGCCGAGAAGTTAGTTCAGAAAGGGTGCGAGGCTTATTTAGCTTACGTAATGGATGAGAATGCAAATAGTTTTGCCTTAAATAACATCTGAACCGTTAGGGAATTCCCAAATGTGTTTCTCGAGAAGTTACCAAGGTTACCTTTAGATCGTGAGGTAGAATTTAGAATCGAACTGTTGCCAGGAACCATTCTAGTGTCCATTGCTCCCAATCGTATGACATCCAAAGAGTTGCAAGAATTGAAAATCCAACTTCAGGAGCTTTTGGATCGTAGGTTTATTAGGCCTAGTGTTTCTCTGTGGAGAGCTCTGGTCATGTTTGTGAAAAAAATAGCTCCCTAAGGTTTTGTATAGACTATCCGTAGTTAAACAAACTCACTATCAAAAATAAATATCCCCTGCCTAGGATAAAAGACCCAATTGATCTATTTTGAGGTGCCACAATGTTTTTTAAAATAGATTTAAGGTTAGTATATTACCAACTAAAGGTAAATGAGGCAGATGTGCCCAAAACTACATTTAGAACTCAAAACGGCCACTATAAATTCCTTGTAATACCTTTCAGTTTAACCAATGCTCTAGCTGCCTTCATAGACTTAATGAATCGAGTGTTCCAACCCTTCCTTGATCAATTTATCATTGTATTCATTGACAACATCTTAGCCTATTCAAGAATCAAAATCGAACACGATAAACACCTTAGAAAGGTTCTACGAAACCTCCGAGAAAACAAATTATATGCTAAATTGAGTAAATGTGAATTCTAGCTTAAGTAGGTCATGTTTTTAGGACATATGGTATCCGTAGAGGGTATTCAGGTAGATCCAAAAAAGATAGAGGTCATTATAGAATGGAAATAACCCAAACATATTTTCAAAATTTGAAGTTTTCTTGGTTTAGTTTGGACTATCTTAGATTCGTTGAAGGGTTCTCCTTGATAGTTGCACCACTAACCAAGTTGTTGAAGAAGGATTTTCCATTTAAATGGATAGATGAGCAACAATCTAGCTTTCAAGAGCTGAAAAATGTGTTAACCCAAGCTCTAGTGTTAATTCAGCCCAAATCGGGAAATGAGTATGTGGTGTATAGTGATGTGTCATATATTGGCCTTGGATGTGTGTTGATGCAAGATAGAAAAATAGTTGCATATACATCGAGACAATTGTAACAACATGAGTGCAACTATCTAACTCATGATTTAGAGTTGGCTGTAATGGTATTCATATTGAAAATTTGGAGACACTACTTGTATGGTGAGAAGTGTTACATTTATACCGGTTATAAGAGTCTCAAGTACCTTATTACCTAAAAAGAATTGAACCTTAGGCAATGGAGGTGGATAGAACTGTTAAAAGATTATGATTGTGTAATTGAATACCACCCCGAAAAGTCAATGTAGTAGCATACGTTCTAAGTAGAAAATAGATGACTGAATTAAGAGCAACAACACGGCTTATAGCACCTCACACGTCCTAACCACACGGCCTGACTACATGATTGTGTGTCCCATGGTTTACAATTTTGCCCAAGAATTTATGTTATGCATTTTAGTCCTTGGATATTCCCGGAACTGTTTTTGGTGCTTTATTTTATTCAATTGAGTCCCTGACAATATGAATAATGTTAAAATCCATGATTTGATTGACCAAATTATTATATATTTGCATGATATGTGTAAATAATATATATGTTTGTTGCATCTGTAATTCTGATCATATGTTCAACATGTCTCATGATACCGTTAAATTGAATCTATGAAAATCATATGTTTTGCTATTGTACTAATTAGTTAAAAGCATATCTATTGTCACCGTATCAATCTGTTATAAGCATAGTATTCGCTACTGTTTTGATTTGTTATAAGCATGCCATATTGCATTGTATGTAGTAGGATGCTTTGAAAGGAGGAAGTTTTGACTGATTAATAAATCTACAACTCTGGTGGTTTATCCCCAAATTATCTGGCAGCTTTTATTTGCAATTATGTTGTGCATTCACAACCATCTGGTAGCATTTTAACCTGCAACATTGGTGGCTCATCCACCCATTTTCTGGCAGCTCTTATCTGCAAATACGTTGTGTATTCATAACCATCTGACGACCTATTAACCTACAACATTGGTGGTTCATTCATCCATCCATATTTTGGCAGCTCTCATCTGCAAATATTTTGTACACTCACAACCATCTGACAACATATTAACCTGCAACTTTTGTGGTTTATCCACAACCCAATGTGTAGGGATTCACAAGTTCTAGGGAACTCTTACTATGGTGTGTAGCGGTGGGGTAGGAGCTTTTCTGTTAAACCGAAACTATATTGCATTCATAAAGTATGTACATGCAATTATGAGATTTCTAATATGATACATATACATATACGTTGTTGATTTGATCTGATATATCGATATTTTGAAATTGCTATTGTGGATTATTTTATGTGATGTGATTTTGTATGCTAATCGGTTGCATTGATTTGTTTGTGATAGAACTCACATTGAGCTTCATAGCTCACTTCCCTTTTGTTTCCATCTT
Organism: Gossypium australe; assembly: GCA_005393395.2. NCBI lineage: Eukaryota > Viridiplantae > Streptophyta > Magnoliopsida > Malvales > Malvaceae > Gossypium > Gossypium australe. The sequence continues at coordinate 109,419,715 of CM016617.1, read as the reverse complement.
TACAAATAACTCACCAGGTTAGGATATAAACACGACATCTGGAGGGTCTCAGCTCGGTTTTATTTTTACTAAAATATTTTAGATTTATTATTTAGTATTTTTATTTCAGAGATTGCATTATCTTATTTTAAACTGTGGCATGCGACTTAGGATTTGGGGGTTTTTTATATATAGCATGCTTGACATATAATTTGATTTTAGGATTATTGGACTATGAATATTAATAAGTTATGCTTGAACTTCGACTTTATTAAAATCATAAACAAATATCAATTTTATGCTGCTAAACTATAATTAATATTTTGAGTAATAATTAAATTGATAATTAAATAAGATTTCAAAAGTATTCACCATTATATAGGAAAATTAAACTAAACTGGTTTTCAATAACTCGTAAACTTTTCTAAAAAATAAACTAAAGTGTTCTACTATAACAAACAAATGTTTAATATGATTGTTTTATATGTTCATATAACTCTGCTAGGCTATTTCGATGGCTAATGTAATCTTCCAAATTCGGGCCTAAGTCTAGGCCAGGTTAGGGAGGTTACACTTATTCAGCCTATGAAAAGTGTTTTCCAGAGAAAGAACCATCGGCAGAGATGGAAGGTCGTCCCCCGTGAATATTGATGGATCCTACCATGGACTTTCACCCATTCTCCCACCTATTTCTTCACACGACTGCTGACTTATATTGACCCCCAATTTTTTTTTTCAAAATAGTGAATGTTACATTGCCACACACCTCACTTCCATTTAGAGTTCTCGTTTTGTTCCCAAATTTTACAGCCAAAATTTTCTTACCATTTAATGTTGGGCTAACAAATTAAAATGGATGGGCTTCAATGATTCATCCAAAATGATTGGGCCCATTTTTTACCCATCATCAAAGGGATTACACGATGGGCCCAAAAGAGACACCCCAACCTTGTTCGTTGGCTTGAATACATTTAACATAGCCTTCAGCCCTTTCTCCAAAAGAATCCCTTTCCCTTTAGATTTTAATGTCCCTTTCTTAAAGTTCTTAGGTTTAATAGCAACCTCCAACATTCCAACCGATTTTGTCATGATTTTAGGTCCACCATTTTCACCCCTATTAGATCCAAAATTTATTCCCATATCATTTCCATTAACATCACCCGTTAATACCCTAGAATACTCGTCGTGATTGTTACTCAAGACATATGTGGAAAAGAGAACATCGATAATGACAATGTATCGCAAAAAAAAAGAGAAATAAAAATAAAAAACACACAGATTTTTACGTGGAAACCCTTTTGGGAAAAAAACAACAGGCAGAGGAGAAGATAATTCACTATATCAAATTTGAATTATTATAAGAGGAGTAGACTATGTCTATTTATAGGCTTGTAAAACCATATTCTAATAAAAGGAGTGTAGTAAGATTGAAACACCTTACTCTAATCAATATCAAATAGATGGAGTTTAATGAGATTTAAAAAAATTATTCTAAAATAAAATAAAAGAAGTGTAGTTCTATATGGGTTTTACTTTTATTTTATTTTACCACTTTATTTTATTTAAATAAGGATTCGGGTCACTCAATTCTAACAATATCAAATTTGGATCCACTAAGAGCATCACTATATTTAAATAAGGATTCCGTTGTTTATTCTAAAATAAAATAAAAGAAGTGTAGTTTTATATGGCCTCTTCTCCTTTGCTTTCGTTCAACAATTATCCAGGGCCCAAAATCTTCCACTTCTGTGCACCTCTATAGCCCTAATACTTGGTTAGATTTTGAACTTTCCTCCGCCTCCAGTAAATTCTCTTGCCCCTATTTGTGTATACAGTTTTCATGAGTATAACCCCAGTGCCCACATTCAAAACACACCGAAAGTAAAGATTCATACTCTACCCGCTGTATTCTACCATCGATTTTTGCTTTTGAAACCAATGGTTTCCCCAGTTCCACATACATCGCAAGCCTCGCAAGTTAACCTCTTGTGTTGTTTTCTGTGTTTCGATCAATCTTAGCCACCAGTCTAATGGCACCGCCAATGAATCTTAACAGACTTTTGGTATACATTCTCTCTGGCGGTCCCAGTAATTGAATCTAGACTAAGATACTATGTGGCAGACTTTGACCAGTTGAGAAAGATGGTGTCCACCAGGGATTTAAATTGCGGTTGCGACCGCGTTTTCTGTCGCATTGCGTTTATCACGGTTGCAAACATAACGAATGCTATTGCGGTCACTACGGGTATCGCGGTCGTGAATTTTTAAAAAATTCGCACCACTTATTGTAAAACATAATAATTATAATTATAATTATAAAAAGTCATTTTTAATGAGTTATAGAGTGTTTTCTAAAACTTACTAAACTTTTATTAATATGATATGAGAACACAACTTTTATAATCATTAATTATTCTTATATTTATTTACGAATTTTCTAAGAATGTTATATTAAGTAATAACAAAGTAAAAAAATATTAAACATTTATCATATTTAATAAGTTTGAAAGTTTTTATAGATAAAATAATTGAAAATTCATACCTGAGAGATGTCTTCAATATTTCTTGACAGCTTTAAATATGGTGAAGATATAATCATTCTATGCTGCAAAAGGAAAAAATGAATAGATAAATGTATAGATTCTCATTAATTATTCCTATTTCCTACCACTTATTCTCACTCTCATTCTACTTTCATATATAGTTTAACATTCTTCAATTCTTAATTACCTTTTCATAAAATATACTCCATTCATTTATATAAAGATATATTTTAAATGTTTTAATATCATCAAAATTAAGAACATTAACAAAAGTTTTCTTAAAAAAACATACCTTACAAATAATGGTAGTGGACTAGTGGTACGATTTAGTTTTCACCAATTAGTGGAATGATGAGGAGGATCAGATCTTTCACCTTCACTTTGAGAGCGTTCTTGACTTGATTCTCTTGGCCTTTGTCCAAAAATATATGCAAAAAAAGTAACATTTTCACCTTGGTTTTCATATAATTGATATGGAGGATATATTTGAGGAGGAGGATACATGAGAGGTGGAGGTGGGTGATACATTGGTGGTGGAGGATGCATTTGAGGCTGGTATGGCACACCATAATTAGGAAACTGTGGATAATAACCATATGTTTGTGGATAACCATGTGAAGGTTGAAAATATGGATGTTGTTCTGGTGGATAAAAACCTTGAGTTCTAGTAGATGAATCACTATACCCAAGGTTACTAGAACTCGATCTCCTACCAGATGAAGAGCCTATAGAAGTATGCCTCTTGCCTTTTCCTTTTGATGGAGCTCTGGGTTCACTTTTATCTCTCCTAGGTTCAGGAACCATATTTCCATCAAACTCTGATCTATTACGGAAATGTCCACTAGTGGTACCAACCTCATATTCTCCTCCATATTGACTAGAAGACCTAATTTCACCTCTATCACCAATATATCCATCATCCTCATCAATTGGACTTAAATTGTAACAGCCTAATTTAGGGGCTAGTCGGAACAATGGTTTCGGAATCACTAATTTGAGGCCAGAGAAAATTATTTTTATATTATTTTATGTGTTATAGCATGACTACAAGAGTGCATGAAAATTTTGGTGCTTTAATTTTAGCGATTACATACTTAATTTCGAAAAAAGACTAAATCGCATAAAGTGCAAAAGTTCCATTTTACAAGCTAAAGGTGTCTAAAAGCCATAGAATATTAATTGGAGGCCCTAAATGTGAAATTAGACCCTTAGAAATAGGGTGGCCGGCCATAGGGGACAAACAATGTCAAAATTTGTCAAAGTTGTTGAAATTAGGTGGACTAAATTAATGTTTTATAATAAAATAAAGAAAGGAAAGATATCATCTGTTCTTCTCTTCTTCTCCACTGAAAATTAGCAGCAAAATAGGGGTTTGAGAGCTCAAAAATTTCAGCAAACTTTTCTCCTTAACTTTTCTCCTTACAAGTAAGTGTTTTGATAATCATTCCTTGATAATTTTTGTACTTTTAGGACCCTTGTAGCTTGAGCTAGCTAATGAGGGACTATTTTGCAAAATTCTTGAAAGTTTAGGGTTTTTCCATGTGAACAATTATGTTGTTTGCTGCATTTTTATAGAAGAAAATGAGTTTCAGTTGTTAGATAAACAACTTTTGTGAAAGGTGTTTCCATGAAAACACCTAAGAGGACCTTTTTGCAAAGGTTGTAAAATAGGTGTTAAATATGTGAAATAATGAGTATTGAGAGTTGCCATAAGAGTAATAAATGTTCATCTAGGCTTGTAAAAGGAGGCAATTCGAGTAGAATTGATTTACGAGCCTAGGGGTAAAATGGTTATTTTGTGAAAGTCTAAGGGCAAAATGGTAATTTTACCAAAGTATGATTATTGAAATGTACTAATCAATGTGGTAATTAAATGAGCTAATTTGCTATTATAGATCAAGAAGAACGAGTGATTAACCTTGACCGAGGAAAAGGCAAGGTATCGGATTAGATCGGCAAATTGGCCTATTTTGAAATCGACGTAAGTTTGTGTGTAATAAATTCAACATCATGTTATTAAGTTTTAAAATGTTTGATATTAGTGATGCTGTATATTATTTCTATGAAATTGAATAATGATGTTGAATGAGAAAATGATGAGAATTTATGATGTTGAAATCCCGGTTGGACTTTAAGAATTGAGAGGATATCATCATTGAGACATGAGATTGGTAAGGTCCCGTATAAGACCATGTCTGGGACATGGCCTCGGCACCGAATTGAGATTCCGTGTAAGACCATATCTTGGATATGACATCGGCATCGAATATGAAAATCGTATAAGACCATATCTGGGATATGGCATCAACATCGATATGAGATCTCGTATAAGACCATATCCGGGATATGGCATCGGCATCGAGATGTGACCCTACATAAGATCATATCTGGGATGTGGCAATGGCGTCGTGTTTATGTGTATGATGATGATTGTGTATCCTCGGGTAATTCAAGTGAGTCATCGAGAAAAATAGTTAAGTTTGTAATAGAGATGAAATTAGTGCTAAAGCTATGTGATGAAGTGATACAGGTACATGTGAGTAATTCACGAGAAATGTTTACGATATGTGACATGACATGTAATTGGTAAGAGTAAGCATGAGTAAGTTATAGCAATGTGCTTGAGACTTTGTGTTCTTATTCAATGCAATGGATGGATGGCATTATGAGCCTTTATGTTGCTATTTATTTCATGCAAACTTATTAAGCTTTATGCTTACCCCTCTCATTTCCCTTTTCCCTGTAGTATCGCCAAGCTAACTCGGGGATCGTGGGACGTCGGAGTTCAGAATCACACTATCGAATTCTCTTTGGTATAGCAAAGTTAGATTTATTTTGAGTATGCCATGTATAGGACTTGGTCTTTTTGTTATGTTATATTTGTTAGCCAAAATGTTGGCTATTAATGTTATTCAATTCATTTTGTAAGTGGTTATTGGAAATTGGTCAATACTTGAGAAGTTTATATATTCAATGATGATGAATTTCATGAAGTGTATGCTTGTGTGGATATCTTGATTATGAGTTCTTAGAAGTGTCTTATGGTCATGATATATGTTGAATTGAATTTGTATGTATGGTTGTTTTGTAGGGTGGCATTTGGCTTGGTAGATAGCCTTACAAATGTCCACACGGGTAGACACACGGGTGTATGTCTAGGTCGTGTGTGACACACGGTCAGCCCCAAGGGCATGTCGATAGGCTATGTGTCCCCATGCATGCTAGGTTGGCAAGTCAGTATGCTCAGTAGTAAACACACGGGCTGATACACGGCCGCGTGTCTCGATTGTAACACTCATTACCCGTATTCATCACTTGAACCGGGTACAAGACGCTACCATACTTAACTTTCTCAATCATGTAACATCAATTCATAAAAACTTCATTTCAATTTAAAACTTTTCATTTAAGACATTAATATCCTTATTATAGGTCTACGAGCCCTTAAACTTGTACTTGGAATGGATCAGGACCAAACCGGGAACTTTCGAACACTTAGAAAATTTTGACATAAATTAGGGTCACACGCTCGTTTGAAGAGTGGGACACGCCCGTGTGGCATTTCACATGCCCGTGTTCCACACCTGTGTGGAATTATTTTCTAATTCGAACCTACAGGGGTTTTCACACGACTGGACACATGCCTTTGTCCCTCACACAGCCATGACACGCCCGTGTCCTCACCCGTGTGTGAAAACCTTGGCATTCTGTTTATGACGTCATCAACTTAATATGGCCACACGGCCAAGGCACACGCCCGTGTCCTTATACCATGTGTCGAATAAAATTCTTATTAGGTACAGACTTCACACGACCTGGGCACACGCCCATGTCCATGGCCGTGCCTCCCACACGGCCGAGACACACGGCCATGTCTCTGCCCGTGTGTTTACTACTGAGCATACTGACTTGTAAACCTAGCATGCAATGGGACACACGGCCAATCAACATGCCCATGGGACTGGCCGTGTGTCGCACACGGCCTAGACACACGCCTGTCTGTCTACCCATGTGGACAATTATAAGGCTATCTACCAAGCCAATTGCCACCGACAAAGCAATCACACTTATACCAATTCATTGCAACATACATCATAACCATAATACACTTCCAATACTCAAAACCAAGACGTCCTCACATAAGTATACACTACATTCATCATGCATTAACTTTACTCAATGCTAAATCCATCACACAAACATACACTTCATGAATTCATCATCACCATTATATAGATTTATATAACTTAGCAAGTATTGGCCAATCCCCATTGGCCATTTACAAAATGAATTGATTAACATTAGTAGCCAACACTTTGGCTAACAAATATGACATAACAAAAAGACTAAGTCCTATACTTGCCATACTCAAAATAAATCTAACTTAGCTATACCAAAGAGAAGTCGATAGTGTGATTCCGAACTTCGACGTCCCACGATCCTTGAGTTATCTCGGCAATACTACAAGGAAAAGGGAAATGAGAGGGGTAAGCATAAAGCTTAGTAAGTTTGCATGAAATAAATAGCAACGTAAAGCTCGTAAAGTCATCCATCCATGGCATTGAATAATGCACAAAGTCTTAATCACATTGCCATAACTCACTCATGCTTACTCTTACCAATTTCATATAATGTCTCATATCGTAAATATTTCTCGTGAATTACTCACGGGTACCTGTATTCACTCAATCACATATCTTTAGTACCAATCTCATTTCTATTTCAAGCTTAACTATTTACCCCACTAAATCACTTGGGATACTCAAAGATACATGTTCATCGTCGTTCACATAAATACGAAGCCAATGCCACATCCCAAATGTGGTCTTACATGGGGTTACCTCTGAGTGCCGATGCCATATCCCAGATATGATCTTATACGGGATCTCAATTCAGTGTCGAGGCCATGTCCTAGACATGGTCTTACACGGGACCTTGTCCATCTCATGTCTCGATAATAGTATTCTCACATTTATTGTAGTCCAACCACGACTTCAACATCACAAATTTCATCATTTTTCTCATTCAACACCATTAATCAATTTCATAGAAATATATGCATCATTATAATATCAAACATTCTCAAATACACTAGCAGGATGTTGAATTTATCACATACAAACTTACCTCGGTTTCAAAATAGGCCACTTGCCGATTTAATCCAATACCTTGCCTTTTCCTCAGTCAAGGTTAATCCCTCGTTCTTCTTGATATATATAATAGCAAATTAGCTCATTTAATAACCACATTAATCAACACATTTCAATAATCATACTCTGGTAAAAATACTATTTTGCCCTTAGACTTTCACAAAATGACTATTTTACCCCTAGGCTCGTAAATCGATTCTAATTGAATTTCCTCCTTTTACAAGCCTAGATGAACATTTATTATTTTTATGGTAGCCCTCAATACTCATTATTTCATACATTTACAACAAATTTTACAACATTTACAAAAAAGGTCCTTTTAGGTGTTTTCATGGTAACACATTTTACAAAAGTTGTATATCTAACAACTAAGACTCATTTCCCTCCATAAAAAAACTTAGCAAACAACATAAAATCTCTCATGGTGACACCTTAAACTTTCAACCATTTTGCAAAATAGTCCCCTCTTTAGCTAGCTTAAGCTTTAGGGGTTTTAAAATTACAAATATTATCAAGAAATGATCACTAAAACACTTACTTGTAAGGAGGAAAGCTTGCTGAAATTTTTGAGCTCTCAAACCCTTATTTTACTACTAATTTTTGGTGGAAGAAGATGAGTGAATAGAATGATATCATCTTTTTATTTTATTTTATTCTATTTCATCAATTTAATCCACCTATTACACCAACTTTGACTAATTTTGACTTCTTTGTCCCCCTATGGCCGGCCATAACCTTTAGAAAAGTCTAATTGCACATCAAAGGCCTGAAATTAAAATTCTATGGCTATTAGGCACCTTTAGCTTATAAAATAGAACTTTCGCACTTTATGCGATTTAGTCATTCTTCGCGATTAAGCATGCATTTGCTAAAATTAAAGCACCAAAATTTTCATGCACCTATATAATCATGCTATAACTCATAAAATAATATTAAAATAATTTTCTCCAACCTCGGATTAGTGGTTCAAAAACCACTATTCTGACTAGCCCTTAAATCGGGTTGTTACTTCGACCGTATGGGAGACACGACCTAAGAGACAGGCATGTGCCCAGGCCGTGTGAAGTCTGCACCTGAAATTAAAAATTTAATTCAATACATGGTCTAAGGACACGGGCGTGTGCCTTGGCCGTGTGACCTTATTGAGATGATGATGTCATAAACAAAATGTCAAGGTTTTCACACACGGGCGAAGACACGGGTGTGTCTTGGCCGTGTGAGGGACATGGGATATGGACACAGGCATGTGTCAGGCTGTGTGAAAACCCCTGTAGGTTTGAATTGAAAAATAAATCCATACAGGTGTGGAACACGGGCATGTGATATGCCACACGGGCTTGTTCCTTCCTTCACACGGGCGTGTGGCCCTGTTTTGCGTAAAATTTTCCTAAGTGTTCAAAAGTTTTTGGTTTGGTCCCGAATCATTTTGAGTGCAATTTTAGGGTCTCGTAGACCTATAATAAGGACTTTATAGTCTTTAATGAAGAGTTTTAATTTGAAATGAAATTTTATGGATCGATGTTGTATGTTTAAGCATATTAAGTACAGTAATGCCTTGTACCCGGTTCAAGTGTCGAATACGGGTAAGGAGCATTACATTTAGTGGTATCAGAGCTACAATTTAGTTGATTCTCGGACTAACGTAGCATAAGTATGAGTCTAGCTATACATGCCATATATATAAGTATTTACATAATGATAATGTGACGACTCCTGACGTTTTGAATTGTGTTTTTATGTAGTAAATGGATCCCGATCGAGCTATAGCCGATGATGCTGCAAGTAATGTGTCGGCTCCCGCGCAAGGGATCGCGCCAGTAGAAAGTAGACCCAAGACTTTGGGTCAGGGAGAAGAGACTTGAGAAGCCTTTCTCCATATGATGAGCAACTAGTACACGGAGTATATACGAGTAAATCCTAATGCTCAACCCCCTCTTCCCCCACCTATTGCTCAGCCCACTCTTGTAGCTCCCCAAGTGGTAGAGGTAGTAAGGATAGAAAGGCCTCTAGTCGATAAGATCTGGAAACAAAGAGCGGAGGAATTTCGAGCTTGAAAGATGATGATCCGGAGAGGGCAGAATTCTGGCTTGAGAATACCATCAGAGTATTCGACGAGTTGTCATGCACACCTGAAGAGTGCATGAAGTTTGTGGTATCTCTCTTGAGAGATTCAGCCTATCAGTGGTGGAACACATTTGTATCGGTGGTACCAAGGGAGGGAGTTAACTGGGAATTCTTCCAAGAGGAGTTTCGGAAGAAGTATATTAGTCAAAAGTTCATTGACCAAAAAAGAAAGGAGTTCTTGGAGCTAAAGCAAGGTCGAATGACAGTGACTGAATACGAGCCTGAGTTTGTAAGGCTCAGCAAATACACTCGAGAGTGCGTATCGAAAGAAGCCATTATGTGAAAAAGGTTCGAGGAATGATTAAATGAGGATATCTGTTTATTTGTTGGTGTCCTAGAACTAAAAGAATTTGTGGTGCTGGTAGATAAAGCCTATAAGGCCGATGAACTGGTCAAAGAGAAAAGGAAGGCTGAAATAGAGTCTCACGACTCGAAGAAGAGACAGTTAGGCAAGTCATTCCAATCCTCATCGAAGAAGTCAAGAGATTTCACTACTTGATCAGCCACCTCAGGTGGAATTTCAAGTAGAAGGGCAGAAAGTACTCGGGGTCTAAAGCTCAGACCACTTTGGTTGCTAGTGTTGGCAAAGCTCGACCAAGTAGACATGGATGCCCACAGTGTGGCAGACGTCACCCCGATAAGTGTCGAGCAAATGATAAAGCTTGTTTCAAGGGTAGATCTTCAGACCATCTTATCAGAGATTGCCCCGAGGTGGGTGAGAAAGAGAAACCTCAGAGTGCAAGATCAGGAGGTACTGCTAGAGGAAGGCCACAGAGAAACCCGGGAAATGAAATGAGTAGTAAGAATACATCTAGAGAGCAGACTGTAAGAGCTGAGGGTAGAGCACCGGCGAGAACTTATGCCATTCGCGTTCGCAAAGAGGCGTCCTCCCCCGACGTGATCATGGGTGCAGTTTCTCTCTATGATACTCATGTTATAGCTTTAATTCATCTGGGATCTACCCACTCGTATTTTTGCATGAAATTAGTCTCTAGCATGAACATACCTGTAGAGTCTACAGAATTTGTGATAAGAGTGTCAAATCCCCTAGGCAAATGTGTGTTGGTCGATAGAGTATGCAAAGGTTGCCCTTTAATGATTAGGGATCATTATTTTCTGGCTAATCTAATGTTATTGTCGTTTGATGAACTCGATGCCATCCTTGGGATGGATTAGTTAACTACTCATGATGTGATAAGGAATTGTGGAAGGAAGTTTATTGAGTTAAAATGTGAAAGTGGAGATCTTATTCGTGTTGAATCAGATGAGCAAGACAGATGCCCAGTAGTGGTATCTCCCTTGTTGACTCAGAAATATCTAAGAAAGGGGTACAATGCATACCTTGCCTTTGTGATGAATGCTAGAGAGACTGAGTTAAGAATTGAATTAGTGCCCATAGTGTGTGGGTATCCAGATGTTTTCCCAGAGGAATTGCCAGGGTTACCTCCGGTTAGAGAGATTGAATTTGGGATTGAGTTAGCTCCTGATGCTGCCCCCATTTTAATTGCTCCATACAGAATGGCTCCAACCAAGCTAAAAGAACTGAAGGCACAGTTACAAGAGTTAACGGATAAAGGCTTCGCAATACTGAGTTATTCTCCATGGGATGCTCCTATGCTATTTGTGAAGAAGAAAGATGGTTCCATGAGGTTATGTATAGATTATCGACAGCTCAATAAGGTAACTGTGAAGAACAAGTACCCGTTGCCAAGAATCGATGATTTGTTTGATTAATTGAAGGGAGCCACGGTGTTTTCCAAGATAGACTTGAGGTCTGGATATTATCAGTTGAGAGTTAAGGACTCGGATGTGCCGAAAACCACATTTCGGACAATGTATGACCACTATGAATTTTTGGTCATGCTTTTCGATTTAACCAATGCCCCTGCAATATTCATGGATTTGATGAATCGTATCTTTCGGCCATATTTGGATAAATTTGTTGTAGTATTTACCGATGATATATTGATCTACTCCCGGGATGAGAACGAGCATGTCGAGCATTTGAGAAAAGTTCTGCAAATTTTGAGAAATAAATAATTATATGACAAGTTTAGTAAAAAGGAATTTTGGCTTCAGGAAGTTGGATTTTTAGGGCACATTGCCTCGGGAGATGGAATTAGAGTCAACCCGAGTAAGATCTCAGTAATTGTGGATTGGAAGCCACTAAGGAATGTAACTGAGGTTAGGAGTTTTCTGGGCCTAGCTGGCTACTATAGATGTTTTTTCAAGGGTTTTTCATGATAGCTACTCCAATGACGAGGTTTCTACAAAATGATGTAAAGTTTGAATGGACAGAAAAGTGTCAACAGAGCTTTGAGAAACTAAAGGCGTTGTTGACTAAGGCTCCTATTTTAGTGCAACCTGAGCCGGGAAAAGAATTTTTGGTTTACAACAATGCATACCTGAATGGATTAGGTTGTGTACTCATGCAAGAGGTCAAGGTATGCCTCTAGACAATTAAAGCCGCACGAGAAGAATTACCCGACCCACGATTTGGAGTTAGCCGTAATTGTATTTGCACTAAAGATTTGGAGACACCATTTATATAGTGAAAAATGTTGGGTGTTCACTGATCATTAGAGCCTAAAGTACTTGATGGCTCAAAAGGAGTTGAATCTAAGGCAGAGAAGATGGCTAGAGCTAAGAAAGGATTATGAGCCAGTGATTGACTACCATTTGGGAAAGGCGAACATGGTCGCCGATGCCTTGAGTAGGAAATCCTTATTTGCACTGAAGGCTATGAATACGTGGATGGCTTTTTCAGATGATGGTTCTATTCTAGCCGAGTTGAGGGCTAAACCAATGTTCCTCCAAGAGATTTGTGAAGCTTAGAAAGGCGACAATGTTTGACAAGCTAAAAGAGTTCAATATGAGTCAAATGTTAAGTTAGACTTTCGGATAAGTCCTGATGGATGTTTGATGATCCAAGATAGGGTCTGTGTACCCAGAGATGATGAGCTTATTCAGAAGATTCTACATGAAGCACATAGTGGATGTTTGTCTGTACATCCAAGCAGTATGAAGATGTATAATGACTTGAGTAAATGGTATTGGTGGCTGAGTATGAAGAAAGACATTTCGAAGTTTGTACCAAGATGTCTAATTTGTCAACAAGTGAAGGCTGAACATCAAGTACCCTCAGGTTTACTTCAGCCTATTATGGTTCCCGAGTGGAAACGGGACCGTATTACTATGGATTTCGTGACGGGTTTGCTATTGTCACCAAAAAAGAAGGATGCCGTATGGGTTGTGGTCGATAGGCTTACGAAGTTAGCCCATTTCATACCAGTACGGGTTGATTATTCGCTTGATAAGTTAGCGGATTTGTATGTGTTAGAAATAGTAAGACTTCACAGAATTTTGTTTTCGATTATTTCGGATAGAGATCCGAGATTTACACCACGATTTTGGAAAAAGTTGCAAGAAGCCTTAGGCACAAAGATGAGTTTTTGTACAGCCTTCCATCCGCAAACTGATGGGCAGTCGGAGAGAGTAATACAGATACTTGAGGACATGCTTCGATGTTGTGTTTTGGAATTCCAAGGTAATTGGCAGAAATACTTACCGTGGTGGAATTCGCCTACAATAACAGCTTTCAGTCAAGTTTGAAGATGGCGCCTTATGAGGCATTGTATGGGCGTAAGTGCCGAATGCCCCTGTATTGGACCAAACTCAGAGAGAATCAGATTCACGGGGTCGATTTAGTCAGAGAAATCGAAGAGAAGGTACTAGTGATACGTGAATGTCTAAAAGCTGCCTCAGATAGACAAAAGTCCTATTCGGATTTGAAACGGAAAGAGATTGAGTTTCAAGTAGGTGATAAAGTGTTTCTAAAAGTATCACCATAGAGAAAAGTCCTCAGATTTGGCCGAAAAGGCAAATTGAGTCCGCGCTTTATCGGACCATATGAGATTACCGAGAGGATAGGGCCAGTAGCTTATCGTTTGGCTTTGCCACCTGAGTTGGAAAAGATTCATGATGTCTTCCACGTGTCTATGTTATACCGATACCGTTCAAACCCTTCGCATCTGATTGTACCATCAGAGGTAAAAATTCGATCGGACATGTCTTATGGCGAAGAGCCGGTTAAGATTTTGGCACGAGAAGTCAAACAGTTGAGAAACAAACGTATATCTTTTGTGAAATTATTATGGCAAAGACATGGGGTAGAAGAGGCTACATGGGAGCCCGAGGAAGCTATGAGAAACCAATATCCTAACCTTTTCACTGGTAAGATTTTCGGCCACGAAAATCTTTAAGGGGGAGAATTGTAACAACCCGATTTAGGGGCTAGTCAGAATAGTGGTTTCGAAACCACTAATTCGATTTCAGAGAAAATTATTTTTATATTATTTTATGTGTTATAACATGACTACAACAGTGCATGAAAATTTTGGTGCTTTAATTTTAGTGATTGCATGCTTAATTTCGAAAAAGAACTAAATCGCATAAAGTGCGAAAGTTCCATTTTACAAGCTAAAGGTGTCTAAAAGCCATAGAATATTATTTGGAGGCCCTTAATGTGTAATTAGACCCCTAGAAATAGGGTGGCCAGCCATAGGGGACCAACAATGTCAAAATTGGTCAAAGTTGTTGAAATTAGGTGGACTAAATTGATGTTTTATAATAAAATAAAGAAAGGAAAGATATCATTTGTTCTTCTCTTCTTCTCCACTGAAAATTAGCAGCAAAATAGGGGTTTGAGAGCTCAAAAATTTTAGCAAACTTTTCTCTTTACAAGTGTTTTGATGATTATTCCTTGATAATTTTTGTACTTTTAGGACCCTTGTAGCTTGAGCTACCTAATGAGTGGACTATTTTGAAAAATGGTTGAAAGTTTAGGGTTTTTCCATGTGGACATTTATGTTGTTTGCTGTATTTTTATGGAAGAAAATGAGTCTTAGTTATTAGATAAATAACTTTTGTGAAAGGTGTTTCCATGAAAACACCTAAGAGGACCTTTTTGCAAAGGTTGTAACATAGGTGTTAAATGTGTGAAATAATGAGTATTGAGAGTTGCCATAAGAGTAATAAATGTTCATATAGGCTTGTAAAAGGAGGAAATTCGATTAGAATTGATTTACGAGCCTAGGGGTAAAATGGTCATCTTGTGAAAGTCTAAAGGCAAAATGGTAATTTTGTCAAAGTATGATTATTGAAATGTATTAATCAATGTGGTAATTAAATAAGCTAATTTGCTATTATAGATCAAGAAGAACGAGTGATTAACCTTGACCGAGGAAAAGGCAAGGTATCGAATTAGATCGGCAAATTGGCCTATTTTGAAATCGAGGTAAGTTTGTGTGTAATAAATTCAACATCATGTTATTAAGTTTTAAAATGTTTGATATTAGTGATGTTTTATATTATTTCTATGAAATTGAATAATGATGTTGAATGAGAAAATGATGAGAATGTATGATGTTGAAGTCCCGGTTGGACTTTAAGAATTGAGAGGATATCATCATCGAGACATGAGATTGGTAAGGTCCCGTATAAGACCATGTCTGGGACATGGCCTCGGCACCGAATTGAGATTCCGTGTAAGACCACGTCTGGTATATGGCATTGACATCGAATATGAAAATCGTATAAGACCATATCTGGGATATGGCATCGACATCGATATGAGATCTCGTATAAGACCATATTTGGTATTTGGCATCGGCATCTAGATGTGACCCCACGTAAGACCATATTCGGGATGTGGCAATGGCGTCGTATTTATGAGTATGATGATGATTGTGTATCCTTGGGTAATTTAAGTGAGTCATCGAGAGAAATAGTTAAGTTTGTAATAGAGATGAAATTAGTGCTAAAGGTATGTGATGAAGTGATACAGGTACATGTGAGTAATTCACGAGAAATGTTTATGATATTTTGACATGACATGTAATTGGTAAGAGTAAGCATGAGAAAGTTATAGCAATGTGCTTGAGACTTTTTGTTCTTATTCAGTGCAATGGATGGGTGGCACTATGACTCTTTATGTTGGTATTTACTTCATGCAAACTTACTAAGCTTTATGCTTACCCCTCTCGTTTCCCTTTTTCCTTGTAGTATCGCCAAGAAAAATCAGGGATCGTGGGACATCGGAGCTCGGAATCACACTATCGACTTCTCTTTAGTATAGAAAAGTTAGATTTATTTTGACTATGGCATGTATAAGACTTGGTCATTTTGTTATGTCATATATGTTAGCCAAAGTGTTGACTATTAATGTTATTCAATTAATTTTGTAAGTGGTTATTGGAAATTGGCCAATACTTGACAAGTTCATATATTCAATGATGATGAATTTCATGAAGTGTAGGCTTGTGTGGATGTCTTGATTATGAGTTCTTAGAAGTGCCTTATGGTCATGATATATGTTGAATTGAATTGGTATAAGTATGGTTGTTTTGTAGGGCGGCATTTGGCTTGGTAGATAGCCTTACAAATGTCCACACAAGCGTGTGTCTAGGCCGTGTGTGACACACGGTCAGCCCCATTAGCGTGTTGATAGGCCATGTGTCCCCATGCATGCTAGGTTGGCAAGCCAGTATGCCCAGTAGTAAACACACGAACAGAGACACAGCCGTGTGTCTCGACCATGTGGGAGACACGGCCTAAGACAAGGGCATGTGCCCAGGCCGTATGAAGTCTGCACTTGAAATTAGAAATTTAATTCAACACATGATCTAAGGACACGGGCGTGTACCTTGGCCGTGTGACCTTATTGGGATGTGCCTTGGCCGTGTGACCTTATTGAGATGATGACGTCATCAATAGAATGTCAAGGTTTTCACACACGGGCGATGACACGGGCGTGTCATGGCCGTGTGAGGGACACAGGCATGTGTCAGCCCGTGTGAAAACCTCTGTTGGTTTGAATTGAAAAATAAATCCACACGGGTGTGGAACACGGGCGTGTGATATGCCACACGGGCGTGTTCCTTCCCTCACACGGGCGTGTGATATGCCACACGGGCGTGTTCCTTCCTTCACACTGACGTGTGGCCCTGTTTTGTGTAAAATTTTCCTAAGTGTTCAAAAGTTTCCGGTTTGGTCCCCAATCATTCTAAGTGCAAGTTTAGGGTCTCGTAGACCTATAATAAGGACTTTATAGTCTCGAATGAAGAGTTTTAATTTGAAATGAAATTTTATGGATAGATGTTGTATGTTTAAGCAAATGAAGTACGGCAATGCCTTGTACCTGATTCAAGTGTCGAATACGGGTAAGGGGTGTTACATAAACCACCACCATCAGGTCCAACGCCACTCTGACTTGGCGTTGATCCAGAACTTGAATGAGATAAATTTTGTTGTTGAGATTGATCAACATCTATTTCATCATCAGAGGTATCCATAGGCAACACATCGGCATTTTCACCATCTAACAATGGATTCTTTTTCTCATGAAGCCATTCTAATAATGGATCAACATCTTCAAAGATATGATCAAGGCTGGTAAGATTCAAACTAGCGTTTATATCATCAGTGCTCATTCTTTTTTGATGTCTTATCTGAAGCCTCATATTATAATAGGTAAACACTAGTTTCTCAAGTTTTTTATACTTTAACCTATTTCTTGCCTTGTTGTGAATATAACTAAATGTGCTCCAATTTCGTTCACAATTTGATGCTGAAGTTGTTTGACTAAGCACTTTAATTGCTAATTTTTGTAATTCGGGAGCACATGTGTCGTATATTATCCACCACTCAGCTGCATAATATTATTTAAATTTCAAAATAACTTCAAAATGTACAATATAATTAAATAATATAAATTAAATTAAATAATTTAATTAACTGTTTACCCGGATTCATTTGCTTTCAAGCACTTTGTGCTTGTGGAGTACCGAATGTCTCATGTTTATTTCTAAATAGTAACAATTGCATAAATAAAAGATAGAGTGAAAATAAAAAAATAATTCTATTTCAAATTATGTAACTAAGTTACAAATAATAGTACTTGAATCTAACTTGATTAACAATTCTAACTTGATTATCAAGAGAAGGTTCTAATCTTTCAATTACTAATCATGTACCTTCTAATGTTTCTATTAGTACATTCTCAGAATGCTCCACCCCAAATTGAAATTGAGGATTGAGAAAATAACCTAAGTATAATTTATAAGAATATCATCAAATAATAATAATCTAAAGCTTAAAATAATAAAATATAAAAATAGTTCTTAATTATATGAAACATTTTATCTTACCAGCTGATGCAAGTCGGAATGCATAAAATTCCATCTATTGTCAATAATCTTTTCGTACTCGGTGAAATATCGACAATCTTGTTGAATTGCTCGTTTTGCTCTATCAACAGCCTCATAAATAAAGCCCATTGTTGGTCTTTCATCATTATCCACAGGTCTTAATACTTTTACTAGGGGCTCGTAAACTTTTATGAGGTCATTGGTTTTTTTTTTCCAAAAATCATTTCCCAAAACAATTTTTTTGGCTTCATAAGCAAGCCCTGACTTTTGCTGTCCCCATTTTGATTCTTTAAATTCCTATATATTCATAAGAAAAATTTTAAAATAATATAATTTAAATTATATGGAACTAATAAAATCATTAAAGGTTGCTATATTTAAGTAATTATATTAACTAATTATAAAATACTGAACTTTGAATTAAACATTTCTCTCAGACCTTGCGTTTGTCTTGTTATCTCTTCAAGTTGAATGAAATGAGTTGCAAATTGAGTAAAAGCGGGCCGAAGTATTTGCTTCCCTTGTGTATACTTCTTCATCAAATCAACAATCCAAATGTGATTGTATATAAAGAAGGTCACTTTCTTTGCCTCATCTAACACTTTTGCTACACTGGGCTTTTTCCCAATATCTTCAAGGCATAAATCTAAACAGTGAGCTGCACATGAGGTCCAATATAGATGTTTTCTTTTCAACATTAATTTTTTTCCAGTAGCTTTCATTACTGCCTCATTATCAGTCACTATTTGGACAATGTAATTTTTTCCAATTTCTTCTACAACTGAATCTAATAAATTGAAGTAGAATTCAGCATCTCTAAAATAGACACTTGAGACATCTACCGATTTTCGAAAAATGGTTCCTTTACTGTAATAAACAAGGAAATTAATGATGTGCATTTGATTCAAACTGTTGGTCCAACCATCACACATTAGAGTTGCACCCAATTCTTTCCAATGAGTCTTTAGTCCATTTACCTAATCACTAACTTGTTGGTACTCTAACTCCAAATACACATCTGAAACCTCATAAGGTGTTGGGAGCTTTACACCTTATCCAACTTCTATTGACAATTGAATTAAGTTATACAACCATGGAGAGCTTGCTAATTGAAAAGGAAGTCTTTCATATATTAAAAGTTTAGATACCGCTTCATCTATCTTTCTTCGAAAACTCTTTAAAAAAGAGTCATTGACCTTTGGTTGCTTTGAATTTTTGCTTCTAACCAATTCAGGTATAGCTTCCCTTAAGGTAAACTCAGACTCACTTGGGATGGATTTACTTGTTCTTTCTCTATGATATTCTCTAGTTGATCCATGAGAAGATCACCCTTCTTCATAAATGTTATTCCAACCACCAGTACTTCGTCTGAATTCTTCCCTTCTATGCCACTCGTGTTGTGATTGGATACTTTCTCGAGTTGCTTGCCTTATAGCAGAAACCTCATCAATGAATTCCTCGTGTTCATCCTCGTCTTCTCTTAATTGAGATAAGAATTAATCTTTTCTCCTCTTTTTTTCTATTTTCTTTGTGTTGCTTTCTTTCAGTATATTCATCATACTTTCTCTAATGACACCTGTTAATAAAATAAAAATAATTCACACTTTATATTATTATTAATTATATATAATCTTTATTGATAAATTTACAATAACATTTAAAAATAATAATAAAGTATCACATACCAGTAACATTAGGGCATGGTGCAACATTGCTGGTTTTATGAGCAATGTGCTCTTTAAATCGTGTTATTCCTCCTTTCACAACTTTACCACAAAGTTTACATACGGCATTTCCTTTCGTATTTGGCACTGGAGTTCCAAAGTGACAACATATATCATTACTTAGTGCACCCTCCAATCCTTTAGTCAGGAACTCTTCACGTGGTGGCATGCTTTATTTTTATTTATGTATAAGAAACATAAAATTATATTTAGAAATATAAGCAACTCATTACTTATATTATCAACAATATAATTCAAAAAAAAAAGTAAACATCATTAACATGGAAAAATTAAATTTATTGCATAATCCAATATTTTAAATAAAAAAAAACAATACCATAGCCCATTATTACTTGGTTCCAAAGTTTTTGGTATAAATAGTTTGTTTTGTTCCATCTTAATAAAATTTAAATTCAAATTGGATCAAATTTAAAAATTCAAGTTTTTCATATTATGCAAACTAAAATCAATAGAGATTTATCTAATGTTGAATTGAAGTCATCTATCGGATTTGATGAAGAAAAACACAATGAATTAATTTGTCTTGATTTTTTACCTTTTATAATACAAGTCATAAGTGATGGAGGCCATAATTTTTTCATTAAAACCATAATAAAATAAATTATGAAATTTAAATATATTAAAATTGAATTAAATATTAATATTATAAAATTTTAATCTTATTATTTAAAATAAAAATATCATTATGTATTCAATAAATTTTAATTAGAAAATTTTAGACCATGCATTAAAAAATGTTTTTTTTTTTTTTTGAAGATTTAATGCGTTAAACTATCCACTATCCAACACATCAATGCCTGTGCTAGGAGCAGGAGCTAATAAATGATATTTAATGCTTTACAATAATAAAAAATCTACCTTTCCATAATAAAATCTGACCTTTAGAAAAACCAAACGTCAAAACTGAAAAGTAAATAGAAAGGAGAAATTAAAAACGAAAAAAGAGAAAAAAAAAAAAACTATTCAAAATCTCTGGCATCCTTCATCATTTTCTCTACATCCATCTTCAAACCCATTCGAGTCATCTGATCCCTTCTCCCTTCATCCCTAACCTAAAGTCTAAAGAATATATTTGCGCTGCAGATTCAAGACTTGTTTGTAACTTACAACAATATTTGCATTTTATGGTAAAAACAAGCAAGAATCAAGACAAAATTTCAGGTACTTACTTACTTGAAAATTATGAATCTCCAAATGTGCAAGACTGCAAGTGATCAGGGTTTGCTTCTCGGGTTCAATGGTAGTTGTGTTGTGATTTTGTTTGTTGTTTGGTTTGGAGTTTAGAGTCTAAACTGAAATATGAGAATTTCATATTTTCTATTGCTTTTGATTGCTTTTTCTGTTTATTTAGACTTCTTTTTACTTTTTTTGATTGAAAACTCTCTGATTTTGCAGGTAAAGAAATATATTCCCTTTTGTCTTATTGTATTTCTGTTGATTTTTGTTTAGAAGAGATGAATTTTTTTTTAATTTTACAGTAACGAAAAATAACGGGAATAGTGGTCCGTTATTGTCGCAATTGTCTATTACCCGTTAAATTGCAGCCGCGATCCACCGCTGTCGGTGTGATTCCGCTTCACACCGCTATTTTTAACAGTAGCGGTTTCAAATGGCGCCGCTACCACTATATAGCGGTTGCTATTCATTATCGTCTTGAAACTTGATTGAGAAATAATCATTCTCTAAATCGAGAATTTGTAGAGGTTGTTTCGTCTTCCACAAAACTTGCAATTTATTTGACATAGACAGATATGATAGTCTCCTTGCAAGCAATTTCACAATCAAGGTCCGTGTCATACACTTATCAATAAAACTATGCACCTGATCTGAAAAGGTAATATTCAGAATACCATCGATTATTTCATTCCTAGCATCCCTATCATCCAATTCAAGATCTTCTTCCTGTTGCATTTCCATCATTTCTGCCGAAATGCCCAACAACTTATCCTTCTACGAGCTTTTGGTCTCATTTGTATCATTCACTTTCATCGCCTTATCATCCACAATGGGATCATTTGGATCAAGAGGTTCATCCGGTCTACATCGAACTTTTTTTAAAGTTCTTCCACCATTGTCGATGAGTGAAAGAGCATCCTCGGTCACCATTTTTGTCATGTGAAGTGTATAATTTTCCATTAAAATTAAATTTATTAGTAATGTTATTAATATTGTGTAATAAATCATATTTAATCATTTGTGATATGTATAACACTAGTTATCATAATATGTCATTATATATTTTATATTATAATTAAAATTAGATTTTATAGATTTTAATAACTATTAATTCTATACTTTTAGTATACATATATAATTACAGTATTAAAAGCATTTTATATTCAATTAATGTTTTTAAAAATTTATTTCACTTTATAATTTAATATAAAAATGTATTTTACTTTTGCTATTAATAAAATTTTAATATAAATATGTAACGTTATTTTTATGTTAAGTAGTATCATAAAATTATATTAATTATTAATGTATATTATGATTGTTCAACAATAAATTCGAATTTTGGGTCGGATTTATCTCGAGCTCAGCCAATTGTTCTCGAACTCGAATTCTTAAAGATTCAGGCTTTCTGGAGCTCAGATCTATTACAAGCTCAAATTTTCTTAAATTTGAATTGTTATAAACTCATATTGGCATGAAACTTTCATGCTCAGCTTGTGTTGCCAGCTCTGTTAAACATACATATGAAGTTTACCATTTCAAGTAGCAGGCTGGAAACAAAGTAATCTATTGAATTGGAGCTGGACTTTTAATTTCAAATCAGAATCTTTGACAATCAGGGAAATTTTTTCCTTTTAAAGCAAGTAAATGATGGATATTAGAAAATTAACCTGGATTATTAGCTACGAATCTGATGACAGTCAATCCTCCAACAGGTACGCCAATAGTGTTGTGGATTTGGGGTTGAAAATATTGTACTTCTTTGTACCAATGTAGAGATGGAAATGGGTGGGAGGAGTCGGATTTTTGCCCACCCCAATTCTGACTCGAAATTTCATATTTATTCATCTCCGACATTAAAAAAATAAATCCATTATAATTCCCTACTTTGAAATTTTATAAAAAAAAATCTAATCCCAACCCGAACTTATTTCATTTTATTGCATCAAATAATTTTTTATTTATAAAAGAATTACATCAATTAATTTAATGTATTAAATTTTTTATTACAAAACGGTTAGCAATCCTTCAATTTCAAGTCATTTTTCATTATATTAATTAAATCAAGTTGATAAAATAACTCTTTTTTATAATTACGAGTACAGTGACGCAAATTTCCGATATTAACTTATCGAATTATAAGGGAAATCCAATCTTATAATGACTACTAAAATTATTAAGAGAAACCCCAGCACAAAAGGATTTTGAGCGTCTACCATATAATTTTTAAGTCACGTCCTAAGAGTTTTCCCATTAAAATTATTGAAGAGTTAAATTGTAATTAAAAATTAAAATATTGATAATTTTGTAAATATCTTGAGGTGGGATCGGGTGAATTTCTTTTAAACTTGACTCCCAACTAACTTAAATCCAATTTTAGAAAAAAAAAATAATTGATCCTATGAAATTGGATCTGGTCGAGACCCATTGGTTTCGTGTTTTTTTTTATCATCGTTATATAAGTGGCAAAGTTAAAGTTTTCAAACCCTTGTGCCAATACACGAGAAGCAAAGTTTAAAAAATGTAATAACATTCGAATAATATCACTTTTGGCTTCTAACTTGGTGATTAAATTCATTTTGATATCTGTACTTTTTTTTTTTTTTACTTTGATACGTAACTAAATCTTTTTTGGTCCCTGAACTTAGATTCCGTCAAAATTTGAAGATATGTCCAATGTTCTTGGAACATGACTTGATTGGTCAATCAAATCGGTTGGACCAAAAACTAACTAATATACTAATCCAAACAAAAAAGTTGAACCGATTGAATTAGAAACTACTCAAAACCGATACAAATCGAAAGTTAGTACAAAAACCACAAATTGAACTAGTTTAATAACTTTTTTATATATTTTTAAATCTTTTTATGAATTTTAAATTATTTATTATTGTTAGCTTAGCACTTGAACTAATTAAATTGATTGAATCAAGATCCAATGGTTTGACCAGTTCAACCATTGATTAGGTTATTAGAACACTGTATGTAACACTCTAAAATTGTATCATGTCATCACATGAAAGTTTATATAAATTTGTTAATTTTCAAGTGATGATGTGGCACAATTTCAAAGTGCCACATCATCAAACTTCTATATCTTTCAAGTTTAGGGACCAAAATAATTTAGTTGCCAAGCTTACATACCAAAGTGGACAAAAAAGTATAGATACCAAAATGGTCCTAGTTGCCATGTTCGAGGGTTAAAATTTATATTATCCCTTATAATTTTGTGCTAAAAAAAGTAGATATTTGTAAATATGAATATTGTTATTTTTTTTGTAATTTTTATCAATAACTTATGAAAAATGATTTTCATGTTGCCAATTATTTAATATTATCTAACATTTTTTTTTATTAATAAGTCCTCAGGAAAATAATTAAAAAAATTAATTAAGCCCTCAACAAACTTTTAGAACTTAATTGAACCCTTAAAGATGAAAAGTTAACCAATGAAGCCCCTTTGTTTAAGTTCTATTGACGTAGTTGTCTGACCAATCCGATGGTGACACGTAGTGACCACATATATATCATGCTAACATAGCAAAAATGCAATGCTAGCAAATATTTTGATTAAATTAATTTTAAATTAGGTTTTGACTTTTACATATTATAGTTGGGTATTAGGTTTAGTTTCTTTTTATTTTGAATTTGAGATTTGAGTTATAATTAGTTTATTTCAACTTTGGATAATAATGGGTATATTATTTGGACTTGGGCTTAGTATAATATATTTGAGTTTTGAAAAAAATATTTAGGAATATGAGTATTAGCTTTATAAATTTAATAAAAAAGATAAAAGTTATTTAAGTGTCAATGTAATATAATATAATATAATAATAAACAATAAAAGATATTTTCATTAATTAATATACATATCATATAATAAATTTTACATACAATTAATAATTTAATACAAATATTCGAAAAAATCAAATCTGAATTAATGTAAACTCGAATACAAAAAAATTAAGTCGGAAACAATCCAAATTCGAGATAATTCATCCCGAGCCCGTTGGTTTGCCACCTCTAAGCAAAACTAGTATTGCTAGCTTTCTCTTCCTGGGATACTGATGGGGTCGAAACTAACTAATATTTCAACAAAGACAAGCGCACCTATCGAACAGTAGTATAGCTTTGATGAGTCCGAAATATCGTATCCTCAAGGACTAAAATTACTAGTAATAACTATCTTTTTATTATCTAGCCTAATAATTAAGGGATTTTGTTTTGATCTAAAATTTAACTAACTAATTTACTAATGAACGTGACAGAGAGTGAAGAAAGTAATCGAATAAACCAATGAATAACGGCAATACCCAAGGAAGAATCCACCTAGACTTCACTTATTATTCTGACTCTGAATTAAACGATTTATTCACTTGCCTTGATCCGTAGAAAGCCCTAAATTATGTTAATATCTCTTTCGAGACTAAAAACAACTGACTCTAGATTGATTAATTGAAATCTCTTTCTAATTAAAACCCCTATCGTCGCATTAACTCAATTTATGGATTCCCTTATTAGATTTGACTCTAATTCGACAGATTTATGTCATCCTATTTCTAGGGTTGCAATCAACTCTGCTTAATTATGCGAGATCTTCTTTTAAACAGGGACTTTTGCTCCACTGAATAAGCACATTAAACTTGAGTTAATATCCTAAAAATATTAAAGCAAGGGTTAAGAACACATAATTAAGAACAAAACAAGTATTTATCATGTAATTCAGAATATTTAAATAATAAGATTCATCTAGGTTTCATCCTCCCTAGGTATTTAGGGAGTTTAGTTCGTAATGTAGAAGGAAAAAATCTTAGAAATAAGAAAACAACAAGACATAAAGAACCCAAAACTTCTAAAGAACTTGATGGAGATCTTCAATCTTGGAGTGAATCCGCTTCTGAGATGATTCCGACGGCTTCCTTCGAGTAATTTCTTCGATCTACTCTACGTTCTCCTTTAGATCTTCCTCTGGTGTGTATTTATAGACTTTAGAAGGCTCAGAAACCCTAAAAATTGGCTTTTTCTGCTTGAAAACAAAGCAGGGTGCGACAGGGACACGGGCGTGTGCTCAGCCCGTGTGTGAGTGTCCAGGCCGTGTGAAAATTCGCATGGCTCGCGATTGACACGGGCTGTGTAACATCCTAGAATTTTTCTTTTTAGTCACTTTCCTCCAATGCTTGCCATTCAAATTCAATAATGGCCACCTTACCCATTATATCAATACTCCATGATTATCCATGCCATTCCACCATCTTTTGTTCATTTTAAGTGCCACCATTACCTTATTATGTCAATACTTCATCAAGCATTAGGAAATAAAAAAATAATTAACATGGGACTCCTTTAGATGGCAACCACTCACGTTGCTAATGAAGGAGTTGGTTGTTGAACAATTTTTTTTTATTAGCAAGATGGGGGACAACCAAAAATGGATGAAGGGGAAAGTAAAGGGAACAAGTGGAATTTTAATGGAAGATGTTATGGAAAGTATGGGTGGCAAATTGTTGGCCATTTTAGCTATGTATGTGGACGGTTTTTGGATCTTAAGGGGCATAGCTGAATTTTGTTAGTGTTTTGGTAAAGTTTTAGTGCTAATTCCATTAGCATCAAGTGTGCATATTCTCTTATTTCTTCTTCTTGTTGCCGAATGTAGACCAACAATTGAGACCAAAATTTGTTCTTTCATCTTTCTAGAAAAAACCAAGCTAGTGAACCATTCTTCTTTTTCCTTCTTTTCTTTTTCGCAAAAACCCTTCAAGCTTCTCTTCTATTCTAATCCTTTCACCATAGCCGAATATTGTGCCCATTATTCCTCCATAACTGAACTTTCATCCCTTCTCTATTTCTTCTTCTCATTCGTATTAACACTCGATATATTCTACCTTCGGACATAGTGGTCAACGACGAGTGGTTCGTTAGGAAATCGAAATCAGGTGTGTAATCCCGTAGCTTTCCGAATATATGTTTAAAATGGTGTGTAATCTCACACCTCTTTGAATGTTTGCATAAAATGTTCTGTGATTCGTTCAAAAGACCAAAAAGCCAGAAACCGGCATCTGTGACCACTCGACGTACGCATGTTCGAAGTGGTAATCGTATTTTGCAATGAAATAGTTTTGGTTAGCAGCAATGACGTGGATTTGAAAAATCACCAAAAATAGTGGAAATTGAATTAGAAAGTGAAGGAGATACGTATTGAAAGATAATTGAGTCTATTTTCTTATAAAAGAAACAGAGAAAGCAAAGGATTAGTATATTTTGAGAGTTTTAGATTCTTGTGAGACCGGTTCAGAGTGATTTTGAGATCCCTTATTTGGACTTGGAAAAATCATTAAAATTTGATAAAAACAAATTTTTGCACATAATTTATATGGTTAGATTCCTTAATGAGTCTATTTTTATAAGAAACAAACTAGAATATCATTTGAATTCTGTACAAAAAGAAAATTAAATTTTAGTAAAGAATGGTCGGAATTGCTAGACAGCAGAAAAAGGGAGACTTTGAGGAATAAACTGTACTAAATGGCTAGGCCAAAAATTCTGGAAAATTACAGTAAGAAGATATATGAGTCTAGTTTCAAGGAAATTTTACGGATCTAGATTTCGAGGTTTCTAACTCGATTTATGGTCAATTTAGTCAGTATGATGCAGATGGACAGTTTTAAAATGTTATGCCCAAATTAGTAGTTAAGTTGGATTGCGAATGTAACGGCCTAATTTTCAGTGGTGTCGTAAATGGTGATATGAGATCACTAAATCCGGCAAGTAAGATTGAATAAGACAGTAATTTAATATTTATGAGTCAAGTGAGAATTTAGAAGAATTTGTGGATTGGTGAATTTAGTGAATTAAAAGAATTTATTAGGTCAAATGGGTCAAAAACGAGGTATCGAGACCTCAAATTTGAAAATCGAGCCATAAATATTTTTAGAAATATTTATGGAGTGTTATTAAGTTAGTATTAAAGTTTGGTTGAGAAATTTAAATGTTTGGGTAGCCAATTTAATAAAAAGGACTAAATTGTAACAGATGCAAAATTGCTAGAAGAATTAAATAGCTCAAGTGTTAAAAAAAAGAGGATTTATAGGGCAATTAACCTAAATGTGAAAACGCTGGACGGCAAGTGGAAGAAAATCATCACAAAGATAAGGATAATAAGGGCAAAATTGGAATTTTGTAATTTTAATATGTTATTAAGATAAGATTGAAAATAATCTAGAGTAATCTTCACAATCATCTCAGCCAAAAACGTCAGAGGAGTTCTGGAGAAAGCTTGTTTTCATACTATTACATCCTGTGAGTTTAATTCATACTTTTTCTTGATAATTTTTATGTTTTTATGACTTTTACAACTAGATCCACTTATAGAATTCATTAGTTTTTGATTTGGTGAGTAAAATTAAAAGTTAACCTTGCTGAGAAATGGATGTTTATGATGAATTATTATGAAATTTAAATTTTAATTTCATATTAAGGTGGTTTTATTAAGTGATTTTGATAGGAAATGATATTTAGGACCTAATTGTGAAAAAGTTGTGAATTAGAGGTTGGTGTTGAAATTCAGAATATAAAAGGTTGTGAAATAGTTTGTAATGATAGAATAAAGTGTTGATTGAGAAAAATTAGTTCAATTGATGGCTGAATTGAGCAGGGACTAAATTGTAAAAACTGTAAATTTTGGGGTAAAAGTGCAATTTCGAAAATTGAAGAGCATAAATTATGAAGTGAAATAGAAATGAAATATATGCTGATGAGTGAAAATATTTTACATTATAGATCAAGAAACCAAAGAAGAAAGAGGAAAAGAAAAAGTTGCAGAGTAGTCCCTAAATTTCAAAATCTTCTACAAATCAGCCGGGTAAGTTCATATGGTTGAATTTATATGTTTATTTGTGAATGATTGAATGATATAATGTGCTGTTAAATATGAATTTGCTGTGGGATTGTGAAAAATATGATAAATGAAAGAATAAATGGTGGTAATTCAAATTAGGAAAAACGCAGAATTGAGTACGTTCGTGTCGTGACATGTGATGAATTGACGGATAAGATCATGGTTAATCCATAGCAAATGTGAAATGTAGGTATGGTATCATCCATACTGAGTTATGAAATGCAGGTATGGTATCATCCATACCGAGTTGTGAAATGTAGGTATGGTATCATCCATACCGAGTTGTGAAATGTAGGTATGGTATTAACCATACTGAGTTGTGAAATGTAGGTATGGTATAAACCATACTGAGTTGTGAAATGTAGGTATGGAATTATCCATACTGAGTTGTGAAACGTGGCACTGAGCAACGACGTACTCAAATTCGTAAGACGTTTCCTAATTTGATAAGAAGTAATATAAAATGAGTGAATCAAATGGAAGAAATTGAGTAGTTGTTAATGTTGAGCTCAACTATGTGAAGGATTTTAACAATGGTTGTGAATGGCAGGGAACTTTAGTAAATGTTTTGTTATTGTTTTGGAAATATTATGTGTGGTAAGCTACTTTTAAACCTATGAACTTACTAAGCTTCATTAAGCTTACTTGTGTGTGTTTGATATTTATGTAGATTGAATTAAAGAGAAGTGGAAGATCGGATCATCACAGCAAAACTCACTATCCAGATCAATTCCGGTAGCTTTTGTTTTATGTTTAAAGGTTTATATGGCATGTATAGAGTTTAAATGAGATGGAGTAAAGATGTTATAAACTAGTTAATGATATTTTGCAACGAAACAGTTTTTGAATTACAGCAGTAACGTGATTTTGAAAAATCACCAAAAATAGAAGAAATGGAATTAGAAAGTGAAAGAGATATGAATTGAAAGCTCTTTGAGTCTATTTTCATATGAAAGAAATATAATAAGCAAAAGATATGGAAATAATGAGATATTCAAATTTTAGTGAAACTGGTTCTGAATGAATTCGTGATCCCCTGTTCTGCCTTTGAAAAATAATTAAAAATTGCAAAACAATAATTGTGATTAAAATTTATATGTATGAAATACTGAATGAGTCTAGTTTCAAATGAGCTAAACAAGGAGGCCATCTAAATTCCGTACAAAGAGTAATTTGATTCGTAGTGAAGAGAGGTCAGAGCAGTTAAACAGTAAAATAGGGGAAACTTTAATGAATAAACTGTACTAATTGGCCACATGAAAAATTCTGGAAAAATTACAGTAAAAATATATATGAGTCTAGTTTCAGGGAAAATTAACGGATCTTAATTTGGAGTTCTGTAGCTCCAGATATAAATATTTTAGTGACTATGACGCAGATGGACAGTTTTAAATTTTATGCCGAATTAGTAGTTAAGTTTAGTAATGCCTCGTGCTCGACTCCGGCAACGGTCTCGGGTAAGGGGTGTTACAGCGAAAATTACCAAAATACCCTTGGTGGGTAAATTACCGAAATGCCCTTGGATTGCGAGATTACCGAATTACCCTTAGTGGGTAGGATTATCGAATTGTGAAAATGCCTTTATGGGCCGATTTGATAGATTGCATTAATGGGCCAATTGATATATGGCATGATGGGCCAATTTGTTATATTTTGCTAAATGGGAAAATCTGATACTTTGGCTATATGGGCCAATTTGATAATTTGCTATATGGGCCAATTTGATAATTTTCTAAATGGGCCGATCTAAAAATATGTGAAATGGGCCAAGATAGTATTCTGCTTAGTGGGCCAAGTTAATAAATTGTTATAATGGGCCAAAAAGTTTGTAAGAAATATTTGAATGCATTATTATGAATTGTTTTGCATTATATACATGAATTGCATGGGATGGGATGATGATGAAGAGAAGTTCTGGTAGCTCTGCTACATAAATCTGGTGGCTCTGCCACAAATCTGAAAAATGGCAATGCCATGTAAATTCTATTAATCTGGTGGCTTGTCCACAAATTGATATATGGTTTCATGCCCAGTTTGATATATGGCTTCATGCCCAGTTTTATATATGGCTTAATGCCCAGTTTGATATATGGCTTAATGCCTACGTTTGGTGTGTTGGCGGGGTGGGGTGACTAAAGCTCTCCCACAGGTGTGTTGGTTGGTACAGGTGGTGTGTAGCGGATGGAAAACTAGGTTTGGTTTGGGAATTGCATATCATTTGCATATTATATATATATATATATATGATACATTCATATTATTGTAAATTGGCTTAGGCCCAAATATTTGGTTAATGGATTTTGGCCCAGTGAACAACGGTAAGTGGGTTACACAGTGAGTTCTAGTAACTCACCCCCTTTCTCTTAACCCTTTTAGGTAATGCTCAGTGACGTGGACTTGGGCCATGGATGACTCAGTGGGGGCCATACTTCAGAAATGGTGTTATTAAACTCTAAATTTCTATTTCCGTTTATTTTATTATTTTGCTAATTTGGTTTAAGTTGTAATAAGGCCTCTGAACTATTTTTTTTTATTTTTGCTTTATGGTTGGGATGTTTTTTATTATTTTTCTTAAATTGTTTAAAACGAGAATTTTTTTTTCTAAAAACGTAAATAAGGGTTTTCCGGAATTGATTAACAAATGGAGTTCAAAATAAATTTATACAAATATGTTTTAACTCGAACATTCTTTCAAATTATTAACGACATTTTCAAAAGTCACGGATTTAAAGTTCAATTCCTTGATTTGTGATTCATCAATCAATCTCTCAAAATACTTGTATTTTATCTACGTTTCCGCAATGTTTCAAAATGCTTTTGCAACTCTATTTCAAAGGTCACATTTTCGTAAATCGTTTATTTCAAATATGCTTTCACAACCGAAAAGGGTTATTAAAGTTAATTATGTTTTCACGTAGACACAATTGCTTAAATGTTTTGGGTTTTAACAAAGAGGCTGAAATTCTCCAACAAGTTGTTACAATTGCAAAGATGGTTTTGAAAAACACTTCCATGTGGCACGCCAGATTCGGGTCTAACTTCTAGGCCGGGTTTGGGGTGTTACAGTTAATGGTATCAGAGCTCGGTTCAAAACTCGGTTGTGGTTTGGGTTCAAAAACATTTATGGTACAAAACTATTTCGAATTATAGAACTTATTTTTTTAAAAAAAAAGGGTAGTATGGCACCACGAGTATCCGGCACCAAGTCAAGTAAGTGTATGTGAATTGAATAATTTTTATTATTGTGAAATGACTATAGGAGCACTCTAGAACTTTTAGTTTTAGGTGTTGAAACTATAGAGATTGAGACTATAGGACGCGTTTACGAAAACAACTCTATCTTTTATATGTCATAAAATATCGTTAATAAATGCTGAAAAAGTATACTGATTCATAAAACTTGTAATCAGATTAAACCGAAATACCCAATATGAGCACTAGAGGACGTGGACGTGGACGTGGTAGACGTGGCCGTGGTAGAGGTCGAGGTGCTAGGGTTGTGTCTGAAGCGTCGGGACATATCCCAGAAATGGACACACCTGTATCACCCAGGAGTGAGACTAGATCACACGACCATATGAGAGAGGACATTGCCTTGACCCAAGCAATGTTACGAGTCCTAGAAAGGGTTGCTGGGGCTAGAACTGGGCCAGCAACTCGTGGATCAATATCGGAACGACTTAAATCAAGTGGTGTCGAGGTTTTTAGGGGTGTCTCTGGTGTAGCTCCGAATGTAGCGGAGTATTGGCTCGAGGCAGTGGAGCGAATCATGGATGATTTGGAGTGCACCACCGAGCAGAAACTAAGAGGCGCTGTGTCCTTGTTGAGGGACGAGGCGTATCAATGGTGGCTCACTGTTCGAGAAGGCACTCAGGCTGAACTTGTTACTTGGGATTTCTTCAAGACTGAATTCCAATGAAAGTATGTCGGGGCAAGTTATGTAGATGCCCGAAAGAAAGAATTCCTAAATCTGGTCCAAGGAAATAAGTCGGTGGCAGCTTATGAGGCAGAATTTCTATGCTTGAGCCGTTATGCTCGGACAATTGTGCCAACCGATCATGAGCGCTGTGTACGTTTTGAGGATGGGCTGAATGATGAGTTGCAGGTACTGATAGCCCCACAATAAGTAAGGACTTTTGCCAAGCTTGTGGAGAAAGCCAAAATAGCTGAGGAGGCTAAAAACTCTGCGCGTCAGAACCGAGACAGAGGCAGAGGCAAGAGGGACTTCAGGTATTCGGGTTCCACTAAAAGTTTTCAGAAGAGGCCTAGGAATGATGAGCCAACCCAAGCTAGAGCACCTGCTGTTACAAATCAGATTCAACCGTGTCCTGATTGTGGGAAACAACACCCAGGTGAATGCTGGAAAAGAACTGGTGGGTGTTTCAAATGTGGTTCTAAGGACCATCAGCTTAAGAATTGTCCTCGAAGGACTACTCAAACTCAAGAACCTCGTAATCATGATGCACAGCCAGCTAG
This sequence comes from Gossypium australe, assembly GCA_005393395.2. Taxonomy (NCBI): domain Eukaryota; kingdom Viridiplantae; phylum Streptophyta; class Magnoliopsida; order Malvales; family Malvaceae; genus Gossypium; species Gossypium australe. Next base: position 109,386,418 of record CM016617.1, on the reverse strand, counting down.
AGGCACGCAACAGCCACCGAGAGGCCGTGGGCCAGGTCGAGGTGGTAATGGCGGTGGTCGTGGTCAAGGTGCACCTGGTAGAGGTAATGGTTTCAGAGGTAACGCGGAGGCAAGACAGCCAGGGTTAGTCTATGCGGTCAGGCGTCGGGAGGATGGCGTGCACCTGACGTGATAACTGGTACGTTCTTCATATTTGATGTACCTGTTACTGCTTTGATAGATATCGGATCTACCCATTCATATGTTGCTAGTGCTATATCTGGAAACCTGAATATTAGATCTGAGATTTCTGATAGAGAGATGATCGTAATTAGTCCTTTAGGACAGTCAGTAATCGTGAATAAATTGTTTAGAGACGTGCCTTTAGAAATTCAAAGAGAAATATTTCTGGCAGATTTGATAGAACTGCCTTTCAGCGAATTTGATCTTATTTTGGGCATGGATTGGTTGGTAAAACACCGGGCACAATTGGATTGTGCTGCAAAGCAGATGTCAATAAGGACTTTGGAAGATAAAGAAGTAGTAATGATAGGCGAACGAAGGAATTACCTGGCAAATGTGGTATCTACTTTAAAGGCAGAAAAGTTGTTGCGGAAACGGTATGGAGCGTTCTTAGCCTTCATTAGTACTTTGGATGCCAAGGAATTATCGGTGAAAGGTGTGAGAACAGTGAAAGAATTTTCGGATGTCTTTACCGAAGAACTACCGGGTCTACCTCCAGATCGGGAAGTAGAGATTGGCATTGAGCTTTTGCCCAGAACGGCTCCGGTGTCCATTGCTCCTTATAGAATGGCACTGAAGGAGTTAGCGGAGCTTAAGGCTCAAATCCTGAAGTTGTTAGATCGGGGATTTATTCGACCGAGTATGTCACCATGGGGAGCTCCGGTCTTGTTCGTCAAGAAGAAGGATGGGTCGATGCGTATGTGCATTGATTATAGGCAGTTGAATAAATTGACGATCAAGAATAGGTTTCCATTGCCGAGAATCGATGTCAGTTGAGAGGAGCTTCTGTTTACTCCAAGATAGATTTGAGATCGGGTTATCATCAACTCAAGGTTAAGGAGGCAGATATTCATAAGATGACATTTCGAACTCGTTATGAACATTATGAGTTCTTGGTGATGCCGTTTGGATTGACCAATGCACCAGCTGCATTTATGGACATGATGAACCGAGTCTTCCAACCCTACTTAGACCAGTTCGTGGTGGTGTTCATAGATGATATCTTGGTATGTTCGAGGAATGAAGAAGAGCATGACTCACATCTGCGCATAGTATTGCAAATATTGTGAGAAAATCAACTTTATGCCAAATTCAGTAAGTGTGAATTTTGGTTCAAGGAATTGACTTTCTTAGGACATGTTGTGTCGGCCGAAGGAATAAGAGTTGATCCTCGGAAGGTGGAGGCTGTGTTAGATTGGAAACCACCGAAGTCAGTGGCCGAAATTCAGAGTTTCCTAGGATTGGCTGGTTATTATAGACGTTTTGTTGAGGGGTTTTCGTTGATTGCTGCACCCCTAACTAAACTGTTGCGAAAGGGAGTACCATTTGTGTGGGCAGAGAAACAACAAGAAAGTTTTGAGAAATTAAAGAAGATTTTGACGGAAGCGCATGTACTGATTCAACCTGAGGCTGGAAAAGAGTTTACTGTTTACTGCGATGCGTCACACACGGGCTTGGGATGTGTGTTGATACAAGGTGGTAAAGTAGTGGCTTATGCATCTCGTCAGTTAAGGCCGCACGAAGTCAATTATCCTACTCATGATTTAGAGTTGGCTGCAGTAGTTTTTGCTTCGAAGATTTGGAGGCACTACCTGTACGGTGAGAAGTCGATCATTTATACGGATCATAAAAGTCTGAAGTACATTCTTACCCAAAAGGAGTTGAACTTAAGACAGCGGAGATGGATAGAGCTGTTGAAGGATTATGACTTCTCAATCGAGTATCATCCTGGAAAGGTTAACGTGGTGGTAGACGCGTTGAGTCGTAAGGTGATACCGGAGTTAAGGGCAATGTTTGCTCATCTTAGTTTGTATGAAGATGGCAGTTTGCTAGCGGAACTTCAGGTAAAGCCTATGTGGTTAGAACAGATCAAGGAGAAGCAGTTATCAGATGAAAAGTTGGGTCCTTTATTTCATCAAGTTGAAAGTGGTGTAATAGGGGATTTTGGATTTGATAAGGATTGAGTACTGTGTTTTCGTGGAAGAATTTGTATGCCCAAGGATTCGGAATTGAGACAAATGATTCTGTGAGAGGCGCATAGTAGCCCCTATGCTATGCACCCTAGAGGAAGTAAGATGTATCGAGATCTCCGTGAATAGTATTGGTGGCCAGGGTTGAAACGGGAGGTTACTGATTTTGTGAGTAGGTGTTTAACATGTCAGCAAGTGAAGCCAGAACATCAATTACCATCGGGCTTATTGCAACCAGTAAAGATTCCTTTATGGAAATGGGAGCGGATAACGATGGACTTTGTTAGTGGGCTACCCTTAACACCTACTAAAAAAGATTCCGCCTGGGTGATAGTGGATCGATTGACGAAGACTGCCCATTTCCTACCTGTTCGTACAGATTACTCATTGCAGAAGTTGGCCAAGTTGTACGTAGCAGAGATTGTGAGGTTGCATGGGGTACCAGTGTCTATTATATCAGACAGGGACCCTAGGTTTACATCACGGTTTTGGAAAACTTTGCGTGAGGCTTTGGGAACAAAGTTAAACTTCAGCACAGTTTTTCATCCTCAGTCAGATGGTCAGTCAAAAAGAGTAATCCAGATTTTGGAAGACATGTTAAGGGGTTGTGTGATTGACTTCAGAGGTAGTTGGGAGGATTTTCTACCGTTGGCAGAGTTTGCGTATAATAACAGTTACCAATCCAGTATCCAAATGGCACCCTATGAGGCGTTATATGGGCGTAGGTGTCGTACCCCTACTTGTTGGACTGAATTGGGGGAACGGCAGTTTTTGGGTCCTGAATTGATTTCTGAGGCGGAAGAAAAAGTAAAGGTGATTCGAGCACGGATAAAGGAAGCTTCGGATAGACAAAAGTCATATGCGGATCTGAAGCGTAAGGATATTGAGTTTGCGATGGGAGATCAAGTCTTTCTAAAGGTCTCACCCTGGAAGAAGATTTTGAGATTTGGACGAAAGGGCAAATTGAGCCCAAGGTTCATCGGGCCTTATCGGATAGTGAAGCGTGTAGGACCAATGGCCTATCAGCTTGAGTTACCTCCGGAGTTGAGTCAGATTCATAGTGTTTTCCATGTTTCTATGTTGAGGCGTTATCGATCGGATTCGTCTCACATAGTACCGGTAGAAGAAGTTGAGATAAGGCCGGACTTGTCGTTCGAGGAAGAACCAGTGAAAATTTTAGACCGAGATGTTAAAGTGTTTGAGAAAGAAGTCAGTACCCTTGGTTAAGGTTCTGTGGCGTAATCACGGAGTGGAGGAAGCTATGTCGGAGCCTGAGGACACCATTCGGCAACAATATCCTCACATATTTTAATCAGGTAAATTTCGAGGACGAAATTTTCTTTAAGGGGGGTAGAATTGTAACATCCTAGAGTTTTTCTTTTTAGTCACTTTCCTCCAATGCTTGCCATTCAAATTCAATAATGGCCACCTTACCCATTATATCAATACTCCATGATTATCCATGCCATTCCACCATCTTTTGTTCATTTTAAGTGCCACAATTACCTTATTATGTCAATACTTCATCAAGCATTAGGAAATAAAAAAAATTAACATGGGACTCCTTTAGATGGCAACCACTCACGTTGCTAATGAAGGAGTTGGTTGTTGAACAATTTTTTTTATTAGCAAGATGGGGAACAACCAAAAATGGATGAAGGGGAAAGTAAAGGGAACAAGTGGAATTTTAATGGAAGATGTTATGGAAAGTATGGGTGGCAAATTGTTGGCCATTTTAGCTATGTACATGGACGGTTTTTGGGGCTTAAGGGGCATAGCTGAATTTTGTTAGTCTTTTGGTAAAGTTTTAGTGCTAATTCCATTAGCATCAAGTGTGCATATTCTCTTATTTTTTTCTTCTTGTTGCCGAATGTAGACCAACAATTGAGACCAAAATTTGTTCTTTCATCTTTCTAGAAAAAACCAAGCTAGTGAACCATTCTTCTTCTTCTTCCTTCTTTTCTTTTTCGCAAAAACCCTTCAAGCTTCTCTTCTATTCTAATCCTTTCACCATAGCCGAATATTGTGCCCATTATTCCTCCATAACCAAAATTTCATCCCTTCTCTATTTCTTCTTCTCATTCGTATTAACACTCGATATATTCTACCTTCGGACATAGTGGTCAACGACGAGTGGTTCGTTAGGAAATCGAAATCAGGTGTGTAATCCCGTACCTTGCCGAATATATGTTTAAAATGGTGTGTAATCTCACACCTCTTTGAATGTTTGCATAAAATGTTCTGTGATTTGTTCAAAAGACCAAAAAGCCAGAAACCGGCATCTGTGACCACTCGACGTACGCATGTTCGAAGTGGTAATCATATTTTGCAATGAAACAGTTTTGGTTAGCAGCAGTGACGTGGATTTGAAAAATCACCAAAAATAGTGGAAATTGAATTAGAAAGTGAAGAAGATATGGATTGAAAGATAATTGAGTCTATTTTCTTATAAAAGAAACAGAGAAAGCAAAGGATTAGTATATTTTGAGATTTTTAGATTTTTGTGAGACTGGTTCAGAGTGATTTCGAGATCCCTTGTTTTGACTCGGAAAAATCATTAAAAATTTAAAAAAACTAATTTTGGCACATAATTTATATGGTTAGATTCCTTAATGAGTCTATTTTTATAAGAAATAAACTAGAATATCATTTGAATTCTGTTTAAAAAGATAACTAAATTTTAGTAAAGAATGGTCTGAATTGCCAGACAGCAGAAAAGGGGAGACTTTGAGGAATAAACTGTACTAAATGGCTAGGCCAAAAATTCTGGAAACATTACAGTAAGAAGATATATGAGTCTAGTTTCAAGGAAATTTTACGGATCTAGATTTCGAATTTTCTAGCTCGATTTATGGTCAATTTAATCAGTATGACGCAGATGGACAGTTTTAAAATGTTATGCCCAAATTAGTAGTTAAGTTGGATTGCGAAAATTACCAAAATACCCTTGGTGGGTAAATTACCGAAATGCCCCTGGATTGCGAGATTACCGAATTACCCTTAGTGGGTAGGATTACCGAATTGTGAAAATGCCTTTATGGGCCGATTTGATAGATTGCCTTAATGGGCCAATTGATATATGGCATGATGAGCCAACTTGTTATATTTTGCTAAATGGGCAAATCTAATATTTTGGCTATATGGGCCAATTTGATAATTTGCTATATAGGCCAATTTAATACTTTGCTAAATGGGCCGATCTAAAAATATGTGAAATGGGCCAAGATAATATTCTGCTTAGTGGGCCAAGTTAATAAATTGTTATAATGGGCCAGAAAATTTGTAAGAAATATTTGAATGCATTATTATGAATTGTTATGCATTATATACATGAATTGCATGGGATGGGATGATGATGAAGAGAAGTTCTGGTAGCTCTGCTACATAAATCTGGTGGCTCTGCCACAAATCTGAAAAATAGCAATGCCATGTAAATTCTGTTAATCTGGTGGCTTGTCCACAAATTGATATATGGCTTCATGCCCAGTTTGATATCTGGCTTTATGCCTAGTTTGATATATGACTTAATGCCCAGTTTGATATATGGCTTAATGCCCAGTTTGATATATGGCTTAATGCCCAGTTTGATATATGGCTTAATGCCTACGTTTGGTGTGTTGGCGGGGTGGGATGACTAAAGCTCTCCCACAGGTGTGTTGGTTGGTACGGGTGGTGTGTAGCGGATGGAAAACTAGGTTTGGTTTGGGAATTGCATATCATTTGCATATTATATATATATATATATATATATATATATATGATACATTCATATTATTGTAAATGGGCTTAGGCCCAAAGATTTGGTTAATGGATTTTAGCCCAGTGAACAACTGTAAGTGGGTTACACACTGAGTTCTAGTAACTCACCCCCTTTCTCTTAACCCTTTAGGTAATGCTCAGTGACGTGGACTTGGGCCATGGATGACTCGGTGGGGGTCATACTTCAGAAATGGTGTTATTAAACTCTAAATTTCTATTTTCGTTTATTTTAATATTTTGCTAATTTGGTTTAAGTTGTAATAAGACCTCTAAATTATTTTTTTTATTTTTGCTTTATGGTTGGAATGTTTTTTTATTATTTTTCTTAAATTGTTTAAAACGAGAATTTTTTTTTCTAAAAACGTAAATAAGGGTTTTCCGAAATTGATTAACAAATGGATTTCAAAATAAACTTATACAAATATGTTTTAACTCGATCATTCTTTCACATTATTAACGACATTTTCAAAAGTCACGGATTTAAAGTTCAATTCCTTGATTTGTGATTCATCAATCAATCTCTCAAAATACTTGTATTTTATCTACGTTTCCGCAATGTTTCAAAATGCTTTTGCAACTCTATTTCAAAGGTCACATTTTCATAAATCGTTTATTTCAAATATGCTTTCACAACCGAAAAGGGTTATTAAAGTTAATTATGTTTTCACGTAGACACAATTGCTTAAGTGTTTTGGGTTTTAACAAAGAGGCTGAAATTCTCCAACAAGTTGTTACAATTGCAAAGATGGTTTTGAAAAACACTTCCATGTGGCACGCCAGATTCAGGTCTAACTTCTAGGCCGGGTTTGGGGTGTTACAGGCTGGCACACGGGCGTGTGTCCAGCCCATGTGGTTCACACGGGCATTTGCCCTTCCCGTGTGGTTCTGGCTTTGGCCGTATGGATCCTTAAGATGGCCCGTTTTGTCTGGTTTTGGCCCGTTTTCCACTCCTTTCGTTTCCCTATGCTCACCTAAGTATAGAAATATGAATTTAAAGGGTTAGGAGCATCGTATTCACAAAATTATATAAATAAACATCCAAAAATACGCTAAGCGTAGGATTACAATGTGTTACTTTTATGATTTATCAGATACAAGTTTGAGTCTATATTTGCTAATTAGACCTTGTTTTCTTTTTAAGCTGATACAGTTTTAATGCAGAATGAAAATTTGGAATTAATTTTCATGAAACAACAAACAAGCGGATCAAAACTCATCAAACTATCTCAATAACACATAACTAAACAATACCCAACCAAACCTTAGGCCTTGTTTAATGACCCCAAAAAGAAAAGCTTTAAAATCTTCGGATTACAAAGTTCATATCTAATTTTTGTTTATGTTTTTCCAAATAAAATTGAGTATTATTAGAATTGAATCTTCATCACTAAAATTTAAAATTATAAGTCAATCCTTGTATTTTACCGGATCAAATATGAAATAATTTGCAACACTCGTTTTTTAATTCATTTGACTTATTAATGTCCCAATTCCTTTTTTTTCCTCATAAAATAAAAAAAATATTTCAATTAATTAAGAGTTAGTTGTTGATATCTCTTTCATCGATTATAAAATCATGGGCAAAACGATTTTATACAAGTTATTGTCTCATTGAAGACAAGACTTGGTAACATCATTTGTTACTAGTATAATAACATTTATCCACAATTAATTTTGTTATTGCATAATTGGTTAAGAGTTTATAATAAAAAATTTTATTGTTGTGATTAGTAATTAAAAAATTAAATTATATAATAACATTTTAAAATTGTTGTTAATATAATAACATTTACCAATAATTTATTTTGTTGTTGTGTATTTTATTAAGAATTTATAACGAGTAACCTTATTGTTGTGATTAATAACATGGAAATTAAATTAAGCAATGACATTTTAATGTTGATGTTAATATTTTAGCATTTAACAACAATTTATTTTTTTGTCATGCTTTTAATTAAGAATTCGCAACAATAAAATGAAAATCAAATATCAATTCCAATTAAGGATTGAATCAATTTTTTTCTCTCTTCCGATGGTTGTCATCACCCTTTCCTCACCGGTCCTTGAACGTCTTGGCTCGTCGATCCCTTCGGGGATTGAATGAGCAACTAAGAAAGTCTGGAATAAGAACTCGGATGAGAATCCTCCAGGAGACCTGACCATGGAGGACTTTGTTCCTGGAAAAAAACCATTCAAGGATAAACTTATGGCGAATGTCTACAACAAAGCAAGAGATGCAAATGTGGTTTTAGAGAACGATGATTTAGAAATCATAGATGATGATATTAGTGTGTCACTAGAAGGGCCATACCTAGAGATAGTCTTATATGACCGAATGCAAGAAATATTGGATCGAAGTATGGAGAGGATTGTAGTTGTGAGGTTCTTGGGACGGACGATTGGTTACAGAACCGTCCTCAACAAAACACAGATACTTTGGAAACCTATTGGATCATTCCAAGTGATTGATATAGAGAATGATTACTATCTGGTGAAATTTGCTTTGAGCCAGGATTACACCAAATCTTTGACTGAGGAGGGCCTTGGTTGGTCTATGGTAATTACCTCACGGCTCAACCTTTGAGTCGTAACTTTTCCACGAAGGAGCAGTATCCTTCTAAACTGGTAGTGTAGATGCAGATGTTGGGACTTCCGTGCAGGTTTTACAATACAAAAACTCTTGAAATACATTACAGGGACGTTAGAGAAGTAATAAAGGTCGATTATAATATAAGGGCAGGAAAAATAGGGAAGTTTGCGAGATTTTCCATTATTGGGGATCAACCTGATTAAGCAACACATAAGGAAAAATAGCAGAAGAAATTGAGAAATTGAACTTACAAATTTAATGTGGAAAAACCCCTCCAAAGATGACAAAAAACTATGGGAAAAGATAATTTTACTATTATGACAAAAAAAAAAGATTACAAAGATGGAGATAAAAACAAAACCCCGAAAACAAAGAACCCTCAAAACGTAAACACAAAATTCTTTAAAAGTGTTATGAGTTCTAATCTCTAATGGGTGTATTTTCTAAGGTTGCAAAAGAGCCTATTTATAGGCTAAATTCATAAGTCAATAATAATAAAATAATCTAGACTAATTAGAATTTGATTGAAACAAATAAACAAAGTTTAACTAGAAGATTATTTCTCAAATTTGACTGAAATAGGAGTCATACTTAACAAATGTCCACCTTGACTCATATTTCCACAACGTCATCTTTTCCAAAGCTCGCCACAAGCCTATCTTGAACTATGTAGGAATTAACTGAGTCGAATCTGTGCTTAGAAACTGGAAGACTTCTAGCCTTCGACTTGTATACTGCGAAATCAAAACTAACCCATGTCTGATTTTTACAAACACGTGCCTTAACTTTTCAAAACCTGCATCCAAAAGAGAACCTTTCTTCAATGAAATAGTCATACCTTTTTCCCCCTATGATCAAGTTGCCTCTACTCCAAATAAGTTGACTTCGACTCCATAATGGATGAGGGACGTCCGATTTCACCGGTCGCTATAGAACCTTCCAGAATATAAAAACTATCAGTCATTTTACCTTTTAACAAAATGAGAGCCCCACGAGACACCTTAATGCTACTTGACTTGATATTGATTCTGCAACCTTTCGAGTTTAAAATACTCAATGAGATGAGATTCTTTCGTAAATCAAGTACATACTTGACATCTGAGAGTGTCCTAATCATCTTATCGTGCATCCTAATTTTAACAGTACTAATACCAATTACCTTATTGGATGAATTGTTTCCCATGCGCACAACTCCACCTTCAATTGAACTTTATGTAGAGAACTATTCTCTATTGGGACACATGTGAAAGAACATCCAGAATCTAGGATCCACTCAGACGTAAGCTTGGAGTTATCGCTCGTTGACACTAACAAGAAATCATTACCGCTTTCATCGACCAAATTAGCACCAGTTACATCTTCCTCTTTACTCTCAGCAGCTCTTTTATTTCATACTTTATAACAAACTGCTTTGACATGACCTAACTTTTTACAATAACGACACCTTTTGTCTTGTTTCTTTGATGCTACCAAAATGGAAGCTTGCTTGTCTGCCTTGCTCTCCGAACCAAACCCATTGTCGAGTTTGTCTCTACTCAACAAATGACCATTAACATTTTCGAACGAGAGTTTGTCTCTGCCATAAATCAGGGTCTCCCAAAAAGACTTGTATGAATAGGGTAAAGAGCACAATAATAATATAGCCTAATCTTCATCGTCAATCTGAACCTCATTGTTCTTTAAATTATTTAAAGGAGTAATAAATTGACTGATGTGATCTCTAAAAAGCTCACATTCGTTCATGTGAAACATAAATAGACGTTGTTTCAACACTAAACGGTTAGCCAGAGACTTAGTCACAAAAAGAGTTTCTAACTTTTTCCACAATGCGGACGAGGTCTTCTCCATCAATACCTCCTGCAATATGGTATTTGCGAGGTACAATTGGATTGTAGACAAGGCCTTTCAATCAAGCTCTTCCCATTCTGTTTGATTTAAATTATTAGGCTTTTTTCCGGTAACAACCTTTTTCAAGTCGGTTTGAACTAGAATTGCCATCATCTGAACTTACCACATTTTGAAATTTGTGACACCATCGAACTTCTTAATTTCAAACCTTGTTGCTTCCATCTCTGAACGGGCTGATCTACAAAAATTAAACTAGCTCTGATACCAGTTGTTTGCGATCAACCTGATTAACCAATGAACAAGTAAAAATAGCGAAAGAAATTGAGAAATTGAACTCACAAATTTAACGTAAAAAAACCCCTCCAAAGAGGATAAAAAATCACTGGCAAAGATAATTTTACTATAATGGCAAAAGAACGAAGAGTACAAAAGATGAAGATAAAAACTAAACCCCGAAATCAAAGAACCCTCAGAACGTAAACACAAAATTCTCTAAAAGTGTTACGAGTTCTAATATCTAATGGGTGTATATTTTCTAAGGTTGTAAAAGAGTCTATTTATAGGCTAAATTCATAGGTCAAATAATAATAAAGTAATCTAGACTAATCAAAATTTGATTGAAAGAAATAAACAGAGTTTAACTGAAAAATTATTTCTCAAATTTGACTAAAATAGAAGTCATACTCAACAGCCGTAGTTGTGGACCTTAAGAAACTTCTGAAAGTGTTTGTTGGCATTAATGGTGTACCGTATTATGTTGAGTACGAGGTGTTACCATTGATATGCTACAAGTGTAGGTGCTATCGTCATATTCTAGAAACCTACCCAGTAGAGGTTAAAGAAACGGAGATGGCAAGGGGCACTGCTACTATTTCACAACCATCATCGCCATCTACCTAGAAGATTGCGACTGAACAAAACTATTTTTGACAGTGTATGCAAGCGTCAGGCTAAAAACGTCGACCATTTAAAAAAAAGAAAAGTAATCAATGATGGAAAGAGTTCTATTGGTGAAAAGATATCTCTCAACAATACTCAATTTGATATTCTTGTTGATTTGGAAGATCCAAGATTTGAGGAAGTGTAAAATTACATGGGTGAAAATAATGCGACTATTAAGGGAAATAGAAATGGTAAGAAGGTTGAGAAAAATAAAATAAACCAAGGTAAGGAGGGGTTGATCACGGAAAATATGGGATTTGGAAAAACAAAGAAGAAGTGGTTATTGATCAAGTAATGAATGAAATGTTGAAGAAGGACCAAAGTAACATGAGGACAAGTGGAGTAAATGGGCCAACTGTGTTAAAGGGTTGTGCTAAGAAGTGGACAAGTGGACCAAGAGGTTTAAAATCGGTCTGTTGCGAAGGTAATGACCCAATTATTGTTGAGAAAAATACAAGCCTCCCAAGCACGTTCCATAGAGTTGTTTCGATTGAGGAAGGAAGTGGTAAGAATGAACCTGCACAAGGGATGCATAGACCATGCAAAACTAAAGGATCATCAACAATAAAAAAAAGCTTTATCCATGAAAGAGATTATCAAATGGGGCATAAAGTGCGTAAGAGAGTGGAACAAAAACCACTTTCAAATACTATTTTGGCATAGTAGGTTTACTCTCTCTCAAGAGAGAGAGCTTGATGATTTAAATAAAGCTCTTGATTTAGAAGATGAACTTGAGATACCTATGGAAGTGGCGACTGTGATGAGGGTCAGCTTGGGTTTAGAGAATTTGATGGAAGATCCGGTTGGGAAATATTCTATTCACCAGTATAAGGCAGTCGAGCAAGGGAGGGGGAGACTCTTATAGCAAACCGTATGTCAACGGGGCAGTAAATGCTTCTTTTTTTGTTTATTTTGGTTTTATGGATATTAAGATTATATGTTGGACTATCAAGGGGTTGCTAGCCTTAAATTTAGTATTGTTTTAAAAAAATATTTTGCAAACATAAAAACCAGATGTTTTAGTGTTGATGGAAAATATTGTAAGTGCAAAGAAAGTTGATGAGGTTATACAGAGAACCACTTACGATTGTTCGTACAGGGTTGACGCAAAGGGGTTTCAGGTAGTATTTGGATACTTTGAAAGGAGCAAATGTTGATAGATGTTGTTGAAGTTTCAACCTAGTTCATTCATTGTTGGTGTTTTAGGCAAGGTATGAAACATAGTATTTTGTTTACCACAGTCTATACAAGTCCTAACGCAGTAAAACGTAAGTATTTTTGGAATTATTTACCATCGTTGATTCCCTAAAGGAATGTACCATGGCTGCTCGAGGGGATTTCAATGCTAGTATGTCCAGCAAGGAAAGGAAAGGAGGTGCAGGGACTCGTATGGGTATTGGTTGTCTTTTCTGGAATTTTGTATTGGTTGTTTTTTCTGGAATTTTGTGTTTGATTATGGGTTGTTTGATATGGGTTACAAAGGGTTGACCTTCATTTAGATTCGGGGTTAGCTTTTCCAACGTCTAGACCAATTCATTTGCAATGCTGATTGGATGGATCCTTTCTTGATTCTTCTATGGCCCATCTTCAATGTATTGGATCGAACCACAGACCGATTTATGTCTCTACTAGGGTTCAGGTCCTCTCCAATTATAAAAGACCATTTAGATTCATTGCTGCTTGGCTAGAACATGACTAGTTTGATTTGGCCTTGAATGGTTCTTGGCCATTGGGCAAAGGAGTGGAGGCAAATATCGAGAAATTCAGCTTTAAATTCAAGGATTGGAATGTTATCTCTTTTGGTCATATTAGGAATAAGAAAATGGAGTTTATGGCTACGCTTAAGGGCATTGAAAAAAGACTTGACAAGTATCCCTCAAATTTCCTTATTAAGTTGGAGAAACAACTGAAAATTTAGCTGGAGGAAGTCCTTACCTAAGAGGCGAGTCTTTGGCAACAAAAGGCATGATGTAAATGGGTGTGTGATGGCGACCGTAACACTAATTTTTTTCATGCTAGCACTATTATTAGAAGGAAATCTAATTGGATCAGTGTGTTAAAACCAAGGGGCGATAGTTGGTGTGATAACCCTAAAGTGTTACAGCAATTGGCTACGAAGTTTTACAAAGCTCTCTTCACAAAAGAAAGGCCGCTGGATACTGGATATATCCAACAAGGGTTGCTTTATAAGATGACCGAAGTTGAGTTTGATTCCCTGAAGGCCACTACCACAAATGAGGAAATCTAAAAGGTTGTGTTTGAGATGGCTCCTTTGAAAGCTCTAGAAATTAATGGGTTTCATGCAATCTTCTAACAAAAAAATAGGCTGTGGTTGGACAAAGTCTCTATGGTTTTGTGAAGAATTTTAGTAATAGGGGTAGTTTTGAGGGTTGGATTAATCATACCTTACTTGTACTGGTCTCGAAAGTGGAGAATCCTGAAAGTCTATCCCAATTTCATCCCATTAGTCTCTATACAGTGCTATACAAAATTGTGACAAATACTATTGTGAACAGATTGAAGCCTTTAATGCATATGTGAAAAATAACGTCGGTAATGACAAATATATCACAAAGAAAGGAAAAATAAAAAACACACAAATTTTACGTGAAAACCCTTTCGGGAAAAAACCACAGGCAAAGGAGAAGAAAATTCACTATGTTGAATTCGAATCAAATTACAAGAGGAATAGACTATGTCTATTTATAGGCTTGTAAAGCCATATTCTAATAGGAGTGTAGTAAGATTGAAACTCCTTATTCTAATCAATATCAAATAGATGAAGTTTAATAAGGTTTAAAAAACCTTATTTAAAATAAAATAAAAGAGTGTAGTTCTATATGGATTCTTCTTTTATTTTATTTTACCATTGTATTTTATTTAAATAATGATTCAGGTCACTTAATTCTAACAATCTCCACCTTGACACGAATTCTCAATAAACAAGTTCTTCATCGCGAACTCTCAACGAACAAGTTCTCCACCTCTTCCATAAAACCCCTTAAGGGTTTAACTTCAACAATGAACACCAACCAAGTCTAAGCAATACTCAAACTTGGTTATAGGAAGTGACTTAGTCATCCTATCTGCAGGATTTTTATGAGTACTAATTTTGCTCACAACAATATCACCACAAGCAATAATATCACGAACAAAATGATACCGAACATCAATGTGTTTTGTTCTCTCATGAAACATTTGATCTTTTGTAAGGAAGATGGCACTTTGACTGTCACAAAATACTGTGCTGATTTGAAGGTCTTCATTGAGCTCACTAAAGAGTCCCTTCAACCAAATAGCTTCTTTACAAGCCTCAGTAATCATCATGTACTCAACTTCAGTGGTAGACAAAGCGACTGTAGTTTGCAAAGTAGCTTTCCAACTGATTGCACAACCTCCAATTGTAAAGACATAACCAGTGAGAGATCTTCTTCTATCAAGGTCTCCAGCAAAATCAGCATCAACATAACCAATGACTCCATCTTTAGTTCTTCCAAACTATAAGCAAACATCAGTAGTAACTCGTAAGTATATTAAAATCCACTGAACTGCTTTCCAATGTTCTTTACCGGGATTCACCATGTATCTGCTAACTGCACTGACTGCATATGATAAATATGGACGTGAACAAACCATAGCATACATGAGAGATCCCACTGCACTAGAGTATGGAACATGTGACATGCAATCAATCTCATCATCTGATTATGGAGACAAAGCCGATGAAAGTCTGAAATGGGCTGCTAAAAGAGTACTAACAGGCTTAGCACTCTGCATATTGAACCTGCAAAGAACTTTCTCAATGTACCCCTTTTGACTTAGGTGCAATTTACTTGCTTTTCTATCTCTAAGAATCTCCATACCAACTATCTTCTTTGCTGGTCCCAAATCTTTCATCTCAAATTCTTCACTTAGTTGGGCTTTGACCTTTCTTATCTTTTCTTTATCTTTTGTTGCTATCAACATGTCATCAACATAAAGAAGTAGATACACAAAAGAACCATCACTGTTTTTCTTAAAGTAAACACAGTTGTCAAAACTACTTCTTTTAAAATCATGAGAAGTTATAAAAGAATCAAACCTCTTGTACCACTGTCTTGGTGATTGTTTCAAACCGTAAAGGGACTTTTTTAGCAAGCAAACATAGTTTTTGTAACACCCCTCACTCGTGTCCAACTCCAGAACAGGGTTCGAGGCGTTACCGTACTTCAACATTCACAATCATACAAAACCGAGTTACCAAATTTCGCCCAAAATTTAGAACTTTTCAAAGACATGCATTTGACATTGTCATCTATTTAATCACTTATACCACATAACAAGACATTAACACATACCATGGACAAATAGGCTTATAAGCGAAAATCATTATAAGCCACATCTCATGGCCATAATCAACAAATCACTATATGCCAATACATTTGGCTAATCACAACAACATCCATCATAGAAAAACTAAGTCCCTATACATGCCACTCACTTGAAAACATTTAACATACACATGCCAATACTCCAAGGATAATGACCCGATAGTGTGATACTGCCTCCGACGATCTCCAATGCTGAGTTGACCTGACAAAACTAAAAGAAATGGAAAGGAGGGAGTAAGCTTTACGCTTAGTAAGCTCGCATGAAAATAATAAGCAATGTGATAACATGTTATTTTCATATTTTTCCTATTTATTCAAATTCCAGTTAAGCTATTTTCTTGAGTCACAGTCATTAAATTATTTATATCTGGAGTTACGGAACTCTAAATTAAGATCCATAAATTTTCCATGAATCTAGACTCACATATCTTTTTACCATAAAATTTTCAGAATTTTTGATTTAGCCAATTAGTACAGTTTATTCTTCAAAGTCTCCCCTATTCTGCTGTCCGACAATTTCGACCATTCTTTGCTAAAATTTAATTATCTTTTTGTACAGAATTCAAATGATGTTCTAGTTTGCTTATTCTAAAAATAGACTCAATAAGGAATTTAATCATATAAATTATGTCCCAATATTATTTTTGTAAAATTTTCAATGATTTTTCCAACTCAAAACAGGGGATTTCGAAATCACTCTGCACCAGTCTCACAAAAATCTAAATATCTTTTAAATATACCAATCCTTTGCTTTCTCTATTTCTTTTATATAAAAATAGACTCAATAAGATTTAAATAAATGTCTCATAAAACTTATAATTCAATTTCTACCATTTTTTGTGAATTTTCAAATTCACCTCACTACTACTGTCCAAAACAGTTTTATTGTAAAATTTTACTTTCTCTCACTTTAGTTGTGTTCATCACTTGCCTATACCAATCTTTCCAATTTCCGATTACATATCGAGCATATTGTTCATACGTACATTTGCCACATTTCTCAATTGGTCACATTCACACTTGCACTTATTCATAACATGATCGCACCAATCATCATTAGTAAATTATCTCGTTGAACCCCTTCGGAAAACGCCCGATACTCAGTGGTCTCAGCACATAGCTCCACCCGCACATAATTCGGCTTTCTTGTACACATGGTGAAGGTCCCTTATCACCCATGTGACCTAGCCATTCCATCTCGTAGCTCTCTTGTCTACATGGTGTCCAACACTAGGAACCACTCATGTGACCTAGCTACTCATAACCTGTAACTTTCTTGTACACATGGTATACATACAGTATTACACATGTGACCTAGTTACATATGAAATTATTATCCCGTAGCTTTCTTGTACACATGGTGAAAATCCCTTATCATCCATGTGGCTTAGCTACATATCAAATTTTGCCATCTTGTAGCTTTCTTGTGCACACGGTGAAGTTCCCTTATCACTCGTGTGACCTAGCTACATATTGTCCGTATCTCTCGGTTTTTCGAAGGTTCAATCGAGAATTTCACATTCCATACATTTTCATATTGTAGTTATCACCCAATGATTTCCATAATATCTAGCAAAATAATTATTGAACAAGTAAAATAAATGCATTATTTACATATAAACTTTCCATTTCACATAATAACCATAGTCATAGAAAACACCTTTAAGTACAACATTTCAACCCATTTTCCATATCACCTATGTCACCTTTTATCATAAACATATTATTAAATCAATTTACCAACATAATATACTAAACATGTAATTCAGAAAAATCAATTTAAAACCACAATTTAGGTTTCAAATATACATTACGACATTATTGCATTATTATTAACACACCAACTTACCTCGAATGTCGAAACGACCATTTTACCACTTTCCCGATTTTCGATTTTCCTCCAATTCTAGGTCCAAATCTCATTTTTCGGGGTCTAAAACATCACATTTCACTTATTTAATTAATGTACTATTCGAAACAGTCCTTAACTCAACTTTTGCAATATTACAATTTTGCCCCTAAACTTTTACATATTTACACTTTTTCTCCAATACTCGAAAATTAAACTTCAGCCCTTATTCTTATGTTTTATAACATGCTGATCATTTTTCTCTTCTATGGCAACATCAAATTCTCACTCTAACTTGTACTTATGAACATTAGGTATTTTTACCGATTATGACGTTTTACTCGTTTTCACGTAAAACCGCTTAGTAAAAGTTGTTTAACATAATTTCAGCCTTCATATTCTATCATAAAACATCAAAATACACACTTTTCACCTATGGGTAATTTTCCAAAGATGAACCCTAGCATGAATTATTAGTAGCATAAGCTAAATCGAGCTACCGGGACTCCAAAATCGTAAATAACTTGAAAAACGGGGCTAGAACGTACTTACCATGAGCTTGGAAAGTTGAGAAAACCCTAGCCATGTCTTCTCCTGGTAAATTTTGTCCATATGAAGAAGATGGACATATTTGGCATTTAAATTTTGTTTTTAATTCATTTAATTCACTAAATTACCAAAAAGCCCCTTAAAAAAATTCTTTTGAAACATACCCATCAATGTCCATTTTTGTCCACCAACTTAACCAATGGTCTATCATTTAAGGACCTCCAATTTAAAATTTCATAACAACTGGACACCTCTAACATGTAGAACTCAACTTTTGCATTTTTTACAATTTAGTCCTTTTGACTAAATTGAGTGCCCAAACGTCAAAATTTTTGAATGAGATTTTCACGAAGTGAAATTGTAGACCATAAAAATATAAATAAAATAAATTTCTCAACATCGGATTTGTGGTCCCGAAACCACTGTTCCGTTTAGGCCTTATTTCGAGATGTTTCAGTCTTCTTTTTCTGAGACTGTAAAACCCTCTAGTTGTTGCATGTAAATATCTTTCTCAAGTTCTCCATGTAAAAATGCAGTTTTTACATCTAACTCCTCAAGCTCCAAATCATGCATGGCCACAATACCAAGCAAAGATCGAATCGAACTATACTTTACAACTGGGGAGAACACATCTGTCAAGTCCACTCTTGGAATTTGACTGTAACCTTTTGCAACAAGCATTGCTTTATATCTGGGTTCTTCAACTCTTGGAGTCCCTTCTTTCTTTTTAAATTGTAACATCCCAAACCCAGCCTAGAAGTTAAGCCCGGATTTGGCGTGTCACATGGAAGTTTTTTTTTTTAAACCACCTTTGAGATTGTTAAAAACTTGTTCGAGATTTACGACCTCTTTGTTAAAACCTAAAACACTTAAGCAATTGTTATCTACTTGAAAACGTAATTATCTTTAAAGACCTTTTTGGTTGTGAAAACATATTTGAAATAAACAATTTACGAAAATGGGATGTTTGGGAATAGAGTTGCGGAAGCATTTTGAAAGAAAATCTTGGGCCTTATTACAACATTTAACCCAAAATAGTAGAGTAATAAAATAAACAAGAAAGAAGTCTGAAGTCCAAATAAACCATTTCTGAAGTATGGTCTCCATCGAGTCATCCATGGCCCAAGTCCACGTCACTGAGCATTACCTGAAAAGGTTAAGAGAAAGGGGGTGAGTTACAAGAACTCAGTGTGTAATCCCCTTACCATCATCCACTGGGTCGGAACACACATAGCAATATTTTGGGCCTAAGCCCATTTACAATTATAACATAATAACATGTATATAATATGCATATGATATGCAAATCCCAAACCAAACCTAATTTCCATCCGCTACACACCACCCGTACCAACCAGCACACCTGTGGGGATCAAGTCAACCCACCCCGCCAACACACCAATCGCAGGCATACAGCCATTTAAAATGTTTGTGGCAGAGCCACCGAACTAGATTGTGACAGAGTCACCGAACTGGATTGTGACAGAGTCACCGAACTAGATTGTGGCAGAGCCACCGAACTGGATTGTGACAGAGTCACCGAATTAGATTGTGGCAGAGCCCCTAGCACTTCTCTTCAATTTTATACCAACCCATGCAATCATGTATGCATATACAAAGTATAACAATATTCATAGAATAATTTCAACATAAGGCCCATAACACAAGTTGGCCCATTAAACAATCTAGCAAATTTGGCCCATTAATCGATCTAGCAAATTTGGCCATTAAATGATCTAGCAAATTTGGCCCATTAATCGATCTTGCAAATTTGGCCCATTAAATGATCTAGCAAATTTGGCACATTAATCGATCTAGCAAATTTGGCCCATTAAACGATCTAGCAAATTTGGCCCATTAAACGATCTAGCAAATTTGGCCCATTAAACGATCTAGCAAATTTGGCCCATTAATCGATCTAGCAAATTTTACATTTGGCCCATATAACAAATATCACATTTGGCCCATATAGCAAATATAACATTTGGCCCATATAGCAAATATCACATTTGACCCATATAACAAATATCACATTTGGCCCATATAGCAAATATAACATTTTGGCCCATATAGCAGATATCACATTTGGCCCATATAGCAAATATAACATTTTGGCCCATATAGCAAATATCACATTTGGCCCATATAACAAATATAACATTTGGCCCATATAGCAAATATCACATTTGGCCCATATAACAAATATCACATTTGGCCCATATAGCAAATATAACATTTTGGCCCATAAAGGGTATTTTCGTAGTTTGGTCCATAGGGACATTTCGTAATTCGGCCCATTAGGGGCATTTTCGTAACTTGGCCCGTAAGGGCATTTTCATAATTCAGTAATCGTACCCACTAAGGGTAATTCGGTAATTTACTCTCTAAGGGTAATTCAAAAATTTTACCTACCAAGGGTAATTCGGAAATTTTCGCAACCCAAAGGTATTTCAGTAATTTACCCTCTAAGGGTATTTTGGTAATTTTTTACAACCAAGGGGTATTTCGGTAATTTACCCTCCACGGGTATTTCGATAATTTCGAAACCTAAAGGTATTTCGGTAACTTACCCTCCAAGGGTATTTCGGTAATTTCGCAACCCAGGGGTATTTTGGTAATTTACCCTCCAAGGGCATTTTGGTAATTTTTTACAACCCAAGGGTATTTCAGTAATTTACCCTCCAAGGGCATTTTGGTAATTTTTACAACCCAAGGGTATTTCAGTAATTTACCCTCCAAGGGCATTTTGGTAATTTCACAACCCAAGGGTATTTCGATAATTTACACAACCCAGGGTATTTCGGTAATTTGCACAACCCAGGGGTATTTCAGTAATTTACCCTCTAAGGGTAATTCAGTAGTTTTACCCACCAAGGGTAATTCGGTAATTTACCTTCCAAGGGTAAATTCGATAGTTTTACCCACCAAGGGTAATTCGGTAATTTACCCTCCAAGGGTAATTCGGTAATATACCCTCCAAGGGTAAATTCAGAAATTTTACTCACCAAGGGTATTTCGGTAATTTTGCAACCTAGGAGTATTTCAGTAATTTACCCTCTAAGGGTATTTCGGTAATTTTGCAACCGAGGGGTATTTCAGTAATTTACCCTCTAAGGGTATTTTAGTAATTTCGCAACCCAGGGAATTTCGGTAATTTACCCTCTAAGGGTATTTCAGTAATTTTGCAACCCAGGGGTATTTTAGTAATTGCACAACCTAGGGGTATTTTGGTAATTTGCACAACCCAGGGGTATTTCGGTAATTTTCCCTCTAAGGGTAATTCAGTAGTTTTACCCACCAAGGGTAATTCAGTAATTTACCTTCCAAGGTTAAATTCGGTAGTTTTACCCACCAAGGGTAATTCAGTAATTTACCTTCCAAGGGTAAATTCGGTAGTTTTACCCACCAAGGGTAATTCGGTAATTTACCCTCCAAGGGTAATTTCCGTAATTTCATATTCAACGGTGTTTCCGAAGCCTACTATCGCCTCGAGTGGCACAGAATTCTATTTGGGTCTCTTCGGAACTATTGGGTCAAAAATCCATTTTAGGCCCAAACGGGGTAATTTCGCAATTCTGGACTTAACTACTAATTTGGGCATAAAAATTTAAAACTGTCCATCTGCGTCATACTGACTAAATTGATTATAACTTGAGTTAAGAAACTCAAAATTTAGATCAGTAAAATTTTCTTGAAACTAGACTCAAATATCTTCTTATTTTAATTTTTCCAGAATTTTTGGCCTAGCCATTTAGTACAGTTTATTTCTTAAAGTTTCCCTTGTTTCACTATCCAATGATTCTGACCTCTCTTACCTTAATTTCAAATATCTCACTGTACGATTTTTATATACTGTTCCAACTTGTTTCTCTTGAAAATAGGCTCACTAAGGAATCCATATATATAAATATAACCCATAATTCATTTTGTACAATTTTATATGATTTTTCCAAAACAGATTAGTAAACCCCGAAGTTAATCAGAACCAGTCTCACTAAAATCAAGATATCTCAGAATATAAAATTTCTTTTCCTTCTCTGTTTCTTCCATATTAAAATAGACATAGTAAGATTTAATATGGTATCTTATTCACTTTCTAATTCATTTTCTCCTAGTTTTAGTGATTTTTCAAAAACACGTCACTACTTCTAACCGAAACTGTTTTATTACGAATTACGATTACCACTACGATCATACGCACGCCCGAGTGATCATGGATGCCGGTTTTTGGTTTTCTTCGGTATTTCGACCTATTAACAACATATTTCATACAAACTTTCAGAGAAGTGTGAGATTACACACCATTTCAGATATGTATATGGAAGGGTATGAGATTACACACCTTATTCGGAATCCGTAACGCAATGCTCTCCGCGACACCAAAAATCCGAGTCACCTATTACGAAGGATAGGTTTTCGATTGAACCTTTGATAAGGTACTTTGAGACCTTGCAACCAGCATAAAATCTCTCATGGCAAGTCCCTAGACTCTCAACCATATTACAAATTAGTCCCCTCATTAGCTAGCTTAAGCTTTGGGGGTTCCAAAAATACAAAAATTATCAACTAAAGCCATCAAAATCACTTACTTGAAGAGAAAATGAGTTGCTGAAATTTTCAAGCTTTCAAAGCCCTCCCATGGTTGATATTTTCAGTTGGTGAAGGAGAATAAAAGAAAAGATGATAACTTTTGCTTATATCATCTTATTTTATTCATTTTACCTACCAATACCACCAATTTTGACCAAAATAAATGCCCTTATCCCTATATTTTTTTTATGGCCGGCCTACTCATTTAGACAAGGCCAAATTGTACATTTGGGACCTCCAATTTCTAATCCATAGCTATTTGGAACTTCTAGCAAATAAAATTAAACTTTAGCACTTTATGCGATTTAGTCCTTTTTCGAAATTAAGCCCTCAATCGCTAAAATTGAGACACCAAAAATTTCATGCATGTTTATAAACATGTTATAACACATAGAATAACATAAAAATAATTTTCTCTATTCTCGGTTTAGTGATTCCGAGATCACTGTTCCGACTATCCCCTAAATCGGGCTATTACACCCTCTATGCATTTTTTTTTCACCTACCCCATTCTTTTCAAATCTCATCATTATATTTTTTTTTCACCTACTCCATTATTTCAAATTCCATCATTATTATTTTCCCACTTCTTTATTATCCTTTTTCTTTTATTTCTTTCCTTTCTTTTTCCTTGTTTTCCTCCTTACCTTATCTTTTTAGTCATCATTTCATTTTTCTTTTATTTCTTTCCTTTAATAATGCCATGGTTGACACTTGGAAGAGCATACAAAAATAAATCCAAAATTTGCAAAAGATGGGATTTGAACCCCTTCCCTCAAGGTACTTCACTTGATGCCATAACCTCCTTGCCATATGCTCATTTATGCTAGCAATTTACTTTTTTATTTCCATAAGTCTTAATGCAGCTTACTATCTCTCCTTAATAGGCTTAAACACAAAATTTTACTAAGGCCCAACTTGAACTCGAAACTTCATAGAACCCCGTAACTTTCTAAAATCATCTTCTTAATAAGTCCAACTTGAAATAATGGCATTCTCTTGTTCTCAAAAATTTTAAACACTCCTATGCCCAAGGCCCATTGGGCCCATTCCTACTAGGCCCAATTTCGGGATGTTACATAAATACCCATTTACAGCGAACAACCTTTTTACCTTTAGGAAGTTTCACAAGATCCCATGTTCTATTTTTATGGAGTGATTCCATCTCCTCTTGCATAGCAAACATCCACTTTTCTGAATCTTCACAGCTAACCGCCTCAGAATAATTAGACGACTCTTGGTTTGCATCTATATCTTCAGCCACATTTAAAGCATAAGCAACTAGATCAACGTCGACATACTTTTTTGGAGGTTTGATTTCTCTTCTAATTATGTTTTTGGTGATAGAGTATTGTGGTGAAGAAGCAACTCTATTCTCAATTTTTGTACTGGCTTGAGGAGTCGACTCTGTATTAATCTGATGCTCCACCTGCTTTTGATTTTCTTTATTGGAAGAGCCCTTAAGAGATAAGTTAGGTATCATAGCAGTTTCATCAAAAACAACATCTCTACTAATCACAACTTTTCTATTTTCAGGACACCATAACTTATACCCTTTTACACCAGCTTTATAACCAAGAAAAACACATTTAATGGATCTCGGTTCCAATTTTCCATTATCAACATGAGCATACACAGACATCCAAAGATTTTTAAATCAGAATAATTAGCAGGATTACCAGATTCTTTTTCTCAATGGCAATGGATGGAGATCGGTTGATCAAAAAACATGTAGTAGAGGCTGCTTCGGCCCAAAACAACTTTGGTAAGTTGGCATTTGACAACATACATCGAACCTTCTCTATGATCATTCTGTTCATTCGTTCTGCACCACCGTTTTGCTGTGGAGTATGACGAACTATCAAGTGTCTCACGATCCCTTCTAACTTGCACAGTTTATTGAACTCATCAGAACAAAACTCTAAGCTATTGTCTGTGCGAAGGTATTTTATTTGTTTTCCTGTCTATTTTTCAATCATAGTTTTCCAAGACTTAAATGCGGAAAACACATCACTTTTCTACTTTTGGAAGAATGCCCAAACTTTTCTGGAAAAATCATCAATAAAAGTTAGCATATAATTAGCTCCATCTCTCGAAGGCACTCTTGATGGCCCCCACATATCAAAATGAATATACCCCAACGTTCCCTTCTGTTATGGATTCCTCTGGTGAATCGAACTCTCTTTTGCTTCCCAAAAACGCAGTGCTCACAGAACTTCAGTTTGCAAATTCCTTGCCCATCAAGAAGTCCTCTTTTGCTCAATTCTGCCATGCCATTCTCACTCATATGCCCTAGGCGCATATGCCAAAGTTTAGTAATATCATCATCTGACAAGGAAGAGGAAGCGATAACTGCATCACCAATGACAGTAGAACCCTGCAAAACATATAACTTGGCAGTCTTTCTCTGTCCTTTCATCACAACGAGGGAACCTTTAGAAATCTTCAAAATCCCACTTTCAGTTGTGTATTTGTACCCTTTTGAATCAAGAGTACTTAACAAAATTAAATTTCCCTTCAATTCTGGAACATGTCGTACATCACTAAGTATTCTGACAACTCCATCAAACATCTTAACTTTAATTGTTCCAACACCTGCGATTTTACACGAAGCATTATTTCCCATCAAAACACCACCTTCAGACACTGTTTCACAATTTGTAAACTAATCCCGATTGGGACACATGTGGAAGGTGCAACCTGAATCAAATATCCACTCCTCGCTCACTTTAGAATTGTTGATAGAAGTGACTAAAAGTTCACCATTGCTGTAGTCTTCTACAACATCAGCTTCACCGAAATTTTCTGGTTGTTTTCCCTTTTGATTCACAGCCTCCCTTTTAATCTTGTTCTGTAGCTTATAGCACTCAAATTTAATGTGCCCTTTCTTCTTACAGAAGTTACAAGTTTTACCTCTATTTGAAGACTTCGATCTACCCTTAGATTTACCGCGAGGATTCCGTTCCTGTGTCCTTCCACGATCATCATTAGCATTCCGATCTTGTCTCCTACGAACAATGAGACCCTCTCCCTGAGAGTCAGTTTTAACCACAAGATGCTTCATCTTATCATACGAGGTCAAAGAATCATAAACCTTATCAACTATGAGAGACTCGCGGCTATATAAAATCGTGTCTCTAAAGGTTGAATAAGACGGGGGCAATGAACAAAGTAGAATCAACCCTAGATCTTCCTTATCATACTGAACCTCTATGGCCTCCAAGTTTGAGAGAATTTCTTTAAACACTGTTAAGTGTTCGTGCACAGACGCACCTTCCTCTAAATGATGAGCATAAAGACGTTGCTTCATATGCAACTTGCTAGTTAGAGTTTTCGACATACATATTTATTCTAGCCTCTTCCATAATGCAGCGGCGGTCTTCTCCTTCATCACATCCTGCAAAATTTCGTTAGAAAAATGCAGATGTAACTGTGTTAACGCCTTTCGATCCTTGCGCTTCTTCTCTTCCTCCATCAATGTCGAAGGCATCTTATCTACCCCTATTAGGGCTTCCTCTAAATCCATCTGTGCAAGAACTACCTGCATCTTTATCCGCCACAACGCGAATCTGGTGTTGAGATCCAACAGTGAAATTTTATACTTCAAAGACGTCATTACCGTGATCGAGATGAAAAACCCAGAAGCTCTGATACTAATTTGTGAAAAATAACATCTGTAATGACAAATATATCACAAAGAAAAGAAAAATAAAAAATAAAGAACACACAGATTTTACTTGGAAACCCTTTCGGGAAAAAATCACGGGTAGAGGAGAAGAAAATTCACTATGTCGAATTCAAATCAAATTATAAGAGGAATAGACTATGTTTATTTATAGGCTTGTAAAGCCATATTCTAATAGGAGTGTAGTAAGATTGAAACTCCTTGTTCTAATCAATATCAAATAGATGGAGTTTAATAAGGTTTAAAGTGTAACATCCTAGAACCGGGGCTAGTCGTGATTGAACGATTTTTTTTCTTTCTTTCTCGTGTTTGAATTGCTATAGTATTAATCGTGGAGTAATACAGCTTAATTAGAGGTCTTGAGTGGGTTTGGTTTAGTAGAAAAAAAAATTTTAATTTGGAAGCTTTAAAGGTGAGGGGGGCCTCAGAAGATAGGGGTTAAGTACAAATTTTGGTGAATCACGACACAAGGAAGTGATTAGTAACGTGGTTTGGGGCGCCAGGGTGCTCTAGGAGAGAAGGGGTTCGAGCCCCAGGAAGCGCGTGAGGGAGTTTTATTTTTGGCGCTGAAGGAGAGTTAGGCGAAGGAGGGTTTAATAATAAATTCGGCGAAGTTGTGGCATGAAAATTTGCCTGGCCTAGTGGCTTGGGACGCCGACTAGGGGCCTGGGGGCGCTAGGCTCGAGTTCGAATCACCATGGATGCAAGGGAGCTTGTTTTTATTTCAGCGTTGAAGTAAGGGAGTGTTTAAAAGAAATTCGCGACGAGTTTATGTCATGAAATTCCAATTGGCCGAGTGGCTGGGGCGTGATGTTGCTCCAGGACTCGGGTTCGAATCCCCTGGGCAGCAGTTATCCATTTTGTTTTGGCCTCTGGTATTAAATGCAAAGGGGAAACTCATGAATGAAGGGTTAAAAGAAAGATGCGATGCGATTTCGTCATGAAAGTCATGTTAGTCGAGCGGTTGGGGTGTGGGGGTATCTCCCTCACGTCTTGGGTTCGAAACCCCTAGGTAGCAGTTGGACGTTTTGTTTTTCGTCTCCGGCATTAATGCGTGCAAGAGCCTAGGAACTAAGTGTTTAAAAGGAATTTCTGACGCATTATGTCATGAAAGACAAGCTGGCCCGATGGCTGAGGCTTGGGGGGGAGTTGCTCCAGGTCCGGGGTTCGAGACCCAGCAGCGCCTGGAAGCATTCTTTTCTTCTTTTGCCTTGGCCGACGTATTTGGGGCGCCAGCATGCGCATGCACGCACGGGAAACAAGGTTGCTGGCTGCATGTTTCCTTTATTTTATCCTTTTAGTATTGTTGTTTTATTTTATTTAATTAGTTATTATTATTTTTATTGGAATATGGGGTAATATTTTATTGTAGTATGGGAATTATCCTTGTTTTATCTAGCCATTAGTTAAATTAAGTATGGGGGGAGTGTTGGGAATATGCAAAACAATATTATAGGAAATTGAAATTTGAAGAAGGGCATGCCTTGGGGTGGCCGGCCTTGGAGTTTAGCAAAGGAGAGCATTTCGGCAGTAGCTCTATTATTTTCCCTTCCTTCCAACCTTGAATGCTTGGCCAAAAATTAGAAGAAAGCCAAAATCCTTTTCCTTCTAAATTGTCTCTTGGCCGAATGATGTATGGCCAGATTTCCTTAGTTGTTTTTGGTTCCTTTTGATTGAGCATGCCGAATCCTGCTTCTTCTTCCTCTCTTCCGTTTTAGCTTGAAGTAGCCAACTACTCCATTGTTTTTCTACAAGACTTGGCCGGAATTTTGGTGTACACTAAGGTGAGGCAATCGACAAAGAACTTCAACCCCTATTCAAGTAGCGGTTTCCGGGCTCTAGTTAATAAAGGAAGGACAAAGCATTGTTAAAGGTTGGTGAGTGTGCTTTTTAACATGAGATTTCTCCCTTCCCTTAATGCATATCGAAGGCACGAGTTAAAGCCCCTATATGGATAGGCCGAATGAGCATAGGCCATATTAATGGTATATCTTTCTTGTGTAGCCAACAGGGGCTTGGAAGGGTCGTTCGGGTCTCGCTCCTTCGAGGTATGGTCACTCGTAAATTCGACTAGGGGTTTTAGATGTGAATTTACGTATTTAAGGTCAAATCTGACTTTTGGTGTATAGGGTCTTGATTAGTTAACACGCAAAGGAAATTTCGGAACTTCGATAGACAAGGTATGAGGTGATTGACATTCGGCTAAGGTCATTTTGGTATCTATGTCTGATCGATTTATACACTTGGATTTTAAGGGGGGTAAATCGGCATGAAACCAGAAGTTTTCGAGATTTCAAGCCTCATTAGTCCGTACTAATAAAGGTTCGGCCTAAGGCCCTATTTTATTACACTATGACCAATAACTTTGGACTTATCAGTTATTAATAAGACCCCTAAATGCTAACCCGTAATGGCCGAATAATAGGAGCTAAACGAGGACAAGTTCGGGACTTTTTAAACATCACGTAGATCCGGGATTTCTTGTAGACCTTCAATTATTTAGGTGTGTAAACTCTTACACACTTTATTAGTATAAACTGTTACTTAATGATATTAACAACCTCTCATATGGTAACTTGGCTTAGTGGGCATAAGCTTGGTTCTCAGGTAAGTTTCCTTATTTCTCGATTCACGATATATGCCATCATATGCTGAAAAATGCTATGCTATATTCGATTGCATGATATATGGAATCATGATACTTGTGATATGACCATGATGATGGTGGGATTGATGAGAGGGAGTAATATTCGTGTCGACGGACACCAGTGTTTTGGTAACACATTGTGACTACGGTCACCAGAGGTTTGGTACCTCCAGAGGTTTGGCACCTCATAGCGTCTCGTCCCTGTGGCTTAATACCACCGTGGGTTGGCCCCACATTTGAGATACGGGATCGACGCCAGTGATTTGGTATCACACGATGGGTTGGCCCCATCATTTGATTGTGACTTCGGGTCACTAGTGGTTTGGCACCACCCGTGGTTTGGCACCACACGTATTGACGGATATTGTGACTATAAGTCACCAGTGGTTTGGCACCACCAGTGGTTTGGTACCACACGGGGTAGAAAAGGAGCATGGATGGCTAGGTTGGGTTGCATAATTGCATGTCATACTAATATCTTGTGTATGAGTGTTATTTTCGGGTCGGGGATTTATACACTGAGTCTTGGTGACTCACCCCTTCCCATATCATCTTGCAGGTGAGTAGAGCACGGATGCGGAGCCGAGGAGAGCTCGAGGCGGCCATGTTGGTTTTGTGGACTTGAAATTTTATTTTGCCCCGTTTTAAGTTTAATTATTCACTACAATTCGATTGGGTTGTAATATGGCCGCTTATTATTTTGGATGATTAGGTAGTTGTTTTTACTTTACTTTATAACTGATGAACTTACGAACGGTTATGCAAATCGGTTAAAAGTAACGTTTTTTTCAAAAATAAGTGCTCTACGCGGTTTCAAAATGCTACCATCGGGTAACGAAATTTTCTAAGCTATTGATCACTCTAATGTTTTAAAAATCTAAATGATCAATTGGTTTTAAAGGAATAAAGGATTTTCAACTCTATCGGAATTACCGAATCAACCCACCTGAGTTTTAACGAATACCATTTTATATCCTTAACAAATTTTAAAATTTCGACGATTAACTCAAACCTTTCAAACTTCTTTATCCCGTGACATACCAAATCCGGTCATGGCTCGTAGGCCGGGTTTGGGGTGTTACATAAAGACCCTTATTTAAAATAAAATAAAAGAAATGTAGTTCTATAAGGATTCTTCTTTTATTTTATTTTACCATTGTATTTTATTTAAATAAGGATTCGGGTCACTTAATTCTAACAGCATAAATAGTTTCTTCTGAATCAATCAAGTTTTATCCCTGGCAGAAGTATAACGAATAATATTATTGTGGCTCAAGAGATCATTCACTCAATGCATTGTGTTAGCTCATCGACTATGCAGATTGTATGGAATGGGAATCTTTCAAAAGTATTTACTTTGTCGAGAGGTATAAGGTAAGGTGACCTTATTTCACCCTACTATAAGGTAAGGTGACATTATTTCGCCTTACTTTTTTGTTCTTTATATGGAGTGCTTAGCTCAACTTATTAATGTTGAAGTGCAGAAAGGGGGTAGAAGTCTATAAAGCTTTCAAAGGATGGACTAGGTATCTCACCTATTTTTTGTAAATTATCTACTTTTATTTAGTGAGGCGTTTATTGTCCAGATGTTGATCATGAAAAGGGTGCTTGAAAGCTTCTGTGTTTGCTCTGGGCATCGTGTTAATGCTAAAAAAAAACTCATATTTTTTCTCAAAAAATATTCCTTGTGAGTTGAAGGTGGATACCGACTATGGTCTTGGTTTTTCTCATGTAGACAATTTCTGAAAATATATTAGGGTTTCGCTCCTACATCAACGAGTTACAAAAGATACATTTTAGTATATCATCGAAAATATGAGGAAAATATTAGCAAGTTGGAAGGCAAAATTGCTGTCCCTACCTGGTAGAATTACTTTGGCTAAAGTGGTTTTAGTTGCTATTCCTATTTATGCTATGTAATTAACGATTATCCTGAAAGGATTTTGTTATGAAATGGAGGAGATTATTTGTAACTTTTTTGGGGCAACACAAAGGATAAAAAAAAGGGATAAATCTGGTTAAATGGGAGGATCTCTATAAAGAAATGAAGAATGGTGGTCTTGAATTCAAGAAATTTGACTGCCTCAATAACGCTTTCCTTATGAATCTTGGATTTAATCTCATTAAGAAGTCGGATCAATTATGGGTGCAAATCCTTAGAGCAAAATATAAATGGAAAGTGAGCTTACCTATTGCCTTATATGAGGGCAATGCTTCACACTTATGGAAGGGTATTTGTAGTGTTTGAAGTAAAGTTCGAGATGATGTTATATGGAATATTGGGAATGGCATAATTGTTGACTTTTAGAGAGATAAATGGGTTAAGGATTGGGGTCCTCTAATTGATATATGTACACACCCTGAATACATTCCTGATGTGCATATTCTCGTAAAGGATATGGTTATGCCAAGTGGGGTTTGCAATTGGTTGGTGCTAAATTTGATCTTGCCACCTCTAGTTATTTTGAGCATATCAGCATACAAGTCCTCATCAATCCATAACGTGGATGACTTTTTGGGGTGGATACATTATAAAAAAAGGTAGTTTTCTGTTAAATCTACTTATGCTGCTACTTTTGGGGTGGAGAGGGCTAGGAGCGATAAAACTTGGCATCAATTTGGCATATTTCGGGTCCTCAAAAGCTCCGTGGTTTCATTTGGCTAGTTTTTTTTAAATAAAATCCTTACTAATGAAAATTGAGTCTAGCGACACCTTACTTCTGATACAAGCTGTAAGGTTTGAGGAAGCTCGACAGAAACTATCAATCACACACTATAGCAAAATAGGTTTTTAGCAGCGTTTTTAGCGGCGCTTAAACAAAAAACGCCGTTATAAATCGAGCATTAGCGGCGCTTTTTAAAAAACGCCGCTATAGGTCGACCATTAGCGGCGCTTTTTGAAAAACGCCACAAAAAATTAAGCACAACGCCGTCGGTTTATGTTGAGCTTTAAGGGCATTAGTGGCGCTTTTTGAAAAATGCCGTTATAGAATGAGCATTAGCGGCGCTTTTTTAAAAACGTCGCTATAAAATGAGCATTAACGGCGCTTTTTAAAAAAGCCACTATAGATCGAGCATTACCGGTGCTTTTTGAAAAACGCCATAAATAATTTTAAAGTTTTTTGGGTATATGACTGATTGTTTTTTTATTTATATACTAAATAATTTCTTATATAACCGTAAAAGAGATAGTATTAATTTTAAAATATTGAATTAATTATCATTATAGTTTAGGGTATATGGTTTAGGGTTTAATGTTTATGAGTTACTATTTTAATGTTTAGGGATTATGATTTTTGATTTAAAGTTTGGGGTTTAAGGTTTAAGGGTTAGTGATTAGGGGTTCAAGGGTTAAGGGTTAAGGGTTAGGGGTTAGGGTTTTAGGGGTTAGTGGTTTATGTTTTATGATATAGGGTTTCTGGGATAAGGGTTAGAGGTTTAGGGTTTAGATTAATTAGTGTCTTTTAATTTATATATTAAATAATTTCTTATATAATTGTAAAAGAGATAATATTAATTTTAATATATTAAAATTATGATTATAGTTTAAATTATTTAAGAGATAAATAGATAAACTTTATATATATTAAATGGTTTAGGATTTAAGGTTTACTTGAGATTTGTTAAATGATGAAATTTTTAAAATTATTCAAAAAATAAAGAAAAAGTAAAACTCAAAAAATAAAAAGTTTATAAAATTAAAAAAAAATGAAATACATGTAAATTGTCATATAAATTGTTATGTTTAAAAACTTAAAAAGTTTTAGTCATTATTTCCGTTTAAAAAAAACAGTTCAACTTTGTTTTTTTAAATTAATAATTTAATTTAATTTATTTAAAAACTTGAGGTGAACTTTAACTAAAATAAAATAAGTATTAAAATGAAAAAAAAGATACAAATATATTACCCTTACCTGCCGACTAATGTATGTATATTACAAATACAAATATTGAAGTACATAATAATACTAATAGTATTTTTTTTAAATATCATAGTTTATTCATGACTACATTATACTTTGTTTTTATTTGCTGGTAGTTACAATAATAATCATATAATATATTTTCACATAAAAATAAAAATCATCTAATAACAATAAAATAATAAAAGACACACAGAGACAGCAATTCTATTGAAGAACGGCACCATTTTATGTTGCATATTTAGTGGCGTTTTTAAAAAAACGCCGCAAAAAATTATAAACTGTTTAAACGACCCCGTTTTAGATTTGTTATTAGTGGCGCTTTTTATAAAACGCCGCAAAAGGTATGCATTACCGGCGTTTTTACTTAAAACGCCACAAACATATATTAAGAGACTGCAAAATGGCGGCGTTTATATCCTTGTTATTAGTGGCGTTTCGCCTAAAATGCAGCGAATGTGTTAAGTGTTCAAACAAAACGACGTCGTTTTATACATTGTTTTTAGTGGCTTTTTGTGTAAAACGCCGCAAAATGTTGTCATTAGTGGTGTTTCTGTAAAGCGCCGCAAAATTTTACTACACAACTTAAACGACATCATTTTTGTAGCCCCGAAATTCCCACAAATTAGATTTCCCAATTTTTTCAACTAAGTTCCCAACGTTTTTTCCCCTAATTTCCCAATTTCCCCCAAGTTCTACTTCCCCAATTTCCTAATTGTAATTCTTATCAATTTTTGGTTGCTACTGTTTTGCTAATTTACAAAAAGGAGAAGAACATATTTATATATTTTTGTTTTCTTCTCTCCATCTTCCCCAAAAAGGCCGAAACTCCAAAGGAGAAAAGGAGAGAAGGGAATTCTTTAAAATTTCTTTTCCTTGACCGTGCGAAGGGAAATCAGTGGTGAAAGGTATGGGAAAACTTCATGTTTTCTTCTAAAATATATTTCTTTTCCTCCACCACTTGCATTCTTTATTTGATCTTTGTGATCTTATTCTTTTTGTTTGAGGGTTTTGGGTTTTTCATTTGATAAAACTAGTATGTTACCAACCATTTGCCAAACCAGGATTCCAATTTATCTCTGGAAATCTGACCTGGCTGAAGCGGGCTATTGAGTTTGGCTTAATAGAGCCTTCTATCTAGCCAAATACTGAACTAAAAAAAAAGAACCTTCTTGTTTTAGGATTTCCAATTATAAGAATTAGTTAAGAGGATATTATTGTGCTTGTGGTAAACACAAAGGGTGGCGGGGATGAGATTTGTTTTTTGGACTCGGTAAACGCTAGTGGTACCTGGGATTGAGATTTGTCGGTTATACAACTGTAGGCCCTAATCGTCGTGTTAAAATAAAATAAATAGGAATATGAAGCTGATAGTTCCTTGATCTATTTTTATGGTTGTGAATTCTCTTTTGTAGGCTGAGGAAAGGCACTGTGAAATTCTTGGCTACCTTCTTATACTGCAAAGCTTGTTGCAAGTATTGATGTTGTAAGTATTTATGTTGTCTTAAAACATTATCTGAAGTGGATTAATTATTGTAATTTAAACGGTCTTAATAATGAAATTGTGGTATCTTAAAACAACAAATTGAGAGGAGTTATAGCTGTAATTTATAGTGCTTGGGTGCCGTGGTTAACATGTATAACTCTGGGATTGAGTGTTGCTAATGGTGAGTTTTCTTTAAACTCCTTTATTATTTACATGCTTGAAATTCTTATCAATTTTACATGGATGATTTGGCGATAGTTAAATAGGGGAAAAAATTGTTCTTTACAAATTTCATGGTTGCTACTGTTTTGTACCGGTTAAACTTGTTTATTTCAGATTTAGTTGTTGCCCAATTAGTTCAAAAATTTCTTGTTGCTCAAGCAAAGTAGATGCTGTTGCTGCTCGTTTTTGTAATTTTAAAGCCCTATTTAAGTACTGCAATTTGAAGTGTTTAGTTGCTGGAAATTGAGATGTTTTATTGCTGTAATTGAGGTGTATAAATGTTGTTAATTGAGATGTTAAAGTGCAGCAAATTGAAGTGTTTAAATGCTGTAAATTGAAGTGTTAAAGTGTTGCAAATTGAAGTATTTAAATGTTGTAAATTGAGGTGCTCAAATGATATAATTGAAGTGTTTAAGTGATGCAAATTGTGGTGTACAAATGAGTCTAAAATTAGTTATTGCACTGCATTTTTGGTGATTAAATGCAGTCGAAAATAAGTTAGAAAACAAAATTGCACTTGATGTTTGTGCTATTGTTTGCAAGTTTTGGATTATTTATTTGTAAATTTTGATTAATTTAATTATATATTTCAGGTGAAATTTCTTCTGTTATTGAATAATTGACTTTCTCTCCAAACATTTTATCTTACCAATAACAAGTTAACAGGTATAATTTCATCTTTCTTATCTTTTATTTTTTTCTATTAAATTTATGCATTCCGTAATTAAAAGAAAAGTTATCTTAAATTTACGTTGAAAGATAATTGTAGTAGTTTCCTTTTAATAGATCAAAATCTTAGAGTCTTTCTTATGCATCTAGAAAATGCAAGATATTGTGAAGTAAATTAATCTATCATTTGTTGGCTCGTTTCAAAATATCTTGAAAAACTGCAAAAAATATCATGTTATACATTACATGTGATTATTAATTGATAACAAATTAATGGAGTTTAGTACTATAGATATTTTGAAATTAATTCTTACATTTATTTTATTATTTTCGCTGTTATGGAGATTAATATTTTATTAAAATATTAACATGATTTTTCAATTTTTTACTAAAAATATTATTTTATTACATGATTAAATACTCTCTTTTTGACTAAATATATATTTAATACTAATTAATGTATATGTTTAATATATTGAAAATTATAATGATGATTTTAATATTTAATATTTTTAAATGTATGCAAAAACTAAAAAAATCAATTTTTTATCAATATAATAATATTTACCATTAATTAAATTTATCTTTATATAAAAATCAAAATACTTATCTTTTTAACAAAAAAAATGATTTAAAGCCTTTTTAAAATGAAAAGTTATTTTTGTTAACCATCAAATTATAACCCATTCTTATCCTAAATAAAGAAAAATATAAGCATATAAAATGGATTTACCGTACCAGTATAATTTTTTACATGCGTGTTGATCGCTGTATGAATTTCTCCGACAAGATATTAGATGACGAACTCACCTAATTAATCCCCAAAATGAGTAACCACAAATTGAGCGAAGCGCTTTCGGGGTTCAAGCACATGGACAAGTTAAAATTCATAAATTAAAAGAGTATAATTAAAGGGTTAAAATTTAAAGTTAAAAATTAAAGATGATAATCATAACTTACATAAACATTTAAAGAAAACATTGGATCATAACTTACATAATACATAAATATATGTCATATCATAACTTACATAACTTACATAAATATATATATATCATATATCATAACTTACAAAACTTACATAACTTACAAAACTTACTTAACTTATGTAATATTAAAAGAGTATACTTGAAAATCTCGCAACTTACTTGAATTAGTTTACACCCATTAGATACTTGAAACTTGATATGTATTATCTATTTTAGAACAATGACATGATTTAAATCAATTGAGAACATTTAAGTAATCGTAATTTATTGTCAACTTTAGACTTCAAGAACTACGAAATGGATAAGAGTTGGATGAAATTGTCAAGGGTAAGCAACGACCATCGAAATGGAGTACAAACGTTTCTAAATTTTGCATTTCAAAATGCAAGCCAAGAAAATATGATTCTTTGCCCGTGTAAGAAGTATGGCAACATCAATTGGCATTTTCGTGAAGTTGTCTACGAACATCTAATTGTTGATGGCTTTATTCGGGGGTATAAAAAATGGATTTTCCATGGAGAGTGTACACCTAGTAGAACCTCTTCAACGATTAATCCGACTTATCCTCATAGTGCTTACCATCAGTCTGTTAGAGAAGATGACATGGAAGGTATGTTGCAGGATACATTTAATATGCACAGTCATGGTTTGCAATCGTTTCGACCTGACTTTATTGCATCCGATGATTGCAATATTGGTGGAAATGTTTTTACCGAAACGGGAAAAAGTGTACGTGATGAAGAGCCAAATAGAGAAGCGGCGAAGTTCTACAAGTTACTTAATGAAATGAATGAAGAACTTTACGAGGGATCAAAATATTCAAAAATGTCCTTCTGCATTCGCCTATTTCACTTAAAATGTTTGGGAGGGTGGACCGGAATCTCTTTTACAATGCTGTTAGAGTTTTTGAGAGAGATGTTTCCGTTTGCAAAAATCCCTCATTCATGCAAAGATATGGAGAAATTGATAAAAGATTTAGGCCTTGGGTACGAGAAATATCATAGTTGCCCAAATGACTGCATATTGTATTGGGGTGATCGGAAAAACCAACAGTCTTGTCATGTTTGCGGTAAATATCGTTAGATGAATAGGAATATAAAAGATGTGAATGAGGATGAAGGTGAGGCACAGTCAAGAAATAAGCCAATAAAGATTTTGCGATATTTTCCACTAATACCAAGGCTTCAAAGGCTTTTCATGTCGTCAAAGACAGCCGAGTTTATGAGGTGGCATCATGATCAACGAACTGAAGATGGATTATTAAGGCATCCTACGGATTCTTTAGCTTGGAGATCATTTGATAGTAAATTTCCAAGCTTTGCAACTAATCCTAGGAATGTGAGGCTTGGGCTAGCATATGATGGGTTTAATCCTTATAAAATCATGAGTACTTCGTACAGTACTTGGCCTGTAGTGCTTGTTCCTTACAATTTGCCTCCATGGATTTGCATGAAGTAATTTTCTTTTATCTTATCTATGATTATCCCTGGAGAGAAATGTCCCGGAAATGATATTGACATTTATATGCAGCCACTTATTAAAGAGTTGAAACAGTTATGGGCGGGTGTTGAAACTTATGATGTCTTGAGAAAGGAGAACTTTTTATTACGTGTAGCTTTGTTGTGGACTATTAATGATTTTTCGGCTTATGCCAATTTATCTGGTTGGAGTACCAAAGGACGTTATGCTTGTCCTTGTTGTGCGGCGCAAACATGTTCGAAGTGGTTATATAATGGGAAGAAGTTCTCCTATATGGAGCATCGTCGGTGGTTAGATGGAAATCAAAGATTTAGATTTCAAAGGACTCTATTTGGCGGTACTGAAGAGTTCAGAGAAGCTCTTGAGCAGACCATTGGATCTGAAATCTTGTTCATGTTAAAAGATATCAATTTTAGTTATGGGAAAATGAATCAACCACACAACACGCAAGCAAAGAGAAGACCGAGGGAGGATTATGTTGGCGATGTAGATGAGCAGATTTGTAACATCCTAGATTAGGGGTTATGCGTTCGTGTGTAATTCATGAGATAGTGGGCTCAGTGGGTGTGTTGGATGTGTTCTGAGGAGTTCTAGGAACCCTAAGGTGTATGGAAATGTATGGAAAAGTATGAAAAAGTATGGAAATGTATGGAAATGAATGGAAATGTTTGGAAATGTATGGAAATGTGTGGAAATGTATGGAAATGTAAGGCAATGTATGGAAATGTAAGGAAATGTAAGGAAATGCTTTGGAAACGTTAAGTTTAAAAGAGGAAAGTGAACATTTTTGGAAACTAGGGGATGTAAGGAAATGCTGTGGAAATGATTCAAAAGAGGAAAGTGAACATTTCTGGAAACTTGGAAATGTAAGGAAATGTCAAGTTTAAAGAGCCGAACGAAAATTTTTAGAAACTTAGAAATGACTTAGAAATGTTGAGTTTTAAAGTTTAAAAGAGGAAATTAAGGCAAGGTGGCCTTAAAAGAAATAGTTTGTGAAATTTGACACACAAACAGGCTTGGAAAAGTGGCCTGGAGATGCCACTTAGGGCCTCTGGAAATGGCGCCACATGCAAGGTGTTGGGCCTGGGTTCGAGTCACTTGGGAAGCAAATAAAAGGAGTTTTATTTTTGCTTCCAGAAGCAGAGGAGTGGACGGTAAGGCTTCTAGAAAAAGGGAGTTTTATTCCCTTTAAATTTCGGCAATTAATGGGATAAATAAGGGATTTAAATTGGATTATTTTTTTTTGAAGAGATAATAGATGGATAAATATGGATTTATTTCTTTTATTTTGATAGATAAGGAAGAGATAAAAGAGGATTATTATTAGTATTATTTTTATTAAGAGATAAGAGATAATAAAGGATATTTCTTTAATTATTTTAAATTAAAGAGATAAAGCTATCAAATAAAGAAGAGTGGTGGCCAAGTAAGGGACTCTAGCCTAGTAAATTTGGCTATAAAAGGAAAAGAGAGGCCATTCATTCATTCACTTTTCCTTTGCCGAATTTCTTAAGCAAATTCTCTTCTCTCTGCCGAAAATTCCTTAAGACATTCCCCTCTCACTGCCGAAATTTTCCTAGCCAATTTTCTCTTTTCTCTGCTATTTTGTTAAAACCAAAAACCCTAGTAAAGCAAGCCAATCTCTTCATCTTTCTTTTCTTCCTATTTCTCCTTACCAATCCATTCAAAAGCCAAATCTTGGAAAGGCTTCAAGTATAGGTGCTGTCGATTTCTTCAAAGGATCTTTCGGGATTTACTAAGTGTCGACTACAAGGAAGGAGAAGTTCTTTTCCTGAAGGTACACCATAGGCCGCGTGTTCCTTAGTTATTCGGTGAATTTTGGGATTTAAGAATCTAAGGTAAGTCATATTTAACATTCGGCTAAGGGTTATTTGTTGTGAATAAATGTTATAAATTGATCTAACATGTAGTTATAGGGATTTCGACAGAGGGATACAAGGATTTCGGGATTTGAGAATTTCAAGGTAAGTTTTATGTATACTAATCCTACTAGGATTTGGAATTTTGGCCGAATGGCTTTTTATTAAGGTAAAAAGTGATTAATCAATTGTAGGAACTTGAGATCTAAGGCAGTAGATCAGATCTCGGGATCTCAAGGAATCTGTTAAGCGAATCAGGTGTGTACCCTACCCTAAGTTTTGATAGGTTCATGGCTATGTTTAAATTAAATGTATTATTAAGAATGTGTGTACTCCACCCTACTGTGTAATATGAATTATGGTTGCATGTATTAAAATATATGTTAATGGAAATATGAGCATGGCTAAGGTACCATGTTATGGTAATAAGTACTCAGGTACGTTTCCTACTTCTACTAGGAATATGAAAAGTGTTATTCGTAACATGAGAATATTATAAGATTGTGAACTCTGGTATTGCATGTATGTTAATATATATGGGGCATATGGTTGTATATTGAAAGGGGAAGTGAAAAGTGGTAATTTAAAACCACAGTAATCTGAAAAGTGGTGACCTAAGACCACAGTAATCCGAAAAGTGGTGACCTAAACCACAGTAATCTGAAAAGTGGTGATCCATAACCACAGATGCGGTGACTTAAGCCCGTAATTTGGTGTGTAGCGGATGGAGGGTCGACTTAGTAGTCCCCACGGTGTGTTTGGCAGTACGGGGGTGTGTAGCGGATGGACAATTAGGTTTGGGTTTGGGAATGCATCATAACTTGTATCTTATGTTTCGAATGTGTAACTATTGTATGCCTGATTCTATTATGATTTAGTGTCGTGTACACATTGAGTCTGTTTGACTCACCCCGTTGGGGAATATTTTTCAGGTGATGAGCAGTAATGGACCGAGTCGGCAGGAGCTTAAAGGTGGCCATGCACAGCAAGCAAATTATTTAAATTGGACATTTTATTTTATTTAAGTACTCTACAATTTTATTTTGGGTTTTTATTTGATGTAATAAGGCCATAAGGCCATAGTGGATTACTTTATTTTATTTTATTTATTATGTTTACGAATTTTTATAAATTAAAGTTTAAGCAAATACATTTTT
This sequence comes from Gossypium australe, assembly GCA_005393395.2. NCBI lineage: Eukaryota > Viridiplantae > Streptophyta > Magnoliopsida > Malvales > Malvaceae > Gossypium > Gossypium australe. Next base: position 109,345,592 of record CM016617.1, on the reverse strand, counting down.
AAAAAAAACCTTAAATGTTTTGTCACTATAAATAAATGGATTTCAATGTTAGATAAATTGGTTTTCAGCACAAGCCCAACCCAAACAATATTTTTTTAAAAATCACACAAGTTTTTCCTAAGTAACAAAAGAACTTTGAACCAGTTTACTTGAGGAACATACCAAATCTGGTCAAGGCTCGTGGGCCGAGTTTGGGGTGTTTCAAGATTGATGATGAATTTGATGAAGAGGGTGATCATAATGAGGCGGACTTGTGGAAAAAAAGAAATATTTTTTTAGTTGCCTTATTGGGAGCATCACAGTTTGCGACACAATCTTGATGTTATGCATATTGAGAAGAATGTTTGCGAGAACATCATTGGGATAATTCTGAGTGTCGATGGAAAATTGAAAGACAATCTTCAGAGTCGGCTTGATCTAGTTGACATGGGAATTCCATGTGAACTTCATCCCCAAGTACTACCGAATGGGAAATATAGGTTGCCGCCTTCAATTTTTGCAAAGTCAAAGAAAGAAAAAGAAGTGTTCTGCACAGTGTTGAAGGATATAAAGGTCCCAGATGCGTATGCATCAAATATGTCTCGATGTGTGAGTCTTAAAGATTGAAGACTGTATTCCCTAAAATCACACGATTATCACATCTTGATGCAAGATTTACTACCAGTTGCTTTACGGTGTTGTATGTCAAAAAAGGTGACGTCTTGTATAATTGAACTATCCAATATAATGAAAGCTATTTGTGGCAAAGTTTTGAATGTTGAAGAACTTGAGAAAGTACAAGAATGAGTTACCTTGACTTTATGCAAATTGGAGAAGATCTTTCCAGCTTCCTTCTTCACTATTATGGTGCACTTGATAATCCATCTCTTTCATGAAGCAAAACTTGGTGGACCGATTTTCTATCGGTGGATGTATCCTATAGAGAGGTGCTAATTTATTTGCAAAGTTTTTTATTCATTCATGAATATACCTTAAGTTACAACTTTTGATAATGTTGTGTATCGTCTTTAGGTTCCTATTCAAATTGAAGTCTTATTGTAATAATAAGCGTTATCCAGAAGGACCAATAGCTGAAGGATACTTGGCAGATGAGTGTATGACTTTCTGTTCTAGATATTTAGAAGATGTTGAAATAAGGTTGAATAGACCAAGTAGAAATGCTGGGCTCACTGATCATAACTTGGCTGAAACTTATTTATTTCAAAGTTATAGGGAACCAATCGGTAAAGTTAAAATTGCAGAATTAAATGATATATCTTGGGTACAAGCACATCGATATGTTCTTTTTCACCATAATTCGATTGAACCATTACGCAAGTAAGTTTTAGGATTTGATAAATATTCATCTTTTTTATTTGTTTATCTTCTAACTAAGTAATCCACTTTTTAACATAGTGAGTACAAACAAATCTTGAGATCTTGTTCACACTCCCGAAGATTACAACATTGAGAGGTTAATAAGTTATTCACAGAATCTTTTCATGAATGGTTAAGCCAATATGCAACTGAAGCTTTCATTGACAAATAATGTTTTCTCATAACATTTATAATTACTCAATTTAATTTTGATTCAATAGGTTTGGAGTGGAAAGGATGTCAATGACGAAGTTAAATGGCTTTCCCAAGGTCCGAATAGAGTAGTAAAAAGATATAGTGCCTTCCTTATCAATGGATTCAAATTTCATACAAAACATCGCGAGAGATTGAGAAGAACTCAAAATTGTGGAATAGTTGTTAATTCTTCAATTACAAGTTATGCTAGTGCTAGGGACAATAATCCTGTTGAGGGAAATGTGGAGTATTACAGACTTCTTACTGACATTATTGAGTTGGATTACTACGACAAATGGAAAGTTGTCTTATCTCGATGTGATTGGGCTGATGTTAATACTTTTCGTAGAATTAAAAAAGATCAATTTGGTTTTACAATGGTGAACTTTTCTCGATTGATTCACACTGAACAACAATTGATAGATGAGCCGTATGTATTTTCTTCTCAAGTGAAACAAGTTTTTTACTCGAAAGATCCAACTGATGAGGGTTGGTACGTTGTACTCCAAAACACCCCTAGAGATTTGTTTGACATGGGCGATGGAAGTAGAGATGACATCATCGAAAGATCAGAAACTTTGCCTTTTCTAGAACAAAACTTTAATGAAAATATCCCTAGTACTAGTACACAATCTCAATGGGTTCGCCAGGATGTGGATGAAGATATTTACGAATTATGATGTAGTAAGATTTTACAATTTTTAAATTATATGTAATATTATAATTTAAATGTTGGTCTTGTTAAATATTTCAACTATTTTATATGTACTATTCTTGTTGTAATTAGTTACAAAAACTTCAACCATTTTATGTGTATTGTAGAAAAAATGCCTAGAAGAAGATTGCGAGATCTAAGTATTATTCAGAATACTCTAAATTCGGAAGAAACAAATAGTGAGCAATAGACTGCCATTAGATCTTCGAATGTTCCGAATACATCTGACGAACCTGCAGAAATTCAGAGTAAATGCTAACTTTAATTTACATGCTAACTTTATTGATTTCTTTTTCAACTTCTTATATTATAATATACCATTTTTCAGCTGAAAGTGGTGGGACGCGCAAAGCTCAAGGACGTACACTACTAAAAGAATTATACAAGTTAAATCCTGTCGAGCGTGTCAAGGTATCTAGAAAAAATTATGGTCAACCTGTTGGATCAGAAGCTCGACTTTTAGTAGGATATTTGGGCATTCTAGCACGAAATGCCAATATATTACCTATCAACTACGAGTCATGGCATCAAATGCCTGATAGTAACAAAAATCAAGCTCTCGATAATATTAAGGTAACAAAACGTGAATATAATTTATAATACTTTGGTTTAAGTTTCATTTATATTTACTTTCTAAACTTGTGTTTGTTGTAGGAGAGATTTGCTTTAGAGGTCTCGGATAATTATGTCAAGCAGGCATTGGGAAAAAATAGAGAGACCATAAAAGCACTTTAAAGAAAATTATTTTAAGAAAAATATAAGCCTCGAAGAGAAATTGCGACATGTCCCGCTGGGAATGCTGAGGTACCAATGGGAAGATGCGGTTAGATTCTAGAATTCAAAGAAAGGAGGGGTATATTACGTACTTCCAAACTCTTAAGGAATATATCAGTTTATAGTATTTACTATATATGTAATAATAATTTCATAATGTAGGATCGTGAGCGAGTTGGAACAACAAGCAGGCAAAAACAAAAATTCACGCACACAGCAGGGTTGAAAAGTTTTGCTTGTGTAGCTAAGGCCGAGGTATTTTGAATTTATTAATTGTGTCAAATTTTAATTATTTTCTATTAAATTATATTTTTACTACTATATTGTAGGAACTCTCGTCTGGTCAAAAAGTTGGACACCTTCAGCTTTTTGACATTACACATAGGAAGAAAGATGGATCTCCTATGACTTCTGAAGCTGGAGAAATTATGGTATATTTACTTAATAAAATTTGATTTATTTAAAATATTTATAATGTTTAATTATAATGATTTAATTTGTCGTTAGTAGTTCTAAATAATGTTAAGTTATGTTGCATTTGTTTTTATTATATATTTCGTTTTTAACTCTTTGATTGATTTCTTAGGAGAAACTTAAGGAAAAAAAGGCCGAGTATGAAGCTGTTGCTTCGAGTGATAGTTCTATTAATCTTGACGACATTGATAACAGAATTATTACTGAAGTTTTGGGTCTTGAAAGGTATGGTCGGGTTTGATTTCAAGGATCTGGTGTTATCCCGACCCAATATTTTGGATCCAGTTTGCAACAATACATACCTTCGGGGAGTCAAGCTCAATCTGAAGTTCTGAGGTTAAAAGAACAGATGGCTCAGATGCAAGCGAGCACAGTAGAGCAAATTACTCAACTAGCTGAGGTTCAAAGAAAATATGAAGAACCCCAGATACAACTTAAAGCGGAGCAGCAGCGAGGGAAGCTGAGATTCAAAGAAAATATGAAGAACTCCAGCTACAATTTAAAGCGGATGCAGCAACGAGGGAAGTAGAGCAGAGCAGAAAGTACGACGCACTCCAGCTACAGCTTCAGAATATGATGAAAATATTTTAGCAGTCGCAAAATCCATCGTCTTAGACATTTGTTTTCTTATTGTAAGAATATTTTTAACATTCTAAAATTTAACATTATTGTAAGAATATTTTGAATTATACTTTATTTATTAATTTATATCGTATATATTTCATTGAATTTGAAGTATCATTTAGATTTGCTATATTTGGTTGGATTTTATGTTACAGGAAGGGTTGTATATGGATGAAAATAGGATGTTGCAAATCTACCAAAGTTAGTGGCGTTTGTAAAAAAAAACGTCGCTAAAGAACATGACCTTTAGCGGCATTTGTGATAAAAGCGTCGCTAAAGGACATGTTCTATAGCGGCGTTTTTTTATAAAAGCACCGCTAAAGGTCATGTTCTTTAGTGGCGTTTGTGGAAAAATCGCCGCTAAAGGTCATGCTCTTTAGCGGGGAAAAGCGCCGCTAAAGGTCATATTCTTTAGCGAAGTTTTTTTCAAATAAATGCCGCAAAATTTAGCGGCAGCGTCTATAGCGGCATTTTTTGCGGCGCTTGAAAAATCGCCGCAAATAGTTTTAGCGGCGCTTCTAAAAAAATGCCGCTAAAAGTCTGTTTTGCTGCAGTGACATACTGCGGTTTTATACCCCAGCAATGGCAACATGACTCTCAGTGATTAAGACAGAAAAGAGACATGGATTTTTCAGCCTCAGTTTGGAAGAATGGCTCGAGAAGAACCTCTCTGAATCCAATTTTGCATGTGATCCTAGTGAGTGGCAGGCCCTCTTTGGCAACATTTGTGGGCAGCTTTGGGTTAAGAGAAATAAGTATGTTTTTAATGTAGATTTCATTGAAACCGGGAGTGTTTTGGAGAAAAGCTTATGGATGAGAGATAGTTATCTTCAGTCCAATCATGGGATGGAGTATCCTTTGAGGCACACAACTATTAGATCTTGCCGACTCATAAAATGGACATTGCCTAAAAATGGTTGGTAGAAAGTAAATACTAATGGTGTAGTTTGTTAAAGGTTTGGGCATGCTTCAGTTGGTGGACTAATTATGTGATCATCATGGGTTTTGGGTTGTTGGTTTCTCAAAAAAATATTGGTTGTTGTTCGATGATTATGGCTAAACACTAGAAGGGCTCCAAATAGCATGAAATCTCGACCTTAAGCAAGTGATACTTGAGATGGATAGTACTGATGCTATTCAAGTGATCCAAGCTAATTGAGGTGAGTAGCATTATTCAGCTGTGACACGAGCAATAAAGGATTTTGTTCAATGTCCATAGAGGGTTCGAATTTCACATTTCTTCAGAGAAGGCAATAGAGTACCTAATGGTTTGGCAGCTCTAGCGTTCTGAAGACCTTTGGGTAAATATATGTTTATGCAACCACCAGATGAAGTTTTTCAACTACTATATGATTATTATTCTTGAATGACTTGGACTAGTCTAATTTAGTTTTGGCTAAATTCATCTTTTATTCCCAAAACAAAAAAATGGATTCGCAACAACTAATTGTGTTGTGATTAATAAGCAAAAAAATTAAATTATATAATAATATTATAAAGTTATTGCTAATATTATAACATTTAACAATGTCGTTGCGTATAAAATTTAAGATAATATCCTAAAAATTAAATTCAACATTAACATCCAAAAGTCATTGTAAATATTGCAATTTTACAAACAATATTTAGTATTGTTACTATATTAATTATACAACAACACAAAATACCGATACTAGATTTGATTATTAAATACAAATTTTCTTGTAGGGTAATGAAGATGGAGTAATATTAGAATTGAATTTTCATCACTAAAATTTAAAATTTTAAGTCAGTCCTTGTATTTTACCGGATCAAATGTGAAATAATTTGCAGCACTCGTTTGTTTTATTCATTTGAATTCTTAGAAGTCAGGTCTTTTTAGAGTAAAAGTCAGATATTAATGCCCCAATTCCTTTTTTTTTTTCCATAAAAAAAATTCCAATTTAAGATTTAGCCGTTGATATAACTTTCATCGATTATAATATGAGCGAAAGTATATTATGTAAGCTATTTAATTCACTGACCTTGACCCACTGTTACAGAGAATCTTTCTTTAATTCATAATTATTTATTATATATATGGATTACAATTAGATATGAAATAAACAATAGTAAGTATAAATTTAGATTTAAAATTAGAAAGTAAAAATTTTTGTAAAAAATAATATGTTTTCAAAATACTCAAAAAATTTTCTTTCTCTTTGCTACAAATAAGTTATAAATGCGGCTAAATATTATCAATTAAATTAATTTATTACTAATCCATATTAAAATATGTATATAATACTCTTACCAAACATGACATAAATATCACAATGTAATCTGCTAACGAGACATTATCTATATTCTAAAGTTTGAGATACTAAAAACTTAAGTATCTAAGATTGAGTTCTAATATGAATTATATGTCAATTTTAACTTTAGTCAAGTTTAAATTTTGTTAAAGTTATTCTAATGACTTTTGTAATGATAAAATTAGGGGTAACTGTGTCTAATTAGTATGAAAAATATAATATTAGGAAATATAAAAGGCGAACGAGCAACGAAATAGGATTGGAAATGATAGGCGAAGAACTTAATTTATTATTAAAAAAAATGAAACGATGATTACAACAACAGAGTTTTGACTTTGGACAGTAAAAGGTTAAATCAACAAATGTTACAATTGCGCTGAGAATAGTGAAAGGAAAATCCAAATTCATAACAAAAATGAAAAGAAAAGTGAAGGAAAAGAATGAATAATGTTCAAAAAGAAGGTCGGGTGGTAGTTTTACAAATAAAACAAAAAATGTCTAGCATTGTGGAAGATCCGGTGGCGGGGGAGGCAGGGTTGTGTCGGGAGTTGGTCCGTTCTCAACAATGAAGGCAGTGGACAGGCCTATTGACATGTGCCCGTCAAAGTGGCAATGCATAAACCAAACACCTGTTCATTTCGATTCATTGAAATAATTGAGTTCAAGTACTAGGTTGACAAAAACTAGTTAAAAAGAAAAAAAAGTAAATGATGGATGTTAGAAAATTAACCTGGATTATCAGCTACGAATCTGATGACAGCCCATCCTCCAACAGGTACGCTAATAGTGTTGCGCATTTGGGGGTTGACAAGATTGTACTTCAGTGTATCAGTGGCAGGGTCAAAGTTCCCAAAGCCTTGCGCCAATACATAAAAATCAAAGCCGTGGAGGTGCATGGGATGGTTCTCCACTCCAATAATAGCTGTGTTCTGCATCACCATCTCCACAGTGGAGTTGAACTTAACCTTGGTGATCCTGGTTCCCTTTGGAGCAAATAGCAAAGGTGGGTCGAAGTTAATGCTAGGGTTGGTGTAGTCAAATTGAACCGGGGGATTGGCAGGGAAATCAGTGGTGTACACTCCTCCGACGTTGAAGAAAAAGGCTTGCAACAAAGACAAGCTAGTAGGTGACACGAAGGATACATTGTTCATGCTGGCCGAGAGCGCTGCCCCAACAGGTGGACGACCCAGACAAGATACGTTTGGTGGGCAGACATCGAGCCCCATTCCAACTGTAACAAACATTTTGTGGTCCACGTTAAGTGGGACAGGGACCCAGTGAGGCCCACCGACCAAACTGGTAAGTTCGGTGAAAAATTTATGAGCCGTGGGGGTGTCATTGAAAGCCGGTACGACCGGCATTAGCGGCGTTGTTGAAGATGATGCACCCTGATAGATGATGACACCCCTCGTCGTAGTAGGATTAAACGGTACACCAACTGCAGTGCCACTGCCACTTGCATAATTATTAGCGGTCATGTAATACGACCCAACCGGCTGATTCGCGGTCAGCAAAACGTCAACAGTCTGGCCAGGGGAGATAACCACGACGTCGGTGACATATGGGTTGGTGTAACGAGCGTCAACAGCCACAACAGTCATGTTATGATTGGCTATCTTGTAAAAGTGATGGGAATTGACTGCAGCGTTGATAATACGTAAGAGATAAGTCTTCCCTTGCTTCACCCTATGCTTGTACATTTCTGATAATATAATTAAATTAAGTTAAATTATACATTGGTTGTTACAGCATGTGGAGTACGCATGGAGATCATAAATCTGCAATCAGTCACTTACGGTTTTGAGAGCATGGATAGAGATTACCGGGCCATCCATTTATTGTATAAGCATTAGAAATATTAGGACCAACGCCAAGGGCTAGAGCCTGGGTTTCAACATCAACGACATTAGCATTCCACCACTCACCTGCAACCGCATTGCTATTTGTCAGATAAAACCTTGAGCCATGGAACATTTATATATCTCATGATAATTAATGAATTCAATGTAATATCTCAGGTTCCCGATAGCCATATATACCTAACACGATGGGAACTTCCCTATAGGGCGTTGGGAATGGGTAAGAGTGGCGAACCCTGGGGCGGATGATGATTGCACCGTGGACGGTGGCACGGAGAAAGGAGGAATGAGCGTGCCAGAAAAGGGTTCCCTCCTGGTTAATGATTCTGAACTTGTAGGTGAATTTATTTCCGGGGCGAATTGCACACTGAGTGATCATCTCAGGTCCATCTGCCCAGGCACTCAGTAACTGAAAAACGCCATGCCTGTTCAAGCAACATAACCGTCAGCAAATGATTAAATCATAAGAATGCATTAAAAAGAAAAACAGGTTATATATTTAGTATTGGACTTTTGTTAATTAATACTAAATCATTGGTAGTTGAAGTTGAGCAATCTTTGTATTATATAAAAATGGTTCACACGAATTTTCAAGAAAAAAAGAAAAAAGAAAAAATGGATCACATGGGAATAAGATACACGTTTGCTTGCATTTGCATCCCAAATGGACTTGTTCGTGGTCGTGGCTACACGCATCATATTTTAATAAGATAATTAAAAATGTTGTTTTGAATTAAATAAAACCAAAGGAATGAGTCAATAATAATTTCACGAACGAACAAGCAAAATTTGATACTGGAAACAGCTAGCGCTTAGAAGGAAAATTATATTTCAAGTTAAGTTGGTGAGTTTGAGTAAATTCAATTGTATTTTGCGATGAAGGTTTACCAGTGAATTGTCATGTTGTAAGGTGACTTATTAAAGACGTGAATAATGAGTTTGTCACCCTCTCGAACTCGGAGGCTTGGGCCAGGGAGGCTATCATTTACTGCTGTAATCACCTGGCGGTTGCACAGCCTAGTAACAGTAAAATTTTTAACCTGCCAACAAATTCAAATTATTAACTTCCCGATTATCAAACTGCAATGGTCGAAAGCTTATCAAGGCGGTAAATATGAGTAAGGGAAAGTGAAGGGTGTGTTTAAAAAGCCGTAGCCTCAAATCAAAGTGCATGGTGTTACACAGGTAAGAAATGTAATGATGGATATTGGGAGGAGTGTGAATATAAAACATCCTTCTGGTTTCATGGATTTGATTGAGTTGAAATTCAAAACCTTTAAGCCAGCTTGGGATGGTAAAGGAGGGACTAATTTAATTCATAGATGAAAAGAAAATGAATAAGAGTTTACATAGAATGAGTGCTCCACTGTTGCAGCTGAAACTGTTGTAGCAGCCACCATAAGAAGCAAAGAGGAAGCAAACAAGAAAACAAGGCGCCCCATTTCGCTTGAAGAAATAACAGAGGGAAGGTAATGAAATTGCTTTGCTAGGAGTGAGAGGCAAAGGTTTGAAGAAAGGGCTTCAATTTATATAAGGAGTGCGAGGTTCCCTGTTGGAACTTTCGTCATATTTCGGCGATAGTTTAGTAACTTGAAGAAATCGTTTTTCTTAGAGATAAAAATGTCAACTCAACCCTCCACGATAAAGATAATTAAAATATTTTGCGTACCAATTACTTAACAACTTAGACAAAACGAATGGGAAAAGTTAGAGATCGAACAAGAAAACCAATATGAAAAGAATTAATAAATAAATTAACTTTTTCTTTTTAAATTTTATTTATTTATATTGTTAAAAATTAGTGTGAATGATAAAATAATTAAATAGTGATATATGATATTTCTCGTATACCTTATATTAATATACAAAAATTAATTTTTAATAATAAAAATAGATGAAATTTTTAATGAAAAGGCCATTTTGTTCTTCTATCTAATGTAAAAAAACTAATTTACTTATTTTTTAATTAAAAAAAAAAAGAAAATACAATTCGAGTCTTAATACATAACCTTCTATAATACTCTTACCTGTGTTAGTCCAACCTTGGTTACCAAAGTGTTGAAATTTGGCTACGATTTTTAACATTAAAAGATAAAAACTAAAAACCATAAAAGAATCTTATGAAGCCAATCCTTTTGAAGATAATCATAATGTTTGGTACTAGGATCCTAAATTATCCCTAGCTTCATTTCGTAACCAGGGATAATCTTTTCAGCTGGAATCTAATAACGGTGCAATTTTGAGATAATTAAATGACACATCAAATTGAAGGGTTGGAAGGCATCACCACCTAGAGTCTTGCTGTGGCTATAGTGCAGGCTCTAAATATCGTCAAACTATAAAATGATTGAAAATTGATGGGAAAATTAACCAGGAACTATGGCGTGTACCAATATAATCTTTTTGGTTATGATTGAGATTAAAGAGTGTAATTATTCAGTAAATTATCTTCTTCATTATCTAATTTTTAAAGTGTTTTTATTTTAGGTGATCAAAATAAAATTCTTATAATTTTATCACTCAATTTTTAAGTACTTTCATTTTAATCACATAACTGTTAAATCTCTAACGGTCACTTCATATTTATACTTTCATTTTGATCACTCTTCTAAGTCGCTTTTATTTTTGAAACCTATAAAAGTAAAAAAAATAACAATTAAAATGAAAAAAGGGTAGAAATTAAATAATTCTTTAAAAAATATCAAATTGTACTTGTTTACCCCTTGCTAAAAGTTCTATTTTTTTTTTTCAATATTGAAATTTTAAATTTCAAAACAACGAAATCAATTAAATAAACTATTGGAAAAAATTATCCCTTGATAGTGTTAGCCTCTCTACTACTATAATGTTGAAATTAATTCAACAAATCAATTTAATTTCTTTCTAAATTTTAAAATTTTGTTTTATGTTTTCAAATTATAATTAGTTCGAATAACTTATCTTTAATAGTTGTCTATGAAATCCAATTATTATTATTATTTTGATTACATGATCTTGAATTTTTACCCATACCAAACAAAACTAAGAATTTTTTTCATCACATCTTTATCCAAACGAAGAATAAGCAATTAATTTAATTAATTGCAAGGATTTTTCTTTGTTTTTAGCTTAGTATGGAAGCTTCGAGATTTATATAATCTTAGACAATTATTAAATATGAGTTATTTGAGTTTATTTCATTAAAAATAATCTGGAAACATAAAATAAAATTTTAAAATATATAAGGGGATTAAATTAGTTAATTTAATTAATTTCAATATTACAATAACAAATTGGTTGACAATTTCAAGGGATAAAATTTTTTCAACAATTTATTTAATTGATTTTGATGTTTTAAAATTTAAAATTTCAATATTAGAAAATATTTAAAATTTTCGACAATGAGATAAAAAATATAGTATAAAATTTTTTAATGCATTATACAGTTTTTTTTAGATGACCATAATGAAAGTGTAAACATGATGTAACGATATAGTGCAATTACCGTTAGAGATTAATAGTTAAGTGACTAAAATTAAAACACACTAAAAATTAAATGAGAAAATTGTAAAAAATTAATTTTGTATGACCAAAATAAAAAATACTCTAAATATTAGTTGACTTTTATTTCAACTCGATAAAGTGTGAAGTTTATTAAAGGACTTTTCTACTGTCTACAGTTACAGTCATCATCTCTTATGAGATTAACAGACAAATTCTAAAATAATGTATTTTATTATTTTAAATTTAATTTATAAAAATGATCTTATTTTTAAATTTTAAATATTAAGCGTTTTAGATTCTAAACCCAAATCCAAAATTTTTAAATCCCAATCTTTTACAAGTAAACTCTAAAGCATTAAATTTAAATCCTCTATATCTCAAATCTTTAAAAATTAAAACTCTAAACACTAAATTTAAATAATAAATTATAAATATTAAATCTGACAAAACCTTAAACACAGAATTGATAATTCACTTGAATTTAAATTCAATTAATGGTTTTAAGGAAAATAGTTTGTGCTAGGTAAATTTTCAAACAATCTAGAACATTGAACAGGCTCACTTCAATTAATTTTTTTTTTAAAGTAAAAATAAAAAGCAATACAAAATAATAATGTACATTAAATTCCACCCCACCCAAACTCTCTGGTCTCCTTTAGTCTGACAAAGGTAAATATTGAATATTCATATTTTAATGTAGCTTGCCTTTTATTTTTTATGAATTACTTCTTATGGATTACAGTCGTATCTTTGATATCATATATAAAATTTTGACTTTTTATATAAAATATAAATTTTCTCAAGAATATCCATACTTTGTAATTTTTACATTAATTTAAAGATGTAAATCTTTTGTTCGAATGCATCAATTTCTTCAAATGGTAATATATTATTTCTCAATTTTTTGGGTACTACTTTTTATAAATTTTATAATTGGGCATGAGATATGTTTTGTGAATTTTCCAATATTTTTATGTTTTTGTACCTTTTCAGGCTTTTATCACCGGAATACATTTCAACATTTTTAATATTTATTTTATTCATTTAATTTCTGTTTATTCTAATAATTACATCATTTTAATATTGTGTTTTAAGTTTGATTAGTTTTTTTAATATTCGGGTTTGATTAATCAACCCTTTTTTACATTGTTGTATAAGAAATTTTAAAATAAATAAAATTTTGCTTGCCAAGAAAGAATATAGTGTAATTTCTCCTTTTGTAGTCTTCATTTACCTCTTCTAATTTCCTTCATTGATTGAAACCTTAACTTAAAATAATGTTTGAATTTGGCCAAGTAAAAGTTAAACCAAAATAAAAATGCTATACTAATATATACGTGAATTGGATCAAGTCAATATTTCTAAGTTTTCCTATTCCTCGATCATCATTTATTTTTATTTTTTTCTACAACAAGGGACCTTTTAAATAAGATTTGAATTTTGGCTTTCGTAGATAAAAAAGTTTTATCTAGATTTAAATTTAAATTTAGTTTAAACTCTAGACACCATAAAATTCAAACCATATAATAAACAACGAAACCCAAGTAAATTAATTAGTGGGGTTATTTGTGTACAACCTTTGGACTTTGAACATTCAACTATTTTTTCTTACTATATTTTATATTCATTTCCAGAAAATATTTATGTCAAAGTTTTAAAATCTCATTCCATATTATTTTTTATCTAATTCTAACTTATAGCTTATTGATTGGGTATTCATATTTCTCAGAAATGGTTTAGATTCAAATCATTGTTGTATCAAAAAAATATTATTGGCCCATGTATTTTCGTTGGCCCTCTCCTTTCAAGTAAACTCATTTAATAGTGTTGAGGCAAAATGAGTTGAGAATGATTGAGTGGCACTCGACAGTACTAACTGCAGATTGTCACTGAGGGGGTTAAAAACTTGTCTTATTTGATTTGGTAATTTAATTAAGAAAATCTTTGGACTTAATTATGTGTTGTTATTTTCAAGATATTTTGGTCTATCTTTGGAAATCAATCCTTGGAGTTTGAAGTTTGGATCGGATTCAAGTGAATCATTTAAGTCATTGGAATGTAAAGATTTGGTCGAGATAGTGCTGTTGATTTTAGGTAGCATATCTTCGAGTGATTTTGTTTTGATTATTATTGATAAATTAGCTATTTTTAAAGAGTTACGTTGTATTCACCTATATTCTATGTTAGCAAGTAGAAATTGATATATGCTTTAAAATTGGTCTAAGTTACGTAATTAGAGTTTATTGAGTGCATTCTAATTTGTTCATTAAAGAACTGTTTTGTGAGAGAGTGCAAATTGTTAGTGTTTATTGTCCAAGTTCTCAAGGGGAAGATTTGAAGGTGAGTGTTCTAATATTTAAGTACAAATGTGATATCTCTATATTGAAGGAGTTATAGAGTGTGAATCACTTATTGTGTTTGTGATAAAAGATAGTGGAATTACTCACTAAGCCAGGCTCCGCAAATATAAGGAAATCAAACTGTATAAACAAACCTCTATGTTATTTCTATTTTGTTTACATAGTTTTTTGCAACGCTAAGCTGTAATGACCACTACAGACTAAAACTTGTATTGGAATTTTCTTTTTGAGCAAATAGACAATTTAAAGAAACAACAATTAGTGTATGAAAAAGCAAAATAAATATAAAATATCTTATTATAGTAATAGATTAAAAGCACATATTTTTACGAAGACTAAAGATTTATATGGGTCGGGTGCTATATGTACACCCAAATAGAAAACAATACTTTGCTTGGGCTGCCCGTAAACACGTAAGCGTTCATCATTGAGGAATTAGATATAACTATAATGGAATATATAAATGAAAACCATGCCTTGATCAAAGCTATTATCAAGTTCACCAACTAATCTGATCTGTCTTTCGTTCGATGTAATAGCAGGAAGTTCGTTATGTATTATTTGGCAAATGTTGACTTATATGTTTAGGTTTTTTTTTTTTTCCAGATATTGTGATCACTTACTTGCCTTAGGACCAAAGGTTTCGATTTATATATTGCACCTTGTACGCTGCCACTGGGAGTAAAATTAATATCATTAACGTCTCTTGTACACTTAAGATATCTTTCAATATAAATTTAATTTAATTACATGATTTGTCAAAGTTTCAAGTTTGAAGACAACTAGTTTTGATTCCTAAATCATATTTAGACTGTTTAATATATAAATTTTAATTTATCATACATAAATTAATTTTTATTATATTTAAATTATTGCATATACAAGCAATTATATTTACTTTTTACTCAATATAAAAATAAGTAAATTTATTTATATATTGAATGTATATAATTTGATCAAAATCAAAATTTTATGAGTAAATTTGAATCAAAAATAAAAGTTTGTGTTGGTGGAGGCTAAAATTTTAAAACTTTTAGAAGTCAAATCTAAAAATTTTGTATTAAAGATCTTAAATTGAATTATTAATTTTTGAAGAGAAAAAAGTAGATTTTTTAAATTTAATCAAAAGATTATAAGGATTTAAATTAAATATTATTTTTATAGGTCGGAATTGTAATTTTTCATTTTCCTACGCCCCTCTAATTGCATGAAAAATAGAAAAAGGTGTTATTTTGTTTAAGCATATCTCACTAATAATGTGAAGAAGGTATTGTCCTCTTTTGAGAATCAATACGTTTTCAAATTTTTGTTTCTCAGTTATGAAGAGAGCTTAAACAACTTCTTTTCAAACTACTAAAAACTAGAAACCATGATCACTGAAGAGTAAGGGCACAGCCCATCACCATTGGAAATAGCTGGTGTGCAACTGCCGAAAAATTTTGATTTGCGCTATTTATAATTTATAAAATTTTAAATTAATAATTTTAAAATTATACTATAATCCTCCTAAAAATAATAAAAATTCGATTTAATCATCTAAAAGTTATAAATATATAAGCTATTAAAATGACAAAATTACAATTTTACTAGTATAAAAATATATAATTTAATTCTGCCCCCTAAAAAATTTTTTGCCTTCGCTCCTGCTGGTGTGCATGGCATGATTTAAACTCAACCTCTAACATATAAATAGGGATGGATCTAGGATTTTACTCTAGGGGGGCGAAACTTCTAAATTTGAATAACCTTTTTTTAACTAAAAAAGTGTCAATTCTTTTGGGATACTTTTTTTTCTTATCATACAAATTAATTTAATATTTTTTAAAAAGAATGAACGATTTAATTATAAAAATTAAAAGAAAAAAATCACACTATATAAAATTAAATATTTCTTCCTAATATGCAAAAAAAATAACTAATACTATACTAAAATTTTTATAAATATCATTATAATTCCAAAAATTAAATTAAAAAAAACTTAGCCTTAATATTATCTCTCAATACTAGGTATCCTCAATTGCACCCTCCGGTTTTTCATAAGATCTAACTCATCAATGATAGAATCTATTAAAAATTCTCGAGCTATTTTTTTTTCGATGTATGCCACCAAGTAAGTAGAAAAAAAATCATCATCTATTTTGTTGCGAAGCCTTATCTTCACAATTTTCATAATTGAAAATGCTCGTTCAATTATTGCAATAGACACGGGAAGAGTTAACACAAGACATAAAAATCAGAATATAAGAAAGTTACTAACCTAATATGTATTGGTATGAGCCAAATCAATTAATTCTGGAATTTGGCTTTAAAGTCCATATTGAGCCTCTAAGTTTAGTCTTTCATGACCCGTCATATATTAATATTTGATTATTATTATTAAAGTTATATAATTAAAAACTACAAAATATTTTTTAAATTAAAGTATAACCTTATGGTTTAAGGGGGCGAATTATATAAAATATGTTTTGGTTAAAGAAGACAAATATTATATAATGTGAACACCAAACTTAAAATACATGTTAATTTATATATAAAATTGAAAAATTGAAAATTTTGATTTCATGGACTTTACTTGAATCCTACATGGCTGCGCCATGGTTTACTTTGGATTAATAAATTAATTAAACTTTTTTCTAGCAACACTGTTGACTCTTTGAGAAACTGATTTATGTATATCCACTTCTATTTGAATATGTCAAATTCATATTCCTATCAGCCCTTTTAATTAATTTTATTATGGTAATTCATAAAACAAACATTGAATTTGAGCTCTAGTATAGTTACCTTAGCAGGAACTGAAAGATACTTACCACAACAATATGATTTAAGGTGTTGAATCAATTTTATAATTAAAGAAAATGAAATTGACTAAATTATTGGAACAACTTGCCTATCCAATTAATCGCATCAATTTCAGAAAAATTACTCTCTGTTCAATCCAATTAAAATAAAAATTAAGTAGAAATGTAGTTAGAATTGGGAAACCCTATTCTCTCTAAGTTAACAAGTTATCACATACTTAGGTTTTAATGTATACAGAATTATTGGTTTGATTAAGTAGGACCGTAGAATGTCATAAGGTGACATTAGAATGCTCTGAATTTTTGTTGATTTAAACTTTATTTTATATCATAGTAGAAATATTCAAAATACAAACTACAACAATGTTCCCTTTTCTATCAATTAACAATATTTGTGGGTTATTACCAAAACAAATATTTCTCAGTCTTGCATGAATGAAGGTTTGGTAATTCACACGTCATCTTGAAAAGTTCCTTTTACCGATACGTCATATTTTAATGTACAAAGGAAGATGATATTTTTTGGTAAAATTAGCAAATTAGGTCAGTTTTATTTTTATTTAAATCAATTTATTCGAAAAATAAAATAAAATTTAGTTTTTTATTTTTCATATTAGACGACAAGCAGTGAAGAGCACCAATTGTAACAATCCGTTTTTTAGTTGTACCGGGAACTGTAGTTTCGAAACTCTAGTTTTCGATAATTGAGTCATTAATTATTAATATTTACTGGTCTAATATAGAGTTTTATTAAATTTTGGTCTAGTAATTTTAATGATTAAATGGTTAATTAAGATATAAAGACTAAATCATAAAAATTGTAAAATTTAATTATTATTTATTTTTATTAGTTAAAAGACTTAATTAATAAAAGTTTGAGGGTTTAAGTGGTAAATTAACCACTTTAAAATCTTAGTGGACGATTAGTGCTTTCTTCCATAGATTTTATATGTTACATTATGTTTTAATAAAATAATAAAAATAAAAATAATATGTTAAAATAAGTAAAAAGCAATAGGTCGTCGTCATCATTTTGGTTTCTCCACCGAAATATCAACAAAAACAACATTTTTGGAGGTATTGAGGTTGGGCCAGCTTTACTTGTTGCAAGTGATTTTCAAGTACATTTTTAGTAAATTTTATATTTTTGAGATCGTTATAATTCAATTTAGATAGTTTGGAGATTAATTTGTAAAATTTTCAAAGATTTTGAAAGATGCTATTGTTGTTTTTGAAGCTTTTTGAATGTTTAATAGTGGAATTTTAAACTTAGAAATCTTTAAGGACAAGTTTCTAAAGTACTTTTGTTTAGTTTTGAGTTAAAGGACTAAATAGTAAATATGTTAAAGCTGATATGAGATTTCTGTAAATTATGGTCTTATAGTGCCATATCAGGATGAAATTGGTATTGGATTGAAAAATGAAGTTTAATTGTGAAAGTTATATTGGTTACGGTTTTAGGGACTAAATTGCACAAAATGTAAAAGTTAAAGGAGATGTTGTAAAATGAAATTGATAAGCCATATACATGTAATTGAGTGTTATAAGATATTTGAAATTGATAAATTGAACTTAATCATTATATAGATCAAGGGTTGAATCGAATAAAGGAAAATTAGGGAAAAGGGAAAATTATAGAATAGTCCCTACGATCAAATTCGCTAGGTGGTTATATTAGGTAAGTTCATAGGGTAAAGAAATGTATTTATATGTATTGAGTTTTGAATATATATATATATATATATGTATTTGTATACATTGTTGGATTGAAATTTTGAAATGT
The DNA here is from genome assembly GCA_005393395.2 of Gossypium australe. Classification (NCBI taxonomy): domain Eukaryota; kingdom Viridiplantae; phylum Streptophyta; class Magnoliopsida; order Malvales; family Malvaceae; genus Gossypium; species Gossypium australe. The sequence goes on along the minus strand of CM016617.1, from coordinate 109,326,895 downwards.
TATAATTTAATATTAAGGTGAGAAAGGATCTAATTGAAAGTTTATAATATTTGTGAAACATGATTCATGTGGATTCTGAATGAATGTGACTTGATTATGGCATGTATACTGAAAACGTGGAAGTACCCCTATATTATAAATGTTACGAATCTTGAATAAATGCTCGTTTGAACGTAGTAAACGATTAGGATACAATTGGCATGCTAATAGGGTTAGAATGCGCGCTTGTACGAGTTTGCACTTTAATGTCTATATAATTGCACTTTGGAGCCCCTATTTACACTTCAGTGTCCCTGATTGCACTTTGGTGCCCCTGTTAGCACTATAGTGCTCCCTAGTGTGGTGTGGTTACCCGAGTATTCGAATTATTTTTGCTATAGTTCATCAGGCTAATTGAACCTGTGAATAATTGATAAATGACTCAATGGTAGATGTTGAATATACGTGAAAAAGTTAGATGAATAACATGGTAAAGATTGAATTACACGGTGAATTGACATTATGATGAACTCACCTATTTATTGTGAACTGTTATGTTAGGTTAATGATATTATGTTAATTGTTTAATTACATTTGCTTGGTTGAGGTAAGTTTGTATATAGTTTATTTATGAACTTACTAAGCTTACATAAAGCTTACTCTATTTCGTTTACTGTTTTTTTGTATTTGGCATTTTGCGGGACAAGTTTACCGGATCAACTCCAAATATCACATTATGAAGCTTCAGACTCAGTAGATGTAACACTCGTCCTCGACCCGATTATCGAATCTAGGTATAGAGTGTTACAATTGGACCAGTTTCGTATACAAGAGTTGAACTCACTATTTTAGAGTCAGACTGTATTACCTATTTATTTAATAACCTTTACAATAGAGGCTATAATTTAAAATAATAATAAAAATTCACTATCCCCAACTTTGGACACTAATAGACTATTTAGTTATATTACATTCGACCCTTAGGATAAGCATCTAATGGTACCCCTCCCTATGTGTATGATACTTTACTTACGGTGATTCTTGATCCAATATAGTTTGGTTTAGTCCTCAATGAATTCCTTGCCCAACTAGCCCTTCATACATAAACCAAATTCTGTAAATTCAGAAGAACTTAGTGAGTTTCTTCACAATACTACTCAAACATAAACCCTGTCTCATAAGGGCATTAGGTGAAACTACTAGATGAGTTCAACTTCCTTTTTGTATTAAGAACAGGTTTCCTCAACTTGAAGTGGCGGTTAGACTATTAAGCGATTCCCCTTGGAAAATCCTATCACTCTTTGACTACTTTCTATGTTCCATCGGATGTCCTGCCATATTAGCGGACTCTGTACTTCTTGTTCTTTCTTTTTTTCTTTCATTTATTCCTAGTATTGGATTTTTCTTCTCATCTTGTGCTTATAAGGTAGTCCTTCAGCCTACCCTCCTAATGACCCATTTTATTTATGTCTTCTTTGGCAACCCCTCCGCCTTTGATAAGTCATTGGCAGACTTCTTTCCTTACTGTGGCCCTAAAGGACTTGCTAACATTCCATATGTTGGGTTAACTAATGAAGACCGATGCCATTCTAGCAGAACAAGTTCCAGTTGGGTTGAATAGTGGTCGGATTTATTTCTTGTAATCCATATTGTTCACAATACCTTTGCTTCTAAGTGTAACATGTCCGTCTGTTGTAGACTACTTTGGCCTTTAGTACCCAACAGACTATCATAGGAGTGATCATTTGTGTTCACGATTTCTCTCATATGCTGGTTTCCTGAAGAACTAGTCATTTGACCGATACTTTCTCAATATGTTTTCCCCTACAGGGGGAATAGTCTTGATAGACACATTTGTCACTCGATGTATCTCTCTTGGTAATCCCTCTCTGTCAATGAGTTATAACTGACCCCCTCTCCTTTATAGACTATCTGACGCACTTTATGTTCAATCTTTATTTTACAGGGATTCTTTGATCACCTTCTAGTGGTTCTTAATGGCAGATCCTTAATTATGATTATCAATTAAACTATTCTAACTGGGTTACCACCCATATGCCTTATTGGCTTTTACGACTACTATTCTAGTAGTCCCTTTCCACTTTCATTACATTTCCCATTCATTGGCAGATTTTTTGACCCGCTGGCTAACTATTGTGTGTCTGTACTTCCATTTTCCTATTAAACATTTTTCCTTGTTTCCATAAGTTCCCATGATTACTGTCCTAGATATCCACCTATGTTTATTATCTTGGCGGAATCTCTCATGCTGATACTACTGAGCTATGGTCTTACGTGTCATGATTCTATGTTTAATGTCCTGGCAGACTCCATCGTTTGCCAAAACCGAGCTATGTTCTTACGCCTCATACGCCCTGTGTTTACTATCCCAACAAACTTTATTGGTTGTCATAGTCGAGATATGATCTTACACCTTAAAACTCTTAAATGTGTTTCCCCGAAGGACCTTACTTTCATCGTGGTGTTGCCTCGAAAGACCCTACCGTTGTTGCAGTGTCACCCCATAGAGCCTGTTGAACGTCATCGCAATGTTTCTTTATGGAACCTAATATCTTCGTTATCGACTTATATCATATTAACCTTGATGCTCGAACACCGAAGTGTCCCCTCGCAAGGCTCAAAGCTTTGCACATCGCTATTTGCTCCTACCAATCCTAGATGGTGAAATTTTAACATAATTCCATTTTCTCCTATTCCTCCATCCATTCCTCCATTCAACATTCCTAATCTTGATTCTTGAACACATCAGTATCTCCTCTACAAGGCCTGGAGCTTCACTCATCACAATTTGGACTCAACAACACCGTATGGTAGTATCTAACAGAATCATCCCTTTTTCCCGATCCTAACTTCATCTAACCCGTCGATAATTCCTTTTCATGTTCTACTATTATAGACATACAATTCATGAATTTCATAAATGAAATACCATGAAATAATAGTTAATTCATGCTTACAGAACTAAAATGGCGGATACTCATATATCTATACGATCTTAAACATACTTATCATTCTAGAGATGGTGTGCAGAAACTCACCTGACACTTCTTTGCCTCCTCCTCTGTTTAGCTTTTCCAAACGTCAGAGCTTCCACTCTCCTGGCAGCTAAGCATTATAACCAAAATCGTGAGTTAAGCTCAAAATCTTTAGCTTAAAACTTCGTTTTCCAAAAACATGCAGAACACTTGGAAACATACTTAAACATTTAACAGAATTCCATTTTCTCCTATTCCTCCATCCATTCCTCTATTCGACATTCCTAATCTTAATTCTCAAACACCAGTGTTCCCTCCACAAGGCTCGAAGCTTCACTCAACACAGTTTGGACTCAGCAACACCGTATGGTAGTATCTAATAAAATCATCCTTTTTTCCCAATCCTAACTTCATCTAACTCGTCGATAATTCCATTTCATGTTATACTATTATAGACATGTAATACATGAATTTTATAGGTGAAATACCATAAAATAATAGTTAATTCATGCTTGCAGAAGTAAAATGGTGGATACTCATATATCCATACGATCTTAAGCGTACTTAGCATTCTAGGAATGGTGTGCAAAAACTCACTTAACACTTCTTTGCCTCCTCCTTTGCTTAACTTTTTCAAATTTTAGAGCTTCCACTCTCATGGTAGCTAAGCATTGTAACCAAAATCATGAGTTAATTCATGCTTTGGAACTAAAATGGTGGATACTCATATATCTATATGATCTTAAACATACTTAGCATTCTAGGGATGGTGTGCAGAAACTCACCTGACACTTCTTTGCCTCCTCTGTTTAGCTTTTCTAAACGTCAGAGCTTCCACTCTCTTGGAAGCTAAGCATTATAACCAAAATCATAAGTTAAGCTCAGAATTTTTAGCTTAAAACTTATTTTCCAGAAATATGCAGAACACTTAGAAAGGTTTCTTAAAATCCTTGACTTCACTTTCCTGATCTTACATATATAAAGGACTGAAAACTTTGCCAGCTTGCTGGACTTTCTACTTTTCCTACTTGAACCTCATGATCATTTCCCCATACAGAGCTTCCATAACCATCTCTTCTTCAGAGCAACTAAGGAAGAAGATGAAGAAGAGAAGAAAATGAAATAGATTCAAGAAGAAGTCTCCCTGGGAAGTCATTTCCTAGTTATTTATAGCCCTTCTCGCACGATCTTTAACCATTTAGAAATCATCCATTAACAATCATTTTGTCCACTAATAAGGGACCGACTGGTTCTAGTATAACCGAACTAGATTTAGAACTCAAATATGTCCAAATTAGCCTCTAAATTTGTCTGATTTTTTAGTAGAGATCACCAACTTACGGTATATTTTAATTTAACCCCCAAATTGTTCCTAATTTACGAGTTTAGAAGAAACTGGGTGTGACAGTAGATCTTGAAATCATTTTTATTTCAATTATGTGGCATGTATATAGGTTGTTTTGGGATCACGTGTTTTGGATTTTAAGTGATTGAGTTGTAAGGTTTGATAATGGTTGGTATGTAAAGGTTGACCTTGAAGATTTTTATTGCATGGTTGGACAATATTAGTGGTGTATGTATACTTAGTTGATGTATGCATAATCTTGAATCGTGAATGAGTTTGTACTTGGTGATGTTTGGAGGAGATGTTGAGGTATATGGGCTAAAAGTTAGTTGTAATGTTTGAACCTATTCTGTCAAGTTGGTTTTGGTGTTATAGCATGTTTGGCTGATTTAAAAATGAGATTTGGTAAGTTTATCATGGCAAAAACGTACCATTGCATTACAAGTTATATTGCTTGATTGAACCATTGGAATGGAACATTGTGGTTTCATATTAGTTGGATGTTTGGTAATGTTTTGTAACTTGTTTGTGATGGTGTCATAATGGCATATTGGTTAGGCATTATTAAGACATATTGTACCATGATTTGGCTTGAGTATCTGAAGCATTTTGAGCATGGTTTTAAGATATCTATTTGTGTTATTAGAAGTACTTAAGTGTTTGGTTTGAATCAATTGTATAATTGAAATTTTTAGTGTTGCACGGTTGCCCACACGGCCGTGTGTCATACATGAGTTGGTGACACAGTCATGTGACACTGGTAATTAGGAAGCAAGATTAATAACACGAGCACAATTAGTTACACGACCTAGTCACACAACTATGTGACTTTTGTTAGATTTTTACACTTTGACCTATACGGTCTCAGTGAGTTATTATTATTTTATTACTATTTTAACATTTACAGCATGTTAGTAGTGGCGTATAAAAATTTCAAGAAGAAATTTTATCATTTGCATGCTCAATTTGATAAAAACAAAAAGTGCAAAACTTGTGTCCTATTAGAAAAAGGTGTCAATTTGTTATGAAATGGAAACATAAGTGGCCTTATATGGTAATTAGACCATAATTATATGTAGTGGACAATTTTGGACATTAATTAAGCATTTTAAAGGTATATAAGTAAGGTTAATTTGGTAATTAATAAACTAACTTAAAAATAAAATGAATAAAAGAAAGACATCATCTTTTTTCGTATTCTCCAACTGAAAATACTAGGGCAGAACTCCATTGTTGAACATTCAACATTCGGCCAAGAATGTATATTAGTTGTTTTTTTTTATGTTTGATGGATGAAAATGAATATTTGATTATAGTTGAGCAACTTTTGTAAAGGAAATTTTGATGAATTTTTCATTTAAGTATTTAACTGAAAATTAGAAAAATGTTCTTGAAAAAAATGTGAAATAAATGGAATATAGGGCTTGCTAGGGACTAAATTAATATTCAGCTAGCATGGGTTTGGACTAAATTGCATGAATTTACATTTTTATGAGCTAGGGACTAACTTGAAATAAATTCAAAATTTTAGGGGCAAAAGTTGTGTTTTTCGCGATTTTCAAATTTGGGTGCGTTTGAGACGTTTCCCACGCCAGTGTTCCCTAGACGTGTGCTATTATGTTCGCTTCTCCCACGCCCGTGCTTAGGTCGCCATGCCCGTGTGTATATAGTCAGTGTCTCGCATGGTGGGTAGGCACGGGCGTGGCTCAAGCCTGTGCTTAGTTACTCAGGATAGACCACGGTTGCATCACACGGCCGTGGTCCTATTATCGTAGCCCGTGTGGGAAAATTTTTCTTCTTCATCTCGCACGATTACCTACACGCTCATTTTTTGTCCCATGGCATCCACACGGCCACAGGCACGCCCGTGTGCAAGGCCGTATGGTGGGGAACCTGCGCTTTACTGTATTGGTTAGTTTGGGTTAGGTGCTAAAAGGAAAAATAAACGTAAAAATGTGAAATTTAATGGGGTTAGTGAAGTCAGTGCTCGGGTTGCCTCCCGAGAAGTGCTCATTTAAAGTCTTAAGCTAGAGTCATCCTGTTTTCATTTCTAAAAGAAGGTTCACGGAGCTGAAGCTCCTCTCTTAATTCCTTGAAATCCTTACCATTATAAATTTTCAGTCGATGGCCATTTACCTTGAATGTTCCTTGAGTTGGATGGTTACCTCGATTGTGCCGTAAGGAAAAATAGTTTTGATCACGAATGGGCCTGACCACCTTGATTTAAGCTTTCCAGGAAATAGTTTGAGTCTTGAGTTGTATAACAAGACCAAGTCTCCTACTTCGAATTGCTTTGATTGTTTCAAACGAGTATCATGGCATCGTTTTGTTGCCTCCTTATATAATCGTGAGTTTTAGTAGGCCTCAGCTCGCCATTCATCTAATTCGTTCAACTGCATCATCCTCTTTTCACCTGCAGTTTTAAGATCGTAATTTAACAATTTTATAGCCCAGTATGCTTTATGCTCTAACTCAAATGGTAGATAACAACTTTTTCCGTAGACAAGTTTGTATGGGGATGTTCCCAAAAGGGTTTTAAATACTGTTCTATAGGCCCATAAAGCATCATCTACTGTCACTGCCCAATCTTTTCTGTTTGATTCAACTATTTTTTTCTAATATTCACTTAAGCTCTCGATTTGCCACTTCCACTTGCCCACTAGTTTGAGGATGATAAGGGGTGGCTGTTCTGTGGTGTACTCCATATTTTCTTAAGACTTTATCAAATTGAGTATTGTAAAAGTGAGTGCCCTTATCACTGATGATTGCTCTGGGTGTTCCAAAACGAGAAAAAATTTTCTTAAGAAACTTTACTACAGCTCTAGCATCATTAGTAGGTAAAGCTTGGGCTTCTACCCATTTTGACATGTAATCTACTGCTACTAAGATGTACTTATTTCTGAATGAACTAGGGAATGGAACCATAAAGTCAATACCTCATACATCAAATATTTCACAGGATAACATATGTATCTGAGGCATTTCATCGCATTTAGAAATATTACTTGTTCTTTGGCATTTATCACACGAAGTAGCATACCTGTTGGCATCTTTAAAAAGAGTTGGCCAATAAAATCCAGATTCGAGCGTTTTGTGTGCTATCTTAATCCCACTGTAATGTCCTCCTAAAGGTCCTGTATGGCAATGTTCTAGGATTATACTCGCTTCTGCCTTTGTAACGCATCTCTGAATTACTTGATTTGCACATATACGGAAAAGAAAGGGATCTTCCCAGAAATAGTTTTTTGCATCAGTAAAGAATCGCTTCTTTTGATGATGTGTTAATCTTTTTGGTAAGATGGTAGCAGCTAAATAATTCGCAATATCTGCAAACCATGGTACCTTAGAGTTGGTTATAGAAAAGATTTTTTCCTCGGGAAACGAGCCGTTTATCTCACTTTCGTCGAGCTCTTCGGTATGTGGGTTCTCAAGCCTAGAGAGGTGATCTGCTGCAAGATTTTCAGCTCCCTTCTTATCTTGTATTTCCAAATCAAATTCTTGTAAGAGTAAGATCCATCGTATGAGTCGAGGTTTTGTATCAGATTTAGTTAAAAGATAATGAAGAGCTGAATGGTCAGTGTAAACGACAATTTTAGATAATATTAAATACTGCCTAAAGTTGTCAAAAGCAAAAACTACAGCTAGCAATTCTTTCTCTCTGGTGGTGTAGTTTTCTTGTGTGTCAATGTTCTGCTAGCATAATAAATTGGCTGAAAATGTTTGTCACTTCGTTGTCCCAGAACGTCACTACGGCAAAATCACTCGCATACACATTAGTTCAAAGGGTAGATTACAATCAGGTGCAATTATAATCGGAGCATTTATTAGTTTATCTTTGAGGATATTAAATGCATCTAAACATTCCTGATCGAAATTGAAAGGAATATCTTTTTCTAGTAATTTTGTTAAAAGCTTAGCTATTTTAGAGAAATCTTTAATGAATCTTCTATAGAATCCAGCATGTCCTAAAAAGCTTCTAATAGCCTTAACTGAACTAGGGGGAGGTAATTTTTCTATGGTTTCAATCTTTGCTTTATCTACCTCGATCCCTTTACTAGAAATCTTATATCCTAACACAATCCCCCTCTAACCATAAAGTGACATTTTTCCCAATTCAAGACAAGATTTGTTTCCTCACATCTTATTAGAACTCGTTCTAAATTTTTAAGGCAAAGGTTGAAAGAATTACCAAATACCGAGAAGTCGTCCATAAATACCACCATAATGTCTTCTACAAGTTCATCAAAGATAGCTAGCATACAGCGCTGAAAAGTAGCAGGAGCATTACATAGTCCAAAAGGTATTCTACGATAAGCAAACGTACCGTATGGACAGGTAAATGTCGTCTTTTCTTTATCTTCAAGAGCTATGGGAATTTAGAAATAGCCGGAGAGTCCATCCAAGAAGCAGTAGTACATATGCCCAGATAATCTTTCTAACATCTGATCAATAAAGGGTAAAGGGAAGTGGTTTTTTCTGGTGGCGTCGTTCAGCTTCCTGTAGTCAATACAGACTCTCCAACCTGTGATTGTTCTCGTAGGAATCAATTCATTCTTTTCGTTGGTTACAACAGTCATGCCTCTTTTCTTTGGAACTACCTGCACAGGACTTACCCAAGTACTGTCAGAAGCAGGATAAATTATTCCTGCATCTAGAAGTTTAATTACCTCAGCTTTGACAACTTTTTTCATATTGGGGTTCAAATGTCTCTGAGGTTGTACACATGGTTTATACTCATCTTCCATTAAAATTTTGTCAGTACAGAATGATGGGATTATTCTTTTAATATCAGACATTTTCCTTGCTATGGCTCTTTTATGTTTCCTTAGTACCCTTAACAAATCTTCTTTTTCTTTGGGTCCTAGCTCTGAAGAGATGATTACTGGTAGCGTAGAATTATCCCCTAGGAAAGTGTATTCTAAATGTTTTGGCAACTGTTTTAATTCTAATTTGGGAGGTTCATCAATAGAGGATTTCTGTCTTTGTTCGTCATTGATTTCAATATCCTCTATTTTCATCTGTCTAGGGGATGATGTATTTAATTCATCGATATCATCATCTATCTCCTCTTCTTGTGAATGACACAGTTCCATCGTGTCATTGTGTATGATTTCCTGCAAAGATTCTTGAAAGATTTTATCAGTAGCATCTACAAAGTAACAAGAATCATCCTGTTCTCTAGAATATCGCATGGCATCATAAATTTGGAATACAATTTCCTCATCGCCTACCCTTAGTGCAAGTTTACCATCACCAACATCAATGGCAGCCCTAGCAGTAGCTAGAAAGGGTCGTCCCAAAATTAAAGGTACCTCTACGTCCTCATTCATGTCAAGCACAACAAAATCAACAGGAAATATAAATTTATCTACTTTTACCAGAATATCTTCGATAATTCCCTTAGGATACTTAACAGATCTGTCAGCTAACTGAATACTCATCCTAGTGGGTTTTGGTTCCCCGAGACCAAGTTGTTGAAACATTCTATAAGGCATTAGATTAATACTGGCACCTAAATAGCTAATGCTTTTTTCTATACTCAAACTACCAATTAAACAAGGAATAGTGAAGCTTCCTAGATCTTTCAATTTGGTTGGCAGCTTGTTTTGAATGATAGCCGAGCATTCTTCATTAAATTCCACTGTTGAAATTTCCTCGAACTTCCTCTTATTTGTTAGAAGCTCTTTTAAAAATTTTGCATATGTTGGCATCTGCGAAATAGCTTCAACAAAGGGTAAGTTAATATGTAGCTGTTTAAAAAGTTCAAGAAATTTACCATATTGTGCGTCTAAGCGGTCTTTCTTCAATTTGCCTTATCGGTTTCATGTGGTACCTCTTTCTTCATTTCGATTAACTCCCTTCCACTTCTTAGTGTTACTGCCTGTACCTGCTCTTTTTCCCTGAGTAAGCTTTCTGATCGTGTTTCAAAAACTATCTTAGTAAGTTGCCCGATTTGATCCTTGAACTCTTGTGTCAATGCCTCAAGTTTTGCTTCTATCTTTTGGAAACGTGTTTCTGTATTTTGAGACCGTATTTCTGAGGCTGCTATGAAATTTGTCAGCATCTCTTCAAGGTTCGGCTTCTTTTCCTGTGGGTAGGGCCGTTGTTGGAAGATTTGGGATGGTTGTTGCGTTTGATTTCTTTGACCGCCCCATGAAAAATTGGGGTGGTTCTTCCAACCTGGATTATAAATATTACTATAAGGGTTATTGTTAGATCAGAAATTGTTACCCATATAGTTCATCTGTTCGCTTTCCATGCCCTGTCCGTAGGGTGGGTACTCAGGATTCGCCACTCATTCACTTGTGTCGCTCTGCATAACTGGATGTGCCTGCGAAGAACCATATAAACCATCAAAATTTTTATGTAACAACTCCACTTGATTTGATAGCGCGATCACTGCATCGATGTTGAAAAATCCGGCTACTTTGGCTGGCCTTGTCCTTGTAACTTGCCACTGATAGTTATTCAGTGACATCTCCTCTATAAACTCATAGACTGCTTCAGGAGTTTTGTTATTCAGAGTTCCGCCGGTAGCTAAATCAATTAGTTGCCTTGTTGAAGGGTTCACCCCGTTGTAAAAAGTTTAGACCTGTAGCCACAAAGGTAATTCGTGGTGTGGGCACCTCCTCAACAAATCTTTGTATCTCTCCCATGCATCGTAAAGTGTCTCTAAATCCATCTGCACAAAAGAAGAGATATCATTCCTTAACTTGGCCATTTTGGCTGGTGGAAAATATTTTAACAAAAATTTTTCGATCATTTGATCCCATGTAGTGATTGACCCTCGTGGAAGAGAATGCAACCATTGTTTGGCTTTATTCCTCAGAGAAAAGGGAAATAATCGAAGACGGATGGCATCATCAGAAACGCCATTTATCTTGAAGGTATCACAGAATTCTAGAAAATTTGCTAAGTGTGTGTTAGGATCCTTATCCTGCAAACCATCAAACTGGACAAACTGTTGTATCATTTGTATAGTGTTAGGTTTCAGTTCAAAATTATTTGCAACAATAATAGGCCTAACAATACTAGACTCAGTTCCTGTTAAACTAGGTTTAGCATAATCATACATAGTACGTGGAACATGATGTTCGGCCATCTCTGGAGGTGGCGGATTATTTTCTACCATCTCTTCTGTAGTATTAATTTTAGCTTCTTGCTCTTCTTCTATCTAGTTTAAGCTTCGCCTTATTTCTCTACTATTTCTACGAACGGTACCTTCAATATCACTGTCGTAAAGCAGGGGTCCTGTCGGGTTCCTTCTAGTCATAAACTAGAGGTACCTGAAAGGAAGAAAAGAAAGAAAATTAGCAAAATTAAAATAACCGTAAATTGTAAAAAATAAAAAATGGCTAAAGTAAGAAAAATTAAGCGTTCATAATATTTCAGTTCCCCGGCAACGGCATCAAAATCTTGATCGTTGTTTTATGCAATGTCAAAGTCTTAAAATTTATAAAAAGAATGATCAAACCTGGAAACTAACTATGACAACGATGTGGGCAAGATTACCTATCGAACAATAGTATAGTTAAGGCAAGACCGGAATGTCGAACCCAAAGGAACCAAAAGTACTAATAGTAACTCTCTTTTTATTATTTAGCCTAAGAATTAAAGTGATTTTTATTTAGTCTAAAACTAACTAACTACTAAGCTAAAGACTCTAAGAAAAAGAAGAATGAAATTGGGAAAAATACTTTGAGGAAAAACCAATTGATTAAGACGACACCTAAGGAAGAATCCACCTAGACTTCACTTGTTATCTAACTCTGAACCAGACGATTTATTCATTTGACTTGATCCGTAAGATTCCCTAAGTTATATTAATCCCTCTCTCGAGGCGACTAACGTCTAACCCTAGGTTGATTAATTGAAATCACTTTCTAATTAAAATCCCTAGAATCACATTAACTTAATCTATGGACTCCCATATTAGGTTTTACCCTAATCCGGTAAAATCTCGTCACCCTATCTCTAGGCGCGCGATAAACTCCGCTTAATTATGCTAGATATACTCTTAGGCAGGGACTTTTTCTCCTCCACCTAAGCACATCATACTTGAATTAATATCCCGGAAATATCAACACAAGAATTAAGAACACATAATTAGGAACAAGTCAAATATTTATCATATAGTTCAGCAAACGATAACAAGATTCATCTTAGGTTTCACCTCCCTCAGGTATCTGAGGGTTTAGTTCATAAAAATAAAAGAAAACATCTTAGAAGAAAAGATAAAACAAAACATAAGAAATCCCTAAAACCCCCTGAAGGAATTGAAGGAGAGATCCTCCGTCTTGAGTATGATTTCGGCTTCTTGAGATGGATCAACTGGCTATCTTCGAGTAAACCTCCACAATTCTGCCTCCTTTGGCCTAGCTGGACGCCCCCTGACTAAAGCCTTGGGTTCCCCCTTTTTTGGTCATACTTAAGGTGTTTATATAGGCTTCTGAATATGTTTTTTTGCCCCTAAGTATCCAAATATGAGCGAAACTCTTCTTTCCCACGACAGGGACACGCCCATGGCACACGCCCGTGTAAGTCGTGGCCAGGCCGTGTTCGAGCCTATTGAATGAAGCACAACCATGTGGTTTTGGGCCCAGCCGTGTGGATTTCGTGAATTGGCCCATTTACTCCATTTTGGGTCTGTTTTCTGTTCTTTTCATCATCCAGTGCTCTCCTGAGTATAAAACATGAAAACAAAGTATTAAGAGCACCAAATTACATAATTCAAGGCTTAAATCATCCAAAAGCATGCTAAATGTGGGCTTAAAATATGTTGCTTTTACGGTTTATCATAAACCTACTATCAAATTAGGTAGATATGTTACATAAAAAATTTGATGGTTTATATGGTTCTTCGCAGAGACATCCAGTTATGCAGTACGACACAAGTGGATGAGTGACGAATCCTGAGTACCCACCCTATGGACAGGGCATGGAGAGCGAAAAAATGAACTATATGGGTAACAATTTCCGATCTAATAATAACCCTTATAGTAATACTTATAATCCAAGTTGGAAGAATCACCGCAATTTTTCATGGGGTAGTTAAGGAAATCAAAGGCAACAACCATCGCAAAACTTCCAACAACAGTCCTACCCACAGGAAAAGAAGCCGAACCTTGAAGAGATGCTGGAAAAATTCATAGCAACCATAGAAACACATTTCCAAAATATAGAAACGAAACTTGAGGCATCGACACAGGAGCTGAAGGATCAAATCGGGTAACTTACTAAGTTAGTTTTTGAAATACGATCAGAAAGCTTACCTAGGGAAAAAGAGCTGGTAAAGGCAGTGACGCTAAGAAGTGGAAGGGAGTTAGTCAAAACGAAGAAAGAGATACCACATGAAACCGATAAGGAAAAGGTGACCCCAACCCGTGAGGAAATTAAACCAACGATCCCATATTCAGCGAAGTTGAAGAAAGGCCGCTTAGACGCACAATATGGTAAATTTCTTGAACTTTTCAAACAGTTACATATTAACTTACCTTTTGTTGAAGCTATTTCGCTGTTGCCAACATATGCAAAATTTTTAAAGGAGCTTCTAACAAATAAGAGGAAGTTCGAGGAAATTTCAACAGTGAAACTTAATGAAGAATGCTCAGCTATCATCTAAAACAAGCTACCAACCAAATTGAAAGATCCAGGAAGTTTAACTATTCCTTGTTTAATTGGTAGTTTGAACATAGAGAAAGCACTTGCTGATTTAGGTGCTAGTATTAATTTAATGCCTTATAGAATGTTGAAGCAGCTTGGTCTCGGGGAACCAAAACCTACTAGGATGAGTATTCAGTTAGCTGATAGATCTGTTAAATATCTTAGGGGAATTATTGAAGATGTTCTGGTAAAAGTAGATAAATTTATATTTCCTGTTGACTTTGTTGTGCTTGACATGAATGAGTACGTAGAGGTACCTTTAATTTTGGGACGACCCTTTCTAGCCACTGCTAGGGCTGTCATTGATGTTGGTGATGGTAAACTTGCACTAAGGGTAGGCGATGAGGAAATTATTTTTCGAATTTATGATGCCATGCGATATTCTAGAGAACAAGATGATTCTTGTTAATTTGTTGATGCTACTAATCACATTATTGAAGAATCTTTGCAGGAAATCATGCACAATGACACGATGGAACTGTGTCTTACACAAGGTGAGGGGTTACATGACGATACCGATAAAGTGAATCCCAATACATCATCCTCTAGACAGACGAAAATAGAGGGTATTGAAATCAATGACGAACTAAAACAGAAACCCTCTATTGATGAGCCGCCCAAATTAGAACTAAAACAATTGCCAAAACATTTAGAATATGCATTCATCGGGGATAATTCTACGCTACCAGTAATCATCTCTTCAGAACTAGGACCCAAGGAGAAAGAAGATCTACTAAGGGTACTAAGGAAACATAAAAGAGCCATAGCGTGGTAAATGTCTCACATTAAAGGAATAAGCCCATCATTTTGCACCCACAAAATTTTAATGAAAGATAAGTATAAACTGTGTGTGCAACCTCAGAGACGTTTGAACCCCAATATAAAAGAAGTTGTCAAAGCTGAGGTAATTAAACTTCTAGATGCAGGAATAATTTATCCTATTTCTGATAGTACTTGGGTAAGTCCTGTGCAGGTAGTTCCAAAGAAAGGAGGCATGAATGTTGTAGCCAACGAAAAGAATGAATTGATTCCTATAAGAACAGTCAAAGGTTGGAGAGTCTGTATTGACTATAGGAAGCTGAACGATGCCACCAGAAAAGATCACTTCCCTTTGCCCTTTATTGATCAGATGTTAGAAAGATTATCTGGGCATATGTATTACTGCTTCTTGCACGGACTCTCTGACTACTTCCAAATCCCAATAGCTCTTGAGGATCAAGAAAAGACAACAATTACATGTCCATACGGTATGTTTGCTTATCATAGAATGCCTTTTGGATTATGTAATGCTCCTGCTACTTTTCAGCGATGCATGCTGGCCATTTTTGACGAACTTGTGGAAGACATTATGGAGGTATTTATGAACGACTTCTCGGTATTTGGTAATTCTTTCCATCTTTGCCTTAAAAATTTAGAATGAGTTCTAATAAGATGTGAGGAAATGAACCTTGTCTTATATTGGGAAAAATGTCACTTTATGGTTAGAGAGGGGATTGTGTTGGAACATAAGATTTCTAGTAAAGGGATTGAGGTAGATAAAGCAAATATTGAAACCATAGAAAAATTACCTCCCCCTAGCTCAGTTAAGGCAATTAGAAGTTTTTTAGGACATGCTGGATTTTATAGAAGATTCATTAAGGATTTCTCTAAAATAGCTAAGCCTTTAACAAGATTACTAGAAAAAGATGTTCCTTTCAATTTTGATCAGGAGTGTTTAGATGCATTTAATATCCTCAAAGATAAACTAATAAATGCTCCGATTATAATTGCACCTGATTGGAATCTACCCTTTGAACTAATGTGTGATGTGAGTGATTTTACAGTAGGTGCTGTTTTGGGATAGCGAAGAAACAAACATTTTCAGCCAATTTATTATGCTAGCAGAACATTGACACCTGCATAAGAAAACTACACCACCACAGAGAAAGAATTGCTAGCTGTAGTTTTTGCATTTGACAAATTTAGACAGTATTGATATTATCTAAAGTTATCGTTTACACTGACCATTCAGCTCTTCGTTATCTTTTAACTAAACCTGATGCAAAACCTCGACTCATACGATGGATCTTACTTTTACAGGAATTTGATTTGGAAATTCAGGATAAGAAGGGAGATGAAAATCTTGTAGCAGATCACCTCTCCAGGCTTGAAAACCCACATATTGAAGAGCTCGACGAGAGTGAGATAAACGACTCGTTCCTCGAGGAACAAATCTTTTTTATAACCAACTTCAATGTACCATGGTTTGCAGATATTGCAAATTATTTAGCTGCAAACATCCTACCAAAAAGGTTAACACATCATCAAAAGAAGCGATTCTTTGTTAATGCGAAAAGCTATTTTTGGGAGGATCCCTTTCTTTTCCGCATATGTGCAGATCAAGTAATTCGGAGATGCGTTACAAAGGCAGAAGCAAGTAAAATCCTAGAACATTGCCATTCAGGACCTTCAAGAGGACATTACAGCGGGATTAAGATAGCACACAAAACGCTCGAATCAGGATTTTATTGGCCAACTCTGTTTAAAGATGCCAACAGGTATGTCGCTTCGTGTGATAAATGCCAAAGAACAAGTAATATTTCTAAACGCGATGAAATGCCTCAAACATATATGTTATCATGTGAAATATTCGACGTATGGGGTATTGACTTTATGGGTCCGTTTCCTAGTTCATTCGGAAATAAATACATTTTAGTAGCAGTAGATTATATGTCAAAATGGGTGGAAGCCCAAGCTTTACCTACTAACGATGCTAGAAAACTATAGTAAGGTTTCTTAAGAAACTCTTCTCTCGTTTTAGAACACCCAGAGCGATTATTAGTGATAGGGGTACTCACATTTGCAATACTCAATTTGATAAAGTCTTAAAAAAATATGGAGTACACCACAGAACATCTACCCCTTATCATCCTCAAACCAGTGGGCAAGTGGAAGTGGCAAATCGAGAGCTTAAGCGGATCCTAGAGAAAACAGTTGAATCAAACAGGAAAGATTGGGCAATGAAAGTAGATGAAGCTTTATAGGCGTATAGAATAGCATTTAAAACCCCTTTAGGAGCATCCCCGTATAAACTTGTTTACAGAAAAAGTTGTCATCTGCCATTTGAGTTAGAGCACAAAGCTTACTGGGGTATAAAATTCTTGAATTACGATCTTAAAACCGCAGGTGAGAAGAGGATGATGTAGTTAAACGAACTAGATGAATGGTGAGCTAAGGCATATGAGAATTCACGACTATATAAGGAGGCAACAAAACGACGCCATGATGCTCGTTTAAAACAATCAAAGCAATTCGAAGTAGGAGACTTAGTCCTGTTGTATAATTCAAGGCTCAAACTATTTCCTGGAAAGTTGAAATCAAGGTGGTCAAGCCCATTTGTGATCAAAACTATTTTTCCTTACGGTACAGTCGAGGTAACCCATCCAACTCAGGGAACATTCAAGGTAAATGGCCATCGACTGAAACTTTATAATGGTGAAGATTTCAAGGAATTGAGAGAGGAGCGTCAGCTCCGTGAACCTTCATTTAGAAATGAAAATAGGGTGAGTCTAGCTTAAGACTTTAAACAAGCGCTTCTCGAGAGGCAACCCGAGCACTGACTTCACTAACATTATATTTGTGATTTTTAGCATCTAACCCCAAACTAACCAATTCAGTGAAGCGCAGGTTTCCCTACCACACGGCCTTGCACACGGGCGTGCCCGTGGCTGTGTGGACGCCATGAGACGAAAAAAGGGCGTACCAATAAACGTGCGAGATAAAGAAGAAAAAAAGATTTTCAACACGGGCTGCGATAATAAGACCACGGCTGTGTGATGCAAACGTGGTCTATTCTGAGTAAACTAGCACAGGCATGAGCTACGCCCGTGTCTACCAATCGTGTGAAACACTGACTACATGGACACGGGCGTGGCAATCTTAGCACGGGCGTGGGAGAAGCGAACATATAAAACCAACCAAAAATTTGAAAATCACGAAAAACACGGGCTAAATAAAAGAAACACGAGCGTGGCATCTGCCCGTGTCTCCCTCCCTATTTAAAGACCACCAAGCCCGTCTTCCCCAAATTTCCCCCATTTCAAACCCTAGCCGTTTTTCTCTCTGAAAACACCACCACATTTCTAGCCACCAGCAAAATCCTCCCCTTTCTTAATTTTCTATACCCCTTAAACTCATTCTCTGGGCCCATACACATAGAAAACCAACTCACGCCCATGCCGACAGGATACACACCTATCCACAGACGCGACACAGTCGTGTACCCCTTTTTTTCCTGCAGCACATGCCCGTGTATTGCCTTTCAGTGCCCGTACTCCTCTCAACTGCATCGTTTCTCTCCAATAACACCATCAAAAAATAATGTCGTCGTCCCAAGGCAAGAAAAGTATAGTCCCTAGTTCCAAAAAATGAAAGGGACCCAGTTCGTCATCAGCCAGTGCAACCACGGAAGTGCGCCACCCATTCTTACGTTTTCCTCCGGGTATTCAAGAGGATCGTTACAAGATACTTCGGGCGTGACCACTCGGCACAAGGAGATGATTGATTGGGCCGCCTTGGAACAAGTCCAACTAGTCGACGACGTACGGGCTCTACTAACTACCGACCCTTGAAACCAGTTCTTCAACATCATCGAGCCTACCTACTTAGAGCTCACTCTGGAGCTCTGTTCAACATTTCATCTTCAGACAGTGATGTCAAAACACGATGACCCCGGTACGATCCAATTAGACTTGGAGGCATTATACGAGAACTAAATATACCACAATTCGGGGCCGTATTGGGACTTTATACCGACAAATTCATGGAGGAACATGATCTCTCGGAGCTTTATCGCCATATCCACAACACCCCACAAGATGTTGGTACAATATAGCTCTCAACAACAACAATTATGACCCCAGCTGCTCCAAGGCGACAGCCCTTGTCCCATCCCTAAGGTACGTATACGCGCTTTTAGCTCATATACTGACAGGTCGGCGAGAGAGTACCGGCATCGTCAACAGCCACGACGCCTACTTCTTATGGTGCATGGCGAACGGGCATGTTTTTGACTTGGCCTGTTTCATAGCTCACGCCATTCAACATCAGACGGAGCAGCACATGAGAGGAGTCATATCTATGGGTCCCTACATCACACGCTTAGCTCAATATTTCGGGCTCCTCATCATTGACGCTCAAACCTCCTCCCTCATACAGATAGGTCGGATGTGCCCACAGGGCAGTCAGACGATGCTACACATAAGGATGATTCAACGTCGACGAGGGATCGATCCCCCAATATCGGCTAGCACCCACCACCGACGAGGAGGACCCTGAGGACATTACTGATGATGTCCCCCTAACACAAGAAGCACCACCACCGAGCCATCGTCCATCCCATGCGGCAGCATCTATTTCAGACATATCTGAGCGCCTAGCACGATTTAAGCAGCAATGCTTCCAGCGCATCGACCATATTGACACCACCTTCCAATAGATATGTCAGTACCTTCACATCTCATCGCCGCCACCACCGCCCGACCCAGCTGACGCAGAGGACCTCTGAGTTCTTTTCTTTTTCTTTTTCTTTTTATTATTTTTATTTTCATTTCTACTTTTATTTTGCTTCTATTTTAGTTGACTGTTTAAAGACTTGAACATTTCATTAGTACTATTGATCTCACTTTATCACAAGCTATCCAACCACAAGTTTCCATAACAACATCCATCCCCTAAAATCTAATTGATGACTTCACAGATTAAATAGATTAAATATACCACTCAAGGAACGAAAAACATCATGTATACCTAGTCATCACATTCGTCATGGAACACCCTCCAAGGATTTCATCCATAATTCAAGAAGTTTCACTTCTCTCCCTATCTTTTGATTATTCTTATCTATCTTTATACATTGAGGTCAATGTACATCTTAGGTGTGGAGGGTGAATATATATTTTGAGAAAGTGCCTAACTTTCTTCATTATTCTCAAATCCCTGAATTATGCCATGAATGATATCCTGTCTTTAAGTAATTTTCCCATATTACTAATTAGAATAGAATTTCATGTGATTCATGATTTTCTTTGATATGTTTAGGATTAAATCATTGATAATTGTACAGTGATGATTTAAACTTTAGGAGACTAGAGAATCAAGCATGATAAGTCTATTTTCAAAAATTAAAATTTTGTTAGGTTGTCTATCTAAATCTAATTATTACCTTGAAGTTTGAAATTTACAAAGTTGATATAAAAAACCCATAATTTTTGTGAGATTTTGAGCCTTTTAAAGTATACATTCTTTCGTGCTCACTTTTCATTATGAGTGTGTCAACATTGATTTGTTATTCTAGAACTTGCATCGTTTATACATGTCGAGACCACACCTTTGATTTGATATACAGAGATGATAAAGGCACTTAGGTTTTAACCCATTTACTCCACTAAAAGCCTACCCTCATAATTAACCCCTAGTAAACCCCCTTTTAATCCTAACAACCCTTTTTATTGACTCACCCACTAATATTAACCCAAAACCCTTTGTATTTTTTTATCACCATTCCTTGACTACCATTTCTGTTGAGATTTGATTTGATCGGTTGCCTAATTATTTTATTTCAGTAGTTGAATTCATCTTTTATTATGTATTATGACTTGTTCTTAAAAAAAACGAAAAATATTCACTATTAGTTTTGTAATTAGGCGAGCTTATACGTTAAATTCCAATTATTGAAGAAGAAGCTCATATCAGAGTATTATTTATGTAATTATTATCAGTTCGATATCTCTAGTTAGGTAATTTGTCAAGTCAATCTCGATTCTAACCCTCTAATTCAGCCTTTATCCACGCCTTTAACCCAAGCCCCGTTACAATCTTGTTAAAGACCTTTTGATTTGTGTATCATCTCATATTATAATGGTAGAGATTTGATTTTCATGCAAGCCTATGGGATTAACTCTTCATGTTCGACTTTTGAGTGCTTAATTTTGAACCTTAAACACTTTGAGTGATTTTAGTGAATCTTTAGTGAGGATGTCAACCTTTGTCAATTTTGAAACAAAGGTAATTAATTAGGTAAGGGGAAACACCTAATGTTTTCGGGCTATAAATGTATGACTTTGATTGTTTGAATCTTTAAGACCCTTCTATTTAAATTATCAATGTATGAATTATCTTTGAATTATGATGAACCATTATTGATGAATATTATGAATCAGGAAAGTTCGTTTTATGTGTAAGTTGAGAATTTTGCTTGAGGACAAGCAAAAGCTTAAGTGTGGGGGTATTTGATAAACCGTAATAGTAACATATTTTAATTCCACATTTAGCATACTTTTGGATGATTTAAGCCCTGAATTGTGTAATTTGGTGCTCTTAATCCCTTGTTTTCATGCTTTATACTCAGAAGAGCACCGGATGATGAAAAGAATGAGAAACAGACCCAAAACGGAGTAAATGAGCCATATCACAAAATCAACACGGCCTGGGCCCAAGACCACACGGCCATGCCTCATTCAATAGCCTCGAACACGGCCTGGCCACGACTTACACGGGCGTGTGCCATGGGTGCGTCCCTACCATGACTAAGAGAAATTTCACTCGGATTAGGATACTAAGAGAAACACATTCAGAAGCCTATATAAACACCCTAAGTATGACCTAAAAGGGGGGACCCAAGGCTTTAGTCAGGGGGCGTCCAACTAGGCCAAAGAAGGCAGATTTGTGGGAATTTACTCGAAGATAGCCAGTTGATTCATCTCAAGAACCCGAAATTATACTCAAGACAGAGGATCTCTCATTCAATTCCTTCAGGGGGTTTTAGGGATTTCTTATGTTTTGTTTTATCTTTTCTTCTGAGATGTTTTCTTTTATTGTTATGAACTAAACCCTCAGATACCTAAGGGGGATGAAACCTAAGATGAATCTTGTTATCGTTTGCTGAACTATATGATAAATATTTGACTTGTTCTTAATTAGGTGTTCTTAATTCTTGTGTTGATATTTCTGAGATATTAATTCAAGTGTGATGTGCTTAGGTGAGGAGCAAAAGTCCCTGCCTCAGAGTAGATCTAGCATAATTAAGTGGAGTTGATCACACGCCTAGAGATAGGGTGACGAAAATCTGCCGAATTAGGGTCAAACCTAATATGGGAGTCCATAGATCGAGTTAATGCAATTCTAGGGGTTTTAATTAGAAAGAGATTTCAATTAATCAACCTAGGGTTAGACGTTATTCGCCTCGAGAGAGGGATTAATATAACTTAGGGAATCCTACGGATCAAGTTAAATGAATAATTCCTCTGGTTCAGAGTTAGATAACAAGTGAAGTCTAGGTGGATTCTTCCTTGGGTATTGTCTTAATTACTTGGTTTTTCTCAGTTATTTTCCCAATTTCATTCTTCTTTGTCTTAGAGTCTTTAGTTTAGTTATTAGTTAATTTTAGATTAGATAAAAATTCATTTAATTTTTAGGTTAAATAATAAAAAGAAAGTTAGTATTATTACTTTTGGTTCCTTTGGGTTCGACAATCCGGTCTTGCCTTAACTATACTACTGTTTGATAGGTGCGCTTGCCTCAAATCGTTGTCATAGTTAGTTTCTAGGTTCGGTCATTCTTTATATAAATTTTAAGACTTTGACATTGCATAAAACAACGATCAACTCCCATATTGGGTTTGACCCCTAATCCGGCAAATTTTTGTCATCCTATCTCTAGGGTTGCGATCAACTCCACTTAATTAGGCTAGATCTACTCTTAAACAGGGAGTATTCCTCTACTGCCTAAGCACATCAATACTTGAATCAATATCCTAAAATATTAAAACAAGAATTAAGAACACTTAATTAAGAACAAATCAAGTATTTATCATATAGTTCAAAAAACAATAACAAGATCCATCTTAGGTTTCATTCCTCTCAGGTATTTGAGGGGTTTAGTTCATAATTATAATAGAATACATCTCAAAAGAAAGTATAAAATAAAACATAAGAAAAACCCTAAAACCCCTTGAAGGAAATTAAAGGGAAGATCTTCCGTCCTGGGTATGATTCCGGCTTCTTGAGATGAATCAACAGGCTTTCTTCAAGTAAATCCCACAATTCTAACATCTCTGGCTTGGCTCGTCGGCCTACCTGAACCCCCTTGAAGGTTGGCCTCTAGGGTGTTTATATAGGCTTTTGGAATGTCTTTCTTTGCCTTTAAGTACCCAATTCTGAATAGAATTAAAATAGGTCACCTCAAGGACACGCCCGTGTGGCACGACCGTGTGAATCGAATCCAGGCCGTGGTCGGGTTTGCTAAAGAGGCACGACAGTGTGGCATGGGCCCAGGCCGTGTGCATTTCGTACTTTGGCCCATTTTCTCCTTTTTTGGCCTGTTTCTCATTCTTTTCATCCTCCGGTGCTTTCTTAAGTATAACACATGAAATTAAAGGATTAAGAGCACCAAATTCCACTATTCAGGGAATAAATCATTCAAAAGTATGCTAAATGTGATATTAAAATATGTATATATTACGGTTTATCAAGCATGTGCTTCAAAATTAAGTTTGAGGATGTGAAGAACCCATTAGTTGGAGAGATGTACCTCGAATTGATCCAAGGCAAAACTAGGGTTAAGATTATTGAACCTAAAAATCCAGTTCTCTTTTATCTTTACCTTGAGCCTAGCCCCATTACAACCGTATAAAAGACCTATTGATTTTGATTATTCTGCCTACTACACTATTTGAGAGGAATTGCTAAGTTCAACATATAAGGACCATTAATTAAACCTTATGATTGTTCTGTTTGATTGATAAGAAATTTTGATTGAATGGTGAATGGTATGTATGATCTTGAAAAGCATGCACTCTATGACTTATGCTAGCATATTTCCTCACTTAGAATAAAAATTTGGAAATAATGTTTGCATATGAACGACTTATCAATAGGAAGAGTTTGTGATCATAATTTTGTTGATGCATGATTATGTGTGTAACAGCCCGATTTAGACCCTAGTTGGAACAGTGGTTTCGAGACCACAAATTCGAGGTCAGAATAATAATTTAATATTATTTTCTGTGTGAACAGTATGTGATTTAGCCTATGTGAAATTTCTGTGTGAAGGTTTTATTAACTGTGTGCCGAATTAAGACAAAGGACTTAATTGCATAAAGTATAAAAGCTGTGTGCTAATTTATAAGTGTCTAATTGTTGATGGCTTTTTAAGGTGGAGACCTTATGTTGTTATTAATCCATTTTTAAGATAGTGGATGTTTAAATGACAAGATAACCATAAGTTAAATTTGTCTTATATGACTAAATAAAAGGGTAAATTGGTAAATGAAGAAATAATGTATATTAACTAAAACAAATGAGAAAAGAAAGCCTTATTCATCTTTTCTTCCACTGACTTTTGAAGAAAGAATAAGGGTTTAAAGCTTTTGAATTTTTGGCACCTATCAAGCTTGATTCAAGGTTAGATTTTGTTCGGTTTTTGATAATTTCTACGTTTTCGTAATCGTTGCTTTGTGCTCTAGCTAACCCATGTTGTAATTTTGTGAATTGATGATGTTTTTGTGATGAGTCATTGATGAATACTTGAGCTATGTGTTAGTTGATAGTGAAATATGAAAACTTAGTGTTGGGTTAACATAGTTTGTGTTTAGATTTTTGATGAAATTGAGTAATTTGGGTTAAATTGAAAAAAGTGTAAATTGAAGGACTAAAATGTGAAATAAATAAAATGTGTGGGCTTGTGTGAACACGAGGAAAATTTGGCTAAGCTTATGTGAAAAGAAACTATGTGAATTTGATGATTTTGTGAAATAGGGACTAAAGTGTCGAAATGTGAAAATGTGAGGGCTGTTTTATAAAATGCCCTAAATATGTGTGTTTGGACTAAAATGAATGATTTGGTGATTGAATGGATTGAATTTGAATGTGTATAGACCAATAAAGGAGAGGTTCGGATCGAGATCGAGGCAAAGATAAAGTGCTCGATTAATCGACCGCTTCGATAGTTCGACGTCTGAGGTAAGTTCAGACATAATACGTGTATTTAGTTATGTTTAATGCTATGAAATGAATGGTATGAATATATTGAAATGTGAATGCCATGTGAGGGCTTGAGTTATGTGGCACTAACTGTGTGTATTCAAAAAGGTGACCGAGATGGTTAGCACTGGTGTGCGAAATAATATAAGCTTCGGCTTTGTGGTTGGCACTGTGTGTGCGATACCGATTTAAGATCGGTTTGATATGGATGCACTAAGTGTGCGATGTTAATTAAGCTTCAGCTAACTATTTGGGCACTAAGTGTGCTATTGAATCAAAGAAGATACGGAAGTTGATCGAAATGGAATACTGAGTATTGAGTAGCAAATGTATTGACAACTAAGTGTTGACTAAGGTACGTTCGGAACCTATGTGGTTGATGAATTTATGAATGAGATTATGAAACGTTAAATGAGCATATTAGCTTCGGATGGTACAATATATACATGATAAACTGTAATATATACATATTTTAATCCCACATTTGGCATACTTTTGGATGATTTATCCTTGAATTTGATGAATTCGATGCTCCTAATCTCTTAATTTCATATTTTATACTTAGGAAAGCATAAGAGGATGAAAAGAACGAGAAACGGGCCAAAAATGGAGAAAATGGGCCACAGTAAGAAATCAACACGGCCTGGAGTTCACCATACGGCCGTGCCACTTTAGTAGCTCGAACACGGCCCTGGGCTCAATTTACACAGGCGTTACACACGGGCGTGTCCTTGCCATGACCCGTTTTAAATCCACTCGGAATAGGATACTTCTGGGACAAATAAGGCATCCCGAAAGCCTATCTAAAACCCCTAGAGGGCAACCTAATAGGGAAGTTTGATAGAAGGCTTCTGTCAGGGCTTTCGACAAGAGAGCGAAGCCAGAGAGGGCTGAATATAGGGAATTACTCGAAGAAAGCCAGTTGATCCATCTTAGAAGCTGGAATCACGCTCAAGACTGAGGATTTTCCCTTCAATTTCCTTCAAGGGGTTTTAGGGTTTTTCTTTATGTTTTGTTACTTAATTTCTTCTGAGATGTATTCTATAAACATGAACTAAACCCCTCAAATACCTGAGGGGGATGAAACCTAAAACGGATCTTGTTATTGTTTTCTGAACTGTATGATAAATACTTGATTTGTTCTTAATTATGTGTTCTTAATTCTTGCTTTATTATTTCAGGATATTGATTCAAGTATTGATGTGCTTATTCAGAGGAGCAGAAGTCCCTGTTTAAGAGTAGATCTAGCATAATTAAGCGGAGTTGATCGCACTCCTAGAGATAGGACGACGAAAATCTGGCGGATTAGGTTCAAACCTAATATGGGAGTCCACAAATTGAGTTAATGCAACACTAGAGGTTTTAATTACAAAGAGATTTCAATTAATCAACCTAGGGTTAGACGTTAGTAGCCTCGAAAGAGGTATTAATATAAATCAGGAAATCCTACGGATCAAGTCAAGTGAATAAATCATCTGGTTCAAAGTTAAATAACAAGTGAAGTCTGGGTGGATTCTTCCTCGAGTATTGTCTTAATCAATTGATTTTCTCAAAAATATTTTCCCAATTCATTCTCTGTGTCTTGGCATCCCTAGCTTAGGAATTAGTTAGATAAACATCAATCCCATTTATTTTAGGCTAGATAATAGAAAGAAAGTCAGTACTAGTACTTTTGGTTCCCTTGGGTTCGACATTTCGGTCTTACCATTAAGCTATACTACTGTTCGATAGGTGCGCTTGCCTCAATCATGGTGATAGATAGTTTCTAGGCTCGATCATTCATTATATAAATATTAAAACTCTTAGACACGATCAAGTTTTTGGCATCGTTGCCGGGGAACTGAAATATTAGGAACGTTCAATTTTTATTACTTTAGCAATTTTTCTTTTATTTATTAATTTATTTCTAATTTTTATTTTTAGTTTTGTAATCTCTCTATTATTTGTTCTGATAGGTTTTTCTAGTTTATGACTAGGAGGAACCCGTCAAGACCATTGCTTTTTAACAGTGAAATTGAAAGTACAGTTCGCAGAAACCGGAGAGAAATAAGGCGAAGCCTACAGTACATAGAAGAAGAGCAAGAAGACGAAACCAACACTACCGAAGAGATGGCTAATAACAATCCGCTACCTCCTATGGTTGCCGTAAATCTAGTGAATCAAAATCCTGTTCCTCGTATTATGTATGATTACGCTAAACCTTAACAGGAACTGAGTCAAGTATTGTTAGACCTGCTATTGCTGCAAATAATTTTGAACTGAAACCTAACACAATTTAGATGATATATTAATTTGTTCAGTTGGATGGTTTGCAGGATGAAGATCCAAACAATCACTTGGCGAATTTTCTAGAATTTTGCGATACTTTTAAAATTAATGACGTTTCTGATAATGCCATTCGCCTTCAGTTATTTCCCTTTTCTTTAAGGAATAAAGCCAAACAGTGGTTGAATTCTCTTCCACGAGGATCAATCACTACATGGGAACAAATGACCGAAAAATTTTTGTTAAAATATTTTCTGCCAGCTAAAACGGCCAAGTTGAGGAATGATATCTCTTCTTTTGTGCAGATGGATTTAGAGACACTTTACGATGCATGGGAGAGGTACAAGGATCTACTGAGAAGGTGCCCTCACCATGGGTTACCTTTGTGGCTACAGGTTCAAACCTTTTACAACGGTGTGAACCCCTCAACTAGGCAGTTGATTGATTCAGCCACCGGTGGAACCCTGAATAACAAAACCCCTGAAGCGAATTATGAGTTTATAGAGGAGATGTTACTGAATAACTATCAGTGGCAAGTCACGAGGACAAAGCCAACAAAAGCCGCCAGTGTTTTCAACCTTGACGTAGTAACCATGCTATCAAACCAGGTAGAACTGTTAAATAAAAAGATTGATGGTTTGTATGGTTCTTCGCAGGTACATCCAGTGATGCAGTGCGATACGAATGGAGGAGGAATGAACAAGACAGAATATCCTTCCTACAACCCTGGCGTAGAAAGCGAACAGATGAACTATATGGGTAATAATTCTAGACCTCAGAATAACCCTTATAGTAACACTTACAATCTAGGTTGGAGGAACCATCCCAACTTTTCATGGGGTGGCCAAGGAAATCAGAGAAAACAAACCCCTCCAGGCTTTCACTAGCAACCTTACTCATAAGAAAAAGAGCCGAACCTTGAGGATATGCTAGCAAAGTTTATTTCAGCGGCAGAAACTCATTTTCAGAATACCGAAACGACGTTGAATAATCAGTAAATATTAATTCAAGGGCTTAAAAATCAACTAGGACAACTGACCAAGTTAGTTTCCGAAAGGCAACTAGGTCGTTTACCTAATAATATCGAACCTAAACCACAAGAGCAAGTGAATGCATTAACATTAAGGAATGGGAAGGTATTGGTTGAAACAGAAAAGAAGATGCCACAAGAAACTAATAAGGAAAAAGGTGAGGAAATCGAGAATGTAACACCGGTATGTGAAGAATATAAACCACCGATCTCATATCCAGCAAAGTTGAAGAAAGATTACTTAGACGCACAATACGGTAAATTTCTTAAACTTTTTAAATAGTTACATATTAACTTACCTTTTGTTGAAGCTATTTCGCAGATGCCGACATACGCAAAATTCCTAAAAGAGCTTCTAACAAATAAAAGGAAGTTTGAAGAGATATCAACCGTGGAACTTAATGAAGAATGTCTAGCCATCCTCCAAAATAAGCTACCAACCAAATTGAAAGATCCAGAAAGTTTCACTACTCCCTGTTTAACTGGTAGTTTAAACATTGAGAAAGCACTAGCTGATTTAGGTGCCAGTATTAACTTAATGCCTTATAAAATGTTTAAGCAGCTTGGTCTTGGGGAACCAAAATCATTAGGATGAGTATTTAATTAGCTGCAGATCTATTAAATATCCTAGGGGAATTATTGAAGATATTCTGGTAAAATTTGATAAATTTATATTCCCTGTTGATTTTGTTGTGCTTGACGTGGACGAGGATGTTGAGGTATCTTTAATTTTGGGACGCCCCTTTTTAGCTACTGCTAAGGCTGTTATTGATGTATGTGATGATAAACTTGCGCTAAGGGTAGGTGACGAGGAAATTATTTTTCAAATTTACGATGCTATGCGATATTCTAGAGAGCAAGATGATTCCTGTTATTTTATTGATGCCATTGATCATTTTATTCAAGATTCTTTACAGGAAATCATCCATGACAACACGTTGGAACTGTGTCTTACCCATGGTGAGGGGGCAGATGATGATACCAATGAGTTGAATTCTAATACATCTTCCTCTAGACAAAAGAAAGACGGGGGCATTGAAATAAACGACGAACTAAAACAAAAACCCTCTATCAAAGAACCATCTAAATTGGAATTGAAACAGTTACCAAATCACTTAGAATATTCATTCCTTGGAGATAATTCTACACTACTAGTAATCATCTCTTCAGAACTGGAACCCAAAGAAAAAGACGAGTTGTTGCAGGTACTAAAGGAACATAAAAGAGCCATAGCTTGGAAAATTTTTGACATTAAAGGGATAAGTCCATCATTTTGCACCCACAAAATTTTAATGGAAGATGAGTATAAACCATGTGTGCAACCTCAAAGACGATTGAATCCCAACATGAAAGAAGTTGTTAAAGTTGAGGTAATTAAACTTCTAGATGCTGGAATTATTTATCCTATTTCTGACAGTACTTGGGTTTGTCCAGTGCAGGTTGTTCCAAAGAAAGGAGGCATGACTGTTGTAGCTAACGAAAAGAATGAATTGATCCCTACAAGAACAGTCACAGGTTGGAGAGTCTGTATTGACTATAGAAAGTTGAACGACGCCACGAGAAAAGATCACTTCCCTTTACCCTTTATTGATAAGATGTTAGAAAGATTATCTAGGCATATGTACTACTGCTTCCTAGACGGACTCCCTGGCTACTTCCAAATCCCAATAGCTCCTGAGGATCAAGAAAAGACAACATTTACATGTCCATACGGTACGTTTGCTTATCGTATAATGCCTTTTGGATTATGTAATGCTCCTACTACTTTTCAACGCTGCATGCTAGCCATCTGTGATGAACTCGTGGAAGATATTATGGAGGTATTTATGGATGACTTTTCGGTATTTGGTAATTCTTTCCATCTTTGCCTTAAAAATTTAAAACGAGTTCTAATGAGATGTGAGGAAGCGAACCTTGTGCTTAATTGGGAAAAGTGTCACTTTATGGTTCGAGAGGGGATTGTGTTAGGCCACAAAATTTCTAGTAGAGGAATTGAGGTTGATAAAGCAAAAGTTGAAACCATAGAAAAATTATCTCCTCCTAGTTTAGTTAAGGCTATTCGAAGCTTTTTAAGACATGCTGGATTTTATAGAAGATTTATTAAGGATTTTTCTAAAATAGCTAAGCCTTTAACAAAACTACTAGAAAAAGATGTGCTTTTCGATTTTGATCAGGAATGTTTAGATGCATTTAATACCCTCAAAAATAAATTAATAAATGCTCCAATTATAGTTGCACCTGATTGGAATTTACCTTTTGAACTAATGAGTGATGCGAGTGACTTTGCAGTAGGTGCAGTTTTGGGACAGCGAAGAGACAAACATTTTCAGCCGATCTATTATGCTAACAGAACATTGACGGCCAAACAAGAAAATTACACCACCATAGAAAATGAATTGCTAGCCGTGATTTTTGCATTTGATAAATTTAGACAGTATTTGATATTATCTAAAGTTGTTGTCTACATTGACCATTCAGCTCTTCGTTATCTTTTAACTAAATCTAATGCAAAACCTTGACTCGTACGATGGATTTTACTCTTACAGGAATTTGATTTGGAAATTCAAGATAAGAAATGAGCTGAAAACCTTGCAGCAAACCATCTTTCTAGGCTTAAAAATACATATATCAAAGAACTCGATGAGAGTGAGATAAACGACTCGTTTCCTAAAGAACAACTATTTGCTATATCTAATTTCGAGGTACCTTGGTTTGCAGACATTGCAAATTACTTAGCTGCTAACATCCTACTAAAAAGGTTAACACATCATCAAAAGAATCGATTCTTTGCTGATGCGAAAAACTATTTTTGGGAGGACCCTTTTCTTTTTCGTATATGTGCAGATCAAGTAATTCGGAGATGTGTTACAAAGGCAGAAGCAAGCAAAATCCTAGAACATTGCCATTCAGGACCTTCAGGAGGACATTACAGCGAGATTAGGACAGTACATAAAACGCTCGAATCAGGTTTTCATTGGCCCACTCTGTTCAAAGACGCTAGTAGGTATTTTGCTTCGTGTGATAGATGTCAAAGAATAGGTAATATCTCTAAATGTGATGAAATGCCTCAAACATATATGCCATTATGTGATATTTGATGTATGGGGTATTGATTTTATGGGACCATTCCTTAGCTCATTTGGGAATAAATACATCTTAGTAGCAGTGGATTACATGTCAAAATGGGTGGAAGCTCAAGCTTTACCTACTAATGATTCCAGAGTGGTAGTAAGATTTCTTAAGAAACTCTTCTCTCGATTTGGAACACCCAGAGCAATCATTAGTGATAGGGGTACTCATTTTTGTAATACTCAATTTGACAAAGTCTTAAAGAAATATGGAGTTCACTACAGAACAACTACCCCTTATCACCCTCAAACAAGTGGACAAGTGGAGGTAGCAAATCGAGAGCTTAAACGTATTCTAGAGAAAACTGTAGAATCAAATAGGAAGGATTGGGCATTAAAAGTAGACGATGCTTTATGGGCCTATAGAACCGCTTTTAAAACTCCCATAGGAACATCCCTATACAAACTTGTCTATGGAAAAAATTTTCATCTACCATTTGAATTAGAGCACAAAGCTTTTTGGGCTATAAAATTTTTAGACTATGATCTTAAACTTGCAGGTGAGAATAGAATGATGCAGTTGAAAGAGCTAGATGAGTGGCAAGCTAATGCCTACGAGAACTCACGCCTATATAAGGAGGCAACAAAGCGACACCATAATGCTCATTTAAAGCAACCAAAGCAATTCGAAATAGGGGATCTAGTTCTACTATACAATTCAAGGCTTAAATTATTTCCGGGAAAGCTGAAATCAAGATGGTCAGGTCCATTCATAATCAAAACTATTTTTCCCTATGGCACAATCGAGGTAACACATCTGACTTATGGTACATTCAAGGTAAACGGTCAGCGATTGAAAATTTATAATGGTGAGGATTTTAGGGATATGAGAGAGGAGCTTCAGCTCCGTGAACCTTCATTTAGGAATGAAAACAGGGTAAGTCTAGCTTAAGACTTTAAACGAGTGCTTCTCGAGAGGCAACCTGAGCACTAATCTCACTAACATCCATATTTTTTGTTTTAGCATCTAACGAGGAACTAACCAATTTAACAGACACAGGATTTCTCATCTGCATAGCATGGCACACAGGTGTGTTCGTGGCCATGTAGAAACCATGGGAAGAGACATAGGCGTGGCTGAGGCCGTGTGAGTTAAGGAAGAAAAAATTTTCCCCAACATGGGATGCGATAAAAGGGCCATGGCCGTGCGATGTAGTCGTGGTTGATTCTGAGTAAATGACATGAACGTGTGACAAGCCCGTGCCTCAAGGCCGTGGTTGACACTGATTAATGAACACGGGCGTGTGATCATATACACGGGCGTGGGAGAAGCGAACGAAGACGCACATGGCCGTGCGATACGACTATGTGACCTAACATGCCCATGGCACAAAGGCATGGGAAGCCATCAGATCCCTATTTCCTATTTAAACCCCCCTTTTTTCTCACTTTCTCCCCAATTTCTTCTTCAATCAAACCCTAGACACCACACCCTTTCTTTGACTATTATCTCTCCCCCTTCATTTTTCTTTCCCCCTTTCCCTCATTCTTTCCTTACACTACCATTCTGATCGTTGTTTTGTCGCAATGTCAAAGTCTTAAAATTTAAAAAAAGAATGATTAGACTTGGAAACTAACTATGACAACGATGTGAGGCAAGCGCACCTATCGAACAGTAGTATACTTAAGGCAAGACCAGAATGTCGAACCCAAAGGAACCAAAAGTACTAATACTAACTCTCTTTTTATTATTTAGCCTAAGAACTAAAGTGATTTTTATTTAATCTAAAATTAATTAACTACTAAACTAAAAACTCTAAGACAAAGAAGAATGAAATTGGGAAAAATACTTTGAGGAAAAACCAATTGATTAAGACGATACCCAAGGAAGAATCCACCAAGATTTCACTTGTTATCTAATTCTGAACCAGACAATTTATTCATTTGACTTGAACCGTAAGATTCCCTAAGTTATATTAATCCCTCTCTCGAGGCGACTAACGTCTAACCCTAGGTTGATTAATTGAAATCTTTTTGTAATTAAAACCCCTAGAATCGCATTAACTCGATCTATGGACTCCTATATTAGGTTTCACCCTAATCCGGCAAAATCTCGTCACCCTATCTTTAGGTGTGCGATCAACTCCGCTTAATTATGCTAGATCTACTCTTAAGCAAGAACTTTTGCCCCTCCACCTAAGCACATCACACTTGAATTAATATCCCAGAAATATCAACTCAAGAATTAAGAACACATAATTAAGAACAAGTCAAATATTTAACATATAGTTCAGCAAACGATAACAAGATTCATCTTAGGTTTCATCCCCTCAGGTATCTGAGGGTTTAGTTCATAACAATAAAAGAACACATCTCAAAAGAAAAGATAAAACAAAACATAAGAAATCCCTAAAACCCCCTGAAGGAATTGAAGGAGAGATCCTCCGTCTTGAGTATAACTCAGGCTTCTTGAGATGGATCAACTGGCTATCTTCGAGTAAATCTCCACAATTCTGCCTTCTTTGGCCTAGCTGGACGCCCCCTGACTAAAGCCTTGGGTTCCCCCAACAAAAGCCCTGGCAGAAGGCTTCTGCCGAACTCCTCCTTTAAGTTGCCCCCTTGGGTGTTTATATAGTCTTTTAGGTGCCTTACTTGGTCCCTAAGTGTCCTAATCCAAATGGAATTTCTACTAGGGTGTTTAGATAGACTTTGGAATGTGTTTCTTTCCCTCTAAGTATCCTATTCTGAGTAAAAATCCTCTTGGCCGCGGCAGGGACACGCCCATGGCACACGCCCGTGTGAATCGTGGCCAGGCCGTGTCTGGGTCTGATAATGAGGCACGACCGTGTGGTTTTGGGTCCAAGCCGTGTAGATTTCGTGATATGGCCCATTTACTCTGTTTTGGGCCCGTTTTCCGTTCTTTTCATCATCCGGTGTTTTTCTGAGTATAAAACATGAAAACAAAGGATTAAGGGCACCAAATTACATAATTCAAGGCTTAAATCATCCAAAAGCATGCTAAATCTGGGCTTAAAATATGTTACTTTTACGGTTTATCAAATACCCCCACACTTAAGCTTTTGCTTGTCCTCAAGCAAAATTCTCAACTCATAATTAAAACAAACTTCCTCGATTCATAATATTCATCAATAATGTTTCATCATAATTCAAAGGTAACTCATACATGGATAATTCAACTCAAAGGGTCCTAAAGATTCAAACAATCAATGTCATACATTTATAGTACGAAAACATAGGCGTTCCCCTTTACCTAAATAATTACCTCTAATTTGAAATTGACAAGAATTGACATCCTCACTAAAGATTCACTCAAATCACTCGAAGTGTTTAAGGTTCAAAATTAAGCACTCAAAAGTCAAACATGAAGAGTTAATCCTATAGGCTTGCATGAAAATTAAATCTCCACCACTATAAAATGGGATGATACATAGATCAAAAGGTCTTTAATAGGGTTGTAATGGGGCTTGGGTTAAAGGTGTAGATAAAGGCTGAATTAGAAGGTTAGAATCGAGACTGACCTGACAAATTACCTAACTAGAAACACGAACTAATAATAAATAATTTCATCGAATGAAAGCTTGTACTACTAATACTAATAACACGAGCTTCTTCTTCAATAATTGGAAATTAAACATATAAGCTCATTTAATCCCATAACTAATAATGAGTATACTTCAAATTTTTTAAGAACAAGTCAAATAATAATAAAGGATGAATTTACTACTGAAATAATTAGGCAACTGATAAAAAAGAATGGTGATAAAAAATACAAAGGGTTTTGGGGGAATATTAGTGGGTGAGTCAATCAAAAGGGTTGTTAGGATCAACGTGGTTCACTAAGGGTTAATTATGAAGGTAGGCTGCTTTAGTGGAGTAAGTGGGTTAAAACCTAGGTGCCTTTATCATCTCTGTTTATCAAATCAAAGGTGTGGTCTTGACATGTATAATTGATGCAAGTTCTAGAATAACAAATCAATGTT
Source organism: Gossypium australe (assembly GCA_005393395.2). Classification (NCBI taxonomy): domain Eukaryota; kingdom Viridiplantae; phylum Streptophyta; class Magnoliopsida; order Malvales; family Malvaceae; genus Gossypium; species Gossypium australe. The sequence goes on along the minus strand of CM016617.1, from coordinate 109,291,530 downwards.
GACACACTCATAATTAATAAAGTGAGCAAGAAAGGATGTATGCTCTAAAAGGCTCAAAATTTCACAAAAATTATGGGTTTTGATATCAACCTTTTGAATTTCAAACTTCAAGGTAACATTCAGATTCAGGTAGACAACCTAAGAAAAAAATTTAAAATTTGAAAAATAGACTTGTCATGCTTGATTCTCTAATATCCTTCAAATTTAATCATCAATGCATATTTATCAATGGCTTCATCCAAAACATATCAATAAACATCATAAATCAAAGGAAATTTCATTCTAATCATAATATAAGAAACTTACTTTAGAATAAGGCATAATCCAGGGATTTTCAAATAATACTATAGTTAACCCGCCACACTTAAGATGTACATTGCCCTCAATGTACAAAGATAGAGAATATCAAAATAATCATAAAATCATAAGATGGGGAGAGTATTGAAACTTCCTGAATTTTGGATGAAGTCAATGAAAAGAAACCGAATATGATTGGAAGTGAACATGGGGAAGCGTCTCGAACAGTTTGAAATTGAATCCTCGAAGCAGCCGTCCTGATTTTATTGTATCCTAAGATAAATCTAAATGGCATGAAGAATAAGAAGAAAATAATAAAGAAAATAAAAATAAAAATAAAAGTAAATAATGGAAAATGAAAGAAGAAAGACAACTGGAAAAGAGAAAGGAAGAAGGGGTGTTTAAATAGAGATGCAGCCCGTGTTTTGGGAAATATTTTGTCATGTTGCCACACGTCTATGGCCACGCCCTTTTACCTACCTGTGGTGCCCACACGACCACGGCCACGACCGTGTGCAAGGCTGTGTGGGTATGGAAATCTACGCCTAAATATGAAAAGAAATAAAATGAACTAATTAGTAGAGTTAGTGCTCGGGTTGCCTCCCGAGAAGTGCTGGTTTATAGTCTTGAGCTAGACTTACCTCTCATTTGCATAATCATAGTCGTTTGAGGAGGTGAAAATCCTTTCTTATGTGATCAATTTGGTTATTGATATAAAGTTTAAGTCGAGTAGTGTTTACCTTAAAGGTGCTAATTTTAGGACTAGTTACCTCGACTGTTCCATCTGGGAAGATTTTGAGTACCTGATATCCTATCTTAAGCTGGGTTGTCCCATCATTAAGTTCGTCATGGAGTTGCCTCATTTTTGCTTCATGTGTTTTTAGTCTCTCCTTGAAGTGTGTCTTCCATTCATCTAGTTCATCGATCCAAAGCCATCGTTCCTCATGAATTTCTTCTTTATCGACACGAGGTCTAGGATCTGGCATCTGTGAAAAAGCTTCAAGAAACGACAAGTTAATATGAAATTTCTTTTAAAGTTTAAGAGAGACTTACTGAGTTGTTCCTCTATGTGGTCTTTCTTTGTCGCATCGGGGTATGGCACACAGGATTGGTACTCTGTAATTACCGGGTTTGGTACATCATGGCTTACCTCAACCTTACCTTCACTTACCGTAGGCTCTTGCCTTGGGTTAGATTCCACTAACCTTTCACTGTCTTGAGCTTTATAGCTTGAATTTGCTCCTTTGGGGTTAGTCTCGGTGTTGCTTGGTAGGCTTCCTTGTGGTCTTTCAGAGATCTGCTTAGCAAGTTGCCCGATTTGATCATTGAGCTCCTGTGTCGATGCCTCAAGTTTTGTTTCTATATTTTGGAAACGTGTTTCTGTATTTTGGAAACGTATTTTTGAGGCTGCTATGAATTTTGTCAGCATCTCTTCAAGGTTCGACTCCTCTTCCTGTTGGTGAGGTGGTTGTTGAAAATCTGGAGGAAGCTTCGGTCTTTGGCTACTTTGATCATCCCACGAGAAATTGGGATGGTACCTCCAACCTGCATTATAAGTGTCACTATAAAAATTATTCTGAGGTCTAGAATAGTTACCCATATAGTGGACTTGTTCGTTCTCCATGCCATATCCGTAGGGTGGGTACTCAGGATTCGCCACACCTCCTAGATTCGAGTCATATTGCATTACTGGGTGTACCTGTGAGAGACTATACAAACCATCAATCTTTTTATTCATCATCTCTAGCTGGTTAGGTAACTTGGTGACCACGTCGAGGTTGAAGACACTGGCTCCTTTAGTAGGAATTGTCCTCATGACTTGCCACTGATAATTATTCAGTGCCATCTTCTCTATAAACTAAAATTATCTGCCAAAAGCAAATAGAGGAAAAATTAGCAAAGTAAAAAAAATAAAAAATAATAATGAAAATAAATTGCAATAAAAAAAGGCTAAAGTAATAAAAATTAAGCTTTCTTAATATTTCAGTTCCCCGGCCATGGCGCCAAAAACTTGATCGTTTTTTTCGCAATGTCAAAGTCTTAAAATTTACAAAAAGAATGATCAAACCTGGAAACTAACTATGACAATGAGTCGAGGCAAGCGCACCTATCGAATAGTAGTATAGTTAAGGCAAGACCGGAATGTCGAACCCAAAGGAACCAAAAGTACTAATACTAACTCTCTTTTAATTATTTAGCCTAAGAATTAAAGTGATTTTTTATTTAATCTAAAATTAACTAACTACTAAACTAAAAACTCTAAGACAAAGAAGAATGAAATTGGGAAGAATACTTTGAGGAAAAACCAATTGATTAAGACGACACCCAAGGAAGAATCCACCTAGATTTCACTTGTTATCTAATTCTGAACCAGACAATTTATTCATTTGACTTGATCCATAAGATTCCACAAGTTATATTAATCCCTCTCTCGAGGCGACTAACGTCTAACCCTAGGTTGATTAATTGAAATCTCTTTCTAATTAAAACCCCTAGAATCTCATTAACTCGATCTATGGACTCCTATATTAGGTTTCACCCTAATCCGGCAAACTCTCGTCACCCTATCTCTCGGCGCGCGATCAACTCCGCTTAATTATGCTAGATCTACTCTTAAGCAGGGACTTTTGCTCCTCCACCTAAGTACGTCACACTTGAATTAATATCCCAAAAATATCAACACAAGAACTAAGAACACATAATTAAGAACAAGTCAAATATTTATCATATAGTTCAGCAAATGATAACAAGATTTATCTTAGGTTTCATCCCCTCACGTATTTGAGGGTTTAGTTCATAACAATAAAAGAACACATCTCAAAAGAAAAGATAAAACAAAACATAAGAAATCCCTAAAACCCCCTGAAGGAATTGAAGGAGAGATCCTCCGTCTTGAGTATAACTCCGGCTTCTTGAGATGGATCAACTGGCTATCTTCGAGTAAATCTCCACAATTCTGCATTCTTTGGCCTAGATGGACGCCCCCTGACTAAAGCCTTGGGTTCCCCCAACAAAAGCCCTGGCAGAAGGCTTCTGCCGAACTCCTCCTTTAAGTTGCCCCATTGGGTGTTTATATAGGCTTTGAGGTGCCTTACTTGGTCCCTAAGTATCCTAATCCAAGTGGAATTTCTACTAGGGTGTTTAGATAGACTTTGGAATGTGTTTCTTTGCCTCCAACTATCCTATTCCGAGTAAAACTCCTCTTGGCCGTGGCAGGGACACGCCCATGGCAAACGCCCGTGTGAATCGTGGCCAGGCCGTGTCTGGGTCTAATAATGAGGCACGGCCGTGTGGTCTTGGGCCCAGGCCTTGTGGATTTTGTGATATGGACCATTTACTCCGTTTTGGGCCCGTTTTCCGTTCTTTTCATCATCTGGTGTTCTTCTAAGTATAAAACATGAAAATAAAGGATTAAGAGCACCAAATTACATAATTCAAGGCTTAAATCATCCAAAAGCATGCTAAATGTGGGCTTAAAATATGTTACTTTTATGATTTATCACATTCTCGTGTCGAAGAAGTGAAAGGACCCTAGTATAGTCTCTCCGTGCGAGACTGATTTACATGAGTTCATGCCGGCCGCTTCATTTATCCTACAAGCCAAGGACATTTGAGTCCATTTAATTTTTCTTTTTCTTTTCTTTTCTCCTTTATTTTCCTTCCCTTTATCTTTCTTGTCTTTAATTATTATTATTATATTTTGATTTCTTTGATTTAGGTTCAAAATGCTGCTTGGGAATCACCACACCACGACCATAGACACCACCGCCATATTCATCTATGCCTAACTTACCGTTTCTTTTCCTTGTCTTCATCCAAAATTCAGGAAGTTCACTTCTCTCTATATCTTATGATTTTATATACTGTAGATATCTATCTTTGTACATTGAGGGCAATGTACATCTTAAATGTGGGGGGTGAATTTTATTCAGAAAACTTTTTGCATTATTCTCAAATCCCTGAATTTTGTCTTTTCTTTCTCATATCACTATTAGAACAAATTCTGATTTATTTATGATTTTTATTAATATGTCTTAAATTAAAACTTAGGCAGTTTAGGCAGTTGTGCATTGATTGTTTAAACTTGAAGGCTTTAGAGAATCAAGCATGATAAGTTGATTTTTGAAAATTAAAATTTGCTAGGTTCTTTCCCCAAGTTTAGGTATTATCTTGAAATTTGAAGTTCATAGGGTTGACATCTAATCGTTGTTTTATAAGATGTCAAAGTCTTAAAATTTATAAAAAGAGATCAAACCTGGAAACTAACTATGACAACGATTCGAGGCAAGCGCACCTATCGAACAGTAGTATAATTAAGGCAAGACCGGATTGTCGAACCCAAAGGAACCAAAAGTACTAATACTAACTTTCTTTTTATTATTTAGCCTAAGAATTAAAAGAATTTTTATCTAATCTAAAATTAACTAACAACTAAGCTAAAGACTCTACGATAAAGAAGAATGAAATTTGGGAAGAATACTTTGGGAAAAACCAATTAATTGAAAAAATACCCAAGGAAGAATCCACCTAGACTTCACTTGTTATTTAACTTTGAACCAGATGATTTATTCATTTGACTTAATTCGTAGGATTCCCTAAGTTATATTAATCCCTCCCTCGAGGCGACTAACGTCTAACCCTAGGTTGATTAATTGAAATATCTTTCTAATTAAAAACCCCTAGAATTGCATTAAATCGATCTATGGACTCCCATATTAGGTTTGACCCTAATCCGACAGATTTTCGTCACCCTATCTCTAGGCGCGCGAGCAACTCCGCTTAACTATGCTAGATCTACTATTAGGCAGGGACTTTTGCTCCTCCACCTAAGCATATCACACTTGAATTAATATCCCAGAAATATAAACACAAGAATTATGAAAACAGAATTAAGAACATGTCAAATATTTATCTTATAGTTCAGCAAACGATAACAAGATTCATCTTAGGTTTAATCCCTCTCAGGTGTCTGAGGGTTTAGTTCATAACAATAAAAGAAAACATCTCAGAAGAAAAGATAAAACAAAACATAAGAAATCCCTAAAGCCCTCTGAAGGAATTGAAGGAGAGATTCTCCCTCTTGAGTATGATTCCGGCTTCTTGAGATGAATCAACTGGCTTTCTTCAAGTAAATCCCCACAAATCTGCCCTCTTTGGCCTAGCTAGATGCCCGCTGACTAAAGCCTTCGGTTCCCTTCTTTTAGGTCATACTTAGGGTGTTTATATAGGCTTCTGAATGTGTTTCTTCACCTCTAAGTATCCTAATCTGAGAGAAATTTCTCTTTGTCACAGCAGGGACACGTCCATGGCACACGCCTGTGTGAATCGTGGCCAGGCCATGTTCGAGGTTGTTGAATGAGGAACGACCGTGTGGTCTTGGGCCCAGGCCGTGTTGATTTTGTGATATGGCCTATTTACTCCATTTTTGGCCTGTTTCTCGTTCTTTTCATCATCTGGTGCTCTTCTGAGTATAAAACATAAAAACAAAGGATTAAAAGCACCAAATTGCACAATTCAAGGCTTAAATCATCCAAAAGTATGCTAAATGTGGGATTAAAATATGTTACTATTACGGTTTATCAAATACCCCCACACTTAAGCTTTTGCTTGTCCTCAAGCAAAATTCTCAACTTACAAGTAAAACAAACTTCCCTGATACATAATATTCATCAATAATGTTTCATCATAATTCAAAGATAATTCATACATTGATAACTTAACTCAAAGGGTCCTAAAGATTCAGACAATCAAAGTCATACATTTATAGCCTGAAAACGTTAGGTGTTTCCCCATACCTAATTAATTACCTCTGATTCAAAATCGACAAGAGTTGACATCCTCACTAAAGATTCACTCAAATCACTCAAAGTGTTTAAGGTTCAAAATTAAGCACTCAAAAGTCAAACATGAAGAGTTAATCCCATAGGCTTGCATGAAAATCAAATCTCCACCACTATAATATAAGATGATACACAAATCAAAAGGTCTTTAATAGGGTTGTAACGGAGCTTGGGTTAAAGGTGTGGATAAAGGCTGAATTAGAGGGTTAGAATCAAGATTGAATTGAAAATTTACCTAACTAAAAAAAAATGAACTAATCCTAAATAATTACATCAATTGAAAACTAATAATACGAGCATTTTCTTCAAGATTTGAAATTTAAACATGTAAGCTCACTTAGTAGAACTAATAATGAATATACTTTGTTTTTTTTAAGAACACATAACTAAGTATAAATGATGAATTCAACTACTAAAATAATATAATTAGGCACTTGATCAATTCAAATCTCGATAGAAGGGTGGTCAAAAAGAATGGTAATAACAAATACAAAGGGTTTTGGGTTAATATTAGTGTGTGAGTCAATAAAAAAGGTTGTTAGGATTAAAAAGGGTTCACTAGGGGTTAATTATGAAGGTAGGCTTTTAGTGGAGTAAGTGGGTTAAAACCTAAGTGCCTTTACTCATCTCTGTATATCAAATCAAAGATGTGGTCTCGACATGTATAAACGATGCAAGTTCTAGAGTAACAAATCAATGTTGACACACTCATAATAAAAAGTGAGCACGAAAGAATGTATGCTTTAAAAGGCTCAAAATCTCACACAAATTATGGTTATTTGATATCAACCTTGTAAATTTCAAAATTCAAGGTAATGATTAGATTCAGGTTTTGCCGGAGTCGAGTATGTGGCATTACTAGACTTGACTACTAATTTGGGGCATAAAAATTTAAAGCTGTCCAACTGCGTCATGCTGACTAAATTGACCATAACTCGAGTTACAAAACTCAAAATTTAGATCCGTAAATTTTCCTTGAAACTAGACTCATATAAATTTCTACCATAATATTTTTAGAATTTTTCATGTGGCCAATTAGTACAGTTTATTCATCAAAGTTACCCCTATATCACTGCTTGATAATTCTGACCTATCTTTACAAAACCTCAGTTATCTCATTGTACAAAATTTCAATAATGTTCTTGTTTATTCCAATCAAAAATAGACTCATTAAGGATTCTAAACATATAAACTATGCTCCATAATTATTTTTGTACAATTTTTAACAATTTTTCCAAGACAGAACAGGGTATCACGAATTCATTCAGAACAAGTCTCACTAAAATTTAAATATCTCATAATATAAAATTTCTTTGCCTACTCTGTTTCTTTCATATGAAAATAGACACAATAAGCTTCAATTCTATATCTTATTCACTTTCTAATTCAATTTATCCCATTTTTGGTGATTTTTCAAAATCACATCACTGCTGCTAACTAAAAACTATTTCATTGCAAAATATGATTAACTAGTTTATAATCGAACATACCCACATACCTAATTCAAAGGTTCATTTTGTAAACATACATTTCCTTATAAAAAACGATTAAACTTCGATTAAAAATGCACAAACATTACCATCATAAACCGACATTTGTATCAAAAGCACAAAAAGCATACTTAACAAAAAATTTAGCCATATTCGCATGGCTATCATATACAAACAAAACTTCATTCAGACATTTAGTTAGCCTATACATGCCTTTGATTCAAAAACTAACTTTAAAATACCAAAAAGGGGTGATAGTGTGGTTGACTCCTCGAACGATACTTTGAGCCCGTAGCTTGACTGGAATCTATAATACGAAACAATGAACACACACGAAATAAGCTACTAGCTTAGTAAGTCTTAAGCATTATACTATATCTTTCAACCATCTAAACATGAAATAAAATGAATTCATGACATTTCAATTACATGTCTTACTTATAACACACCATAACAAGGTAATACTACTTTATTTAACTTGATAACTTTCAATTTCCATAATAAATACATCAATTGTCGATACTAATCGCATAGTTAAGTGTAGCAATGACCTAACTGAGCATCTTTTATTTTAAAACACACTCATGTTTCAAATTTTCAATAACCACATGGCATATTCCGTATACAAAATTCACAACCAATTATATAACACTTTTCTTTTGTCATTTTATTTGCTCACTATCATGGCATATTTATATATACATTTATAACACTAAGTATAATAGTACATACCTTGTAGCGGAAATAGCAAAGCCACTTTCAAAACTTAAGCTTTCTAGATTTATTTCATGTCTTTAATACTATATAAATAAATCGAAATTGGAACTCACCAGAATAAACCTGTTAAGCTTTAACCCGAATCACACACACCGGCATTAGGCCTGCTAGACTCAAGGTCTGAAGTTTAAACACCGGCATTGAGCCTGCTAGGCACTTAAGCCCGAAGTATATCACCGGCACAAAGCCTGCTAGGCACAAGGCCCGAAATATATCACCGGCACAAGGCCTGCTAGGCACAAGCCTGATATTTCAATATTTTCAACAATTGTACATTTAAACATATTAGCTCCATGCTTTCGACATTAAAATAAAATTTTTCCAACATGTATAATATACATAACCAAATATAAGCAATAACTATGATTTATTCATTCAAACTTTATCACCCAAATTCGAACATCAATTTAAATATAATACCGATTATAATAATTTAACTCATGAACATTACTCAAGCCGTACATCATTATTAACTCATGCAGGTAAACCACATTCACATACCATATCAACTATACTAATTCACGTTACATTTCCAAACATAGTCAATCCAAGACATGAACATTTATATTCGGCTATCACCTACTAATTTACTCAAGTATAGTAAATAATATTATTGAACATATTGGTAATAATCTATTTAATGTACTTTAACTTAAGACTTACCTTCGAAGTCGATAGATTCGAAATTTCCGGCTATTCGTTTAGTTTAGCTTTTCCTCCTCCAAATTCTTTTCCTTTTGTTCTAGATCTAATTTGGTTCAAATTAAACTTATTTAGATACATTTCAATTCCATTTAATTCACAAATATTTGTAAATGCAAAATTTCTATTTTTACCCTCAACATTTACATAATTACATTTTAGTCTAATTCTTACAAAACACACAAAATATAGGAAATTTAAATTAACCCCCCCTTAAGGCCGAATACTCTCCATCCCCATACATATTACTATTAATCATTTACAAAATACAATAACATAATTAATCTCATATTGGCCGACTATGCAAAAATCCATTACCTTATTATCTATGGCCATACATTAACTACATATATATATACAATGTATGTCCAAATATAATAGCTCAACAAATATCCTGTTTGTTTTTAATCCTATACTAACCTTTCTCCCATCCAGCACAACCAACAGAGATATTCTCATCTATGGCCGAATTTAAACATGCTCAATACTCAAAATTTTTATATGGTTTTGACAGTACTCAAAGTAATCAACTCCAATATGTAAAAATTTTACTAAAACAAAGCTCAAATACCTACCTGGCATTACATGCAATGACCGAATATGGGGGTTCAAGTTTTCTTCTTTTCTTTGAGATAAAATCGGTGAAGAAGATGGGGGAAAAAGGAGAGAGAATAGAATTAAAGCATGCTTCTTTTGTTTAATAAAATAACACATATATATTAGCATGCTTATAATATAATAACACTTTAGTTATAATATACTAACATAACTTTATTTTAAAAAAAATTACTAACATATAATTTGTAATTGGCGTGGCCCATTGCCGTCCTATATCATAGTTTATGGGCTAATTGCCCCTTTAGGACACCCACTTAAAAAGCCAAAATCAAATTAGTACTTTTCACTTTAGCACTCAACCTTTACGCTTTTCTCGATTATATCCTTTTTATCAAATTAAGCAATTAAACGGTTAAATTTTTCTACAAAACTTTCACACATATTAATTCACATATAATAAACATAGAATATAATATCAAAATATTTCCCGGGCTCGGATTCGTCGTCCCGAAACCACCGTTCCGATTAGGGTCAATATTGTTCTGTTACAACTCTCCCCCCCTTAAGGATTTTCGTCCTCGAAAATCTTACCATTAAACAAGTTCGGATATTGTTGCCTCATTGAATCTTCAGGTTCCCACATAGCCTCTTCAATTCCGTGTCTATTCCATAATACTTTTACTAATGGAATCCTCTTATTTCTCAACTCTTTCATTTCCCGAGCTAAGATACGGATCGGTTCTTCATCATATGTCAAATCGGATCGAATCTCAATCTCTGATGGTGTGATCACATGGGACGGATCCGATCTGTATTTGCGAAGCATCGAAACATGAAATACATTGTGTATCTTTTCTAAGTCTGAGGGCAATTTCAATCTATAAGCAACAGGCCGCCGATACGTTCGATGATTTCGTACGGTCCGATAAATCTCGGACTCAACTTGCCTTTCCGACCAAATCGGAGTATTTTCTTCCACGGAGAAACTTTTAAGAATACACGATCTCCTTCCTGAAATTCAATGTCCTTATGTTTCAAATCGGCATAGGACTTTTGACGATCCGAAGCAGCTTTCAAATTACTTCTAATAACAACCACCTTCTGTTCTGTTTCTTTAATCCAATCAACCCCGTGTATCTTATTTTCACTGAGCTCAGTCCAATACAACGGTGTGCAACATTTTCGCCCGTATAAGGCTTCATAAGGCGCCATTTTTATACTAGATTGGAAGCTATTATTGTAAGCAAATTCAACCAAGGGTAGGTATCGTTCCCACGTACCTTCAAATTCAAGAACGCAACACCTCAACATGTCCTCGAGTATCAAAATAGTTCGCTCAGACTGACCGTCTGTTTGCAGATGGAAAGCTGTACTAAAATAAAGCTTAGTACCTAGAGCATCTTGCAATTTCTTCCAGAACCGCGACGTGAATCTCGGGTCCCTATCTGAAACAATGGAACTCGGTACACCGTGCAACCTTACAATCTGCGACACATACAATTCGGCAAGCTTATCAAGTGAATAGTCGGTACGTACCGGTACAAAATGAGCTGATTTAGTCAGTCTATCAACGATAACCCATACGACATCTTTCTTACTCGGTGTCATAGGAAGACCGGATACAAAATCCATTGTAATTCTATCCCATTTCCATTCAGGTATCATGATTGGTTGAAGTAGTCCGGACGGTACCTGATGCTCAGCTTTCACTTGCTGATAGACTAAGCACTTGTAAACAAATTCAGATATATCCCGTTTCATGCCAGGCCACCAATAGAATTGTTTCAAATCGTTATACATTTTCGTGCTACCCGGGTGTATCGACAGCCGACCACTATGGGCCTCACTCAGAATCATCTGTATCAAATCTGAGTTCTTTGGAACACACATTCGGCTTTTATAATTCAAACAATCATTTGCATCAATCTGAAAATCTGATTCTGCACCTTTTTCACATTGAATTCGACTAGCAGTCAAATCTTTGTCAACTCTCTGTGCATCACAAATTTGTTGAATAAACATCGGTCTTGCTTGTAACTCGGCTATAATCGAACCATCACAGACATAGTTGTTTGTGTGTTCATTACACGAAGACCAAACAATGATTTTCGACTTAACGCATCTGCAACCACGTTAGCTTTTCTCGGATGGTAGTCAATCACTAATTCATAGTCTTTCAGCAATTCTAACCATCTGCGTTGTCTCAAGTTTAAATCTTTCTGTAGTAGTTTCGTCAATGGTGTAGCTATTACAGAAAAACCCTTTACAAATCGTCTGTAATATCCCGCAAGGCCTAGAAAACTTCGGTCCTCGGAAATATTCTTTGGTGGTTTCCAATCGAGTATAGCTGCTACTTTGTTTGGATCCACCCGAATACCCGATGCTGAAACAACATGACCCAAGAAACTGACTTCATTCATCCAGAACTCACACTTACTAAACTTTGCATACAGTTGTTGATCTCTCAAAGTTTGTAGCATTAATCTCAATTGCTCGGCATGTTCGGTTTCATTTTTGGAGTAGATCAGTATATCGTCAATAAACACTACTACAAATTGATCCAAAAACTATCGGAAGACTCGATTCATTAGATCCATAAAAACAGCAGGTGCATTAGTGAGTCCAAAAGGCATAACCAAAAATTCAAAATGTCCGTACCTCGTTCGGAACGCAGTCTTTGGCACATCTGTATCCCTGACTCGCAACTGATAATAGCCCGATCTCAAATCAATCTTCGAAAATACTGAAGCCCCTTTCAATTGATCAAACAAATCATCAATCCGAGGTAACGGATACTTATTCTTTATAGTTACCTTATTTAGTTGCCGAAATTCGATACACATTCGCATAGTACCATCTTTCTTTTTCACAAATAAAACCGGTGCACCCCACGGAGAGAAGCTCGGTCGTGCAAAGCCCCTATCTGTCAACTCTTGCAACTGTGCTTTCAACTCTTTTAACTCAGTAGGTGCCATCCGATACGGAGCTATTGAAATCGGAGTCGTTCTCGGTACTAATTCAATGCCGAACTCAATCTCTCGTACTGGTGGTAAACCCGGTAGTTCTTCAGGAAACACATCTGGGTATTCACATACAACCGATACAGATTCAATCTGTCTCTCGGACAATTTATTGTCCAGTACATAAGCCAAATAAGCTTCGCACCCTTTTCTCACATACTTCCTGGCTAACATCGAAGATATTACTGTAGGAACTCATTTACATCACTGGATTTAATTCTGATGGTCTCGCCGTTTTGACATCTCAAATCAATAAGCTTTCTTTTACAATCCACTACTGCCTCATGTGAAGTTAACCAGTCCATACCCAAAATTATATCAAATTCATCAAAGGGCAACAACATTAAATCAGCTGGAAAACAAAAATCCTCAATCATCAACGGGCAACCCCTACACACTTTATTAACAAGCACACATCTACCCAAAGGGTTGGTCACACGAATCACAAATTCGGTAGACTCAACTAACAGAGTCTTTTCGAATTTTAAAGTTTCACACACATATGAGTGAGTCGAACCAGGATCAATTAATGCAACTACAGTAGTGTCATAAAGGGTGAAAGTACCGGTAATGACATCGGGGGAGGAAGCATTCTCTCTGGCTCGGGCAGCATAAGCTCTAGCTGGAGCTCTAGCCTCAGATCGAACTGTAGTATTCTTTGTTCCTTTCTGACTACCACCTACATTGCCTGAATGTCTGGGTAGCCTGCCTCGCACTGACGTATTGCTCGGCTTAAAGTTCTGAGCTGTATTCTGCTCAGTTAACGTCGGACATTCTCTAATAAAATGATCTGACGATCCACATTTAAAGCAAAATCGATCATGAAATCTACAACTCCCTGAGTGCCATTTCCCACAGTGCTTGCATTCAACTCTATTCTGTGGAACGTTACCAACGCTGGCTATCGAGGTAGCTCGGGAGCCTACAGGGGGTCGATCCCGTTTAGGTGGATCTGTAGTAGCTTTATGTCGGCTGTAGTCATCTCTAAACTTTTTGGATGTGGAATGGAAGACTTTACCTGAAGGTCTTTTACGAATGTCTCTAGCTTCTGACTCAGCCTTTCTTTTCTCTTTCCCGAGCTCTTCAGCTTTGCAAGCTCTCTCAACTAGAGTCACAAACTCTTGAATTTCAAGAATGCCAACAAACATCTTTATATCTTCATTCAGGCCATCCTCAAATCTTTTGCACATAATAGCTTCAGTAGAAACACACTCTCTAGCATATCTGCTGAGCCTGACAAATTTTCTTTCATACTCCGTCACGGTCATTCGCCCCTGTTTCAGCTCAAGGAACTCCTTTCGTTTTTGATCAACGAATCTTTGACTGATATATTTCTTGCGGAATTCATTCTGGAAGAAATCCCATGTCACTTTTTCTTTCGGAACTACTGATACTAGTGTATTCCACCAGCGATATACAGTGTCCCGCAATAAAGATATAGCACACTTCAGGCATTCATCTGGAGTACAAGATAGCTCATCAAGTACCCGAATAATGTTATCAAGCCACATTTCGGCTCGCTCTGCGTCATCATTATCATTGGCTTTAAATTCTTCGGCCCCAAATTTTCGAATTTTATCAACTGGAGGCCTACTAGATCTCATCTGATCTATAATCGGGGGTGCTGGTGGAATCAGAGTTGGATTATTCGGGGGTGGAGGTTGGTGTACAGCCGGGTTAGTTTGAATGAACTGGGTAAACCACTCATTCATCATGTGATAAAAGGCTTGTTTAGTCTCCCCCTCGTAACTACCCGAAACAGGTCGAGAGTCTACCAGCGCTGATCCGTGTGCACGGTCAGGCGCTACACTCTCTATATCATCCGCTACGGCTCTTTCAGGATCAGTGTCCATTTGCTATATAAAACAAAATTCACGCTGTCAGAAGTCACCACACTATCAATATATGATAAAGGCATGTATAGCTAGACTCACACGCGCTAGGGTAGTCCTAGAATCGACTAAACCGTAAGCTTTGATACCAATCAAATGTAACACCCCTTACCCGAAACCTTTGCCGGAGTCGAGTATGTGGCATTACTAGTCTTGACTACTAATTTGGGGCATAAAAATTTAAAGCTGTCCAACTGCGTCATGCTGACTAAATTGACCATAACTCGAGTTACAAAACTCAAAATTTAGATCCGTAAATTTTTCTTGAAACTAGACTCATATAAATTTCTACCATAATTTCTTTTAGAATTTTTCATGTGGCCAATTAGTAAAGTTTATTCATCAAAGTTACCCCTATATCACTATTTGATAATTCTGACCTATCTTTACAAAACTCAGTTATCTCATTGTACAAAATTTCAATAATGTTCTTGTTTATTCCAATCAAAAATAGACTCATTAAGGATTCTAAACATATAAACTATGCTCCATAATTATTTTTGTACAATTTTTAACAATTTTTCCAAGACAGAATAGGGTATCACGAATTCATTCAGAACAAGTCTCACTAAAATTTAAATATCTCATAATATAAAATTTCTTTGCCTACTCTGTTTCTTTCATATGAAAATAGACACAATAAGCTTTAATTCTATATCTTATTCACTTTCTAATTCAATTTATCCCATTTTTGGTGATTTTTCAAAATCACATCACTGCTGCTAACTAAAAACTATTTCATTGCAAAATATGATTAACTAGTTTATAATCGAACATACCCACATACCTAATTCAAAGGTTCATTTTGTAAACATACATTTCCTTATAAAAAAATGATTAAACTTCGATTAAAAATGCACAAACATTACCATCATAAACCGACATTTGTATCAAAAGCACAAAAAGCATACTTAACAAAAAATTTAGCCATATTCGAATGGCTATCATATACAAACAAAACTTCATTCAGACATTTAGTTAGCCTATACATGCCTTTGATTCAAAAACTAACTTTAAAATACCAAAAAGGGGTGATAGTGTGGTTGACTCCTCGAACGATACTTTGAGCCCGTAGCTTGACTGGAATCTATAATACGAAACAATGAACACACACGAAATAAGCTACTAGCTTAGTAAGTCTTAAGCATTATACTATATCTTTCAACCGTCTAAACATGAAATAAAATGAATTCATGACATTTCAATTACATGTCTTACTTATAACACACCATAACAAGGTAATACTACTTTATTTAACTTGATAACTTTCAATTTCCATAATAAATACATCAATTGCCGATACTAATCGCATAGTTAAGTGTAGCAATGACCTAACTGAGCATCTTTTATTTTAAAACACACTCATGTTTCAAATTTTCAATAACCACATGGCATATTCCGTATACAAAATTCACAACCAATTATATAACACTTTTCTTTTGTCATTTTATTTGCTCACTATCATGGCATATTTATATATACATTTATAACACTAAGTATAATAGTACATACCTTGTAGCGGAAATAGCAAAGCCACTTTCAAAACTTAAGCTTTCTAGATTTATTTCATGGCTTTAATACTATATAAATAAATCGAAATTGGAACTCACCAGAATAAACCTGTTAAGCTTTAACCCGAATCACACACACCGGCATTAGGCCTGCTAGACTCAAGGTCTGAAGTTTAAACACCGGCATTTAGCCTGCTAGGCACTTAAGCCCGAAGTATATCACCGGCACGAAGCCTGCTAGGCACAAGGCCCGAAATATATCACCGGCACAAGGCCTGCTAGGCACAAGCCTGATATTTCAATATTTTCAACAATTGTACATTTAAACATATTAGCTCCATGCTTTCGACATTAAAATAAAATTTTTCCAACATGTATAATATACATAACCAAATATAAGCAATAACTATGATTTATTCATTCAAACTTTATCACCCAAATTCGAACATCAATTTAAATATAATACCGATTATAATAATTTAACTCATGAACATTACTCAAGTCGTACATCATTATTAACTCATGCACGTAAACCACATTCACATACCATATCAACTATACTAATTCACGTTACATTTCCAAACATAGTCAATCCAAGACATGAACATTTATATTCGGCTATCACCTACTAATTTACTCAAGTATAGTAAATAATATTATTGAACATATTGGTAATAATCTATTTAATGTACTTTAACTTAAGACTTACCTTCGAAGTCGATAGATTCGAAATTTCCGGCTATTCGTTTAGTTTAGCTTTTCCTCCTCCAAATTCTTTTCCTTTTGTTCTAGATCTAATTTGGTTCAAATTAAACTTATTTAGATACATTTCAATTCCATTTAATTCACAAATATTTGTAAATGCAAAATTTCTATTTTTACCCTCAACATTTACATAATTACATTTTAGTCTAATTCTTACAAAACACACAAAATATAGGAAATTTAAATTAACCCCCCCTTAAGGCCGAATACTCTCCATCCCCATACATATTACTATTAATCATTTACAAAATACAATAACATAATTAATCTCATATTGGCCGACTATGCAAAAATCCATTACCTTATTATCTATGGCCGTACATTAACTACATATATATACACAATGTATGTCCAAATATAATAGCTCAACAAATATCCTGTTTGTTTTTAATCCTATACTAACCTTTCTCCCATCTAGCACAACCAACAGAGATATTCTCATCTATGGCCGAATTTAAACATGCTCAATACTCAAAATTTTTATATGGTTTTGACAGTACTCAAAGTAATCAACTCCAATATGTAAAAATTTTACTAAAACAAAGCTCAAATACCTACCTGGCATTACATGCAATGACCGAATATGGGGGTTCAAGTTTTCTTCTTTTCTTTGAGATAAAATCGGTGAAGAAGATGGGGGAAAAAGGAGAGAGAATAGAATTAAAGCATGCTTCTTTTGTTTAATAAAATAACACATATATATTAGCATGCTTATAATATAATAACACTTTAGTTATAATATACTAACATAACTTTATTTTAAAAAAAATTACTAACATATAATTTGTAATTGGCGTGGCCCATTGCCGTCCTATATCATAGTTTATGGGCTAATTGCCCCTTTAGGACACCCACTTAAAAAGCCACAATCAAATTAGTACTTTTCACTTTAGCACTCAACCTTTACGCTTTTCTCGATTATATCCTTTTTATCAAATTAAGCAATTAAACGGTTAAATTTTTCTACAAAACTTTCACACATATTAATTCACATATAATAAACATAGAATATAATATCAAAATATTTCCCGGGCTCGGATTCGTCGTCCCGAAACCACCGTTCCGATTAGGGTCAATATTGGTCTGTTACACAGGTAGACCACCTAACACAATTTTAATTTTTGAAAATAGACTCATCATGCTTGATTCTCTAGTCTCCTAAAGTTTACATCATCAATGTACAATTATCAATGACTTAATCTAAAACATATCAATAAAAATCATAAATCAACGGAATTTTCATTCTAATCATAATATGAGAAAATTACTTAAAGACAAGATATCATTCAGGGATTTGAGAATAATGAAGAAAGTTAGGCATTTTCTCGAAATAAATATTCACCCCCACACTTAAGATGTACATTTCCCTCAATGTACAAAGATGTATGTGACATTTAAGAGAAAGGGAGAGGTGAAACTTCCTGAATTTGGATGGTTTCCTTGAGTTGGGAGTCCCGAAGCGTGGTGGCTGCTACCGAGCTCTGCGCTAGATGAAGAAATTGGGAGGCTCGTAGATAATTAGCCAGGAAATAATAATAATTCAAAATATACTAAATATATATAAAGACAAGAAAGATAAAGAGAAAGAAAATAGAAAGTAAAATAAAAATAAAGTAAAAGATGAATAGACCGAAGAGTCCTTATTGTTAGATGGTTCGCGAGGTGGGTGTGACTTCTAAGGCTGTATTGGGGTGGCGGTGGCCGAAGTGGCATGATTCCCAAGCAGCCTTTAGACCTTAAAACAAAGAAACTAAGATAAAATAAACTAATTTAAGCATAAGATAGTCAAAGAGAAGGAAAATAAAGAAAATGAGAAAATAAAAATAAAAGTTAAATGGTCTCAATGACCCTTGGCTTGTCGAGTGGATGAAGCGGCCGGCATGAACTTATGTAGATTGGTCTCCCACAAGGAGACTATGCTTAGGTCCTTCCGCTTCTTCGACATGGATGTGGTGTAGCTCAAGAGTTAGATGAAGGATTAAAGAGGAAAAGTATGGAAGGGGAGGGGTCTGAAGGGTGGGGTGAAGGAAAAGAGATGGGGGTAGGTGAGAAGAAGGAGGGGTGGGGGTGGGTTAAATAGAATTTTAGGGCCTGGTACTTTCCCATGCCCGTGTACCATGGGCGTGCCGAGTCACACGGTTTTCTCGCACGACCGTGGTGTGCGTCGTTCGTTTTCTCCATGCCTATGATCAGGTCACCACGCCCGTGTATGATCTAACAGTGTCGGCCACGGCCGCATCGCACGACCATGGCCTGGTAGTTGGAGTCCGTGACTCGAAGATATGATTCGTTCTGACTCGTACCGTCTCTGCCTTGTCAGTAAGGAGATTCGGTGCATCCACATGGCCACAGCCACGGCCGTGTGGCTTGAAAATCTGCACTTTTGGTTAGCTTATAATTAGATGCTGGAGTAGAAATAAAAAATATAAAAATAAAAATAAAGGAATATAAAAGTTAATAGAGTTAGTGCTCGGGTTGCCTCCCGAAAAGCGCTCGTTTATAGTCTTAAGCTGGACTTCCCTCTCATTTGCCTAATCATGGTGGTTTGAAAAGTTGAATATCTTCCCTCATGCTATCTGTCTTACTAACAGTATATAGTTCAAGTCAAGTAGCGTTTATTTTAAAAGTGTCAAAAATAGGATTACTTACCTCGGCTGTTCCGTATAGAAAAACATTGATCACCTTAAAAGGAATTTCTTTGTTTGTGTCGGGGTCAGGAGGAGATATTCGTGGGTCTGCTTTATCTAACAATACCTGATCTCCAATTTTGAACTTGTCTGTCTCGTAGAGTGGCTTTGGTTATGCTTCATGTATCTCTAGTTTTTCTTTGAGTTGCGTCTTCCACTCTTCTAGTTCATCGACCTGAATCCCTTGTTCCTCATGAGTTATTTCTTTGTTGGCACGGGGTCTAGGATCGAGTTCACTTGTGTTCATTTGTGGTGCTTCCTGAAAAGAAAGGTTAACCGACTGGTTATCAATAGAATTTACTCCCACCTTGATTATTCGATGTCCTAGCTGAATCGAGAGCTTGAAGAGTGACTGTCTTGTCACCTACACAGAGTATGAGTTCACCTGCGTCGACATCAATTTTAGTCCTGGCAGTTGCTAAGAATGGTCTTCCTAAAATTAGGGGGATCTTGTTGTCTTCATCCTTGTCTAAAACGACAAAGTCTACTGGGAATACGAATTTATCAATTTTAACGAGAACACCTTCAATTATACCCTTAGGAATTCTAACAGTTTTATCAGCTAATTGAATGCTCATCCTAGTTTGTTTTGGTTTCCCTAAACCTAGTTGTTTAAACAATTTATAAGGCATAACATTGATGCTCACCCCTAAATCAACTAATGCATTATTAATAGATAAACTACCAATTAAGCATGGAATCATAAAACTCCCTGGATCTTTTAGTTTTCGTGGTAGTCTATTTTGCAACATTGCCGAACACACTGCGTTCAGTTCCACATGTGATTCTTCGTCTATCTTCCACTTATTTGTCAATAGCTTCTTTAAAAATTTCCTAGAATCTGGCGTCTGCGAAAGAGCTTCAAAAAACGGTAAGTTAATATGTAATTTCTTTAAAAGTTTAAGAAACTTACCAAACTGTTCCTCTATGTTGTCCCTCTTCATTGCTTCGGGATATGGTATGCGAGGTTGGTATTCTTTGATTACCGGTTTTGGCTTATTATTTACCTCAACCTTACCTTCTTTTACCATGTTCTCTTGCCTGAAATTGGGCTCGTCTAACTCTTCGCAATCTTGAGCTGTTATGGCTTGAATTTGCTCCTTTGGGTTAGTCTCAGTGTTGGTTGTTAGGCTTCCTTGTGGTCTTTCAGAGATCAGCTTAGCAAGTTGCCCTAACTGATTCTCGATCCCTTGAATCAATGCTTGTTGGTTTTTAAGTGTTGTCTTAGTATTCTGGAAATGTGTTTCTGTGACTACTATGAATTTTGTCAGCATCTCCTCGAGGTTTGGCTTCTTTTCCTGTGGGTAGGGCCATTGTTGGAAGTTTTGGGATGGTTGTTGCCTTTGATTTCCTCGACCACCCCATGAGATCGGGGTGGTTCTTCCAACCTGGATTACAAGTATTACTATAAGGGTTATTGTTAGATCAGAAATTGTTACCCATATAGTTCATTTGTTCGCTTTCCATGCCCTGTCCGTAGGGTGGGTACTCAGGATTCACTATGCCTCCACTTGCGTCACACTGCATAACTGGATGTACCTGCGAAGAACCGTATAAACCATCAAATTTTTTATGTAACATCTCTACCTGATTTGATAGTAGGGTTACTGCGTCGAGGTTGAAAACTCCAGTTGCTTTGGCTAGCCTTGTCCTTGTAACTTGCCACTGATAGTTATTCAACGACATCTCCTTTATAAACTCGTAGGTTACTTTAGGAGTTTTGTTGTTCAGGGTTCCGTTAGCTGCTGAATCGATTAATTGCCTTGTTGAAGGGTTCACACCGTTGTAGAAAGTTTGGACATGTAGCCACAAAGGTAATCCGTGGTGTGGGCACCTCCTCAACAAGTCTTTGTATCTAAATCCATGCATCGTAAAGTGTCTCTAAATCCATCTGCACAAAAGAAGAGATATCATTCCTTAACTTGGCCGTTTTGGCCGGCGAAAAATATTTTAATAAAAATTTTTCAGTCATTTGATCCCATGTAGTGATTGTGAAACACCCCAAACCCAACCCACGAGCCTCGAACGAATCTGGCATGTTCCTTGAGTAAAACATTTCAAAAACTTGTTCGTCAATTTGGAAACTTTGGGTGGTTTTAAAGAAAAATCGATTTGTGTTGTGATTAAATTGAAAACGATGTCATTTTTTTGAAGTCTATATCTTGTTAAAATGTTATTTTCATACTTCAAAACTATAAGTTAAAAGAAATGCCAAGTTTTAAAGCGTAGCATTAAGTTGAAAATCGTTGGTGTTTAAGTGTCAACACATTTGAAATTATTTTAAAGAAAAGTTGTTTAACCTTTGGTTTGATATTAATCGTATCATAATAAAAATAAAACGCATGCATAAAACAGTTTAAAAGTAATGGCCTTACTACAACAAAGCAAAACCCGAAATAAATCCAAAACTTAATTTAAAAAAATCCAAAATAAGGAAAACTCTGAGCTGAGCATGGCCACCACTAAGTCCCTGCCGACCCGGTTCAATTACTGAGTGTCACCTGCAAAATGTTAGCCCACGAAGGGTGAGTCAAACAGACTCAGTGTATAACAACCAACACAAACTCCCAAACGATTTAGGCATATCAAATCATATATAACAATTATAAGCAATGATGCAAACCCAACCCTACCTAAATATCCATCCTCTACACATCACCCGTACCTGCCAGTTACACCGTGGGGATTACTAAATCGACCCTCCATCCACTACACACCATCGAAGGCAGTCGCTGCAGTCAACTGCACATCGCCCTTATAATCGTGGCATAGCCACCAGATAATAATGTGTGACATTAGTCACCAGATTCAGATTATGTGACATGAGTCACCAGATAATGTGGTAAAAACCACCAGATCACTTCCCCCTTTTCATATCACCCTTATGCCCATGCGTTATACAAATCATGCAGAAATCATAATATACCTTATTTCATATTCATAACAGATTCGCACATGTGTCACATTCAAATGTTCATAACATTATTAACACAGTAGTAACGGTTAACGTACCTGAATGCTCTGTACCCTTGAATGGTATCCTTAGCCACATTTTTAATACTTTCATTATCACATTCATAATATTACCACCATAAATCTATTAGAAGTTAGTGTAGGGCTACACACCTAGTACTAACGCTTTCACTGAATCCCGAAAATCTACGGAAACAGATTGTATTCCTTCCTATAGACCATAGTTAATAATCGGTCAACTTTTAACAGACAAAAAGAACTTTGGCCGAACATCAAAACTCCCTTACCTTGATTGTCTAAATCTCGAAATTATCCCCTTGTCCTTGGTGATGTCGAAATTCCTATAGGCACATGTTTAATCCGATTCTAACACCTAATGAACACCATAAATGGCCTTCGGCCTAAAATTACACTTTACTTACCTTAGATCTTGAAATCCCGAATGATCTCCTCCTTGTAGTCGACAACTACCAAATCCTGAATTCCTCCTTCAAAGTTTCGGCCAAAGTGCACTAATGGGATTAGTTCCTAGATTTCGGCTAAAAGAAATAAAAGAATGAAAACCGAATAACATTTGATCTTACCCCTAATGATGAAATCGACTGCACCCTTGCCAGACCCCACAGAGAGATTCAGCTATGTAGGTTAGATGTTGATCAATAGGTTTCGGCTTTGGGGTTTAATACTCAATCGGCTAGGAGTCACTTTGTATATTCGTCTTTTGATTTAAGGAAAAGGATTGAAGGGAGTTTCGACAAGAATGGAAAAAGAAGAAGAAGCTTTCGGCTTGACAAAATAAAAGGAGAAGAGAAGATTCACTTTCGGTTTTTAGTCCACAGAGAAAAAGAATTTCGGCAGAGGCACAATTGAAAAGAAAGAAAAGCAAATGGCCTCACTTCCCTCCATTTGGCCGAAAATACCACACCTAGACCCCTCCATTCGGCCAACTCTTCATCTCTTTACTCAATCCCTTGTTAATCTCCTATTTTATCTCTTCCTCACCTATTCAAAACAATTTAAATAAATCAACAATTATCTTCCTACCTTAGCCAAATTTTTAAAGGAATCTGACCACATCTAATGCTCATCTCCTTAATGTTTTAGTGCCGTCCAACTCCTCTCTAGCCGGACGCAAAAACAACTCCAACAGTGCTCCCCTTGCTGCTCAAACCTAGGCCCTTCTTGCACTGCCTGTGGCGTCACTTACCAAGGCCCTAAGTGGCGCCTTCTTGCCACTTTAACAAGCCCATTTTTAAGTCCAATTTCCCCTACGAATTCTCTTAAGGCCTATCATGCCCAACTCCACTTCAAGACTTAAAATACAATATTTTCTAAAGCATTCTCCTACACTCTAAGGTACTCAAAATCTATAAAACACATTAAAACACATATAGGCATACTAGCACATGCAATTAAGCAAAAATGCACAAGCCCTAAATCCCGGATATTACAGATTGACCCTCGTGGAATAGAATGCAACCACTGTTTGGCTTTATTTCTCAAAGAAAAGGGAAATAACCGAAGACGGATGGCATCATCAGAAACACCATTTATTTTGAAGGTATCACAGAATTCTAGAAATTTGCTAAGTGTGTATTAGGATCCTCTGCAAACCATCAAACTTAACAAACTATTGTATCATCTGTATAGTGTTATGTTTCAGTTCAAAATTATTTGCAGCAATAGTAGGCTTAACAATACTTGGCTCAGTTCCTGTTAAACTAGGTTTAGCATAATCATACATAGTTCAAGGAGCATGATTTTCGGCCATCTCTGGAGGTAGCGGAATATTCTCATCCATCTCTTTGGTGGTATTGATTTCGGCTTCTTGCTCTTCTTCTATGTAGTTTAAGCTTCGCCTTATTTCTCTACTATTTCTACGAATTGTACCTTCAATATCACTCTCGTAAAGTAGGGGTCCTGTCAGTTTTTTTCTAGTCATAAGCTAGAGGTACCTGAAAGGAACAAAAGGAAATAAATTAGCAAAAAAAAAAAACTAAGAAATAAAAGTAAATTGCAAAAAAAAACAAGAAAAAAATAAAAATGGCTAAAGTAATAAAAATTGAGCTTTCTTAATATTTCAAATCCCCGGCAACGGCGCCAAAAACTTGATCGTTGTTTTATGCGATGTCAAAGTCTTAAAATTTATAAAAAGAATGATCAAACCTGGAAACTAACTATGACAATGATTTGAGGCAAGCACACCTATCGAACAGTAGTATAGTTAAGGCAAGACCGGATTGTCGAACCCAAAGGAACCAAAAGTACTAATACTAACTTTCTTTTTATTATTTAGCCTAAGAATTAAAAGAATTTTTATCTAATCTAAAATTAACTAACAACTAAGCTAAAGACTCTAAGACAAAGAAGAATGAAATTTGGGAAGAATACTTTGGGAAAAACTAATTGATAAAAACAATACCCAAGGAAGAATCCACCTAGACTTCACTTGTTATCTAACTCTAAACCAGATGATTTATCCATTTGACTTAATCCGTAGGATTCCCTAAGTTATATTAATCCCTTTCTCGAGGAGACTAACGTCTAACCCTAGGTTGATTAATAGAAATCTCTTTCTAATTAAAAACCCTTAGAATTGCATTAACTCGATCTATGGACTCCCATATTAGGTTTGACCCTAATCTAGCAGATTTTTGTCACCCTATCTCTAGGCGCGCGAGCATCTCCGCTTAACTATGCTAGATCTACTCTTAGGTAGGGACTTTTGCTCTTCCACCTAAGCACATCACAATTGAATTAATATCCCGGAAATATCAACATAAGAATTAAGAACATATAATTAAGAACAAGTCAAATATTTATCATATAGTTCAGCAAACGATAACAAGATTCATCTTAGGTTTCATCCCTCTCAGGTATCTGAGGGTTTAGTTCATAACAATAAGAGAAAACATCTCAAAAGAAAAGATAAAACAAAACACCCCCTGAAGGAATTGAAGGAGAGATCCTCCGTCTTGAGTATGATTCTGGCTTCTTGAGATGAATCAACTGGCTTTCTTCAAGTAAATCCCCACAAATTTGCCCTCTTTGGCCTAGCTGGACACCCCCTGACTAAAGCCTTTGGTTCCCCTCTTTTAGGTCATACTTAGGGTGTTTATATAGTCTTCTGAATGTGTTTCTTCGCCTCTAAGTATCCTAATCCGAGTGAAATTTCTCTTTGTCACGGCAGGGACACGCCCATGGCACACGCCCATGTGAATCGTGGCCAGGCAGTGTTCGAGGCTGTTGAATGAGGCACGACCGTGTGGTCTTGGGCCCAGGCTGTGTTGATTTTGTGATATGGCCCATTTACTCCGTTTTGGGCCCGTTTGTCGTTCTTTTCATCCTCTGGTGCTCTTCTGAGTATAAAACATGAAAACAAAGGATTAAGAGCACCAAATTACACAATTCAAGGCTTAAATCATCCCAAAGCATGCTAAATGTGGGATTAAAATATGTTACTATTACGGTTTATCAACATCAAAAACCATAATTTTTGCGAGATCTTGAGCCTTTTAGAGCATAAGTTTTTCTTGCTCACTTTTTTATTGTTTATGAGTGTGTCAATATTGATTTGTTATTCTAGAACTTGCTTCGGTTATGCATGTCAAGACCACACTTTTGATTTGATATACTGAGATGATAAAGGCACCTAGGATTTAACCCACTTACTTCCCAAAAGGCCTACCTTCGTAATTAACCCCTAGTGAACCCCTTTGATCCTAATAAACCATTCATTGATTTACCCTTAATATTAACCTAAGACTTGCTCTTTTTGATTCATTAAGAATTTTTCCTATTGTATTAACCTTTTTATCGAGGTTTGATTTGAGAAGTTGTCTAACTATGTTTTCCATTTCAGTTGTTAAATTCTTATTATTGTACTTGATTTGTTCTTAAAAAAGTTGAAAGTATATCCATTATTAGTTCTATGTTTTTATGAGCTTAAACAGTAATTCTCACATCTTTAGAAGAAGATCGTATTATTAATGTAATTAGTCATTATTAGTCTATTTTTGTAGTTAGGTAATTTGTCAATTCGATCTTGATTCTAACCTCCTCTTTCAACCTGTGACCACGCCCCCTAACCAAGCCACGTTACAACCACTTTTAAAGACCTTTTGATCGATGTATCATCTCAATTTATAGTGGTGGAGATTTGATTTTCATGCAAGCCTATGGTAATAACTTTTCATGTTGACTATTGAGTGCTTAAATTTATTGTCCCTTAAACGCTTCGAGTGATTTGAGTGAATCCTTAGTGAGGATGTTAACTCTATGATATTTTGAATCAAAAGTGATTACTTAGATAAAGGGGGAATACCTATGTTTTCATGAATAAAATGCACAACTCGGATTGTTTGAAACTTTGATATTCTTTTAATTGAACTCTCAATGTATGATTACCTATGGATTATTTCGAAACATTATTGATAGGAGTTATAAGTTGAGAAGAATGAATTTTAATTGTGAGTTGAGGATTTTGCTTGAAGACAAGCAAATGCTTAAGTGTGGGGGTATTTGATAAACCGTAATATATACATATTTTAATCCCACGTTTGACATACTTTTGGATGATTTATCCCTTAATTTGATAAATTCGATGCTCCTAATCTCCTAATTTCATATTTTTATACTTAGGAGAGCATAGGAGGATGAAAAGAACGAGAAACATGCCAAAAATGGAGAAAATGGGCCACAGTAAGAAATCAACACGGCCTAGAGTTCACCACACGGCCGTGCCACTTTAGCAGACTCGAACATAGCCCTGGGCTCGATTCACACGAACGTTTCACACGGGCATGTCCTTGCCATGACCCGTTTTAATTCCACTCGGAATAGGATACTTGTGGGCCAAGTAAGGCATCCCGAAAGCTTATATAAACACCTTAGACGACAACCTAAAAAGGGAGTTCGACAGAAGGCTTCTGTCAGGGCTTTCGATAGGCGAGCGAAGCCAAAGAGGGCTGAATATAGGGAATTTCCCGAAGAAAGCCAGTTGATCCATCTCAGAAGCTGGAATCATGCTCAAGACTGAGGATTTTCCCTTCAATTTCTTTAAGGGGTTTTAGGGTTTTTGTAACGCCCCGAATTTGGGTCTAGTAGAATTGGGCCCATTGGGCCTTAGGCATGGCAGCTTTTAGAATTTTTGAGAACATGAGAACGGCGTTAATGCAAGTTGTACCTATTAGGTGAGTGATTTTGGAAGGTTAGGGGGCTTCTATGAAGTCCCGGGATCAAACTTGGGCTTTAGGAAAATTTTGGTTTTAGGTGAATAAAACCCTGGGAGTTAGTAAGTAGGCTTTAAGAATAAAATGTGGAGAAAAATGACACAAAAGGAGTTATGGTCTAGTGGCAAGTGACGCCACTTAGGGAGCAAGGGAATGACGCCACAAGGAAGCAAGGGGTCCAAGGTTTAAGTCCTGGCGCTTGCATTTTGATTTTATTTTTAAGTGAACTTAAACTTTGGCCCACAGACTTATATTTAGTTGCACATGATTTTTGACACAAGAAGAGCTTGTGGCCAAATGGTTAGCGGTGTGGATTATGTTATAGGGGGCCTGGGTTCGAATCTTATGACAAGCAAGGGAGTATTTATTTTGCGGATTGGACGGCTAGAGTTTGTGTTGGATTTAAACTCTACTGAAGGGGGGATCCTACATCGGAAAGCTAGCAAAAGGGAAGGTGAGAAGCTGGCTATATATAGAGCTGTCTAAGAGGAGAGGAAGCATACCTGGTTGGCATTGGGCATAGGAGCATTCGGAGTGCGAATTAGCTTCAGATTCCTATCAGGTGTGTATTTCGCCCTACTCTAACTGTAGAGCGGCAAGTGCCAAAATGTCAGTCACACGGCAATAGTAGCCACACTAGTGTGCGAGTGCCAAAATGTCGATCACACGCCAATATGGGCGTAAGATGGTTGAGGCCACCATGAGCATTCTCATGGGCTTAGGTCGTTTTGGGGGCCAAATGGACTGGAACAGGCCGAGTGGGCCCAATGGGCCTGTGGGCCTTACGCGAGTAAATTTTATGGATGGATAGGAAATAACGAGCCGACCATGGCGATCACATGGCCAAAGGCAATTTTGGGCTGAATGGGCCTCACGAGTGTGTGGGCCCATTTGGGCCGAATAATGGGCATTGGGCCCATTGACACTATCTTGGCCATATAGGTTATCTGAGTCGTTTGAAACGACTGTAGACCCTCTGAAGGGTCATCAAAATTTCTGAAATACCCCTGGAGGGTAAAATGACCTAAATACCCCTAGAGGGGGTAAAATGACCGAAATATCCCTGGAGGGTAAATTGACCGAAATACCCTCATAGGGTAAATTGACCGTTATGCCCCTAAAAGGAAAAATGACCAAAATGCCCCTACATCTTATATGATTTTTATTGTATGCTATTTGTAGTATGTCTGCATTCATGTGATATTATGCTGCATAGGGATGGGATTATTGATTGGAAGAAGTGTATGATTTGTTAGGGTCGCATGGTCGTTTGACGACTATGGATCTTCTGATGGCTTTAAGCTGATTATGTGATTGGCAGCTCTACTCCAACATTTGTTAGTGTCGCAACCAGTGCTACATAAGGAGTGTAGGGATGGGTGGGTCGATTAAATCCCTACAGGAGTGCAGAGTTGGACAAGAGACAGAGTGCAGGGTTGGTATGGGCATTAATGGATTGCATACACTTGTTCTGTTATTGAGATGGGCTTAGGCCCAGATAGATGTGGCTGTGATAATTGATATGGGCTAAGACCCAACTGAGGCTATTATGGGCTAAGGCCCAAATGCCACCGTTACTATATTGGGCTAAGGCCCAACTGAGGCTATTATGGGCTAAGGCCCAAACGCCACTGTTATTGTATTGGGCTTAGGCCCGGATTGATGTGATACATGTTTTATGATCGATGAGGTTTGTACATACTGAGTTTTCGTAAACTCAGCCCCCTTTTTTGAACTTTTTTCAGGTAATCCTCAATAGGCGGTTCGACGTACTGGAGGACTCGGAGGTGGCCACACTACAATCAGCTTTAAATGTTAGTATTTTATTTTACCTTAAACTGAATTCTTATTGGGTTGTAATAAGGCCTCTTTTAATTTCGGGTTTTTAATTTGGGATTTTTAGTTATTATGTTTCCTACCTGTTAAAAGTAGATCGCGATTTTCCAAAACATTAACTTGTAATGACCCGAATTTGGGCCTAGTAGAATTTGGCCCATTGGGCCTTGGGCATGAAAGCATTTAAAATTTCCGTTAACAAGAGAATGGAACTAATGCAAGTTGGACCTATTAGGAGAGTGATTTTGATAGGTTAGGAGGCTTCTATGAAGTCCCGGGGTCAAACTTGGGCTTTAGGAAAATTTTGGTTTTAGGTGAATAAAACCCTAGGAGTTAGTAGGTAGGCTTTAAGAATAAAATGTGGAGAAAAATGACAAAGAGAGCTTGTGGTGTAGTGGCAAAGTGACGCCATAGGAAAGCAAGGAGATCCAAGGTTCTAGTCGTGGTACTTGCGTTTCTTTTAGATTATTTTCTTTAAATAGAATTAGACTTTGGCTATAGGCTTATCTTTTGTGGTGCATGTTTTAAGACACAAATGGCCTCATGGTAGAATGGTGGTGGTGTCAGTATGATAGCAAGGTGGGAGAGTGTTCGAATCCCAGAAGTAGCATATGAGAGTTTTTATTTTATACTTGGGAAGTGGAAGAAGTAGAGTGGTGATGGAACTCTACAAGATGGATGGAGACTCAGTCAAATGTTTCAAATGGAAGGAGGAGAGTGATTGGGGGAGCAAAATGGGGAGTGAATCATGGGATATGGTGGAGTGGAAGAGTTTGGCCGAAAATGGGAGGTGCATGGGGGAATTTCAGTCAAAAGAAGAAAAGGAGGAGAAAGGGGTCATTTTTGGTAAGCATATTCGGTCTTGTGTGTTAGGGGTGCCATTTTTCCTCAAGTGTTCTCTAAGAGATTTTTGTACCTTTTTCATTATTTGACTATAGTATTTCGGGAAGTCGGGCTTCAATTTTCTTTGCCGAAATTCCAAGTTGCTATTCGTTTTCTTCTTAGTTCGTCAAACACTATTCTTTTCACTTATAGACGCCTAAGCATCTATTGCCGAATTTTGGTTCTAACCCTTTTCTTCCAAAGCCGAAACCTCTCTTCTTCTCCATTGCTTTTCTATTATTTTCTCCTTCGACCGAATCTTCTCTTTTCTTCCATTTGAAGTGGTTCCTCATTTCATTGCTTTAGCCGAATCTACCTTATTATTCGGCTCTTCTAGGATCAAGATCTATTGTTTGTACGGATCAAGTCTACCCTTTTCTCTGCTCACTGAACGTTCGTGTTCGGGAAGTATTTGGTAAGTGCTGAAACCCTTTAAGGGGGATCAAGTGCTGAATCTATTCTCCCTTAGTACTCCATCTGTTGTTCACTGTTTGGACGAGCTGAAATTAATCTTTTCCTATTCTTGTCTAAGGCCGAATTTGAGTTCTCTTCTCCATCTTGGGTCTCGTTTAGTTCATCATGGAGGCAGGCAATAACCGATCTAAGGGGGGATCAGGAAGGGTGCCTTTTCGGAGTGGACCCGTAGCCTCTGCTCCCAAGTTTAAGCGGCGTAGGGTGTCAGCGGTTCGGGATTTTCCGCCGGGTTGTGGAAGGGCATTGGCATCTGAGTTAACTAGGCAAATCATAGTTAGTGAAGGCAAGTGATGGTAAACTCACCATTAGGTTTGATTAAAGATCTTCTTATTTTGTTGTTAATAGAATTAATGGTGCATTATGTTTGGTATAGGTGATGATGGCCGTGATTGTATAGTACTTTACGTGATCAGGTGTGTAATCTCACACTCTTTCGATAAGTGTTTGCAATATTCTGTGTAACGGTGAAAAGCCGAAAAGCCGGCAACTATGACCACTCAAGCGTGCGAGCGCTCGTGGTGGTAAATAGAGATGTAAATCATGATGCTGAGTCGTGGAGAGTTTCACAAACACTCTTGCGATACCGAGGCTGTAACGGGCCTAACCGGGCTGAAACAGGCTTAACGGGCCCAATGGGCTATCCGGCCCACATGGGTAAAATTGTTAGAAAACTGTCCCAGGGTAAGTACGGTGGAGTAATTTGGAAAGTCGAGAGTGAAATCGTGTGAAATGGGCCACACGAGCGTGTGGGCCCGTTTGGGTCTAAAATGGATTTTTGTGTCCAATAGCTCCATAGAGACCCAAAAAGGGTCCCATGTCGTTCGAGGCGATAGTAGGCTGTCAGAGAGGCCGTTAAGTGCAAAATTACTGAAACACCCTAAAAGGGTAAATTACTGAAATACCCCCGGAGGGTAAATGACCATTATGCCCCAATGGTAGGTTTAGTAATATGTTTGATATATGAGCACATGATTGACTATTAGTTGTTATTCTGCATACACAAATTATTATGTCATGATATATTGCATTGGATCGGGATATTGATGATCGGGGAAGTGTATTTCGGTGGCTCTGCCACATATTTCGGTGGCTTTGCCACATATTTCATATTTCGGTGGCTCTGCCACATTTTCAGTGGCGCTGCCATAATTTCAGCGATGAGCAGCGTGACTGCCATCGAGGTGTGTAGCGGATGGAGGGTTGATTGTAGAAATCCCCACAGGTGTGTTTTGGCTGGTATGTGTGGTGTGTAGTGGATGGATTACTAGGCTGGGCTGGGTTGCATTGCATGCATTATCTGTATAACTATGCTGAAAGGGCTAAGGCCCAGTTCGTTTCTGTAAGGGCTAAGGCCCAGTTTGTATATGAATAGGCTCGGGCCCAGTTAGTATCCGATTGGGGAATTACACACTGAGTTCTCATAACTCACCCCCTCTGCTTAATCTTGCAGGTGATCCCCAGCACTGCGGATTTGGAGCCGAGACGGACTCTGTGGTGGCCATACATCGTTACTTTAGTAAATTCCGTTTTACTTTACTTTAAATTTTATTTTAAATTGGGTTTATGTTATGTAATAAGGCCTTTGGGATTTATTTTGGTTTTAGTTTTTAATTCAGTTATTATTCATTATTAAATGTACAACACGGGATTTTTCTAAAATATTAATAACTGTTTTCCCAAAATGTTAACGAACAATTACAACCTATAAACTTTGGCTTCTCTTAAACTTCGGAAACAGTTTTCAAAATATCACCTTTCCAAAAATTCAATGAATCTAAATTCTGTTTTAAACAAGTTTTTGGAAATCATAATAGCAATAATAATATCACTAGTAACAATAGCAACGTTATTTTTACTTTTGAAAGTCATAAAAGCAAATGCTAACTTTTACAAGCAACAAAACTCAAAGTTTTTAGCAAACGTGAAAACTCTTTAACAACCATTCCATGTGACATGCCAAATCTAGTCGTAACGTATAGGCCGAGTTTGGGGTGTTACATAACTGTTTTTAAAACACTACACTTTCACGACTTAATCTTTAAACATCACGTTTTTGCAAATCATCTGTTTTAAATTAAGCTTCCGCAACAAATAAGGTTTTGAAGGTAATTGCTTTTTAATAAACCTCGAACAAAAAAAAAACTGACGTAACTGGGATTTTACTGAAGCTTTTAATTAAGAAGGGTTTTCAATGAAAACATGGTTTTCAAAAACACTTCAATGTGGCACGCCGGATTCGGGCCTAACTTTTTGGCCGGGTTTGGGATGTTACATTTATCTATGACATGAATCAAGAAAAATTTCTCCTATTGCTTTGCTAATTGCATGATACTGATCAGTCATTATAGTCTTTGGTGGCTGATTACCCATGGATTGCAAGAAAGACTTGAACAACCATGCAAAGGAAGCAGTAGTCTCATCTAAGAAAATGCACACCCAAACATTATTGTTTGTCGATGATGATTAATACCCACAAAGGGAGCATATATCAAAACCCACAACATCTCTGAAGCAGAAATAATCAATTCTTGATCTACCATCTTTCCAAAAAAAGTTTTTCATTCGATTTTCTTGATCCAGATGAACTATGTAAAAAACATTGGATCTTCACTTTCTTTAACTAAGAAATGGTTAAGTACACTTTGACCATCTACGACTCCAATCATCATTATCTTTTATTTGTTAATGTAATTATAAAAATCTCGTTTTGTAAACCTAACATTTTTAGTTCCACAAACTTCATTTGATATCAGGAGTAAACATATGTAGGACGTATACCAGCACTAACCATTGAATTAATGACATTAGCTTTAGCTATTGGAACTGATCGAGCTAACTTAAGTAGATGTCTTTTTGAAGGAGTTGCTAACTCATAATTATGCTAAAAAGTAAAACGAGCAACTTTCCATTGGTCATCTTGTACTGTAAAGTGAATCATTGCCGAACATCCAGTTATTGTTTCCAATTTGTTATGTTATTTTTGTATCCACAACATCTTCAAATTCTTTGAAACAATAAAAGTCTTTAGTGCAAATAATCTTCGAGCCAGAAAGATATCTATTCTTCCCTTTTCGAACACTAAAACCAATGCAATGGCCATAATCTGTATACAAATTATAAGTTTCATCTTCACTATTCACCGCAAGTCCTTTCAAATTAGCATTATCAATTTCTATCATTTCTATGTAAGTAAAACTTTGAGAATTTTCCTTATCCATGTCATGAAACATATATGCATCAAATTAATCATATAATTATATAGAACAATTAAAAAATCTAAAAAAATTCAAATTACTCAAATCAATAGCGAGCCTGGATGATGCAGTAAGGAGAATTCATAAAAAACTTTCTCATCCACCTAGATATTGTGCAAAATTATAAAAAGTAAAAAAATAAAGACAATTAAAACAAAAATTCTCGTTCATCTCAAACCCGAAAAAGACCTTACATTTTCTTTTTGTTCTTTCACTTTCTAATCAACCAAACAAAAACTAAAGTTTCGATCTCATGATCCAAACACCCAATTCCTAAATAAAACCATTCGATCAAAGTTTCCTTATTAATCAAATAAAGTAATCACATGGTCTAATTAATGGTCCTCATATGCTGAACTTAGCAATTCCTCTCCACTCATGTAGTTGGCATGATCATCCAAATCAATAGGTCTTTTATAAGGTTGTAATAGGGCTAGGCTTATGGTAGGGACAAAGAGAAGTGAATTTTTAGGTTCAGTAATTAATGGAGCTCGAAATTAACTATTATTTCGACAAAGGCAAGCGCACCTATCGAACAGTAGTGGTGAGTCCGGAATATCGTATCCTCAAGGACCAAGAGTACTAGTATTAACTATCTTTTTATTATCTAGCCTAAAAATTAAGGGGATTTATTTTTAATCTAAAATTAACTAACTAATTTAACTAACTATGAACTCGACAGAGAGTAAATTGGGAAAATACTTTTGGACAACTTTATATGAGATAGGCAATACCTAAGGAAGAATCCACCTAGACTTCACTTATTACTTTTGATTCATGCGATTTATTCACTTGGCTTAATCGATAGAAATCCCTAAATTATATTAATACCTCTTTCGAGGCTACTAACAACTGACTCTAGGTTGATTAATTGAAATCTCTTTCTAATTAAAACCCCTATTGTCGCATTAACTCGATCTATGGATTCCCTTATTAGGTTTGACCCTAATCCGGTAGATTTTCGTCGCCCTATTTCTAGGGTTGCAATCAACTCCGCTTAATTGTGTTGATCAACTCTTAGACAGGGACTTTTGCTCCACCGAATAAGCACATTCAACTTGAATCAATAACCTGAATTATCAAACAAGAATAAGAACTCAAAATTAAGAATAAGCACAAGTATTTATCTCATAAATCAAATAATAATAAGATCTATCTTAGGTTTCATCCCCTCAGGTATTTGAGGGATTTAGTTCATACTAAATGAGGGAAACATCATAAAAGAGGAAAAACAACAAAACATAAGAAAACCCAAAAACTTCTAAAGAACTTGATGGGAGATCTTTAGTCTTGATGGAGATCCTTCTCCTAAGCTATTCCCGACGGCTATCTTGGAGTATTTTCTCCTTCTACTCGGCATCTATTCGACGTCCTGTCGAACTCTCTTCGACCTTTAGTCGACGTCCCCTTTTAGATTGCCTCCTAGGGTGTTTATATAGGCTTCGAGATGCCTTACTTGGCCCACAAGTATCCTATTCTAATTGAAATTCATCCTAGTTTCGGCAGGGACATGCCCGTGGTCGATAGCCCAGGCCGTGTTCGATCCAACTTGCCACACACGGCCGTGTGGGTTTGCTCGTGTGTGGTGGTCCAGGCCTTGTAGGCCCATTTTGTCCCGTTTCTCGTTCTTTTTGACTCCCTAAGCTCTCATGAGTATAAAACATGAAATTAAGAGATTAGGAGCATTGAATTCATCAAATTCAATGGAAAATCATCCAAAAGTAAACCAAGCATGGGGTTAAAATATGTGTAAATTATGTTTTATCAATAATCTTAACCCTAATTTTTCCTTGGATCTTTTGAGGTACATCCTTCCTACTGATGGGTTCTTCACCCCCCAAACTTAATTTTGAAGCATATGCTCAATATTTCTCAATACTTTGAGTATCTAATTTTTCTCTTTTTGCTTGACATTTAAATAGAGCTCATTTTTAACATTCGAATAACATGTACATCTTTTTGAATTTTTCCTCGATCTTTGCTCACCAAGACAACTATAGTTAAGATAGGTGCAAAAATAAGATAAAATTTTAAAAAGATGGTAGCATGGCTTATGATGTAGGTAACTAGCAAAAAAATAGGATTTAAGGTTCAAATTAAGGTTTCAGGGGTCAATTTCATATGGTAGGCTTGAAAGGCTCCAACAATCCAAAGAAAATGTGCCTAAATCATGTTCAGATTCTTATGCCTCCTAGGATTTCTCCTCAAGAAAGTTACTAAGTCAATTCTAAGGACCTAAACCTTCATGCATGTCTATTTCAAAAGAAGTTCAATTTTCATGGAAAAAGGCTGCATAAGACCTAAGAACATACAAACATTCCATAACTCAAGGTAACATAAAAAAACTCAAATAAAATCAGAAATCATGCTTGCATTTGAGCTAACTTATGAACAAAAATTTTCTCTGAACATCATTTTATTTCAACATACTCATGTGAAAGCATTGAAACATACTCAAAAAAAATTAAAATTCATGCTAATATTGCCCTACCTCCACCTTAAAAAGAAGCAATATCCTCATTGTGTAAGTAAAGTAATGAATGAGAACTGAACACCAGGTAGGATAGCAAGAAAGAGAGGTGAGTCATGAAGATTGCTTAAGTACCAAGTGTTTCTCAACAATCCAATCCTAGACATGTTCATTCACATTACCACATTTCATTGCTTTTTATTAGAAAATAAGCATTGAGCTTATTTTATTCATGTACGTAATTTTTATTGTGTGAAAGTAAAATACTAACTATGAAAAATATAAATGCCTAAAAATAAATAGATGCTAAGAAAAAGAAATTTTACCCCTTTTATTCGCGTCATCCTCCAAGTCTTTTTTTCTTTTCCCTTCCTTGTCCCACGTGATCCCACAATCTCTTCTTACCATGTTTCATAGATATGATCTGGGAACTCAGGAACAAAAGTGTTAGAGATAATCTTAAAAGTATTTCATATGGAATCATCCCTAATTTTTGCATATCTCCAGTAAGCTTATTATTGGTTGTGCATGAATTTCCACATATCCATCATAGTTGAAAATTCTGATTTATTCATATCATTTGATGAGGTGGGTATTGGAATAGCCAACTCAAGATTAACACTTGGCTCAACTGGTTCAGTAACATTTGGTTCCACCCTTGGTTCAGGGCTATTTGGTTCCTCTTCAGTTTCTACTTCTTCTGTCTGATCTATTGAGTCAGTTCCTGTTCAGATTTGGTTGATGACTTATTAGATTCTGGTTCAACTTGGTTCTATAATTCAAAATTCTCCACTAACCTTTCAAGGTCTTGCCTTTTTATGCAACCTTGAACATAACGATCCTTCAGGTTTGTTTTTGATCTTAATTAGGCCCTTAAGAGAAGTGAAGTAATCAATGATGGAAAGTAGGCACTTCCTGCCTTTTTTCAAGCACAATACTAGATCTCTTTGAGAATAATTCTCCCAACATTGATAGACCTTTCTGTCATAATTACATATAATAAAAGAATTCGTTCCATTGAGATGGTAGAACTATGTGTGATATGCATGAAGCTAGATTGAATAAAGTATAACCATACCTTAGCCACTGGATTTAAATATTCCCTTCGGCAAGAATGACTACCATACTTTCTTATAATCCATTAGGATCCCAGATATATAACCACATTAAGTACTTGTTGAAGAAAATCCCAATTAATTTTTGTCATCATGGCAGAGTACTCATCTTCTTCAACATCAGGTAAGTTAAACAAATCATTAATGGGCTTAGAAGTAAGGGGTACCATCTTTTTATGAACAAGAACTTCATTAGCATTTGGTGTGGTTAAATTGGCATAAAACTCTCACACTAAATCCTTAGTAGGTATTGACCATGCATCATAGAATTGATTCCAATTTAAAGCATTAATCGTCTTTCGAATCGACAAAAGCATGACCATCTTGTCATTTCTCTCATAATTGATACTTTTTTTTCTGGCATCATGGGTTGATAATCAAATCTTTCTCTTGCTTCCTTATCTTGAATTGTAATTGGATTCTCGGCAGAAGTCTTTGAGGATCTAGTTCTTTTGTGAGACATGGTATTTTTCACGAAAAATAGGCAGAATTTTGGCAAAGGGATATGGTAAAAGAATTTGTGACGGTGATACTGTTGCTCCCACAAAAGACTTGCGGCAGCAAAAAGGGCTTGCAGCAAAGGAAGAAAATTAAGGAGAGGCTTTTGGGACTTGAGGCTGACGGCTAAGGAAAGAAAATTAGGGTGAAAGCTAATTATTTAGGTGTTTTGAATTTTATGAAGTTGTGAAGGGGTTTATATAGTGATGTATTGGGGCAAATTTGTAGCAAAAATTTAGCTACAAGGAAATACTTGGGCGACAAGCATGGAGGGAAATATATGTGGCGACAAAATTAGGGTTTTGGGGAACCCTTTAGATGACAATTGCATGGGTAAATTTCTTGGTCTCAAGCCTAAATTGCAATTATTTTGTTGCATTAAAAATTAAAATGAACTCGAAAAATAATATAGTTAGTACTTGGGCCAATTTGACCATCTTATTAAGCATAAAAAAAGAAATAAAAATTAAAAATTTCTTTTGGCTTACTTAGAAAATTTCTTCTCGGAAGATTAAATTGAATTAATATCCCAGCAAAGGTTGGAGGGGTCACAAATGGTCCCTTTCAAGTTCCAATCTCTTTAGACATATTTAATTTAATGTATTAATTCAAGAAAATAATTTCGAAGTATGTCATTTATTAAAAACAAAAATATGAAAAATCAAGGGTCTATTAAATTGAATAAGGTTTCAGTTCGCTCAATTTCACCATCCCATTAGTGTTTGAGACATTGACCATTATACCTCCATTGTTGTCGTACAATTCTTGTAACATCCTTAAATCGGGGCTCTTTCATTTTAAATGTTTGCATGTGAATGGCATGAATGTGATGTTAGTTAGGGTGTCTTAGGGTCTAGGCATGAGCCAGGGGTAGGCCCGAGTCATAGCAAAAATTTTATTTTTGGGTACTTGGTAGGGGGAACTGAGGGAGCTAGGTGTTAAGGGTGTTTTATAACAAGTGTTGGCACAAGAAATCAAGTGGTAAAGTGGCAGGGGAGGCGCCACTTAAGGCATGGAAGTGACGCCTCATGCAGGGGGAAGGAGCCTTGGTTCAAGCGGCAGGAATCCCTCTTTGTGTATTTCCTTTTTGACGCCAGGATAAGGGAAGAGGTGTGCTCAGGGTGGACTCTGATGGATGAGGATGGAAGTGGTCAACAGATCTGGATGAGAGGATGAGAGAAAAGTTAGGAGTTTGAAGCATTCAAACTCGTTTGAATTTGTGATCAAGAGAAAAAAAAAGGAGGAGGATAGGGGGACGGCTTAAGGGGTGGTCTTAGCCGAATTTCTGAAGTGAATGAAGGGAAGGGAACTTTCGGTTTTGGCTCTTGGTGGGGGGTGCCGAAATTGAGTTGGGTTTGAGTAGTATTTTCGGCATTTAGGTGAGCTTATTCGTTGGTTCAGTTTCTTTCTCCCAACCTCTCTTTTGCCGAAACCACATTTGGTTCTTTATTTCCTTTTCTTCTTTTTGTGAAGTCGAATACCTCTTTGAGCATATTTCTTTCTCCCATAGCCGAATCCATCTAGCACCTTTGTGTTTTTCTTTCTTTCTTTCATTCGGTCTAGTAGGTGGCGAAATCTCATACTTTTTCATCTCTTCTTCTTCTTTTCTTTTATCTCAAAACCGAAAACCCCCTAACCCCCTTATCATCTTCAACCTTTGCACAAAGAGCCAAATATTCCTTGTCTACATTCTCCTTTCTCTATATGCGTTTCCTCTTAATATTCTCTGGTGCCGAAATCTATTTCTCTCCTTTGGTTCTCAAAGTCGAAGACTTAATCCATAATCAGGTAAGATCGTACTGTTTTCTTTTTCTTCCCATTTGTTCTTGTGGCCGAATCTTTCTAGCGTTCACATCTCTCTATTTCTTTTCTCTACATCGATTTCTATGGTAAGAAAAGCTGAGATTGGGCATTTGTTTTGTGCAGTTCTTATTCTTCCGGTAGGCCGAGTTCTTTTAACATTCATAATCGTTTCCTTCGGGTTTTGTGACAGCAGTTTGTCGCCATCTAATCCCCATCATTCTCAATCGGTTTTGCTAGTATTGGGGTAGGTGTTTCTGCCTCTTAATTATCTCTTATTGCGCTAAGTGCCGAAGGCAGTGATTCGGAGTTATTTGATGCTTGGCCGAATGCAGGGGGTGTGGTGACGCTATCTTGTGGAGACTTCTGGGATTCGTCGATTGTGAGTCACGCTTAGAAGCTCAGGTTCTTGCCGATTTAGGTAAGGGATCTAACTTCGGGTTCTAGTTCTTTATGTTATGGTTCACTACTTTAACCCGATTTAGTGATAAGGTGTGTTATGGATTCAAAGGCTAATCAAGCGTTAGGTGGGGTTAGATCTGAGACCCCAGCCCCTAAGTTCAAGAGGAGAGCTGTCTCTGTGGTTCGCGATTGGCCACCTGGGTGTGGACCAGCTTCTGAACAGGAGAGTAGACAGATAGAGGTGGTGTCGACTAGCGACAGCGTTGACGTAAAAAGCGTAGTCTTGCGAGTAATCAGGTGTGTAACTCTTACACATTTCATATGCGATATGTTTATGTTCTGCATGATATCAAAAGCCGGATTAACTGTAGAACTTGATATGGTTACCCTTGTGGGTAAAAGCGAGGACTCCGGGTAAGTCCATTTAAATGGTTAATGCTATTACCTTTGTTTAATTAGTGAATGCCATGTTACATTATTTCTGATGTTAGTATGTTAATATTGCATTGAGAAGCATGTTCATAATAAGGGTATGAAAAGAGGAGGGGGAAGATATGATTTTAGACTGTCACCAGTGATTTGGTATTACACAGTGGGTTGGCCCCACTTCTTAATATTATCGTGACTAAGTCTCAGTGGTTTGGTACCACCAGTGGTTTGGTACCACAGTGGGTTGGCCCTACATATAATACTAAAGGGATTGTCACCAGTAGTTTGGTACTACACAGTGCGTTGGCCCCACATATGATTAATTGTGACTACGGTCACCAGTGGTTTGGTACCACATATGTTATTTGTGACTTTGGGTCACCAGTGGTTTGACACCACCAATGGTTTGGTACCACACGGGGTAGAAATTGGAGTTTGGATGGTTAGGTTTTGGGCTGCATGACATGCATACCTGTTTATGAACTGTGTAAGAGCTTGATATTCTCGGAACGGGGAATTATACACTGAGTCTCGGTGACTCACCCCTTTCCTTTACATTTTACAGATAATCCCTAGATCGCGGATATGGAGCCGGGATGGGCTCGAGGTGGCCATGCTCATTAGTTGGTTTACTTTACTTGGTTGAATTTTGGATTTACTTTGCTTTAAATTTTTGGTTTATGGCTATGTAATAAGGCTATATAAGTTTTGTTTTGGTAATATTTATTTTGACAAATGCCTAAGAATTTATACTGAATATTGAAGCATGACTAAAAAGGGAAGAAATTATAAAATGAATGTTTCCTTAACCTTAATAACTTTCGAGATTTTCAAAACCTTACCATTGGGTAAATAGCGAGCAAGCGACAGCTATGAGTTAACTTCATTTTCTTTGAAACACACACTTTGAAATAACTTCAACAATTTACCTAATTTAACCTTGGATTTCATAAAACAAAACGTTTTCTTTTCATTGTAAGCCAGCAACTTGTTTCCAAAAAGGAATTTACATGGCAACCGATTCTTTCCAAATTAAGGCTTTCAACATTTTTACAAAATTCGAAATGACAAACTGGTTTTCAACATGTCTTCATCCCTGTGGCACACCAGATTCGGTCGTAGTGTTTTGGCCGGGTTTGGGGTGTTACAATTCTACAGCTCCATGTGGATAAACTTTGTGGATGGTATAAGGTAATTTCCATCACGATTTGTGATCGTGCGTCAGAGTCTTAAAATTTTATAAAAAGAATGATCGAGCTTAGAAACTAACTGTGACAACGACTTGAGGCAAGTGCACCTATCGAACAGTAGTATAGCTTAGTGGCAAGATTGGATTGTCGAACCCAAAGGAACCAAAAGTACTAATACTAACTTTCCTTTTATTATTTAGCCTAAGAATTAAAGGAATTTTTATCTAATATAGAATTAACTAACAACTAAGCTAAAGATGCAAAGACAAAGAGAATGAATTGGGGAGAATAACTTTGGGAAAAACCAATTGATTAAGACAATACCCGAGGAAGAATCCACCTAGACTTCACTTGTTATCTAACTCTAAACCAGACAATTTATTCACTTGACTTGATCCGTAGGATTCCCTAATGTATATTAATCCCTCTCTCGAGGCAACTAACGTCTAACCCTAGGTTGATTAATTGAAATCTCTTTCTAATTAAAACCCCTAGAATTGCATTAACTCGATCTATGACTCCCATATTAGGTTTGACCTAATCCGGCAGATTTTCGTCACCCTATCTCTAGGC
This sequence comes from Gossypium australe, assembly GCA_005393395.2. Lineage (NCBI taxonomy): Eukaryota > Viridiplantae > Streptophyta > Magnoliopsida > Malvales > Malvaceae > Gossypium > Gossypium australe. The sequence continues at coordinate 109,248,864 of CM016617.1, read as the reverse complement.
ATGCGAGCAACTCCACTCAACTATGTTGGATCTACTCTCAGGCAAGGTCTATTCCTCTACCTAAGCACATCAGTATTTGAATCAATATCCCGGAAATATCAACACAAGAATTAAGAACACATAGTTAAGAACAATTCAAGTATTTATCATATAGTTCAGCAAACGATAACAAGATTTATCTAGGTTTCATCCCCCTCAGGTATCTGAGGGTTTAGTTCATAATCGTAAAAGAATACATCTGAAAAGAAAAGATAAAACAAAACATAAGAAAACCCTAAAACCCCATTAAGGGATTGAAGGAGAGATCCTTCATCTTGAGTATGATTCCGGCTTCTTGAGATGAATCAACTGGCTTTCTTCGAGTAAATTCCACAATTCTGGCCTCTCTGGCTCGGCTCCTTGGCCTAGCTGGACTCCCCCTGAAGGTTGGCCTCTAGGGTGTTTATATAGGCTTTTGGATTGGCTTTCTTTGCCTCTAAGTACCCTAATCCGACTGAAACTCTTCTTTCTCACGTCAGGGACACGCCCATGGCACACACCCGTGTGAATCGTGGCCAGGCCGTGTTCGAGTTTGTTCATGAGGCACTGCCGTGCGGCCTTGGGCCCAGACCGTGTTGATTTCGTGTCATGGCCCATTTACTTTGTTTTGGGCCTGTTTCTCATTCTTTTCATCCTCCGGTGCTCTTATGAGTATAAAAGATGAAAACAAAGGACTAAGAGCACCAAATTACACAATTCAAGGCTTAAGTCATCCAAAAGTATGCTAAATGTGGGACTAAAATATGTTCATATTACGGTTTATCAAATACCCCCACACTTAAGCATTTGCTTATCCTCAAGCAAAATTCTTAACTCACAATTAAAATGAACTTCCTCGATTCATAATATTCATCAATAATGTTTCATCATAATTCAATGATAATTCATACGTTGATAATTTAACTCAAAGGGTCCTAAAGATTCAAACAATCAAAGTCATACATTTATAGCACGAAAACATAGCCATTTCCCTTTACCTAAATAATTACCTCTGATTCGAAATTGACAAGAGTTGACATCCTCACTAAAGATTCACTCAAATCACTCAAAGTGTTTAAGGTTCAAAATTAAGCACTCAAAAGCCGAACATGAAAATTTAATCCCATAAGCTTGCCTAAAAATCAAATCTCCACCACTGTAAAATGAGATGATACACAGATTAAAAGGTATTTAAAAAGGGTTGTACTGGGGCTTAGGTTAAAAGGTGTGGATAAAGGCTGAATTAGAAGGTTAGAATCGAGATTGAATTTGACAATTACCTAACTAGAAAAAATAAGCTAATCCTAAATAATTACATCAATTGAAAACTAATAATACAAGCTCTTTTTTTTAAGATTTGAAATTTAAACATGTAAGCTCACTTAGTAGAACTAATAATGAATATACTTCATTTTTTTAAAGAACAAATAAAGTAATAACGGATGAATTCAACTACTGGAATAAAATAATTAGGAAACTGATCAATTCAAATCTCGATATAAGGGTAGTCAAAAGGAATGTTGATAACAAATACAAAGGGTTTTGGGTTAATATTAGCTGGTGAGTCAATAAAAAGGGTTGTTAGGATCAAAGGGGGATCACTAGGGGTTAATTATGAAGGTAGGCTTTTAGTGGAGTGAGTGGGTTAAATCCTAGGTGCCTTTATCATCTCTGAATATGAATCGAAGGTGTGGTCTCAACATGTATAATCGAAGCAAGTTCTAGAATTAGAAATCAATGTTGACACACTCATAATAAAAAGTGAGCACGAAAGAATGTATGCCCTAAAAGGCTCAAAATCTCATAAGAATAATGGGTTTTTGATATTAATCTTGTAAATTTCAAACTTCAAGGTAATAATTAGATTCAGGTAGACAATCTAACAAAATTTTAATTTTGAAAATAAACTCATCATGCTTGATTCTCTAGTCTCATAAAGTTTAAATCATCACTGCACAATTATCAATTAGTTATTCCGAAACATATCAAAGAAAATCATGGATCACAGTGAATTCTATTCTAATTAGTAATATAAGAAAATTACTTAAAGACAAGATATCATTCAGGGATTTGAGAATAATGAAAAAAGTTAGGCATTTTCTCGAAATAAATATTTACCCCCCACTTAAGATGTACATTGCCCTCAATGTACAAAGATATATATGAAATTTAAGAGAAAAGGAGAGGTGAAACTTCCTGAATTTGGATGGTTTCCTTGAATTGGGAGTCCCGTGGTGTGGTGGCTGCTATCGAGCTCTGCGCTAGATGAAGAAATTGGGAAGCTCGTGAAGAATTAGCCAGGACATAATAAGAATAATTCAAAATATACTAAATATATATTTAAAGACAAGAAAGATAAAGAGAAATAGTGTAAAAATTGAAATAGAACTAAAAGAAAAGATGAATGGACTGAAAAGTCCTTATTGTTGGATGGTTCGCGAGGTGGGTGTGATTTCTAAGGCTGTGGTGGGGTGGTGATCGTGGTCGAGGTATGATTCCCTAGCAGCCTTTAGAACTTACAACCAAGAAACTAAAATAAGATAAATTAAATTTAGTAGAAGAGAAGCAAAGATAAGGAAAATAAAGAAAACGAGAAAAGAAAAATAAAAGTTAAATGGCCTCAAAGACCCTTGGCTTGTCGAGTGGATAAAGCGGCCGGCATGAACTTATGTAGATCGGTCTCCCACAGGGAGACTGTGCTGGGATCCTTCCGTTTCTTCAACATGAATGTGGTTAGATCTAAAGTTAGGGGGAATGAAGAAAATGATAATGAAAAAGAAGGTGAGTGTAAAGGAAGAAGAAGGGTGAGGATTTGGTAAGAAGGAGAGAGGGGTGGTTTAAATAGGAAGTCCAGGTCTGGTACATCCCCACGCCTATGTACCGTGGGCATGTTGAATCACACGACTGTGTTATGCTTCGTTCATTTCTCTCATGCCCATGTGTAGCTCGCCATGCCCGTGTTGATAAAACAGTATCGGCCACGGCCGCGTCGTACAGCGGTGGTGTTCTATCGAGGACCGTGGCTTGAATATATTTTTCCTTCTGTTTCATACTATCTCTGCCATGTCATTACGTACATCCGTAGTATCCACACGGCCATGGCCACGGCCGTGGCCGTGTGGTATGGAAGTTTACACTTTGTTAATTTAAAGTTAGGTGCTAAAAAGGAAAAATAAAAGAAAAAAAAATGTAAAAATTAATGGGGTTAGTGCTCGAGTTGGCTCCCGAGAAGAGCTTGTTTAAAGTCTTAAGCTAGACTTACCCTGTTTTCATTTCTACATGAAGGTTCACAGAGCCGAAGCTCCTCTCTCATATCCCTAAAATCGTCCCCATTTTAAATTTTCAGTCGCTGACCATTTACCTTGAATGTGCCACGAGATGGATGAGTTACCTGTATTGTGCCATAGGGAAAAATAGTTTTGATCACGAATGGACCTGACCATCTTGATTTCAGTTTTCCAGGAAACAGTTTGTGTAATATCCCGAAATAGGGGTTACGAGTTTGGAAAATAACTCGAGTGTATTAGGCCTCAAGAGTGGTTTTGATGTGTTTTTGGAGTTCCTAAAACTCCCAGATTAAAAAGGGAGTATTTTGAAAATTTTGAAAATTTTGGGTTAAAAATGGAAATTTGGGCAAGGAGGCCTTAAGAATAAATTTTTGTTAGGCTGTGGCATAATAATCCCCCTGGTAAAGTGGCTTCCGTGTGCCACTTAAGGGTCAGCGCTAAATCTGGTCAGGGGTTCGAATGGCATGGGGCGCATGAGCAATTTTTATTTTTGCTAATAGGCGCTACATTAAAGTAGGCCTTAAAAAGAAATCAAGGTGATTTGAATCACAAAAATGCGCCTGGCCGAGTGGTTGGGACGTTAGCAGCGAAAGAGAGACCTTCGCAAGAACTCAAGTTCGAATCCTGAAGGCTACGTTTTATCTTGTTTTTGCGTCAAGCAAGGGACGCATACAAGTAAGGCTTAAAAGGAAGCGTGCCGCAATATTGTCATGAAAGACAATTTGGCCGAGTGGCTGAGGCGTTGGGGAGTCTTCTCCAGGTCTCGGGTTCGAGACCTGGGGGCAGCGTCTGGGGAATGCACCTGGGGCTCTCCTTTTTGCGCCGACGTGGGAAGGGCTTGCCTGGCCCATGCTTGCATACAATTTTTGGAAGGGGCATGCACGCATGCTTGTGGGTGCTGCCCTATGTTGCTTTATTTTATTGTTTTATTAATTTATTAAATGATGGATTGTTTTTATTTTTATTTTTATTATGATTATTAGTTATGGAGGATGGAGTAATTATTTTATTGTTGATTATTATTATAAGTATTATTTTTTATGCATGGGAATTAGTTAAGTTTGATTTTAAATTTGCAAATGGTGTTGGGCATGCTATTAAACAAAGAATTTCCATATATTTTTATGATATTGGGAATAAAGCATGGCTTTGGGGAGAAGATTATGTGCTGCATGAGAGTTTTATTTTTTATTTTTTTATTATATTATGTTTTGAAATGAGAAAGTAATGGAGGAAGGAATAAACTTTGTGATAATGGAATTGATGTATTAAACTTAATAAAAGGGGAGCATGCGGCATAGGAATTGCAAATCTATGGCCGGCCTTGGTCTTGTGATGCAAAAAGCATGGCCAAACTCCATGCTTAGAATTTCTTTTCCATTCTTTGTTAGTTGGCCGAAAGAAAAAAAAAAAGAAAGAGAAGGAAAGATTATTATTATTTTGTGATATATAGGAATTGGTGAAGTATGGGTTATGTTTTATTAGCTTATTTTATGATGGGAAATAGAAAACAATGGAAAGTGATATTTAGCAAAAAGAGAGAAATATGGCTGGCCTTGCATGGCCAAAATCCTTGATTTTTGTTTTGCTACTTTCTTTGCTTTTGAAGGATGACTTTTTGAAGCAAAGTTTGGGGAAGGATGCATGGCCGATTTTCTTGTTGCCTTTTTGGTGAATAACCGGTTTTGAGTAGAACAAAAAGAGAGCTTTTTGGACAGCTTTGAGCTTGGGAAAGCAAGGCCAAACCTCTTTAGATTGTTTCTGGTTCCTTCCCAAATGTGCATGGCCGAATGAAGCATCTCTCCAGGGGCTACCTTAGTCGATCTTCTTGTAGCAAAAGAGGTGCCAAATTCGTTTGCAAAGTGTCTAGCTCGATACCAAACGATTTATTGTTCTTTTCTTCCTATTTACTGGCTTAGCCGAATACACCCATTATTTGAAAGGTCAACCGAAGCCCCTCCACCTTTAGACACCTTAACCAAATCTGATGAAAGGTGCTATCGACTATGTGTTTGTGATCTTTTCGAACGTTGGTAAGTACTCCCCTTAAGTAATTGGTTTCTTCTCTCCTTCTTTTTGTAGGCCGAAATCAAGGCTAGACTTTGATTTTTAAGAATGGCTGAAAATGCCTAAGGCCATATTGATGTATTTCTATTGTGCTAATGTTAAGGAGCTTTTAAAAGAGCTTACTGGTTTCGGCTATTCAAGGGATTTGGTAACTACCAAAGGCAAGCAAATCTTTTGAGACTTGGAAAAAGCTAGGTAAGTGTTATATGCAATATTCGGCCAAGGGCCATTGTTCTTAGATGTGAATGTTAGCCGATTCTAACAATATTTTTAGTAGGATTTTGATAACTTCAGGAGCTAATCGACAAGAACAAGTGGTGATTCGGGATCAAAATAAGCTAGGTAAATGACTCTTGGCTTTCGGCCTAAGACCATGCTTTTGGTACAAAGTGTGACCGATTTCGGTTATGTGTGCTAGGGGCTAATCGATATAAAAAATAAAAGAAGCTTCCGAGACTTTAGTTGATATTAGAATCGATAAATCAGAATCTCGCTAAAGTCAGGTGCGTAGTTATCGCACTGTACTCTTGTTTGTTATTCATGATATGTGTTGTTTTATGTAAACGAATATGTTATGCATGTTAGCCAAAATAAAGGCTAAGAGTAAGGACACCAAGGTAAGTGATCGATAAATCAAGTTAATGGTTAGGATATTAACTTTTTGGTGATGTGCAATTATAAATGATTATCGATGAGTGTAAAATAAAGTGATGGCATGTAATGTATATTGTTATGAGTAATATGTGACCATGGTATAAAATATACATATTTGTTTCGTACGAAATGTTGTTATGGTACATATACGTACGCATGAGACTTGTGATGTGACTATTGGAGAAAGGTGTACACTATGTGAGTGTTCTAATGCTAGCCTCGTGCTACATTCGTGATTGTGGATTTGTGAACCGATTGATATGTGAGATTTCTATGGGATCGGTGGCTTAGCCACGACCTTAAGAAATAATGTGCAAAAAAAAGATATGTGGATCACTTGTGGATTGGACTTCGTAATTGTATATTGTAATCATATTTATAATATTGTGTATTCATAATGGCATATTTATAATTGTATGTTATATATGTATGGATTTTGTGGATATGGGCCAAGCCCATATGTGAGGACATGTGTATTAACTATGCACTGAGTCTTGGTGACTCACTCCATTTTTATTAAACCCTTTCAGGTGGCGCGTAAAGCTTGGACCGGGTCGGAGAGGATACAAAGGTGGCCATGAGGAAATGGACTTTTATGAAAAGGGACGTTTTATTTGATTAATTAAATATTTATATTTTCCGTATTTTGATTAAGTGTGTATTGTAATAAGGCCCACTAAAGTGTTTCAGTTCATTTGTTAAGGATCGTTACTATTATGCCCTATTATGGAAGGATAATTAAGGATTGATTTCAAATGGTTTTATTTTCTCAATAAAGCTTTAAACCGATATGTTTATAACAAACTCCGATTTTTACTTAGAATATTACAAGTCACGAAAATATTTTATTAAAGGAAACAAATTTTAAACGGTTTATCTCTTAAGTAAGAATATTTTTCGAATGTGTTCCGCAGTGGCATTCCAAATTCAGTCGGATTGAATGGGCCGGGTTTGGGGTGTTACAGTTTGAGCCTTGAATTGTATAGCAGGACTAAGTCTCCTACTTCGAACTGTTTTGATTGCTTTAAATGAGCATCATGGCGTCTCTTTGTTGCCTCTTTATATAGTCGTGAGTTCTCATAGGCATTAGCTCGCCATTCGTCAAGCTCGTTTAACTGCATCATCTTTTTCTCACCTGTGGTCTTAAGATCGTAATTTAAGAATTTTATAGCCCAAAAAGCTTTGTGCTCTAATTCAAATGGTAGATGACAACTTTTTCCATAGACAAGTCTGTATGGGGATGTTCCTATGGGAGTTTTAAATGTTGTTCTATAGGCCCATAAAGCATCGTCTACTTTTAATGCCCAATCTTTCCTGTTTGATTCAACTATTTTCTCTAGAATACACTTAAGCTCTCGATTTTCTACTTCTACTTGCCCACTGGTTTGAGGGTGATAAGGGGTAGCTGTCCTGTGGTGTATTCCATATTTTTTTAAGACTTTATCAAATTGCGTAATACAAAAGTGAGTACCCCTATCACCAATAATTGCTCTGGGTGCTCCGAATCGAGAGAAGAGTTTCTTAAGAAACCTCACTACTGCTCTAGCATCGTTAGTAGGTAAAGGTTGAGCTTCCACCCATTTTGACATGTAATCTACTGCTACTAAGATGTATTTATTTCCAAATGAACTAGGAAATGGACCCATAAAATCAATGCCCCAAATATAAAAAATTTCACGTGATAGCATATATGTTTGAGGCATTTCATCTCGTTTAGAGATATTACCTGTTCTTTGGCATTTATCACATGAAGCAGCATACCTATTGGCATCTTTAAACAGAGTTGACCAATAAAAATCTGATTCAAGCATTTTATGTGCTGTCTTAATCCCGCTGTAATGTCCTCCTAAGGGTCCTGAGTAAAAATGTTCTAGGATTTTGCTTGCTTCTACCTTTGTTACACATATCCGAATTACTTGATCCGCACAGATACAGAAAAGAAAAGGATCCTCCCAAAAATAGTTTTTCGCATCAGCAAAGAATCACTTCTTTTGATGATGTGTTAACCATTTTGGCAGGATGTTAGCAGCTAGGTAATTTGCAATGTCTGCAAACTAGGGTACCTCGGAGTTAGAAATAACAGATAATTGTTCTACAAGAAACGAGTCATTTATCTCCCTCTCATCCAGTTCTTTGATATGTGGATTTTCAAGCCTAGAAAGATGATCTGCTGCAAGATTTTCAGCTCCTTTCTTGTCCTGAATTTCTAAATCAAATTCCTGCAAAAGTAAAATCCATCTTATGAGTCGAGGTTTTGCATCGGGTTTAGTTAAAAGATAACGAAGAGCTGAATGGTCAGTGTAAACAAAAACTGATAAACCGTAATTATAACATATTTTAATCCAACATTTAGCTTGTTTTTGGATGATTTATTCCTCAATTTATGTAAAAAGGTGCTCTTAATCCTTTCTTTTCATGTCTTATACCCAGGATAGCACCCGAGGATGAAAAGAACATAAAACGGGCCAAAAATGGAGTAAATGGGCCATATCACAAAATCGACACGGCCTGGCTCAAAGTCCACACGGTCGTGCCTTGACGAGCATATAGAACACGGCCTCAACCCTGATTTACACGGCCGTGCCTCAATTTAGAAATCCAAACACGGCTCGAAGACGAGTCACACGGGCGTGTGACATGGTCGTGTTCCTGTCGTGGCTTTAGACAATTTCAGTAGGAAAAGGATACTTAGGGAGAAAGAATAGCATTCCAAGAGCCTATAAATACCCCCTAAGTACCAACTTTGAAGGAGGTGGTTAGCTAGGCCAAGGAGCCAAGCCGGAAAGGTCAGAGTTGACAGAATGACTCGAAGTTAGCCAGTTGATCCATCCCAAGAAGCAGGAACTCTACTCAAGACGGCGAATTTCTCCTTCAATTCCTTCAGGGAGTTTTAGGGATTTCTTATGTTTTGTTTTGTTTTAAGGAATCCCCGGCAACGGCGTCAAAAACTTGATCACTAAAATCAGAGCTTTAAAATTTATAAAACGAATGATCAAACCTGGAAACTAACTCTGACAACGATTAAAGGCAAGTATGCCTATCGAACAATAGTATAGCTTAGGCAAGACCGGATTGTCGAACCCAAATGAACTAAAAGTACTAATACTAACTTTCTTTTTATTATTTAGCCTAAAAGAAAGTGAAGTTACATTAAATCTAAATTAACGACTACTAAGCTAAATACACAAAGACAAAAAGAACAAATTGGGAAATAACTAGAAGAAAAACTCAGTTGATCACGACGATACCCTTAGGAAGAATCCACCTAGACTTCATTTGTCTTCTAATACTGAACCATACGATTTATTCAGTTAGTTTCATCCGTAGGACTCCGTAATGTATATTAAACCCTCTCTCGAGGCGAATAACGTCTAACCCTAGGTTAACTAGTGGAATTCTCATTCTCTTATAATAACCCCCTAGAATAGCAGTAAATCGATCTATGGATTCCCATATTAGGTTTCACCTTAATTCGGCAAAATCTTGTCACCCTATCCCTAGGCATGCACTCAACTTCGCTTAATTATGCTAGATCTACTCTTAGACAAGGTCTATTCCTCCTCCACCAAAGCACATCAAACTTTTATCAATATCCGCGAAATATTAACTCAAGAATTAAGCACACATAATTAAGAACAAACCATGTATTTATCATATAATTCAGAAAATGATAACAAGATTCATCTAGGTTTCATCCCCTTCAGGTATCTGAGGGGTTTAGTTCATAACAAATAAAGAAAACATCTCAAGAGAAAAGATAAAACAAAACATAAGAAATCCCTAAAACTCCCTGAAGGAATTGAAGGAGAAATCCGCCGTCTTGAGTAGAATTTTGGCTTCTTGGGATGGATCAACTGGCTAACTTCGAGTGATTCCCTCAACTCTGACCTTTTCGGCTTGGCTCATTGGCCTAGCTAACGAGTTCTTCAGGATTTGTCTAACGGATTGCTTACCTTCGGTTTTGCTTTGTATGGTTCTGGTTCTTCTATGACGTGTGTCTTTTGCTCTTCTAATTTGTCGACCCCAAGGCTTTGTTCCTTATGTAATTCATCTTTTTTGGTTTAGGGTCTAAGATTTGGCTCAAGGTTGTATTCCTGTGGTGTTTCCTGCGATGAAAGTTGAACAATTTGATTATCAAATGAAGTGATTTTCTTACCTTCATTGACTGTTGTCCTGGCCGAGTCAAGAGCTTGGAGACTGAGTGATTCGTCACCTACGTAAAGAATGAGTTCGCCTGTGGCAACATCAATTTTAGTTTTGGTAGTTGCTAGAAAAGGTCTTCCTAAAATTAAGGGAATTGAACTATCCTCATCCATGTCTAAGACAACAAAATCTACTGGGAAAAAAATTTATCGATTTTGACAAGAACATCTTCGATAATGCCCCTAGGAATTCTAACCGTTTTATCAGCTAATTGAATGCTCATCCTAGTTTGTTTGGGCTTCCCTAGACCTAGTCTTTTAAACAATGTATAAGGCATGACATTTATGCTTGCCCCTAAATCAACTAACGCATTATCAATAGTTGAACTACCAATTAAATATGGAATAGTAAAACTCCCTGGATCTTTTAGCTTTCGCGGTAGTTTATTCTGTAACATTGCTGAGCATGCTGCGTTTAATTCCACATGGTGCTCTTCATCTATTTTGCGTTTGTTTGTCAAGAGCTGTCTCAGAAATTTCTTCGAGTCTGGCATCTGAAAAAGAGCTTCAATAAGAGGTAAGTTAATATGTAATTTCTTTAAAAGTTTAAGAAACTTACTGAACTGTTCTTCTGAATCGTCTCTTTTCATCGCTTCGGGATAAGGTATACGAGGTTGGTACTCTTTGATTACCGGTTTCGGCTTTTCTTGCGTTACTTCTGTTTTACCTTCGTCTACCTCTTTGTTTGGTTCGTCTAACCCTTTGCAATCATGATCTGTGATGGCTTGAATTTTCTCCTTAGGGTTAATCTCGGTGTTACTTGGGACGTCCTTGCAGTCGTTCATACATTAGCTCTGCGAGTTGCTCGGCTGCATTAGTGACTTCCTTGACTAACTTAGTAAGTTCCCCAACTCGGTTCTCATTGTTTTTAATTGTTCTTTCAGTTTCATGGAAACGGTTTTCCGTGTTTGCCATAAATTTTGATAACATCTCTTCGAGGTTTGGCTTCTTCTCTTGTGGATAAGGCTGATTTTGGAAGTTTTGAGGAGGTTGTTGCCTTTGGTTTCCTTGATTTCCTTGACCTCCCCACGAAAAATTTGGGTGGTTCCTCCAACCTGGATTATAAGTATTACTATAAGGATTATTATTGGATCTGAAATTATTACCTATATGGTTCATCTGTTCGTTCTCTACATCTGGTTGGTAGGGTGGGTACTCAGGATTCGCCACGGTTCCACTTGCGTCGCATTGCATGACTGGATGTACCTGCGAAGAACACAAACTATCAATCTCCTTATTCATCATCTCTACCTATGTTGATAGTATGGTTATCGCATCGAGGTTGTAAACTCCAGCTGATTTTGTCGGTTTCGTCCTTGTCACTTGCCACTGATAGTTATTCAGTAACATCTCTTCAATGAATTCGTAGGCTGCTTCAGGAGTTCTGTTGTTAAGGGATCCATCAGCAGCTGATTCGATTAATTGTCTTGTTGAGGGGTTTACACTGTTATAGAATGTTTGGACTTGTAGCCACAAGGGTAGACCGTGGTGTGGACACCTTCTCAAGAGATCCTTGTATCTCTCCTATGCGTCGTATAATGTCTCTAGATCCATCTGCACAAAAGAAGATATATCATTCCGTAATTTGGCTATTTTGGCCGGTGGGAAATATTTCAATAAAAACTTTTCGATCATCTGTTCCCATGTAGTGATTGACCCTCGTGGTAACGAGTTTAACCACTATTTGGCTTTATTCCTTGATGAAAAAGGGAATAACCGAAGACGTATGGCATCATCAGAAACGCCATTTATTTTGAAGGTATCACAGAACTCTAAAAAATTAGCTATATGCGTGTTTGGATCTTCGTCCTGCAAACCATCAAATTGAACAAACTGTTGAATCATTTGTATTGTGTTAGGCTTTAATTCAAAATTATTAGGAGCTATAGCAGGCCTAACAAAACTTGATTCCGCTCCTGTTAAATGCGGTTTAGCATAATCAAACATAGTACGTGGAGTATTGTTTTCCCCCACATCATGTGATTGTGGGTTATTCTCATCCATCCCTTCAGTAGGATTGGATCTGCCTTCTTGCTCTTCTTCTGTGTAATTTAGGGCTTGCCTGATTTCTCTGCGGGTCCTACGAACGGTAGCTTCAATTTCACTATCATAAACCAAAGGTCCTTTCGGGTTCCTTCTAGTCATAAACTAGAGGTACCTGCTAGAAAAGAAAAAGAAGGAAAATTTATCATAAATTAAAATTTAACCTAGAAAATAAAAATAAAATTGTGAAAAAATATAAAATAATGGCTAAAGTTATGAAAATAGAGCTTTCTTAATATTTTAGTTCCCCGTCAACGGCGCCAAAAACTTGATCGCTGAAATCAGAGCTTTAAAATTTATAAAACGAATGATTAAACCTGTAAACTAACTCTGACAACGATTAAAGGCAAGTGTACGTATCGAACAGTAGTATAGCTTAGGCAAGACCGGATTGTCGAACCCAAAGGAACTAAAAGTACTAATACTAAATTTCTTCTTATTATTTAGCCTAAAATAAAGTGAAGTTGCTTTAAATCTAAATTAACGACTACTAAGCTAAAGACACAAAGACAAAAAGAACGAATTGGGAAATAACTAGAAGAAAAACTCAGTTGATCACGACGATACCCTTAGGAAGAATCCACCTAGACTTCATTTGTTATCTAATACTGAACCATACGATTTATTCACTTAGTTTCATCCGTAGGACTCCCTAACGTATATTAAACCCTCTTTCAAGTCGAATAGCGTCTAACCCTAGGTTAATTAGTGGAACTCTCGTTCTCTTATAATAACCCCCTACAATAGCAGCAAATCGATCTATGGATTCCCATATTAGGTTTCACCGTAATTCGACAAAATCTCGTCACCCTATCTCTAGGCGTGCGATCAACTCCGCTTAATTATGCTAGATCTACTCTTAGGCAGGGTCTATTACTCCTCCACCAAAGCGCATCAAAGTTGAATCAATATCTGCGAAATGTTAACTCAAGAATTAAGCACACATAATTAAGAACAAACCAAGTATTTATCATATAATTCAGAAAACGATAACAAGATTCATCTAGGTTTCATCCCCTTTAGGTATCTGAGGGGTTTAGTTCATAACAAATAAAGAAAACATCTCAAGACAAAAGATAAAAAAAAACATAAGAAATCCCTAAAACTCCCTGAAGGAATTGAAGGAGAAATTCGTCGTCTTGAGTAGAATTCCGGCTTCTTGGGATGGATCAACTGGCTAACTTCGAGTGATTCCCTCAACTCTGACCTTTCCGGCTTGGCTCCTTGGCCTAGCTAACCGCCTCCTTCAAAGGTGGTACTTAGGGGGTATTTATAGGATCTTACCTAGAAACTAACTCTGACAACGATTAAAGGCAAGTGTACCTATCGAACAGTAGTATAGCTTAGGCAAGACCGGATTGTCAAACCCGAAGGAACTAAAAGTACTAATACTAACTTTCGTTTTATTATTTAGCCTAAAATAAAGTGAAGTTACTTTAAATCTAAATTAACGACTACTAAGCTAAATACACAAAGACAAAAAGAACGAATTGGGAAATAACTAGAAAAACTCAGTTGATCACGATGATACCCTCAGGAAGAGTCCACCTAGACTTCACTTGTTATCTAACACTAAACCATACAATTTAGTCACTTAGTTTGATCTGTAGGACTCCCTAACGTATATTAAACCCTCTCTCGAAGCGAATAACGTCTAACCCTAGGTTAATTAGTGGAACTCTCATTCTCTTATAATAACCCCCTAGAATAGCAATAAATCGATCTATGGACTCCCATATTAGGTTTCACCCTAATCCGGTAAAATCTCGTCACCCTATCTCTAGGCGTGCGATCAACTCCGCTTAATTATGCTAGATCTACTCTTAAGCAGGGTCTATTCCTCCTCCACCTAAGCACATCAAACTTGAATCAATATCCGTGAAATATTAACTCAAGAATTAAGCACACATAATTAAGAACAAACCAAGTATTTATCATATAATTCAGAAAACGATAACAAGATTCATCTAGGTTTCATCCCCTTCAGGTATCTGAGGGGTTTTGTTCATAACAAATAAAGAAAACATCTCAAGAGAAAAGATAAAACAAAACATAAGAAATCCCTAAAACTCCCTGAAGGAATTGAAGGAGAAATCCATCGTCTTGAGTAGAATTCCGGCTTATTGGGATGGATCAACTAGCTAACTTCAAGTGATTCCTACAACTCTGACCTTTCTGGCTTGGCTCCTTGGCCTAACTAACCGCTCCCTTCAAAGGTGGTACTTAGAGGGTATTTATAGGCTCTTGGAATGCGATTCTTTCTCCCTAAGTATCCTTTTCTGACTGAAATTGTCTAAAGCCACGACAGGGACACGGCCATGTCACACACCTGTGTGACTCGCCTTCAAGCAGTGTTCGGGTTTCTAAATTGAGGCACAGCCGTGTAAATCGGGGCTGAGGCCGTGTTCTAGATGCTCGTCAAGGCACAGCCGTGTGGACTTTGGGCCAGGCCGTGTCGATTTCATGATATGGCCCATTTACTCTGTTTTGGGCCCGTTTTATGTTCTTTTCATCCTCGAGTGCTATCCTGGGTATAAGACATGAAAAGAAAGGATTAAGAGCACCTTTTTACATAAATTGAGGAATAAATCATCTAAAAACAAGCTAAATGTGGGATTAAAATATGTTATAATTACGGTTTATCAAAAACTTTAGATAATATTAAATACTGTCTAAATTTGTTGAATGCAAAAACCACAGCTAGCAATTCTTTTTCTGTAGTGATGTAATTTTCTTGTGCAGCCGTTAATGTCTTGCTAGCGTAATAGATCGGCTGAAAATGCTTGTCCCTTCACTGTCCTAAAACTGCACCTACTGCAAAATCGCTCGCATCACACATTAGTTCAAAGGGTAAATTCCAATCAGGTGCAATTATAATTGTAGCTTTTATTAATTTATCTTTGAGGATGTTAAATGCATCTAAACATTCTTGATCAAAATTAAAAGGTACATCTTTTTCTAGTAGTTTCGTTAAAGGCTTAGCTATTTTAGAAAAATCTTTAATGAATCTTCTGTAAAATCCAGCATGTCCTAAAAAGCTTCTAATGGTCTTGACTGAACTAGGAGGAGGTAATTTTTCTAGAAATTTTACTAGAAATTTTATGTCCTAATATAATCCCCTCTCGAACCATAAAGTGACATTTTTCTTAGTTCAAAACAAGGTTTGGTTCCTCACATCTCATTAGAACTCATTTTAAATTTTTAAGGCAAAGATGGAAAGAATTACCAAATATCAAAAAGTCATCCATAAATACCTCTATAATGTCTTCCACAAGTTCGTCAAAGATGGCTAGCATGCAGTGCTGGAAAGTAGCAGGAGCATTACATAATCCAAAAGCCATTCTACGATAAGAAAACGTACCATATGGACATGTAAACGTTGTCTTTTCTTGATACTCGGGGGCTATCGAGATTTGGAAGTAGCCAGAGAGTCTGTCTAGGAAGCAGTAGTACATATGCCTAGATAATCTTTCTAACATCTAATCAATAAAGGGCAAAGGGAAGTGATCTTTTTGGGTGGCGTTGTTCAACTTTCTATAATCAATATAGACTCTCCAACCCGTGACTGTTCTGGTAGGAATCAATTTATTCTTTTTGTTGGCTACAACAGTCATGCCCCCTTTCTTTGGAACGACCTGCACAGGACTTACCCAAGAACTGTCAAAAATAGGATAGATTATTCCAGTATTAAGAAGTTTAATTACCTTGGCTTTAACAACTTCTTTCACATTGGGATTCAATCGTCTTTGAGGTTGCACACAGGGTTTATAATCATCTTCCATTAAAATTTTGTGGGTGCAAAACGATGGGCTTATTCCTTTAATGTCAAAAATTTTCCAAGCTATGGCTCTTTTATGTTCCCTTAGTACCTGTAGCAACTCGTCTTTCTCTTTGGGTTTCAGTTCTGAAGAGATAATCACTGGTAGCGTAGAATTATCCTCGAGGAATGCATTTTCTAAGTGTTTTGGCAACTGTTTTAATTCCAATTTCAGTGGCTCATCAATAGAGGGTTTTTGTTTTAATTTGTCGTTGATTTCAATGCCCTCTTCTTTCTTTTGTCTTGAGGTAGATGTATTAGAATTCAACTCATAGGTATCATCATCTTCCCCCTCACCGTGGGTAAGACACAGTTCCATCGTGCCGTTATGTATGATTTCCTGCAAAGAGTCTTGAATAAAATGATCAATGGCATCAATAAAATAACAAGAATCATCTTGTTCTCTAGAGTACCGCATAGCATCATAAATTTGGAAAATAATTTCCTCATCGCCTACCCTTAACGTGAGTTTACCATCACCTACATCAATAACAGCTCTAGTAGTAGCTAAAAAAGGGTGTCCCAAAATTAAAGGTACCTCAATATCTTCATCTATGTCAAGCACAACAAAATCAACAGGGAATATAAATTTATCAACTTTTACCAGAATATCTTCAATAACACCCCTAGGATATTTAATAGATCTGTCAGCTAATTGAATACTCATCCTAGTGGGTTTTGGTTCCCCAAGATCAAGTTGCTTAAACATTTTATAAGGCATTAAATTAATACTGGCGCCTAAATCAGCTAGTGCTTTCTTAATATTTAAACTACCAATCAAACAGGGAATAGTGAAACTTCCTGGATCTTTTAACTTGGTTGGTAGCTTGTTTTGGAGGATGGTTGAACATTCTTCATTAAGTTCCACTGTTGATATCTCTTCAAACTTCCTTTTATTTGTTAGAAGCTCTTTTAGGAATTTTGCGTATGTCGCATCTGTGAAATAGCTTCAACAAAAGGTAAGTTAATATGTAACTATTTAAAAAGTTCAAGAAATTTATCGTATTGTGCATCTAATCGGTCTTTCTTCAACTTTGCCGGATATGGAATTGTTGGTCTACATTCTTCGCGCACCGGTGTTACATTCTCAGCTTCTTCATCCCTTGTCTTATCAGTTTCATGTGGTACTTTCTTCTCTGTTTCAACTAACTCCTTTCCACTTCATAGTGTAACTGCCTTCACCTGCTCTTTTTTCCTAGGTAAGCTTTCTGGTTGCCTTTCAGAAACTAACTTAGTTAGTTGCCCAATTTGATCCTTAAGCCCTTGAATTGATGCTTGCTGATTGTTCAATATTGTTTCGGTATTTTGGATACGGGTTTCTGACACTTCTATAAATTTTGTCAGCATTTTTTCAAGGTCCAACTTCTTTTCTTGTGGGTAGAATTGTTGTTTTTGGTTTCTTTGATTGCCCCACGAGAAATTTGGATGGTTTCTCCAACCTGAATTGTAAGTGTTACTATAAGGGTTATTTTGAGGTATAAAATTATTACCCATATACTGAACTTGTTAGTTTTCAGCGCTTGAGTTGTAAGGTAGATAATCTATGTTGTTCATCCAATTTCCATTTGTATTATACTGCATAACTGGATGTACCTGCAAAGAATCGCATAAACCATCAATCTTTTTGTTCATCAGTTCTACCTGATTTGATAGCATAGCTACTGCGTCGAGGTTGAAAACACTGGCTACTTTTTTTGGCTTTGTCCTTGTAAATTGCCACTGATAGTTATTCAGTGACTTCTCCTCTATAAATTTGTAAGCAACCTCAGGTGTTTTGTTATTCAGGGTTTTGCCGGCGGCTAAATCAATCAATTGTCTAGTTGAAGGGTTTACACCGTTGTAAAAAGTTTGGACTTGTAACCACAAGGGTAATCCATGGTGTGGGCACCTTCTCAATAGATCTTTGTATCTCTCCCATGCATCGTAAAGTGTTTCTAAATCCATCTGCACAGAAGAAAAGATATCATTCTTTAACTTGGCCGTTTTGGCCGGCGGAAAATAATTTAACAGAAATTTTCCGGTCATTTGATCCCATGTAGTGATTGACCCTCGTGTAAGAGAATGCAACCACTGTTTAGCTTTATTTCTCAAAGAAAAGGGAAATAACCGAAGATGGATGGCATCATCAGAAACACCATTTATTTTGAAGGTATCACAGAATTCTAGAAAATTCGCTAAGTGTGTGTTAGGATCCTCATCCTGCATACCATCAAACTGAACAAACTGTTGTATCATCTATATAGTGTTAGGTTTCAGTTCAAAATTATTTACAGCAATAGTAGGTCTAACAATACTTGACTTAGTTCCTGTTAAATTAGGTTTAGCATAATCATACATAGTTCGAGGACCATGATGTTCGGCTGCCTCTGGAGGTAGCAGATTATTCTCATCCATCTCTTCGGTGGTATTGATTTCGACTTCTTGCTCTTCTTCTATGTAGTTTAAGCTTTGCCTTATTTCTCTATTTCTGCGAACAGTACCTTCAATATCACTATCGTAAAGTAGGGGTCTTGTCGGGTTCATTCTAGTCATAAACTAGAGGTACCTGCCAGAAGAAAGAAGAAAAGTTGGAAAAGTAAAAATTTTAATTTCAAAAATAAAATAAATATAATATGGCTAAAGTAATAAAAATTAAACGTTCTTAATATTTCAGATCCCCGGCAATGGCGCCAAAAACTTGATCGTGTGTCAGAGTCTTAAAAATTTATAAAAAGAATGATTGAGCCTAGAAACTAACTGTGACAAGGACTTGAGGCAAGTACACCTATCGAACAGTAGTATAGCTTAGTGGCAAGATCGGATTGTCGAACCCAAAGGAACCAAAAGTACTAATACTAACTTTCCTTTTATTATTTAGCCTAAGAATTAAAGGAATTTTTATCTAATCTAAAATTAACTAACAACTAAGCTAAAGATGCAAAGACAAAGAGAACGAATTGGGAAAAATAACTTTGGGAAAAACCAATTGATTAAGACAATACCCGAGGAAGAATCCACCTAAACTTCACTTGTTATCTAACTTTAAACCAGACGATTTATTCACTTGACCTGATCCGTAGGATTCCCTGATGTATATTAATCCCTATCTCGAGGCAACTAATGTCTAACCCTAGGTTGATTAATTGAAATCTCTTTCTAATTAAAACCCCTAGAATTGCATTAACTCGATCTATAGACTCCCATATTAGGTTTGACCCGAATCCAGCAGATTTTCGTCACCCTATCTCTAGGCGCACGAGCAACTCCACTCAATTATGCTGGATCTACTCTTAAGCAGGGTCTATTCCTCCTCTACCTAAGCACATCAGTACTTGAATCAATATCCCAGAAATATCAACACAAGAATTAAGAACACATAGTTAAGAACAAATCAAGTATTTATCATATAGTTTAGCAAACGATAATAAGATTCATCTAGGTTTCATCCCCCTCAGGTATCTGAGGGTTTAGTTCATAATCGTAAAAGAATACATCTCAAAAGAAAAGATAAAAAAAAGAAAACCCTAAAACCCCCTGAAGGGATTGAAGGAGAGATCCTCCGTCTTGAGTATGATTCCGGCTTCTTGAGATGAATCAACTGGCTTTCTTCGAGTAAATTCCCCAATTCTGGCCTCTCTGGCTCGGCTCCTTGGCCTAGCTGGACGCCCCTTGAAGGTTGGCCCCTAGGGTATTTATATAGGCTTTTGGACTGACTTTCTTTGCCTCTAAGTACCCTAATCCGTCTGAAACTCTTCTTTCTCACATCAGGGACACGCCCATGGCACATGCTCGTGTGAATCGTGGCCAGGCCGTGTTCGAGTCTGTTGATGAGGCACGGCCGTGCGGTCTTAGGCCCAGGCCTTGTTGATTTCGTGTTATGGCCCATTTACTCCGTTTTGGGCCAGTTTATCGTTCTTTTCATCTTCCGGTGCTCTTCTGAGTATAAAACATCAAAACAAGGATTAAGAGTACCAAATTGCACAATTCAAGGCTTAAATCATCCAAAAGTATGCTAAATGTGGTATTAAAATATGTTCATATTACGGTTTATCAATTTGAGCTTTCCTAGAAATAACCTTAGCCTTGAATTAAACAATAACACTTTCTAACCATCTTTGAATTCACGAGGTTGTATACGACTGCCATGTCATCTCTTAATCTTTTATTTGTACATCTAGGCATTCTTGTATGAAAATAACCTCAACTCCTCAAGCTCATCAAGCTATAACATTCTTCTCTCACCGGCTTGCTTAAGATCCAAACTTAATTGTTTTAAAGACCAATGAGCTTTATTTTCCAACTCAAGCGGGAAATGACACACCTTTCCGAAGACTAACTAATAAGGAGTCATTCCAAACGATGTCTTAAAAGTAATTCAATTGGCCTATAGAGCATCATCGAGCCTTCGAGACCAATCTTTTCTATTAGATCGCACCACCTTCTCAAGGATTCCTACTTACGATTAACTTGTTCAACTTGCCCATTTGACTGTGGATGATAGGCAGTGGCAATCTTGTGTTTCACATTGTGCTTGTCAAGTAACAAGTTAAGCCATTTATTTACAAAGTAAGATCCTTCATCACTAATTATAGCTCTAGGAGTCCCAAACATGTAAATACATGCTTATGTAGGAACCGCATGACAACCTTAGCATCATCCGTTGGGTATGCCTTGGCTTCAACCAACTTGGATACGTAATCCACAACTACTAAGATATACCTATTACCATAAGAAGAAGGAAACCGGCCTTAAAAATCAATGCCCCATAGTTCAAATAATTCTACCTCTAAAATGTTTGTTAAGGGCATTTTTTTTCTCCTTGATATGTTTCTGATCCTTTGGCATCTATCACAATTTCTCACATATGCATACGCATCCTTGAACATTGTTGGCCAAAGAATCCTGTGTGTAAAATCTTCGCTGCAATGTGGGAACCACCAAAGTGTCCTTCACTTGGAGATGAATGGCAATGATACAAGATCTTATCAATCTCACTTCTAGCTACACACTTCCTGGTTATATTATCTGCACATTGTTTAAACAAAAATGGATCCTCCCAAAAATAATACCGCCTATCGTGAAGGAATTTATTCCTTTATTGGTATGTCATTTCTTGAGGTATTATTTCATATGCTAAATAATTCATATAATTAGCAAACCAAGGTATTTCATGTCTAACACCCTTCACTTGTATTCATCGTCAGAATAGGGTTACGAGGTATTATCGATCAATTCATAACATATAGCATACATCTATCAAACATAAAGCATTCATTCTCATAAATCATTTAAAATAATCACATTGTCCCTTATAAGGGCCTACGAGGCCTTAAATATGCTTTAGAAGTTGTTCAGGACTAAACCGGAGACATACAAAATTCTTGGAAAACTTAGAAATTTTTCAATCATTCAGGGGTCACACGCCCGTGTGAACAGGCCGTGTGCCTCACACGGCTTCAGACATGCCCGTGTCACAGGCCGTGTGGAAACAAGGCATACATAGTGGCTTGGGTCACACGGTCGTCCACACGCTCGTGTGCTCTTCGAAGTGGCCACACACGCCCGTGTGCGTGTACTAGGCCGTGCCAAACCTATAGGTAATATTGACTTATGCAACACGGCCAAGTCACACGCCCGTGTGCTAGGCCGTGTTTCATTTAGGGGGTATACTGACCTGTGCCACACGGCCAGTCACATGCCCGTGTGTGAGACCGTGTGGAGTATACTGACTTCATTTTAATACCAACACCAGGGGACACACGGCCGTGTAACATGGCCGTGTGCCACACAAGGCTGAGACACACTCCCGTGTCTCTGCCCATGTGGACAAAAATAGGCTATTTACCAAGCCATTTTGCCATCCCAAATTACCATCCACCTACATAACTCACATGGCACATAATAATAGCATAATTGGACATTCCAAGCAACCAAATCAAGATCAAAACATGCTTTCCCAATATCAACAATGCAAGTATCTAAATACCAAATTAGGCCAT
This sequence comes from Gossypium australe, assembly GCA_005393395.2. Lineage (NCBI taxonomy): Eukaryota > Viridiplantae > Streptophyta > Magnoliopsida > Malvales > Malvaceae > Gossypium > Gossypium australe. The sequence goes on along the minus strand of CM016617.1, from coordinate 109,226,798 downwards.
TCAAATTCATACCAAAAACTCATCATCATAATCCATGAATGTGGCTACCATCAAATATGCATTATTTTCCTTATTTCTGTAACATCCCCAAACCCGGCCCATTCATTACGACCGAATCTGGTTATGTCACTGCGGAAAAGACGGTGGAAAAATTCTTTTTAGACTTAAAATAAAACAGTAAATTTATTAACCTTTGAAAATCCATGTTGATTTGATATTGCATGAAAAACTTTGATATTGTACAAAAAAAATTGTCCATATTAAAAACACTTTATTAACTTATGAATACTTTGAATAAGTAGATTAGAATATAATCATTTTAAAAGCTAGTAATTTAATCTTACCAAGTTATAATTAAATTAAAAATAAAATAGTACCAAAAATACTAATAAAATAATTCTAAGGCCCAAATTAAATAAAAATCACAAGGCCCTTATTACATCAATATTTAAACCCGAATACTTAATATAAATAAGCTTAAAAATATTCAAACTCCTCTTTCTGCATGGACCACCATGTGTCTTCTCCGATCCCGGTCCAATCTACGCATCACCTGAAATGGTTAATGAAAAGAGTGAGTCCACTGACTCAGTGCATAATCACAACACATATTTCCATCCGTATGGGCTTGACCCATACCCACACAGCCATCGAAACAAATCATGCAAGAATGCATTTCAGCCCAACCTACTATCCAACCGTAACACCAACCTTAGCAGACTCCCCGCCTAAGGCCGTGGCTAATCCACCACTGATCACATCGTGATCCATAAACCTTACCTTGGCAAGCTCACTGCTCAAGGCCGTGGCTGAGCCACCGATCAACCAAAGTGATCCCAAAACCATACTCTGTCTACGGTGATGCACATAGCCATCAACCACCGAGATGGGCACCTAGCCAACATCTCCCTTGAGGTAGCACAAAGCTAACCCTCAAGCGCTAATGTAGCCTGGGCTAACATTAGACCATGTACATCATGTGTACATCCTTCCTTCTTCAATCAAATCCCCCTCCCATGTATGTATGTAAAAATGTAGCATGTCAGATCATAACAAGAGAGTAGGCATCACATGTTAATACCATATCATGTATATATTATAAATAACTTATCATTCAAGCCATTATAATCGGCCATCACACATCACGCATGTAAACACATTAGCAAACCAAACCACAGAAATAGTGCGATGATTACGCACCTAATTGATACAAATGACTCAAATCCCGAAACGCTACTTTATGCCTCTGCAACCGTTGACTAATCGCCTCTCGAAAGATCTCCTGCGTTAGGCTCTTCTCCCCCTACAATTGGCCTTAGCATCATATACTTAACAACCTTAGATTAATCAAAATACCATATACATAGCTTACCAAAAAGCCTTGCCACCACTTACCAAGCCGACTGCAACTACTGAGACTAGACCGAAAGCCTTAAAATCCCAGAATACCTTCAACAACGATTGCAACGAAACCCGAAGAGGTCTAAGCTAATATTCGGCCAAGGTGCTCCCAAAATAAGGGAAAAGGAACACGGCACAAAGATGGGATGTAGGTTCGGTTAACAATTAAAGACAATCAAAGGAAAGGGAGTAGGGGTTTCGGCCAAAGGTTTGAGAAGAGGGAAAGAAAGGTGTGGGGGTGTGTTTTGGTTTAGCACAAAATGAGAGAAAGGAGAGATGAAAGAGTGGGTGGTTCGGCTAAGGGTTTAAAAGAGAAGGAAAAAGGGAAGCTAGCAATGGAGGTTTCGGCAACCAAAGGAAATGGGGAACAAAAATTCGGCAAGGGAGCACAAATGGTGAAAAGTCAAAAGGTGAGCACCCCCCTATTTATAACATTCGGCCAAGCCCCCTCTAAAGAAAACAAAATTCGGCCACTACTCAACCTCCCTACAAAATCCCTCAAATCTCTCCTAAATCACCTCCCTAACATCCATTCAAAAAGATTTGAATAAGTCAAACCTTTCTCCTTACCTACCTAGCCAAATTCAAAAAGAGAAGACCAAGTCTTCCTCCATCTTTTAAGCCTTTCAAAACCGTCCAACACCCTACCTTTATGACGCAAAAACAAAGGCCTCCTGCTGCCCTTGCGAATCGAACCTGAGCCCCCCTTCTCCTTCAAGTGGCGTCACCTTCCAAGCTCTAGAGTGGCGCCTCCTTGCCACTCTGCCACACCAATCTTTGTGCCTTATTTCCACCAAAAATTCTCTTAAGGCCCCCTCTATCCAAGCTCCCCTTTTAACCCCTAAAACTAAAAATTTTCCAAAACATTCCACCACTACCTAGGGTTCTTAGGACCCCTAAAACTCACCCAACCACACACTGAAGTGTGCCAACACCTGAGCTAAGCACCAAAAATCTAACCCCTAAAACCAGGGTGTTACAATTTCACTAGCATATCAATACTCAAAATGCTACTATTTGATATCATAATACCTATCATCAACAAGAATCACTATTTCATCCATCAACTCATAACATAAGCCATTTGCACAATTATATACACAACTCAATCAGCCAAAATATGCCAACTTCCTTGGCTCTATACAAACAAAACATAGATATTCATAACCCAACTCAAATGGCTACATCATTTACCAAAATGACTCAAGCCTATACATGCCATATACCAAATATAAACAATTCAAAAGTACCAAATAGATATTCGATAGTGCGATAATGTTCCAGACGACTCCCAGATTCGAGCTAGCATTGATTCACTATAAAACATAGAAAAATAACACAAAGTAAGCTTAATAGCTTAGTAAGCTCGTATGTGAATAACTTAATTCATCAAATAACTATAAATCAACAAACTTTACATAACATCACCATATACACATTAACTACAAACCTTTATCATGTCTTAAAACATGATCAAATACAATCTCATCGAACTTTCCCTATTTAATACTTGAATAGGTTCTATACGTACCTGTATCGCCTCGTACTAACCTCTTTCTCAACCACATCATTCGTTTACCCGTTGAACCATTCAGAATAGAAGTCGGATAATCAAAAATCTCAATCGATAAGTACCCATACCACGGCCCGAAGCCAAATCAAAGTAACTTATCTCGGAGTACCTATACCATTGCCCATAGCCAAATCAAGGTACCAATATCGTGGCCTGAAGCCAACACAATAACCTAATGACATGTCACTAGCATCCTAAACTATTCCTAAGGTTCAACTGGGAATTTACACTTGCCAATTTCATCGTCGAACATATCCGTAGAGTCGTATTCACAATTCAAACATTATCCGTATCTCATGAGCACAACTTATTCGATATCAAAGCATTTAACATATATTTATAATGAAATTACCACATACAAACTTACCTCGTATTCAGAATTGACAGATAACCTTACTTTCCCCCCGATCTAAATCTGGATTCCTCTTTTCTTGCTCTAAATATATTCAAAATTAACATATTAAATCTCATACTCTTTCAATTTTGTCCAAAACATACATTTAGGCCTTTTTATACATTAGCCCCTAAATTTTCACATTTACTCAATTTAGTCCCTATTTCACAAATATACAAAATTCACAAAATTTCATTAAACCCAAGCTTGGCCGAATTACCTTCGAGCCCCTAGCAGCCCATAACTTTCATTTATTTCACATTTCAACCACTCAATTTGTATATTTCACAATTTAATCCCTTTTGACATTTTTGTCAAAAAATCCCTTTATAAAACTAGTTAAACAATTAACAAACTTTCATAATCTATCATAATTCATCAAATAACTCAAGCATTGAAAAATAGAAACTTGTAAAACCTTTAACAATTTCAAAATCTAAGGTACGAGCTAGCTAGAATACGAAACAAGGATCTCAAAAACATAAAAATCATTAAAAACCGAGATTAAAACACTTACCAAATTAACCATGCATTAGCCGAACCCTAAAACTCCATTAGTCCTTTCTTCTTCCTCAACATTAGGCCAAAAGAGAGAAAAGATGGACAAAAATTCATTTTGTTATGTTTTAATTAACCTTTATTATCAAATTACAAAACTAACATTATTATAAATCATTTAACAACACATAATGTTGTCCATAAAAGTCCATTATCATTTAAAATGGTCTAATTACCATTTAAGGCCATCATATTTAAAAGCCAAAGCTATTTGACACCTTTAACAAGTAGAATGAAACTTTTGCATTTTACGCGATTTAGGCCTTTTTCTCAAATTGAGCAACCAATCGATAAAATTAGCTCACGAAATTTTCACACATATATGCTGTCATGTTGTAAACACATAAAATAATATTAAAATAATTTTCTGACCTCAAATTTGTGGTTCCGAAACTATTGTTCTAATTTAGCTAAAACCGGGCTGTTATATCATGAATTCGACTTACCTCGAAGATATGCCCATCTATAAAATTTTCATTAATTGGAACAAGTGAATGAGTTACCTCATTTTGTTCCAACCCTGACAGATAATCGACTACTTGATTTTCAACACCTTTTCTGTCTTGGATCTCAAGGTCAAATTCTTGGAGTAAAAAGTATCCATCGAATCAGACTCGGTAATCTTTAATAAATCCTTTGTAAAAACTAGCATAGCCTAAAAAATTCGAACTCCTCTCACACTAACTGGAGGGGTAATTTTTCAATTACGTCCACCTTTGCTTTATCGACTTCAATCCCATTCCTGGAAATTTTATGTCTTAAGACAATTCCCTCCTTAACCATAAAGTGGCATTTCTCCTAATCAAAGACAAGATTTGTCTTCTCGCATCTTTTCAGTACCTTAGCCAAATTACTCAAACAAATATCGTAAGTATTACCAAAAATAGAAAAAATCATCCATGAAAACCTCAACAAAATTTTCTACCATATCAGTAAATATTGTCATCATGCATCGTTGAAATGTTGTAGGTGCATTACATAAACCAAAATGCATTCGCCTAAAAGAAAACATATCGTACGGGCAAGTAAATGTCATTTTGTGTTGGTCTTTCAGGGCTACAACTATTTGGTTATATCCTGAATATGCATCTAAGAAACAATAAATTTTGTTACTTATCAGTCAGTCTAACATCTGATCCATAGAAGGCAACGGGAAATGGACCTTCCGAGTAGCTTTGTTCAATTTTCTGTAGTTTATACAGATTCTCCAACCCGTGACTATTCTCGTCTAGATTAAATTATTTCATTCATTCTCGAAAATCATGATTCCACCTTTCTTTGGTTCACACTGTACCGAACTTACCCATGAACTATTTGAGATGGGGTAGATAATTCCCGCATCTAACCACTTCATCACTTCTTTTCGGACTACCTCTTTCATGATAGGATTGAGTTTCCTTTGCCCATCAATTCTATCTCTTTCACCCTCCTCTTAAATAATCTTATGCTTACAAAAGGAAGGATTTATTTCTTGAATATCAATTATGGTCCAACCGATTTCCCTTTTAAACTTCTTTAAAACAACAATTAGTTGCTCCTCTTGGTGTTCTGTTAGTTCTACTAAAATAATCACAGGCAAAGTAGAACTGTTACCTAAATAAACATATTTCAAATGGGAAGAAAGTACCTTAAATTCAAGTTTGGGCAGTTCCTGGATTGACAACGTTAGAGGTGATGAAACTTTGGGTTGAATTGGACAAAATTTTCGATGAGATAAATCCGCATCTAAAAAAGATGTTAGCTTATCAGAATTCACTGGGTTAGATTTTACCTAATCAGCCTTTGTAATGGTTGACTTTCCTCCTTCTTAGTTGGTTCACCTTCAATCACAACCGTCTTGGGCTCCGAAATCTTACCATTTTGTAGAGCCACTACCTTGCAATTTTCCTTACCCAATTTCCTTGGGTTTTTTGTATTTTTTGGCAAGGTTCATTGTGGTCAGTTATGAAGCTCCATAGCTAACTGACCTATTTGGTTCTCTAATTTTTTTGGTGTTGTTGCTTGACTTTGGATTAAGGAACTATTTTTCTCCATGTACACCTTCAACAAGCTCCCCAAATTGTTAGATGATTTAGTTTGTGGTGATTTTGGAACCTTTTAATTAAACCATTGGGATTGATTGCATCTATGATGCATGTAGTTGTTCGGTCCATTTCCTTGGTTTACTCCAAGAAAAGTTCAAATGAATGCGCTATGAAGGATTGTAGAAGTTGGACTGTGGTCCTTGTCAACTTCTACTTGGATGTTGGTTCCCTACATAGTAAATCGAATCAGGATTTGATTGACAATTCTCGAAAGAATGACAGACCCCACAATATATGTAGGAAACAACATCGAACTGACTTGGTGGCTTGGCTGTAATAGGATTAAAATCGTTAGTAGTAAACTATTTCAACATTGAAGATATAAAAGATACCTGAATTGAGAATGATGTAAGTGCCTGCACTTTATGCCCTTCAGCTACTCATCTTCCAGAAGTTGCTCGGCTTGTCAGCCATTGATGGTTGTTACTAGCAATCCTTTCAATGATTTCGTAAGCCTCATTATAAGACTTCACCAAGGGAGCACCCCTCATAGAAGCATCTACCACTAAACTTGTGTGTGCGTTGAGACCATTATAGAATGTCTCCAAATGGATGCAATGCGGAATCCCATGATGACTACACTTACTAAGTAACTCTTTGAATCTCCCCCATGCCTCGTACAAGGAATCATCATCCAATTGCTGGAAAGTGGTGATGTTATTTCATAACTTAGCGTTTTTGCTAGGTGGGAAATACTTAACCAAAAATCACTCAGCTAATTCTTGCCAAGTTGAAATTCAATGTGGTGGCAATGAATTTAGCAATACTCATGCTTGATCTCGCAACGAGTATAGAAATAACTTCAACCTCAGTGTGTCTTCAGTCACACCCACTATCTTAAAAGAATCACTCACCTCTATGAATAATCGAATGTGATGGTGTGGATCTTTCGTAGGCATACCACTAAAATGGCCCATGGTTTGAACCATTTGAAACATTACAAGCTTCAGTTCAGATTGGGGTGCCTTGATATCCGGCCTCCTAATTCCTAGATTTAACTCATTGAAAAGGGGCACAGCATACTGACTTATGGTACGATTCCTATCATCAGCAATAATGATGGGATTGCGCATATGATCGGCTCCATTTCCTTGAACATCATTTTGATTTCCAAGCTCCATTTTGACTTTTCTTTGGGCTAATCGTTCACGTCTTCTTTGTCTAAATGTCCACTTGATTTCAGAGTCTACCGCTAATAAATCGATAATTTGATCTATGCTCATAAACTCCTAGAAATAAAATCACAAAAAATAAAAGGAAAAAATTAATTAGTAAATATAGGAGTCAAATAAGTAAAATAAAAACCAAATTGCATAAAATAATTTAATAAAAATGATTAAGACAACAGTCCCCGGTAATGGGGCCAAAAACTTGTAACGCGTAGGTTTGTGCAAGTATACACAGTCGTTATAAAATAATAAGTAAGTAAAAGAGTTATTGTCTCCACAAGGACTGTGTATGTTAATCAATTAATTTAAAATTAGAGTTAACAATCTAGTGATAAAAACACAATATTTTTTAATTGTATGAGGTAAAAATAATTACTAAATGTAAGATGATCTCTAATGCAATTTTAATCTAAATACAAAGTATGAAGTGAAATGTATGAAATGAGTTTAGTAGCAAAAACACAAAATTCAACAATCAATAACATCAATATGCTAGGATAATTACATCATTCAACTTAATTCATTTTTCTCATGCTTAACAGTGTTTGGAAAATATTCCATGGCAACTCGATCTTTTATGAGTTTTGAGGGTGGATGATGGTTACTCGATTCAAGCATGAAATCATTCTACAATCAAGCAAGGGTTGGACGGTTTCAATGGAAAACTTCATGGGCTTTTTTCTGATTTAATTTCAGCTATAGGGACCTCCAATAAATATCCCAAAATTAATTTTTGGGCAGCCAACATGCTTGTGTTGAATTGGGCTTGTCTTCCCCTTGTTTGGACGGTTGTGTTACCCATTAAATAATCGGACTTGTCCACCATGTAACATCATTTCTAACTGGGTCAAAGTAACATCTCCATGACCCAATTTGTATGGTTTTGCCATCCAAGTAGGGCAGAATTGCTCATGTCCATGCAGGAATTATAATAAGCTTCATATTATATCAACTTCATGGTCCCCCTAAATAATAAAATATAACACATTAACGAATAACATGAAATTATTTAATTTATGCACAAAATTAGTACAATAAAACACATATTTGCATTTTTTTTTATAAATTCACGGCCATCATCGGAATATAAAAAAATTCACCTAATTAATTAACAAATACTCAGAATTAATATTATTTTTAAGTTAAAAGGTGTTATAAATTGGTAAAAAAATATTATATAAATTAGAGTTTACAGTTGTTCACGAATAGATCCATAGCAATTTTGGGTTAATTCCCAACTAATTGACTTCCTAAGGTTTTCAAGCCTAGGGTTTAACTTCTTCCTCTCCTAAACAGTTGATCCACTAAGAAAACCCTACATATCAATTAATTAATCACACCTCCACTCACTAATCCACCATAAAAAGATTAGTTCCTTGTAGATCTCATGAACACAATAATATTGATAATAAAAATTAGCATAAATAATAAATCAAGAGAATGTTTTAAGAGAATCCTAAATTGTATTGAATGAAATGCATAATCGACAAAAGTTTGATCACAGTTACAACTCATGTTCTCCGATGAACACAAAATAGAAAAGAACTGAAATAAACCTAAAGCTTAAAAGAAATGAAAAACTAAAGACTAAATTTACAAAGAAAAACTTAGAATATAAAATTTTTCCTTCAACAAGTGTTTTAAGAGCCAATTTTAGATTTAGGACTGCCGTCGTCCTTAACCTTAGGTCAACTACCGTTCTCGTGTTTAATATTCATTGTCTGGACCAAAATGCCCCTAGCTCATAAGTGCTTCCCGTACAGGGCTGATGTCGCGACACCCTAGTTCCTATGTCGCAACATCGAAGGCAATATGCATGGTTCAGGGCTAGCTTCAAGGTTGTGTCACGACATCCATTGGCTATGTCACGACACTGAAACACCCCAAACCCGGCCCACGAGCCCCGACCAGATCTGGCATGTTTCTTGTGAAGAGTTTAACACAAATTCCGATTTTCTTGTTGTAAAATGGACCAATTTAAAACAAGTATGCAGCTTATCAAGTTTGGAACCGTGTTGACTTTAGAAATTTGTGTCTCGTTTAATCGTTACCATCATACTTCACGTGTTATAAAGATTTGCCGAATTTTAAAGCTCATTAAGTTGAAAACCATTAATTTGATTACGTAATAAAACTTCAGTTATTCTTTAGGAAAAATACTTAAATGTTCATCTGATTAACGTTGCATGAAAATAAAACTTAAAAACGCAAAAAAAAAATCAAAACAAGTTAAATAATGGCCTTATTACATCATGAAAACCCTAAAATAAACCTGAGGAAAGCATTTAAATAGCGAAAAGTTCAACCGTAAGAAATCCCGAATGACTGAGCATGGCCACCACACAGTCCCTGCCGACCCGGTCCACTGCACTATGCGTCACCTGCAAAATGTTAGTCCACGAAGGGTGAGTCAACAGACTCAGTGTGCAATTACCAACACAAAATTCTCAACCGATTTTAGCCTTTATCACAAGCATTTGGGCAAAGCCCATCTGAAATCATACTTTGGCCTTTAGCCCATAATCAAAGCACAATAGGTCACACATATAACGATGATGCAACCCGAACCCACCCAGATATCCAACCTCTACACACCACCCGTACCTGCCAATCACACCAGTGGGGATTACTAAATCGACCCTCCATCCGCTACACACCATCGAAGGCAGCCGCTGTAGTCAACTGCTCATCGCCCTTAATACGTGGCATAACCACCGGATAATGTGACAACGTCACCGTAAGAATCATATTGTGACATGAGTCACCGAAATATTGTGGTAAAACCACCGAAACACTGCCCCTTTTCATTCCAACCCTTGTGCCCATGCAATATACAAAGTTATGTATGTAACATGCTATATGTTTATTTCATGCCAAATCGAAAATACTCATGCTTTCATGCAAGTGAATGTAACCACTATCAACAAGATTTTTAATGTAACGTACATACCTGAAGCAACGAACTGTACCCTTGAAGGGTACCATTAGTCTTCGCTATTCATAGTTATATTAACACATACAAAGTAATATTGATTTACAGGGAAAAGTGTGGGGGTTACACACCTGTAAACACGGAGAACGACACTCTCGATCTCACTGACACCCTCACTTGCAGGGATCACTATGATTTGCTTAACCCTTTCCGAAGCTGGCCCGCAACCCGATGGCCAGTCGCGTACGGCTGACACCGCCCGCTTCTTGAATCTAGGGGTAGGAACTGCGCTTCCAACCCCCTCCTTTGCTTGGCTAGAACTTGGCTCCATCAGATTAACTTAATCAGAAAACCCAATTGAGTACATAGATCTAAGAATATTTATTCGAATGAACAGAGGCTTACCTATATCGGCAGGGTACTGAAGTTTCGGCTTTTGCTTAAGAAGTCGATTGTGTACCAATTTCCTTTATGGAAACTAGATCCCTTCAATTTAGGTACGCCCTTCTATCGTTGATCAACACCGAATGAGATGACTAAGGTTGAAGTGAACAATCGGCTACCAAGAAGTTGACAGTAAAGAACACATTCGGCCAACGCAGAGAAGAAGTTTCAAAAGAAGTGATCGGCTTAATGATTCTCACAAGAACGAATATGGGATTCAGCTTTTGATGCTAATGGACAAATCGGCTATAGGGAATATGGACTGAAAAGAAAAGAAAAGAAGTAATAGATGTTTCCACTTGCGGCACACATGCAAATGAAATGAGAGAATAGAAGGTTGCTTGGAAAAATCGGTTGTGGTTGAATACTTGAGAGAATGAGATATTCGGGAAATACAAAGAAGAGTAAAGAATGATGAGAAGCTTGGTTCGGCTAGCTTTGAAAAAGAGAATGCCGAATGGCAACTTGAAGATTTCGGCACACTAGGGAAAATGCTCAAGAGCTCTCACTCACAAAACCGAAAATGACACGAACACTCCCTCATCTAAAGAACACCTCAAAATTTCGGCTCATACTCCCCTACCAAAGCCGAATGTATCCACCCCCTTAGTCCACTCAAGATTTCGGCTAACACCCAACCACTTGCTTCCTCCTAGATTTCCTCCTAAAATTCCTCTTTTCCACTCATTTGAACTGATTTGAACTATTCAAATAACTTGAGTAACTCTCCACCACACATTTGAAAATTTGACCAAGTCCACCTCTCATCCATTTAGAGTCCCTATGCCGTCCAATACCTCCTCTCCCCTTGCCGCAAAAATGCAAAATAAAGCTCTACCTCCTTGCCGTCAGCGTGATTCGAACCCTTGCCCTACACTCCCATAATGACGCCACCTCCCTGCATACTTGGTGGCGTCTCCTTGCCACCTTACCACTGTGCTCATTATGCTTTCAATTGCCAGAATTATTTATGTAACCTACCCCAATCGGCTATCCCCCTTCCAAAGCTTCAAAACACATATTTTTACCGAAGCTTCTAGCTTAACTTAGCCCCTCCCGGGACTCCCAAACACACATGTATAATCATGCTAAGCATAAAATACACACAAACATGAGATTAATGCAGACCCCTAAAATCCCGAATGTTACAGTTCTACCCCATTAAAGAAATTTTAGCCGCAAAATTACCGGGTATAAAGAGATGGGGATACTGCTGCTGCATCACTTCCTCCGGCTCCCATGTTGCCTCTTCCGCTCCATGGTTCCGCCACAAGACTTTCACCAATGGAACCGACTTCCTTCTCAGCACCTTGACATCTCGTTCCAAAATTTGAATCGGTTCCTCCTCATATGATAGATCTGGCCTTAACTCAATTTCCTCCGCTAGTACAATATGAGACGGATCCGATCTGTAGCGTCGAAACATTGACACATGAAACACATCATGCATCTGCTTCAGCTCCGAAGGTAACTCTAGTTGATATGCCACCGGACCCACATGCTTCAAAACCCGATATGGCCCGATAAACCTGGGACTCAGCTTACCCTTCCGTCTGAAGCTCATTACCTTCTTCCAAGGCGACACCTTCAAGAAAACCTGATCGCTAACAGTAAATTCTATCTCCTTCCGTTTTAAATCAGCATATGACTTCTGCCTATCGAATGCCTCCTTTAAACGAGCCCTAATCAATTTAACCTGTTCTTTTGTCTCTGCAACCAACTCTGGACCCAAAATTTTGCGTTCCCCTAATTCTGTCCAACAGGTAGGAGTTCGACACTTCCGTCCGTATAGTGCTTCGTAGGGCGCCATCCGAATACTAGACGAGTAACTGTTGTTGTATGCAAATTCAGCAAACGGCAAAAACTCTTCCCAGCTACCTCTGAAATCAACGATACATCCCCTCAATATATCTTCCAATATCTGGATTACCCTCTCAGATTGCCCATCAGTCTGAGGATGAAAGGCTGTGCTGAAATCCAGTCTCGTCCCCAACGCCTGATGTAGTACCCTCCAAAAACGTGACGTAAACCTCGGATCCCTATCTGATATGATTGATATCAGTACCCCATGTAACCTCACTATTTCAGCCACATACAACTTAGCCAACCTTTGAAGAGAATAATCGACTCGAACTGGTATGAAATGGGCAGATTTTATCAGTCGATCCATGATCACCCATACCGAATCCTTCTTAGTAGGTGTAAGGGGTAACCCACTAACGAAGTCCATAGTGATTCTCTCCCATTTCCATTGCGGTATCTTTATCGGCTGCAACAATCCTGAAGGCAACTGATGCTCGACTTTAACCTGCTGACATGTCAGACACTTTCCCACATACTCTGTGACTTCCTGCTTCAAACCAGGCCACCAAAACTGCTCACGCAAATCCTGATACATCTTACTCCCTCCAGGATGCATAGCGTAAGGGCAATTATGTGCTTCCCGAAGTATCATTTGCCTCAATTCCTTGTCCTTTGGCATGCACATTTTTCCTCGAAAACATAGAACTCCATTACTGTTCACACTGTAATCATCTAACCCACCATCCTGTATCCGCAGAACTTGAGCACTCAAACCATCATCTGTTAACTGTTTTTCCTTGATCTGATCCACCCATGTTGGTTTTACTTGGAGCTCGGCTAACAAGCTTCCATCATCAAATAAGCTTAAATGGGAAAATATCGCCCTAAGGTCTGATATTGCCTTCCGACTTAATGCATTTGCGACCACGTTAGCCTTCCCTGGATGATATTCAATTGTGCAGTCGTAATCCTTCAACAATTCAACCCATCTACATTGCCTCAGATTCAACTCCTTCTGGGTAAGGAGATATTTCAGACTTTTATGGTCGGTGTAGATGATAGACTTCTCTCCATATAGATAGTGTCTCCAGATTTTTAGAGCGAACACCAATGCCGCTAATTCCAAGTCATGCGTGGGATAATTACTTTCATGAGGTCTTAATTGACTAGAAGCATACGCAACAACCTTTCCTTCCTGCATTAACACACACCCTAATCCCATGTGAGATGCGTCACAGTACACCACAAACTCCTTACCAGCCTCCGGCTGAATTAACACGGGTGCCTCTGTTAAAATCTTCTTCAGCTTCTCAAAGCTTTCCTGTTGCTTATTCGTCCAAACAAATGACACTCCTTTCCGCAACAACTTTGTTAAGGGTGTTGCAATTAAGGAGAACCCTTCCACAAATCTTCTGTAGTAACCTGCCAACCCCAAGAAACTTCTAACCTCTGCCACAGATTTAGGAGGTTTCCAATCTAACACAGCTTCAATTTTCCGGGGATCTACCTGAATTCCTTCTGCAGATACCACGTGACCCAGAAACTTGACCTCCTTCAACCAAAACTCACACTTGCTAAATTTGGCGTATAACTTCTTCTCTCTTAAAATCTGCAGAACCATTCGTAAGTGCAAATCGTGCTCCTCCTCCGTCTTGGAGTACACCAAAATGTCGTCAATAAACACCCCAATGAACTGGTCTAAATAGGGTTGGAAGACCCCGTTCATCATATCCATGAACGCCGCTGGTGCATTTGTCAGGCCGAATGGCATCACTACGAACTTGTAGTGGCCGTAGCGAGTCCGAAACGTTGTTTTATGTATATCCCTTTCCTTAACCTTCAGCTGATGGTATCCTGACCTCAAGTCTATCTTGGAGAAGACCGCAGCTCCCTTTAATTGGTCGAACAGATCGTCGATCCTTGGTAACGGGTACTTGTTTTTAATCGTCAGCTTGTTCAATTGACGATAATCTATGCACATGCGCATGGTCCCATCTTTTTTCTTCACGAACAACACCGGCGCCTCCCACGGAGATACACTTGGTCGAATAAACCCATGGTCCAACAGCTCTTGAATCTGAGCTTTAAACTCTACCAACTCTTTTGGCGCCATCCTATATGGAGCAATTGATACTGGAGCTGTACCTGGCAGTAAGTCAATTCTAAACTCCACCTCCCTGTCCGGGGGTAACCTTGGCAGCTCCTCAGGAAAGACGTCCACGAACTCCCTTACTGTTCGAACTCCACTGACTCCCTCTTCATTTGCATCCAGAGCACTAAGGAAGACTAGACATGCCTTGCACCCTTTTCGAACCATTTTATCAGCTTTCAACGCGGAGACTACATTCGACAAATAATTCCTTCTTTCCCCTATCACGATTATCTCCTCATCCTCCGGGGTCCTCAACTCCATTTGCTTAGCTGCGCAATCCAACTTAGCAAGATGTTCTACTAGCCAGTCCATGCCCAGAATGAGATCAAATTCCCCGAAAGGTAGTTCCATCAAATTGGCTAGAAACACTACTCCCTGAATTTCTAGAGGCACACTCCAGAATAATTTATTCACCACTACCGTTTGACCTAACGGGCTAACTACAGTCATCTCCCTAGCAGACAGTTCAGATGCTACACCTTCAGCTATTCTACATGCAACATATGAGTGGGTCGAACCAACCTCAATCAAGGCAAAGAAAGGCTTATCAGCTATAAGGAACGTACCGGTTATGACGTCCGGTGCGCCACCATCCTCCTTCCAACGAACTGCATACACCAGACCAGGCTGTCTCGCCTCTGCATTACCAGCACCTCTGCTAGGTGTCCCGCGACCTCGACCAGAACCATTACCCCTGCCAACCGGACCACGACCCCTCGGCGGCTGCTGTCCACCTCTTCCAGTCTGATTAAAACCCTGACCTGCTGGTCGACTCCTGTCTGTTTCCAATGGACAGTTCCTAATCATGTGATCTTTGGACCCACACTTAAAACATCCCCCTGTCTTCTTCCAACACTCCCCCGGGTGCATCTTTCCACATTGAGCACATGTACGATACTGACCTCCCACAGCAACCTGCTGATCTTGAGGCCCATCAACTCTAGGTCTTTTCTGGAAACTCCCGGATGACCCTGATGACCCATAACTCCTCTTGTTTTTACCTTGACCTCTGTCCCTATTTTGTCTCTCGGTCTGCTTCACTTCCTCAGCTATTTTCACTTTCTCCACAAATACCGCGAAGTCCCTTTCCCGCTGTGTGGCTATTAACACCCTCAACTCATCTCGAAGCCCATCTTCGAACCGTACGCAGCGCTCATAGTCAGTTGCCACGATTCCCCGGGCATATCGGCTCAAACGAAGGAATTCCGCTTCATACTCGGCTACAAATTTACCCCCTTGTACCAAGTTCAAGAATGCCTTCCTTTGAGCATCCACATAACTCGCCCCTATGTACTTCCCTTGGAACATCGTCTTGAAATAATCCCAATCAATCCGGTCCACCTGAGTACCCTCTCTAACAGTGAGCCACCACTGGTACACTTCATCCCAAAGTAGTGACACCACCCCTTTCAGTTTCTCCTCAGCCGTGCAATCCAGATCATCCATAATCCTTTCGACTGCTTCCAACCAATATTCAGCAACATTTGGGGCCACCCCAGAGACCTCCCTGAACACCTCAGCTCCGTTTGCTCGCAGTCGCTCAGGCACAGACTTCCAAGCCCCTCCACCTAGACCTGCCTCGGCAACTCTCTCCAACACTCGCAACATCGCCTGGGATATCACGTCATCCCTTCCGGTTTGGTCCTGGAATTCTGCTTCTCCAACTGGCGGTAACGGCATCTCATTCCCTGACCTGTGTCCAGACCCTACCACGTCCACTCGTATTACGACCCCGTCCCCTAGTACTCATATCTACTGTCGCGTTTTATCTGTTTTTACAAATTTTATGCATTAGCTTTCTTTTCACTTCTTGTTTAAAGAGGAGTTTTATGAAAAAAGAAATTTAATAGTTGTTTTCCGCAAGAGCACACATATACCTAGGGGTTCACGTCTCTATAGTATGGTTTCCTAGTCCTACCATCTATAGCAACATATATCAATTCACACATCCAGACCAATTTATCATTCAAAGAACTTACCTGGCGGACTTGGGCCGAAACTCGGGTGCCATGCTTCCATAAGACCATTTCATGAAAATTTTCAAAACCCATTTTTAGTACAAATGTTGAAAACGTTGTGGGCTTCAAAACCCAAGGCCGAGTTTTTAAACCTTGCTCTGATATCAAATTGAAACACCTCAAACCCGGCCCACGAGCCCCGACCGAATCTGGCATGTTTCTTGTGAAGAGTTTAACTCAAATTCCGATTTCCTTGTTGTAAAATGGACCAGTTTAAAACAAGTATGTAGCTTATCAAGTTTGAAACCGTGTTGACTTTAGAAATTTGTGTCTCGTTTAATCGTTACCATCATACTTCACGTGTTATAAAGATTTGCCAAATTTTAAAGCTCATTAAGTTGAAAACCATTAATTTGATTACGTAATAAAACTTCAGTTATTCTTTAGGAAAAATACTTAAATGTTCATCTGATTAACGTTGCATGAAAATAAAACGCAAAAAACGCAAAAAAAATAAAACAAGTTAAATAATGGCCTTATTACATCATGAAAACCCGAAAATAAACCTGAAGAAAGTACTTAAATAGCGAAAAGTTCAACCGTAAGAAATCCCGAATGACTGAGCATGGCCACCACACAGTCCTTGCCGACCCGGTCCACTGCACTATGCGTCACCTGCAAAATGTTAGTCCACGAAGGGTGAGTCAACAGACTTAGTGTGCAATTACCAACACAAAATTCTCAACCGATTTTAGCCTTTATCACAAGCATTTTGGGCAAAGCCCATCCGAAATCATACTTTGGCCTTTAGCCCATAATCAAAGCACAATAGATCACACATATAACAATAATGCAACCCGAACCCACCCAGATATCCAACCTCTACACACCACCGGTACCTGCCAATCACACCAGTGGGGATTACTAAATCGACCCTCCATCCGCTATACACCATCGAAGGCAGTCGCTGCAGTCAACTGCTCATCGCCCTTAATACGTGGCATAACCACCAGATAATGTGACAACGTCACCGTAACAATCATATTGTGACATGAGTCACCGAAATATTGTGGTAAAACCACCGAAACACTGCCCCTTTTCATTCCAACCCTTGTGCCCATGCAATATACAAAGTTATGTATGTAACATGCTATATGTTTATTTCATGCCAAATCGAAAATACTCATGCTTTCGTGCAAGTGAATGTAACCACTATCGACAAGATTTTTAATGTAACGTACATACCTGAAGCAACGAACTGTACCCTTGAAGGGTACCATTAGTCTTCACTATTCATAGTTATATTAACACATACATAGTCATATTGATTTACAGGGAAAAGTGTGGGGGTTACACACCTATAAACACGGAGAACGACACTCTCGATCTCACTAACACCCTCACTTGCAGGGATCACTACGATTTGCTTAACCCTTTCCGAAGCTGGCCCGCAACCCGGTGTCAGTCGTACGCTTCTTGAATCTAGGGGTAGGAACTGCGCTTCCAACCCCCTCCTTTGCTTGGCTAGAACTTGGCTCCATCAGATTAACTTAATCAGAAAAACCCAATTGAGTACATGGATCTAAGAATATTTATTCAAATGAACAGAGGCTTACCTAGATCGGCAGGGTACTGAAGTTTCGGCTTTTGCTTAAGAAGTCGATTGTGTACCAATTTCCTTTATGGAAACTGGATCCCTTCAATTTAGGTACGCCCTTCTATCGTTGATCAACACTGAATGAAATGACTAAGGTTGAAGTGAACAATCGGCTACCAAGAAGTTGACAGTAAAGAACACATTCGGCCAACGCAGAGAAGAAGTTTCAAAAGAAGTGATCGGCTTAATGATTCCCACAAGAACGAATATAGGATTCGACTTTTGATGCTAATGGACAAATTGGCTATAGGGAATATGGACTGAAAAGAAAAGAAAAGAAGTAATAGATGTTTCCACTTGCGGCACACATGCAAATGAAATGAGAGAAGTGAAGGTTGCTTGGAAGAATCGGTTGTGGTTGAATACTTGAGAGAATGAGATATTCGGGAAATACAAAGAAAAGTAAAGAATGATAAGAAGCTTGGTTCGGCTAGCTTTGAAAAAGAGAATGCCGAATGGCAACTTGAAGATTTCGGCACACTAGGGAAAATGCTCAAGAGCTCTCACTCACAAAACCGAAAATGACACTAACACTCCCTCATCCAAAAAACACCTCAAAATTTCGGCTCATACTCCCCTACGAAAGCCGAATGTATCCACCCCCTTAGTCCACTCAAGATTTCGGCTAACACCCAACCACTTGCTTCCTCCTAGATTTCCTCCTAAAATTCCTCTTTTCCACTCATTTGAACTGATTTGAGCTATTCAAATCACTTGAGTAACTCTCCACCACACATTTGAAAATTTGACCAGGTCCACCTCTCATCCATTCAGAGTCCCTATGCCGTCCAATACCTCCTCTCCCCTTGCCGTAAAAATGCAAAATAAAGATCCACCTACTTGCCATCAGCGTGATTCAAACCCTTGCCCTACACTCTCATAATGATGCCACCTCCCTGCATACTTGGTGGCGTCTCCTTGCCACCTTACCACTGTGCTCATTATGCTTTCAATTGCCAGAATTATTTATGTAACCTACCCCAATCGGCTATCCCCCTTCCAAAGCTTCAAAACACATATTTTTACCAAAGCTTCTAGCTTAAGTTAGCCCCTCCCGGGACTCCCAAACACACATGTACAATCATGCTAAGCATAAAATACACACAAACATGAGATTAATGCAGACCCCTAAAATCCCGGATGTTACAGACACCCAAGGCAGTATAGCAGTCCTGGCATTTTGCGACATTGAACTCCCCGTGTTGCAACATAGCAACCAACTTTGACTTCCTATGGCTTTGAATGGTCTCATGCACACTTACTAAGGATGTTAGCTTGCCTTTAGGCTTTAGTCGGTCCCTAAGGTCAATAAAAGACTCCAATTGCTCATATTCAATCTCCTCAAGTAATAAAACTAGTTTAATCTACTACACCAAATTACGAAAATCATCAACGCCATAGTACTTTTACCAATGGTACATGTTTATTCTATAATTCTTTCGCTTCTTGAGCCAAAATTTTACATGGTTCCTCACCATACGATAAATCAAGCTGTAACTCAATTTCATCGGGATATAGTACATGTGACAGATCAGAATGACAAAGATGTAGCAATGAAACATGAAAAACATTTTGAATCTTGTCGAGTTTTGGAGGTAACGGCCCAATGAACCTCAGACTATGTTTCCTTTTCCTGCCAAATCGTAAAACTTTTATCCAAGGCGAGACTTTTAGAAATATTTTCTCACTGACATCAAACTCTATATATTTTCTTTTCTGATCGGCGTATGATTTCTAATGATCAGAGGCAACCTTCATATTATCTCAAATAATTCTAACTTTATCTTCAGTTTCTCAGACCAGATCAATATCAACTGACTTTATTTAATTCAACTATGACCAATATAATAAGCTTCTGCATTTACGTTCATATAAAGCTCCATACCATGTCATTTTTATACTCGATTGATAGCTATTATTATAAACAAACTCGACCAACTTCAGGGAGATAAGATCTGGTGGCTTCAATCTGCTCCACTACAACTTCAGAAAGATAAGATCCGCCATAATTTGTAGCTTTAATCTGTTCTACTTCAACGCTAGGGAAATAAGATTCGCTGTCTTCAATCTGCTCCACTGCAACTTCAGGGAGATAAGGCTAGTGACTTCAATCTGCTCCACTGCAACTTCAGGAAGATAAAATCTGCTGTAGCTTCAATCTGTCCCACTACATCTTCAGGGAAATATAGCTATGGCAAGACCGGAAGTATCGTATCCTCAAGGACCAAGAGTACTAGTAATTACTATCTTTTTATTATTTAGCCTAAGAATTAAGGGAATCGTTATTTAATCTAAAACTAACTAATTACTAAGCTAAAGATGCTAAGACACAGAGAATGAATTTGGGGAAATATTTTTGGGAAAACCAATTACTTAAGACAATACCCGAGGAAGAATCCACCTAGACTTCACTTGTTATTTAACTCTGAACCAGACGATTTATTCAGTTGACTTGATCCGTAGGGTTCCTTAATTTATATTAATACCTCTCTCGAGGCTACTGACATCTAACCCTAGGTTGATTAATTGAAATATCTTTCTAATTAAAACCCCTAGAATTGAATTAACTCGATCTATGGACTCCCATATTAGGTTTCACCCTAATCTGACAGATTTTCGTCGTCCTATCTCTAGGAGTGCGATCAACTCCGCTTAACTATGCTAGATCTACTCTTAAACAGGGACTTTTGCTCCACCGCCTAAGCACATCAATACTTGAATCAATATCCTGAAGTATCAAAACAAGATTTAAGAACACATAATTAAGAACAAATCAAGTATTTGTCATATAGTTCAGAAAGCAATAACAAGATCCGTCTTAGGTTTCATCCTTAGGTATTTGAGGGGTTTAGTTCGTGTTTATAAAAGAATACATCTCAGAAGAAAATATAAAACAAAACATAACAAAAACCCTAAAACCCCCTGAAGGAAATTAAAGGAAAGATCTTCCGTCTTGAGTATGATTCTCGCTTCTTGAGATGAATCAACTAGCTGTCTTCGAGTAAATCCCACAATTTGGCCCTCTCTGGCTTGGCTCATCGGCCTCCTTTTGGGTCACACTTAGGGTGTTTATATAGGCTTTCATAATGTCTTTCTTTGCCCCTAAGTATCCTAATCCCATGTGGCACGCCCGTGTAAATCGAGCTCAGGTCATGTTCAGGTCTGCTAAAGAGGCATGGCCGTATCACTCGAGCCCAGGCCATGTGAATTTTGTACTTTGGCCCATTTTCTCCGTTTTGGCCCGTTTCTCGTTCTTTTCATCCTCCGGTGCTCTCCTAAGTATAAAATATAAATTTAAATGATTAGGAGCATCAAATTCCACAATTCAGGGGATAAATCATCCAAAAGTATGCCAAATGTGGGATTAAAATATGTATATATTACGGTTTATCAAATACCCCCACACTTAAGCATTTGCTTGTCCTCAAGCAAAATTCTCAACTCACAATTAAAACGAACTTCTTCAATTCATAATATTCATCAATACTGTTTCATCATAGTTCATAGATAATTTATACATTGACAATTTAAGTAGAAAAGTCCTAAAGATTCAAACTGTCAAAGTCATAGTTTTTATAGCACGAAAACATAGGTGTTTCCTCTTACTTAAATAATCACCTTTAATTCAAAATCAACAAGAGTTGACATTCTCACTAAAGATTCACTCAAATCACGAAAAGTGTTTAAGGTTCAAAATTAAGCATTCAAAATTCGAACATGAAAAGTTAATCCCATAGGCTTGCATGAAAATCAAATCTCCACCACTATAGAATGAAATGATACACAGATCAAAAGGTCTTTTAAGGGTTGTAACGGGGCTTTGGTTAAAGGTGTGGATAAAAGTTGAATTAAAGGGTTAGGATAGAGATTGAATTGACAAATTACCTAACTTAGAAAGATGAACTAAGACTCGAATAATTACATCAGTTAAAATTTCATAACACGAGCTTCTTCTCAATATGTGGAATTTAAATGTATAAGCTCAATTAACATAGAACTAATAATGAATATACTTCAGTTTTTTATTTTTTTTATTTATCATACAAATCAAGTAAATAATTTTAACAATTGAAGTAAAGAATGTAGTTAGGCAACTGATCAAATCAAATCTCGATATAAGGGTAGTCAAGAGAAATGGTGATAACAAATACAAGATGGGTTTTGGGTTAATATTAATGGGTAAGTCAATAAACGGTTTGTTTATATCAAAGGGGTTCACCAGGGGTTAATTGAGAGGGTAGGCTTTTAGTGGAGTAAATAGGTTAAATCCTAAGTGCCTTGATCATCTTTGTATATCAAATCAATGATGTGGTCTTGACATGTATAATTGAAGCAAGTTCTAGAATAACAAATCAATGTTGACACGCTCATAATCAATAAAGTGAGCAAGAAAAGAATGTATGCTCTAAAAGGCTCAAATCTCACAAAAATTATGGGTTTTTGATATCAACTTTTGTAAATTTCAAACTTCAAGGTAATAATTAGATTCAGGTATACAACCTAACAAAATTTTAATTTTTTGAAAATAGACTCATCATGCTTGATTCTCTAGTCTCCTAAAGTTTAAATCATCACTGCACAATTATTAATGATTTAATCCAAAATATATCAATAAAAATCATGTAACATCTGGGATTTATGGCTTATGCATTGTTGCTTAATTATATGAAAAAGCATTCCTATGTGTGTTGTGAATGTGTATTGTGAATTTTGTGAACCTTAGGGTGTAGCCAAATGCTTTAGAAATTATTAGATTTTAAATCTAAAAGAGGAAGCTAGGCAATGTGGCCTTAAGAGAATTTGTAGGAGGAATAGGACATAAAAATAAATTTAGTAAAGCGGCAGGAGGATGCCACTTAAGGCTTTGGTGAATGGCGTCACATGCAGTGCAAGGGGGTCTTGAGTTCGAGAGGCACAAGCAACATTTTGGGACTTATATTTTTCGGCAAAAAGAGTAGCAATGGACGGCACTTAGGCTATATTTTAGGAGCTTAAATCCTTTTAATTTTAAGAGATATATGGGGATAATTAATTAAGGTAAGGATTAATGGAAAAGAAGATGTGATAATGAAGAGATAAGGAGAAAAACAAGGATTTGATAGTGAGAGGGGGAGTTGGCCGAATAGGGGATTCTTGGGGTAGTAATTTCGGCAAAGAGGGGAAAATAAGGCCATTCTTCATTCTTTCTTTCCTCTGGTGTCTCTGCCGAATTCTCTAGCAATTATCCTCTGTTTTCTTCTATTCTCTCAAAGCCGAAATACCTTGTGTTCTAGCCGAATCTCCATCATCAATCTTCTTCATCTTTTGCAAATTCACTCAAAGCCGAATACTCAAAGTGAACCCCTAGCTGATTACTCCATTAAATCCCAAAAGCCAAAATCTTTTGATCACTATTTAGTCTACAAAGCCGAATTTCCTTGTGGTGTCAGGCAAAGGTGCTGTCGACTACAACATTAAGGGTAAGAACGAATGTTATTCAATTTCCGTTCCTTCTTGTTTTAGCCGAAAGTTTGAATCTAATCCCAATAACATTCTATGGCCGAAACTATGAAGGGTCATTTGGGATTTGGCCTATCGTCGACTGCAAAGGAGGAAGGTTTCGGGATTTCAAGGATTTAAGGTAAGTGAATATACTAATCGGACAAGGGCCATTTGTTGTGATTAAATGTTAGAAATTGATCTAACATGTGTCTATAGGGATTTCGACATTTTCAAGGCAAGAGATTAATTCCGGGATTTAAGATTTGGAAGGTAAATGAACATGCATATTCGGCCAAGGCCCTATTTAGTAATTTGGCTATGTTTCTTATTTATTCAAAAGCTGAAAACTAACTAGTTAAGGGTTTTGGTGGCTAGCCGATTGCAAAGGGTGAACATCACAAAGTTTCGGGATTTGATTTTTAATTCAATCGGCATCAAGGTAAGATTTTGGTTGCAATAATCCTTCGGGATTTGGTTATAGCCGAATAAGTTTTGCTAATATGCCTAGTATTGGCCGAATATAGGAACTAAAGGATCTAAAGTTTAGATCGGGATTTTTGGGATTTCAGTGAACTCGCTAAGTAAATCAGGTGTGTACCCCACACTAAATCTTAATAGATTTACGGCTTTAATTTATTATATGTGTTAATAAGAATGTGGAAAATATGGCTAAAGTACCATGCAATGGTACAAAGTACTCAGGTACGTTTACCTACTCCTACTATGAATATAATATGATCTGTTACGGCACCTATGTGAAACTATAAGAATGTGAATATAGAATAAGGCATGTTATTGCATGATTGTATGTCATGGGGCATATGGGTGATATGTTAAGGGGAAGTGATCTAGTGGTCTTTACCACGATATCTGAATGTGGTGACTTATGTCACAAATATCTGAATGTGGTGAGTTATGTCACGTATTATTATCTGGTGGCTCTGCCACAATATTTATAAGGGCGATGAGCACGTCGTCTGCAGCGACTGCCTTCGATGGTGTGTAGCGGATGGAGGGTTAACTTAGTAGTCCCCACGGTGTGATGGTTGGTACGGGTGATGTGTAGCGGATGGTATCTAGGTTTGGGTTCGGGAATGCATCATTATCTATACGTGCTATATGAAAATGTATGATTTGATATGCCATAACTGTTGGGACTTAGTGTTGGTGGTTATACACTGAGTCTGTTTGACTCACCCCGTTGTGGGAATATTTTTCAGGTGACACTCAGTAGAGGGACCGGGTCGGCAGGAGCTTAGTGGTGGCCATGCTCAGCCAAAAATTTATTTTATTTGGACTTTTTACTTTAAGTACTTTGAGTTATTTTGGGTTTTGCTTTGATGTAATAAGGCCAGTAGGATTGAACTATTTTATGCATGCATGTTAGTTATTTTGGTATGACACAATTTTTATCAAATTAACGTTTAAGTAATATTTTCAAAAATAAATAAATTCTAAATGTTTTGATAACTTATCACAAATTCGGCAATACTTCTAATTTATGATTTTCAAGTACGAAATTAAAGCTTTAATAAAACTTAGACTTTTCAATTCGAACCCAACACAAAGTAAAATTTTATTCAAAAACATCCAAGTTTTCCAAAGTAACAAATAGTTTTTGAACCGTTTTACTCGAGGAACATACCAGATCTGGTCGAGGCTCGTGGGCCGGGTTTGGGGTGTTTCAAATCATGAATCAATGGAAATTTCATTCTAATAGTAATATGAGAAAATTACTTAAGGTCAAGACAAAATTCAAGGATTTGAGAATAATGCAAAAAGTTAGAAACTTTTTCAAAATAAAATTCACCCCCCACACTTAAGATGTACATTGCCCTCAATGTACAGAGATCTATATAAAATCATAAGAGATAGGGAGAAGTGAAACTTCCTGAATTTTGGATGGATTCCTTGAGTTAGGAGTGTAGAAATTTGATTCGGAGGTGAAAGATAAGTTGGAGGAGGCGTCTTTGGTGGTGGTATGGTGGCCGCCAACAATCTCTGCGCTAGATGAAGAAATTGGGAAGCTCGTGAAGAATTAGCCAGGAAATAATAAGAATAATTCAAAATATACGAATTGTGTATTTAAAGACAAGAAAGGTAAAGAAAAAGAGTGTAATAAGTAAAATAAAATTAAAAGAAAAGATTAATGGACTGAAAAGTCCTTATCGTTAGATGGTTCTCGAGGTGGGTGTGATTTCTAAGGGCGTGGTGTGGTGATTCCCTAACAGCCCTAAATCAAAGAAAACAAAATGTAAGAATAAAAATTAAAGACAAGAAAGATAAAGGGAAGGAAAATAAAGGAGAAGAGAAAAGAAAAAGAAAAATTAAATGGACTCAAATGTCCTTGGCTCGGCGAATTAATGAAGCGGCCGGCACGAACTTATGTAATTCGGTCTCGCACGGGGAGACTGTACTATGGTCCTTTCGCTTCTTCAATTTGGGAACGGTTTCGTTAGCCTTGCCTTTGGGGACTGAGTGATATTAGTAAGGATGGTGAAAAGAAATTATGGTGGCTAGGGTTGAGAGGGAAGGGGTTTGGTGAGGAAAGAAGTGAGTAGAAAAGTGGGTTTATATAGAAATAGGGGTTTGGTGATTTCCCACGCCCGTGTACCTTGGGCGTGTTGGGTCACACGGTCGTATCGCACGGCCGTGTTGTGCTTCGTTTGTTTCTCCCACGCCTGTGTACAGGTCGCCACGTCCATGTTGATAAAACAGTATCTTCCACGACTGTATCGCGCGGCCGTGGTGTTTAGTCGGAGCTCGTGGCTTGGAGATATTTTTCGTCCTATTTCGTACTATTCTACTATGCTGGTACGGAAATCCGTGGTGTCCACACGGCTATGGCCACGCCCGTGTGCAAGGCCATGTGGGTAGAGAAACATGCACTTTGGTTAGTTTATAGTTAGGTGCTAAAAAGGAAAAATAAAAGAAAAAATAAAAATGTAACAATTAATGGGGTTAGTGCTCGGGTTGCCTCCTGAGAATCGCTCGTTTAAAGTCTTAAGCTAGACTTACCTCTCATTCGCATAATCATGGTGGTTTGAGGACTTGAAAATCCTTTCTCATGCTTTCAGTTCTATTATCAATATATAGTTCAAGTCGTGTAGCGTTTACTTTAAAAGTGCCGAATATAGGATTACTTACCTCGATTGTTCTGTAAGGGAAGACATTGAGTACCTTAAAAGGGATTTCTTCGTTTGAATCATGGTTTGAAGTGGTGATTCGAGGGTCTGTTTTATCCAACAATACCTGATCTCCGATCTTAAATTTGTTTGTCCCATGGAGTGGCTTTGGTTCTACTTCGTGTATTCCTAGTTTTTCCTTGAAGTGTGTCTTCCACTCGTCTAGTTCATCGATCTGAAGCCTTCGCTCCTCGTGAGTTATATCTTTGTTGGCATGAGGTCTAGGATTTGGCTCAGTTTTGTAGTTTTGTGGTGCTTCCTGAAAAGAAGGTTTAGTCAAATGGTCATTAATAGAATTTATTTTCTCACCTTGATTACTTGATGTCCTAGTCGAGTCAAGAGCCTGAAGAGTAATTGATTTATCACCTATAAGAAGTATGAGTTCTCCTGTACCAAGATCAATTTTAGTTCTGGCAGTTGCTA
Organism: Gossypium australe; assembly: GCA_005393395.2. Lineage (NCBI taxonomy): Eukaryota > Viridiplantae > Streptophyta > Magnoliopsida > Malvales > Malvaceae > Gossypium > Gossypium australe. Next base: position 109,199,584 of record CM016617.1, on the reverse strand, counting down.
AAAAGGGTCTTCCTAAAATTAAAGGAATATTATTGTCCTCTTCCATGTCTAAAATGACAAAGTCTACCGGGAATATGAATTTGCCAATTTTCACGTGTACATCTTCAATTATACCCCTAGGAATTTTAACAGTTTTATCAGCTAATTGAATGCTCATCCTCGTTTGTTTGGGTTTCCCTAGACCTAGCCGTTTAAACATTTTATAAGGCATAACATTTATGCTTGCCCCTAAATCAGCTAAAGCATTATCAACAGATAAACTACCAATTAAGCATGGAATTGTAAAGCTCCTTCGGGTTAGTTTCAGTGTTGCTTGGTAGGCTTCCTTGTGGTCGTTCTGAGATCAACTTAGCAAGCTATCCTAATTGGTTCTCGATCCCTTGAATCGATGCTTGTTGATTTTTAAGTGTTGTCTCGGTGTTTTGGAAACGAGTTTCTGACACTGCGATGAATTTTGTCAGCATCTCTTCAAGGTTCTGCTTCTTCTCTTGTGGGTAGGTTTACTATTGGAAGCCTTGGAGGGGTTGTTGTCTTTGGTTTCTTTGACCACCCCAAGAGAAATTGGGGTGGTTCCTCCAACCTAAATTGTAAGTATTACTATAAGGGTTATTTTGAGGTATAGAATTATTACCGATATGTTAACTTGCTCATTTTCAGCGCTAGGATTGTAAGGTGGATATTCTGTATTGCTCATCCCTCCTCCATTCATCACGCACTGCATAGGTGGATGTACCTGCAGAGAACCACATAAACCATCAATCTTTTTATTTAACATCTCTACCTAATTTGATAGCATGGTTACTGCGTTGAGGTTGAAAACACTGGTGGCTTTTGTTGGCCTTGTCCTTGTGACTTGCCACTGATAGTTATTCAGTGACATCTCTTCTATAAACTCATAAGCCGCTTCAGGGTTCTCGTTATTCAGGGTTCCACCGGCAGCTGAATCAATCAACTGCCTGGTTAAGGGGTTCACACTATTGTAAAAGGATTGGACTTGTAGCCACAAGGGTAACCCATGGTGTGGGCACCTTCTCAATAGATCCTTGTATCTCTCCCATGCATCGTAAAGTGTCTCTAAATCCATCTATACAAAAGAAGAGATATCATTCCTCAACTTTGTCGTTTTAGCCGACAAAAAATATTTTAACAAAAATTTTTCGGTCATTTGTTCCCATGTAGTGATTGATCCTCGTGGTAACGTGTTCAACCATTTTTAGCCTTGTTCCTCAAAGAAAAGGGAAACAACCAAAGACGAATGGCATCATAAAAAATGCCATTTATTTTGAAAGTATCACAAAATTCTAGGAAACTCGCCAAGTGATTATTTGGATCTTCATCCTGCAAACCATCAAACTGAACAAATTGATGTATCATCTGAATTGTGTTAGGTTTCAGTCCAAACTTATTTGCAGCAATAGCAGGTTTAACAATACTTGACTCAGTTCCTGTTAAATTAGGCTTAGCATAATCATACATAGTACGAGGAGCATGATTTTCGGCCACCACCGGAGGTAGCAGATTATTATCAGCCATCTCTTCGGTAGTATTAGTTTCGTTCCCTTGCTCTTCTTCTATGCATTGTAAGCTTCACCTTATTTCTCTTCGGTTTCTGCGAACGGTACCTTCTATATTGCTGTCAAAAATCAAGGGTTCTGACGGGTTCCTTCTAGTCATAAACTAGAAAAACCTATCAGAAGCAAAGAAAAGAAAACAAAAATTAGAAAAAAAAAATAAAAAAATAAATTGAAAATAAAATAAAAATAATTGGCTAAAGTAATAAAAATCAACTGTTCCTAATATCTTAATCCCCGGCAACGGCACCGAAAACTTGATCGTGTCTGAAAGTCTTAATATTTATATAATGAATGATCGAGCCTAAAAACTAACTTATGACAATGATTGAGGCAAGCGCACCTACCGTTTGGTAGTAGAGCTATGGCAAGACTAGAAGTATCGTATCCTCAAGGACCAAGAGTACTAATAATTACTATCTTTTTATTATTTAGCCGTGTGGTAGTATAGCTATGGCAAGACCTCAGGCATGCCAAAGAAACACAGCCGTGTGGCTCAGGCCCAAGCTGTGTGAATTTCGTTCTTTGGCCCTTTTTCTCCATTTTTGGCCCGTTTCTCGTTCTTTTCATCCTCCGATGCTCTCCTAAGTATAAAACATGAAATTAAATGATTAGGAGCATCAAATTCCACAATTCAGGGGATAAATCATCCAAAAGTATACCAAATGTGGGATTAAAATATGTATATATTACAGTTTATCACCGAGCAGCATAAACCAACACTGGCTGTCTCGCCTCTGTGTTACCAGTACCTCTGCCGGTGCTCCACGACCTCGTCCAAACCCATTTCCCCCTCTGGGTGGACCACGGCCTCTCGGTGGCTACTAGCCACCTCTCCCTAGCTACACATAGCCCTGACCTGCCGCTTGCATCTGAACGGGCGCTCGAGGACAGTATCTAAACTGATGATCCTTTGACCCAAATCTGAAGCACCCCCCAGTTATTTTCCAACACTCTCTCAAATGACGTCTCCCACACTCAATGCAAGGCTGCGGTCGACCAGCAACAACTGGAATCCCAGCTCGGGCTGGCCCATCAAACCTTGGCCTCTTCTTAGGGCCACCAGAAGAACTTGAGGGCCCAAAATCCCTCTTATTTCTGCCCCTTTCCTTCTCACGATTTTGATGCTAAGAGCATTTCATGTCCTCGGCAATCTTTGCCTTCTCAATCAGGGCAGCAAAGTCCCTTTCCCTCTGCAGGGCTATCAGTACCCGCAACTCATCCGGAGACCATCCTCGAACCACACGCAACGCTCATACTCAGTCACGAGTATGCCCCGAGCATACCGGCTCAACCACAGGAAATCTGCCTCATACTCTGCTACAGACTTATTTCCCTGAAACAGACTCAGAAATTCCTTCCTACGGGTATCCACATAACTTGCCCCGACATATTTTCCTTGGAAGGCCCGTCTTAAAGAAGTCCCATGTCAAATGGTTGGCCTGCGTGCCTTCTCTCACGGTAAGCCACCATTAATATACCTCATGTCGCAATAAAGACATTGCTCCCTTCAATTTTTGCTCCACTGTACAATCGAGATCATCCATTATTCACTCAACAGCCTCCAACCAATATTCTGCTACATTCAGAGCTACCCCAGAAATGCCTCTGAAAATTTCTGCCCCATTCGACCGGAGTCGTTCAGATATTGACCCTCGGCCCACTGGCCCAGTACTTGCTCCAACAACCCTTTCCAGAACCCGTAACATCGCTTAGGACAGGGCATCATCCCCACCAGCTCGGTCATGAAACCACGTCTCAGTCACTGGTGAGGCTGGTGCTTCCCTATCCAGCATGTGTCCTGATGCTGACGATCCAGCCCTAGCACCTCGGCCTCTACCACAGCCACGTGTACCCCTTCCGCGACCTCTTGTACTCATATCGATGTAGCGTATTTATCTGATTAAGGGTTTTATGAATCAATGATAAACCGTAAGAGTAACATATTTTAATCCCACATTTAGTATGCTTTTGAATGATTTAAGCCTCGATTTATGTAAAAAGGTGCTCTTGATCCTTTCTTTTCATGTCTTAAACCCAGGAAAGCACCCGAGGATGAAAAGAACATATAACGGGCCCAAAACGGAGTAAATGGGCAACATCATGAAATCCACACGGCCTGGACTTAAGCCCACACTGTCGTGCCGCATTGATCATCTAGAACACGGCCTTACCCCCGATTCACACGGTCGTGCCTCATTAAAGAAGTCCGAACACGGCTTGAAGACTTGTCACACGGGCATGTGACATGGCCGTGTCCCTATCGTGGCAAATAGCAATTTCATTCGGATTTTGATACTTTGGGACGAAGAAACACATTCCAATAGCCTATATAAACCCCTAAGTGTTACCTGAAAGGGGGCGATTAGCTACGCCAAGGAGCCAAGCCGAAAAGGTCAGAGTTGTGGGAATCACTTGAAGATAGCCAGTTGATCCATCTCTAGAAGCCGGAATTCTACTCAAGACGGCGGATCTCTCCTTCAATTCCTTCAGGGAGTTTTAGGGCTTTCTTATGTTTTGTTTTATCTTTTCTTCTGAGATGTTTCCTTTATTTGATATGAACTAAACCCTTCAGATACCTGAAGGGGATGAAACCTAAATGAATCTTGTTATTGTTTTCTGAACTATAAGATAAATACTTGATTTGTTCTTAATTATGTGCGCTTAATTCTTGTGTTAATGTTTTCGGGATATTGATTCAAGTCAGATGTTCTTAGATGGAGGACAAAAGTCCCTGCTTAAGAATAGATCTAGCATTATCAAAGCGGAGTCGTTCGCGCGCCTAGAGATAGGGTGACAAGATTTTTTCGGATTAGGGTGACACCTAATATGGGAATCCATAGATCGAGTTAATGCAATTCTAGGGGTTTTAATTAGAAAGAGATTTCAATTAATCAACCTAGGGTTAGTTATTATTCGCTTCGAGAAAGGGTTTAATTTAAATTAGGGAATCCTACGAATCAAGTCAAGTGAATAAATCGTATGGTTCAGGGTTAAATGACAAGTGAAGTCTAGGTGGATTCTTCCTGAGGGTATCGTCTTAAATCAACTGAGTCTTCCTTCAAGTTATTTCCCAATTCATTCTTTTTGTTTTTGCGTCTTTAGCTTAGTAGTAGTTAGATTAGATTTAAACAACTTCACTTATTTTAGGCTAGATAATAAAAAGAAGGTTAGTATTAGTACTTTTAGTTCCTTTGGGTTCGACAATTTGGTCTTGCCTAAGCTATACTACTGTTCTATAGGTACACTTGCCTTTAATCGTTGTCAGAGTTAGTTTGCAGGTTCGGTCATTCTCTTTATAAATTTTAAGACTCTGATTCCAGCGATCAAGTTTTTGGCGCCGTTGCCGGGGAACTAAAATATTAATAAAGCTCTATTTTTATTACTTTAGCCATTATTTTTATTTTTCGCAATTTACTTTTATTTTTGGTTAAAATTTTATTTTGCTAAATTCTCTTTCTTTCTATTCTAGCAGGTACCTCTAGTTTATGACTAGAAGGAGCCCGAGAGGACCTTTAGTATACGACAGTGATATTGAAGCTACCGCTCAAAGAAATCGCAGAGAAATTAGGCGAGCCCTAAATTAGACAGAGGAAAATCGAGAAGGCAGATCCAATCCTACTGAAGGGATAGACGAGAATAATCCACAACCACATGACGTGGGAGAAAACAATGCTCCACGTACTATGTCTGATTCTGCTAAACCGCATTTAACAGGAGCAGAATCGAGTATTGTTAGGCCTGCTATAGCTGCTAATAATTTTGAATTAAAGCCTAACACAATACAAATGATTCAACAATTTGTTCAATTTGATGGTTTACAGGACGAAGACCCAAACACTCATATAGCTGACTTTTTAAAGTTCTGTGATACCTTCAAAATAAATGGCGTTTCTGATGATGCCATACGTCTTCGGTTATTTCCCTTTTCATTCAGAAATAAAGCCAAACAGTGGTTAAACTAGTTACCACGAGGGTCAATCACTACATGGGTACAAATGACTGAAAAATTTCTATTAAAATATTTCCCACCGGCCAAAACGGCCAAATTATAAAATGATATCTCTTGAGAAGGTATCCGCACCATGGTTTACCCTTATGGCTACAAGTCCAAACCTTCTATAATGGTGTAAACCCCTCAACGAGGCAATTAATTGATTTAGCCGCCAATGGAACCCTGAACAACAGAACTCCTGAAGCAGCCTACGAGTTCATTGAAGAGATGTCACTGAATAACTATCAGTGGCAAGTTACAAGGACTAAACCGACTAAATCAGCCATAGTTTACAACCTCGACTATCAGTGGCAAGTTACAAGGACTAAACCGACTAAATCAGCCATAGTTTACAACCTCGATGCTGTGACCATACTATCAACACAAATAGAGATGATGAATAAAAGGCTTGATAGTTTGTGTTCTTCGCAGGCACACCCAGTCATGCAGTGCGACGCAAGTGGAACTGTGGCGAACCCTGAGTACCCACCCTACCAACCGGGCGCAGAGAGCGAACAGATGAACTATATAGGTAATAATTTCAGATCCAATAATAATCCTTATAGTAATACTTACAATCCAGGTTGGAGGAACCACCCAAATTTTTCATGGGGAGGTCAAGGAAATCAAGGAAATCAAAGACAACAACCTCCTCAAAATTTCCAAAATCAGCCGTATCCGCAAGAGAAGAAGACAAACCTTGAAGAGATGCTGACAAAATTCATGGCAGCCACAGAAAATCGTCTCCAAGATACTGAGAAAACACTTAAAGATTAACAAACATCGTTGAAGAGACCAAGAATCGAGTTGGGGAAGTCACTAAAGCAGTCGGACAACTTGCAAAGTTAATGTCTGAACGATCGCAAGGACATCTACCAAACAACACGGAGATTAACCCAAAGGAGCAAATTCAAGCCATCACAGCTCATGATAGTAAAGGGTTAGATGAACCCAACTCAATACAAGAAAACGAGGTAGAAAAAGGTAAAATAGAGGTAACACGGGAAAAGACAACCGATAATCAAATAGTACCAACCTCGCATACCTTATCCCGAAGCAATGAAAAGAGATGGTACAAAAGAACAGTTCGATAAGTTTCTTAAACTTTTAAAGAAATTACATATCAACTTACCTCTTCTTGAAGCTCATTTTCAGATGCCAAACTCGAGAAAATTTCTAAAATAGCTCTTGACGAACAAGTGCAAATTAGACGAGGAACCACAAGTGGAATTAAATGCAGTATGCTCAGTAATGTTACAGAACAGACTACCGCGAAAGCAAAAAGATCCAGGGACTTTTACAATTACATGTTTAATTGGTAGTTTAACTGTTGATAATGCGTTAGCTGATTTAGGGGCAAGCATAAATGTCATGCCTTACAAAATGTTTAAACAACTAGGTCTAGAGAAACCCAAACAGACTAGGATGAGCATTCAATTAGCTGATAAAACTGTTAGAATTCCTAGGGGTATTATCGAAGATGTTCTTGTAAAAATTGATAAATTCATTTTCCCAGTAGATTTTGTTGTCTTAGACATAGATGAGGATAATTTGATTCCCTTAATTTTAGGAAGACCCTTTCTAGCAACTGCCAAGACTAAAATTGATGTTGCCACAGGAGAACTCATACTTTGTGTAGGTGACGAATCAATTAGTCTTCAAGCTCTCGACTCGGCCAGGACAACAATCGATGAAGGCAAGAAAGTCAATCCAGTTAATAATCAATGTGTTTAAACTTCACCACGGGGAAGACCACAAGACTACAAACCTGAGCCGAATCATGGACATAATACCAACAAAGAAGAATCACATAAGGAACAAAGCCTTAGGATCGACAAACTAAAAGAGCAGGAAACAAAAATAAAAGAAGAACAGGAACCGCACGAAGTAAAACCTAAGGAGCCCCCAGAAGAGCTCATAAGAACATCAAACCACTTCAAAATAGGAGACCAGGTATTGTTAGACAAAGCAGATCCTCGCATCACCATATCAGAACTGAAAGCAAACGAAGAAATCCCCCTTGAGGTACACAATATCTTCCTATACGGAACAGTTGAGGTAAGCAATCCAACATTCGGCACTTTTAAGGTACACGTTTCTCGACTCAAACTTCATCAAGAAAATAGAACTGTCATCATGAGGGAAGATATTCAAACCTTTAAACCCCCTAAATTTTTCAATACGAGGAAAGTCTAGCTTAAGACTATAAATGAGCGCTTCTCGGAAGGCAACCCGAGCACTAACCCTATTTACTTTTGCATCTATTTTCAGTCTCTTTTCTTTTCTTCTCTTAGTTTTAAACTAACCAAAAGTGCAGATTTCAAGACCACACGGTCTTGCACACGGCCGTGGCCGTGACCGTGTTGAAGTACAGAATCCCCATACTGACATAGCAGAGGTCGTATGAATCAAATCCCAACTAATTTTTGACGTCACGGACCAAACCACTACCCCGCGGGCACCGACAAAGTGGCACGGCCGTGCCCTACGATCGTGTGAAGCTACTGACTTGAAAACCACGGGGAGAACACGCCCGTGCCTTAAAATCGTGCCCACATACTGACTTGTCACCAACGGGTGTGGCTGGCTGAAAAATGGGCATGGAGAAACAACACGCCTAGACACACGGCCGTGCGAAGTGGCCGTGTGCATCGACACGCCCCCGGCCCACGGGGGTGGGCAAGTACCAGAATTGAACCCTATTTAAACCCAACCTGCCTTCCCCATTCTTTCCACCCACTGTCCACTTCTTTTCTTCCTCCCCTCCCTCTTCTCAGATTTCCCCTCCATAGCAGGTCTCAATAACTCTTGAGCTACACCAAAACCACGCCGAAGAAGCGGAAGAAGCCAAGCATAATCCCACCAAGGGTGACCCCTATACATAAGCTCATGCCGGCCGCTTCATCCAAACAACAAGCCAAGGGTCTTTGAGACCATTTATCTTTTCTTTTTCCTTTCTCTTTTGCTTCAATTTCCTTCTCTTTGACAGTCTTATGCTTAATTTAGTTTAATATATTTTAGTTTCTTAGTGTTAGGTTCTTCAGGCTACTAGGGAATCACACCTTGGGAATCATGACCACCACCACCGCAGCCTAAGAATTTCAAAAGCCTGCTTGGGAATCACATCACTTCCGCCACCGCTAGCACCTCCGTCGCCTTAAAAGTCACACCCACCTCACAAACCATCTACCAATAAGGATTTTCAAGCCCTTTTATCTTCTAGTCTTAGTTTATTTTCCTTTTTAGTCTCTTTTTCTTTATCTTTCTTATCTTTATTTATATATTTAGTTTATTTTAAATGTGTCTTAATAACTCCTGGCTAATTCTCTACGAGCTCCCCATGCATAACTTCCATACCAAGGTTAGCACGGTTAATAATATCAGCCCAGATATTAATTACACGACCTTGACTATCAACTACGGATTGGTTAAAATTGAAACCGTTTAGGTTGAAAGCCATAGTGCTAATTCCCAAAGCGGTGAACCAGATACCTACTACAGGCCAAGCGAGGGAGTTCTTTGATAACTCTACCAATAATTAGGGTGCAGGCAAGTTTACTCGCTTCTCCTCGAGTTGCATAAGAAAGATGGTTCTGGAGAGAAATCCTACCCGCAAGCATTTACTTATAGAATGGTGGAGGGAGGAAGAGGTAGCAATACATTCTGCCTGATGCTTGATCACAGCATTCGTGATATATCAAATGAGCTCTCCGATCTATGATGAATAGTTCAGCATGCTATAGAGCGGTCAAAATCCCCAATGCTTGGCTGGAAGCAAGGTGCGTAGCCTCTTCAGCAGTAGGAGTCGAAGTAATAGGTTCTGAAAGAAGGGAACAAAGGCTTGATGCAATTAAGTAGTAGCAGTAGCTAAAAGAGTAGTAGCTGTAGGTTCTGAAAGAGAACCTGGAGTAGCAGTTCATTATATATGATAGAGCTTTTTTTATTTTCTTTTGAATTAGAAATATCAATTTTCAATTAGAAATAGTGATTTCCCCATGTTGTGTAAAATTCGCACCGGTCGGTTCTCCCTTTCTGTCTTTCCTGGTTATCTGTTCTCTAGTCGTATAATCATACCATTCTACCATACTATGGTAATGAAATAAGATAACTGTCTTTTAGGGCCACCTCTCCCATCAAACATAGAAAATGGTGGGATTTGGTACCCTGGTGGATAAGGAACCGTGTCATGATATGGAGGATATGGACTGCGATAAGGCTGGATTGTTCCTGCATTCTTTGGGTTTTTTAAATGGATTTTTTCATCCAATTTTTCCTTAGTGACAAACTGTACGGAAGTATATAGACCTGACCTCGAATTCAAATTTGATCGCCTTCCATACTTCACAAGCAGCAGCTAGTTCAGGACTCCATTTGCTAGCCTCGCGGATAATTTCATTACCTTCGCGGGCAGGGTCACGTCCAAGACAGTGCCCAGATCGTTACGCCTTTCGTGCGGGTCGAAACTTACCCGACAAGGTATTTTGCTACCTTAGGACCGTTATAGTTTCAGCCGCCGTTCACCGGGGCTTCGGTCGCCGGCTCCCCTGTCATCAGGTCACCAACTCGCAAGCAAGCATTCGTTGTCTTTTGTCACTCAAGTTAGCTATCCATACCGTAACCATAGTATGGAAGGTTTTCTTTATTGACCACGCACTCAAGCCATTTCCCCTTACCACAAAAGCATCGGCAATGGGCATTCACCCTGCAACAGCATACCCGCGCTTAGGAAAGAAAGCAAAATCAAGAGAATACGAGTTCGGGCTATGAATCAGAGATGGCACTAGCCCCATTTCTTCATCTAGCACAGAGCTCGGCAACAACCACCACCCCTATCGACTTCCAACTCTGGGAAACCATCCACATTCAGGAAGTTTCACTTCTTCCTCTCTCTTAAATTGAATATTTGTCTTTGTTCATTGAGGGCAATGTACACCTTAAGTGTGGGGGTGAATATTTATTTGAAGAAAGGCCTAACTTTTTGCATTATTCTCAAATTTTTCCTAACTTTCTTCATTATTCTCAAATCCCTGAATTTAGTCTTGTTTTTAAGTAATTTCCTCATATTACTAATTAGGATGAAATTTCTAATGATTTATGATTTTTATTGATATGTCTTAGATTAAGTCATAGTTAATTGTGCATTGATGATTAATTTTAGAAGAATATTAGAGAATCAAGCATGACAAGTCTATTTTTCAGAATTAAAATCTTTGCTAGGTTATTGAGCTGAATCTGAATATTATCTGGAAGTTTGAAATTTACAAGGTTGATGTCAAAACACCAATAATTTTTGTGAGATTTTGAGCCTATTAGAGCATATATTCTTTTCCATGCTCACTTTATTGATTATGAGTGTGTCAACTATGAACTGTTATTCTAGAACTTGCCTCGATTATACATGTTGAGACCACACCTATGATTTGATATACAGAGATGATAAAGGCACCTAGGTTTTAACCCACTAACTCCACTAAAAAGCTTACCTTCATAATTAACCCCTAGTGAACCCCGTTGATCCTAACAACCCTTTTTATTGACTCACTTACAAATAACCCAAAACCCTTTGTATTTGTTATCACCATTCCTTTTGACTACCCTTATATCGAGATATGATTTGATTAGTTATTTAATTATATTATTTCAGTAGTTAAATTTATCTTTTATCACTTGATTTGTTCTTAACAAAAAAATGAAGTATATTCAATATTAGTCCTACTAAGTGAGCTTACATGTTGAAATTTCACATCTTGAGGAAAAAGCTCGTATTATTAGTTTTCAATTGATATAATTATTAGTTCATTTTTTTTAGTTAGGCAATTTGCCAGATCAGTCTCGATTCTGACCTTCTAATTCAACCTATATCCATACCCTTAACCGAAGCCCCGTTACAACCCTAATAAAGACCTTTTGATTTGTGTATCATCTCATTTTACAGTGGTGGAGATTTAATTTTCAGGCAAGCCTATGGGATTAACTTTTCAGGTTCGACTTTTGAGAGCTTAATTTTGAACCTTAAACACCTCGAGTGATTTGAGTGAATCTTTAGTGAGGATGTCAATCCTTGTCGATTTTGAATCAAAGGTAATTATTTAGATAAGGGGAGACACCTACCTTTTTATGCTACAAATGTATGACTTTGACTGTTTGAATCTTTAGGACTCTTTGAGTTAGATCATCCATGTATAAATTATCTATGAATTATGATGAGACATTGTTGATAGGAATTATGAATCATGGAAAGTTTGTTTTAATTGTAAGTTGAGAATTTTGCTTAAGGACAAGCAAAAGCTTAAGTGTGGGGGTATTTGATAAACCGTAAAAGTAACATATTTTAATCCCACATTTAGTATGCTTTTGGATGATTTAAGCTCGATTTATGTAAAAAGGTGCTCTTAATCCTTTCTTTTCATGTCTTATACCCAGGAAAGCACCCGAGGATGAAAAGAACATAAAACGGGCCCAAAATGGAGTAAATGGGCCATATCATGAAATCCACACGGCCTGGACTTAAGCACACACGGACGTGCCACATTGATCATCTAGAACACGGCCTTACCCCCGATTCACACGGTCATGCCTCATTAAAGAAGTTCGAACACGGCTTGAAGACTAGTCACACGGGCGTGCGACATGGCCGTGTCCCTGTCGTGGCAAAGAGTAATTTCATTCAGATTTGGATACTTTGGGGCGAAGAAACACATTCCAAGAGCCTATATAAACCCCCTAAGTGTTACCTGAAAGGGGGGCGTTAGCTAGGCCAAGGAGCCAAGCTGAAAAGGTCAGAGTTGTGGGAATCACTTGAAGATAGCCAGTTGATCCATCTCTAGAAGCCGGAATTCTACTCAAGACGGCGGATCTCTCCTTCAATTCCTTCAGGGAGTTTTAGGGATATCTTATATTTTGTTTTATCTTTTCTTCTGAGATGTTTTCTTTATTTGATATGAACTAAACCCTTCAGATACTTGAAGGGGATGAAACCTAGATGAATCTTGTTATTGTTTTCTGAACTATAAGATAATTTGTTCTTAATTATGTGCGCTTAATTCTTGTGTTAATGTTTCCGGGATATTGATTCAAGTTAGATGTTCTTAGATGGAGGAGCAAAAGTCCCTACTTAAGAATAGATCTAGCATAATTAAAGCAGATTCATTCGCGCGCCTAGAGATAGAGTGACGAGATTTTGCCGGATTAGGATGAAACCTAATATGGGAATCCATAGATCGAGTTAATGTGATTCTAGGGGTTTTAATTAGAAAGAGATTCCAATTAATCAACCTAGGGTTAGTTATTATTCGCTTCGAGAGAGGGTTTAATATAACTTAGGGAATCCTACGGATCAAGTCAAGTGAATAAATCGTATGGTTCAGGGTTAAATAACAAGTGAAGTCTAGGTGGATTCTTCCTGAGGGTATTGCCTTAAATCAACTGAGTCTTCCTCCAGGTTATTTCCCAATTCATTCTTTTTATCTTTGCGTGTTTAGCTTAGTAGTAGTTAGATTAGATTCAAACAACTTCATTTATTTTAGGCTAGATAATAAAAAGAAGGTTAGTATTAGTACTTTTAGTTCCTTTGGGTTCGACAATCCGATCTTGCCTAAGCTATACTACTGTTTGATATGTACACTTGCCTTTAATCGTTGTCAGAGTTAGTTTGCAGGTTCGATCATTCTCTTTATAAATTTTAAGACTCTGATTCCAGCGATCAATCAACTTATAGTTCTTATAATTATTAACAAATATTTTATGAAAAACAGTAATTAGAGTTGTTTTCGCAGTTTGAGTTTACTAAAATTTTCAGTCTCCTATAGTTTCATTTTCCTTAATTAAGGAATTTCAGTGTACTACTATATCCCTAGCAGTTTCTCAGTATAGCCATTTCAGTATATAACAGGGTATAGTGTCAGAGAACTTACAGATTTGGTGCTAGAGACTCGATGTGCCACAGTTCCATTAACATCATTTCTTCCCAAACCAAATTTAAACAAACTAAGAAAATTTTTCAAAACCTATTCCACAGTCGAGTTTTGCAACCTAGCTCTGATACCACTAAATGTAACACCCCAAACTCGGCCTAGACATTATGACCGGATCTAGCGTGTCACATCCAAGTGATGTTTGAAGACTATGCTTTCATCAAAAACCCTTCTTACAATTTAAAACTTTCTACCATTTAAAACCTCAGATTTCGTTGCTTACTTATTAAAACTCGATGTACACAAAGACATTCTCTTGCAGAATATTATTATTTTTAAAGCCTTGTTTGTTGCGGAAGTTTAATTCAAAACAATTGCAAATACGTGATATTTTGAAAACAGTAGTTATTATTTTAAAATCCCATGTTTAATAGACAATGAGGTTGAAATTTTAAATAAACACCAAATAAAAGTTAAAATTCCCAAATGGCCTTATTACAAAATTATTAACCCAATAAATTAATTGAAAATAAAATAAAGTTGCTAGGTTTAACTTTAAAGCCAATCGAACGTGCAGCCATTTATGAGTCCCTCACAGCTCCAAAACCTCTAAGGCTGGGGATTACCTGCACAGTTAAAGAAAAGGGTGAGTTACGAGAACTCAGTGTGTAATCCCCTAATACGGTCACAGTCTAGGTATGAGCCCATACGATATCAGTTTGGGCCTAAGCCCTATTCGGTAACAGTCTGGGCCAAGTCCTAAATCATATCAATGCAAACAGACATGTAACCTAACCCATAAAAGCCAACTCACCACCAGTACCAACCATCTCTCCATGTGGGGACCATGTCGACCCACCCAGCCAACTCTCAAATAATGCAGCCTAGTTGCTATGTAACACCCCAAACCCGGCCTAAACGTTACGACTGTATCTGGCATGTCACATAAAAGGGTTGTTTAAAAAAAACTGCGTGTTTGTTAAAAATTTCGAGTTTAAATATTTATTCGCTTGTTATCCTTTTGTTAACATTTTGGGAAACGGTTATTAAGGGTTTAGGAAATTCCCGTATTGAACATTTAATAATAATAGGCAGTAATCAAATTAAAAGCTAAACCAAATAAAATACCAAAATTAAAGTTATAGTGGCCTTATTACATAAAAAAACCCAAATAAAAATAAGTCCAAATAAAAGAAACGAGTTTACGAGAAAGCATTGCATGGCCACCACAAGTCCGCCTCAGCTCCCAAATTCGCGATCTAATGAATACTTGCAAAATTAAACAAAAGGGTGAGTCATCGAGACTCAATGTGTAAATCCCCATAAACGCAATCTGGGCCTTAAGCCCACAGATGCACATTGGGCCTTAGCCCGCTCAAGATGGCATACAAAAGATATGAATGCAATATGTCCCAGCCCAACCTAGTTTTTCCATCCTCTACATGCCACCCGTACCAGCCACAATCACATCGTGGGGATTTCTACAATCAACCCTCCATCCGCTACACGCCATCTCGACAGTCATGCTGTCAGTTATAATGCCGATCACCATGTGACCTTATAATAAGCTGTGGCATAGCCACCGATCACCATGTGACCTTATAATCAAATGTGGCAGAGCCACCGATCACTGTGTGACCTTATAATCAAATGTGGCAGAGCCACCGATCACTGTGTGACCTTATAATCAAATGTGGCAGAGCCACCGATCACTGTGTGACCTTATAATCAAATGTGGTAGAGCCATCGATCGCTATGAACGTGGCTCAGCCACCGATCACTATGTGACCTCATAATCAAGAACTTCCCCTTTATATCATATCCCAAGCCCATGCAAGATGACATAATAATTCGTGTATGCAATATGTTAAGTATACAAAACATATGTCAAATATAAGTATGAAACGATTTACCATCATATTCAGAATAATAAAATACAACATAATCAAGCTAATCAACCTCTAAGGGTATAACGGTAATTTTACCTACCAAGGGTATTTCCATAATTTACTCACCAAGGGCATTTTCGTAATTTACCTATCAGGGGTACTTTGGTAATTTATTGTTCCAAGGGTATATCAGTAATTTTTCACCTGCAATGGCCTTTCCCAAAGGCCCAAATGTCACCCCGAGTGCCTCGGTTACCATTTCCGGTCGTACCAGACTATTGGGCCTAAAACCCAATTTTGGCCCATTCGGGCCCACACACTCGTGTGGCCCACCTAACATAAATCTAGCCACGTATATGAGATTCACCTAGTCTAGTTCACTATATACTACACCATCATACATTTTATTCAATTGGGCCCACTTCGGCCCATCGTGGCCCAAGCAGCCTCAACCCACAAAAATACTACGGATGGCCTCAACTATCGCGTTGAAGCCCCACACGTGCGCTTGCACGCTCGTGCGGCTACTATTGCCGTGATCGGCACTTCGGCATTCGCTACTCTACAACTAGAGTAGAAAGAGTTACACACCTGATAGGAATCTGGTGCTAATCCGCGCTCCGACCACTCCTGTGCCCAAACGCCCTCCAAGGTATGTTAACTCTCCTCCTAGAATGCTCTTTATATAGCTAGCTCTTCACCTTCCTTCTTTGTATCTTTTCGATGTGGGATCCCTTCGTTAGTAGAGTTTAAATTCAACTGAAACTCTTGCCGTCCAATCCGCAAAATAAATACTCCCTTGCTTCTCATGAGATTCGAACTCAGGCTCCCTTGTAGCATAATCCACGTCGCTAACCACTTGGCCACAAGCTCCTCTTGTGTCTTAAACCATGCACAACTAATTTTAAATCTATAGCCAAATTTGAAGTCCATTTAAAAAGAAAACCAAAATGCAAGAGCCAAGACTTGAACCTTGGACCTCCTTCCTTCATTGTGGCGTCACCCTATTGCCTCTTATGTGGCGTCACTTTGCCACTACACCACACACTCCACTTGTGTCATTTTTCTCCACATTTTATTCTTAAAGCCTGCCTACTAACTCCCAGGGTTTTTTTCAGCTAAAACCAAAATTTCCCTAAAGCCAAAGTTTGAACCCGAGACTTCATAGATGCCCTCTAACCTTCCAAAATCACTTATCTAATAGGTCCAGCTTGCATTTAAGCCGATCTCTTATTCTCCAAAAATTTAAACGCTACTACGCTCAAGGCCCATTGGGCCCAATCCTAGTAGGCCCAATTTCGGGATGTTACATGCTAACAACGATATACGTGGCTGAGCCACTAGAATCAGAATACGTGGTGATGCTATTATACCGGTACTTCTTCCAAATCAGAAAAACCCACCCCAATGCAGTATGTCATGTCATTACTAATCCATGTATACAGTGCATCTCAATCATAATCAATCATACAATTAATACACATACAACACTGGTACTACCACTAAGGGTATGACTGTCATTTAGACGGTTAGGGGTAAAATGGTCGTTTCACCCCTTAAGGGTATTTCGGTAACTTAACCCATCGAGGGTATTTCGATAATTTTACCCCTATAAAGGCCTTCTCGGAGGCCTACAGTCTCCTCGAGGGACACGGATGCTCTTTTTGATCGAAACAGTACAATTGGGCCAAAGCTCAATTTTCGACCCATGTGGGCCACACGAGTACGATTCTGCAAACCTCGCATCCACATCTATTATCCGGCACTTACCATGGATTTCGCCCCTGTGGGCCCATCAGCCCATTGGGCCCACTCGGCCCACTATGGCCCAACAAGGCCCATTACGGCCTAAGCCCATGAGAAAGTTCGTGGCACTCCTGAAGGTCTATCGTCAACATTTGTGGCTTGGTATATCACTACGAGCGCTCGCACGCTCGAGTGATCACGGATGCGAAGTCTCGGCTTACTGGTTTTTTTTTGGCTTTTATCGGTATACAGTAGCACAGAAGTGAGAACAACAATATTCTGTTTTTGAACAATATGGAAATAGGTGTACGATTACACACTTTCCTTACGAAATGTGCCGCGAATCTCTTAGCACCGATCACACCTACGCTAAAAAGACTATCAATTAATCATCCGTTCAAAGCGCTACCTTCCATTTCCACAACCAAAACCGAAACCATACTAACACTTACCTAGATTGGCCAAGTTTGTTAAGCCTCTCCAAAACTCAACGAAGACTAAGAACTCCTGGATGGATTCTGCATTACAATACACCCTTATTAGGAGGGATTGAATAAATATGTGAATAAAAACCACTCTTCATATGTGAATAAAAACCACTCTTGACCAATACAACCCTCAGATAAGATCAGCCCTTAATCAAACCCAGTGCAAGAACACTTACTTGATTAAAGTTAAGAACAACAATCGCTTGCTTCCGTTGCTAGGCCCTTTCCACTCTTCGAGAGACCCTAACAACCAACCCATATCAAACTTAAGAAGAATGGAAAGATTCGACAGTGGAGAGAAAAGAATAGTACCAACACGACATAACTAGAAAACAGTCAATACTACTTACCCTCAAATTTGGCAAAGACAGGTTCCTTCAAGTAAAGAGGAATTAACCACACACGACCCTCAGAGATGACAGTATATTATAGAAAAGTAGAGGTTAACTCCGACTCACTCAAAAGAACAAAAGATGTGGCGTTGAAAAGAAGGGGAAGGATGGATTCAACTAACTTGAAGAGAACAAGGAAAGAAAGATGGGAGGAAAAAAAGGGTGTTGTATTCGGCCAAGGAACCAAAGAGAAGAAAAGAAGTGTAGGCAGGGAATGAGCAGCAGTTGGGGAAATAATGAACGAAATGAACAAACCCGAATGGTAACAAAGTTGCTTGAGAAGTCACTTCTAGAAAAAGACCCGAAATGAACAAAAAGAGAAGTAGCAAAACACAAAGGAATCTCGATTTCTACTAACACTCAAAGTTGCCAAAAATGCTCCCAATGAACCCCCTCTAGCCGAATTTCTCACTTAGCCACACTCCCAAATTCAGCCAACACTCCCACACACATCACTTCCTTGATTTTCTCCACCGAAATCTCCTAAATTTGCTCTCCTCCTTCCGTTTGAAACATTTGACCAAGTCTTCAACCGCCCTTATAGAGTTTGATCCCAACTCTGCTTCTTTCACTTCCAAGGAATAAAATAAATGCCCTCATTTACTTTCCAAGGGATTCGAACTCCACTCCCCCTGGTTCTCCCAGTGACGCCACACTACTAAGTCGCATGCTCATCTCGTGACTCCTAAATGCACAAAATGTACTTAAGTCCTAGAGCTAACAACCCTCTTCACTTTAGGGCCAAAAACTAAATTTTTTCCAAGGCTTAGACTCGACCCTAGGACCCCTTAGAACCCCCAAATACACTCAAATAGCTATTCGTTCAAGCACAACATGAATTTTAAGGAAACCTACGAACCCCTAATTTTTGGGGCGTTACACTTCTCCTAGGCTCACAATGACTTTTTGTAACGTAGGATCTGTTTCTAATCTTGTTCTACCATCCTTAACAAATCAGAAGATAGGTTACCATCTCTTTCGTCTTCAAAGTCCTGAGATCCATCTAGACACATATCTTGCTCAAAAGTAGATTTTGAGTCAGTAGCAGCGTCGCTCATGTCGTTGATATCTAGGGACCTGTTGTGGATATGAAGGAATATTCAAAGAACAAATGAATCTAAGAATAATTATTTATGTGGCATGAACATGAATGAAATAAAAGAATAAAAGAATATTTGCTCAAAGTGAGACACAAAAATGTATTTTTTATTGAAATAAAGATGTTGGACATGAGCCTATTTCACAAAAGGATTCTTATTGCTTCTAGGCTTAAAGCAACAAGTGTGTTTTAACTGTTACTCTAAATTAGCTCTAAAAAATACAGGGATCTCTTCCACAGTCCCATTGTTCAAAACACTCCCAGGCTCAAAATGGCGAATGCTTGATAAGTTTTCTCCTCCGATTCCTTCTTCGGATATAGCCTTGATGCTCCCATTTTTGCACATTCCATCCGGGCCTTCAGTATATTCATAGAATTCCAGTTTCTTATTATCCATCATGCCTTGCCCCAAGGCTCTGAATTCATTGCACTTTTGAATAACGTGATCCTCTTCATCATGGAACTCACAGTAGTTCCTTGCTTCGTTGGGTTTCTCCTCTAAATCCTAGGTGATTAATCCTCCTTCTACCATTTTCTTCCAAATCTCCCTCGAAGGGGTTTTCACTTCTGCTACATTTGTCTTGATTCTTTTCCCTGCACTCTCGATTATCGCGTTTACCCCTTTGTCAGAATAGTTGAGTAACGAATTTTCTGCATCGAATTTCACAATACCCATGTTGATGAGTCTTTCGATTATCTTATTGAAAGCGGTGCAGTTCTTAATCGAGTGTCCTGTAATTCCCGCATGGTACTCGCATTGGGCATTCATGTCGTACCACTTGGGAAAGGGAGGCTGTATAGGTTTTAGGTAGAAATGGGATACTATATGTGCATCAAACAAACTTTGGTACAACTCCCCGTACGTGTTTGGGATGGGCGTGAACCAAAGTTTTTCTAAGTTCAGTCTTGGTTTACAATCTTACCTTAGGAGGACCTAATGGCCAGTAGTTGCCGTCCTTGGCTGGCTTATGGTAATGGGCTTTGAATAGCCCTTGTCATACATACTCGCATTATTCGCCTCATTTTCCCTCTTCTTCAGGGCCTTTAAGGTATTTATTTAGGAGCTCCTCTCTTGCCTTTTCCGTTTGCAACGATCTTCAAATTGTTTTGGGAGCTCCACTCTTGCCTTTTTTATTTCCGCTAGATCATCCAGATCAAGGACAACAGGGTTGATTGGGTTATCCCCTAGACTAGAACCTGAACCTATCGGGAAGTTCACCAGTGTTGAGGTACCGGTCTGGTATTGGGGTCTGATGTTAATAGATACCCTTTATGGATACGCGTTTGGTTATGCTTGGGTGTTTGTTGGGGTAAAGCCTGAATGATAAGCAGAGTCCTCGTTATCGTTCCCGAAATCAACCATAGGGCGTTTTCCTTTTTCTAGCCCTCCAGCTAGCATCTGGGTTAACTGGCTCATCATGTTTCTTTGAAATTCTAGCATTTGATTCTTTATATCTTATTAAACTTTGGCTAATTGCTCTAGCATCTGTATTTGCATTTGCTCTAATCTCTCCAACATTTGGTCCATTTCTTTAGTCTTTGCTCGGGTACCGTAATGATGTTTGGTTGATATGTTTTTTGTTGGTTTCCAGATTAATTCTGAAATGATTTTAACCAATTAGGGTCTTTCCATGAAATTTAAATGCACATGATGTGATGTACTGCAAATGCATGAAATGAATGCAAAAAAGCGTCGATTCTGATTCAATTTCATTTAGAAAACTTTATTAGAAAAATAATTATTTACATAAAACAAATTACAAATATGGCTTTGCCCTACTGCTCAAAGATTTAACTTTCTTAAGCAACGAAGATAACTCTTGACCTCGATCTGATTCTAGCTCATACTTCACGTTTAAAATGTCGGCCTGAATTGCCAAGGTCTGCAAATGATTGCCTACCACCCGAATCTGAGCCACGGCCTCGCCCATAATGTAATCTCTGTTCCTAACTTGATTCTAAGAATGGTGAAGCTGTACCTTCCAACGTTCCTCACTTACCTTAAGAAGTTCTACCTGGAGCTCACAGTTTTGTAATACAAACTCTAGTTCTTCTATCTTTCCTTTCATTTCTTCAATCCTGTTCAAACTTGCCCTCAATTCAACCACGGAATTACGATTTCTATATTGATGAAGTGATTTTTCAAGTTCTACCACTCTAGCCTTTAATTCTCTTTTGTCATTCTGGGTTTCTAACAAACTCCTTTCTAGAGCCTCTTGTTGTGCCTGAGCCTCCTGGAATTTTCTCTTCCACCGATCTGCTTTGGTTCTTTCTTCTTGGATCTCTTGTCGCCATTGTTCTAGCATTTTTCCCAATCCAGCAGTTCTCATTGATAGACACAATTTCTTGTAATCCGTCTTCACACTATCCAAGTCTTCCTCGGCTTTATTCTTTCCTTTCCTTAATTTCTCGGCCTCTACCTTTTGAACATCAGCGTCTAGCCTTAAATGTATCTTTTCTTCCTCCAATTGCTCTATCTTCTTTTCAAGTTCCAAATTCCTCCTCTTGAATTCTTGCTTTATGATTTCTAGTTTTGACGGGATCACTTGTAAGTACTCTTCCATCGGTCGAACGCCTTTTAAATTCGGCCCGGGGATATTATCATTAATTCCTTTACTCCACCATCTACTGTACTCGGGAGTTGTCATTGAACCTACGGCCATCCTTTTCATTTGACGAGTCTGATTCTAAGCATTAGAAATCTCCTTTACCCTTTTCTTGTAGTTATCTCCCCTGTACAAAAACTCACATTGAGCTAGCCCATGCGTTGTCGGTATGAACTGCCTTGATCTGTATTCCCCCAATACGAGTAAAGGAGCATACCCAATGGCTCCCCTAATCCCGAGCAAAGGCACCCAGTCAAAACTCCCACATCAGTAAAGAATTTCGTCGAGGATCAACCAATGAGCTCTCTACTCGACATCTTCTTTCTTGAGATTTTGGAGGAGCGCTATCCAATTTTCCTCTGATATGTCATCCCTTCTTGGCGTGGCCACTATCTCTTTTAATGGGGAGTAATTATCAGAGAAAACTCGATAAAAAACTTATCCACTTTCCAAAAATGACTGTGGAACCAAGCTAACAACAACTGTGCGCACCCTATAAATCTGCCCTCACCAGGCCTCCTACATGCATTCAAAGATCTAAATGTCTCAGCCATGATTGCAGGAATAAGTGTGACCCCTTTATCAAGTCTATCAAAGAGATCTAAGACCGCCTCATCTACATACCCTAATACCTTAGGGAAGATCATTAATCTGTAGATGCTCAAAGCAAACACATCGACTCTCTTCTTCGTATTAGGATGCGCTAGAATCAAATCTCTCAAATTCTTCCATGGGATGCACTTACATTCGCCTTTTTGCTTGATCCTAGCTATAATCCACTGTTCACTCATTCCTGTAATGTTCATCAATTTCTTCCAAAAGTTCGGGACATAAGCGGCTCTGGAATAAGCAACTGTATATTTTTCTACAGTGGGCACTAAATCGATCCTCCCAAAGGTAAAGCAACTGTATGCGGGGTTCCAATATTGAGTGAGGGCCCGGAACAAATGCTTGTCTACCTTGATGTCGAGTAGATACGGCAAATCCCCATAATTATAGTAGAACAACTGCTTAGTCTCATCATTCCACTGAACCCATATCTCTGTTAATCCTTGAAGGTTATTTTGCGTCACGCTGATACGGGTGCAGTCCCATAATTCTGACGTGTGCCCCTCGGCTAAACTGTCTCCTTTCTCTAATTGTGTTTTCTCTGACCACATACGAATAGCAGCATTATCTTCCATTTTATCAAGAAATTCATTCTCCATGACAAGCTTTCTAATTTAGTAATCGAACTCGAATCGACACTCTTTCAAATATGAAATGACATGCAAACATAGAAAAAACACAATAAGTTAGTACAACATATAAAAACAAAACTTAAAGTAAATAAAATCAAGCACCTATCTGGGTAACCATTAGGGTTTCTCGTAGTATTATCTAGGGTGGGCTCCTAGGGTCTTCTACATGCTGTTTGGTTCTAAAGTTAAGGTACCCGAACCAGCAGATTCCTCGATCCTCACCCATTATAGGCTCATATGAACCGAGTTCAGTTCAGGGGAATACATTTCCATATGGCTGGACGGAGATGAAAATCTCACGAAGACATAGGTACGGATGTATCCCGAAAGTGATCCACTATCCTGCACGGAGGTGAAAACCTCATGAAGGAGTAGCTTCTCACTCCCATTTAAAAGAGGTAAGACCGAACAGTCATTTACAATATGATGCAAAAATACTCTATGAGACTCAAACCACAGCAATCATGTGAAACAACACAAAGAAATACAATAAAAGGATCGTAGTTTTTCAAATCAGATTTTCAATTTTTGACAACAGAACAAAAAATAATCCATTTTACAGCTTGACTTTCTTATTGGTCCCCAGTGGAGTTGCCAAGCTGTCGAAACCATTTTTTTTTGAAAACAAATAGGCTTTAA
Organism: Gossypium australe; assembly: GCA_005393395.2. Taxonomy (NCBI): domain Eukaryota; kingdom Viridiplantae; phylum Streptophyta; class Magnoliopsida; order Malvales; family Malvaceae; genus Gossypium; species Gossypium australe. Next base: position 109,176,006 of record CM016617.1, on the reverse strand, counting down.
AACGAAAATGGGAGTCGCCGCCAATCCTTTTTTGAGGTGTGATCGGATCACCTTGAGATTGATCGTTAAAACTTTTTAATTTATTAAACCATGATTTTTGCCTACAAAATTCGAGAAAACGGGTTCGGAAGTCAGTTACGTACGAGGAAGGATTAGTACCCTCGTAACGCCCAAAATTGGTACCTAATTGATTAATTAACGTCTTAATGTCGAAAATTTGAAAAGATTTTAAAATACGATCCTCTTTGTTTAAAAGAAAACTTGAATAATTCAAATTGGATACTAAGACCCTCTTATTTCGAAGAAGTAAAATGTCACACCCAGTGAGTTAGGATACGACATTTCAAATCCTCGAAACTAAGCTTGTCTTTTGACTTTTAAAACTCATACACTTAAGTCCAAGAAGGATATTCGGTTATTTGGGTCAAATGAAAAATCAGAACCTAGTAAGTTAGGGCACAATTTCTCAAAATTCCAAATACAGAATATTGCTTTTATTTTTAGAAATCCCTACCTCGAGATTACAAAATGTCACATCCAGTGAGTTAGGACACAACATTTTGGATTCTCGAGAATAGGTTTTGTAACATCCTAGATTAGGGGTTATGCGTTCGTGCCTAATTCATGAGTTAGTAGGTTTTGGCAGTGTTGGAAGTATATTAAGGGTTTTTAGAATTCTAGGATGGAAGAAGAAAGCTTTGGAAAATTATTGGTTTTTGAGCAAAAAGGGGAGCTAGGTAAATGAGGCTTTAAAAGAAACTCCGTGTGAAGCATGACACAAGGAACCATGTGGTAAAATGGCATGTTTTATGAATTATGAAGGTGTTATGTGAATTCTAGAAATAAGGAAATGTATGGAAATGTAAGGAAATGTAAGGAAATGTAAGGAAATGTATGAAAATGTAAGGAAATGCAAGGAAATGTAAGGAAATGTAAGGAAATGTCTTGTCTTGGAAATGTAGGGAAATGTCCTGAAAATGTATGGAAATGTTAAGTTTAAAAGAGGAAAGTGAACATTTCTGGAAACTAAGAAATGTAAGGAAATGATTTGGAAATAATTCAAAAGAGGAAAGTAAACATTTCGGGAAACTTGGAAATGTAAGGAAATGTTAAGTTTAAAGGAGGCAAACGAAAATTTTTGGAAACTTGGAAATATAAGGAAATGTCAAGTTTTAAAGTTTAAAAAGAGGAAATTAAGGCAAGGTGGCCTTAAGAAAATTTATAGGGGGAATTTGACACACAAACAGGCTTGGAAAAGTGGCCTGAAGATATCACTTAAGGCCCAGGTAGGTGACGCCACAAGCTTGTGTATTTGGGCCAGGGTTCGAGTCACTTGGGGAGCAAATAAAGAAGTTTTATTTTTGCTTCCAGAAGCAGAGAGGTGGACGGCACAAGGCTTCTAAAAGAGGAGTTTTATTCTCTTTAAATTTCGTCTAAATAGGAGATAAATAAAGGATTTTGTTTTGGATAATTTCTAAGAGATAATTGTTGGATTAATTCTTTTATTTTGTGATAATTAAAAGGATAAAGCTATCAATTAGAAGAGTGGTGGCCAAGTAAGGGACTCTAGCCTAGTAATTTCGGCTATAAAAGGAAGAGTAAGGCTATTCTTCATTCATTCTTTTCTCTTCAAGGAAACCTCTGCCGAAAATTCCCTAGCAAACTATTTTTCTTTCTCTTTTATTTTTGCCAAAGCCGAAATCTTCTTCTCCCGAAGTCCACCATTGTCGATCCCTCCCAAATCCCATACTTTTCTATTGAAGCCGAAAATAAGTTCCATCTAGGCCATAGTCGACTAGTCTCCTAATCTTCATAGCCGAATCTTTTAGGGGCTTCAAGCAAAGGTTTTGTCGATTTCTTCAGTAAGGGTAAGATTAAATTTAGTTTCCATTCTTTCTACTTTTAGACTTATCGAAATCTAGGGCTAATCCCATTAATGTTCATGGTTGCCGAAACTTGGAAGGAGAAGTTCTTTTCCCAAAGGTACACCATAAGTCGCGTGTTCCCTAGTTATTCGGTGAGTTTCGGGATTTAAAATCCACAAGGTAAGTGTCTATAGCGTTCGGCCAAGGCCTATTTTAGTAGTTAGATCTATTTTTATGTGTTTTAAGCCGAAAACTAACAGATTCAAGGGATCTAGTGAGTAGCCGATTTCAAAGGAGAAGAATACAAGTTTTCAGGATTTGACTATAGTCAATTCGACAACAAGGTAGGTTTTAAGAATACAAATCCTACTAGGATTTGGTTTTATAGGCTTTATGCTAACATACTAAGGTTACCAAATGTAGGAATTAAGATCTAAAGCAATAGATCGGTCTTCCGGGATTTCAAGGAATTCGTTAAGCAAATCAGGTGTGTACCCCACACTATCTTTTAATACGTTATATGGCAATATTTAATATAAGTATGTATAAGAATGTGAACATGGATAAGGTACCCTAATGTGGTACAAAGTACTCAGGTACGTTTCCTACTCATACTAGGATTACGAAATATGTTATATTTTAACATGTGAAAAGTGACATGAATGTGAATTTAAGTATGATATGCATGACATGAATAAAATGGGGCATTCAGGTTATATGAGAAAGGGGAAGTGAATGTGGTGACTTCGGTCTCACTATCTGAATGTGGTGACTTCGGTCACATTATCTGAATGTGGTAACTTCGGTTACATTATCTGAATATGGTAACTTCGGTTACATTATCTGAATGTGGTGTCTCATGACACAATTATCTGAATCCGGTGGCTATGCCACGAGTTTTATATGGGTGATGAGCACGTCGACTGCAGCGACTGCCTTCTGTAACACCCCAAACCCGGTCAATACGCCACGACCGAATCTGGTATGTCACTGAGGAAAAAGTTTTGAAAAGAAACGAAATATTATCAAAGTGGGGAAACGATGAGATCTTGATATGATACCATGATGGTATGAATGAGGATTCGGGTAAGTCCGTTTCTATATGTTGTTAATACATGTGGATTGAAATCATGATCTACGATTTATGATATTTTTGTTATGTGATTGGTATGGGCAATATGAGAGGAGGGGGAAGATTGATATTGTGTCCTTGGGACACCAGAGGTTTGGCACCTCCAGTGATTTGGTATCACATTTGTGTCTTTGAGACACCAGAGGTTTGGCACCTCATAGCGACTCGTCCCTGTGGTTTAATACCACCGTGGGTTGGCCCCACTTTTGAGATATGGGATTGTCGCCAGTGATTTGGTATGACACGTGGGTTGGCCCCACAACTTGATTATTCGTGACTTTGGTCACCAGTGATTTGGTATCACATTTGTGTCTTTGGGACACCAGAGGTTTGGCACCTCATAGCGACTTGTCCCTGTGGTCTAGCACCACCATGGGTTGGCCCCACTTTTGAGATATGGGATCGTCACCAGTGATTTGGTATCACACGTGGCTTGGCCCCACAACTTGATTATTCGTGACTTTGGTCACCAGTGATTTGGTATCACATTTTGGATATCGTGACTTTGGGTCACCAGTGGTTTGGCACCATCGGTGGTTTGGTACCACACGGGGTAGGAAAGGAGTTATGGATGGCTAGGTTGGGTGCATTATATGTATGTTGCTTGATTATAAATTGTGTAAGAATGTTGCATTAACCGGGAGAGGGATTATGCACTGAGTCTTGGTGACTCACCTTCTCCCTTATCATTTCAGGTGATTCGTGAGATCGCGGATTGAGGAGCTGGTTGAACTCGAGGAGGCCATGCAATAAAATTTGATTTTACATGAACTTCGAATTGGGGTACTTTAATTTATTTTAATTTGGTTTTGTTTTATTTTGGGTTTGTAATAAGGCCTCTTTAATTATGTTTTGGATTATTTATATGCTTTGGATATGTTTTAAATATGGCTTTTAAATTATTTGGTTAATTTAATAATTGAGCCCAAAGTTTTCTAAAATAATAAAAACGCAATGGTTTTAAAATCTCACCATCGGGTAATATAAATCATTTGATAGTAAAATGTAAATTTAGTGTTTTCTACAATTTAAATGATTTCCAAATATTAAGTTTCCACATTCAAATGCAAATGTTTTCATAGTAATAATTCGAGTTTTTCTTAAATGATACAAATGTTTTCTAACCTATGAATTATCAACTAAGCTTTAAAGTTTTATTTATGAAATTTCAAAGTAAATTATCAGTTTAAACTTATTATACATCTGTTTTCTTTTTAATATAGAATTTTAAAGAGTTTTTCACTAAAATTAAATTCTTAATTCGTTTTTCTCCAAAATATTTTCCTTAGTGACATACCAGATTCGGTCGTGGCGTATTGACCGGGTCTGGGGTGTTATACCTTCGATGGTGTGTAGCGGAAGGAGGGTTGACTTAGTAGTCCCCACGGTGTGCAGGTTGGTACGGGGATGTGTAGCAGATGGCATCTAGGATTGGGTTTGGGATTGCATCATTATCTTGAATTATTATTATGTGAACATGTGATGTATGGTATGCCTAAACCTATTAAATTTTAGTGTTGATTACACGTTGAGTCTGTTTGACTCACCCCGTTGGGGAATATTTTTCAGGTGACGAACAGTAATGGACCGGGCTCGACAGAAGCTTAGGGATGGCCATGCATAGCAAGAAATTTACGATTTGGTATGTTCCTCAAGTAAACCGGTTCAAAGTTCTTTTGTTTCTTAGGAAAAACTTGTGCAAATTTAAAAAAATATTGTTTTGGGTTGGGCTTGAGTTGAAAACGAATTCGATTTTATATTGAAAACCCTTTTTAATTTTAAGTGATAAAACATATAGAGTATATTCAAAAATAAATTACTTAATCTTTAACTTAATAAAAATTTGTAATCATAAATAAAAGTAAAAAAAGAAATAAAGAAATTCAACTTTGGCCTTATGGCCTTATTACATCAAATAATTCCCAAAATAAACGTAAAATACTTAAGAAAACGTCCAAATCATAAATTTCTTGCTGTGCATGGCCATCCCTAAACTTCTGCCGAGCCCGGTCCATTACTATTCGTCACCTGAAAATAGTCCCACAACGGGGTGAGTCAAACAGACTCAATGTGTAACCAACACTAAAATTTAATAGATTTAGGCATACCATACAAATCATGTTCACATAATATTTCAAGATAATGATGCAATCCCGAACCCATACCTAGATGCCATCCGCTACACATCCCCGTACCAACCTGCACACTGTGGGGACTACTAAGTCAACCCTCCATCCGCTACACTCCATCGAAGGCAGTCGCTGCAGTCGACGTGCTCATCGCCCATATATAATTTGTGGCATAACCACCAGATAATTGTGTCATGAGACACCACATTCAGATAATGTAACCGAAGTTACCACATTCAGATAATGTAACCGAAGTTACCACATTCAGATAATGTGACCGAAGCCACCACATTCAGATAATGTGACCGAAGCCACCACGTTCACTTCCCCTTTCTCATATAACCCGAATGCCCCATTTTATTCATGTCATGCATATCATACTTAAATTCACATTCATGTCACTTTTCACATGTTAAAATATAACATATTTCGTAATCCTAGTAGGAGCAGGAAACGTACCTGAGTACTTTGTACCACATTAGGGTACCTTAGCCATATTCACATTCTTATACATACTTATATTAAATATTGCCATAAAACGTATTAAAGATAGTGTGGGGTACACACCTGATTTGCTTAACGAATTCCTTGAAATCCTGAAAGACCGATCTATTGCTTTAGATCCGTTAACTCTTATATTCGGCCAATCATTTAAACACATTAATAAACCTATTCGGCTTTAAAACCAAATCCTAATAGGATTTGTATTCTTAAGACTTACCTCGTTGCCGTTTTGATGATTAATCAAATCCCGAAAACTTGTATCCTTCCCCTTTTGAAATCAGCTAGCCACTAGATCCCTTGAATCGGTTAGTTTTTGATTAGACAAATAGATCTAAGTACTAAGAGAGGGCCTAGGCCGATTGTACAATGCACTTACCTTACGATTTTCCAAATCCCGAAAATGTTCCTTGCCTTAGAAGTCGACACTTGCTAGATCCCGAGATTTCCTTCAAGTAGTCGGCCATAGAGCAACAATAGAGATTAGATCTCAGATTTCGATAAGCCTAATAGAAAAAGAATGGAAACCGAATTGATCTTACCCTTGCTTGAAGAAGTCGACAACACCTAAGCTTGGAGCTCCTCAAAGATTCGGCTATGGAGTTTTGAAGACTAGTCGACTATGGCCTATAGGTGTATTAACACTTTCGGTTCTTGAAACTTAAAGAATCGGCAATGGTGGATAAAGAAGAAGTAGATTTCGGCTTGACAAAATAAAAAGAGAAGAGAAGAGAACACTAAGAATTTCGGCAGAGAGAGAAGAGGAGAAAAATTGATGAGTAGCCCTCCTTCCTTCCTTTTATAGTCGAAATTATCATCTAAGGAGTCCCTTACTTGGCCACCACTCTTCTATTTGATAACTTTATCCTTTAATTATCATAAAATAAAAGAGTTTAATCCAAAATTTATCTCATGGGAATAATGATAAATAAATCCCTTATTTTTTTCTCTTGAAAATACTTAAGATAAATCATCATTTATCCCTATTTAGCCGAAATTTAAAGAGAATAAAACTCTTCCTTTTTTTTAAAAGCTTGTGTCGTCCACCTCACTTCTTCTGGAAGTAAAAATAAAACTTCTTTTATTTGCTTCCCAAGTGACTCGAACTCAGGCCCACTTGCTCATGTAGGTGGCGTCACTTACCTGGGCCTTAAGTGGCATTTCCAGGCCACTTTTCCAAGCCTGTTTGTGTGTCAAATTCCTCCTATTATTTTTCTTAAGGCCACCTTGCCTTAGTTTTCTCTTTTTAAGCCTTAAAACTTGACATTTCTTTACATTTCCAAGTTTCCAAAAATTTTCGTTTGGCTCTTTAAACTTGACATTTCCTTACATTTCCAAGTTTCCAAAAATGTTTACTTTCCTCTTTTGAATCATTTCCACATCATTTCCTTACATCCCCTAGTTTCCAAAAATGTTCACTTTCCTCTTTTAAACTTAATGTTTCCAAAGCATTTCCTTACATTTCCTTACATTTCCATACATTGCCTTACATTTCCATACATTTCCACACATTTCCATACTTTTCCATACATTTCCATACATTTCCATACATTTCCATACATTTCCATACACCTTAGGGTTCCTAGAACTCCTCAGAACACATCCAACACACCCACTGAGCCCACTATCTCATGAATTACACACGAACGCATAACCCCTAATCTAGGATGTTACAGTTCTACCCTCCTTAAAAATAATTTCGTCCTCGAAATTACTTATTAACAGCCGTACAATCCTTCTCACCGCACTATACTTTCGCTGCGCACTCTGATCTTAATAGAACCATCATACTTTCTAGGCACAATCCCTAAGTTCACGTCCCCTAGAACTTATTTCTAACGTCGCGATTTAATCCGAGTAAAAAGTTTTATGAATTAGTCCTTGTTTCACTGATCATTCGCGAAGAATTTTTATGCAAAACTTTTAGGAGTGGTTCTTTCGTATTCATACATGCACACAGTCTTTACATTCATACATACATCCATCAAACAATTATGAACTTTCGTTCATTCAGAGAAATGTTGTAGTTTTCATTGTTGTCGTTTTTCCACTACCCAGGGGTATTTTTGTAATTTTCCCTACAAGGGTATTTTCGTAAATTTTTTTTTCAAAAATAGGGACTTTTATTTTATTTAAGTATTTTAATTTAAATTTTGGGAATTTTTGATGTAATAAGGCCATGGTTGAACTACTTTATTTTTCCTTTATTTATTACGGTACAAATTTTTATTAATTAAAGATCAAGTGAAATTTATTTTCAAATAAACTCTAAATATTTTGTCACCTCAAATAAACTCGTTTTCAACTCAAGCCCAACCCAAAACCATTTTACTCTCAAAACACACAAATTTTTCCTAAGTCACAAAAGAATTTGAAACGGTTTACACCGGGGAACAGACCAGATCCAGTCAAGGCTCGTGGGCCGGGTTTGGGGTGTTTCAGTTTGGTATCAGAGCCCAGTTTCAAACCCTCGGCCTGTGGTCTAAGGCCCAAAACGTTTTCAAATCGAGCCCAAATGAGTTTTTATGAAAATATTTTTGGAAATAAGCAGGTTTTTCTGGCATAGCACCTAAGTCTCCGACCCGAAGTCCACCAGGTAAGTACCCCTAACCTTTGGGTGATTTATATTGTGATCTGTAGAAGGGTAGAAATAAGAATGAAACGTAGATTAGTATGATAGGTACTTGAACTATAAGGCTAGCTTACCCCAACAGTTACATAAGACTTAAATGCTTAATTAAACAAACCTGTGGTTAAGTCACCGAGTTAGGGTGTGGCAACCATTGTGCGCATGTCTAGGATTGGTATTCGGTGGGATCTTGGTATTTAAGCAGTCCGCGTGACTCACCTCCTCTCCACTCGAATCCTACCTGGTGCGTAGCTTCGGTTCACCCTAACCAAGAGGACTTATTCATGGGCTAAACCCCTAACTAAAACCCAAAAGGGATTAGCCACATTTTTATGGAAACCCTAGTTTTAAAATGACTAAATTACCCTTTTGATTTATACAAGCTATCCCATAAAATTTTTCTGAAATATTTCTTGATTTACAAAATTACTAAAATACCCCTAGTGGTAAAATTACAAAAATGCCCTTGGTTTATGAAATTTCCAAAATACCCACAGTTCTTATTTAAAAAAAAAGAATTCATTACTTTATAACAAGTCCAAAAACCCTAATTTGCAAAATATCAAAATACTTTGATTTTGGAAAATTACGAAATTGCCCCTAACTTATAAAATTACCAAAATGACCCTGATTTCCAAAATTTTTGCAACATCACCGATTTGGAAAACAAATTCTCAAAAAGAACCCTCAAGTTTTGCAAATTTTGGAAATACCCTTGATTTAGTAAGATTTACAAATTTACCCTGGTTAATTTCCGAAATACCCCCGGGATTTCAAAAATATCCAAAATACCCTTATTGACAAAATCACCAAGGAACCTTATTTTGAAAAAAAAATTTACGAAAATACCCCTGTAGAGCAAATTACGAAAATACCCCTGGGTAGTGGAAAAACAACAACAATGAAAACTACAACGTTTCTCTGAATGAACGAAAGTTCATAATTGATTGATGAATGTATGAATGTAAAGACTGTGTGCATGTATGAATACGAAAGAACCACTCCTAAAATTCTTTTCATAAAACTTCTTCGCGGGTAATCAAGTGAAACAAGGACTAATTCATAAAACTTCTTAATCAGATTAAATCGTGAAGTAGACATGAGTTCTAGGGGACGTGAACTTAGAGATTGTGCCTAGAAAGTATGATGGTTCTATTAAGATCAGAGTGCGTAGCGTAAGCATAGTGCGGTGAGAAGGATTGTACGACTGTTAGTAAGTAATTTCGAGGACGAAATTATATTTAAGGAGGGTAGAACTGTAACATCCTAGATTAGGGGTTATGCGTTCGTGCCTAATTCATGAGTTAGTAGGTTTTGGCAGTGTTGGAAGTGTATTAAGGGTATTTAGAATTCTAGGATGGAAGAAGAAAGCTTTGGAAAATTATTGGTTTTTAAGTAAAAAGGGGAGCTAGGTAAATGAGGCTTTAAAAGAAGCTCCGTGTGAAGCATGACACAAGGAACCATGTGGTAAAATGGCATGTTTTATGAATTATGAAGGTGTTATGTGAATTCTAGAAATAAGGAAATGTATGGAAATGTAAGGAAATGTAAGGAAATGTAAGGAAATGTATGGAAATGTAAGGAAATGTAAGGAAATGCAAGGAAATGTAAGGAAATGTCTTGTCTTGGAAATGTAGGGAAATGTCCTGAAAATGTATGGAAATGTTTAGTTTAAAAGAGGAAAGTGAACATTTCTGGAAACTAAGAAATGTAAGGAAATGATTTGGAAATGATTCAAAAGAGGGAAGTAAACATTTCGGGAAACTTGGAAATGTAAGGAAATGTTAAGTTTAAAGGAGGCAAACGAAAATTTTTGGAAACTTGGAAATGTAAGGAAATGTCAAGTTTTAAAGTTTAAAAGAGGAAATTAAGGCAAGGTGGCCTTAAGAAAATTTATAGGGGGAATTTGACACACAAACAGGCTTGGAAAAGTGGCCTGAAGATATCACTTAAGGCCCAGGTAGGTGACGCCACAAGCTTGTGTATTTGGGCCAGGGTTCAAGTCACTTGGGGAGCAAATAAAGAAGTTTTATTTTTGCTTCCAGAAGCAGAGAGGTGGACGGCACAAGGCTTCTAAAAGAGGAGTTTTATTCTCTTTAAATTTAGTCTAAATAGGAGATAAATAAAGGATTTTGTTTTGGATAATTTCTAAGAGATAATTGTTGGATTAATTCTTTTATTTTGTGATAATTAAAAGGATAAAGCTATCAATTAGAAGAGTGGTGGCCAAGTAAGGGACTCTAGCCTAGTAATTTCGGCTATAAAAGGAAGAGTAAGGCTATTCTTCATTCATTCTTTTCTCTTCAAGGAAACCTCTGCCGAAAATTCCCCAGCAAACTATTCTTCTTTCTCTTTTATTTTTGCCAAAGCCGAAATCTTCTTCTCCCGAAGTCCACCATTGTCGATCCCTCCCAAATCCCATACTTTTCTATTGAAGCCGAAAATAAGTTCCATCTAGGCCATAGTCGACTAGTCTCCTAATCTTCATAGCCGAATCTTTGAGGGGCTTCAAGCAAAGGTTTTGTTGATTTCTTCAGTAAGGGTAAGATTAAATTTAGTTTCCATTCTTTCTACTTTTAGACTTATCGAAATCTAGGGCTAATCCCATTAATGTTCATGGTTGCCGAAACTTGGAAGGAGAAGTTCTTTTCCCAAAGGTACACCATAAGCCGCGTGTTCCCTAGTTATTCGGTGAGTTTCGGGATTTAAAATCCACAAGGTAAGTGTCTATAGCATTCGGCCAAGGCCTATTTTAGTAGTTAGATCTATTATTATGTGTTTTAAGCCGAAAACTAACAGATTCAAGGGATCTAGTGAGTAGCCGATTTCAAAGGAGAAGAATACAAGTTTTCGGGATTTGACTATAGTCAATTCGACAACAAGGTAGGTTTTAAGAATACAAATCCTACTAGGATTTGGTTTTATAGGCTTTATGCTAACATACTAAGGTTACCAAATGTAGGAATTGAGATCTAAAGCAATAGATCGGTCTTCCGGGATTTCAAGGAATTCGTTAAGCAAATCAGGTGTGTACCCCACACTATCTTTTAATACGTTATATGGCAATATTTAATATAAGTATGTATAAGAATGTGAACATGGCTAAGGTACCCTAATGTGGTACAAAGTACTCAGGTACGTTTCCTACTCCTACTAGGATTACGAAATATGTTATATTTTAACATGTGAAAAGTGACATGAACGTGAATTTAAGTATGATATGCATGACATGAATAAAATGGGGCATTCGGGTTATATGAGAAAGGGGAAGTGAATGTGGTGACTTCGGTCTCACTATCTGAATGTGGTGACTTCGGTCACATTATCTGAATGTGGTAACTTCGGTTACATTATCTGAATGTGGTAACTTCGGTTACATTATCTGAATGTGGTGTCTCATGACACAATTATCTGAATCTGGTGGCTATGCCACGAATTTTATATGGGCGATGAGCACGTCGACTGCAGCGACTGCCTTCGATGGTGTGTAGCGGAAGAAGGGTTGACTTAGTAGTCCCCACGGTGTGCAGGTTGGTACGGGGATGTGTAGCGGATGGCATCTAGGTTTGGGTTTGGGATTGCATCATTATCTTGAATTATTATTATGTGAACATGATATGTATGGTATGCCTAAACCTATTAAATTTTATGTTGATTACACATTGAGTCTGTTAGACTCACCCCGTTGGGGAATATTTTTTAGGTGACGAACAGTAATGGACCGGGCTCGGCAGAAGCTTAGGGATGGCCATGCACAGCAAGAAATTTACGATTTGGACTTTTATTTTATTTAAGTACTTTAATTTAAATTTTGGGAATTTTTGATGTAATAAGGCCATGGTTGAACTACTTTATTTTTCCTTTATTTATTACGGTACAAATTTTTATTAATTAAAGATCAAGTGAAATTTATTTTCAAATAAACTCTAAATATTTTGTCACCTCAAATAAACTCGTTTTCAACTCAAGCCCAACCCAAAACCATTTTACTCTCAAAACACACAAATTTTTCATAAGAAACAAAAGAATTTGAAACGGTTTACACCGGGAAACATACCAGATCCGGTCAAGGCTCGTGGGCCGGGTTTGGGGTGTTTCAGGTTTTTATTTAACTTATGCTTTGATTTAAAAGGATAATTGGTTCTTTAGACTCTACGAGAAAAATTGAAACCCAGCAAGTTAGGGTACGATCTTTCAAATTTCCAAATATGAAACAATGCCTACTTTTAAGAAATTCTTTCTCATACGATTACGTGAAAATGAATATAACATTTGAAATGTCGAGGGTTTTATTCGGGACGTGATAGAATGAAAATTTAAAACGGTTCGCGGTGTGATTGCAATAATAATAAAATGATGATGCATGATTAGATAAATGCGTTAATAAAATAACAATATATGTGATTGAAAATAAAATAAAATAGTCAAGCCAAGAATAAGATAAAAATAAGTAGATAAACACAAAAAAGAAATATAATTATAATAGTAATGAAAATAATAGCAATAAAATAATAATAATAATAATAATAATAAACGAATAATAATAGTAAAAGATAAATAAATAACAGTAGTAGTAATAATAATAATAATAATAATAATAATAATAATAATAATAATAGAAGAATAAATAATAATAATAATAATAATGCTTAGGCAAGTAAATATTAAAGAAATAATAGTAATAATAATAATATGTAAAACAAATTAAAATAAATATATGTGAAGAGAAATTTAAAATAAATAATATACAAAATAATCTAAAGTAAATAACATCTAAAACAAATTAAATAATATAAAACAGTTTAACATAAATAATATATAAAATAATAGCATATAAGACCTTTAAAGAATAAATAATATATAAAGAAAATTAAAAAAGAAATAAATAATAAATTAAAAGATTGAAATCAAATAGATTAGGGACTAAATCAGAATAAAAATGAAATTAAAGGTAAAAACTATAAATAAATAAATAACGAATGACCAAAATGAAAAAAATGTTAAAGGGTAGAGGACCAAATGGGCAATAAATCCGTCCCCTGGACACGCGTCCCTTCCCCAAAGGATCGACAAACCAAAGACTAAATTGAAACGCTAAACAAATGTTGTGGTCAAATCTTTAAAAAAATAAAAAGGTAGCAAAAGGACTAAATTGAAACAAATTGAAAAAGCGGAAGGACCAGGGTTGTAAATAACCCATTTGTTAAAACACGCGGACCCTCCTTGCAGGCCGGGTCTCGCACATGGGCTAAGGTTTAAACGGCGTCGTTTTGGTGCCTGGGTTTTCAACCCAAAACTACGTTGTTTCGATGTGTTATAAAAACCCAAAATTTTTTAAAAAGCTTCATTTTTTTTCTTCTTCCTAAAAAAAACTGAAATTTTCTCTCCCTTCCTCTCAACTTCCCCATGGCCGGCCATGCTCCGGTCGTCGGACCACTGTGGCGGTCGCTGGTCACCGGCAACGGCGCCGCTATCCACGATGGCTGGAAAAATCTAAATGGGACCCCTTTTATTATTTCGACCTCCCGAGCCCAAATCTGACACCACAACCCCCGGAATATTAACGAAAACGCCCGAAAAACCAAGAAACCTTTTGGTTTCCAGCCACCTATCCTCGGAGGTAACTTCTTCGGTTCCACAGTGTCAAGATCTCGAACACCTAGTAAGTTTCCTTCTCCCCTTTTTCCTCTTTACTATTCGTATAAGAATGGAAAAAAAAAGAAAAATAAGAACTTGAAACAAAAAAAAAATCACCTTCAAATCTTTAATCTCTTTCTTTTGTATTGATTGTGCTCGTCTGTAAAAAAAATACAAATTCTTTCATGGCTTTTATAGCTGAAATTAAAAAAATACAATATTTTTGTTTTCTTCTCTGCTGTTATTGTCCTTTTTGCAGGTACGGAGTGACGTGGCGGTGTACGGAGTGCGGACGTGGTGTACGGGCGCGGCGGCAGCAGGGCTGACCTAGGGTTAGGGTTTCTTTTTTTTTTCTGTTTTTGGTTTAAGTTTTGGGCTTAGTTGGGTCTGAATTTGGGCTTAATTTTGGGTTTTGTTGTACAGGGACTGTTGGGTTGTAATGGGACTGTGGACTTTTAATTTATGGGCCCCGGGCTAAATTGGGCTTGTACAATGAGGTTTCAACTATCGTGAGGCATAAGCAATTACTTTTTCATCCTGTATCTGAAAGCAACCCAGGCCACTAAGTGAGGCATCACTATAAACAATAATTTCTTTCTTGGGTTTAGCTGAGTCAAAACGTCAATAATACCACTAAGCGAGGCATCACTATAAACTCACCTCGAAAATATTTCTTAAAGCTTTCCAATTCAAAGTCGCAGATATTTTACCAGGATCTATTCAAAAGCCATCTATAGAAATTACATATCCTAAAAATCCAACCTCTTGAAGCCAGAACTCACATTTACTATACTTCGCGTATAACTGTTTCTCGCACAAAGTTTGTAATACAATTCTTAAGTGTTGGGCATTATTGGAGTCATTCATCGAATATATCAGAATATCACCGATAAAAACAATGACAAACCTCTCTAATTATGGATGGAAAACCTGATTCATCAAATTCATAAATGCGGCTAGGGCATTGGTCAAACCAAACGACATTACAAGAAACTCATAGTAGCCGCAACAAGTTCCGAATCTTGTTTTCAGCACATCAGGTTCTTTAACTTACAATTGATAATAACCAGACTAAAGATCTATTTTAGAAACTACCATAGCTCCTTTCGGCTGATTAAACAAATTGTTGATTCAAGTAACATATATTTATTCTTTATCGTAACTCTTTCAACTGCTGATAATCTAAACACAATCTTATCGACCCGTCTTTCTTTTTCAAAAATAACACTGGTGCACCCTAGGCGACACGCTCGGTTGAATAAAACTGTGATATAATAACTCTTGTAATTTTGCTTTCAGCTCTATCAACTCAGTAGGAGCCATTTTATACAGGGCAATCAAAATAGGAGATGTTCCAAGTGCAACTTCAATAAAAAATTCAACTTTTCTGACTAGCAGTAACCTTGATAATTCTTCTAGAAACACGTCAATAAATTCATTCACTATTGGGACCTAATCAATTTTGATTTCAGCACCCACATATCAAGGATATAATTAATATATGCCTCACAACCCTTTGTAATCATTTTTTTAGCCGACAATGATGATATTAAATTAGTTGCATAATCTATTCCACTAGCTTCAACACAGATAGATTCATTGTTCAGACTTTTCAGTGCAATCTGCTTGTGTCTACAATTCACTATCATATCATGCTCAGTCCAGCAATCCATACCCAAAATGATGTCAAATTCATCAAACGAAAGTAGCATCAAATCAACAGGAAAATCATAACCCCGAACTCTCAATGGATACATTTTACAAATCTTGTTAATTAAAACACACTGACTCAGTGGATTGGTTACTCTAGTAGTATAATCGGTTGACTCTATAGGTATGTGATAAGTCTAAATTATATAGGTTTATTTAGCACCTTTCTACTTGGAATTTATGCAAATACTGAAAAATTGGATATTTAATTATGTAATTTTAGTTCATACTGGGACATTGCGCATAATTTAAGTAAAGTTTGTAATTTTACGTATGTAACACCCCAAACCCGGTCAACACACCACGACCGAATCTGGTATGCTACGGGAAAAAATCAAATTTTTGAAGGTCGGTTTCCGTTTGAAAGTTCGATAAAACATTTTGATAAGTTTTGTACTTGCGGAAATCTTGGGCGTGATTATTTAAAAACTGATGTTTTGTTTGAAAACTCAGAAATTTCGAAAACTTAATCAGTTATGGAGTTAAAACACGTTTATCTCATTTAGAAATTCAAGTTGTTCTTATTGTTACTGAAACATTTTGACTTAGTAGAAAATCGAGTTTAAGTTTGAAAAACGGTTGAGTTTCCTTTATCACAAATTACAGTGTGATACCCGATGGTATAGTTTAAAACATATCGCTTTGTAGTTTTGAAATCGTTGTCTTTCCAAGTTTTAGCAAATTTTAACCCAATTAATTTGTTAAGGCATATTAAAAATCGACTTTAAGCATAAACATAGCAAAACATAATTTTAAAGGCCGTTTACAATCCAAAATAAAACCAAATAGTAATAAATAAACTAAAGTACCAAATTTTATTAAAGTCTGAGCAAATCCTTATTTAGGCATGGCATGAGCACCTCGAGTCCATCCCGGCTCCATGTCCGCGTCTAAGTGTCACCTGAAATGTCAAAGGGGAGGGTGAGTCGCAAGACTCAGTGCATAAATCCCCCTCCCGATAATACAACATGCTAACACACATCATAACAGAGCAATACAATAAATGCACCCGTTCCTAACCATCCATAACACCTTTCCTACCCCGTGTGGTACCAAACCACTGGTGGTGCCAAACCACTGGTGACCCAAAGTCACGATATCCATCAATGTGGTGCCAAACCACTGGTGACCCAAAGTCACAAATAACCAACTGTGGGGCCAACCCACGTGTGATACCAAATCACTAGCGACAATCCCGTATCTCTCAAGTGGGGCCAACCCACGGTGGTGTTAACCACAGGGACGAGTCGCAATGAGGTGCCAAACCTCTGGTGTCCCAAAGACACAGGTGTGATACCAAATCACTGGTGACCGTAGTCACGAATCGAATGATGGGGCCAACCCATCGTGTGATACCAAATCACTGGCGTCAATCCCGTATAATCAACTGTGGGGCCAACCCACTGTGGTACTAAGCCACTGGGACGAGACGCTGAGGTGCCAAACCTCTGGTGACCCAAAGTCACAAAATATCATCTGTGGTACCAAACCACTGGAGGTGCCAAACCTCTGGTGACCCAAAGTCACAAAATATCATCTGTGGTACCAAACCACTGGAGGTGCCAAACCTCTGGTGTCCCAAAGACACGGATATCATATTCCCCCTCCTCTCATATCACCCACACATGTCATACTAATGCAAATGATATAAAACATGCAACCATGCTAACATGCTCAAAATGGCATCTCGTAGTATTTACATCATAAATCATGATATCACATATATCACTACAGATCTCGTAATGAAACGGACTTACCCGCATCCGTGCACATACCCCATCGGGTACCAAATCCATCAACCATATAGTCTCACTTTACACAAACAGGTTATTAACATATTACTAGGAAATCAGTGTGTTAGTTTACACACCTGATAAATCGCAAGTCTAAATCCCAAAGAACCCGTCTAAATCCCTCGATCACCTCGACAACCTTGTTCCTAAAAATCGACCAACCAAGGGATTAGTACTCATACCATTCGGCCACAACTAATTAAACCAACAGGGTTTAACTTTGGTCCCTTACCTTGCAAATGGTTTGGTTTCCTACCAAACCCCGAACCAAACGGTGGTTCTTCAGACAATCGGCCACCCCTAAAATGACAACAGTCACACCTTTAATAACTTGGCTTAACGAGACAAAAAGAATGAACTAATAGAACCAGACCTTACCATCACTTACCAAACGGTTAATCAACGAAAGAAGGCTCCACTTGACTGCTTCCCAATCCCGAATGCCCTTAAAGAAATCGGTCCAACACCAAGAGGTTAACTCCTTTCATCAATCACCATAATCAGTTCCTAAACAAATTAAAATCGACAAGAACACAGAAGAAAAGAAATAGCCATTCGACACTATACTTACCTTCCTCTTAACTCGATTGGAACCAAGACTAGAACAACACCACACCAAAATTCGACCACAAGAACACCACTAGGAGAGAGGGAATTCGGCTATAGATGTCTAACACCACCTATGATTCGGCTTGAGTGGTAAAAGAGAAAGAGTAGAAATGAAAAGGAAATAGGGGTTACGGCAACAAGGTGTTTTGGAGAATGAAGTTTCGGCTATCACAGTTTCAAGAAGTATGAGAAAAAGAGGATAGATAGATTCGGCTTATCACAAAGAGAACAAAAACAAAAGAGAATTGAACAGCAGAGGGTTCGGCCACACTGACAAAAAGATAACAAGAAGCAAAACAAAGAAGACTTTTGCACTTAAGGGAGCATTCAGCTATCAATGAAAAACCAAACAAATTTTGGCAAAGGTACTTGGACTTTCGGTTTTAAGAAAGAAAATGAAAAAAGAATTCAATTGGAATTTCGGCTACTATTGACAAAAGAGAGGAATTTTGCTTACCAACACTTGACCGAAAATGCACAAAATGCCAAGTGCATTTCGGCACTAGCCCCCCTAACTCACTCACCAACCGGCCACTCCCCAAAATCACTCCAAGAAATCAGCCACAACTCCCCCAAACACTCCACACCACTACTTCAAATTATTTTGAACAAGTCCACCTCCTACAATCACTCTCCACCCACCATTCAACCATTTGACTAGGTCTTAGGCAGAGTTTGAACTGCCTACAACTCCTCCCCTCCATGCCGTCAAAAAGGATGCAAAATGTGGCCACTCCGCAGCTTGAACACAAGATCTCTCCCCTGCAAGTGGCGTCACACTCCCAAGCCCTTAGTGGCGCCTATTCTGCCACTCCACCAGCTTATTTCTTATGCAACAATTTACCAAATAATATTTATTAACCCCAGCTCCTTCAGCTCCTCTCACCTAAGCCTAAAAACAAAAATTTTCTCTACCACTCAGGCTTACACCTAGCTCATAACTAAGCCCCCAATACACCAAAACAACAACATAACAGACCCAACACATGCAAACCATGCCATAACAAAAATAGCCCCTAACCCAGGATATTATAGTTCTGCCCCCTTAAAATAATTTCGACCTCGAAATTACCTGATCAGAAGAGTTGCGGGTATTGCTGTCTCATCATATCCTCGGGTTCCCACGTGGCTTCTTCCACGCCATGATTCCGCAAAAGAACTTTTACCAAAGGCACAGACTTCCTACGCAGAACCTTCACATCCCGATCTAGAATCTGCACAGGTTCTTCCTCCATGGTCAAATCTGGATTCACCTCGATCTCTTCCACTGCTACTACATGCGACGGATCTGAACGATAACACCGAAGCATCGAAACGTGAAATACGTCGTGAATCTGACTTAGCTCTGCAGGCAACTCAAGCTGATACGCTACTGGTCCCACTCGTCTCAGTACCTTATACGGCCCAATAAATCTTGGACTTAGCTTGCCTTTCTTTCCGAACCTCAATACTTTCTTCCATGGCGAGACCTTCAGAAAAACTTGATCCCCCACAGCAAACTCTATATCTCTCCGCTTAAGATCGGCATAAGACTTCTGTCGGTCCGAAGCTTCCTTCAATCGAGCCTGAATCAACTTAACCTTGTCTTCGGTCTCTGCAACCAACTCGGGTCCCAACAACTGACGTTCACCTAACTCCGTCCAACACGTAGGTGAGCGACACTTCCTACCATACAACGCCTCGTACGGTGCCATCTTGATGCTCGCTTGGTAACTGTTGTTGTAGGCAAACTCGGCTAATGGCAGAAACTCCTTCCAACTACCTCTGAAATCCAGAACACAACCTCTCAGCATATCCTCTAAGGTCTAAATAACCCTTTCCGATTGTCCGTCAGACTGCGGGTGAAAAGCCATGCTGAAATCCAAACGCGTACCCAGAGCCTGATGCAATGCTTTCCAGAACCTTGACGTAAATCTGGGATCTCTATCCGAGATGATCGATACTGGCACACCGTGCAGCCTCACTATCTCTGACACATACAGCTTCGCTAACCTCTGAAGTGAGTAGTCAACCCTCACCAGAATAAAGTGAGCTGATTTAGTCAGTCGATCCACAATTACCCAAACTGAATCCTTCTTGCTTGGCGTAAGCGGTAATCCACTGACGAAATCCATGGTTATCCTTTCCCACTTCCACTGAGGAATCTTCACTGGCTGAAGCAACCCTGACGGCAACTGATGCTCAGCCTTGACCTGCTGACAAGTCAGACACTTTCCTACAAACTCTGTCACTTCCCTTTTCAGACCAGGCCACCAAAACTGCTCTTTAAGATCCCTATACATCTTACTACCTCAAGGATGCATAGCATATGGACTGCTATGTGCGTCCTGAAGAATCTTTTGCCTCAGCTCAACATCCTTGGGCATACAAGCTTTACCTTGAAAACACAGCACCTCATCACTAGACAAACTGTAACCTTCCAAACCACCATCCTGCACCTGCAACCTCTGCGCACTCAGAACCTCATCCTCTAACTGTTTCTCTCTGATCTGCTCAACCCAAGTAGGCTTAACCTGCAATTCTGCCAGAATACTTCCGTCGTCATACAAACTCAAATGGGCAAACATCGCTCTTAAGTCCGAAACAACCTTACGGCTCAACGCGTCTTCCACCACGTTAGCCTTGCCCGGATGATACTCAATCGAACAGTCGTAATCTTTTAGCAACTCAACCCATCTGCGCTGCCTCAAATTCAAATCCTTTTGAGTCAAAAGGTACTTCAGACTCTTATGATCTGTGTAGACTATCGATCTCTCTCCGTACAAGTAGTGCCTCCAAATCTTCAAGGCGAAGACTACAGCCGCTAGCTCCAAATCGTGCGTCGGATAGTTAACCTCATGTGGCCTCAGCTGCCGAGATGCGTAAGCCACAACCTTACCTTCCTGCATCAGCACACAACCCAATCCCGTATGTGATGCATCGCAGTACACTGTGAATTTCTTACCAGCCTCAGGTTGAATCAAAACCGGAGCTTCTGTCAGAATCTTCTTAAGCTTGTCGAAGCTCCCCTGTTGTTTCTCAGTCCAAACAAACGGAATCCCTTTCCTTAACAACTTGGTCATCGGCGCTGCGATCAACGAAAACCCTTCTACAAACCTTCGGTAGTATCCTGCCAAACCCAGAAAACTCCGAATCTCAGCCACTGACCTCGGTGGCTTCCAATCCAAAACTGCCTTAATCTTCCGAGGATCCACTCTAATCCCCTCAGCCGACACTACATGACCCAAGAAAGTCACTTCTCTAAGCCAAAACTCGCACTTACTAAACTTAGCATAAAGCTGCTTCTCCCTCAAAATCTGCAGTACCACACGCAAATGCGCATCATGCTCTTCTTCTGTCCTCGAGTATACCAAGATATCGTCTATGAAAACCACGATGAACTGATCCAAATACTGCTGAAATACCCTATTCATCATATCCATGAATGCTGCCGGCGCGTTAGTCAACCCGAACGGCATTACCAGAAATTCGTAGTGCCCATACCGAGTCCGAAACGCTGTCTTGTGGATATCAACCTCCGTTACCTTTAACTGATGATACCCAGACCTCAGGTCGATCTTTGAGAATACCGCTGCACCCTTCAGCTGATCAAACAAGTCATCTATCCGTGGCAACGGATACTTGTTTTTAATCGTCAGCTTATTCAGCTGGCGGTAATCTATACACATCCGCATCGTACCATCTTTCTTCTAGACAAAGAGTACCGGCGCTCCCCAAGGCGAAACACTTGGCCTGATAAAACCTCGATCCAACAACTCCTGAATCTGAGCCTTAAGCTCCACCAACTCCTTTGGCGCCATCCTATACGGAGCAATAGACACTGGCGCAGTTCCGGGTAACAAATCTATCCCAAACTCTACCTCACGATCCGGCGGCAACCCCGGAAGCTCCTCAGGAAACACATCAGCAAATTCCCCAACTGTCCGAACTTTCTCTACAGCAGACTCTTTAGCCTCTAAGGCATACACATGAACCACATACGCTTCACAACCCTTTCTGACCATCTTTTCGGCCTTCAGAGCAGATACCACATTAGATAAGTAATCTCTCCTATTACCTATCATAGCCACTTCATTACCCTCAACCGTCTTAAGAACCATACACTTAGCCGCGCAATCCAACCTCACCTGGTACTTAACCAACCAGTCCATCCCAAGAATCAGATCGAACTCCCCAAACGGCAGTTCCATCAGATCAGCAGCAAACACTACCCCTTGGAGTTCTAGGGGTACATCTCTAAACAGCTTATTTACTACTACAGAGTGACCTAAAGGGCTAATTACAGTCATCCGCCTAGAAGATATCTCAGAGTCTAAATCCATAGTCTCTACTATACTACTAGCAACGTAAGAATGCGTTGAACCCACATCAATCAAAGCAGTAAATGGAGAACCAAATATCAAGAACGTACCGGTTATGACGTCCGGTGCGTCGCCCTCCTCTCGGCGCCTCGCTGCATACACTAACCCAGGCTGTCTGGCCTCAGAAGTACCTGTACCTCTGCCCGGTGCTCCACGGCCCCGACCAGAACCATTACCTCCTCTGCCATTACCACGACCCCTCTGCGGTGGCGGTCCATTATTCCTGAACTGAGTACGGCCCTGACCCTCAGACTGAATCCTAGCCAACTTACGCGGACAGTCCCTCACACGGTGATCCAGAGAACCACACTCAAAGCAACCTTTTCCACCGGTCCAGCAGCCTCCCTAATGAGATTTCCCACAACGGTTACACTGCGGCGGTCCCTGACTAGCAGCAATATTCCTACCAAACTGATTCGGCCCACTCTGCCTAGCCCTTTTCTGAAGATTACCCGACGACCCAGAAGACCCAAAGCTCCTCTTATGCCTGTTCCTGTCCATGCCCTGCCTTACCGACTCCTTAACACCCTCGGCTACCTTGCAAACTCACGCTCCTGCTGTGGAGCAATCAGCAACCTCAGTTCGTCTCTCAGACCATCCTGAAAACGAACACACCTCTCGTGCTCTGTAGCCATAATGCCCCTAGCATATCGGCTCAGCCTCAAGAACTCAGCTTCGTACTTTGACACAGACTTACTCCCCTGGACTAGCCTCAGAAATGCTTTTCGTTGCGCGTCGATGTAGCTAGCTCCAATGTACTTTTTCTGATAAGCAGCCCTAAAATAATCCCACGTAAGATCCTCTGCTGCCACACTGTCCTGAACCGTGAGCCACCACTGGTATGACTCATCCCGAAGAAGCGATACTATGCCCTTCAGCTTCTCCTCAGCAGTCAGGTCTAAATCGTCAATAATCCGCTCGGTCGCCTCCAGCCAATACTCAGTCGTGCTGGGAGCAACACCAGAAACACCTCGGAAAACCTCAGCTCCGTTTGCCCGAAGTCGCTCAGGCACAGATTTCCTAACTCCTGCGCCTCCACCTACTCCAGCTACCCTTTCCAACACTCGCAGCATCGCCTGTGACACTGCATCATCCCCAGTCTGATCTTGAAACTCACCACCTCCAGCTGGTGGCGGTACCGGTATCTCATTTTCTGACCCCTGACCAGATCCTACGGGTTCAGAAACTGTCATCCTACCACGACCGCGTCCACGACCACGTCCACCTCTAGCGCTCATGACTAAAATCTCTACGTATCTGATTTAGAAGTTTTATGCATCAGTATTTATTCCACTGTTTTAAAGCAAAGTCTTATGAATAGTAAAGAAGCTTTGTTTTCGTGAGTTCACAGAATCCTATCAGTTTCAGTTTCTAAAGTCATCTTACTATTGCAAATCATTCAATCACATCTCATCAATATCAAAATCACAAGTAATAGTGAGGGTTCTTACCTGGGCGGATTGGTGCCGGAGACTCGGTGCCATGCCTTTCAAAACCATGCTTTTAAAACAAAACTCTTAAAACAGACTTTTAAAACATTTTGGGCCTCAGGCCCACAGTCGAGCTTTTGAACTTGGCTCTGATACCACAATTGTAACACCCCAAACCCGGTCAACACACCACGACCGAATCTGGTATGCTACGGGAAAAAATCGAATTTTCGAAGGTCAGTTTCCGTTTGAAAGTTTGATAAAACATTTTGATAAGTTTTGTACTTGCGGAAATCTTGGGCATGATTGTTTAAAAACTAATGTTTTGTTTGAAAACTCAGAAATTTCGAAAACTTAATCAGTTATGGAGTTAAAACACGTTTATCTCATTTAGAAATTCAAGTTGTTCTTATTGTTACTGAAACATTTTGACTTAGTAGAAAATCGAGTTTAAGTTTGAAAAACGGTTGAGTTTCCTTTATCACAAATTACAGTGTGATACCCGATGGTATAGTTTAAAACATATCGCTTTGTAGTTTTGAAATCGTTGTCTTTCCAAGTTTTAGCAAATTTTAACCCAATTAATTTGTTAAGGCATATTAAAAATCGACTTTAAGCATAAACATAGCAAAACATAATTTTAAAGGCCGTTTACAATCCAAAATAAAACCAAATAGTAATAAATAAACTAAAGTACCAAATTTTATTAAAGTCTGAGCAAATCCTTATTTAGGCATGGCATGAGCACCTCGAGTCCATCCCGGCTCCATGTCCGCGTCTAAGTGTCACCTGAAATGTCAAAGGGGAGGGTGAGTCGCAAGACTCAGTGCATAAATCCCCCTCCCGATAATACAACATGCTAACACACATCATAACAGAGCAATACAATAAATGCACCCGTTCCTAACCATCCATAACACCTTTCCTACCCCGTGTGGTACCAAACCACTGGTGGTGCCAAACCACTGGTGACCCAAAGTCACGATATCCATCAATGTGGTGCCAAACCACTGGTGACCCAAAGTCACAAATAACCAACTGTGGGGCCAACCCACGTGTGATACCAAATCACTAGCGACAATCCCGTATCTCTCAAGTGGGGCCAACCCACGGTGGTGTTAACCACAGGGACGAGTCGCAATGAGGTGCCAAACCTCTGGTGTCCCAAAGACACAGGTGTGATACCAAATCACTGGTGACCGTAGTCACGAATCGAATGATGGGGCCAACCCATCGTGTGATACCAAATCACTGGCGTCAATCCCGTATAATCAACTGTGGGGCCAACCCACTGTGGTACTAAGCCACTGGGACGAGACGCTGAGGTGCCAAACCTCTGGTGACCCAAAGTCACAAAATATCATCTGTGGTACCAAACCACTGGAGGTGCCAAACCTCTGGTGACCCAAAGTCACAAAATATCATCTGTGGTACCAAACCACTGGAGGTGCCAAACCTCTGGTGTCCCAAAGACACGGATATCATATTCCCCCTCCTCTCATATCACCCACACATGTCATACTAATGCAAATGATATAAAACATGCAACCATGCTAACATGCTCAAAATGGCATCTCGTAGTATTTACATCATAAATCATGATATCACATATATCACTACAGATCTCGTAATGAAACGGACTTACCCGCATCCGTGCACATACCCCATCGGGTACCAAATCCATCAACCATATAGTCTCACTTTACACAAACAGGTTATTAACATATTACTAGGAAATCAGTGTGTTAGTTTACACACCTGGTAAATCGCAAGTCTAAATCCCAAAGAACCCGTCTAAATCCCTCGATCACCTCGACAACCTTATTCCTAAAAATCGACCAACCAAGGGATTAGTACTCATACCATTCGACCACAACTAATTAAACCAATAGGGTTTAACTTTGGTCCCTTACCTTGCAAATGGTTGGTTTCCTACCAAACCCCGAACCAAACGGTGGTTCTTCAGACAATCGGCCACCCCTAAAATGACAACAGTCACACCTTTAATAACTTGGCTTAACGAGACAAAAAGAATGAACTAATAGAACCAGCCCTTACCATCACTTACCAAACGGTTAATCAACGAAAGAAGGCTCCACTTGACTGCTTCCCAATCCCGAATGCCCTTAAAGAAATCGGTCCAACACCAAGAGGTTAACTCCTTTCACCAATCACCATAATCAGTTCCTAAACAAATTAAAATCGACAAGAACACAGAAGAAAAGAAATAGCCATTCGGCCCTATACTTACCTTCCTCTTAACCCGATTGGAACCAAGACTAGAACAACACCACACCAAAATTCGACCACAAGAACACCACTAGGAGAGAGGGAATTCGGCTATAGATGTCTAACACCACCTATGATTTGGCTTGAGTGGTAAAAGAGAAAGAGTAGAAATGAAAAGGAAATAGGGGTTACGGCAACAAAGTGTTTTGGAGAATGAAGTTTCGGCTATCACAGTTTCAAGAAGTATGAGAAAAAGAGGATAGATAGATTCGGCTTATCACAAAGAGAACAAAAACAAAAGAGAATTGAACAGCAGAGGGTTCGGCCACACTGACAAAAAGATAACAAGAAGCAAAACAAAGAAGACTTTTGTACTTAAGGGAGCATTCGGCTATCAATGAAAAACCAAACAAATTTCGGCAAAGGTACTTGGACTTTCGGTTTCAAGAAAGAAAATGAAAAAAGAATTCAATTGGAATTTCGGCTACTATTGACAAAAGAGAGGAATTTTGCTTACCAACACTTGACCGAAAATGCACAAAATGCCAAGTGCATTTCGGCACTAGCCCCCCTAACTCACTCACCAATCGGCCACTCCCCAGAATCACTCCAAGAAATCGGCCACAACTCCCCCAAACACTCCACACCACTACTTCAAATTATTTTGAACAAGTCCACCTCCTACAATCACTCTCCACCCACCATTCAACCATTTGACTGGGTCTTAGGCAGAGTTTGAACTGCCTACAACTCCTCCCCTCCATGCCGTCAAAAAGGATGCAAAATGTGGCCACTCCGCAGCTTGAACACAAGATCTCTCCCCTGCAAGTGGCTTCATACTCCCAAGCCCTTAGTGACGCCTATTCTGCCACTCCACCAGCTTATTTCTTATGCAACAATTTACCAAATAATATTTATTAACCCCAGCTCCTTCAGCTCCTCTCACCTAAGCCTAAAAACAAAAATTTTCTCTACCACTCAGGCTTACACCTAGCTCATAACTAAGCCCCCAATACACCAAAACAACAACATAACAGACCCAACACATGCAAACCATGCCATAACAAAAATAGCCCCTAACCCGGGATATTACAACGTAATTAAGTGTTAATTTTACATGATTTCACTAAGTTATGCTATATGATAATTTCTTCCTTAAAATGCTAGAGTATGGACCATTAAATTACTCAATGCTAAGAGCTAGTAAGGAAACACATGCAGATGACTAATTATCCAACAATGTGGATGACAAGCTGACGAATTGGGCTCATAAAAATTTCTCTAACCCAGCTTTGAAGATAGTTGCTGGAAAGAATTACTCTACCTTCTAATTGGGTTGCCAAACTGTCCAATAAGGGGAAGATGAGCCCAAATTCGGAAAAGACATGGAAGAGCAGCCCAAATTAGCTTTGGAACAATTGGAGGAAAGTCCTTACATGTGTAAAAAAATTACAAATCAATCCCAGCTAAGTCCCTTGGTTGCCATCCAACCCTATGCCATGAATCAAGGAAGAATCAGTCACAAATTAAGCAACCATCAACCCCTCATCCCACAAATAATGGTCGGCCATGCTTAAGAGATTCTCAAAGGATGTGCACACTATTTTTAGCAAACTCCTAAGCTCTCCCTCAAGTATAAATAGCCCCTTCCATTTACCTTTCGTATCATCCCCTCAACACTCAAGATTCTATCATCTTTCTCTCCTCTCTTCCACGCCTAAATCTCTCCATATTTCCATTTTGTTTTAGCCTGCATTTCCTTAAGAAAAACTCTTGGTTGACCACCTTTAGAAGCAATTTGCCAAGGAGCAACCGCAGGAATTGGAGGAAGCCACAATGAATAGTTTTCGGGGAATCACTGAATTCATCAAGGGTTTCTTCCTCCTTTATCTTTAATTTGTTCTTAATTTTTAAACATGTTTGCAACTTGTTTGATTATTTTTCCATTAATTGTTTAATTGTTTTGTGCATTAGTTGTTCATTTTTCCAATTAAAATAATTCATTTTATTCATGCATTAAAATATGTTTGAATGCATTAGAATTAGTTGTTTAATTTGACCCAGATGGTGATTAATGGCAACAATAATTAGAAGGTGCATTCTTAAGTTATATCCAACCAAGAATAAATTAAAGGTTCGTAATGATTCTGTAACGACCCGAAATTGGGCCTAGTAGGATTGGGCCCATTGGACCTTGGGCGTAGGAGTGTTTAAAATTTTTGAGAACAAGAGAACGGCATTATTTCAAATTGGACTTATTAAGAAGGTGATTTTGGAAAGTTACGAGGCTTCTAGGAAGTTCTGGGTTCAAGTTAGGCTATAGGTAAATTTTTGTGTTTATGCACTTAAGGGGGAGAAGGTAAGTGGCATTAAGGCTTATGGATATAAGGGTGCATTTTGCTAGCACAAGGAGTCTATTGGTAAAGGTGGAAAGTGGCGTGTGGAGTGTACTAATGGTCTAATGTGTCGGCCAAGGCTATATTTTTGGTAAGGAAGACTTTTTAATTTAAGAAAGATGGCTAAGGATTATGGTAAGGAGGAAGACTAGGGAAAATGAAGGAAAGAAAAGAAGGAAAAAGGCAAGAGAAGGGAACATGTGGCCTATTATGTGGGTGATGTTTTGGAAAGATTATTTGGTCAACATTCACCCCTTTAGGCATTAGAGGCAAACAGTTTTGTTGGGGAAAAAGGAGGAGCTGAATTTTCCTAGCCTATTTGCAAGTTTGTGCTTGAAAAATCCTATTTTCTTTTTTGAACATTTTTGGTACTCTTTTCCAACCTTTTTCCTTTGTGTTAGCCGAATTACCTAACATTTCTTCTCATATCTCTTCTCTTCTTTTTATCATTCCTACAACCTTTCTTCCTTTTTCCTAAATCGACATTACCATATGATCGAATCTTCTTTATTATTTTCTCTTCAATAGCCGAATTTCTATCATCTTCTATCTTCCCCATTTTTGTGTGTTGGACATCTCTCCTTAGTTGAATCGGAGTTCTAGTGGGTAGCCGAATACCAAATCCTTGTCGATCCATTCGTAGTCATAAGCCAATGGGTGGGAATCAGGATTATCATCGATTAAGGTAAGGAGTCTTTTCATAGTCCATTTGATATCGCTACTCAGTTATGGTGTTAATCGGATTGAAAGTTTGGCTAATCGGTTATGTTGTTAGGCATGAAATCACTCGATACTCTCTACTTGTGGATTTTTCAAAAATAGTGGTAAAGTCGAACACCTATCCCTCGTAATAAGAGACTCGGATTGTTGGTAAGTGATATAGATGGTTAATCAATCACAATACTTGGATGAAGTTTTAAATTGGGCTTTGGACTAATTGTTGACCGATTGTATCTTTAGGTGCCGCGGAGAATATCGTGTTACGGATTCCGAATAAGGTGTGTAATCCCGTACCTTCCGAATACATGTTGGAAATGGTGTGTAATCTCACATCTCTCTGAAAGTTTGTATGATATGTTTTGTGATTCGGTCGAAATACTAAAGAAAACCGGAAAATCGGCATCTATGACCACTTGGGCGTGCGTATATTCGTAGTGGTAACCATATTTTAGCAATGAAACAGTTTGGTCAGCAGCAGTGACGTGAATTAGAAAAATCACGAAAAATAGGAGGAATGGAATTAATAAGTGAATAAGATATTGAATCAAAGCTTACTGTATCTATTTTGATATGGAAGAAACGGAGAAGAAAAAGAAATTTTATATTCTGAGATATCTTAATTTTAGTGAGACTGGTTCTGATTGACTTCGTGGTTCCCTGATCTGTCTTGGAAAAATCGTATAAAATTGTAAAAAGTGAATTATGAGTTATAATTTATATGTATAGATTCCTTAGTGAGCCTATTTTCATTAGAAACAAGTGGGAGCAGTATATGAAAACCGTACAGTGAGATATTTAAAAGTAAGGTAAGAGAGGTCAGAATCGTTGGATAGTGAAACAAGGGAAAATTTAAGGAATAAACTGTACTAAATGGTTAAGCCAAAAATTCTGAAAAATTATAGTAGAAAGATATACAAGTCTAGTTTCAAGGAAAATTTACGGATTTAGATTTTGAGTTTCCTAACTCGAGTTATAGTCAATTTAGTTAATATGACGCAGATGGACAGTTTCAATGTTTATGCCCAAATTAGCAGTTAAGTCTAGGGTTGCGAAATTACCAAAATACCCTTGGAGGGTAAATTACCGAAATACCCCTGGGTTGCGAGATTTTTGAATTACCCTCGATGGGTAAAATTATCGATTTACCAAAATGTCCTTATGGACCGAATTACCGAAATGCCCCTATGGGCCAAATTACCGAAATGTCCTTATGGACCGAATTACCGAAATGCCCCTATGGGCCGAATGATCGTATTGCTTTATTGGGCTGTTTCATAAAAAGTATTCAATAGGTTAATGGATGTTATTTTTATATGGATGTTTTACGATTATGTATGATGCATCTTTACATATTGCATGGGAAAACTTGAATGAAGAGAAGTATAGACCGGTGGCATTGCCACAAATTCTGATAATGGCTATGTGCCTAACAAATGAATTAACGACTCTGTGTCAATCATTTTACCGTTTATGAATCTGGTGGCTCAGCCACAAATATTATAAATGGCAGCTTGACTGCAAATTGGAGAGACTAGCGGGGTGGGTTGACTTGATCCCCACAGGAGAGATTGGCTGGTCGGGGGAGAGATTAGCTAGATGGGTTGGGTTCATACATTTTCACACATTTACATACATTGCATTCAATTCATTTAATATTGTTGTGTGAATGGGCTTAGGCCCAAGATTTTGATATACGGGTTCAAGCCCAGTGGACAACGGTAAGGAGATTATACACTGAGTTCTTGTAACTCACCCCCCTTTCTTTCTTAACCCTTGTAGGTAATGCTTGATGATGTGGACTTAGGCTATGGATGACTCGAGGGAGGCTATACTTCAGAAATGGTGTTTTATTTTGGAACTTTAGACTTCTAATTCCGTTCACTTTACTATTTTGGGTTTTTATGATGTAATAAGGCCTCTGGAGTATTTTACTTTTGCTTTATGTTTGACGTACTTTTATTTTTCGTAAATTATTTTAAATGGGGATTTTATAAAAGAAAAACATAAATAATGGTTTTCTAAAATTGATTAGTAAATGGATTTTATAACAAACTTTCACAAATATTTTAACTCTGAAATTTTCTTTCAAGTTATCAACAACTATTTTTTAAAAAAAGTCATGGTTTAAAAGATCTCTAGTTCAAATTTTCGATTGATCAATCAACCTTCGAGGTTAGTTTAAAATACCTATTTAGTACGAATTAAAAGGATTTAACACGTTTTTCATGTGACATGTCAGATTCGGTCATAATGCATGGGTCGGGTTTGGGGTGTTACAGATTCCAAAAGAATTCTATTACATTGCATAACTTTAGGTTTATGTGATTAAATTATTTCAAACTGACCCAGTCCCTGTTACTTCACATAAATTCTAAGGAATCCTTAGTTAAATATAGACATTGAAATATACATGTTTTCTTAAGTATAAGACTTTGAAAGAACTTATATTATATTCCAAGTTAATGAATGATCGAGTTGCCATGGAATTTTTTTCGGAACATTGTTAAACATGATAAAAAATGAATTGATTCAAGTGTTGTAATTGTTCTAGCTTATTCATATTATTGTTATTAAAACTTTTGAATTGCTACTAAACCATCCCATAGCATATTTCATTACATTTAGGTTAATTCATTGCATACAGTTGATTAATTTGATTGTAACATTCATCACCTTAAATATTGTGTTTTCTTAACCAACTTGTGAATATTAATTTTACAATTATTGATTCAAACACAGTCCCTATGGAGACGGTACTCTTTTTACTTACTTATTACTTGATAATGACTGTGTATACTTGCACATTCTGTCAAGAACCAGTATGTTCTTTTTATTTACTAATGTAGTGCATATATAGGAATAAGTTGACTCAAGTTCAATCAATGCATATACATTAACATCAAAAAGAGAGAATGTACCGACAATATCGTTTGGAGTAGAAGCTTCCTCATGAGCTATAATAGCATAGGCCCTAGTAGGTGCTTTCGCTTCCGATCATTCAGTTGTATCAATGGCTTTTCCCCGACTAGCTGCAACACTTCTACTCTTTCCATGTCATCTACCTCTCTGTGGAGACGTATCAAGTTTAATAGTTTGATCCCCATTACCACTGAACCTCTTTGAGCAATCTTTCAGAAAATGTTCGATGGAACAACACTAATAACAAGCTCCCATTTTGGATCGACACTCACCTAAGTGATTTTTACCGAAGCAATCGCAAACTAGTTTATTCATGTTTCAAACACTGCCACACTAACAACTAGTATATTCACCGATCTCAGATTGCTCGGTCTTGGTCTATCTCATCCTATGCATCCCAAAGGTGAAGCAAAATAACTGAAATCATTTATGTATTTCTTTTTAGGAGGAGTCTAAACCGATATAGCTAATCCTCATTTATTGAGTTCTTGAGGTTCCAATTCTAACTTATTCTTATCATTGCAAATTTCCTCCATTTTCTACGCATGTTCGGATAAATCCACAAATCCATGTAAATTCAAGGCTCCAACTAAAATTCTGATATCATCTCAATCCATTCTCAAATCGAATACACATTTCAGACTCATTTAGAACAATTCCTCGAGTGTATTTACTCAAATGAACAAATTCTCGTTCGTACTCAGCTACAGACTTGTTTCCTTATTTTAATTTAAGAAACTCTTTTTGTTTCTTCTCTAAATACAGACGGCTGATGTATTTCTTCTTTAAACCATTTCTATCAATGTATTCCACCATGAATATGCTTCATCTTTCAATAATGAAACTTCACATTTCAAGCTGTCCTCAGAAAAATAAATTAATTCTTGAAAACCCCATTGTGTATTCTCAAACATGTATTCAACTCTAGTTAGATCATCGGCAGTTTTACCTCTGAATTCCTCAGCCCCACATTTGTGTAACTTATCAATTGGAGGCCGGTGAATAATTGATAGACTAGGGTTTTGATGACATAGGGGTGTTGGAGGAGGCACGGTCAGGTTTGGAGGTTGTAGAACTGTAGTGTTAGCTCGCACGAATACACTAAACCATTGACTTATCATGCTAGAAAAATGCATTTTTCATTTCACAACCAGACATTAATGGAATTGGAGTACTGTGACTCGCTCCCTGTGCAAAAGTCGGAACAATACTATCCACTTCATATGAGATGACACAATTAGATTCTGTCGACATATTTATATCTATAATAAAAATAGGGTCAAATCTGTAACACCCCCACCCGACCCGATCACCTGACCCTAGTGATAAGGTGCTACAAAAGATTACAGAATAATTATAGACAATTCATAATTCAGATATTCAATTAAATACTAAATAAATACATATACATTTATATATATTATACAATACAACCAAAATCAAGTTTAATTTGAGCTTACGTAACTCTACAATTAAACTGACATCAACCAATGATCAATTTGAAACTATTACAAATATATGGGCAAATTTAAAAAATAGGGGTAGAGCTGCCATGTGCCCAAACTATGTGAAAGGCTGTAGTTTGGAAACACAAAAATATATAGACTTTTTTAGCACCTTTTGAGCTCAAATTCATGCAGTTCCGTAGTAAATTTTGTCGAAATTCACACTTTAATTATAAAATAATTAATTTACACTTATTTTATTAACATATTGAATTTTAACTATTTTTATAATAAATTTTCACAAATTTGGTTTATTTTCGACAATTTTGCACAAAAGATGAAAATTTAGCTCGGTAGACACCTCGAAAAGCTTCAACTGCTGGAGAAATTTTTGCATCAAGTGAATCAAAAGCAAGACTGAATGTTTTTCCAGCCAAGGATAGTCCACATGATGAATATTTTATGTAATTTATATTTAATTTTATCCAAATTTAATTGGGTTGAAAAGTAATATAAAGCCTGAAGGAGAAAGTGGTCCAATATGCTAAGCATTGAAGACTAATCCAACAAGCAAATTGGTAGCCCAAAACAGTCCCAATAAGTTGACCCAATCAACTTATTTATCTAATTTAATTACTTGCAAAACAACTCTCAAAGTTTTCTTAAACTCCATTCAAACCCCTCCACTTTTCGTGTCTTTGAATATTTGCCCCAAGCTAGATATAGCAAAGTTTGAAACATTCAAAATTGTTTGTTGTACAGCCAACCAAGGAAGAGTGTATGGCTACTAATTATTTTCTATTTTTAGCGGCCATTCATGTAACACCCCTAACCCGTATCCGTCACCGAAGTAGGGTTACGAGGGATTACTGATCAATACATATCATTTAACATACATATCTCATACATTTATGCATTTATACAAACATATCATTTAATCACAATCCCATTGTCCCTTATAAGGGCATACGAGGCCTTAAACATGATTTAAAAGTGGTTCGGGACTAAACTGATAACTCAAAAAAAATTGGAAACTAAGAAAAAATTTCAATCACACAGGGGTCACACGCCCATGTGAACAGGCTGTGTCCCTCACACGGCTCCAGACACTCCCGTGTCTTAAGCCGTGTAGAAACAGGGCATACATACTAACTTGGGTCACATGGCCAACCACACGCTCGTGTGTCCAGCCCGTGTGCCCTTCAAAGTGGCCACACATACCTGTGTGCTAGATCGTGTGCTAGGCCATGCCAAACCTATAGGGTATACTGACTCATGCAAGACGGCCAAGCCACACTCCCCTGTGCTAGGTCGTGTGCCATTTAGGGGGTATATTGACTTGTACCACAAGGCCAGTCACATGCCCGTGTATGAGACCGTTTGGAGCATACTAAATTCAATTCAATTTCAACACCATGGGACACAGGGCCGTGTAACGTGACCGTGTGTCACACACGGCTAAGACGCACGCCCGTGTCTCTACCTGTGTGGACAAAAATAGGACATTTTCAAGGCCAATTTGCCACCCCATTTTGCATATAGCTACATAAGTACAAATGGTACCATTTCAAGGCACAAATATGCAGCCAAATCAATCCCAATTCATGTACATTTCATGCTATACAATTACAACCATTTCATTAAGTCAAATATAAATCAAAACAACATCAAGAATATAGCTCATTTACCATAATTCACATATATGATTCATTCATTAAAACATTCCAAATATGCATTATCAATTCAACGTCATTTATTTAGTATAGGTTAATATACCTAATTCAAAACAAAGCCATTCACACATCTTTATACATTAACCAAATCATCATTACAAGTCAACTTAAATGGCCCAAAATACATGTTCATCAAGCATATCAAAATGACTCAAGCCTATACATGCCATATACCATATATACACAACTCAAAAGTACCAAAATAGATGTCTGATAGTGAGATGAAGTTCCTGTCGATCCCCGGTTCTGAGCTAGCTTCGATATACTATAAAACATAGAAGAAATTAAACAAAGTAAGCTATAAAGCTTAGTAAGTTCGTATGTAAATATGGGATAATCTCAACATTTATTAGCATTTTCAAAACGAATAACATAATTAGCATTTAGAGCATTAACCAACTAGTTAACATATAGTTAAACCACATCGTAACTCATAAGTCCTCAACTTCTTCTAACACGTTACTTGAGCAGTTTTCCGTACATACCTGTACCGATACTTATCTATCTCTCGACAATTCTCTTACCAAACCACTTTGGCTTAGAAACACTTATGATACAAATTCATCGATTTTCAATGCTATAGTCCAATTATGGTCTTATACGTACATTGCTAAGGCCCTGCCGTGGTCTTATGTTTTTGGTCAAGGAACCGTTGACTGATGTATTTCTTTCGAAACTCGGTTTGAAATAATTCCCAGGTCACTCACTCTTTCAGCACTACCGACACTAAAGTATTCCACCAATGATACGCAGAGTCTCTTAGAAGAGAAATAGCACACTTTAAGCATTCAACTAGCGTACATGAAAGTTCATCAAACACTCGGATAGTATTTTCAAGCCAGAACTCAACTCTCTCAGGGTAATCATCAACATTAGCCCTGAACTTTTCAGCTCTGTAATTACGGATCTTATCAACTGGAGGCTTATTCAATCTTAAAATCTCGACTCCTTAAGGAGCTACAGGTATAGTTTAGGGAATAGGAGGGGTGGAGGTTGTTGAGCAGCTGAATTTGTCTGGATGTATTGAGTGAGCCACTCGTTCATCATCTGGAAAAAAAGCATTCTTTAGCCTCACCTCCGTGACTACAAGACACGGGTCTAAATTCAGAAGGTGCTGTCCCTTGAGCGGGAGCGGGCACATTACCCTCTACATCATCAGCTATCGCTCATTCGAGATCTATTACTATACGAAAACACAATTTAAACTGTCAGGAATCATCACACTATCACAGAGTATATATGTCATGTATAGCTAGACTCTCACACATGCTACGTTAGTCCTAGAATCGACTAAATCGTAGCTCTGATACCAATAAATGTAACACCCCTAACCCATATTCATCACCGGAGTAGGGTTACGAGGTATTACCGATCAATACATATCATTTAACATACATATCTCAACATTTATGCATTTATACTCAAATATCATTTAATCGCAATCACATTGTCCCTTATAATGCTTTAGAAGTGGTTCGGAACTAAACCAACAACTCGAAAAATTTTTGGAAACCTAGAAAAAATTTCAATCACACAGGGGTCACACGCCCGTGTGAACAGGCCGTGTGCCTGACACGGCTCCAGACATGCCCGTGTCTTAAGCCGTGTGGAAATAGGGCATACATACTAACTTGGGTCACACGGCCAACCACACGCCCGTGTCTCCAGCCCGTGTGCCCTTTGAAGTGGCCACGCACGCCTGTGTGCTAGACCGTGTGCTAGGTCGTGCCAAACCTCTAGGGTATACTGACTTATGCAACACGATCAAGCCACATGCCCGTGTGCTAGGTCGTGTGCCATTTAGGGGCGTATACTAACTTGTACCACACGGCCAATCACATGCCCGTGTATGAGACCGTGTGGAGCATACTAACTTCAATTCAATTTGAACACCAGGGGACACACGGCCGTGTAACGTGACCATGTGTCACACACAGTTGAGACACACGCATGTGTCTCAGCCCGTATGGACAAAAATAGGTCATTTGCAAGGCCAATTTGCCACCCCATTTTGCACATACCTACATAAGTAGAAATGGTACCATTTCAAGGCACAAATATGCAGCCAAATCAATCCCAATTCATACACCTTTCATGCTATACAATTTCAACCATTTCACTTACTCAAATATAAACCAAAACAACATCAACAATATAGCTCATTTACCATAATTCACATATATGATTCATTCAATAAAACCATTCCAAATATGCATTATCAATTCAATGTCATTTATTCATTATAGGTTAATATACCTAATTCAAAACAAAGCCATTCACACATCTTTATACATGAACCAAATCATCATCACAAGTCAACTTAAATGGCCCAAAATACATGTTCATCAAGCATATCAAAATGACTCAAGCCTATACATGCCATATACCATATATAGACAACTCAAAAGTACCAAAATAGATTTCTGATAGTGTGATGAAGTTCCTGTCGATCCTCAGTTCTGAGTTAGCTTCGATACACTATAAAACATAGAAGAAATTAAACAAAGTAAGCTATAAAGCTTAGTAAGTTTGTATGTAAATATGAGATAATCTCAACATTTATTAGCATTTTCAAAACGAATAACATAATTAGCATTTACAGCATTAATCAACGAGTTAACATATAGTTAAACCATATCATAACTCATAAGTCCTCAACTTCTTCTAACACGTTACTTGAGCAGTTTTCCATACATACCTGTACCGATACTTATCTATCTCTCGACAATTCTCTTACCAAACCACTTTGGCTTAGAAATACTTATGATACAAATTCATCGATTTTCTGATGCCATAGACCAACTATGGTCTTATACATACATTGCCAGGGCCCTGTCGTGGTCTTACATTCATATGCCATAACTTGGTTATGGTCTTATTTTTCGATTTTCCATAGCCCAGCTATGGTCTTATTCAGCAACTCGTATGCTTAAACCTTACTTTTAAATTCAATATCTCCAAATTTAACTAATGGAATACATACAATCTCAATTCTATTCATCAATTAAACAAATGCAAATTAAGTTCAATTATACGAACTTACCTCTTATATGGAAATGACGAATCGAGTCGACTACTCGATAACCTTGCTTTTCCCTCAATCTAAATCCGAATTCTTTCATTCTTGATCTACATGAATTCAAAATTAACTTATTCAAGCACATATTCTTTCAATTTAGTCCATATCACACTTTAAAGCACTTTTACACTTTTTCCCCAAGTATTTCACAACTTTTACAATTTAGTCCTTATTTCACAAAACACATAATTCACATAATTTCAATAAAACCCATGCTTGCAAAATTACGAATATACCCCTAGTAGCCCATATTTTCCATTAATTTCACATTTCAACCACTCAATTTGCACTTTTCACAATTTAATCTGTATTATGCATTTTCATAAAAAATCACTTAACAAAATATGTAAAACTATCATCAAACTTTCATATTTCATCATTAAACATCAAAGAACACATAGATTCAACAATGGCAACTCTCAAAATCTTTAACAGTTTTGAAATTAAAGGTACGGGCTAGCTAGATTGAGCTGTAACGATTACAAAAACATAGAAATCATCAAAAACTGAGCTAAAACCGTACCTTAATCAAGCTAAGAGTTGGTCGAATCCTAAATTCTCTCCCATGACTTCCTTTATCTTTTAATTTTTGGTTGAATATGATAGAAACAAAGATGATACCTTTGTTTCTTTCATTTAATTTACTTTAATTTACAATTTACCAACATAACCTTAATGATAAAACATTTATACCATCCATTTCATGCCCATTAATGTCCACTTACCCTATTAATGGTCAATTTATCACTCAAGGACCTCCACATTTAATACTCATAGTCATTTAGTGCATTTAACAAATAGATTGTAACTTTTATGCTTTACGTAATTTAGTCCTTTTTACTGAATTAAGCATTCAAACAATAAAAGTAATTCATGAAACTTTCACACATACATGCTACCATGCTGTAAACACTTAAAATAATATTAAAATAAATTTCTGACATCGGATTTATGGTTCCAAAACCACTGTTTCGATTTTGCTAAAATCGGGCTGTTACAATTCACACCTATAAATACCTATCTTTGCTACCTCATTCAAGATGCCATTCATTCCCACACATCTATCTCTCCTTCATTAGCTTTCTCTCTTCTATTCCCTCTTTGTTTTCCCATGTCCCTTGCTTATTTCCCTATTGATAAAGAGCCTTCTTCCACCTTGGAATAGCAGCATTCAAATATTCATAAAGGCATCGGTTCAATAAAACGAGCAGAGAAGAAGATGAGCGCACTAGTCTGGCTTCAGAGAAATCCTGGATTTGCTTCCTAGTTACCTTCTCTTTAATTTTCTTGTTTCTGTTGTGATCATGAATATGGATAATTTTTGTGTTGTTTTTCTTATTCTAAATAAATTGGCTTAAATTTAATTCGTGTTAGGTCCATTTAAATTATTAAAATCAAGTTTGTGATGTTATAGGCATTGGTAAGTTGGTCAATTATATAAAATCATGTTTATGTTATACTTGCATTATCAAATGTAAGGTAACAAATGAATTAATTATTAAACGTATTGAAATTGTAATTAATTGACACATTATTTAATTGGTGCACATTTAATCTTCTAAGGTAGTTGAAGGTTAAATTAGCGACGGTACTAAACGATACATTGATGTTGCATAACTTGCAAGATTATTGTGATTAAACTGTTTAAATATAGAAATATATTATTACCTCACTTAATCTTATATGTGCTTATGAAGATTGATTAATAGTTTGAATTGACATTAAGAAATGTTCAAGATATTGGTTAATTTAGTAAGTATGTATGTGCAGTAGTTAACAAATAACCAAGTTGCCGTGAAAATATTTGTAACAACATGAACATAGGTTTAGTAATTCTAAGTTAAAAAATGTAATTTATCTAACACAATTATGTCATATTGATTAAAACTCATCTTTTTGAAATCGTATTGGAATTTTTGCTTTTTATTTTTATTACTTAGTTGATTTTTAGTTTTTAAATCACTTCTCCAAAACAACATATTTTTCCCATCACCAAAGTGTTTGATTTATATTTCATAAATATTTTTCTTTCACAATCCCTGTGGGTACGATAACTCATGATTTACTTGTCACTTTATTACTTGATAACGATTTTGTACACTTGCACAATTCCATCACTCCAAGTGTTTGGCGCAGTTGCCGGGGACTGTTTTAAAAGTCCTTATTTGTGAATTTGTTAATTTTTTTATTTTGGTTTATTTTTTCTATTCAACTTTAACTTAGTTAATTTTTCTGTGATTGTTTCAAGTGTTTATGAGTATTGATAGAATTATCAATTTACTCACCATAGATCCTAAAATTGAAAGAAATTTTCAACAAAGAAGAAGACAATTAGTTCAGAGAAGGACCGAAGAGATGAACTTTGACAATCTGAATCAAGGAAACGGAGCGAATCAAGTTCAAAATCCTATCCTTATTGCTGATGATAGGGGTAGTGCTCTAAGATAGTATGCCGCACCAGTGTTTCATGAGCTTAATCCAGGTATTAGGAGACCCGAACTCGATGCACAACAATTTGAGCTAAAGCCAGTCATGTTCTAGATGCTTCAGAGAGTGGGCCAATTCAGTGGAATGCCTACTGAAGGTCCTCACCTTCACTTAAGATTGTTTATGGAGGTGAGCAATTCTTTCAAATTATCTGAAGTACCCAAAGATGCACTACAATTAAAGATGTTCCCATATTCACTAAGGGATAGAGTTTAAGCCTGGTTGAACTCATTGCCACAAAATTCCATTACCACATGGCAAGAGTTAGCAGAACGACTCTTTATGAAGTAGTTCCCACCTAGCAAGAATGCTAAGTTGCAGAATGATATCACTACCTTTCAAAAAATGGATGACGAGTCATTGTATAAGGCATGGGAAAGGTTTAAAGAACTCTTACGAAGATGCCCTCATCATGGAATCCCGCATTGCATCCAACTAGAGACATTCTATAACAATCTCAATGCTCATACAAAAATGGTAGTAGACACTTCTACTAACAGTGCTCTCCTTTCTAAGTCCTATAAAGAGGCTTATGAAATCATCGAGAGAATTTTCAGTAACAACTATCAATGGCCAACCAATCGAGTAACATCAGGAAAACGAGTTGCTGGAGTACATGAAGTGGACACTCTCACTTCACTTGCATATCAAGTATCCTCGATATCCTCAATGTTTAAAAACTTTACTACTAACGGGTTTAATAATTTTACAGCTCAGCCACCGAATCAATTTGAGACTGTAGCCTATGTTTATTGTGGGGAAGGGCACTTGTTCGAAGAATGTCCATCAAACCCTGAATTCGTGTATTATATGGGTAACCAAAACCAAAATCAATGAAGGCAAAAACTATAATCCATTTTTTATAACCCATCTTGGCGAAACCACACTAATTTTTCTTGGAGCAACCAAGGGGCTGGAACTAGTAACACTTATGCACAACCTAGACCGACCCAGCCATCTGGTTTTTCCCAACAAGTTTATAAACCAACTCAAGTTAAACCTTCCAATAGCTTAGAGAACCTATTGAAGGCATATATGGTAAAGAATGACGCCACCTTAAGGAATTTGGAGAATCAAATGAGTTAACTTGCTATTAAACTTAGGAACCGACCACAAGGTGCTTTATCTAGTGATACAAAAAATCCAAGAAATTCGAGAAAAGAGCATTGTAAAGCATTGAAAATTGAGGAGAAAAAGGACATTAGAGCCTAAAACTGTCGAAGTTGAAGAGAAGCAAGCTAATGTTCAAGATTCAGTGGAAGTTCAACCAAGTGTTGAAATTCCAGCTTCACTAAAACTAGAATCTGCAAAATCTAATAAGGTAACTTCTAACCCAGTCAATTCTGAGAAACTAGCAACGTCATTAGATGCAGAATTACCACAAAAGACGGATCAACCAGTTCAAGCTAAGAATCTTCCACCACCCTACCCTCAAAGACTTCAGAAGCAGAAGTAGGAAGTCCAGTTCAAGAAATTCCTAGACGTGCTCAAGCAACTTCATATCAACATTCCATTGGTAGAAGCACTTATTCCTATATTGGAATGTTGTAGTATTTTTCCCAATATTCTAAATTCCCCGAGACTGTTGATTGCATGCAGAATTATTATAAGAGGTGCCATAAGAATTGTTGTGGATATTACTGACATAAAAGACATTCTCTTCATGTTGTGGACAATCTTCATAGTTGTAGTTGTCACTGCAAATCTCACAACAAAATATAGAAATATCAACTTGTTGAGCAACTTGTGTAGGTGCAATGTCACTAGTCCCTTACATATTTTTCATTATATTTGCAAGAGAAAAAACTTGAGCACTAAGTGCAGATATTGCGTCCAATTCAATAACTCCCGGAGTAGCTTTTGTTTGTACAGCTCTAGAGATAGGATATTGATAATAATTCTGAGCAATTCTCTCAAGAATTCCAATAGCATCATTATAAGTAAAATCCAAAAAAGGACCATTGGCCGATGCGTCGACACGATTCCTCGTGTGTGAATTCAGCCCTATACAAAATCTCAATTTCTGATTCCTGTTGAATGTCATGCATGGGACAACATCGAAGCAAAGATTTATAATGTTCCCATGTGGTGTGAAGATTCTCATCATCCAGGTAATGATAAGTTGTAATATCATTTCGTAGACGAGCACTCATTGTCAATGGGTTAAATCGCAAAACAAACGGTGTTGCTAATGCATTCCAAGAAGTAATTGATCCGGCAGGTACCCCAAGGAACCAAGTACAAGCTCTTCCCTGAAAGGAACAAGGAAGTAATTGCATCTTCAAAGCGTCATCAGGAACACCTTGTTGACTAAAGGAAGCACAAATCAATAAAAATGATTTAAGATGTTCTCGTGCATCTTCATGTGGCAGTCCAACATATTGCCCAATAGAATTCAACATTTAAAACATTACTGGCTTAAGTTCAAAATTTCCAACTTGGATTGCTGGCCTAACAACTCCCGGTTGTAAGTCATCCAAGACAGGTACTACAAAATCTCGTATAATCTTGTTTTGTATATAAGCATCTTGCGGCAACGGTGGGTCATTAGCTTTTTGGTGCTATATCGAGGGTATGACTTCATAGTTTCTTGGTAAATCCATATTCCTTTATTCTCGAAGTCTCCTTCGAATGATTCTTTCAATTTTTGGATCAAAATCGGCAATAAACTCCGAATTGCTTCAGGTCATACGGCACCTAAAATAAAATGTGAAAATAGCGACAAAAAGAAAACAAGTTAATAACAACTAAATATTAAGAAATAAAAACAAACATCAAACAAACACCATCCACGGCAACAGCGCCAAAACTTGATCTGTTGTTTAACGTCACAGCAATAATGTGCAAGCGTACACTATAGATGCAAGTCTAGTAGACAGATATGAGTTTGTCGTATATCGATCCTACGAGGATGGTTGTCTTTTATCTATCAATGTCA
Source organism: Gossypium australe (assembly GCA_005393395.2). Lineage (NCBI taxonomy): Eukaryota > Viridiplantae > Streptophyta > Magnoliopsida > Malvales > Malvaceae > Gossypium > Gossypium australe. The sequence continues at coordinate 109,132,264 of CM016617.1, read as the reverse complement.
GTGCAATAAATAGTAGAAACGAGATAAATTGGGAGAGTAGTTGTCGAAGCAATAACTTGAAAATAATAAGATAAAATATGATAATGACAAAATGGGATCCCCAACGTGAATATTTAATTGAATACTAAGTGCTCACAAAGTATAAAAGGATAGGTGATTGTCTATGCATTAAATTGCAATGAATATCTTACCAAGCTTAACTTCTATATTTAGTCTAAGACTTAAACATGCACATTCACCACACCTTCCGATGATGGCAATGGAACAATATTAAGAACAAGTGGATTAAATTCCTCTAATCCTCAAGCAACTTCCGTTGTCATGCTTGTTAGCTTGAACTGTCACTGCACTTCCAGTGTCAGTGACCGCAATAACATTTCCATGCTAAAAATATTCAAACCCAAAGATTAAACAGTAGAAACAAGATTGAATAAAATAACATTTAACCCAGAAATCATGTATACTTCCGTACAAAAATGAAATAGAAAGTAATCACCAGCGTTTAAAAAAAGACATATAAAAGAAATAAGTGGAGAGTACCATTCTTAGAAAATCTCGACTTGATCTCTCAACTCCCTCTTGTGTTGCACTTAGGGCTCTTCGTCAAGAGCTAATTTGCATCCATTTCACGTCAGTTCACCCGTAGGAGGCTTAAGCCGCCATAGCCGAAAAGCTTCAAAATATAGGTTGAAAAAGATAATACTCCAAAAAAACCCATTTTCTTTCCTTTTCACGTGAATATTAATATTTATCTAAATAACACATGTTTCATTTCATCAGAATCATGATGCCTCTGTACGTACAAGTTGCTTGTACTAGACTGGACAACTCACACCTTTTGTTCTTATCTGGATAACTGTCAGGTGCGGCGACAATTCTAGAGGCAATCTCAAAATACTCATGTAGTGACATTGGTACCAAAACATGAAAAAATTAAGGATAAATAGGTTAAGATCCACTGAGTTATAAAATGCAATTTACTGAACTGAAAATGCTAAAATATGTGCTAAAGATAACTAAATGAGAACAAATTAATCAAGAAGTAGGGAGAAAACATATGTTCTTTCTAGTACTATCAAGTTGTCATTTATAACAAGCCCTTAAGCAAAGGCAAATCAACCCATAAGGAGAGTGATGTGTAGGCAATCGGCATACGTGATTCTACTATTCCTGCTGGAAATGATGCTATGGGTTGAGGTCTGGAAAAGGAAAAAATAAATAGGGCTTTGGGCCTGGCTGACCCAAATGCCAATGTTTCTATTAAGAAGGATTTTATTTCTTACAAGACAACAGCTAGGGGTGAGTGTTCGATCGACTCGAATGAAAAAATTTCGAGTTAATCAAGTTGACTAATCATATTTTATCATTCTAATTTGATTTGAAATTTTCTTGAATCGAGTCGAGTGAGATGGAATTCGAACCGAAACGAATCGAATATATTTGTTCAAGTTAAATTTTAAAATATAATTTAGGGTCCTTGTAACCACAATCACCCACCGTAATAAAATTTGTCCATCGTAATCAATTTTTGTTATTAACTATCATCACCTCATAATTTATTTATTAATATTTTATAAACGGGTTAGCTTCTTTGCTTGCTTAGTTATTTCAATTATCTTCAAAATCTTATCATTATGTATTTTGGAATTAAAAAATATATTAAATGTAAAAATTTGATTTTTTTAATAAAAGTTATTTTAAAGATAAAATGTGAAATTGATACCAATATAAAATTTTAACACGAATATTTTATGGCATCATTAATAATTCAATTTTAATATAAATATTCAATATGACTAAACAATTCAATAATATAAATAATATAAATTGTGAAATTTAATTTAATAATATAAATAGTAGATATAAATAAAATGATTACTATTTATGTTTAGGGATTTTTTTGGGATAATTTTGATTTTTTATTTGGGAGTAAATGGTGAGAAGTAAAAGTTTAGGGGGGAAATAAAAAGTTTTGGGGAGTAAAAGTTTGAGGGAAAGTAAATAGGGGGAGTAAAATTTTGGAGGGAAAATATTAATAAAAAATGGGGGGATGGGTTTAAGGTAGATGGGGGTGGGATGGGAAGGGAGTAACATTTTTAGGGGAAAAGTGGGAGGGGATAAAAATTTTGGGGGAAAATAAAAAGTTTTGATGATTTTTGGGAGTAAAATTTTGGGGAAAAGTAAATAGGAGAGTAAAATTTTGGTGGGAAATGGATTTTAGGTAGATGGATGGTTGGGATGGAATGGGAGTAAAAGTTTTGGGGGGAAAGTGAGAATGAGTAAAAGTTTTGAGGGAAAAGTAAAAAGGTTTGGGAGTTTGAATTAAAAATGTAAAATATTATAGTTTGATATTCGAATTATTCGAGTTATTCGAATTCAAAAACTCAACTCGATTCGAACTTGAAATTCGAAAAAAAAAAATTCGAGTTGACTCGAATAACTCGAAAAATCAATTCATTTAACTCGAAATTTAAATTTTTTTTTTCAATTTTTTCGAGTCAAATTGAGTTTTGCTCACCGCTAACAATAGCCACGATTTTTGCTAGGCTCCGCTTTGAAAGGCTTAGTCGACCATCTAAGATGGGCCCAAGTTTGTTTATTTTAATGATTTTCAAAATATGGTTATTTTGGGCATTGATGTTTCTTCTTCTCTTCCTTTTGCGGGCAATGTGGACGACACAAGCCCAAAAAAATTCTCACTTTCTTTGAAGATCGAAGCACCTAACATGGGGTTATTATTGGGTAATCCTCGTTCCAGTCCTACTGTACATCAATTTGAAGCTCCAAATTAGCTAACGAAAGACACCTTTGTTACTTCTGTGGAAAAATTAGATATATTGATTTTAAACCCAGAATTCCACTCGACCATCAAGTTTGTTGAAAATCGAAACCCCAATATTCCTTTCAATGATATGACTTCAAGGGCTTCCTTACCTCTGTTGAAATTTGGGGTAAATGTAGTAAATTTAAAGAGAAGGCGTTCGGTCATTAATCTATTGCTAAAGCAATGCCAAGAGTTGTAGACAAGATCGGTTTCGATGGTCTGCTAGCAGATTCTAATAATTCTCAGGGGGAGTTTTCGGGCTCTAGCGAAACAACCACTTTCGATGCTTGAGGTGGGTCTGTGGTTTTCATATTTTCTTTTAATCTTTTGTCTGATGTTACCAAATATTTTTGTTTGGAACTGTCAAGGGTGTGCATCTCTAAAGTTTGTTAGGGTGGTTAGAGATTGTTGAGTTTGATGTTGATGTTGCGGCTTTCCTTGAAACTTGTGTTAGCGGTATGAAGGTAGATGGAATCATAGCTAAAATCGGGTTGGATTGCTCGCACAAAATTGAAGCTAGAGGTTTTGTTGGGGGTTATGGATTTGTCAAAAAAAATAGCATTCAGGTTCAGATTATCCTAAATGACCCACATTTTATTCATTGTTGCTTGGGGAAGAATATGGGTTCCAAAAATGATTTAGTAAATTTTATTTATGGTTTCCCGAACAAACAAAAATGCAAAATCTTATGGGACCGTTTAGAAAAAATTGCTCAGTCCATCAACGAGCCTTGGGTTTTGTTGGGAGATTTCAATTCAGTGTTATCACCGAATGAAAAGAGAGGAGGGTGCCCACTTTTTTTTGGATGCAAGTTATTTTAGAACTTTATTCTTAATAATCGCTTGACGGATCTTTGTTTCAAAGGTCCCCAATTTACATGGAGAAGAGGGGCTATTTTTGAAAGGCTAGATCGGGCCATTGGGAATAATGAGTGGTGTCGTCTGCATTCTGATACCTCAGTTTTCCAGCTCCCTCGTCTAAAATCTAATTACAGACCCATTTACTTATCAACAATTGCTCCAAGTCAAGTTGCTCAACCACGACCGTTACCTTTTTAGCATATTGGACTTCCCATCCGGGTTTTAATCAATTCATATGTGACAATTGGAGTAATGATACTGACATTATTGATAACCTCACTTCCCTTACTAATAACCTTAAAAGGTGGAATCTTGAGGTTTTTGGACACATTATCAGAAGGAAAAGGTTGATTGCTTACCGTATTGGTAAAGTTCAGGCTGCTCTTGACTGTAGATGCTCCAGATATCTCCTGAATCTTGAATTGATGCTGCGGTTAGAATATGAAAAGGTTCTTGATGAGGAGGAATTACTCTGGAAGAAAAAGTGGAGAATAGATTGGATCCATTTTGGAGACTACAACACAAATTTTTTTCATAATAAAGCTCTTATAAGGCGGAATTCTAATAAAATATCTGCTTTGAAAATTGAAGACAACTGGTGTTATAATAATGAGACCTTGCATAATGAAGCGGTTCACTTCTTCTCTAATCTCTTTCCCTTGGATAATCCGTCTTGTGTTTCATTCCCTTTGCGTGGTCGTTTTTCATATATTGATCCTAATACCATGGATTCTTTAGCCATGGTTATCAACTTTGAGGAAGTACAAAATGCTTTGTTTAGCATGTTCCACTAAAAGCCTCTAGCCTTGATGGTTTCCATGCTCTTTTCTACCAAAACCAATGGATACAGTTGGATTGGATGTGTATTCCTGGGTTCGTGATGTTTTCTCCGGTAAAGTTCTCATCTATGCTATTAACAACACGCTTTTGGTTCTCAGACCAAAGGTCAAGAACCCTATTTCTTTATCTTATTTTCGTCCAATTAGTCTTTACAATGTGTTGTATAATGTTGTCACTAAAATCATCGCTAATCATATCAAGTCTATTTTTCCTAATCTTATAGCCCAAAATCAAGTGAGTTTTGTGGCAGGAAGGCAAATTACGGACAATATTATCATTGCCTAAGAGATTATGCATTCCATGCATACTAAGAAGGGGAAGAAATCGTGGGCTATTAAAGTGGATTCAGAGAAAGCTTATGATAAAATTTGCTGGGATTTTATTAAAGATACCTTAGTTTATGTTGGTTTCCCTCCAAATTTGATCAAGCTCATTATGGATTATATTTCATCGATCTCAATGCAAATCATGTGGAATGGTAGACTTTCAACTGGTTTTATTCCTAAGAGGGGTATTAGGCAAGGATGCCCTTTATCTCCGTATATCTTTGTACTCTATGTGGAGAGATTAGGCTAGTTAATTTACAAAGATGTTGAAAGAAAATTCTGGAAACCAATCATCTTGGGTAAGGATGGACCACCCATCACACCTCTTCTTTACGAATGAATTATTATTACTTGTTGAAGCTGAGGTTGATCAAGCATACAGAATAAAGGAGGCTCTACTTACTTTTGGTAAGGCATCGAGTCATAGTGTCAATGAACAGAAAACTACCCTTTATTTTTCAGAAAACATTAATGCTGACAATGTTGCTTATGCAATATCCTTGGGTATCGCCACTCAGAGGATTTGGGAACTTATTTGGGTTTGCCTCTATTTCATAAAAGAATCGCAAAGAATATTTTCAGTTTTGTTGTTGATAAAGTTAGACATAAACTTGATAATTGGAATGCAATATTGCTCTCCATGGCAGGAAAGATTACTCTAGCCCGATTTTTGTTGTTATTGATTCCAAATTATTTCTTGCAAACTGTGAAGATCCCACTTGGTATCTATGCAGAAATTGAAAGAACTACAAGGACTTTTATTTGGGGAAGTACAACTTCCAATAAAAAGGTGTCGTTGGTAAAATAGGAAGATTGTTGTCAACCTCGGTCTAATGGAGGGATTGTAATTCGCCACTTAAAAGATCAAAATGATTCTTTCTTAATTTGGGCTTCAATCTTTTTACAAACAAGCATGATCTATAGGTTAAAGTTCTCCGCTCTAAATATAAGATTTTTGAGACTATTCCAGAAGACATTTCTCGATGTAACTACTCGTTCATTTGGAATTCACTAACAAAGGTTTGGCCTATGCTTCGCCAAAGCCTCCTCTGGTTTGTTGGTGGTGGTTCTATTGTGAAGTTTTGGACATACAACTAGTTAGCGGATTTTGGTCATCTTCTTAATTACTACCGATTCCCTTCTCTCTTAGACAGTTCTATCACTCTAAATGAGATTGTTTCTACCAATGGAGACTAGAATTGGGATTATCTACGATGTTTTCTTAATAGCAATGCTATTTCGTATATTGCGGGAATTCCAGTGCCAAATTCCTTGGATGGACAGGATACTCTCATATCTAGGTGGTCTCCAGATGGTGTTTACATAGTAAAGTTAGCTTATAATAATCCTTAGGATGACAAATGGAAGTTAGTATGGAGTGTTGACGGCCCTCAACGGATTCATCAATTTCTTTGACTAGTCTTGAAGGACCGCCTTTTGACTAATTTGGAGCGGTGTAAAGAGGGATTTCTGAGGAACTTTCTTGTGCTATTTGTTGATATGTTGAAGGGTCATGTATACACGTCCTAAAATATTGCCAACACACTAATGAAATTTGGAAACAGATCCTCCCTTCAAATCTCTTTACCCAAATTTTCTCTTACTTTTTGTAAGATTGGATCTTAGCAAATTTGATAAATACCCTCAGATTAGAATTCCAAGACGTGGCCTAGCCATCCTTCTTCGACAATGTGTTTTGGAAACTAAGGAAATAAAAAATCTATATGATTTTAATGATGTTCCTTTGAACTCAGTAAATGTCATTCAATCTTTGTGGTGTTGGGTAAGGTGTATCAAGACGAGAACAGAGAGGGTTGGGGTCCTTTCCTGCAATAGTAGTTGAGATTGTAGATGGCTCCCATCACCCACTGGTTCTTTTAAATTGAATGTAGATGGTGAATGCAACCCATCTTCAGGCATCGCTTCTTCGGCAGTCTTTGCAAGAGATGAGCATGGTAAATGGTTATAGGGATTTGGGAGAAATATTGGGAGGCGTAGTATTGAACACGCTGAGCTTTGGACCATTTACAATGGATTACAATATGCATGAAGGGTCAAATGGAAATAAGTTGTAGTGGAGACTGGTTTTGATATAGCTATCAAAGATATCCTTGGTGGCCCTAAGAGACATACAAATAGAAACCTGGTTTCTAGAATTCAAGAACTCTGCAAGCGTGATTGGCATGTGGTCATCAAATAGATCCCAAGAAATGCAAATTTTGCACCGTACATCTTGGTAGGCTTAATGAAGGAATTCATGTTTGGCCCACAAGTTTTTCATACACCCCGGCTAAAATTGCTGATCAGATCTGTTTAGACATAAAGTCTTTATTTTCAATTTCAAATGTCACTTATGTTAGTTTGTAATTGATTCTGTCACTTATATAACTTTTGTCCCCTTAAACTTGGCAATTAAGTTTATTTTGGTACTTGTACTGTAACACCTCTAACCCGTATCCGTTGCTGGAATAGGGTTACGGAGCATTACCGGACTTATTTCATAAATAATCATACATTTCACATACATTCATCATATCCAATTATAAATCATTCACACTCTATCATAATGTCCCGAATACGAGCTTACGAGGCCCAAATCATGCATTAAAAGTGGTTTGGGACTAAACCGATAACTCAAGAATTTTTTGGAAAACTTAGAAAAATTTTCAAAATACAGAGGACACACGCTCGTGACACACAGGCCGTGTGGACATTCGAAATGGGATCACATGGCTGTGTCCCAGCCCGTGTCCGACCCCGTGTAACTCTCTAACTGGGTCACATGGCCAACCACACACCCATGTGACTAGCCCGTGTGCCCTTCAAAATGGCATCATATGCCCGTGTGCTAAGCCGTGCCAAAACTGTAGGGTATATTGACTTATGCCATACGGCTATGTCACACGCCCGTATGCTGGATTGTGTGGAGTATACTGACTTGGTTTCTATTAAACACCAGGGGACACATGGCCGTGTCACCTGACTCTGTGTCACACATGGCTAAGACACACACCCGTGTGGACAAAAATAGGCTATTTTCCAAGCCATCTTTCTCACCCAAAATTGCAATCACCTACACCAACCAAATTTGCATATGACCACATCTTCAAATGGCATTTAAACTCATCTAAACCAAGTTCAAATCATGCTATATCAATACCATCAATCATAAGACACACAAGTATCACAATAAGCCATTCACTTTCATACCAAATTCACATTATCAAATCCTCAATATGGTCACTTTCAATTATACATCACTTTACCTAAAACCACAAGCATACCAATCTCAAATTTCAACCATTTGGTACTCCAAATACCAATTCACAACAAGCATTTATATAGCAATTATACACAACATATCAAAAGTCCATTTGCACTATATATACACATCACCAAACATGCCAAAATAACCCAAGTCACATGGCTATACACATAACTAACCATTCATCATTTACAAGCCAAATCAAATGGCTAAATCCATCACTAACATATATACCAAAATGACCATAACTCCTATACATGCCATATAACCAAATACATAAGTTCAAAAGTACCAAAGTGATAGCTTGATAGTGTGATGAGATCTCCAACGATTCCCAAATCCGAGCAAGTTTCGATATTCACTATAAACACGGAAAAGTAAACAGAGTAAGCTATAAAGCTTAGTAAGCTCATATAGTTAATAAATAAAACTCACCATTCATTCACCATTCAAGTATTATAACATAATATGCCACAAAACCATTTAATCACAAGGTTAACATATATTCATTCACACACTGATCATGATCTCACAATTTCATGGATTCAATACTCATATGAATTTCCGTACATACCCGTACTGATACGTAACTATCTCTCACCATTTAATATCTTTGATATACCTGTTGAATCATTTGGAATAATATCGAATACTCGAGAATCTCGCACCCTAAGTGCCAATATAAGGCCAAAGCCATCTCAATCTCATATCTCATATAATGCTCACTCTCTATCAACGAGTCTGCTCACACAAGCTGGCGGTCATGACATAGCTACATGGTGCTGCTCACACAAGCTGACAAGAATTCGCAACACATACCGGATAACTCAGCACCGGTAAGACTACAGACCAACATCCAAAACACATAACCCCTAATGACATGTCATTCGTATCCTAATATATTCTTAAGGTTCAACCGGGATTTTACATTGCCGAATCACAACAAGTTCAATAATAAAGCATTTAAAACACAATTAAATTTATGCTTATTAACATACGAACCTACCTCGATCGCAAAAACGATGAAATGGATCGACTAGTCCGATACTTTATTTTTCCCCCAATCTAGATCCAAACTTTGCTTTTCTTAATCTATATGTAATCAAATTCAACTTATTTAATTATCATTATATTCAATTTAGCCCAAAAATCACATTATGACAAAATTACACTTTTTCCCTAATATTTCAACATTTTTATAATTTAGTCCTTAGCTCATAAAAATAAAAATTCATGTAATTAAGTCCCTACCCATGCTAGCCGAATTTCTCTTGTTATCATAGCAACCCATATTTTTCATTAATTCACACATTTACCATACAATTTATCACATTTCTCAATTTAATCCCTAATTGGCAATTTTACCAAAAAATACTTTACAAATGTTGTGTATCTAACAACAACCATGCATTTTCAATCATCAAACATCAAAATACATATACATTCATCAATGGAAAAAACCCTAAAGCTTTAACATTTTTGCAAATTAGTCCCTAGGCTAGCTAGATTAAGTTACAACGATCTTAAAAACATAGAAATCATTAAAAACTGAGTCAAAAATCACTTACATGCACAAGGAGACTAGGCCGAATGCTTCAAGATATTCTCATAGCTTTTCTATGCCCTAATTTCGGCTGGGAAGAAGATGAATGAAATAAAATGGCCTTTTGTTTTATTAACTTATCATTTAATTCCTATTTACTTAATTAACCTTTATAATTAATTCAATTTACAAAATTGCCAAGCCATTAGCATCCAATAACACATTAATGGATTATTTACCACATAAGGACCTCCACTTTAAAGTTCTATAGCTATTAGACACCTTTAGCTAATAGAACTCAAGTTTTACACTTTACGCGATTTAGTCCTTTTTATCAATTAAGCATTCAAACGATAAAACTTCTTAACGAAATTTTTACACAACCATATTATCGCTGTAGAAATTAAAATATTAATAAAATAAATATTTTGATCTCAGATTTGTCGTCCCAAAACCACTGTTCCGATTTGACTAACAATGGGCTATTACATGTACTTTTTTTTTGTTCACTTTTATATCTGAACTTGGCAACTAAACTTATTTTGGTCCTTGAACTCAAATTCTGTCAAGATTTGATGTGATGCCCAATGTTCTTAGACCATGACTTGATTGGTCGATTGGATTGGTTGGACCAAGAATCAACTAATATACTAATCCAAACAAAGGGGTTGAACCGATTGAACCAAAAATTACTCAAAACAATAAAAGCTGAAAACTAGTGCAAAAACAACAAGTTAACTGGTTTAATAATTTATATATATGTTATAATTTTTATGAAATTTTAATTATTTATTATTGTTAGTCAAGCACTTGAACTGATCAAATCGATTGAATCGAGAACTAGTCATCTGACTAGTTCAACCATTGATCAGGTTATTAGATCATTGTATGTGACACTCTAAAATTGAACCACGTCATCACATAAAAAATTATATAATTTTTTAAATTTTCAAGTGATGATGTGGCACAATCTCAAAGTGTCACGTCATCAAACTTTTATATCTTTCAAGTTCAGGGACCAAATGAATTTAGTTTTCAAGTTTAGATACCAAAGTGGACAAAAAAAAATACAGATACCAAAGTGATCCTAGTTACCAAGTTAGAAAGCTAAAAATTATATTATCCCTAACAATTTTGTGCTAAAAAATATATATTTGTAAATATGAATATTGTTCTATTTTTTATTAATAACCTCTTTAATTTTTTTCAATAACTTATGAAAATTGATTTTCATATTGCCAATTATTTAATATTATCTAACATTTTTGTTAATAAGGCTTATTAGTAAAAAAAAAGTCCTCATTGAAAAAATAAATAAATTAAGACCTCAACAAAATTTAAAATCCAATTGAACCCTTAAAGATGAAAAGTTAACCAATCAAACTCCTCCGTGAATGTTGACCAAGCTTGACTGTTAAGTTTTGCTGACGTGGTTGTCCGACCAATCTGACGGTAACATGTAGTGATCACATGTACATTATGTTGACGTGGCAAAAATGCAATGTTAGCAAATATTTTTATTAAATTAATTTTGAATTGGGTTTTGAGTTTTACAAATCATATTTAAGTTTAATTTCTTTTTATTTTGAATTTAAAATTTAAGCTATATTAGTTTATTTTAACTTGTAAAAAGAAGGTCAAGTGGTAGTTTCATAAATAAAACAAAAAATGTCTAGCATAGTGGGAGATCCGGTGGCGGGGGAGGCAAGGTTGTGTCGGGAGTTGGTCCGTTCTCAACAATGAAGGCAGTGGACAGGCCTACTGAATTGTGCCCGTCAAAGTGGCAATGCATAAACCAAGCACCTGTTCATTTCAGATGCATTAAAACAATTGAGTTCAAGTACTAGGTTGACAAAAACTAGTTAAAAAGAATAAAAAAAGTAAATGATGAATGTTAGAAAATTAACCTGGATTATTAGCTACGAATCTGATGACAGCCCATCCTGCAACAGGTACGCTAATAGTGTTGCGCATTTGGGGGTTGAAAAGATTGTACTTCAGTGTATCAGTGGCAGGGTTAAAGTTCCCAAACCCTTGCGCCAATACATGGAAATCAAAGCCATGGAGATGCATGGGATGGTTCTCCGCTCCAATAAGGGCTGTGTTCTGCATCACCATCTCCACAGTGGTGTTGAACTTAACCTTGGTGATGCTGGTTCTCTTTGGAGCAAATAGCAGAGGTAGGTCGGCGTTAATACTAGGGTTGGTGTAGTTAAACTGAACTGGGGGATTGTCAGGGAAATCAGTGGTGTACACTCCTCCGACGTTGAAGAAAAAGGCTTGCAACAAAGACAAGCTAGTAGGTAGCACGAAGGATACATTGTTCATGTTGCCCGAGAGCGCTGCCCCAACAGGTGGACGATCCTGGCAAGATACGTTTGGTGGGCAGACATCGAGCCCCATTCCAATGGTAACAAACATTTTGTGGTCCACGTTAAGTGGGACAGGGACCCAGTGAGGCCCACCGACCAAACTGGTAAGTCCGGTGAAAAATTTATGAGCCGTGGGGGTGTCATTGAAAGCCGGTACGACCGGCATGAGCGGCGTTGTTGAAGATGATGCACCCTGATAGATAATGACACCCCTCGTCGTAGTAGGATTAAACGGTACACCAACTGCAGTGCCACTGCCACTTGCATAATTATTAGCGGTCATGTAATACGACCCAACTGGCTGATTCGCGGTCAGCAAAACGTCAACAGTCTGGCCAGGGGAGATAACCACGACGTCGGTGACATATGGGTTGGTGTAACGAGCGTCAACAGCCACAACAGTCATGTTATGATTGGCTATCTTGTAAAAGAGATGGGAATTGACTGCAGCGTTGATAATACGTAAGAGATAAGTCTTCCCTTGCTCCACCCTATGCTTGTACATTTCTGATAATATAATTAAATTAAGTTAAATTAAACATTGATTGTTACAACATGTGGAGTACGCATGGACAACATAAATCTGTAATCAGTCACTTACGGTTTTGAGAGCATGGATAGAGATCACCGGGCCATCCATTTATTGTATAAGCATTAGAAATGTTAGGACCAATGCCAAGGGCTAGAGCCTGGTTTTCAACATCAACGACATTAGCATTCCACCACTCACCTGCAACCGCATTGCTATTTGTAATCTAAAATCTTGAGCCAAGAAACATTTATATATCTCATGATAATTAATGAATTCAATGTAATATCTCAGGTTCCCGATAGCCATATATACCTAACAAGATGGGAACTTCCCTGTAGGGCTTTGGGAATGGGTACGAGTGGCGAGCCCTGGGGTGGATGATGATTGCTCCGTGGACGGTGGCACGGAGAAAGGAGGAATGAGCATGCCAGAAAAGGGTTCCCTCCTGTTTAGTGATTCTGTACTTGTAGGTATAGTTATTTCCGGGGCGAATTGCACACTGAGTGATCATCTCAGGTCCATCTGACCAGGCACTCATTAACTGAGAAACGCCATGCCTGTTCGAACAACATAACCGTCAGCAAATGATTAAATCATAAGAATGCATATAAAAAGAAAAACAGGTTATATATTTAGTATTGGACTTTGGTTAATTAGTACTCAATCATTGGTAGTTGAAGTTGAGCAATCTTTGTATTATATAAAAATGGTTCACATGAATTTTCAAGAAAAGGACAAAAAGAAAAAGTGGATCACATGGGAAAAAGATATACGTTTGCTTGCATTTGCATCCCAAATGATTGACTTGTTCGTGGTTACGTGCATCATATTTTAAAAAGATAATTAAAAATGTTGTTTTGAATTAAATAAAACCAGAGGAATGAATCAATAATAATTTCACAAACGAACAAGCAAAATTTGACACTGGAAACAGCTAGCGCTTAGCAGGAAAATTATGTTGGTGAATTTGAGTAAATTCAATTGTATTTTTCCATGAAGGTTTACCAGTGAATTGTTATTTTGTAAGGTGACATATTAAAGACGTGAATAATGAGTTTGTCACCCTCTCGAACCCGGAGGCTTGGGCCAGGGAAGCTATCATTTACTGCTGTAATCACCTGGCGGTTGCACAACCTAGTAACAGTCAAATTTTGAACCTGCCAACAAATTCAAATTATTAACTTCCCGATTATGAAACTGTAATTGTCGAAAGCTTATCAAGGAGGTAAATATGAGTAAAGGAAAGTGAAGGGTGTGTTTAAAAAGCCATAGCCTCAAATCAAAGTGCATGGTGTTACACAGGTAAGATATGTGATGATGGATATTGGGAGGAGTGTGAATATAAAACCATCCTTCTGGTTTTATGGATTTGATTGAGTCGAAATTCAAAACCTTTGAGCCAGCTTGGGATAGTAAAGGAGGGGCTAATTTAATCCGTAGAAAAAAAGAAAATGAATAAGAGTAGAATTCATTACATAGAATGAGTGCTCCAATATTGCAGCTGAAACTGTTGTAGCAGCCACCATAAGAAGCAAAGAGGAAACAAATAAGAAAACAAGGCGCCCCATTTCGCTTGAAGAAATAACAGAGGGAAGGTAATGAAAATGCTTTGCTAGGAGTGAGAGGCAAAGGTTGAAGAAGGAGCTTCAATTTATATAAGAAGTGCGAGGTTCCCTACTGGAACTTTCGTCATATTTCGGCGATAGATTATTAACTTGAAGAAATCGTTTTTCTTAGAGATAAAAATGTCTAACTCAACCCTACACGATAAAGATAATTAAAATATTTAGCGTACCAATTACTTAACAACAAACAAAAAGAGTGGGAAAAGATTTCTGCTTTTTAAAGTTTCAACAAAAAAAAAACGGTGGTATTTAGCAATCCGCTGATAATAGATAGTTGATAGTTAATAATTGATTGCTGATTGTTGATTGCGGTGATTGGTTTGACTAACTGGTTTTATTAACTGTTTATTTTAAAATGTTGAGTAAAATTTAACTGAAAGTTAAGACGTATAAAATGATAAATAAGGGTATGATACATTTTATTGTTAAACATTTATTTGTTTATAATACTTTAGTCTTTATTAGGTGAAATTATTGAAATAAAATACTATTACCAATTAATTAAAATATCCATTATAGAAATTAATTAGTGAATATTTTTTAAAATTTAAATAAATAAATTTCTTAAATTCCTTATTTGTAAATATTAACCTTGTGGAAATTGATAAATATTAATAGTGTATCAATATAATTGTAAACTATATTCTTAGTGATAATTATATCATCTTCTTAGTATGTAAATTAGTGATAATTATGTCACACTCTAAATAAATATGTCAAGTAGCATATTTCAACTAATATAAAGTTGCATAAGAAACCATTTTACACAAGTAAATTAAAAATAAATTAAGAATACATAAATATTCAAGAAATAGATACATATCCAAACAAGTAAAAACAAATATTCAAGAAACACAACGTTGTCATCTACTGATATCTTGGCACCCCTATTAGGTTTGAGAGCATGTGTCAAAGGGTGTAATTTTTTAGCAAGCATGGTCAAATATGTCATTCAACATATCTCATTTCCAATCAGCTGTTAAAAACACCGCTCATCCCTGTGTATTTTTATTTTATAAGTTTTAGCTCAACAAGCTCTTGCAAACCTCCATCCACCAAACACTACAATTAGAGTATTTGACTACTCAATCCTCCATTTATGTCCAAATCAGCTAAAAAAAGCCCTAAACTCTGTTTACCAAACATCCCCAACTAATACGAAGAAAATAGGAACATTAGATTAAAGAGTAAATTGATCTTTTTATTTTTAAATTTTATTTATTTGTATTGCTAAAAATTAGTTTGTCTGATAAAATAATCAAACAGTGACACATGGCATGCTACGTGTACCTCATGTTGACGTACAAAGACCAGTTTTAAACAGTAAAAATGGATGAAATTTTTAACAGAAGGACCAATTTACGCTTTGTTCTTGTCGAAACCTTTTTTGAAATTGACTTATATTTCGAAAATGAAAATGGGAGTCGCTACTAATCTTTTTTTATGAGGTGTGATCGGGTCACCTCGTAATTTGATTGTTTTAATAAAAGGTTTGATTTAATAAAACAATGATTTTTGGTCTATAAAATCCAAGAAATGGGTCTGGGAGTTAGTTATGTAACACCCCTAACCTTTATCTGTCGCCAGAACAGGGTTACGGAGCGTTACCGAAACTTTTCAGAACATTTTCAAATAAATCATGGTAATCAGTATTCATTAACCGAGATCATTCGTAACATCCCTTAGATGGACCCTCGAGGTCCAATACGAGCATTAGAATCGATTCGAGACTTAATCAGAAACTCTAAAAATTTTTCGTAACATTTCAAAAATTTTCCAAGATGCAGGGCTCACGCCCGTGTGGTCCAAGGGACATGCCCGTGTGACCCTTAGACACACCCGTGCCTCAGGCCGTGTCCGATTTAGGTTGCTCTCTGACTTGCGCCACACGGCCATACCACACACCCGTGTGCTAGGCTGTGTGGTTATTTAATTCAATTCGAATTAGGTGCAGGTTTCACACGGCTGAGACTCATGCCCGTGTCTCTGCCCTTGTGCTCAATTTTGAGCATTTTGTTTTCTCGAATTTAAGATACAGGGGACACACGGCCTGCCTACACGCCCATAGGGTAGGCCGTGTGTCACACACGGTCTAGACACATGCCCGTGTGTCTGCTCGTGTGGACAAAATAAAGCCATTTCCTAGCCTCACTTGTCACCCAAATTTACCATTTTCCTGCACCAAAACATACCAAGTACAATCCAATCATTCTAAGCATTCAAATAAGCAAATTTCATCATTCAACATGGCCTATCATTGAATGCATACATGTTTACTATCCTATCTTGGTTCAATTCATGTGTTAAACATGATTTGATCAACTACTTAACATATACATATGGTTACCGTAGCATAACATTCATTACTAGCCATTCCAATGACTAGATTACAATATCATTTACATTTACATTTACATGCCAATATGGCCAACATATCGTATACATGCCATTACAACCATAATTGATTTACCATATTGTACCGACATAGGTTGATGGATAGTGTGAGTGATCTCCACCGAGCTTCCAATCCAACGAGCTTCTAGTTTACTCTAAAATAGGGGAAAATAAAACAAGGTAAGCATTTTATGCTTAGTAAGTTCGTATAACATGGTACTTAACTTACCATTCATTTTATTTTGAGGTAACTATGTAAGGCATATTCAATCAATTTGACCTCAAGCCCTACATATATCCTCATTGCCCTTGTTAGTCATGTATTCCATAATAACATCAAAACATATATGGGCTCACAACAATCAAGTTTCCATGCACACATACTTTCTACCACATATATTCATTAAACATGTATAATTCATCTCATTATTACAAGTATAATTTCATAATAGTTCACTTCGAGTTTAGATCATTTCACATCAGAACTTTACTCATTTCACTCGGAATATCAAGGTCACGATTAGTACACTCAAAGTGTACAAGTCTATAATCAAGAATGCACATATTTTCATCAAATAAAGTCCATGTACAAATAACATCATCTCATGTTTTCATATATCATTTTTCATGTAACATCATTTTTTGGTATTTCAGACGGATACGTATAATAACTCATTTCTTATACATATCTTTTCATCTCAAGATTTCTACCCGTTTAATTTATCTGAAATATCGATGGTTACTTAGGTAGTACACTCGAGGTGTGCAAGTCAGGATCCGTCATTCATATTCAATGGTACCTATAAGGTACTATCTCATAGAGTACACTCTCGAGCCACACATGTATACAATAGGATTACCAGTCCGGGCTAAATCCAATTCATAATATATACTCGAAAGGACTCACATTAGGATTACCTGTCCGGGCTAAATCCTTTCTGTAATGAAGTCATTAGGATTGTTCATTCGAGCCTAATCCATTCTGCAACAAATAGAGGACCTCATTCATTTCAGCAATTACATTTATCCATTGATTTTCATTTATTCAGATGGGATTTAAACATTTTTCTAACATTATCGGGCATGTGATTATTTCATGCATCCACAACATTCATATAATTCAAATAAACACATTTCACATCCATTTCAAGCATATAAGTAACATTTTCATCATTTGACCTTTATCATCTATCACAATGTATAGTATAATGATAATGAAATAATGTAAAATAGTTATATGGGTAGAATATTAAAATGATAAATAATAAATAAATAATAGACTATAATAATAATGATGTAATTATAATAATGATAACGATATTAATAATCAAATAACAATAATAAAATAAATAAGGTAATTTAAAATAAAAATAAAAAATGAAAATGAAAGGTGCTTAATGAAAAGAAAGTATAACTAGTATTCAATTTAAATATTAAAAAAATAAAAGAATAATAAATAAATAGATGAAACAAAAATATTAAATTTAAGTATTTAAAAAGTAAAAGAATAAATAAATAATAAAATAAAATATATAATAAAATAAAATAAATAAATAGATGTTCGATGAAAAGAAAATAAAAAAATTAAATATAACAAAAAGTAACGAAATAATAAATAAGTAAATAAGTAAATAAAAGAATTAAAATAAGTAAAGGAATTAATCGTAACTTAAATTAAATTAAAAGGATAAATTGGGATGAAATAAATAAATAAAAGGCTAAAATGAAAAGCGCGAAAACAAGCGAGGACCAAATGAGAAATTATCCCAATATTAAGGACACGCGTCCTTTTTCCAGGAGATCAGCGAACCGAGGACTTAATTGAAAGCGGGGTAAAATTTAATGGCAAAATTTCTAAAAAGGAAAAATAGTGAAATTAGGACTAAATCAAAACAAATCAAAAACGTAGGAGGACTAAAGTTGTAAATATTCCCTTAAGGAAAAACACGCGGATCCTAGAGGTGGATCAGTTCGGGCCGTGGGTCACATCAAAATGATGTTGTTTTAGCGTCTAAAATTAAATCCTCAAAACGACGTCGTTTTGCATGGGTTATATAAGTTAAAAAAAGTTAGAAAAATAAATCATTTTTGCCTGTTTAAAAAAAAAAAAAAACCTCAGCTCTCTTTTTTCTCTCAGCCCTCCCCAAATCCTGCCATCAGCGTCATAGTCCGTCCGCCGTGGCAGTCGCCGGTCGCCAACGACAGCTCCATCGTCCACAGTGGTCGGCAAAATAAAAAAGGGGGCCTTTTTTATCGTTTTACTACCCTCAATCCTGATCTAAGACCAAAATGCCCAAAAAGCTTACCAAAATTCGAAAAAAAAATCAAAGGAATCTTTCGGTTCTGTCTTCTTTCGTCGCGACCATTCGACGAACCCCAAAGATTCGGTGGTCTTTCAAAATGGAGGGAGAATACGGCGATATAGGTAAATAAGTTTCACTTTTTTTATTATTTTTATTTATATGTTTTCGAAAATAAAAAAAATTAAAGAATGAAAATATAAAAAAATCACATTTCTTTTTGAGTTTATATCTGATTTCTATTTCTTTTTTTCTATTTCTCCGCAAAAAACTACAATCCATGGTATTGGCTTTTATAGCCATGAATTATAATGTTCATTACTGTTACTTTCTATTGTTTTCATTACCGTTTCTGTCCTTTTCCATTCCCTTTTTGCAGGTACCGGCACGGGCAACGGATAGGAGAGAAGAGGCGCCCTTTTCTGTTTTGGTGCAAGGCAGCAGATGCGCGTCAGGTCAGGACGAGGAGCGCGCGGCTCAATCAAGGAGAAGCGGCAAGAAGGCTAGGGTTTCTTTTGTTTTCCTGCAAAATGTTTATGTTATTGGGCCATTTGGGGTTTTTTCTATTTTGGGCTGTTTTGAGCTTGCAAATTCAGGCCTGATATTTTTCTATTTTGGGTCGTTTTTTTCTTTTTTGTAATTAGACTTAAAATTTCTATTATTATTTATTTTTGTTTTTTGGTTTCTGTTTAGGGCCCGGACAAAATTGGGCCCTTAAGCTGCCTCTCTTTACTCGTTGTCGTGCAACGAGAATGAAGCAAAGACTTTAAAAATGACCAATTTTGTCTAGTCTTGTCGAATCTTGACTTCTCTGGTGCTTCTCTTCTTTAAATAGCCTCATTCTAACCCACTGTAACTTCAAGGTATAAGAAGTGTAGTTTCAATCTACTCTACTGCAACTTCAGGGAGATAAGATTTGTGACTTGTAGCTTTAATCTGTTCCACTGCAACTTCAAGAAAATAAGACTCGCTATGGTAGATTGGATCCAACCCACTGTAACTTTAGAGGTATAGGATTTTTTGCTTTAATTTGCTTCGCTGCAATTTTAGGGAGATAAGATTTGTAATTTCAATCTACTCTACTGCAACTTCAGAGAGATAAGATTCACTGTCTTCAATCTACTCCACTGCACCTTCAAGGAAGTGAGATTTGTAACTTCAATCTGCTCTACTACAACTCTAGGGAGAAAAGATTCGCCACGGTAGATTTAATCCGACCTAGTGCAACTTCAGAGGTATAGGATTTAGTTTCAATCTACTCCGCTGCAACTTTAGGGAGATAAGATTTGTAACTTGAAGCTTTAATCTATTCCACTGCAACTTCAGGGAAATAAGATTTGCTATCTTCAATCTGCTCCACTGCAACTTCAGGGAGATAAGGTTTATAACTAGTAGCTTTAATCTGTTCCACAAGAACTTCAAGGAAATAAGATTTGCTATCTTCAATCTGCTCCACTGCAACTTCAGGGAGATAAGATTTGTGTCTTCAATCTGCTCCTCTGTAACTTTAGGGAGATAAGATTTGTGGTTTTAATCTATTGCACTGCAACTTCAGGGAGATAAGATTCACCACAATGACTTTAATTCGTCCCACTGCAATATCATAGGGACGATTTGTGGCTTTAATGTACTCTACTATAACTTCAGGGAGATAAAGTTTGCCATGATAACTTCAATCCTTCCCACTGCAACTTTAGGGGGTATAGGATTTATGGTTTCACTGGTCTGTTACACCGTTCTCTAGGGAACATGACCTGTAGAATTCGTTTTATAGGCCTATATTTATGCCAAGCGCTTAGTATGTTATGATCAAAATGAATGAAATGCTCCCAGCTAGATGTATATGAATGATATTTGTATGAATGTAAAATGTCATTTTTAAGAATGATCCCCTCTTTAGGTTCACATTGCTTGTTGTTCATCAAGGTTCTATCACTAACGTATTACCCTGCCTTCTTATTCAGCCAATATCTTTGGCAGAAAACCCAAGGAAATAATCACAATTTAAACTATTCGTTCCGAAACAACTCTTAGATTTAGTTAGTTCTGACTAGTGGTCTTGTCTCAGGTCTTTATACTATTTAGAAAAGCTTTCAGAGCAATATGTAGAACTCCTTTTACTTGAATATTATTAGTCCATTAATCATTATTTCAATGTAAAATGCTTGAAAACGATCATAACAGCGGACAAGATTGAAATTTATTGGGAGCAAAGCTGGAATTGAATATTTAATCAAAATAGCAAACGTTGATAAAATACAAAATGAGTAAGATGAAACTAGGTGCCCCAGATATCGCAGCATGAGCTTCTCCGCACTAACTTCTCGAGAACCCTTTTGAACTTGATATGTGTTTAGGAGATCAAGAGTACTTTGTTGATGCCCCAAGATTTAGTGTTCCTCCTCCTTGTTAATTTTGAGAGGACAAGACTACCACTTGCCCCATCTTTGATCAAAATTTGAGTTGCCCTTTCCTAGATTTTAAACTCAAAACCCCTTTGGTCTTAAAGTGCCCTTTTACGAGTTTTTGCCTTAGCCTCTCCTTTTATTTTTATTTTTTAAGTGAAGTATTTCTTGACTGAATCTGAATTTACAGGATTAGACAGGTTTTTGCCATCCATCTCGGTCAAAATCAACGCTCCTCCAGAAAAAGCTTTCTTTACCACATAAGGTCCTCCCCAGTTTGGCATCTACTTCCCTCTGAAGTCTTTTTGTATGAGAAGGATCTTTTTCAATACCAGTCCCTCTCATGGAATTCTCTCATGGAATTCTCTAAGGCAAACTTTTTTGTCATAAGCTCGCATAATTCATTTTTGGTACATCTGACCATGACGGATAGCTTTCAGCCTCTTCTCTTCAATCAAGTTCAACTGATCATATCGAGATTGGATCCATTCTGCTTCGTCTAACTTTAACTCTGACAAAACTCGGAGAGAAGGAATCTCGACTTCAATGGGAAAAACTGCCTCCATTCTGTAAACCAATGAGAAATGCGTTGCCCCAATAGAGGTTCTGACAGATGTTCGGTAAGCATATAGGGAAAATGGTAACTTATCATGCCAATCTTTATAAGTCTCAGTCATTTTCCCCACAATCTTCTTAATGTTCTTATTGGCTACCTCCACTGCACCGTTCATTTTTGGGCGATATAGTGATGAGTTATGGTGTTTGATCTTGAACTAACTGTAGACTTCTGATATCATACTGTTGTTCAAATTTAATGCATTGTCAGATATGATCTTTTTTGGCATTCTATACCGACATATGATCTCTTTCTTCAAGAATTTACTGACTACCGACTTCGTGATGTTGGCATAAGAAGCGGCTTCTAGCCACTTGGTGAAGTAATCGATGACCACGAAGATGAATCGATGTTTATTAAAAGCTTTTGATGAGATCGGCCCAATGACATCCATGCCCCACATAGAGAAAGGCCATAGAAAAGTCATGACATGAAGAGGTGAAGGAGGCACATGAATTTTGTCTCCATAAATTTGGCACTTATGACATCTCTTGGCATAACTAATACAGCCCCCTTCTATGGTAGACCAATGATATCCAAATCTCACGATTTTCCTTACCATTGTAAAACCATTAGCATGTGTTCTGTAGACACCCTCATAGACTTCTTCTAAGATTTTCTTAGCCTAAACAGCATCCACACATATTAGAAGCACTTGATCCTTTCTTCTTTTATATAGGATCTCCCTATCTAAGACATAGTCACTGGCCAATCTTCTCAATGTCCTTTTATCATTCTCAATTGCTTGGTCAGGGTATTCACGATTCTTCACATATCTCAGTATATCGTGGTACCAAGGGTGATCATCCCTTTCTTCTTCTTCGATGTTGTAACAATGAGCCAGAGCCTCATAAATACTCATCCGGATAGGTTTTACATCCTCTTGTTTGTTTATTTTGACCATAGAAGCTAAAGTAGCTAGGGAATCAGCTATTTGATTTTTATCTCACGGAAGGTGGCAGAATGTGATGTCATCAAACTCTCTAATAAACTCCATGACCAGCCTTCTGTACTCGATCAACTTGGGATCTTTTGTCTCACATTCACCTTTGAATTGATAGATCAATAGTGCAGAATCCCTATATACCTCTAGTACTTTGATCTTACGTTCTATGACTGCACAAATACCCATGATGCATGCTTCATATTCTGCCATATTGTTCATGCAATCAAAATCTAATTTACTAGTAAAGGGATAATGATCTCTGTTTGAAGATACTAGGACTGCCCAGATTCTGTTACCCACAGCGTTTGAAGCTCCGTCAAAGTTTAATTTCTAAGGATGTCCTTCTTGAGCATCTTCTTCAGTGGTTACAACATACATCAGATCTTCATTCGGGAAATCAAAGTTCAAAGGCTTGTAATCTTCTAGAGCTCTACTGGCTAGAAAATCTGCTATTGCACTCCCTTTTATTGCCTTCTAGTCCACATAAATTATATCAAATTCAAAAAGCAAAATTTGTCATCGGGCCATTCTTCCATTCAGAGCAGTTGACTTTAGAGTGTCCATTTTTTAGATGAGCTAAGTTTTGTGGTACAACATGTATTGTCTCAATCTTTAGGTTGTCCAGATAAAGGCACAACACAACTTCTCAATTGGTGAATAACTTGTCTCACATTTAGTGAATTTCTTACTGAGATAGTATATCACTCTTTCTTTTTTTTTCCTAACTCATCATGTTGACCAAGCACGCATCCCATGGAATTCCCAATTACTGCCAAGTACAGTATCAGCAGCTTATCTAGTCTAGATGGCATCAGCACTGAGGCATTGGACAAGTAATGTCTAACCTTGTCAGAAGTTTTCTAGCACTCCTCATCCCATACACCTGGATTGTGTTTCTTAAGAAGACGGAATATGGGATCGCATTTCTCAGTCAGTTGTGAAATGAACCGGGCGATGCAATTTAGTTTTCCTAGGAAACCTCGAACTTCTTTTTGAGTGCGCAGTAGAGGCAGCTCCTGTATAGCCTTGACTTTATCCCGGTCAATCTTAATCCCTTTTTCACTAACTATGAATCCTAGCAATTTTCCCGACCTAACCTCAAAGGTACATTTTGCTGGATTGAGTTTAGCTGAAATTTTCTCAACCTTAAGAACAATTTCCTCAAGACTTGTATATGTTCCTTTTCTATTTGGGACTTTGCGATCATATCATCGACATAAACCTCGATTTCTTTATGCATCATATCATAAAACAGGGTTACATGGCTCTTTGATACGTTACTCCCGCATTTTTTAGTCCGAATGGCATCACTTTATAGCAAAATGTTCCCTATATGGTTACGAATGTCATCTTTTCCATATCTTCAGGATGCATCTTAATCTAATTGTATCCAGAGAAACCATCCATGAAGGAAAATAGTGAGTAACCTGTTGTGTTATCCACTAAGGTGTCAATGTGAGGCAATGGGAAATTGTCTTTTGGGTTGGCCTTGTTTAAATCCCTCTAGTCTACTCTCATTCATACTTTTCCATCTTTTCTAGGGACGAGGACAATATTAGCTACCTATTCTGAGTATTTAACCACTTCTAAGAAACCAGCGTCAAATTGCTTCTTGACCTCTTCTTTTACTTTCAGCAAGACGTCGGGCCTCATCCTTCGGGGCTTCTATTGAACTGGTTTGCACTCTTCTTTTATGGGAGTCGGTGTCCCACGATATTAGTACTTAGCCCAGGCATATCTTGATATGACCATGCAAAGTCATCTTTGAATTCTTAGAGTAACTCAATGAGGTCTCGATTTGTCTCTGCGGTGATACAAGCTCCTATCTTCACCTCTTTCTCTTCTCCTAAGCTCACAATTTCTAATGACTCTTTTTAAGGTAGGATTTGTTTCTCATCTTGTTCTACCATCTTAACAAATCTAGAGATAGGTTACCATCTCGATCATCTTCAAAGTCCTGAGGTTCCTCTAGATACATATCTTGCTCAAACTGAGATTCTGAGCCAGTAGCAGCATCGCTCATATCATTGATATCTAGAGACCTATTATATGAATGAAGGGAAACCAAAGAACAAACAAATCTAAGAATAATTATCTGTGTGGTATGAGTATGAATGAAATGGAAAAAATAAAAGAATATTTTCCTAAAATGAGACGCAAAGATGCATTTTATTGAAATAAAGATATTGGACATATGCCTATTTCACAAAAGGATTCTTATTGCTCCCAGGCTTATGCCTATTTTACAGGGATCACTTTCACAGTCCAATTGTTCAGAACACTTTTGAAGATATAAGGACGAATGCCTGACAGGTTTTCTTCCCAAATTCCTTCTTCAGATATAGCATTGATACTCAGATTTCCCAACATTCCTTCTAGGCCTTTGATCTCTTCAAAGAATTCCAACTCTTTGTTATCCATTAGTCTTTGTCCAAAAGCTTTAATTTCAGCGCACTCTTGGATTTCATGACCTTCTTCAGTGTGGAACTCACAGTAGCTCCTCACTTCTTTAGGTTTCTCTTCTGAATCTTGCATTATTAATCTTCCGTCTATCATCTTTTACCAAACCCATTTTAGTGGGTTTTTACTTCCGCCACATCAGTTTTGGTTCTTTTTCCTCTACTCTCAATTATCACGTTTACTCATTGATCTGAATGACTGGGTAATGGATTTCCTGTCACATTAGGTCTTGATGAATCATCGAACCTTACAATCCCCATTTTGATGAACCTCTCAATAAACTTTTTGAATGCAATGCAGTTCTCAATTGAGTGTCACGTTATTCCTGCGTGGTACACACATTGAGCATTCGCATCATACCCTTTTGTGAACGAAGGTTGCATAGGTTTTAAGTAAAACAGGGATACCATATGCGCATTGAACAAGTTCTGATATAACTCCTTATATGTCATCGGGATGGGTGTGAACTAGAGTTTTTCTGTGTTTGGTCTTGAGTTAGATTCTTGTCTTGAGGGGCCTTGATGGTTGGTTGTCATGGTCCTTGGTTGGCCTACAGTGACCGATTTTGAATAGCCTTTATTATACACGCTCGTGGTGTTCACTTCATTTTCTTTCTTCCTCGAGGCTAATCTTTTGGCATTTTCCCCACGTCTATTTTTCCATTCCTTACTGCATTTTCAATCATTTCTTCAGACATTACTATATCTGAAAAACTCTTGGTAGCACTTCCCAACATATGGTTAACGAACGGGGATTTTAGAGTGTTTATGAAAAGCACTATCATTTCTTTCTCCAGAAGAGGTGGTTGGACTTGCGTTGCCACCTCTCTCCATCTCTGAGCATATTGCCTGAAGTTTTCACTTTGCTTCTTTTCCATAGTCTGTAGAGTAATTATGTCGGGTGTCATGCCGATCACATGGTTGTATTGTTTCATGAAAGCCTGTGCCTGGTCTTTCCATCAGTTGATTTTGGCATGGCTTAACTGGTTGTACCACTTGGCGGCCGACCCGATCAAACTATCCTAGAAGCTGTGAATTAACAATTGGTCATTATTGACGTATCCTGTCATTCTTGGACAAAACATTGTGATATGGGCTTCAGGATAACTAGTCCCATTATATTTTTCGAATTCTAGAGTTTTGAATTTTGTTGGGAGCACTAGATCAGGGGCTAAGCTCAACTCCTTAGCATCAACCCTGCAAAGGTAATCAACATTCTCCATAGCTCTGAATTTCTCCTCCAACCACTTGCACTGATCTTCCAGCTGTTTTGGCAACTCAACTCTTGCTCTGTCCATTTCAACCATGTCATCTAAATCGGGCATAACTGGATTAGTTGGATTATCCCCGAGATTGGAACCTGAACCCGTCGGGTAATTAACCGGTGTTGAGGTACCGGCTTGATATGGTTGAGGTCTTATGGTGACGGGTACCCTTCGTGGATATGTATATGGTTGGGCTTGGACATTTATCGGTGTAAAGCCTGTGGGGTAGGAAGGGTCTTCATTATCATTCCCCGAGCTAACCATAATGGTTTTTCCTTTTTCAATCCCTCCGGCCAGAAACTGTGTCAACTGGCTTATCATACTTCGTTGGGATTCTTGTATTTGATCCCTCATGTCTTGCTATAATTTAGCTAATTATTCCTGCAACTATGCTTGCAACTGATCTTGCATGTCCTTTTGAATCTGTTCTAATTTCTCTAATCTTTGATCCATTGCTTTGGTTTTGCCGCGGGTACCATAACGATATTCAGTTGGCAGATTCTTGTTGGTTTCCAGGATAACTGTCATAATTTCGATTAATTAGGGTCTCTTTTTTTTATGAAATTTAATGCATATGATGAAATGTAATGTTGATGAATGAAATGAATGCAAAAAAAGAGGTATTGATTCTGATCCAATTCTATTAGAATAATTTTTCTAGAAAACAAATCTCTTTACATAAAATGGATATTTTACATATACGACCTTGCCCTAATACTCAAAGCGAAAACAGCAACCCTTTTCTTCGTATCCGGATGTGCCAATATCAAATCTCGCAAACTTTTCCAAGGGATACATTTACTATCTCCCTTTTGTTTAATCCGGACCGCGACCCATTGCTCGTTCATTCCAGTGATGCTCATTAGCTTCTTTAGGAAAGTCAAGACGTTGACGGCTTTAACATAAGCTTTGTCGAATTGGATCTTCGGGCAACGAAGCAAAGTTATGTACTCCTCTATGGTAGGCACCAAATCTACCTTCCCAAAAGTAAAGCAGCTATAGGCGAGATTCCAATACTGGGTAAGAGCTAAGAACAAGTGCTTATCCACTTTGACATCGAGTAAATAAGGTAAATCATCATAGTTACAGTGGAATAACTGCTTGGTTTCGTCACCCCTTTGGTCCCATATTTCTTTCAACTCTTGGATATTATTCTGAGTCACGCTGATGTGAGTGAAATCCCACAATTCTGACATGTACCCTCCGTTAAGCTATCACTTTTCTCTTGTTGTGTCTTCTTGGACCATATCTGGACGGCCGAATTGTCTTCCACTTTATCAAGAAATCCCTTTTCCATGACAAGCTCTCTATTTAGCAATTGAATATAAATCAACAACCCTTTCTATGATGAAAATGCAATGCAATTATAGTCAAAACAAAACGAAACAAGTCAGTATATTTCATACAAAACTAGAATTTAAAGCAAGCAAGCAATAATAAATAGAGCACCTATTCAGGTGACCACTAAGGTTTGGTATGGTTCTATCTAGGTAGGCTCTTAGAGCTAATTATATACGGTTCAATTCTAAAGTAAGGGTACCTGAACCAACAGATTCCTCGATCCTCACCCATTATAGGCTCATACGAACCGAGTCGGTTCAGGGGAATACATTTCCCTATGGCTATACGAAGATGAAAATCTCACGAAGACATAGGTACGAATGTATCCCGAAAGTGATCCACTATCCTATACGAAGGTGAAGACCTCACGAAGGAATAGCTTCTCACTTCTACTTAAGAAGGGAAAAATCGAACAGTTATGCAATGCAATATGTGAAAAACACACAAAAAGAAACTTTCGAACCAATAAAACAAATATACTAGATCGCTATACAACCTGAGATATCAATACATGAAGGACAAAATACAACGAAGGGATAGTAAATTTAAACCAAAATGCCGGTGTCTTAAACCGTGTGTGAAAACCTTGACATTCTGTTTCTGATGTCATCATCCCAATAAGGTCACACAGCTAGGGCACACGCCCGTGTCCTTAGGCCGTGTGGTGAATTAAATTCCTAAATTAAGGTGCAGACTTCACACGGCCTGGGCACACGCCCATGTCCTAAGGCCGTGTATACCACACAGTTGAGACACACGGCCGTGTCTCAGCCTCTGTGATTACTACTAGGCATTTTGTTTTGCCAACTTGGAATACAGAGGGACATGCAGCCAAACTACACGCTCATGGGAGAGACCGGTCTAGACACACACCCGTGTGTCTACCCGTGTGGACAAGAATAAGGCTATTTACCAGCCTTTTTTGCCACCCTACTTGCACCACCATAAGCCACATTAAGCAATCAACTCATTCATGCATAAGTAAACCATGCAACTTACACATTCATGAATAACATCATCATCTCATAGATTAATAAGAAAGAGACATCAACTATGGCCTTATACAAAAGAATTCATCTCAAGACAAGCCCGTATTTGGCCAAAATAAAATGACACTTAACAAAGACTAAGTCTCTGTACGTGCCATACTCAAAAAGAATGATCTAACTATACCAAATGTGTAGATAGTGTAGGTGATCCTTTGACAGTCTCTGTATCCCGAGCTGACTTGTCAGTACTATAAAACAAGGGAAAAGAAAAGGGAGTAAGCTTTAAGCTTAGTAAGTCTATATGTAAACAATAAACATCTTACCACATACTTATCAATCAAGAACATTACATTCTAATCGAAAACAATTCAGATCATTGCCATGGTACTTACTTATTTTCCACATCTTACCACATTTCAAATATACAACATACACATTGCTCACATTTACAAGCACTTATACCCTGCACTTATCATCACAAAGTCATTCATAATCTCATTTAATAAATGTTTCTCGATAAACACATTCGGTATAATACCGAATATAGGGTGGTTTCGCACACAGCCACCACTAATACATAACACAGTGGTAACGCACACAGCCCACCAAAGTTACCATTTTCACGGTGGTATTGCACATAGCCCACCAATAATGATGAGTACGGTGGTATCGCACACAGCTCACCAATAATAATAATTACGGTGGTATCGCACATAGCCAACCAATAATCACATATTTACGGTGTTCTTTCGTAATTTCTTCACTTTCTATCAATTAATAATGTTCAAAAATATTCATCCACATTTCACATAATACATTTATATGTAAAAACATAGGTAAAATAAATGTATCATTTACATATAAACCTACCTTAGTACAAAATACGTCAATTTGCAATTTAGTCCGAAACCTTGCCTTTTCCTCAGCCAAGGTTGATTCCACGCTCTTCTTGATCTATAATGACACATTTAACTTATTAAATAACTGCATTAATCAAATCATTCCAAAATTCCTATTTTGGCAAAATCACCGTTTTGCCCCTAGACTTTCACAAAATTACTATTTTGCCCCTAGGCTCGTAAAATGAAATGTGTTCATTTTTCACACTCCCAAGCCTAGCTGATTCTTATTCTCTCTTATAGAAACTCAATATTTCAATTATTACACACATTTACTACTTATTTCACAACCTTTACAAAAAGGTCATTTTAGGTGTTTTCATGGAAACACCTTTCACAAAAGTTGTATTTAATAACCAAGACTCATTTTCTTCCATAAAATTTTAGAAATCAACATGAATATTCACATGGAAAAACCCTAGACTCTCAACCATTTTGCAAAATAGTCCCCTCACTAGCTAGCTTAAACTTTAGGGGTTCCAAAAGTACAAAAATTTTCAAGAAAGACCGCCAAAATCACTTACTTGCAAGGAGGATAAGTTGCTGAAAATTTCAAGCTTCCAAAACCCCTCTTTGGCTGATATTTTCGGTGGAAGATGATGAAGATGATATGGGATATCATCTTTCTCTTTATTTTATTTTAATTTATCAATTAAGTCACCAAAACCACACCTAACCATTGACCATGTCTTTTCTTTGTCCCTATGGCTGGCCATCACCTAAACAAGGCCTAATTGCACATTAGGGACCTTCAATTAAAATTTTATAGCTATTTGATACCTCTAGCTTGTAAATTAAAACTTTCGCACTTTATGCCATTTAGTCCTTTTTCGCAATTAAGCATGAAATCACTAAAATTAATGCACCAAAATTTTCATGCACTCATATAATCATGATATAACACACAAAACAATATTAAAAATAATTTCTCCAGCCTCGGATTGGTGGTTCCGAAACCACTGTTTCGACTAGCCCTAAAATCGGGTTGTTACGAATTTAACTTTGAAAGGGATGTTGGACTATCTAGGTTCAAAGAGAAAGTCGAACCCCATAAGTTAGGGCACGCTTCTCGAATCTCCAAATGCGGAATATTTCCTTAATTTTACAAATTTTCTTTTTATGCATCGAGTAAAATTTAATACAACATTTAAAATGGTATATATTTAATTTATTCGGGCATAGTATGAAAAATGAACAAATGCTTTTAAACGTAATGTATAGTACAATGATAATGAAATAATGTAAAATAGCTATACGGGTAGAATATTAAAATGATAAATAATAAATAAAATAATAGAATACTATAATAACAAGATGTAATTATAATAATGATAACGATATTAATAATCAAATCGCAATAATAAAATAAATAAGGTAATTTAAAATAAAACTAAAAAATGAAAATGAAAGGTGCTTAATGAAACGAAAGTATAAGTAGTATCAATTTAAATATTAAAAAATAAAATAATAAATAAATAAATAGTTGAAACAAATAATATTAAATTTATGTATTTAAAAAGTAAAAGAATAAATAAATAGATAATAATAAAATAATAATAAATAGTAAAATAAAATAAAATAAATATATGTTGGATGAAAAGAAAATAATTTTTTTTAAATATAACAGAAAGTAAAGGAATATTAAATAAGCAAATAAGTAAATAAAGAATGAAAATAAGTAAAGGACTTAATCGTAACTTAAATTAAATTAAAAGGATAAATTGGGATAAAATAAATAAATAAAAGACTAAAATGAAAAGCGCGAAAACAAGCGAGGACCAAATGAGAAATTATCCTAATCTTCAGGGCATGCGTCACTTCTCCAGGAGATCAGCGAAACGAGGACTTAATTGAAAGCAGGGTAAAATTTAATGGTAAAATTTCTAAAAAGGAAAAATAGTGAAATTAGGACTAAATCAAAACAACTCAAAAAGGTGGAAGGACTAAAGTTGTAAATATCCTCCTTAAGGAAAAACAAGCGGATCCTAGAGGTGGATCGAGTCAGGCCGCGTCAAAACGACATCGTTTTGGCGTCAGAAATTAAATCCCCAAAACGACGTCGTTTCGCATGGGTTATATAAGTAAAAAGGCTAGAAAAATAAATCATTTTTCTTTTTTTTTAAAAAAAAAACCTCAGCTCTCTCTTTTTTCTCTCAGCCCTCCCCAAATCCTACTATCGGTGCTGTCGTCCGTCCGCCTTGGCGGCCGCTAGTGATAGCTCCGTCGTCCACAGTTGTCGGAAAAATAGAAAAGGGGCTTTTTTGATCGTTTTACTACCCTTAACCCCGATCTAAGACCAAAATGCTCCAAAAGCCTACCAAAATTTGAAAAAAATCAGAGGAACCTTTTGGTTCTGTCTTCTTCCGTCGCGACCATTCAGCGAACGCCGAGGATCTGTCAGTCTTTCAAAACGGAAGGAGAAGATGGAGATATAGGTAAATAGGTTTCACTTTTATTATTATTATTTATATATGTTTACAAAAATAAAAAAATAAAGAATGAAAATATAAAAAAATCACCTTTCTTTTTGAGTTTATATTTGATTTCTATTTCTTTTTTTGTATTTCTTCGTAAAAAACTACAATCCAAGGTATTGGCTTTTATAGCCATGAATTACACTGTTCATTACTGTTTCTTTCTATTGTTTTCATTATTGTTTCTGTCCTTTTCCATTCCCTTTTTGCAGGTACCGACGCAGTCAACGTAGGGTAGAGAATAGGCGCCCTTTGCCGTTTTGGTGCAAGGTGGCAGACGCACATCAGGTCTCAGGACGAGGAGCATGCGGCGCGATCGAGGAGAAGCGACAACGAGGTTAGGGTTTCTTTTGTTTTACTGAAAAATGTTTCGGTTATTGGGCCATTGGGCCATTAGGGTTTTTTTATTTTAGGCTGTTTTGAGCTTGCAAATTTAGGCCTCATATTTTTGTATTTTGGGACTTTTTTTTGTAATTGGACTTAAACTTATTATTATTATTATTATTATTATTATTATTATTATTATTATTATTATTATTTGGTTTCAAATTATGGCCCGGACGAAATTGGGCCCTTACAGTTCTAATGTACAAAAACTAATTTACTTATTTTTTAATAAAAAAGGTAAAATACTATGCAACTCTTAATATAAAGTCTTATATGATACTTTTACTTATATTAGTCCAACCTTAGCTATCAAGGTGTTCAAATTTGGCCTTCAAAACCAAATATTTTACATTAACCATAAAAAATTAAAAACCATAAAATGATATTTTTTTTCGAAGCTAGTCCTTTTGAAATTTATCATAACGTTTGGTATTAGGATCCTAAATGATCTCTAGCATCTTTTGGTAACTATGGTGTAATCTTTGTAGGTGGAATCCAATTACAGTGCAATTTTGAGGTAATTAAATGGCACATCAAATTGAAGGGTTGCAATGTGTCAAGACCTACATTCTCAATATCCGGCCAGGGATGGATCTAGGGACTGCCTTGGAATTTTTAGATATTTAAATTATCATGTATTTTAGATTTTGTGTCCATATTGTATATCATTCACCCTCTTTGGTCAAATTGTATTTCATATAATTCGCCCCCTTAAGCCTAGACTTATTATATAACTTTAAATTGTAATTAAATTGTATTTCACAAAGTATTTTTCAGTTTTTAATTATATAACTTTAATAATAACCAAATATTAATGTATGATGGGGCTTGAAAGACTAAATTTAGAGGCTCAATGTGAACTTTAAAGTCAAATTCCAGAATTAAGTTATTTGGCTCATACCCATACATATTAGGTTAGTAGCTTTCTTATATTTTGATTTGTATGTCTTGCTATGGAATTATCTTCCTCTGGTAAGGTACCGACACTACCAAGAGAAAAAGAAAGGAGTTTGATGCTAAGACTGATAGCACCAAGTAAAAAAATACAAATTATATTCCTCTTGGCTTCTTACGCCAAAGACCTATCGGAAATATTTTTGCATAAATTATGTTCTTTATTTATTTGACTTTTTCTTTTTCTTTTTCCTAATATGTTGTTGTTTAATATGTTATTACAGTCTGCAGGTTTTTCAATTAAATTATGGTAAAAAAAAAAAGATCAATTTTTTTTCAAGAAAAGGGTGTCAAAAAGAAATAATGATCAACTAGTTCCTCAACCTTCTGTTATTAGTGGAGAAAAATCAAATGTCAAATCTTCCCAAGCTCCTGAATGAGATATCAAGTTGTTAAACGCAATATATCGAGTCTTCCCAAGCTTTTGAACGAGACATCAAGTCTTCTCAATCCCAAGATCCTAAACGAGATATCGAATCTTCTTAAGTTCTTGAACATCCTCGTAAGGTACCGAGAATCGAAACAAATGAGTTCGATGCTTCTTCTTTAAAGTGTGACCGGGACTGCCAAAATCTATTTGGGATTAACTTCCAAATCAACAGAGCGAAGTCCGTCGAGCTTACATTAAGTTTGGTTCATATTAACCGATTCCTCCAAGTGAGGCTCCAATATCTCCTCAGTATATTGATAAGAATGGATGTCGATTTCTCCCATCTTGGTATAAGTTATTCCCGGATTGGCTCGAGTTTTCACCATGTAAGAATGTCGCATATTGTCTTCCTTGTATTCTCTTCAAAAAGCCATTTGGGCATCATATAAATACTTTTACAAGTCAAGGATTTTGATCATGGAAGAAGGTCAATGAATGATCTAAATGTCCTTTTGTTTCTCATGTGGGTAAGGATACAAATTCTTTACATAAGAATGCAATGAAATTATCTTGATCTTTAGAATTCCTTGTAAAATATTGAGAGGATTATTAAGAAACAAAATTCTGAACAAGTTGTAAGAAATCGTCTATAGCTCAAGGTGTCCATAGATGCTGTCAAGTGGCTTGTATTTCAAGGTTATGCCTTCAGGGGACGCGATGAAGCACAGATTCAAGAAATTAAGGTAACTTTCTTGAACTAATAAAATTTATACCTTCTTATAATGAAGATGTGAGGGCAATTGTCTTAGAAAATGTCTCTCAAAATGCACAGTATGTCAATATGACTATTCAAAAGGACATTCTTTCTATTTTGGCGAGTAAAATCCAAAGATTTATTCAGGAAGAGATTGGAGATTGGAGATTCAAAGTTTTGCATTATAGTGGATGAAGCTCGTGATGAGTCAAAGAAAGGACAATGGTAATTGTATTGTAGAGAAGGTTTTTTACGTGAAAAATTCTTTGATTTGGTTCATGTGAAGGAGACCACATTATTAGCTTTGGAAAAGACAATCTATGAAGTTCTTTTACGTCATTTCCTTAATGTGGATGATATTCGTGGTCAAGGATATGATGGTGCAAGTAATATGCATGGCGAATGGAACGGCTTGCAAGCGTTATTTTCTAAAAAGTGACAATTTGCATACTATGTTCACTGCCTCGCTCATCGTCTCCAATTAACTCTAGTAGTTGCATCCAATGAGGTTATTCCTATTTGTCAATTTATTTCATAGGTATAATCAATTTGGTTGCTTTTTCAAGCAAGTGATATGATCAATTAAGAGACATTGAGGCATCTCATATCACGAAGTTGATTGGCAAAGGGAAAAATCAAGTCGGTACTCTCGAATGTCCAGTCAATACATGATGGGGATCTCGTTTAGCTTCTCTCAATAGCTTGATGAGGATGTTCGATTCCATCTGTGTTGTATTACAAGATATCATCAAGTCCGACAACCTTACTTTAATGAGTGAAGCTAATGGAATATATGATGCAATAACATCTGTTGAATTTGTTTTCATCTTGCATTTCATGATTGAGATGCTTGGAATCACTGATGATCTCTACCAAGCATTGCAGTATAAATCGCAGGATATACTAAAAAGTGATGTAGTTGGTGTCATAAACTAAAACGCTTCTCTAAAAATTCAGAGAACATGGGTAGGATCCTTTGTTTGAGAAAGTGAAGTTATTTTGTAATGATCATGAGATAGAAGTTCCTAATTTAAGTGCTTTGTACAAAGTTGGTCGGGGTCGACCTCACATCCAGAGAGATAACCTCACAATTGAGCACCACTATCGATTTGATATATTCATTGCTGGTATCGATTCAATGCTAACAAAAATGAATTCTCGCTTTAATGATAAGGTAGTGGACTTACTTGTTCTTAGCTCCACTTTGGATCCACGTGATATTTACAAAGCTTTTTGGGTGGAAGATATCTGCAAGCTTATGAATTATTTTTATCTAGACGATTTTACGAAGCAAGAAAAGGTACACATGAAGATTCAATTAGAGCATTTTCAACTTGATACTCATCAAAGCACGGAGTTGCAGAAAGCTTCTATAGTTGTCATGTTGTTTTAAGTGCTAGCTAAGACAAATAAGTTAAGTATTTATCCTCCTCTTGATAGAATTATTCGTCTTTTGCTAACTCTTCCGTGTCTACTGCAACAACCGAATGGGCATTTTCAACTATGAAAATTGTGAAGACAAGGCTTCGCATTAGAATGGAGGATGATTTTCTTTCAACTTACTTGGTAACATACATCGAAAAAGAGATAGCTCAATAATTTTCAATAGATTCTATCATTGATGAATTCGATCTTATAAAAAAGCGGAGGGTACAATTTAGGATGCCTATATTAAGAAATAGGACTAAGGTCAAGTTTTTTTAATTTAATTTTTAGAATTATAATGATATTTTTTATATTTTTAGTGTAGTATTAGTTATTCTTTTTTGAATATTGGAAAGAAATATTTAATTTTATATAGTGTGATTTTTTCTTTTATTTTTTATAATTAAATCGTTCATGCTTTTTAAAAAACATTAAATTGATTTCTTTAATAAGAAAAAAATATACAAGAAAAATTTGATTATTTTTTATGTTAAAAAAAAGTCGTTTAGATTTAAAAATTTCACCCCTAAAATAAAATCTTGAATCCATCCCTATATCTTGCTAAAGTCTTGTTGTTGCTGTAGTGCAGGCTCTAAATACTGTCAACCTATAAAATGATTGAAGTTCGATGGGAAAAATTAACAAGGAACTATGGCCTGTACCAATAAATATTTTTGGTTATGATTGAGATTAAAGAGTGTGAAATTTATTAATTAATTATTGACTAAATTATTTAGTTGATTAACTAATTTTTATAGTGTTTTTGTTTTGGTTGACTAAAATAAAATTATTGCAATTTCGTCATTCAATTTTTAAGGTGTTTTTATTTTAGTCACTCAACTGTACATGCCACTTCAGGTTTACACTTTCATTTTGATCACCTTTCTAGGTCGCTTTTATTTTTGCCACCTCCAAAATTTGTTTTTAAGTCTTGATCGGGGTAAAAAAATGGTAGAAATTAAAATAATTCTTTAAAAAATTGTCAAATTATACTTGTTTACCTATTGTTGAAAGTTCTAAATTTCTTTTTTTTTTTTCAATATTGAAATTTTAAATTTCAAAACAACAAAATCAATTAAATAAATTATTAGAAAAAGTTATCTCGTGATAGTGTTAGCCTATTTGTTACTATAATATTGAAATTAATTTAACTAATCAATTTAATCTCCTTCTAAAATTTTTAAATATTTTATTTTATGTTTCCCAATTAAAACCTGCTCCAATATCTTATCTTTAATAATTGTCTATGAAACTCAAAATTTTTTTATTATATGATATTAAATCTTCCATACTAAATTAAAAGGAAAGAAATATCATTGCAATTAATTTAAATTCTATAGACAATTATTAAATATGATTTATTTGAGTTCATTTCGTTGAAACTAATATGAAAACATAAAATAAAATTTTGAAATTTAGGATGAGTTAGTTAATTTATTTAATTTCAATATTACAATAACAAATTGGTTGACAATGTCAAGGAATAAAAAAAATTCCAACAATTTATTTAATTAATTTTGATATTTTAAAATTTAAAATTTTAATATTGAA
The DNA here is from genome assembly GCA_005393395.2 of Gossypium australe. Lineage (NCBI taxonomy): Eukaryota > Viridiplantae > Streptophyta > Magnoliopsida > Malvales > Malvaceae > Gossypium > Gossypium australe. Next base: position 109,094,548 of record CM016617.1, on the reverse strand, counting down.
AAAAATTAGAATTTTTGACGATAAGATAAACAAATACAATATGACAATTTTTAATGCATTATTTAGTTTTTTACTATTTTTTAACTTTAATCTTTAATTTTTTTCCCCCGATTAATCCTTTAAAAAGTGATTTCTTTTGATAACTAAAATGAAAGTTTAAACATTAGGTAACATGTATAGTGAATCACCCTTAAAAATTTAACATTTAAGTAAGTAAAATGAAAACATACTAAAAATTAGATAAAAAATTACAAAAAAAAAATAATTTTATATAACCAAAATAAAAACGAATAACTTTCATGTGAAATCGATAAACTGTTAAGTTTATTAAAGGACTTGTATACACTCACACTCCATCATCTCTTACTAGATTAACGGACAAATTCTAAAATAATATATATTTATTATTTTAATTTTAATTTATAAAAATAATTATAAAATAAGTTTATTTTTAAATTTTAAATTTTAAACACTAAACACTAACTTTTAGATTCTAAACCGAAATCCATAATTTTAAAATCCTAATCCTTTACTAATAAACTCTAGACCATTAAATTTAAATACTCAACTCCTAAAATTTTATACTTTAGATCTTTAAAAATTAAAATCCTAAACCCTTAAATTTAAATACTAAATTATAAATATTAAATCGTGACACTTAAATCTGGCAAAACCTTAAACACTAAAATTTAAAGTGTAAATATTAATTTTCTTAAAGAAAATTTTAATCTTATGTCTTAAAAAATATAAAAAAATGGTTATATATGATTTGAAAATTGATATTCACTTGAATTTAAATGCATTATGTATTCAATTAATGGTTTAAGATTTACTTTTTTAAGGAAAATAGTTTGTGCTAGGTAAATTTTCAAACAATCTAGAACGTTGAACAGACTCCCTTCAATTAATTTTTTTAAAAAATAAACTCCCTTCAATTAATATGCAATATTAAATAATAATGTACATTAAATTCCACCCCACCTTAACTATGTGGTGTCCTTTAGTCTGACATAGGTAAATATTTTTTTATAAAACTAATCAATTGGATTTACTAAATGAATCAACAAAATCAAAGAGAAAAAAATATAATCAAGCCGTGACTACACAATAACAAAAATAAAAACTAAAAAGCCAATTAAAATAAAATCCTATGCTTTGAAAACCACTAAAACCAATTGTATTCTAGGGCCCCAAAATTAATTACTAATTAACTAGCTGATTTGACTCTAAGAAGTTTCCTCTTTTTATCTCTATCATTTCCATTTTAGCTTCTCGAAAAATTGATCGTTGTTTTTCCCAAGGTACCCTTTAAGTCGCATTTTGCCCCAATGCTTCGCCAACCGATTAAGATTCCCTCCTCCTCCATTTTCCTCCTTGCAAACGATGACACTTCTCTTGACAGATACATTCGCTCTTTCTTTTTCAAAACCTCAATTTCTAGAATGTGAGTCAACCCATTTATTTCTCTTGTAGTGTATGACAAATGACAGGTATGAAAAAATTCATTCAGCTTTCTGATATCTTTGATGGAGGCACTAATCACCGATTCATCTCTCCTGTTGATATTTGCTTTTTTATTATTGTGGGAGCATCTTCCTCAATCTCAATCCTTTGCAGTCTTAGATCTACTCCCATATGTGTCGCTTAAAGACATGCAACCGCCTCTACTGCAAACACCAATGAAATACGTTTGTTTATTATTATTTTCGAGCCTACCACCGTCCCATCGAGCCTCCACACTACCAGTCTCGGACACGATTCTTTTGTGCTCCTTTGGAAAACTCTATCAAAGTATATTTTGATCAAATCTGACATCGGTAGTCTCTATCCTTCTGGTACAAGAATTCTAAAAGATAAGTGTTTTCTAACCTCTCCCCATTTTGTTGTATATTTTTCACCATTTCCAAAATTTCTTGAACCGGTTGATTATGTCTTTCACGTAGGACCCGATTCCTAGATGTCCAGATTGCCTGAATAGCCCCGATTATTAAACTCCACTGCCTACCTATTCCATTCTCTAGTAGGTATGTCATCCATTCTCTATATTCGACTGCTGAAGGATTTTGCAGCCACCCAATCTCTAGCTTACCCCATACTTCCTTCGTAGTTACACAATCCTGAAACATATGTTTAAGAGTTTCGTAGCCATCCTCACATATGTGCATGTCGTTTCATTCCCTAGTGTCTTGAAGGCTAGGTTTTTGAAGGTCAGGACAAAGTTATTAAACACCCTCCAATTTGTAATTTTAACTTTGCTTGCTTTATTGAGCTTTTGATAATTCATACAAACTCTCTAACTTGTGACAGTACGTGTGGGAATGAGTTCATTGTTCTCATTGCTGACTACTGTGACTCCTCCTTTTTTGGATACACACTGAACAGGGCTCGCTCAAGAGCTATCAAAAATTGGGTATATAATCCCAGCTTCCAATCAATTGATAAACTCCTTCTTAACTACTTCCTTCATGACAGGATTAAGTCTCCTTTGTTGTTCAATAGATTTGCCATGGCAATCTTCTAAGTATTATTTTGTGCATGCCGATTGTTGTGCTAATTCCTTTGATATCCGCAATTGACCATCCTAAAGCTTTCTTGGATTTCTTTAAAACCTCTAGTAATTGCATCTCTTGGTCTCTTGTAAGCTCAGTAGAAATAACTACATGCAGCGTATCGTCTTCTCCCAAATAAGGGTACTTCAAATGCACTGGTAATGGCTTCAAATCCAGCACCGATGGATGTTTTATTGTTGAGCGAGGAGGGTTGAAAGAGTTTCCATTTTCAAAGATCCTTCTACATCCATTTTCAAATTGTTGAGTTTCCATTAACTCTTCAGATTTTTCAATCGGATCTGTTTCATTTAATTTGATAGAGTCTGCATCAGAATTGTTATACATATGTCCTGCAAATTCTTTCTAAATTACAATGTCAACAAATTCTATATCATGGCATTCTTCATCTAGATCTGTACACTTTAAAGCATCAAACACATTAAAAGTCAACTGCTGATAATTAATTCTCATGGTTAAATCACCTTTCTGTACATCAATCAATATTCTACCGGTTGCTAAGAAAGGTCGTCCAAGTATTATAGGTACCTCTTTATCTACTTCACATTCCAGAATAATAAAATCAATTGGAAAGATGAACTTGTCGACTCTTACCAGTACATCTTCAATTTCACCTTCTAGATGGACATAAGATCTATCAGCTAGTTGTAGTGTGACTGTAGTAGGTCTTGCCTTTCCTATCCCACATAAGATCTATCAGCTAGTTGTAGTGTGACTGTAGTAGGTCTTGCCTTTTCTATCGCAAGTTTCCTAAAAATAGACATAGGCATTAAATTGATACTTGCACGTAAATTGCATAATGCTTTGCCTATAAAATGGTTTCCAATTGAACAGGGTATAATGAAACTCCCTAGATATTTTAATTTTGGTGACAGTTTGTTCTTCAGCATTGATGTGCACCCTTCAGTAAGTGTAACAGTTTCGAACTCCCCTAACCTTCTCTTCTTGGATAGGATATCTTTCATGAATTTCACATAGTTAGGCATTTGTTCTAATGCTTCCACCAAAGGTATAGTGATGTGTAATTGCTTTAAAACATTTAGAAATTTCTTGAATTAAATATCTTGTTTCAACATTTGGAAATGCTGGGGAAAAGGTGGCGGTGGCCTTCCTTCCATTTGTTGAGGTTGCCTTGCCATGGCATTTGTATTGGCTCGACAAGATGAATTTGCTTCTGTATGTTTTTGTCTATTTCCATCTTTTGTAGTTTGTTCTACTTTTGGTTCGAAAGTTGTGCTTCCAGGAACTTCAGAACTTTTCTCCTTAGATAAGGCATCATTAACAACTCTTGGCAGCTGAATGCCACTCCGGAGTGTTGTGGATTTACATTGTTCCTTTCCTTGAGATCTAGAAATTTTTGTGTCACTGGGCAATGTTTTTTGTTGTCGGGAGCTTAATACAGTGGCAATTTGTCCCACTAGATTCCCCAAAGCTCTTGAGGAAGCTCTCTGGCTCTGAATAATTACATCATTCTTAGCCATTTACTCTTTTAATAAAGCTTCCATAGTTGATGTTGAAGATGAAGAACTTTGTTGGACATTTTGCCGCGTCATTGGTTGACTGTGTCCAGGTGGTACACCAGCCGTATTCTATCTATTAACAATGTTGGCATTTCCCATTCCCTGGTTACTCCAGCTAAAATTTGGATGTTGCTTTCACCTAGGATTGTAGGTGTTGAAGTAGGGATTGTTGTTGCTACGATTAAAATTTCCCATGTAATACACAGACGCTGGATTGGATAGGCATTCATAAAAAACATGATCTTCTCCACAATATACACATGCTAGTTCTGTAACCTTCATCTCCTGTACTGTAGAAGGTCTTTTCAGAGTTTTAAGCATATTTGTTAAAAATGATACCTAAGCTACTAAAGATGTAATCGCATCAAGTTCCATTACTCTAGCAACTCTTCTATTAGTACCAAATCTAGTAGTGGGGTACTGATAATCATTGTTTGCTATTCTTTCCAGAATTTCGTATGCTTCATTGTAGGATTTGTCAAGCAACGTCCCATTAGTAGGTGCATCCATCACCATTTACGTATGATCATTTAATCCATTATAGAACATTTTCATTTTTTTCCAATAATGAAAACCATGCATCGAGCATTTTCTAATTAATTCCTTGAATTGCTCTCATGTTTCGTATAATGTTTCATCTTCAGATTGCCTGAACGATGTAATGTCATTCCTCAGCTTGAAATTCATGTAGGGAGGATTGTACCTAAGCAAAAATCTCTGACACAGTTTATTCCAAGACACCACCGTACCTGATGGTAATGCATTAAACCATGATCTAGCACGATCTCACAATGAATAAGGGAATAATTTTAATCCAATGGCATCTTCAGGAACACCCTACTGCCTGAATCGGTCACAGGCTTCAAGAAAAAGTCTCAAGTGCAATTTGGGATCTTCAGTTACTAAACCACTAAACTACCCTATCATCTGCAGCATCTGAAACATGTTCGTAACAATTCCTGGACTTAAATCACCCAAAGCAGGCACTACATGTTCTTTGATGGGTCTATCATTTTCATCTAAGATTTGAGGAATATCAACATTCCTTTCATTTTGGAGTACCTAATCTTCTCTGTTTGGATTATTTATAGTCCTCTCAATTTCTCTTAATGTTTTCCTTCTTCACCTTAATGTCATTTCAATCGCATGATCAAAACAGTATTCTGTATCCTTTGGAATACTTTTTCTCATGCACTAGTACAAAACCTAAAAAATAAAATAAAATACTAATTAACTGTTCTAATAAAAAATAATAAGAATAATAACAAATCAACTTTTCACCAATGTTGTCGATCCCCGGAAATGGCGCCAAAAACTTGTTGCGTGTAAATAACTAATGTAATTATGCAAGTGTACACATCTTTCAAGTAATAAAGTAATAAGTAAATATCGTCTCCAGAGGGATTGGAAATTGGTAAAATATTGATTAAGTTATTATAATCCTATTATCTATACTAAATAGCAAGAAATACTCTTAAACTAAATAAGATGTTGGTATAATGAATTAATGTAATTTAATGCTAAAAATAGAAAATTGATACGACAAATAAAATGTAGTGGCAATTTATAGAGAAAAACAAGAGTAATTTTGTTGTTGAATGAATAGGGTTGGAATTATTTAGGTGAAATGCTCATATCAAAATAATGTCATGGAAAAATATTGTCTAACCAACTGCTCAGAGAATTACTACTATAACTTGCCTCTTTCTATAGCTAGATTTAAGCTAAAAATCTAAGTCACTGTATGTCTATAGAACTCTGGATTAATAGCTGTGATGAATGTTCTTCTCTGCACAACTCACAACATCTATGTCTAGAGTGCCACGAATATTCTATCAAATATTCGCTTGTATCAATCGATTCTAGATCCAGTATAATTAACCTTTTCAGAATTAAAAATATATCTATGAACATATCATACAACCAACTATATCTAGAGCTTGCATGTAAGTATTTAAAATAGGCATAAATCGAATGAAACAGTGATATAGGCAATTTCAAATCATGAACATTAAAGATGATAAACATCCACCCAAATAACTCCAACCCAGAAAAGATTTAGTTCATGGGTGAAAAAGTAAACACTGAATTTAAATAATTCATCAACATTTAAATAAGTTTGAATCACAGAAATTAGGCAAACTAAAGGCAGAACTGCAAGATTTCTCGCCACACTCCAGCTTCTCTTTTATCTTCTGATCATACGTGAATCCAGGATAGATGTCTCTTCCCCTTCTTCACGTGTGCATTCCACTCTCTGTAGCTGCTAACCTTTCTTTCTTTGAAATTCTCCAATGGAGTTTTTCTCTATGCAAAGAGAGGATTGCTGTCACCATTCTCTTTCTCACACAAATTCTCATCCTCTTTTCCTTCTTCTTTCTCCTTTTATTGGGTAGATCCGTCCCACCTCAACAAACATTTTTCATTCCTCTTTTCAAGTTGGTTTTCCTGGTAAACGTCCAGCTGGCTGAGAGTGACGTGGATAGGGTGCTGAGTCATTTTCCTGGAATTGCCATGGCAATTCTACTGGCAATCAATCTTACCAACTGCCACGGAAATGTTTCACTTCCCTTATTTTCCCTCTTCATCTTCTTGCTCTTCCTACACCTGCGTTCACATAAAACTACACATTTCTTCCCCAAATGATAAAAGTAACAAATAATGACCATTATATCACAATCCAAGCTTTGTTATGCAATGTTCTAAAAATATCCTAAAAATGCAAATGTATTCACTTAATTACAATCAATTAATTCTATTTAGAGGCCTTAAATATAACTCTTTTCAAGAGTTATCAATAGCATTGAAAACATTAAAGGTTATCTACTGATAGAGGTGATCATAGGCCGGGCCGGGCTGGGTTCGGGCCGGGCCCAGACATAATTTTAGGCCTATTTTCTAGGCCCGGGCTTGGCCCGGCCTGAAATATGGGCCTAAAAATTTGTCCAAGCCCGGCCCGAAAGAAAATTGATAAACCCGAGCCCGGCCCATATTAAATTTTTTAGTTTTTTTCATTAAATAAAAAATTTTAAAACAAATATTAAAAAAATAAATAAAAAATATGTAACTTTTGAAAGTATATTTGATTAAAAATAAAATATATATTTAATATATATTCGAGCCGGGCCCGAGCCAAAAAAGTTTTACTTAAGGCGAGGCCCATTTCTAAATCGGCTTCGTTTTTTTGCCCAAACCCATATTTCGGGCCTATATTTTTACCCGAACCCTACCATTTTTCGGGCGGGCCATCGGGCCGGGCCGGGTAGCCCAACCCATGATCACCTCTATCTGCTGATCATTAACTCTCATTATTAATTCACATTTTTGTACATCAATTAATATTCTACCAGTTGCTAGAAAAGATCTCCCAAGTATGATTGGTACCTCTTTATCAGCCTCACATTCCAGAATAATAAAATCTACTGGAAAAATAGTCAACTCTTACCAACACATCTTCGATTTGATTTTCTGGATATGCATATCAATGATCAGCTAATCGCAATGTGACAGTTGTAGGTCTCGCATTCCCTATTCCCAGCTTCTTGAAAATAGATATAGGCATTAGATTTATACTTGCACCTAAGTCGCATAATGCTTTGCCCACATAATGATTTCCAATAGAGCAAGGTATAGTAAAAATTCCTGGATCCTTTAGTTTTGGTGGCAATCTATTTCTAAGCATTGTTGTGCACCCTACAGTGATAGCGACAATTTCGAAATCCCCTAAACTTCTCTTCTTTGATACGATATATTTCATGAATTTCACATAACTAGGCATTCGTTTCAATGCTTCCACCAATGGTATGTTGATATGTAATTGCTTCAGGACATCCAAGAATTTCTTGAATTGAAAATCTTACTTAGATTTTGGAAATGTTGAGGAAAAGGTGGCAGTGGCCTTCCTTCCAATTGTTGAGGTTGTTTTGCCTTAGCATTTTTATTGGCAATAGAAGATGAATCTACTTCAATATTTTTTTTGTTGCTCTTTTCTTTTGTAGCCTGCTCCACTACTGGTTCTGGATTCTTCTTATTTGTGAAATACAAACTACCTTCTTCAATAGTGGTGTCATTAACAACTCATGGTAGTTGCGTACCACTTCTGAATGTAATGGCTTTGCATTGTTCTTTCCCTTAAGATTGTGAATTTTCGATCTCACTTGGCAGTGCTCCTTGCGGTCTTGAGTTTAATGCTTTGGCAGTTTACCCAACTTGATTTTCTAAAGCTCTTAAAGATGCAGCTTGACTTTCAAAGATAGCAGCGTTCTTGGCCATGTATGTAACACCCTTTACCCATATTCAACGCCAGAATAGGGGACGAGGCATTACTAGGCTTATACGCAATCAATCATACAATTCCGAGACTTGACTTTCTCTCTAAATTTAAAACTTTTACTAATACCACTTAAATAAGCCTATGAGGCCCAAATTACACTTTAAGAATGGTTCGGGATCAAATTACAATTCGGAATGATACAAAGTACCTGGTGGTTTTGCACACAGCCCACTATTAAATAATAATAGGGTGGTAACGCACATAGCCCATCAACAATGACAATTACGGTGTATCGCACCAAGCCCACCAAATGATAATATAAATGATGGTATCGCATACAACCCATCATGAATAGATAACAAGGTGGTATTGCACAAAACCCACCAACAATTACATAATTACGAATATTTGACCGTATCCATATTTCTATTCCGAGGTTCATTTGAGAATTACTCATTTTCTATCATTTTCAATCAATCTCATCTATAAGTATTTACATCGATATAAGGCATCAATAGGTAACAACATATGTATTAAAGATGTATCGTTTACATATAAACTTACCTCGATGCAAAATATGTTAATTTGCGGCTTAATCTGTAACCCTGCATTTTCCTCGGTCAAGGTTGTTTCTGCGTTCTGCTTGATCTAAAATAATAAAATTTACTCATTTAATCACTACATAAATCATGATACTTCAAAATTTCTACTTAGGCAAAAATGACCGTTTTGCCCTTATACTTTGGTAAAATTATAATTTTGCCCCTAGGCTCGTAAATTATTTTTCATCACATTTTCTCATTAAACAAGCCCAGCTGAACATTTATTACTCTTATAAACATTCACAATACCAATCATTTCATGCATTTACTACTCAATTAATAACCTTTACAAATAGGCCCCTTTAGATGTTTTCATGGTAACACCTTTCACAAAAGTTGTTTATTTAACAACCACAATTCATTTTCTTCCCTAAAAACTCAACAAACAACACAAGCACTCACATGGAAAATCCCTAAACTTTCAACCATTTTGCAAAATAGTCCTCTCATTAGCTAGCTTAAGCTTTAGGGGTTCCAAAAGTACAAAAATTATCAAGAAAGACCTTTAAGATCACTTACTAGCAAGGATTGAAGTGGCCGAAAATTTTCAAGCTTTTAAACCCCTCCTCTTACTAAAATTTTCAGTGGTAGGGAGAATGAGAAAATATGATATCTTTTCTTTTCTTATTTTTCTCTTATTTTATTCATTAAGTCACCAAAATTCACCTAACATTTGATTCATTTAATGCTCTTGTCTCCCTTGTCCCTATGGCCAACCAACACCCTCTCATTGGCCTAATTGCACATTAATGACCTTAAATTTAATATTCCATAGCTATTAGACACCTCAAGCTTGAAAAATGAAACTTTCACACTTTATGCGATTTAGTCATTTTTCGCAATTAAGCATACAATCGTTAAAATTAAAGCACCAAAATTTTCATGCATCCTTATAATCATGCTATAACACATAAAATAATATTAAAATAATTTTCTTCAACCTCGGATTAGTGGTCCCGAAACCACTTTTCCGATTAGCCCCAAAACCGAGCTGTTACAATGTATTCCTTTAATAGAGCTTCCATATATGAAGAACTTGAAGTTGAATTTTGCTAAGCATTTTGCCGTGGCATGGGTTGATTTTATCCAGGTGGTGCACTCGCAACATTCTGTCGAATAGCATTGCTGGAATTTCCCACCCCTTAATTACTCTAACTAAAATTGGGATATTGCTTCCACCCTGGATTATATGTACTGGAATATGGGTTGTTGTTGTTGCGATTAAAATGTCCCATATAATAAAATGAGGCTGGGTTCGATGGGCATTCATCAAAAACATGATCTTCTCCGTAATAAACACATGCTAACTTCGTTGTTTTCATTTCCTGCACTACAGCTAGTCTTTTCAATGTTTTAATCATATTCGTTAAAGATGATACTTGAGCTGTTAAGGAAGTGATCACATCAAGTTCCATTGCTCCAGCAACTCTTTTACTAGTCTCTACTCTTGTAGTAGGGTATTAATAATCATTGTTTGCTATCCTCTCTAGAATTTTATATTCCTCATTATATGATTTATTGAGCAAAGTCCCATTGGCAGATGCATCAACCACCTTCCTTGTATGCACAGTCACTCCATTGTACAACATTTCCAATTACGCCCAATGTTGAAAACCATGCATTAGGAATTTTCTAATTAGCTCATTGAATCGCTCTCATGCTTCATATAATGTTTCATCCTCAGATTGTTGAAAGGACGTAATATCATTCCTCAATTTGGCATTCATGTTTAGAGGATTATATCTTAGCAGAAACCTCAGACAAGGTTCATTCCAAGATGCCACCGTATCTGACGATAATGCATTTAACCATGCTTTGGCACGATCTCACAATGAATAAGAGAATAACTTCTGTCTTAGGGCATCTTCAGGAACACCTTGTTGCCTGAATGAATCGTAGGCTTCCAAAAAGAGTCTTAAGTGCAACCATGGATCTCCAGTAGGCAATCCACTAAATTGCTCTACAGTTTGTAACATTTGAAACATCATTGGCTTTAACTCGAAAGGTTGGGCTAGAATATGCAGCTTAACAATTCTTAGGTTCAGATCATCCAAGATCAGCATTACATGTTCTCTGATGGGTCTATCTCTGTCATCTATTATTCGAGGTATATTAGCATCCCTTCCATTCTAATGTAATGACTCTTCTCTAACCTGATCATTTCAAATTCTTTCCATTTCTTGCAATTCTTTTCTCCTTCTTCTCAAGGTTCTCTCCATTTTTGGACCAAAAGAATACTTTTCAAATGTAAAAATAACTCTACTCATGCACCAATAAAAATCCTGAAAAACAACAATTAAAACAACTAATTAAGCTAAACTAACAAACTTAAAGAGGTAAGAACAAACCAAATTTTCACCAATATTATCAATCCCCGGTAACAGCGCCCAAAACTTGTTGCGCGTGAATTTGTAATGCGAACGTGCTAGTATACACGTCGAATGAAGTAATAAAGTGATGAGTGAGTATCATCTCCACAGAGATCGGAATTGATTAAAAAATGGTTATGCTATTACTATGAACTTCACTAATTAAACAGTGCAAAAGAAACAAATGACAAATTGATGAAGAGAATTAATGAATAGATTAATAAAATCAATTATGAATGAAAAATGCTAGGGAAATTGAAATGCTGTGGCAATTCTCAAAGAATAAGTGGAGAGGATTTGTACTATTGAATGATAAAGGTATGAATTATTCAAGTTTTATTTTTATATCATAATAATGCCATGGAAAAATCTTGACCATGCTACTGCTTAGGGATTCACTACTGTAGTCTTCTTCTTTCGAGAGCTAGACTTTAAACTATCATTTCGAATTTTTGTATGTCTATAGAACTTAAGAATGATATCTAGATTGTTCTTCCTTTCCCTGTATAGATCGCAACTTCTACGTCTAGAGTGTTGCGAATATTCTTTCAAATACTTTCCTGTATCAACAGAAAATAATCTAATTTATTTAATCTTTTCAGAATTAAATTAGATCTAACAACATACAATACAATCATCTAGGTCTAGAGCTTGCATCCATGCATTTAAAATAATCACAAATCAAATGAAATAGTAATCTGCTCAAAATTAGACCATAGGCATTAAAGATAGTAAAAATTCACACAAATAATTCCAACCCAATGAGATAGCTCATGGATTGGACATTCAAATCCAAAATAAAATCATTCAACATCATCATTCAAGTTTACGAATCACAAATCTCAAATTAGAAAATAAAGGCAGAACTGCAAGAAGCTCTCGCTACTCCAGCTTTCACTTTAATACAGAACTGCAAGAAGCTCTCGCTACTCGCTACTTTTTGCTTTGTAAGCTGATACCCTCTCCATTCTTTTTTCTAAATTTTCCATGAGAGTTTGATGTAAAGAAAAACTTCTCTCCAATTCCTCTCTCCCTTAAATCCTCGCTCCCTATTTTCTTTTCTCTTTCCTCTTTTATAAGGTAGGTCCCTCCCTCTCAACACACATTTTGCTTTCTCTTTTTCAGTGTGGTTTATCTGGTACAAGTATAGTTGACTAAGAGTGAATTAGACTGAATGATGCGTCATCTTCCTGAAATTACCATGGCATTCTTATTGGCAATCTAACCAACATTTTTCCATGAAAATATTTCAGTTCCTTTATTTTCTTTCTCCTTTTTGTCTTCTCTTCTTTATCCAACACCTACTATCAATAATAACCAACACATTTCTTCCCCGGTAACAAATAATGACATTTATAGCACAATCCAAGGTTTGTTATGCAATGTTCTAAAAATATCCTAAAAACACAATCATATTTACTTAAATGCCTGAAAGATAACTCTTTTCAAGAGTTATCACCCACACCATGGATTACCTAAGTGGCTTAGACTGCAATCATTTTACAACAGGTTGGATGCACACACACGACCAGGACTAGATGGAGCCACAGAAAGAGCCTTAATGAACACGACATACAAAGAATCATATGAATTGATAGAGAATAAGGCAATGAAATTCCTACCAGTGGCCAACTGAACGATATACATATGGCTAAAAGCCATCTTCGGTCCAAGTTGTCTAAGAGGACGATAGATATTAATAGATAGTGGATAAATTAAATCTTATAGAGTCCTCATCTAGTGCATCATTAATATATGGAGGAGATAAACCTCTCTTCTATTATATTAATAATCTTTCTGAAGACGTGAAATACATCGAGAATAGTGGTGAAACCTTTATTCAAATACTTATAATCCCGGATGGAGAGATCACCCAAATTTGAGATGGGGCGAAAGCCAGGGAGGAGGTGATAATTCTAACCAAGTCAAAAATGCTAATTATCAACCTCTTTATTTACAAAGCCTCAAGAAATGGTCAACCCGAATGACTATATCGTATACGGTCAACGATTGGATCAGATTGAGGGTGGGATGTAGTCAATGAGGACAGAAATGAAACAGATACAGTCTGAGTGTACCAATATGACAAAAACATTGACTAAACTCGAAGATCAAATGAGCCAATTAATAAGCATGATGGGAGATAACAAAAGGCAAATTAGCAAGGGAATCCCGAGTAACACAGAAAATAATCCTCGGATAGAGGGGAAGGAGCATGTGAAGGCAATAGCTCTCCATTCGGGTAAAGTAATATGTTGCCCAAAAAAACTCCCTCAAACGGAAAATGAGGAGGATTCTGAAGATCTTCAACAAAACTCTCAAGGAGCTGATGTTGAACTAGAACCTGAAGAGGTAGCCAAGCTGGAAGCTTAGCCGGAAGATAAGTCCATAGAGGAATCTACATTGACGAGGATACCATTCCCTTCACGATTAGAAGAGAAAAAAATACAGGATGAGGTAGAGTTTGTAAGTTTTCTAAACTTATTTAACTCCCTAAATGTTAACTTACTGAGTGTGCAAAATATTTAAAAGAATTTGTGTCTAGGTGAAGGAAAGTAAGAACAAGAGAGCAAGTTAACATAAGTACCTCATGTAGTGTGATTATCTCAAAACATATTCCCCCAAAACTAAAAGACCCAGGGACTTTTATGATACTTATAGAGATAATGGACATCCATTTTAGTAAGGCTCTGTGTAATTTAAGAGCGAGCATTAATTTAATGCCCCTATCTATTTATGAAAAACTCAGGGTAGGGGATCTTAAAAATACACACATCACACAACAATTTGCCGATAGGTCTTCAGTACAATTAGCCTATGGGAGTACTTGAAGATGTATTAGTTAAAGTAAAGAGCTTAATCATCCGAGGGGACTTTGTAATTTTAAACTTTGAGGAAGACTGTGAAATACCCATTCTGCTAGGTAGGCCATTCTTAGTGACATCACGATCTACCATTGACCTAGAAAATAATGAATTAACAATGAAAATCAATGGTGAGACAGAAACGTTTAAATATGGTCACTGATAAACCATAATTTACTCATATTTTAACCCCATGCTTGGCTTAATTTTGGATGATTTTCCATTGGATTTGATGAATTCGATACTCCTAATCTCTTAATTTCATGTTTTATACTCAGGAGAGCTTAGAGAGTCGAAAAGAACGAGAAACAACCCCAAAAGGGACAAAATAGGCCTACACGGCCTGAACCACTGCACACTGGCAGACAGCACGGCCGTGCGTGGCAAGCCAGATCGAACACGGCCTGGGCTATTGACCACAGGCATGTCACATGGGCGTGTCCCTGCCGAAATAAGGATGAATTCTATTCAGATTAGGATACTTGTGGGCCAAGTAAGGCATCTCGAAAGCCTATATAAACACCCTAGGGGATGTCGACTAAAGGTCGAAGAGAGTTCGATAGGATGTCGAATAAACGCCGAGTAGAAGGAGAAAATACTCCAAGATAGCCATCGGGAACAACTTAGGAGAAGGATCTCCATCAAAACTGAAGATCTCCCATCAAGTTCTGGAGAAGTTTTTGGGTTTTCTTATGTTTTATTGTTTTTCCTCTTTTATGATGTTTCCCTCATTTAGTATGAACTAAATCCCTTAAATACCTGAGGGGAGAAACCTAAGACAAGTCTTATTATTATTTGATTTATGAGATAAATACTTGTGCTCATTCTTAATTGTGAGTTCTTATTCTTGTTTGATAATTCAGGTTATTGATTCAAGTTGAATGTGCTTGTTCAATGGAGCAAAAGTCCCTGTCTAAGATTAGATCAACACAATTAAGCGGATTTGATTGCAACCCTAGAAATAGGGCGACGAAAATCTACCAGATTAGGGTCAAACCTAATAAGGGAATCCATAGATCGAGTTAATGCGACAATAGGGGTTTTAGTTAGAAAGAGATTTCAATTAATCAACCTAGAGTCAGTTGTTAGTAGCCTTGAAATAGGTATTAATATAATTTAGGGATTTCTATGGATTAAGCCAAGTGAATAAATCGCATGAATCAAAAGTAATAAGTGAAGTCTAGGTGGATTCTTCCTTAGGTATTGCCTATCTCATATAAAGTTGTCCAAAAGTATTTTCCCAATTTACTCTCTGTTGAGTTCATAGTTAGTTAAATTAGTTAGTTAATTTTAGATTAAAAAGAAATCCCCTTAATTATTAGGCTAGATAATAAAAGATAGTTAATACTAGTACTCTTGGTGCTTGAGGATACGATATTCCGTACTCACCACAGCTATACTACTGTTTGATAGGTGCGCTTGCCTTTGCCAAAATAATAGTTAGTTTCGAGCTCCATCAGTCACCAGCAGAATGAGGGAAATAGGGAGAAGTTAGGAAAGCCCTGTTATGAAATAACAATCCAAAAACCTATCTAACCTCGAGCCAGGGCAAGTGTTCTATGTGATTAGTGCAGGTTGGAAAAACAAGTTTTGAGAGCGGGATAAACGAAGGAAAGTGGAATGGCATGATGGACGCTAGACGAACACTGATAGAACTAAAGAAGCATCCCCGGATACATTAATTGAGCTGACAGATGAATCTAGCAGCAAGACTTGATAATTTAAAATTAAGTTTTAATTTGGTGTACAATATTGTATCTTTAACTAACCACTTAGTTTAGAATTTAATTGTTATTAACGAATTTTTTGTAGAACCTAAGACACTTTGAAAATTGGAAATTTGGACTAAGAAAAAGTCAGTGTTGCAACATGGTGTCCCCGTGTCACAACATTGCATCCAGAATAAAAAGAATCGAGAAAACCATCTAGATGTCGCTACAGAGTACCTCTATGTTGTGACACAAAAGTTAGTTTACCCATGGTTCAAAAATTTCAGAGTGTATCGCGACATTTAGCCTCGATGTCACGAAATTGGTAAGCTGCTAAAGGTGTCACGACACAGGACCTCTGTGCTGCGACATCGTTGCAATTTTTTGTAAGGTCAATTTGACCCGATAACGCAACCTACCATATTTAATATAGTTTTAACTTAATTTTTAGGCTTTAAAACATAGGTTTTTAACCTAAACCTTATATTTACATAGCTTTACATCTTTGTCAACTCATAAAACCCAAATCCTCTCAATAATCCTTAAATCCTAAAACCTTTCCTCCATCTCCTTCCTCTTTTCTGCAAAAAATTGTGATACTAATCGGTGTAGGCACACCACAGCAACAAGGAAAGGAGCACGAGTTTCGCAAGAAATCTAACGCGTCTCTATTAAAGGTTAAGGGTTCCTAATCCATCTTTTTACTATTCCATTATTGTTTGATATTTCATTAGTTTCTAAGCATAAATTAATATCGAATATACCACAAACAAAAGTTAGAAGAACTAATGAACTAGAGTCATCAGTGGTTCCAAATCCCTCTAATTTCCTAAATGCAAATGTGGAAAAATAATTTTTAGAGATTCATTCAGGGAAAAACATTTATTCAAGAACGATGATTTTAACTGTTGATGGCACTATGCCGAGAAATTTGGCCTTTGGTCTGATACTACATATGGGAATGCTTCTATGTGATCCCAAAAGATCCCACTGTGGTCCCAGTAGTGCAGGAATTTTACGCATTTTTGCGGGACCAAGAGTCTAAGAGGACCGAAGGTGCCATATGGGAAATAGTACCGGTGAGAGGGAAGAAAGTAAGAATTACCCCTTGAGCTATCTGTGAATTCTATAATCCTCCATTTTATGAAAGAGATTTTGTGAAATTAACTGATCTAGAATATTTTAGAGACATAAATATGGACAACGTTATAAATTATTTAACAGAAGGAAGGGGTGAATGGAAGTGTCACCCAGGTACTTATATTGTCACATCTTTTAGTCAAGTAATAATGTTTCTTTTTGTGAAAATTTGGATTCAATTTTTATGCACTCGAATCGCTCTTACTTTGAATGCATCTAATGTCAATACTTTTCGAGCAATTTTGCTTTATGTTGTTTCGTAGAGAAAATAAGTATGCATCGGACATGGATATATCAATATATGAAACAGTGTGTCAGCGGCTAGAAAGTCAGAATCTTCTTTCCCTACTTAGTGACAGACTTGTGCAAAAGAGTAGGCATTCTAATGGTGTCCACTCAGCAATCTATGAAGCCGTCCAAAAGCATAATAGAAGACACTGTTTACGCTATACACAGAGCTTTGTACGAAACAAATAAAGAAGTGGAATAAATGCCAACAAGAGAAGATGACTACTTCGACCTTATCTTAAAGGAAAGAAAAAATGGAAACTTGAAAAGAAAGTGGCGACAACAGTCATCCAAAGTTGGATTGGATGATGCACTCTATGCAAGAGTCGGGCCCAGTATTCCAAGAATTTGCATGGCAGAATAACATTATAGTACCCAATTATTCGTCGGATATGTTCAACCAAGGGCATCTGAGCAGGAAGAGGAGGAGCAAGAAAGTGATGAAAAGAAAGAGAGGGAGGGTAAGGAAGGAGAGGGGATGGATTTTGAGGAGGAGGAAGATGATTGAGCTGCTAATTCTTTTTTTTAAAGACTATAATTAATTTCGGAACAATTTTTATTTTTAGGTGTAGAATTAACAGTAGGTTGCTATTTTTTTCTGTTCTAAGTTTTTTGTGAATGAACTCCACACGAAAGAAACAAAACAATTCAGAATCTTCAACGACAAATGGAAGGGGACACTCACCAATAGATTACGGAACTACCACAATTAATCGGGTAACCTCTTTTTTTATCTAAAGTGTAGGAATTTTTTTTAGTTTTTATGCCTTTATTTTAAATTGTTTTCTAGTTTTTATGCCTTTATTTTAATTTTTATTTTCAATTGTGTGCTTGAGCTTGTAGAAAAACAAGTGATTGGTTAGGAGTATGTATATAGGTTGATTGTATTTACTATAAATTTGGCATGAAAGTAGGTGATTTTAATTTTTTTATGATTAGACTACTAAGTTCTTTATTTTACACCGTAAATAAGCATTAAGCAATTGAATGTACCAAATGATATAAAGAATATAGGGAAACGAGCATGCTAGTGTGTATGATAGATTGTTGAATTTGAGATTGTTTGGTTGATTAAATTTGTGCCTATTGAGATACCTAGGGATGACCTAAGGCATTGTTTGGTATACACCCCGAGCCAAAAAACTAACCTTGTTTCTCCATCTTTAGTAATATTTGAGCTAGAAAACACTTTTGGTTCATATAAAACCCAAGCCAAAAATGTTAATTTGTATTTACCCTTTTCCTCGGTCCTGAATTGCACAACTATAGACGTCTGACCATACATATTGAGGGTTAAATAGATACATAACAGTGGATTTTGTAAAAATAGAGTGAAATAGGAAGGATCGATATGAGATAGTGATTATAGGTTAGCCAATATGTGCAACAAAAGAATAATTCAAAAAGGAAATCAAAATTAGTAGAAAAAGTTCTTGAAAAGTAAAAGCATTTGTGAGTGAGAAATAAATTGAAAAGAAAAAAAATTGTGACAAAGTCACAAAATTAGAACAACTCATTCATTAGTTCATAAAAACTCGTGAGCTAGTCATATTTGTTGTATAATGTCGTGATTTCCCATGTGGAGAAATAGGGTAAAAGAAGGAAAAATAAGGCAGTGAGCGGGTAAGGGTTACTAAGGGGGAGAATAGGAAACAATACGATGTGTCAAACTATTTTTATGCTTGAAACTATTTTGATGCTTATAGTTCTTAAATTCCATATCTATCAAGCCTCATTACGTTATAAGCTGAAAAGCCTTATGTGACCCAGGTAGACTTCTTCACAAATTGACATCATATTGAATAATCATATTTACAACTGTTTGTATTCTGCTAGGATAATCAACTTACTGTATAATTTATTGATGGATCTATACATTTTAAAACCTTAATGTTTGTATGTTTTGTAATATACTGAACTTAGGTGTTTGATATCAAGAGTGGTAAGTAAGCTTTATATCATGTCAAGATTATGTGTAAATACAAAATGCCTAGTTATGTACTCCAAAACCAACATTTGTACTATATTTGCTCAAGGGTCATCTTTTAATTTGTTGTTTTTAATTGCCTTGCTTGAGGATAAGCAACGACTTACATGTGAGGGAGTTTAATTTGTCGTAATTCAATGTAGCAGATTAAACTAGTTTTCACACTTGAGAAGTTTGAATACGAGCACTTTTATTATGTTTTAATTAAGTTTTAATTGTCTTGTTTACATTAAATAAAAAGTGTAATTTTAGTCTTTTATTGACCTTAGGAGCCGAATGAGGCCTAAGGGTTAGCTAATATACTTAGTGAGTGAGCAGGAGACCATTAGAGGGCATACAAACTCAATACTGGTCACTATGTTGCAACACAGGGAGTTTGATGTCGCAATATAGGGAGCAGAGTACAAGAAATTTGAAACTGCCTTCAATATCGCGACACAACCAAGGGATGTCACGACACACCCCGGAAGCCACCTTGAGTCTGAGCATACTACCTTTGATGTCACGATATAAGCACTAGGGTGTTGCAACATCGGTCATATACAAGAAACACTTACAAGCCAGGGGCGTTTTGGTCTGCACAAGCAAATGTTTAATATAAGAGCGTCAACTAACCTAAGGTTGAGGATGATGACAACCCTAAATCTATAAATAGGCTCATTTAACACTTGTTACTGACAACCTTTGAGACTTTATAACTTATTTGTAATTTCAGTTTTCATTTTTTCCATTTTCTTAGGTTTTAAGTTATTTCTAGTTTTTACCTTTTGCGTTAGTCAGGAAATCTAATTTGTAGACGCTATCAACTCTTTGTGGATTCTGCACTTCATTAAATACAGTTCAAGATTCTCTTAAATCTTTTCTCTATATTCATTATTCATGTTTATCTTTAGCATCAAGTTTATTGTGTTTATGAAATCCATGGCTAACTAATCCTTTTATGGGGGATTAGTGAGTGGAGGTATGATTAATTAAGTGTTGTGTAGGGTTTCCTTCGAAGATCAGCCATTTGGGAGAGGAAGAACTTAAATCCGAGGCTTGACGACCCTAGAAAGCCATTTAGGTGAGAATTAACACAAAATTGGTATGGCCTATCCGTAAATACCTTAGCCCCAAATCATTTTGGATCGTGAGGTCGACAGATAAGTAGTTCTTGTTGACTCATTAGTTTAATGGAAGATCGGGAGATCCTGCTAGGGTGACGAATAGTTGATTGAATAGAAACCCTAAGTGACAGTTGGTTATGATTACCAAAGCAAGCTAATCGCTCATGCCTAAACCCAAAGTATCTTTATTTATGTTATTTTATTTTTTGTTATAAAAACCCCCCAAAAATCTGTCTTTATGTTTATTCGTAATATAATTTATTTAAAGTACTAATTAGATTTCCTTTTTGTTTTTATTAGGATTAATTTAGTACTCGACTCTCTTAGGTACAATCCTCGAAGTACTCACTTACTTCATTGTAACTATATTACAACTTGACCCATATATTTATGGATATAGCTTATTTCATATATTTTGTGCACGTTTCTTACTCTGGATGTTGGTACCGCTAGAGGTAGTCGATATCCTTGTCATATTTATTCATATCATGACATAGTTCAACAATTCCGAGTCAATAAGTAATGAACATACAAACATTCAAAGCTCATATTACATCCACATTAACGTTAAAAATTTACTTTGTATATCCTTTGATTTACCGATGGAACTTCGTAAAAGTAATTCAATACACAAGTGTCGGTAACATTTGATGCTCATCCGAGCTAATCGTATACAGAGATATAAAATGTAGAAAAAATAGTCTAACCAAAGCTATAAATACATGTAACCAGGGACTGTCGAATGAGGGGTATGTCCGTAAGGACTATTTCCTCTAAGAAAGTCTGCTAAAGGTTACTTATCTTTGAAAGTCCTTAAGGATTATTTGATTAAGGAGAAGATCGACAATGACTATGTTGAAGATGGGAATATCCTCAAGGACTATCTTGTTGAAGGAAAGTCCATCAGGACTATCTTATACGGTTCCGCAAGAAAGGGGTTTATTTGTACGACAGTCCACCAAACAATTGATTTAGAAGCCTCGTATCGAGGATAAATACATGAGGGTTTCCTTCTGATAAGTATCTAGGTTAGCTACGCTATATACACGAAGCTGTCTGAATGATACCATGTGTTGACCAGAAAATTTTAGAAAATGAAGAGTAATGGGTAAGAATCCGCCACTACGACGAAGTGTGTACTAGTCCACCAGACTTAACCAATGATACGTATGTCAACTCAAGAGACGAGATATCCAATAAGTTTATCAAGTGAGAAAGACCCTAAATCTGAGATGAAGTTTAGGTCTCTTGTAAGAGTCGTCGGAATGCGTACAACTTGGAGAAATCCTGCCACAGATATATCCACCAACGGTTTGTTCAAGAAGAACGTACAGGAGTTGTCTGCACCCATCAAATTGCAAAAAATCATATGAAACTCAGGGATTTTAATTATGTTCATTAATTTTTATACTCGTGATATCAAGAGTTATTAATTAATAATTGATGTATGGAGTCTCACTAAGTTTATTTGAACTTATGAGTGGTTTGTCTTGAGCTCAGAATGAAAGGCTGATATGGAAAATGTGGGAAGGGACTACGCCAAACATTGCGGGATCCAAGTGGACTTCTTTGATGCGGTATCATGCATATAGAGGGGCATCCTTAGAGGCTTGCCTCGGGGATTGAAATTGTAATTAAGCATAATTCAATTTGTTAGATTACGTGTATTATATTCCGTAGATGGGTATGTTTGTAAATTAAACTAATATATTTAGTTAGTTAATCGTAAAGTAAGAGGTTTCATGTGATGTTCATCTATGGAAATGTTATGGATAGTTAATTAGTTGGATTAAAGTTGTTTTAGAACATAGTATTCAATCTAGAATAGAATTAAATAAATTGGAAATATGGTTGATAATTTGGTTAAATTGCAACATTCGGTATCCAAACCCGGCGATTTGGATCGGGTATAGGGTGTTATAGTGTCGATACTAATGAAAGAACAAGGCTGGCAATCCATTAGCCCCTAAAGCCTTTGTTGGTACCATATCCTTGAGTGCTGCATGAATTTCTTCCCTATCATATTCAGCCGTAAGAAATTCTTCCATATCCTCTATAATACACCGATTAAACCCCATCAAAATATGTTTAAAATCACCAACTCCTTGTGTTGAGAACAACTTAGAAAAATATTCATTTACAACATCCGCCATTTCTTGATGGTCTGAAGTAACCTGGCCATCACCTTTTTTTAACCCCTTGATTTTATTTTTATGTCGTCGTTGGGATGTATATAGATGAAAGAATATTGTATTTCGATCCCTCAATTTTAACCAATTTTATCTTGCTTGTTGTTCCCAATAAAGTTCCTACTTGTCGATTTCCATGTTAAGGTGAAATTTGGCATTGATAAACTCTAAGAGAATCCTATTGTCTCTGTTTGCATTGTTAAGATGATAAATTTGTCTATGAAGTTTCTTTGGAACTTTAACCTCCTACTTTTTTACAAGATCTACCCACTCCTGCAAATATGTACATAAAAGTTAGATAGGCAGGCACAGCCCCAACATTACATTATAAAGGACAGATTTTAAGTTCGCATGAATCTTCCAAGATCCAATGATTCAAAATGGAATATGCATCTAGACCAAGTTTTGTCCTCTTGATCAGTAACGAAGAGAAGAGGATAATGATCAGAGAAAATATGTGAAAAATGCCGGATAAAAAAATTAGGGAATTTACCCACCAAACCGAATTTGCAAGCCCTCGGTCTAATCTTTCTCTAATATTATTATCTACTAAATTGCCTCTCTCCCATGTAAATCATGGACTCGTATAGCCCAAGTCCTCCAATTGACACTTTGCCAAAGTAGCCTGAAAATCCTTCATTCTTCCTTGATCATGTGGTAATCCCTTTTTTTCTCAAAAAAGTACAAAATCTCATTAAAGTCCCTAGAAACCATCCAAGGTAAACTATGATCCTACCCTAACAATTTTAGAAGATTCCAAGAATTTGTGCGAAATTGGGCATCAAGTGAACCATAAAAACCTATCATCCTCCACTTCTCACTATCCACATCCTCGATTACCTCCACATAATGTGATTTTTTTAGAAGCTTCTCAGTGTTATTGAAACTCCCATGCTCTATCCAAGGCTAAAGCCTCCCCTTGTACCATTAACCGATACATCAATCTCATTATGAAAACCATGTCTCCTCTATACTTTTTTCATTTGACTCGAACCAAGTTTTGTCTCAATAAAAAAAAAACAATTTGGGGATGATAAACCTTCAGCATATGCTGAAGGTTCCTGACATCCCGCGAACTCCCCAATCCACGGACATTCCAACATATAAGTTTTATTTCATTCGACTGGCCTGCCTATAGGCGGTCACCGATAATCCTAAGCGATGAGAAAGAGAATACTCAACATTTTTCTCCAACGAATCCAAAGAACTAGAAAGATTGCGGGCATGTGTATTTGGTCTTGGCATCTTTTTTCCATTAAGGCACTCTATTGGACTGTCCTCCAAACCTTGTACCATCAAGTCCTGACCAGGTCCCATTGAAGAACTTGCCTATTTCCTTATCTTCCAATTTAGATTCCCTTCTAGATTTAGCCCTAAGATTTATTTGCTACCTAAAATCAGGGATTTTACTATCCCAAACATTATGCCCTGCGGATTTCTTCCCAAAGATATTTGCTGAAAAATTTGCACCATCATCCTCATGGAGCCAACACTAGTCACAGTGGTGGCCTTCCTGGTCGGTTCCCTCAACGAAAGATCCCATTCCAATTCCTTCTCTTGAAAATCCTTATTCAACCTAATTGGACAAAAACTATCTCTATGCCTAAGGCAACCACACAAGAAACAAAATAAAGTGAGTTTCTTATATTGAAACTTCGCATAGATATGATTAGAACGAGAAATCATAATCTTCTTTCGGTGCTTCAAAGGCAGCCGAACATCAACTCTAACCCTAATTCGCAAAAAGTTCTTGTATCCTTTACTGATATGTTTAGCGTCGTCCTCCTCGAACACACCAATAAAATTCTCAAATTGTTTAGCAACATTTTCAGAGAATAATCCTTAGGGAAGATCGTGTATTTAAACCTAGTGTGAAAAATATAGCGTCGGTAATGACAATATATCGCAAAGAAAAAAAATAGAAATAAAAATAAAGAACACACAGATTTTACGTGGAAACCCTTTCGGGAAAAACCACGAGCAAAGGAGAAGAAAATTCACTATGTCGAATTCGAATCAATTACAAGAGGAATAGACCATGTCTATTTATAGGCTTATAAAGCCATATTCAATAGGAGTGTAGTAAGATTGAAACTCCTTATTCTAATCAATATCAAATAGATAGAGTTTAATAAGGTTTAAAAAACCTTATTTAAAATAAAATAAAAGAAATGTAATTCTATAGGGATTCTTCTTTTATTTTATTTAAATAAGAATTTGGGTCACTTAATTCTAACAATCTCCACCTTGACACGAATTCTCAATGAACAAGTTCTTCATCGCGAACTCTCAACGAACAAGTTCTCCACCTCTTCCATAAAACCCCTTAAGGGTTTAACTTCAACAATGAACACCAACCAAGTCTAAGCAATGCTCAAACTTGGTTATAGGAAGTGACTTAGTCATCATATCTGCAGGATTTTCATGAGTACTAATTTTGCTTACAACAATATCACCATGAGCAATAATATAACAAACAAAATGATATCGAACATCAATGTGTTTTGTTCTCTCATGAAACATTTGATCTTTTGTAAGGAAGATGGCACTCTGACTGTCACAAAATACTGTGCTGATTTGAAGGTCTTCATTGAGCTCACTAAAGAGTCCCTTCAACCAAATAGCTTCTTTACAAGCCTCGGTAATAGCCATGTACTTAGCTTCAGTGGTAGACAAAGTGACTGTAGTTTGCAAAGTAGCTTTCCAACTGATTACACAACCTCCTATTGTAAAGATATAACCAGTAAGAGATCTTTTTTTTATCAAGGTCTCCAGCAAAATCAGCATCAACATACCCAATGACTCCATCTCTAGTTCTTCCAAACTGTAAGCAAACATCTGTAGTACCTTGTAAGTATCTTAAAATCCACTGAACTGCTTTCCAATGTTCTTTACCAGGATTCGCCATGTATTTGCTAACTGCACTGACTGCATATGATAAATCTGGACGTGAACAAACCATAGCATACATGAGAGATCCCACTGCACTAGAGTATGGAATATGTGACATGTACTCAATCTCATCATCTGATTGTGGAGACAAAGCCGATGAAAGTCTGAAATGGGCTACTAAAGGAGTACTAACAGGCTTAGCACTCTGCATATTGAACCTGCAAAGAACTTTCTCAATGTACCCCTTCTGACTTAGGTACAATTTACTTTCTTTTCTATCTCTGAGAATCTCCATACCAAGTATCTTCTTTGCTGGTCCCAAATCTTTCATCTCAAATTCTTCACTTAGTTGGGCTTTGACCTTTCTTATCTCTCCTTTATCTTTTGCTGCTATCAACATGTCATCAACATAAAGAAGTAGATACACAAAAGAACCATCACTGTTTTTCTTAAAGTAAACACAGCTGTCAAAACTACTTTTTTTAAAATCATGAGAAGTCATAAAGGAATCAAACCTCTTGTACCACTGTCTTGGTGATTGTTTCAAACCGTAAAGAGACTTTTTCAGCAAGCAAACATAGTCATCTTTTTCTGATACTGTAAAACCCTCTGGTTGTTGCATGTAAATATCTTCCTCAAGTTCTCCATGCAAAAATGTAGTTTTTACATCTAACTGCTCAAGCTCCAAATCATGCATGGCCACAATACCAAGCAAAGTTCGAATCGAACTATGCTTCACAACTGGGAATAACACATCTGTGAAGTCCACTCCTGGAATTTGACTGTAACCCTTTGCAACAAGCCTTGCTTTATATCTAGATTCTTCAACTCCTGGAGTCCCTTCTTTCTTTTTAAACACCCATTTACAGCGAACAACCTTTTTACCTTTAGGAAGTTTCACAAGATCCCATGTTCTATTTTTGTGGAGTGATTCCATCTCCTCTTGCATAGCACACATCCACTTTTCTGAGTCTTCACAGCTAACCACCTCAGAATAATTAGACGGCTCTTGGTTTGCATCTATATCTTCAGCCACATTTAAAGCATAAGTAACTAGATCAGCCTCGGCATACTTCTTTGGAGGTTTAATTTCTCTTCTAGTTCTGTTTTTGGCAATAGAGTATTGTGGTGAAGAAGCAACTCTATTCTCAATTTTTGTACTGGCTTGAGGAGTTGTCTCTGTATTAATCTGATGCTCCACCTGCTTTTGATTTTCTTTATTGGAAGACTCTTTAAGAAATAAGTTAGGTAGCATAGCAGTTTCATCAAAAATAACATCTCTGCTAATCACAACTTTTCTATTTTCAGGACACCATAACTTATACCCTTTTGCGCCAGCTTTATAACCAAGAAAAACACATTTAATAGATCCCGGTTCTAATTTTCCATTATCAACATAAGCATACGCAGGACACCCAAAGATCTTTAAATCAGAATAATTAGCAGGATTACCAGACCATACCTCTTGTGGAGTCTTTTTCTCAATGGCAATGGATGGAGATCGGTTGATCAAAAAACATGCAGTAGAGGCTGCTTCGGCCCAAAACGACTTTGGTAAGTTGGCATTTGACAACATGCATCGAACCTTCTCCATGATCGTTCTGTTCATTCGTTCTGTAACGCCGTTTTGTTGTGGAGTATGATGAACTGTCAAGTGTCTCACGATCCCTTCTGACTTGCACAGTTTATTAAACTCATCAGAATAAAACTCTAAGCCATTGTCTGTGCGGAGGTATTTTATTTGTTTTCCTGTCTATTTTTCAATCATAGCTTTCTAAGACTTAAATGCGGAAAACACATCGCTTTTCTGCTTCAAGAAGAATGCCCAAACTTTTCTAGAAAAATCATCAATAAAAGTTAGCATATAATTAGCTCCACCTCTCGAAGGCACTCTTGATGGCCCCCACAGATCAGAATGAATATACTCCAACGTTCCCTTCGTGTTATGGATTCTTCTGGTGAATCGAACTCTCTTTTGCTTCCCAAAAACGCAGTGCTCACAGAACTTCAGTTTGCAAATTCCTTGCCTATCAAGAAGTCCTCTTTTGCTCAATTCTGCCATGCCATTCTCACTCATATGCCCTAGGCGCATATGCCAAAGTTTAGTAATATCATCATCTGACAAAGAAGAGGAAGCGACAGCTGCATCACCAATAACAGTAAAACTTTGCAAAACATATAACTTGGCAGTCTTTCTCTGCCCTTTCATCACAATGAGGGAACCTTTGGAAATCTTCAAAATCCCACTTTTAGCTGTGTATTTGTACCCTTTTGAATCAAGAGTACTCAACGAAATTAAATTTCTCTTCAATTCTGGAACATGCCGTACGTCACTAAGGGCTCCTTTGGTTCAGCTGTTAACACTAGTATGGTGTAGTTGAGGTTACCAAACTCACTGATATGCTGTTTGGTTCAACAGCACAGTCCAGTGAAAGTCAATTTCAGCCGCACTGATACGCTGAAAAGTGGCTGGGGGTTTCAGCATCAATTAAATCCAGTGAGATGGTAGGTATTGTCAAGTGACAAAAATACCCATACAAAGGAACATTGCAGTAAAATCAAACTTTGATTTCCTTTTGTTTTTCCTCTGAATTTTCTCATCAACCAACTTCCGGATATGAGGGAATTACAATCGAACAAGGCTAACGCATAAGTTGATACATTATAAGACCAAAACACAAAATTTAGCTTACAAACAAGATTTGTTCTTCCTTGAAAGGATAATCAAATTCAAAATCAGAGAAAGTTAAGAAATGAATCAATCATCACCGACCATCTCCCCGCTCCTTCTGAATCTGATGCCTCTGCTTTTCGGCTAGCTTCTCCAATGCTGATTCAACCGCATCACGCCCACCGATAAGCAATCGGGTCACAACTTCCGAATCCTTCTCAAAGCGAGCTTTCTCGAACTCCTTCCTCGCATTCTCTCTCAATATGTCCCTCCACAGAATGCCCCGAGAATCGGGCCACATGAAGAATCGGGTGGCTCGAAGGATGTCGCGGTAGATACCCAGCGCCTCTCGTCGAGTGCTGGTGAGATGCTGTCGGTTCAGCGATTCTTCTTCCTCATCATCTAGGGATTTTTGTTTCAGCACAAGACAATAAGCAAACGATTGAGAATAGGGTCAGTGTTTTTGTTTCAAGCCCAAAATAATTTTAAGCTTTGATCCATATATCATTTTAAGCATTAGGACTTAAACCAACCATATTAAGGGATAATAACAAATTTAACCCTCAACCTTTATACATTTGTTCATTTTAATGTTTATTATTTTATTTGGAGAAAATTATCTTTCTAACCTTTAATTGTTGACATGTTACTCCTTTATCTTATATCATATTATTATAATAAAATATTAGAAGATACATTTTAATATTTTATTAAATGAATTTATAAATTCTCATTTTTTAATAATTTTATATAAGTAAAATAATTTAAAATTTTCTATTATATATCAATTCTAATATGATGTCCTTAATAGTCATTTTTTATTTTCACCTCACCGCTACAGCTGCGTTTGAATCCAAACACACACTCCACCGCTGATTTTAATCTCACTGCTATAGTGTCCAATCTCACCGCTACAGTAACTAATCTCACCGCCACCGCTATTTTTAACCTCACCGGAGGTAAACACACCACCCATCCAAACTAAGCCTAAGTGTTCTGACAACTCCATCAAACATCTTAACTTTAATTGTTCCAACACCTGCGATTTTACACGAAGCATTATTTCCCATCAAAACAACACCTTCAGACACCGTTTCGTAATTTGTAAACCAATCCCGATTGGGACTCATGTGGAAGGTGCATCCTGAATCAAGTATCCACTCCTCGCTCTCTTTAGAATTGTTGACAGAAGCGACTAGAAGTTCACCATCACTGTAGTCTTCTACAATATCAGCTTTACCGAAATTTTCTAGTTGTTTTCCCTTTTGATTCGCAACCTCCCTTTTAATCTTGTTCTGTAGCTTATAGCACTCAGATTTAATGTGCCCTTTCTTTTTGCAGAAGTTACAAGTTTTACCTTTATTTGAAGACTTTGATCTACCCTTAGATTTACCGCGAAGATTCTGATCCTGTGTCCTTCCACGATCATCATCAGCATTCCGATCTTGTCTCCCACGAACAATGAGATCCTCTCCCTGAGAGTCAGTTTTAACCACAAGATGCTTCATCTTATCATACGAGGTTAAAGAATTATAAACCTCATCAACTGTGAGAGACTCTCGGCTATATAAAATCGTGTCTCTAAAGGTTGAATAAGACGGGGGCAACGAACAAAGTAGAATCAACCCTAGATCTTCCTTATCATACTGAACCTCCATGGCCTCCAAGTTTGAGAGAATTTCTTTAAACATTGTTAAGTGTTCGTGCACAGACGCACCTTCCTCCAAACGATGAGCATAAAGTCGTTGCTTCATATGCAACTTGCTGGTTAGAGTTTTCGACATACATATTTGTTCTAACCTCTTCCATAATGCTATGGCAGTCTTCTCCTTCATCACATCCTGCAAAATTTCGTTAGACAAATGCAGATGTAACTGTGTTAACGCCCTTCGATCCTTACGCTTCTTATCTTCCTCCGTCAATGTCGAAGGCATCTTATCTACCCCTAGCAGGGCTTCCTCTAAATCCATCTGTGCAAGAACTGCCTGCATCTTTATCTGCCACAACGCGAATCTGGTGTTATGATCCAATAGCAGAATTTCATACTTCAATGACGCCATTACCGTGATTGAGATGAAAACCCGAAAGCTCTGATACCAATCTGTGAAAAATATAACGTCGGTAATGACAATATATCGTAAAGGAAAAAAAAATAGAAATAATAATAAAGAACACACAGATTTTACGTGGAAATCCTTTCGGGAAAAACCACGGGCAGAGGAGAAGAAAATTCACTATGTCGAATTCGAATCAATTACAAGAGGAATAGACCATGTCTATTTATAAGCTTATAAAGCCATATTCAATAGGAGTGTAGTAAGATTGAAACTCCTTATTCTAATCAATATCAAATAGATATAGTTTAATAAGGTTTAAAAAACCTTATTTAAAATAAAATAAAAGAAGTGTAATTCTATAGAGATTCTTCTTTTATTTTATTTAAATAAGAATTTGGGTCACTTAATTCTAACACCTAGAAATTAGAAAAGATCAAAGGCACATGCATTGGATCCTCATTCGTCTCTAACCAATGGAAAACCAAAATATGGTTATTGAAAGTCGATTGAGCTCCTTTAACCACTCTGTCAATATCTAATTCATGATAAATTTGAACAGGTAACATTTGTCTCCCAAATTTGAAATCAAAACACCTTTAGAGATGCCAAAAATTCGTCATAGTGTTTTGCATTGCAGAAAAATAAACCACACTTGCTATGAAAAAACATCCTACTTCAGTGAATCAGATCCACTTTTGAACTGTCATGCTTCCTTTTCTCCTTCAGTAATACTCAAATCCGTCTTTTCGTTCTTCATTAAAATATAAAACAAAAGAATCCAAACAAAAAAAAAAAAAAAACACCAGAAGACAAATCAAAGAAAAACGAAGAAACGTGAGACTAAGAACAGAAAAAAAACAACAAAGAAAACGTGCCATACGTGCAAACTTTAAAACATACTTTAAGCATTTTGGTATGAGAATAAAAATTAAAATAATACCGCTTATACTACAGTTCACAGATGATATTTTGCAAAATTAATTTTGAGATTTTTTTATTATAAACATTTTGGTATGAGAATAAAAATTAAAATAATGCTCATTGACTTGACTTAAATCCTACGTGGGTGCTCCTTGGTTTACTCTAGATTAATAAATTAATTGAACATTTTTCTAGCAACACTGTTGACTCTTTGAGAAATTGATCCTGATTTATGTATATTCAGTCCTGTTTAAATATGTCAAATTCATATTCCTATCAGCCCTTTTAATTAATTTTATTATGTTAATTCATAAAACAAACATTGAATTTGAGCTCTTGAGAGCGATAGTTACCTTAGCAGGAACTGAAAAATACTTACCACAACAATATTAATTAAGGTGTTAAATCAATTTTATAATTAAAGAAAAGCTATTGGAACAACTTGCCTTTCCAATTAATCGCATCAATTTCAGCTAATTACTCTCTGTTCATTGCAATTAAAATAAAAATTAAGTAGAATTGGTAAACCCTATTTATCTCTAAGTTAACAAGTTATCACATACTTAGGTTTTGATGTATACAGAGTTATTGGTTTGATTAAGTAGGACCGTAGAATGTCATTAGGTAACATTAGAATGCTCTGAATTTTTGTTGATTTAAACTTTATTTTATATCATAGTAGAGATAACAGCATTGTAAAGTCAATCTTTCCTAACAATTTCTCACGTTCCCTTTTCTATCAATTAACAATATTTGTGGGTTATTACCAAAACAAATATTTCTTAGTCCTGCATGGATGAAGGTTTGGTAATTCACACGTCATCTTGAAAAGTTCCTTTTACCGATACGTTATATTTTAATGTACAAAGGAAGATGATATGTTTGGTAAAATTAGTAAATTAGGTCAGTTTTATTTTAATTTAAATTAATTTATTCGAAAAATAAAACCATGTTTTTTTTCATATTCCGGTCCAATTGCTGAATTTAAAAAATGTTTAAAAAATTAGACGACTAGCAGTGAAGAGTGCCAACGTCTGTAGGACGCCATGTCCACGAAAAGTGCTCCCAAGAAAATAGAATTCCATTACACATTAAGGTTAATTTGTTTGACTGAAAATAATTTTTGAAAAATAATTTTTAAAAAATAACTTATTTTTTTAGAAAAACTAACATTTTATAGTGTTTGAATAAAATAAATATACATTTGAGATTTATTATTTTTTCATCCCGAGTTTATTATTTTAAATATTAAAAATTATATTTTACATTGTTTTTACATATATTGCAATGATTTATTTATAAATAAATACATTAAATTAAATATATTAACAATTATAAATTGAAAACAACCAAAGCAAATAGATGATTCCTAATTGTGTTATGAAAAAAATAAAAAACAAAGATTGAATAATAATAATTTAACTTCCAAACCACAATTAATATTACAAATTTTGATACCAGATCATAATTTTTGGACTAAAGTTCATACCAGACAATAATATACAAATAAAGTTCATACCAGACAATAATATACAAAGAATGAAAGAATTAACAAGTTCTTGGACTAAATTTCAATTGTTTTTTTATTAATAGCTTTATATCTCCATTTCTCTTTATCTAAAAAATCAGCACTCAAGAACCTTGAAACAAATACTCAAAGCCTATAAATTGTCTTCAAAACTAGTGAGGAACCCAATTGTAGCTGTAACATCTATCCCAGGCTGAAGCTCATCTTTTTCCTTCATTTCTTCATGTTTAACACTGAACCAAATGTGTTGTAAACACCCAATGCACAATGAAATATTGTTCCTATTAGTCAGTTTTTGGACTAATGCAGGATCAATCCTTTCCCCTTTCCAATCAAATACATTGAAAGCCACTGCTGAACCTAGATCAAACATTACTTTTGGACCATAGATTTTGGTTCACCATCTGAAATCTCGAGACTTTCAACATTTTTGTTGGCATCCTCCTCCTCTAAGGAATTCTACAATTCACAAAAACAACAATATATCCATGTTTACTAAAGATTCCAAAAATGATAAAAACAAATAGTCCTACACTCACATTACTCATGTTATAAGCCATCAATTCACCATTACTGTGATAATTACTAGAAACCTCTTTTTTAACTGATCCATTGCCATCAGCATTCACGAACTCTACACCACCCGAAATAACATTTAAATCATCCCCCTTATCCCGCAGGATTGAACGTAAGCGAACTCTTGAGCTTGAAAAAACCAAAATTAACTAATGCACAAATAATGTCAGGATAAGGAACATTTGAAAAAAGCCACAACATGGATAAAATCAAACAAAAGCATGCTCTGATAGAATATTCTAGGAGAAACTCTAGGCTTTTTGAAAACCATTGGCATATCCTCAAATCATCTGTTGTCTTTTCTTTAAATACATCATGAGATTGAATACTAATTGAATATTAAGAAGAATTATAGTGCTATTAGGAATGAAATAAAGACAATGGTACTAAGTATATTGGCAAGGGAATATTGGTAAGTGGTACCTTTTGTATTTAAGTAATTTGTTAACTGATTTTTGAAATATAAAAAGTTTGCATATCTGGCATACATAATAATCCTGCTCAACTGTCCATGAAATGCCAACCCCGCACCTATAATGCTATAACAACTATTTTTACTTCACATCATGCAGTGATTACTACCATCACAACATTGCAAATGGTCCATAAAAACACTAACAAAAAAAAATTAAAGGGATGAACTCTCACTAGAGAATTAGAGGCATCTTTCTGACTTTGTCACTTGAATTTCCAGTTTCAAGATTTTCTACATTTTTATTAGAACATTCTCCTTGCAAAGTGTTCTGCATTTAACACCATTAGGATACAGTTCCTTATTTCACTATAAATTCAATTCCTAAACTCATTACACAAAATTCCTCACTAATTAATCAAATAGTAAAGGAAAAAACTCACTCACCTCACAGACCATCAACTCAACATAAATCCTTAACACTACAAACCTTACCATTCATAGAAGTTCATATAACCAATAATCATCAATGTAAATTCTACAAATTACTCAATTCAAACAATCTATACCATGTATCTAACACTCATACAGCTTCATGATTGATACAATTATTAGGCAATTAAAATGCAAATAAACATAAAAAGTTTACCTGTGATTCGCTTTAGCCAAAATACGACTCAAAGGCTCTCAGTTCAACAAAATCATAAGCAACCTATCAATGTCCCAACCAAGAGCTTTACAAACAACCAATCCAAAAGCTCTATGGCCTGTCTTATAGTTTTTTTTCGAAATCGACATACAATGTTGTACAAGTCCAACACACCCCTGGAATTTCTTACCTAAATTTTCACCAATGCCACCACAAACCAAGCAAAAGAACTCACATTTCTCATGATTCTCCTCATAGTTTCCTCTCAACTCACTGTTATTCACAAAAATTCTCATAAAAAAACATGTATACTTCATTCTTTTCTTCTTCCTCTTCATCAAAATCATCATCATCACCATCATCGTTTTCTTCATCATGAACCTTGTTCTTGAGAAACTCTTTGTAACTGTCAAGAACCTTGTTTTACATTTGCATGTTGGCAAACCTGGCTTGGTCTTCAATTGGAACAGCTCTGACCATGGGGTCTGGTTTAGACTTAGGTTTTGGCCATCCAAGAAAGGAAAATGATATAGGTTTCAGAAGGAATGACTAGTCGAGCCTAGGGTCAGGTTTGGGTGGAGGGTGGGATCCTCAATGAGTAAACTTTCTTCTGTTGATGGGGTTTTAGGTTGAAGGTCTGGGTCTTTTCTGATAGGTTTGATTGGTGGTCTGAGGGGGACCTTGTTTCTAGAGATAGTGTAAGTAGATAACTGCAAGCAGTAGTTAGGGTGCAAAGGATGGGGGAAGGGGAAGGGGAAGGGGAAGGGGAAGGGGAAGAGGCTTCAGGTTAAGTTTACTAGAGAAGGGAAAACCTTTGGAAAACGTCTTAACAAAATAAAATCTGTAAGACATTTTACTAAAATCAACGCTTCTTTTCCCGTGTTTTGTAAAAGGTTTTACTATGGGAAATTATTTTCAGCCAAACAAACTTTGGAAAAGGCTGAAAAGCTTTTCTGTAAAAGCTTTTACTCCTAAACAAACGCATCCTAATATCACTTGTATATGTCATTGATGGTTTTTAAATGCAAAGCAAAATTTGGCTCATTGATTGTCTAATATTTAACTAATATTAAGTTGTATTATGTGATCAAATCATAATACGAGAAGACAACTTATATTAGTAGATAATCTAAATTGTTTGTAGTTTAATTAAAATTGAGCAAATCAATTGAAAGACTATTATGTCGTCTATCAAGTCCAATTGAGAAGATACTTTGTCTTGAGCATTGTAGTGGATGACTTCCAAAAGATAAAAACATAAATGTCATTGTCTAGACTGACACTACATCAGATAGGACCTCAGTTGAATTTATCCTAGACTCATTTATAGATTTATTCACTTGTGACGTTCATAGTGTAACATACTTTAATCATGAATAGATGATGAACTATGTATGCATGACTCGTATACCTTTATGTAAATGAAAGCCTGAGTTCAAAAAGATAATGAACCGAAAGCTGATGCATTGAGTATAAGACTTCTGCATGATGTAGCATCATTCCACAACAATGGAATTCATAACCCAATAAAGGGTAAATGATATCCTCTCATTAGCATTATATGATTTATGAAAAGAAACGTGGTCACGGATCATTTGTCATAAGATATGTGATACATTAACATATTTTGTCTTTAGATTTTTGATGAATTGGCTACTTTGGGACTAAAATGACTAAAATGAGAAATTAAAGGACTAAAATGTGAAATAAATGAAATATGTGGGCTTGTATGAACATGAGGGAAATTTGGCCTAAGCATAATATGATGAAATTGTGTGTATTTTGTGATTTTATGAAATAAGGACTAAAATGTCAAAATGAGCAAATGTGAGGGCTACTTTATAAAATGCTCTAAATATGTATGTTTGGATTGAATTGAATGATTTGGTGAATGAATGAGTTAAATTTGAATATGTATATATCAAGAAAAGAGAAATTAGAACTTAGATCGAGGCAAGAAAAAAGTGCTCGATTGATCGACTTGTTTCATAATTTCGATGTTCGAGGTAAGTTTGTGTATAATACGAATTGTTAAATTTATGTTTACATATTATAAAATGAATGGAAATGTAGTGGTTGAGTTAGTAATGTGAATGATGAGTTTGAAGAGATGAGGCACTAAGTGTGCATAAATAGACTCGATTCTGTAACATCCTGGAAAGGGCCTATGCATTTTCGGTTTAATTGTACGAAGTGACATGTTTTATGTACTAGGAATAAATTTCGAACATTTCTGGAAACCCGGAAATGAATGGAAATGATTTGGAAATGAACATTTTTGGAAACCTGAAAATGTATAAAAATGTTAAGTTTAAAAATGGAAAGTGAACATTTTTGGAAACTAGGAAATGTAAGGAAATGATTTGGATGATTCAAAAGAGGAAAGTGAACATTTCTGGAAACTTGGAAATGTAAGGAAATGTCAAGTTTACAGAGCTGAACGAAAATTTTTGGAAACTTAGAAATGACTTAGAAATGTCGAGTTTTAAAGTTTAAAAGAGGAAATTAAGGCAAGGTGGCCTTAAAAGAAAAAGTTTGTGAAATTTGACACACAAACAGGCTTGGAAAAGTGGCCTGGAGATGCCACTTAGGGCCTCGGGAAATGGCGCCACATGCAAGGTGTTGGGCCTGGGTTCGAGTCACTTGGGAAGCAAATAAAAGGAGTTTTATTTTTGATTCCAGAAGCAGAGGAGTGGACGGCAAGGCTTCTAGAAAAAGGGAGTTTTATTCCCTTTAAATTTCGACAATTAATGGGATAAATAAGGGATTTAAATTGGATTATTTTTTTTGAAGAGATAATAGATGGATAAACATGGATTTATTTCTTTTATTTTGATAGATAAGAAAGAGATAAAAGAGGATTATTATTAGTATTATTTTTATTAAGAGATAAGAGATAATTATTGGATTAAGTTTTATTAAAGTGATAAATCAAGGGATAAAGTTATCAAAATAAAAGAGTGGTGGCCAAGTAAGGGACTCTAGCCTAGTAAATTCAGCTATAAAAGGAAAAGAGAGGCCATTCATTCATTCACTTTTCCTTTGCCGAATTTCTTAAGCAAATTCTCCTCTCTCTGCCGAATTTCCTACAGTTTTTATTCTTCTTCTCTTTGATTAGCCAAAGCCGAAATACCTTGTGTTCTAGCCAAATCCTCCATCTTTATTCTTCCTTCTCTTTTCTTTCTAATCCCTCCAAAAGCCGGAAGTAAGCCTTTTAAGGCCATAGCCGAATATCTCAAGTGGCTTCAAGCTTAGGTGCTGTCGATTTCTTCAAAGGTAAGAACAAGTTTGATTTCTATTCTTTTCTTTTAGATTTGTCGAAATCTAGGGCTAATCCCATTAATGTTCATGGTTGCCGAAACCTTGAAGAGATCTTTCGGGATTTACTAAGTGTAGACTACAAGGAAGGAGAAGTTCTTTTCCCGAAGGTACACCATAGGCCGCGTGTTCCCTAGTTATTCGGTGAATTTCGGGATTTAAAATCCACAAGGTAAGTGTCTAGCATTCGGCCAAGGCTTATTTTAATGTTTGGGTCTATCTTTTATTATCTTAAAAGCCGAAAACTAATATGTTAAAGGGATCTAGAGTTGGCCGAATACAAGGAAGGAGCATAGCATAGATTTCGAGATTTGTTTAGTATTGAAATCGGCAACAAGGTAAGTTTAAGTGTACTAATCCTACTAGGAATTGGATTTATGGCCAAATGGCTTTTTATTAAATTAGTAGGTGATTAATCAAATGTAGGAATTAAGGATCTAAGCGGTAGATCAGATTTCGAGATCTCAAGGAATTTGCTAAGTGAATCAGGTGTGTACTCCACACTACTTTGTAATATGAATTATGGTTGCATGTATTAAAATATATGTTAATGAAAATATGAGCATGGCTAAGGTACCATGTTAAGGTACTAAGTACTCAGGTACGTTTCCTACTTCTACTAGGAATATGA
This sequence comes from Gossypium australe, assembly GCA_005393395.2. NCBI lineage: Eukaryota > Viridiplantae > Streptophyta > Magnoliopsida > Malvales > Malvaceae > Gossypium > Gossypium australe. The sequence goes on along the minus strand of CM016617.1, from coordinate 109,056,279 downwards.
AATATGTTATTCATAACATGAGAATATGATAAGAATGTGAACTATGGTATATTATGCATATTAATGTTTATGGGGCATATGGTTGTATATTGAAAGGGGAAGTGAAAAGTGGTGATTTAAGACCACAGTAATCTGAAAAGTGGTGATCTAAGACCACAGTAATCTGAAAAGTGGTTTCCTAAAACCACAGATGCGGAGCCTTAAGCCCGCAAATTGGTGTGTAGCGGAAGGAGGGTCGACTTAGTAGTCCCCACGGTGTGTTTGGCAGGTACGGGGGTGTGTAGCGGATGGACAATTAGGTTTGGGTTTGGGAATGCATCATAACTTGTATTTTATGTTTTGAATGTGTAACTATTGTATGCCTGATTCTATTATGATTTAGTGTCGTGTACACATTGAGTCTGTTGACTCACCCCGTTGGGGAACATTTTTCAGGTGATGAACAGTGATGGACCGGGACGGCAGTACTTGTGGTGGCCATGCTCAACATGAAGTTTATATTTTTATGGACTCTTGAATTCATTTTAGTACTTTGAAATATTTTGGAAACTATTTAATGTAATAAGGCCATAAGGCCATGATGAACGATTTTTATTTCTACTTGTTGTTTTATTGTGTTACAAATTTTGATTAAGTTAAAGACTAAGTATTTTATTTTAAAATATACTCGATATGTTTATTACTTAAAATTAAAAAAAGGGTTTTCTAATATAAAAATCCAGTTTGTTTTCAACACAAGCCCAACCCAAACAATATTTTTTTAAAATCACACAAGTTTTTCTCTAAGTAACAAAAGAATTTGAAAACCGGTTTACTTGAGGAACATACCAAATCTGGTCAAAGCTCGTGGGCCGGGTTTGGGGTGTTTCAGATTCAGTGGTGAATGGCACTATGTGTGCAAAATAAAGAAAGTATCGACTACATTGATTGGCACTGTGTGTGCGATACCGAGTTAAATTCGGTTTAATGTAAAGGCGCTAAGTGTGCGATGATATTAAAGCTTCAGCTAAGAAATTGGCACTCAGTGTGTGAGTAAATCGAATGATTAATGAAGGTTCAATGTTATGATTTGATCGGTAATGCCTCTTAACCCTAACCCGGCGATGGATGCGGGTTAGAGGTGTTACAAATAGCTAAGCCTTTAACAAAATTACTAGAAAAAGACATGCCTTTCAATTTTGATCAGGAATGTTTAGAAGCATTTAATACACTCAAAGATAAATTAATCAATGCTCCAATTATAATTGCACCTGATTGGAATTTGCCCTTTGAACTAATGTGTGATGCGAGTGATTTTGCAGTAGGTGCAGTTCTTAGACAGCGAAGAGATAAGAATTTTCAACCGATTTATTATGCTAGCAAGACATTGACGGCCACACAAGAAAAATACACAACCACGAAAAAACAATTGCTAGCTGTGGTTTTTACATTCGACAAATGTAGACAATATCTGATATTATCTCAAGTTGTCGTTTACATTGACCATTTAGCTCTTCGTTATCTCCTAACTAAGTCTAATGAAAAACCTCGACTCATTAGATGGGTTCTACTTTTGCAGGAATTTGATTTGGAAATTCAGGATAAGAAAGGGGCTGAAAATCTTGCGGCAGACCACTTATCTAGGCTTGAGAATCCACATCTCAAAGAGCTCGATGACAGTGAGATAAATAACTCGTTTCTGAGGAACAACTATTGGCTATATCTGACTCTGAGGTACATTGGTTTGCAGATATTGTGAATTACTTTGTTGCTAACATCCTACCAAAAGGGTTGACACATCATCAAAAGAAGCGATTCTTTGCCGATGTGAAAATTTATTTTTGGGAGGATCCTTTTCTTTTTCGTATATGTACAGATCAAGTAATTCGAAGATGTGTTACAAAGTCAGAGGCAAGCAAAATCCCAGAACATTGTCATTCAAGACCAACAGGAGGACATTACAGTGGGAATAGGACAGCACATAAAACTCTCGAATCAGGTTTTTATTGGCCCACACTATTCAAGGACGCTAACAGGTATGTTACTTCTTGTGATAGATGCCAGAGAACAGGTAATATCTCTAAACGCGATGAAATGCCTCAAACATATATGCTATCATGTAAAATATTTGATGTATGGGGCATTGATTTTATGGGTCCATTCCCTAGATCATTTGGGAATAAGTACATCTTAGTAGCGGTTGAATATATGTCAAAATGGGTAGAAGCTCAAGCTTTACCTACTAATGATGCTAGAGTGGTAGTGAGATTTCTTAAGAAGCTCTTTTCTCGATTTGGAACACCTAAAGCGATTATTAGTGATAGGGGTACTCACTTTTTTAATGCTCAATTTGATAAAGTCCTAAAAAAATATGGAGTGTACCACAGAACAGCTACCCCTTATCATCCTCAAACTCGTGGACAAGTTGAAGTGGCAACCCGAGAGCTTAAGGGTATCCTAAAGAAAACTGTAGAATCAAATAGGAAATATTGGGCAATAAAAGTAGACGATGCTTTATGGGCCTATAGAATTGCTTTTAAAACTCCTATAGGAACATCTCTATACAGACTTGTTTACAGGAAAAGCTATCATTTACCATTTGAATTAGAGCACAAAGCATTTTGGCTATAAAATTCCTAAACTATGATCCAAAACTTGCAGGTGAGAAAAGATTGATGTAGTTGAACGAGCTAGATGAGTGGCGAGCAAATGCTTATAAGAACTCACGATTATACAAAGAAGCAACAAGCTGACGCCATGATGCTCGTTTGAAGCAACCTAAGCAATTTGCAGTTAGAGATCTTGTCTTACTATACAATTCAAAGCTCAAATTGTTCCCTAGAAAGCTGAAATCAAGATGGTCAGGTCCATTCGTAATCCAAACTATCTTTCCCTACGGCACAATAGAGGTAACTCACCCGACTTATGGCACATTCAAGGTAAACGATCAACGACTTAAACTTTATAATGGAGAGGATTTTAGAGATAATAGAAAGGAGCTTTAGCTCCGTGAACCTTCGTAAGTAATGAACACAAGGTAAGTCTAGCTTAAGAATTTTAACAAGCGCTTCTCGGGAGGCAACCCAAGCACTAACACTATTAATTAGTTCATTTTTATATATTCTTTGCGTTTAGAATGCAAGTTTTTAGTCCACACGGCCTGGACACACGGGTGTGTCTTTGGCCGTGTGGACCCCATGGCTAGACATCCAGGTGTGTTTTCGGCTGTGTAAACTCTCATGACTTAGTTTTAAAACTTTAAGATAATCGACAGTGACCCCCACGGCCTGGACACACGGACGTGTTCTTTTCCGTGTGTAAACATGACTTAAATTTTTCCAAAACTGACAGAGACATGGTCTACGATTAATATCCACGACCGTGCGATACGGTCGTGTTGGACACACGGGTGTGTCTTAGGCCATGCGAACCCTACAGCTAAATTTCCCAAGTCTAAAACAAGTCAGGAAGAAACACAGGCAAGGCACAGGCCAAAGCCTACGGGCATGAAAGAAGTCACATGGGCGTGGGAGAAACGAAGGTGATTGCACATGGCCATGCGAAATTACTATGTGAACCACAGGGCCTGGACACACGGGCTTGTCCGAGGCCGTGTGAAAACTGGGTTTAAATTCTTCACCCACACGGGCGTGTGAGAGGTCACACGGGCGTGGGAGAAGCGAAGGACATTGTACACGACCATGCGACATGGCTAAGTGAGGAACACGACCCGGACACACGGGAGTGTCCAAAGTCATGCGAAGGACTAATTTCATTTATTATCAAACATGGGCTAAATAGGACACCACACGGCCTGGACACACGGGCGTGTCCGAGACCGTGTGAAATACTGGGTTTAAAGTTTTATCACACACGGGCTATAAGCAAGACTACATGGGCGTGTGACACGGCCATGTGGCCTAACATGGGCTTCACACGATCACGCTCCTTTTTAACCCCCAAACCCTAATTCTAATCCCAATTTTTGTCTTCTTCTTAAAGCTTTCACCCTAGCCGCCGACTTCCCCAAACGCACCCTCCTTCTCTGGCCATCGCACCGTCGCTCCCTTTCTCTTCCTCTTTCCCCTTTCTTTTCTCTTTTTCTTTCATTTTTTCCTTCCCCTCCCCTCACCGTCCAGCCCCAACCCAACCACCACATCCATTTTTCCCCCTTGCCACAAACCCTAACCGTCCATCCACCACACCTGACACACACACGTGTCGCCAGAACCAACCCGACCCATAGCCATGCCTCCCGTTCCAGCCACGCGCCACCGCTATGATTTTGCTCCCACCGTCAGCCCCCTTAGTTGATCATTTCACTTTTATTTATTTATTTATTTATTTATTATTATTATTATTTGTAACACCCCTAACCCATATCCGTCACCGGAATAGGGTTAAAGACTGTAACATCCCGAATTTGGGCCTAGTAGGATTGAGCCCAATGGGCCTTGAGCGTAGTAGCGTTTAAAATTTTTGGAGAACAAGAGATCGGCTTTAGTGCAAGTTGGACCTATTGGATAAGTGATTTTGGAATGTTAGAGGGCTTCTATGAAGTTTCGAGATCAAACTTTGGCTTTAAGGAAATTTTAGTTTTCTTTTTAAATGGATTAGAATTTGGATATAGATTTAAAATTAGTTGTGCATGGTTTAAGATACAAATGGGCTTGTGGCCCAGTGGCAAAGTGGCGCCACTTAAAGAGTAGGGAAGTGGCGTCAACTGAGGAGGCCCAAATTCAAGTTGCATGAAGCCCAATTATTTTAATTAAAATTTTTGCATTAGGGTTTTATTCTCCCATGCTCTTCTTTATTTTCGGCATTTAGGGTTTTCATCTTCTCTCTTTTCCTTCTTTTCTGAATAAGAGCCGAAAACTCCCTTAAGCATTCTTTCTTTTCACATTTGTCTGCCATAGCCGAATCTGCCCTAGCCTTGTCGAAATTCTTCTTTTTCCTATACCGTTCCTATCACTTCTTTACATTTGATATTACTCTTTTCTCTCAATCATCTTCTTCTCAAAAGCCGAAACTTCATAGATCTCTTGAGATCATCTTTTCTTTTTGATCTTCTCAAAAGCTGAAACTTCATAGATCTCTTGAGATCATCTTTTCTTTTTGATCTTCTCAAAAGCTGAAACTTTATAGATCTCTTGAGATTGTCTTTCTTTTTGATCTTTTCAAAAGCCGAAATCTTCTAGGAGTTCTCGAATTCTCTGTAAAGGTAGGTGCCGATTTCTTCTGATCTATTCTTTTTCTCTTTCGGTTTTTAGAAGACAAAGCCGAAAGGCTAATGGATTGTTGGTTTCTTGTGTTTACGTGTTGGGTGACATTCGAGAATTGAAGTAGATCACTTATATCTAAAAGCCGGAAATCTCTAGTCTCTAAACTCCATCTCTTTTGGGATTTCAAGGTAAGGGGTTCTCTTTAGATCCTCGTTAGATTCGCTATCGTAATTGTGATCTTAACCATATGTTATGATGGTAGCAACTGATAAGGTCTTTTGATGGAATCAAATATCGATCAGGCAAAGGAGGGGATTGGATCTGTTAAACCAATCCCTAAGTTCAAGAAACGAGCAGTGTCGGCAGTTCGGGATTGGCCACCGGGTTGTGGACCGGTGTCAGAACAAAATCTTAGACAGTTAGCAGTCGTATCGGCTTCTGATAGTGTCGACATAGAAAGTCTCGTCTTGTCTGTAATCAGGTGTGTAGATCTCTAACACACTAATTAATCTGTACTAAATATATGATATGGGCTAAAAGCCGAAAAAAGGCTGTATAGTAATCTGTACTAAATATATGTTATGGGCTAAAAGCCGAAAAAAGGTTGTATAGACAGTCGGATTACCCAAAAAAGGTAGGCAAGGGATGCAAGGTACGTAATCATAGAAACTTCTCTATGTGTATCGATGTATGTGATAGTCTGTGGTCTTTTAGGTTGCATATTGTTTTGACTCTGCATGAATGTATGCATGGGATAGGGATAATATGATGAAGGGGAAGAGCATGTAATAAGTCACTTTGTGATCGGTGGTTAAACTTCGAATTATAAAATTAGGTTACAATAGTGATCGGTGGCTAAGCCACGTTAAATTTATTCCTGATTGTTAGGAATAGGCAGCATGACTGTCGATATGGTGTGTAGCGGTTGGTGGGTTGATTGTAGAAATCCCCAAGGTGTGTTGGCTGGTACGGGCTGGTGTGTAGAGGATGGACTTTTAGGTTGGGTTGGGCCATGTTGCATGTAAATATTTTGTTGCCATTGTGTATGGGCCAAGGCCCATAATGTGTTTGTGGGCCTCAATCCTTTTATGTGTTTTTGGGATTTGCACACTGAGTCTTGGTGACTCACCCCTTTATTTTCCCTGACTTTTCAGATGAGCAGTAGATCGTGGACATGGGAGCTGAGGCAGACTCGAGGGGCCATCAAGTCTTTTTATTTTCATAAACTATTTCCGGTTTTTCTTTAAGTTTAAATTTTGGAACTATTTATGTAATAAGGCCCCATAGCTTAGGTTATCAATTTATAATTATTAATGTCTTCATTTATTTTTTTAAAATTTATGTTCAGCAAAAAAGCAAAGGTTTTCTTCCAATATCACTTACTTAATGAATACTTGAATAAAGAAACTGAATTTCCAAAGATCATCCAAGTGAAGTTTTTAACATAAACCCCGTAGCATACCAGATCCGGTCGTAGCATTTGGGCTGGGTTTGGGGTGTTACAAAGACGTTACCGGACAGATTGAAAACTTTTACAGATATTTCATACAATCATTTATCAATCACAATCAAAGTGTCCCTTTTATAGGTCAATAAGACCTTAATCCTGCTTTATAATAGGGTCAGGACTAAACCGAACACATATGAAAGTTCTCGGAAATTTAAAACTTTTCTATATTACAAAGGTCACACGCCCGTGTGGGCAAGCCGTGTGTCTCCCACGGCTACTAGACACACCTATGTGTCCTGGCCGTGCCAAGGCAGAGCATGCATACTGACTTATCCACACGGCCACCAGACATGCTCGTGTGCCATGGCCGTGTGATCTTAGGCTAGTTACTGACTTAACCACACGGCTACCAGGCACGCCCGTGTACCAATGCCATGTAAGTTAGGCTAGCTACTGACTTATTCACACGGCCATTATGCATGCCCGTGTGCCATGGTCGTGTAGGCAAAACAGGCCACTTGCAAGGCCAAAATGCCACCCACACAAAGGTCAACCGTACAAGCAAAATATCAATTCATTTCATGCACATTTGGCAACCAAAAGCATATCAAATTAATCATCAAATCTCCGCATTCAATTATAATTCCAATCATGCCAATTTATACAACTAAAAATACAACTACATTCAAACATGATTCATCCACATTTACCTTCCTGATAAACCATAATATATACATATTTTAATCCCACATTTAGCATACTTTTGGATGATTTATTCCCTGAATTGTGAAATTTGATGCTCCTAATCCTCTAATTTCATGTTTTATACTTAATAGAGCACCGGATGATGAAAAGAACGAGAAACGGGCCAAAACAGAGAAAATGGGCCAAAGTACGAAATTCACATGGTTTGGGCTTGAGACACACGGTCGTGCCTTTTTAGCAGACCCTCACACGACCTAGGCTAGATTCACACAGGCGTGTCCCTGACATGACCTGTTTTAATTCTATTCAAAATAGGGTACTTAGAGGCAAAGAAAGACATTCCAAAAGCCTATATAAATACCCTAGATGGAAACCCAAAGGTGGGCGTTCAGGTAGGCCGAGGAGTCAAGCCAGAGAGGCCGAATTGTGGGATACACTCGAAGAAAGCCAGTTGATTCATCTCAAGAAGCCAGAATCATAATCAAGACAGAAGATCTTCCCTTCAGTTTCCTTCAGGGGGTTTTAGGGTTTTTCTTATGTTTTGTTTTATATTTTCTTCTGAGATGTATTCTTTTATAATTATGAACTAAACCTCTCAAATAACTGAGGGGGATGAAACCTAAGACAAATCTTGTTATTGTTTTCTGAACTGTATGATAAATACTTGATTTATTCTTAATTATGTGTTCTTAATTCTTGTTTTAATATTTCAGGATGTTGATTCAAGTATTGATGTGCTTAGGCAGTGGAGGAATATTCCCTGTTTAAGAGTAGATCTAGCATAGTTAAACGGAGTTGATCGCAACCCTAGAGATAGGATGACGAAAATCTACCGGGTTAGGGTCAAACCTAATATGGGAGTCCATAGATCGAGCTAATGCAACTCTAAGGGTTTTAATTAGAAAGATATTTCAAATAATCAACCTAGGGTTAGACGTTAGTAGCCTCGAGAGAGGTATTAATATAAATTAGGGAATCCTACGGATCAAGTCAAGTGAATAAATCATCTGGTTCAAAGTTAAGTAACAAGTGAAGTCTTGGTGGATTCTTCCTCGGGTATTGTCTTAATCAATTGGTTTTTCCCAAAAATATTTTCCCAATTCATTCTCTGTGTCTTAGCATCTTTAGCTTAGTAATTAGTTAGTTTTAGATTAAACAACAATTCTCTTAATTCTTAGGCTGAATAATAAAAAGATAGTAATTACTAGTACTCTTGGTCCTTGAGGATACGGTACTTTCGGTCTTGCCATAGCTATACTACCAAACGATAGGTGCGTTTGCCTCAATTGTTGTCATAAGTTAGTTTCTAGGCTCGATCATTCATTAGATAAATTTTACGACTTTCTGACACGATCACTTTCATATAATCATTTCTTTTCTCAAACATACATACTCACAATGCATTCATAAACTTACCATATCTTTGACCATTTCATTAACTATCTAGCCATACCAAAATATGCATCATATATCATAATCACTCATGCAAATCATCAACATTTATCTAGCCACAACTCATGGCTATTTATACACATTTCAAACATAATTAAAAATGACTAGCCTATACATGCCATATTTAGCTATATACATTTTTCAAAGGTACCAAAACAAGTTTGAGTAGTGTGATGATGATCCTCGATGGTCCCTGAGCTTTCAGTAGCTTTGACGATCTATAAAACAGAGCAAACACACATAGAGTAAGCTTTCAAAAGCTTAGTAAGCAATATACAAATAAACTTAACATAAAATGCACATAACCATATTGATACAATGACAATAATGGTTCTCATAGTATATACATCACATATAAAGTTTGGCTTATTTGCTTAGCCATATCTTACCACATTTTTCAACTCAAATATCACTTATACACTTAGTTCGCTAAATCATATCTTCACATATCATTCTACCATTTCATTACACATATTTATCTTAGTAAGTACATATAAGCACTTACCTTTTATACACACTTATTGTACATAACCAGCATACTTGAAACGGAAATACAAATCACATAGTCGCTCGTATCTTAGACATTGCCCATTGAACCGTTCGGAACTAAATAGGATATTCAGATTGCTCAGAATAATCATACAATGCCAACGTCCCAGACGTGGTCTTACATGTAGTCAGATGTCGATGCCACTATCCCAAACAGGGACTTACACGAATCATTACGATGCCAATGTCCCGGACATGGTCTTACACATAAGTCTCATATCGATGCCATCGTCCCAGACGTTGTCTTACACGAAATCTCAAATCAACGCCAACGTTCCAAACGTGGTCTTACATGATATCGCACAAAAGACACCTATGTCATGACATAGACTACCCAATCTATTCCTAGGTTCAAACGGGACTTCTCGAACGTTGACACTAAGTCAATTCTATCTCGGAATTCATGTATACATCATCTCATAAGCATTCATTCTTATCAATAGTCATATGAACATATATAATTCACTACAAATACAGTTATTTGTATATCGACTTACCTCAGATTCGGATATTCGTTCGAACTCGATTATTCAACTACTTTCGCTTTTCCGCGAACTAAGTCCGTTTTCTTCGGTTCTTGATCTATACATAATCAAATTTAACCCTTTTATTTACCAACACGTTCAATTCAATCCAAAATCACAGATTTAGGGAAATTTGCAAATTAGCCCTCATATTTTCACACTTGAACAATTTAGTCCCTAATTCACAAAATCACAAAATACACCAAATTTGCTTTTACCCATGTTTAACAGAATCACACTATGCTCATATCAATCCATACATTTCATTTATTTCATAATTTAGTCCCTCAAAATGCTATTTTCACAATTTAGCCCTAATTAGCTAAATTCATCAAAAATTCAAGAACAAAACATGTTCATTTAACACATATCTTTCATTTAACACCAAAACTCATCACAAAGCTCACTATTTCATCAATGGCACATCTCATAAACATCATCAATTCTTCAAATTAAGACATGGGTTTTAAAGCTTACAAAGCAATGATTTCAAAAAGTAGAAATTATCAAAAATCGAAGTCAAAACTTACCTCAAATTTGCTTCCACATAGCCGAAACCTAGCTTAGATATTTCTTCTTCTTCTTTGCTAATTTCGGCACAAAAGATGATAACTATCATCTTTCTTATGTTTGTTTTATTTAATATTCATATTAATGCCAACTTACCATATTAACCTTGATATAAAACATACATAACTCATAAAATAAATGGCATAACCGTCCAAAGTCTTCCATTATCCTTTTTAATGGCATAATTGCCTCATAAGCCTTTACACTTAAAAGCCACATCAAATAGGCACTTAATCAATTAGAAGGCTACTTTTACATTTTATGCAATTTAGTCCTTTTGTCAAATTAAGCATACAAACAGACAAATTTTCATACGAAACTTTCACACATACTAATTCACATATCATACGCACAGAAAATAATACTAAAATATTATTTGGACTCAGATTTGTGGTTTCAAAACCACTGTTCCGACTAGGGTCTAAACCGGACTGTTACAATTCTCCCCCCTTAGGGATTTTCATCCCCGAAAATCTTACCGTTAAACAGATTCGGATATTGTTGTTTCATTGAATCTTCAGGCTCTCACGTATCCTCTTCTATCCGTGACGATGCCATAATACTTTCACTAACGAAATTTTCTTGTTTCTCAACTCTTTCACTTCACGAGCTAAGATATGGATCGGTTCTTCCTCATAAGCCATATCGGATCAGATTTCAATCTCAGACGGAGAAATCACATATGATGGATCGGATTTGTATCGACGAAGCATTGACATGTGAAATACGTTATGTATCTTTTCTAACTCGGAGGGTAACAACAATCTGTATCTGACAGGTCCAACACGCTTAATGATCTCATACGGTCCGATGAACCTCGAACTTAACTTGCCTTTACATCCGAATCGGAGTACTTTCTTCCACGGGTACACTTTCAGAAACACTATGTCACCAATCTCAAACTCAATATCTTTTCTTTTCAAGTCTGCATAGGACTTTTGAAGATCAGATGCTGCTTTTAGATTGTCACTGATTACTTTCACTTTCTGTTCCGTATCTTTTATTAAATTGACCCCGTGTATCCTATTTTCACTGAGCTCAGTCCAATACAGAGGTGTTCGACATTTAAGTCCATACAAAGCTTCATAAGGTGCCATTTTAATGCTCGACTGAAAACTATTATTCTTAGCAAATTCAATCAATGACAGATATTGATCCCACATACCATCAAACTCAAGGATGCAACATCTAAACATATCCTCGAGGATCTGAATGATCCGCTCGAATTGACCATTCGTTTGCGGATGAAAAGCGGTACTGAAATGTAATTTAGTGCCTAAAGCTTCTTGCAATTTCTTCTCGAATCGTGTTGTGAACCTCGAATCTCTGTTTGATACAATAGATAGTGGCACCCCATGCAATCTCACAATCTCGGAAATATAAAGCTCAACTAATCTATCAAGTGAGTAATCAGATCGTACCGGAATAAAATGGGCGGATTTCGTCAATCGATCAACTACTACCCAAATCGCATCTTTCTTTCTCGAAGTCAGAGGCAGTCTAGAAACAAAATCCATCGTTACTCTATCCTATTTTCACTCGGGAATCAGAATCGGTTGTAACAAACCAGATGGAAATTGATGTTCAGCCTTAACTTGTTGACAGATTAAACACTTTGACACAAAGTCAGAGTATCTCGTTTCATACCAGACCACCAATAATTTTGCTTCAGATCATGATACATCTTTGTGATTCCCGGATGAACAGATAGACGACTGTTATGAGCTTTATTTAATATCAACTGAATCAACTCTGAGTTTCTCGAAACACAAACTCGATCCCAAAATCTCAGACAATCATTAGCATCCACTCGAAATTCAGAATCAGAGTTCGAATCATATTGAGCTCGTTTCTCTAACAAATCATTATCAAACTTCTGAGCATCACAAATTTGTTGTAAAAACAATGGTTTTGCTTTCAATTCAACTAACACTGAACCATCATCAGACAGGTCTAAATGAGCATTCATAGCGCGTAATGCAGACAGTGATTTCCGACTCAAAGCATCAGCTACAACATTTGCTTTACCCGGGTGATAATCTATCACAAGCTCATAGTCTTTCAACAGCTCTAACCATCTTCTTTATCGCAGATTTAAATCTTTCTGAGTCATCAGATATTTCAGACTTTTATAATTTGAAAACACATGACATTTATCACCGAACAAATAATGACGCCAAATTTTTAATGCGAATACAATCGCAACTAGCTCAAGGTCGTGTGTCGGATAGTTTCTTTTGATGTGGCTTTAATTGTCTCGAGGCATAAGCTATAACTTTGCCTTCTTGCATCAGTACGCATCCCAAACCATTCAACGAAGCATCACTGTAAATCACAGACTCTTTGCTTGATTCTGGCTGTACCAAAATTGGAGCTTCAGTCAAAAGGGCTTTCAACTGATCAAAACATTTCTGACATCTATCAGACCATTCAAATATAACATCTTTCTGAAGAAATTTATTTAACGGAGTAGCTATCATCGAGAATCCTTTTACAAACCGACGATAATAACCAGTGAGTCCTAGAAAGCTACGGACTTCTGACACATTTTTCGGAGGTTTCCAATCCAGAATAGCAGATATCTTATTCGGATCAACTCGTATTCCGGAAGCTGATACAATATGTCCCAGACAACTGACTTCACGTAACCAGAATTCATATTTACTGAATTTCGCATACAATTGATTTTCTCTCAGAGTTTGCAACACAATTCTTAGATGTTCAGCATGTTCAGTTTCATCCCGTGAATAAATCAAAATGTCGTCAATGAATACAACAACAAATCAATCTAGGTACGGTCTAAAAATTCTGTTTATCAGATCCATAAAGACAGCAGGAGCATTCGTTAGTCCGAAGGGCATAACTAAAAACTCATAATGCCCGTACCTCATTTTGAAAGCCATTTTCGGAATGCCTAAATCTTTTACTTGCAACTGGTAGTATCCCTATCTCAGATCTATCTTTGAAAACTCAGTGGCTCCTTTTAGCTGATTAAACAAATCATCTATTCTGGGCAACGAATATTTGTTCTTTATGGTCACTTTGTTCAAATGACGATAGTCAATGCACATTCTCATCGTGCCATCTTTCTTTTTCACAAACAGAATAGGAGCACCCCAAGGTGAAAAACTCGGTCTTGTGAACCCTCTATCGGTTAATTCTTGCAACTGTGACTATATTTCTTTCAATTCTGTTGGTGTCATTCTATACAAAGCTATTGAAATAGGTATCGTACCGGGCAACAGATCAATACCAAATTCAACTTCTCGTATTGGAGGCAATCACGGCAGTTCTTCAGGGAATACATCAGAAAACTCACAAACAACTGGCACTGATTCAATTTTCTTTTCACACTTTCGAATCAATTACATAAGCAAAGTAGGTTTCATATCCCTTTTTCACGTACTTCTGAGCTTTCAACACGGATGTCACAGCAGGTAACCCAGTCAAATCATTAGATTCAATACAAACTATTTCATTATTCTGATTTGTCAAATCGATGGTCTTTCTTTTACAGTTCACAACAGCATCATGCAATGTCAACCAATCCATACCCAGAATGACATCAAACTCATCAAATGGTAAAAGCATCAAATCAGTAGGAAAACAGATATCTCGAAACATTAACGGACAGTTCTTGCATACTTTGTCAACCAGGACACTTTTACCTAATGGGTTTGATACTTTTATAACAAGTTCGGTAGACTCTACAGGCAAAGTCTTACTGAATACTAAGTTCATACATATATACGAATGTGTAGAACCAAGGTCTATCAATGCAATCACAGAAGTATCATAAAGTATAAATGTACCCGTTATAACATCTGGAGATGAAGCTTCCTCACGAGCTCGAATAGCATACGCTCTGGCAGGCGCTCTAGCTTCAGATCTCGCAATAGTATCTCTCATAGTTCTCTAACTACCACTGACATTTCTTACATTTTGAGAAAGTCTACCTCTCGCAGAAACATTCTCAGCTCTCGGATTTTGAGTAGTCTCTGGCTCAACAAACTCTGGGCAATTACGAATGAAATGATCTAATGATCCACACTGAAACAAGCTTGGTCATTCAGTCTACAACTTCTCGGATGCCTTTTACCACAATGCTTACACTCGGGTCGCTCGGATCAAACATTTCCAACACTCGCCATCGATGTTGCTGGAGTTTTGGAACTCAATTGGAATCTGGCTTGATCTCTACTCGAATGTCCCACGTTAGCCTTTGAACGGCTATATTCATCTCTGAATTTCTTTAAAGAAGACTGAAATGATTTGTTCAAAAATCTTTTTCTCACATCTTTAACTTCAGACTCAACTTTTCTTTTATCTTTCCCGAGTGCCTCGACTTTGTATGCTCGATCGACAAGTACAACAAACTCTTTTATCTCCAAAATCCCGACTAACAATATGTCTTCATTTAAGCCATCTTCAAATCTCTTACACATTATCGCTTCTGTCGATACACATTCCTGAGCATACTGACTTAGCCTTACAAACTCTCGTTCCTATTCAGTGACAGACATGCGACCCTATTTCAATTCTAGAAATTCTTTCCATTTCTGATCAATGAATCTCTAACTAATGTATTTCTTTCGGAACTCAGACTGAAAGAAATCCCATGTAACCCTTTCCTTTGGAACCATAGAGATCAAAGTCTTCCACCACTGATAGGTCGCGTCTCGTAACAAAGAAACAACACAGTTTATGCATTCTTCGGTACTCAGTGACATCTCATCAAATACCCGTATTGTGTTCTCTAGCCAAAACTCGGCTCTCTCTGCAGCAGCATCACGGGTAGCGCTGAACTCTTCAGCCCCATATTTGCGAATTTTGTCTACCGGAGGCTAATTCAACAGATTCGAATACATAACCGGAGGCACAACTGAAGTCTGAGAGAGATTAACTGGGGGCGGAGGTTGTGAAACAGTCGGGTTATTTCTCACAAATTGAGTGAACAATTCAGTCATCATTTGGAAGAAAGCTTGTTTAGCTTCTCCCTCTTGACAGCTCGTAGCCGGTCTCAAATCAGAAGGCGCTGTCCCTTGCACGGGAGCAGGCGCATTCCTTTCTACATCGTCAGCTACGGCTCTTTTGGGATCCATTACTATAGAAAAATCACATTTTTACACGTCAGGATTCATCACACTATTACAGTTTAGATATATGGCATCTATAGCTAGACTCTGACACGCTACGTTAGTCCGAGAATCGACTAAACCGTAGCTCTGATACCAATCAAATGTAACACCCCTAACCCATATTCGTCACCGGAATAGGGTTAAAGACGTTACTGAATAGATCGAAAACTTTTACGGATATTTCATACAATCATTCATCAATCACAATCAAAGTATCCCTTTTATAGGTTCATAACATCTTAATCCTACTTTATAATATGGTCAGGACTAAACCGAACACATATGAAAGTTCTCAGAAATTTAAAACTTTTTTATATTACAGAGGTCACACGCCCGTGTGGGCAGGCCGTGTGTCTCCCACGGCTACTAGACACACCCATGTGTCCTGACCGTGCCAAAACAGAGCATGCATATTGACTTATCCACACGGCCACCAGGCACGCCCGTGTGCCATGGCCGTGTGATCTTAGGCTAGTTACTGACTTAACCACATGGCTACCAAGCACGCCCGTGTACCAAGCCGTGTAAGTTAAGCTAGCTACTGACTATTCACACGGCCACCATGCACGTCCTTGTGCCACGGTCGTGTAGGCAAAATAGACCACTTGCAAGGCCAAAATGCCACCCACACAAAGGTCAACCCTACAAGCAAAATATCAATTCATTTCATGAACATTTGGCAACCAAAAACATATCAAATTAATCATCAAATCTCTACATTCAATTACAATTCCAATCATGCCAATTTATACAACTAAAAATACAACTACATTTAAACATGATTCATCCACATTTACCTTTCATATAATCATTTCTTTTCTCAAACATACATACTCACAATGCATTCATAAACTTACCATATCTTTGACCATTTCATTAACTATATAGCCATACCAAAATATGCATCATATATCATAATCACTCAGGCAAATCATCAATATTTATCTAGCCACATCTCATGGCTATTTATACACATTTCAAACATAATTCAAAATGACTTGCCTAAACATGCCATATTTAGCTATATACATTTTTCAAAGGTACCAAAACAAGTTTGAGTAGTATGATGATGATCCTCGACGGTCCCCGAGCCTTCAGTAGCTTTGACGATCTATAAAACAGAGCAAACACACACAGAGTAAGCTTTCAAACGCTTAGTAAGCCATATACAAATAAACTTAACATAAAATGCACATAATCATATTGATACAATGACAATAATGGTTCTCATAGAATATACATCTCATATAAAGTTTGGCTTATTTGCTTAGCCTTATCTTACCACATTTTTTAACTCAAATATCACTTATACACTTAGTTCGTTTAATCATATCTTTACATATCATTCCACCATTTCATTGCACATATTTATCTTAGTAAGTACATATAAGCACTTACCTTTTATACACACTTAGTGTACATAACCAGCGTACCTGAAACGGAAATACAAATCACATAGTCGCTCATATCTCGGACATTGCCCGTTGAACCTTTCGGAACTAAATAGGATATTCAGATTGCTCGGGATAATCGTACAACGCCAACATCCCAGACGTGGTCTAACATGTAGTTAGATGTCGATGCCACTTTCCCAGACAGGGTCGTACACGAATCATTACGGTGCCAATGTCCCGGATATGGTCTTACACGTAAGTCTCATATCGATGCCATCATCCCAGACGTGGTCTTACATGAAATCTCAAATCAACGCCAACGTTCCATACGTGGTCTTACATGATATCACACAAGAGACACCTATGTCATGACATAGACTACCCTATCTATTCCTAGGTTCAAACGGGACTTCTCGGACGTTGACACTATGTCAATCCTATCTCGAAATTCATGTATACATCATCTCATAAGCATTCATTCTTATCAATAGTCATATGAACAAATATAATTCACTACAAATATAGTTATTTGTATATCGACTTACCTCGAATTCAGATATTCGTTCAGATCGATTATTCAACTACTTTCGCTTTTCCGTGATCTAAGTCCGTTTTCTTCGGTTCTTGATATATAAATAATCAAATTTAACCCTTTTATTTACCAACACGTTCAATTCAATCCACAATCACACATTTAGGGCAATTTGTAAATTAGCCCTCATATTTTCACATTTGAGCAATTTAGTCCCTAATTCACAAAATCACAAAATACACCAAATTTGCTTTTACCTATGTTTAACCGAATACACACTATGCTCATATCAATCCATACATTTCATTTATTTTACAATTTAGTCCCTCAAAATGCTATTTTCACAATTTAGCCCTAATTAGCTAAATTCATCAAAAATTCAAGAACAAAGCATGTTCATTAAACACATATCTTTCATTTAACACCAAAACGCATCATAAAGCTCACCATTTCATCAATGGCACATCTCATAAACATCATCAATTCTTAAAATTAAGACATGGGTTTTAAAGCTTACAAAGCAACGATTTCAAAAACGTAGAAATTATCGAAAACTGAAGTCAAAACTTACCTCAAATTTGCTTGCACATAGCAGAAACCTAGCTTAGATATTTCTTCTTCTTTGCTAATTTCGGCACAAAAGATGTTAAATATCATCTTTCTTATGTTTGTTTTATTTAATACAAGGTCGCTGTCCCCGCTTCGAAAAAGCGGAAAGGTTCTGGCGTGACCTCTTCAAGTGCATCTACCGAGGATCGCCACCATTATTTGTGATTCCCAACGGGACCTTAGGATGATCTATTTCAACTACTTCGCGCACAACCACTCGGCATTGGTTGATGCATAGATTGGGCCGCTTTGGAGCAGGTCCACCTCGCTAACTTCGTTCATACCCTCCTGACTACAACTCCATGGGACTGTTTCTTTGATATCGTCAAGCCCACATACATGGAGCTCAGTTTGGAGCTCCACTCGAAGTTCCAACTACAATCAGTCATGTCAACACATGATGAGCCAGGTGTCGTTACATTTCGACTTGGCGGCTTAGTGCGCTAGCTGAGTGTCCCAGAGTTCGGAGCTGCCTTGGGGCTTTATAAGGAGGAGTTTATAAGTGCCGAAAACTTCCCTCACCTTCACTGCCACATTCATTACACATTTTCCTCCTGTTGGGCGGATCTTCTCTCAACTACAGGCCCCTATGATCTGAGTCGCTCGAAGGCGACGTCTCTCTCTCCGGCTTTATGATACCTTCACGCAATATTAGCTCACACCTTGACAGGTCGGCAAGAGAGCACAGACATCGTTAATACTCATGACGCCTATTTCTTATAGAGCATGGCACAAAGACATGTATTGGACTTGGCATACTTCATTGCCCTCGCTTTTCGTCATCAGACCGAACACCACAAGAAGGGCCCTATCTGCTTAGGTCCTTATGTTACTTGTATTGCTCGACACTTTGACCTTTTAGACACATCGGTGCAATCCTTGTTACTCACTTTAGTCGGCCGGATGTCCCCGCAAAGCCTATCAACCATGTCCACATGAGGATGATAGAGTGGCATCGTGGAATGGACCCTCCGCAGTAACGATTGTATCGTTCTGATACTCAGGATGAACCCGAGGACATAACTGATGATGTTCCTCCCTCTCACAAGGACCAACCTCATCCTCCACCTCCGAGTCACCGACCTCCTCCTTCTATTGCTACTTTGACAGATATATCCGAGCGTCTCACTAGCTTCGAGCAGTAGTGCTTTCAGCGGTTCGACAGTCTGGAGGCTACATTGCAGCAGATTTGCCACAATCTCCATATTTCATCTTCGGCGCCGACGATTCACGACAAGTCTGATGATGAGGACCATTGAGTCCATTTGACTTTATTTTTATTTTTTTATTTTTATCTTTATTTTTCTTTTTCTTTTTATGTTTATGTTTATTTTGTTTTTATATTTTTTAACTATATTTTTCTTTCTAATAATTGTTTCTAATCATGTTTTAATCATTTAATCCTCTTCAGTATTTGTGTTTATTTTCTTATCAGTTGCTCAGAATCATGCTTTACATTTAACTTTGTCTACCATTCCATCTTTCAATATTTTGGGAATTTCATCCATTATTCGGGGCAGTTTCAGTTTTCTCCCTCTCTTATGATATTCTGTTTATACTGTGATTATATTTGTCTGTACATTGAGGACAATGTACATCTTAAGTGTGGGAAGGTTATTTATATGATTATTTGAAAAATCCCTGAATTTTGTCTTGTGATTAAGTAATTTTCTCATATTACTATTAGAATGAATCCCTATTGATTTGTGATTATCATTGATGTGGTTTAAATTAAATTCATAGGTAATTGTGCATTGATTATTTAAACTTTAAGACATTAGAGAATCAAGTATGATAAGTCTATTTTTAGAATTAAAATTTGTTAGGTTGTTTCCCTAAATTTAAATATTACCTTGAAGTTTGAAATTTGCGAGATTGACATTAAAAACCATAATTTTTGTGAGATTTTGAGCCTTTAAGAGCATACACTTTTCTTGCTCACTTTATTATTGGTTATGAGTGCGTCAATATTGATTTGTTATTCTAGAATTTGCTTCGATTATACATGTCGAGACCACACCTTTGATTTGATATACTGAGATAATAAAGGCACTTAGGTTTTAACCCACTTATCCCATTAAAAGCCTACCT
The DNA here is from genome assembly GCA_005393395.2 of Gossypium australe. Classification (NCBI taxonomy): domain Eukaryota; kingdom Viridiplantae; phylum Streptophyta; class Magnoliopsida; order Malvales; family Malvaceae; genus Gossypium; species Gossypium australe. The sequence continues at coordinate 109,036,064 of CM016617.1, read as the reverse complement.
TCATAATTAACCCTTAGTGAACCCCTTTGAGCCTAACAAACCGTTCTTGATTCACCCATTAATATTAACTCATAACTCATTTTTGATTCGTTGTTCCCGTTTTATTGACTCCCTTTTTTTCGATATTTGATTTGGTTAGTTGCCTAACTATGTTCTTTTGTTTCAGTTGATAATTTTCTCTTATTATTCAAAAAAAATGATATTTTTTTAGCTTAAAATTTTATATTCTAAGAAGAAGATCGTGATATTCTTTAATAATTTCGATTGATGTAATTATTCAGTGTTAGTTTATTTTTCTAGTAGGTAATTTATCAATTCGATCTCAATTCTAACCTTCTTTTTCAGCCTTTATCCACACCTTTAACCCAAGCCCCATTACAACCCTTTAAAGACCTTTTGATTTGTGCAGCATCTCATTTTATACTGGTAGAAATTTGATTTTCATGCAAGCCTATGGTAATAACTTTTCATGTTTGACTTTTGAGTGCTTAATTTTCGAACCTTAAACACTTTGAGTGATTTGAGTGAATCTTTAGTGAGGATGTCAAATCTTGTCGGTTATGAATTAAAGGTAATTATTTAGATAAGGGGAAATACCTATGTTTTCATGTTTTAAAAATGTGTGACTTGGATTGTTTGAATCTTTAGTGCTCTTTTGGTTAAATTATCAATGTGTGATTATTTGTGAATTATGATAAAACATTATTGATGAAAATTATGAATTGAGAAAGTTTAATTTTAATTGTGAATTGAAGATTTTGCTTGAGGACAAGTAAACGCTTAAGTGTGGGGATATTTGATAAACCATAAAAGTAACACATTTTAATCTCATGCTTAGCATGTTTTTGGATGTTTTATTATATAATTTTGTGAATTTGATGCTCTTAATCCTTTAATTTCATGTTTCTTTACTTAGGAGAGCATAGGGGAGCAAAAGGAGTGAAAAACGAGAAGAAATAGAGCAAAAAGAGCTGATTTCAGTATCACACACAGGCTGGCCACACGTCCGTGTGCCAGCCTGTGTCAATATCAAACCATGTCGGTATTGCACACGGACTGGGTACCTTAACACGGGCCTCTCACACTCCCGTGGGAGACACACAGGGTTGGCCACACGCCTGGGCATTCTTACACGGGTTGATCACACGCCCGTGTCAATTTTTAACCATGTTAGTACTGCACATGGCCTGGGCATTCTTACACTGGTTAATCACATGCCCGTGTCCTTATCGCACCCTGTTTTGTTTTCACGCGGAAAAAGACAATTTTTAAGTATTTTGAGCATTCTAAAGTCTATTAAAACACACTAGAAGAAGACCTAAGAGGATAGACAGAGCTGATGAAGAAAAACTCGAAGAATGCCAACGCATTCAACTCAGAAATAGGATCTCCTTCAAGACTGAAGATATCCATTCAATTTCTCTCCAAGTTTTTGGGTTTCTTTATGTTTTGTTGTTTCCCTAATTTTGAGATGTTTTCCCCCAAAAGTATGAACTAAATCCCCTAAATATCTAGGGAGGATGAAACCTACAATGGATCTTATTATTTAATTGTCTGAATTACATGATAAATACTTGTTCTTGTTCTTAACTATGTGTTCTTAGTTCTTGCTTTAATATTTTCAGGATATTGATTCAAGGTTGATGTACTTATTCAGTGGAGAAAAAGTCCATGTTTAAGAGTAGATCTAGCATAATTCAGCAGATTTGATTGCAACCCTAGAAATAGGACGACATAAATCTGCCGGATTAGAGTCAAATCTAATAAGGGAATCCATAAATCGAGTTAATGCAACGATAGGGGTTTTAATTAGAAAGAGATTTCAATTAATCAACCTAGAGTCAGTTGTTCTTAGTCTTGAAAGATATATTAACATAATTTAGGGATTTCTACGGATCAAGACAAGTGAATAAATCATTTAATTCAGAGTCAGAATAATAAGTGAAGTCTAGGTTGATTCTTCCTTGGGTATTGTCTTTATCATTGGTTTATTCGATTATTTTCTTCACTCTCTATTTTGTCTTAGTAATAAGGTTAGTTTAATTTTAGATTAAAACAAAATCCTTTAATTGTTCGACTAAATAATAAAAAGATAGTAACTACTAGTACTTTTAGTCCTCGTGGATACGATATTCCCGACTCACCATAACTATACTATCATTCAATAGGTGCGCTTGCCTTTGTCGTATTTTAGTTTGTTCGTGACGTCATTAGTGTCCCTTAAATGAGTATACGAGGCCTTAAACATGCATTGAAAGGGGTTCAGGACTAAACTGATAAATCGAGAAGTTTTTCCACACTTAGAATTTTTTTCTCAAAACAGGGGACACACACCCATGTAGTCAGGTCGTATGTCTCACACGGCCACCAGACATGCCCATGTCACAGACCGTGTGGACATTTGAAATGGCAGCACATGGCTGTGTCCCAGCCAGTTTCCTACCCCATGTCCAAACAAGTGAGGTTACTGACTTGGGTCACACGGCCAACCACACGCCCATGTGTCTAGCTCGTGTGCCCTTCGAAGAGGCCACACACGCCTGTGTACCAGGCCTTGTGCTAGGCCGTGTCAAACCTGTAGGATATACTAACTTATGCAACATATCCAAGTCACACGCCCATGTGCTAGGTCGTGTGCCTATTAGGGGGTATACTACTTGTACCACACTGCCGATTACACGCCAATGTGTAAGACCTTGTGAAGCATACTGACTTCATTTTAATTTCAACACCAGAGGACACACGGCCTTGTAACATAACAGTGTGTCACACACGGCTGAGACACACACCCGTGTCTCTGCCTGTGTGGAAAAAAATAGGCTATTTGCAAAGCCATTTTGCCACACTATTTTTACATACATGCACAAGCATAATTTGCCACATTTTGTAACTCAATAGGCAGCCAATCCATAAGATTTCATACACATATATGAATTTGGTATGATACAATGTATTGAGTATTAAATTGAGATAATGGATGATTATATGCACTTATGTGACTAACTTGTTGATGAATGCTTGTGTTTAGGCATTTGGTAGTTGAATTGCGTATACCTTAATTATTGACTTGATTATGTAACACCCCTCACCCATATTCACTATCAGAATAGGGTTACAGAGCATTACTGAACTTACAACACTTTAAAACATACATTTCATATACAATTTATCAATTCAAATTCATATATCACATACATCATTTGTAACATTTCACTCTCAATCATAAAACTAATAATTCATTCAATAACAGTAACTCATCCGTATAAACAGTAATTCATCTGTATAAACACATAGCTTTATCACATAACCAATAACAGAATTTATACCAGTTGAACTTGTAACATCCTAAAATTTGGAATTTTATGTTTGCATTATTTCTTGTGTTAAGCTAGTTAAATTATTAATCGTGTATGTTCTAAGGTCTTAAGAAGGCTCGGGGTTTAATTGGGCCTTAATAAAAAAAATTGGCATTTAGCACTTTAAGGAGATATAGTAAGTGACCTCAATGCTTATGGAAATAAATGAGTAAATTGCTAGCATAAAGAAGCTTATGGTAAAGGGGATATGGCGCCACATGAAGTACTTTGAGGGAGGAGGTTCAAATCCCATAATGTGCAAATTTTGACTTATTTTTGTATTTTTTCCCTAAGTGTCAGCCAAGCTAGTAAATAAGGCAAGGTGTACTTTTTAATTTTGGAAAGGTGGCTAAGGAAATTAGGAAAGGATGAAGGTAGGGAAAGAAATCAAAAGAAAGGGGAAAGTATAGGGAACATGTTGGCACAAAGAGAGAAAAGTGTTATGGAAAGTTTTGGTTGGCAAATTTTGACATTTTTTCCAAGGCATGGACGGTTTTGGCATAGGTAGAGGATAGCCGAATTTTTGCTAGGAGTTTTGGCAATTTTAGTGCTTGAGAGGTTGTTTCTCTTTAGCTTTTGTGTTATTTTTCTTTCTCTCCAAACTTCCTCTTCTCTTTGCCGAATTTTCAAGCCTTTAGTGTGCATTTTTTTTTGTTTCTTCTTTTCTTCCTTGTTTGCCGAAAGTACCTAAGCCTTTGAGACCAAATTGTTTCACTCGTTTTCCTTTGGAAAACCGAATTCTCATAAACACTCCATTTCATCTTTCTTTTCCTTTTTACAAAATTTTCCAACCCTTTCTTCTTATTCTCAAATCCATATCCTCCATATCCGAATATCATTGTTCATTTTCCTCTATAGCCATCTCTTCTTTATCTTTTCTTTATCTTTTTTTTCATCCGTATTAACACTCACTCCTTTAATCAGTCGGTAAGTGGTTCTATTCTATATTCTTATTTTTTTTCTTCTTCCTCCTAGCCAAATGTGTGTTAATCAACATTCGAATATTCATTTTGTTTTAACCAAAATATCTTCCTTTTATAACTCTTTACAATATGATCATCTTCTAATGTAGAGTTATAGTGGAAGGCCGAAACTTTGATTCTTCCGTAGCCATCTTACAATCGTTGGGAATCGGTCCTATAAATCTTTAAGGTAAGGAGTTCTTCATGGATTTTATGAAATCATTCCTTATTCGTTTAAGATGTTATCGGAATAATGATGTTTAATCGATTATATTTTAGGGATTAAATCGCTCGATCTATCGATTTGTGACCATACGATTCTAGTGGTAAAGCGACCTTTTCCTTAGTCAATCATTTCGTATCAACGTAATATTATTTTTTACTAAGATTTGTATTAAATGGAGGCAAGCGATATCAAATCGAAAAGGAAAGCGATTGGAGATCGCAAAAGGAGCGGATTTGTGATCCCTACTCCTAAATTCAAACGAAGGGCAGTATCAGCGGTTCGGGATTTTCAACCGGGTTGTGGACCGTCATCCGGGGAAAATCGACAAATCGTGGTTGTTCATGATTCCAAGGGTAAAAACTTTAGATCGTTTATTTTAGAGTTGATTAATTAAATCGCATATGTCGACTAATCGAGCGTTATGGTATCTTAGGTGTCGAAGATCAAGAAAGCCTAGTACTTACCGTAATCAGGTGTGTAATCTTACACCGTTTTTCCGTGAGTTTTAAGATTTATATCTTATTGGAGATATATCACTACGATTAAAATCGTTATATGGAGTAAACTGAGAAAACTGGCCTAAATTACACTATTTTTGATAAAATTGACAAAATCGGTATTAACACTGTGAGAAATATGAAAACGCCCCTAAAGGGCCGAATTACGAAATTGCCCCTAATGGGCCGATTGGATAAATTGCTTTAATGGGTCGATTTGATAAATTGCTTTAATGGGCCGATTTGATAAATTGCTTTAATGGGCTGATCACTTTAATGGGCCGATTTGATAGATTGCTTTAATGGGTCGATTCGATAAATTGCTTTAATGGGCCAATTTGATTGATTGCCTTAATGGACCGATTTGATAGACTGTCGTAATGGGCCGGTTTTGCAAAGTGATAATGGGCCAAATTTTTGTAATGAATCTTTGAGTTATTAAGTGCTGTTTATATTTGTAATATCATTTACTATGTATGTTACATATGCATAATTTTGCATGGGATGGGAAAATGTTGAAGAGAAGTAATTCCGGTGGCACTGCCACAAATGTGTTTGATAATATGATACTCTGTGATTCTGGTGGCTTGCCCACAATTAAATTTGTTATAAATGGCATAATGCCTGCGATTGGTGTGTTTGGCGGGGTGGGTTGACTTGATCCCCACAGGTGTGATGGATGGTACGGGTGGTGTGTAGCGAATGGATTATTAGGTTGGTTTGGGATTGCATTACATTCATATGATATATTTGATACATGATTATGTAAAAAGGGGCTTAGGCCCAACATATTGCTAAATGGGTTTCAAGCCCAGTGGACAACGGTAAGGGGGTTATGCACTGAGTTCTAGTAACTCATCCCGTTTCCTTATCCCTTTCAGGTAATGCTCAGTGACGTGGACTTGGGCCATGGTTGACTCGGTGGAGGCCATACTACAGAAACGGTTTTATTTGGACTTTGGATTTCTTTTTAGTACACTTAATTACTTTACTATTTTGAGTTAAGGTTGTAATAAGGCCTCTAAATTATTTTGTTTTGCTTTATGTTTGACGTGCTTATATCTTGCTCAAATTACTTTAAATGGGATTTTTCTAAAAACTTAAACAAAGATTTTCTAAAATGGATACACAATGGTTTTTATACTAAACTTATATAAATATTTTTAACTCGGAAATCTTCTCTTAAATTTTCATCAACACTTTTCAAAAGACATGGTTGTAAAATCATTAGTTCAAATTTATCTCTTTATCAATCAATCTTCTATTCAGTAATACTTTGTCAAGAATTTTAAATGGAAATTTGTTTTACTTGATTTTAAATCAATATCTATTTACGTACGAATGAAAAGGACTTAAAAGCATTTTTCTCATGTGACATGTCAGATCTGGCCTTAACGCATGGGCTGGGTTTGGGGTGTTACAGAACCTATTAAAATGTCGAAGGATACTCGGGTGATATACTTTACGTATATAAATCAATAATCCATCAATTCATTATCATTTCTGCTCTTTCGAGCTATGAACAGTAAGCTCCTTCTGAGCTGATGGACAGTAAGCTCCATTGAGCTAAAACGGTAAGCTTTGACGAGATGAAAACAGTAAGCTCTTACGAGCTGATATACCAGTAAGCTCATACGAGCTGTGGTGAGTCTGCAATATATGTAGGATCTCGACCAAAACGGTAACCCTAGGGGCATGTCACTCGTATCCTTTGACTTTCTACAGTTCAAACGGGAATTGGTATTCAATAATTCTCATCAATTAGGCATTCGAACTTAGTAATACCATTTATTCAGTTATACTTTCATTTCAAATAATTTACAAGTATTTAAAGATTCAATTCTAATTATACGAACTTACCTCAAGTTGCTCAGATGGAAATTATTGATTACTCGTCCACTTTTCCTTTTCCTCGATCTAATCCCGATCTTGGCTATCTTGATCTATATATTATCAAATTTAGCACATTCAGCATTCGGTCTATTCAATTTAGTCCAAATTTCATTTTAAGGCATTTTTACACATTTGCCCCTAATATTTCACATCTTTTACAATTTAGTCCTTATCACATAAAATCACAAATTCATGCAATTTAACCACAACCCATGCTAGCCAAATTTCTCTAGTACTCATATTAGCCCATATTTCTCATTTATTCACACTTTTAACCACCACATTTCATATTTTCTCAATTTAATCCCTTTTTGACATTTTTGTCAAAAATCACTTTACAAAAGCTATTAATCTAACATTAAACCTTCCAACTCTATCATAATTCATCAAATTACTCAAGCATTCAACAATGGCAACATTATAAATCTTTAACAATTTCAAAATCTAAGGTACGAGCTAGCTAGAATACGAAGCAACGATCTCAAAAACGTAAAAATCATTAAAAACCGAGCTAAAACTGTAACACCCCTTACTTGTATCCGATGCCGAAATAGGGTACGAGGCGTTACTAAACTTATACGCAAACGATTATACAATACTTAGACCTGTCTTTCCTCTCCAAATTAAAACTTTTTGTAACACCTCTTAAACAAGCCTACTAGGCCTAAATCACACATTAGGAATGGTTCGGGATCAAATCAAACCCTTTTGAAACTATCTAGAAAACCTTAGAAAATTTTCACTAAACAGTCCACACGCCCATGTGGAGGAAGGGACACACCCGTATGGCATATCACATGCCCGTGTTCCACTCCCGTGTGGAATTATTTTTCATTTTGAACCTATAGTGGTTTTCACACTGCCAGACACACGCCCGTGTCCCTTGCCCGTGTCCCTCACACGGCCTCGACACGCCCGTGTCTTAGCCCGTGTGCAAAAACCTTGGCATTCTATTTCTGACGTCATCACCCCATAAATTTCACACGACCTAGGCAGACGCCCGTGTCCTTCGGCCGTGTGGCGAATTAAATTCCTAATTTCAGGTGCAGACTTCACACGGCCTGGGCAATGCGCCCATGTCCATGATCGTGCCTTCCACACAGCTGAGACACACAGTCGTGTCTCTGTCCGTGTGTTTACTACTGAGCATACTGACTTGTAAACCTAGCATGCAAGGGGACACATGACCTAACCACACGGCCATGAGGCTGACCGTGTGTCATACACGGCCTAGACACACGCCTGTGTGCCTACCCGTGTGGACAAGAATAAGGCTATTTGCCAAGCTCTTTCTATCACCCCAACTCATACAAGTATAACTCACATTCAACCATCAAGCCATTCATGCATAATTAAACCAAGTGAATCAACATGCTACTTCCACAATCATGAATAACCTCATCTTTTCATAGATTAATAAGAAACAACCACCAACTATGGCCTTATACAAAAGAGTTCATTTTAGAATGAGCCAACATACATGGTCAAAACAATATGACATTCAATTAAGTTTAGTCCCTATACATGCCATACACAAAATGCTAAGACTATATATACCAAGATGAGCTGATAGTGTGGGTGACCCTTTGCTTAACTTCGTATCCCGAGCTAGCTCTTCGACACTATAAAACAAGGGAAAAGAGAATGGAGTAAGCTTTAAGCTTAGTAAGTCTATATGTAAAAGTCTATATGTAAACAATAAGCATCATACCACAAAACAATCAGTCAAACATTACATGCTAAGTAATAACAATTTATATCCTCGTAATCATGCTTACTCATTTCAAGTCTTATCACATCCCAAACACATATCATAAACATTGTCCACAATTACTTGCACATATACCCTGCACTTATCACCACAAAGCCACATGAAATATTCACTTAAACAAGTTTCTCGATGAACCCTTCGAAATGGTACAAGTTACCCGATGGTTTCGCACACAGCCCACCATTAATCAATACTAGGGTGGTACCGCACACAGCCCACCAACAATGATAATTACGGTGGTATCGCACATAGCCCACCAAAATGATAATAAATACGATGGTATCGCACATAGCCCATCGTTAATAAATAACAAGGTGGTATCGCACACAGCCCACCATAATTCACATATTTACGGATATTCATCCGTACTCATATTTCTCTTCCGAAGGTTCATCGCGAGTTTTCATATTTTTTACTATTTCAATAATTCTCACCAATAAGAAATTTCATTCATACAATGCATTAATAGTTAAAGCATTCGTAATAGAGATGTATCGTTTACACATAAACTTACCTCGTTACAAAATATGTTATTTGGCAGTTTAGTTTGAAACCTTGCCTTTTCCCCGGTCAAGGTTGATTCCGCGTTCTTCTTGATCTATAATAATAAAATTTACTCATTTAATCACTACATAAATTTAAACACTTCAAAATTTCTACTTGGACAAAAATGATCGTTTTGCCCTTATACATTGGCAAAATTATGATTTTGCCCCTAGGCTCGTAAATTGTTTTTCATCAAATTTCCTCATTAAGCAAACCTAGCTGAATATTTATTACTCTTATAACAATTTACAATACCAATTATTTCATGCATTTACTACTCAATTTACAACCTTTACAAATAGGTCCTTTTAGGTGTTTTCATGGAAACACCTTTCACAAAATTTTTTTATTTAACAACCACAATTCATTTTCTTCCCTAAAAACTCAGCAAACAACACAAGCACTCACATGTCAAATCCCTAAACTTTCAACCATTTTGCAAAATAGTCCCCTCATTAGCTAGCTTAAGCTTTAGGGGTTCCAAAAGTACAAAAATTATCAAGAAAGACCTCTAAAATCACTTACTTGCAAGAGGATAGCTTGGCTGAAAGTTTGAGTTTCAAAATCCCTATTTCTTGCTGAAAATTACGGTGGAAGAAGAAATAAGAATAGGAAAAGATGATAGCTTTCTTATTTTTCTCTTATTTTATTCAATTAAGTCACCAACTCACCTAACCATTGACCATGCCTCTAATTTGTCCCCTATGGCCGGCCATCACTTCCCCAATGGCCTAATTGCACATTAAGGACCTCCAATTTAATATTCTATAGCTATTAAGCACCTCTAGTAGTAAAATAAGACTTTCGTACTTTATGCGATTTAGTCCTTTTTCGCAATTAAGCATACAATCGCTAAAATTAATGCACCAAAATTTTCATGCATTCATATAATTATGCCATAACACATAAAATAATATTAAAACTAATTTATCCAACCTCAAATTAGTGGTTCTGAAACCACCATTCCGACTAGCCCCAAAATCGGGCTGTTACAAAAACCATACCTTAATCTAGCCTTCAAAGTAGTCGAATGTTAAAACTTGTTTAATAGCTTACTCAAGCTTTAGTTTCGGTGGAGAAGATGAACATTTCCATGCATTTTCATGTTTTATTTTTGTTTAATTAATTATAATAACCATTTTACCATTTTAACCTTTCTAATTAAATATAAAAATCACATAATCCATGCCCATTACGGTCCATTAATGCTACTAATGGGCTAATTACCATAGAAGTACTCATTAATTTCTTTTTTATAGTCATTTGGTTCATTTAACTTGTAGAACTCATATTTTACGCTTTACACTATCTAGTCCTTTTTACTGAATTAAACACTTAAACGGTAAAATTTCTTTACGAAACTTTCACCCAATAATTCTATCATCCTGTATACCTTAATAAAATAATAAAATAAATATTTTAACTTCGGATTTGTGGTCCTGAAACCACTGTTCTGATTTGACCAAAAATGGGCTATTACATTCGAGGCCCAAAATACGCGTTAGAAACAAGTCGGCACTAAATAGGAAACTCAAAGAATTTTTCAAAAAACATGGAAAAATTTCACAACTTCAGGGGTCACACAACCGTGTGGCTAAGCCGTGTGACTCACACGGCCAAGAAAGACGCCTATGTCTTAGGCCGTGTGGGCATTCGAAATAGGGACACACAGCCGTGTCCTAGCCCATGTCCGTGCTCGTGTAACTAACTGACTTGGGTCACACAGCCAAGCCACATGCCTGTGTGCCAGGCCGTGTACCCTTTCGAAGTAACCTCACACACCCGTGTGTCAAGCTGTGTGCTAGGTTGTGTAACAGCCTGACTTGCAAACCTTTATAAAGCTACAGGGGACACACAGCCGTGTCACTTGGCCATGTGTCACACACGGCTGAGACACACGTCCGTGTCTCTGCCTGTGTGGACAAAATAAGCCACTTTACGACCCACATTTCTCACCCAATTTAGCACCAACCCAAACTCAACATTTTGCATATACACAAGTCATAAATAGGCATCCAAAACAAGCCAAAATCAAGCCTTAAACATGTAATATCTTCACATACAACCAATATGCCCTTAGGCACCTCAAATGACAACTTATAACATGTATATCTAAACATTCAATATATTCAATTGTTTAACTAACTTATATGCATATTTGTACCAAAACTTACCATGTAGGCCATTAATCAAAATATACCATTTAGTACCATTTATGTACTTGATTTCTAGCATCAAATGATCATATAAGTCACTTGTAACTTGTGCACTAAAAACACTAGTACAAACCATTCAAAACTAACATCATTATACATATGTGCTTTCCACAACAAGCACTAAATCACTCCAAATGATAATACGTATCCATATGCATATTCAACTACCATTTAATTTTTCACCCATCAATCATAAATCAATTCACATATTAACCATACCAAACCACACATCAAACATGATAAGGCCATTTATATATACATAGAAAAATATACCAAAACACAAGCCAAAATATATGGCTACAACCACAGCATCACACATAGGCCAATATTAGCCGAAATAACCCTATACATGCCATTATAACCAAAATTAAACAACTAAAAGTACCATAAGAGTCGATAGATAGTGTAATATAGCTCCGAAAATCTTCCAACCCGAACGAGCTTCCGAATCACTATAAAACACGGAAAATAACACAGAGTAAGCATTTAAGCTTAGTAAGTTCGTATAACTTATAATTTAACTTACCATTTTAAATCACAATTAAGGTAAGCGAAAATAGCATATCCCAACCAAAATGGCCAAAAGCCTAAACACATTTTCACCAACATGTTAGCCATGTAAAACACACATAATATCTAATACTCATGGATGAGCTCAACAATTATTCACATTTCATATACATGTATCATTCATTTCATATATCAATATATCATGTAACATCACTTCCATGTACTTCATGTAAATACATGTGGTAGTTTATACCAAACTCGTATAATTTCATAACAGAACATGTATAATTTAACAACTTTACCTATTAGAAAACTTTTGTACTTTATGCGATTTAGTCCTTTTTATCAAATTGAACATGTAAACGATAAAATTTTTTAACGAAATTTTTATAAGTATTTCTATCATGCTGTAGACTATAAAATAATAATAAAATAAATTTTCTGACTTCAGATTTATGGTCCCGAAACCACTGTTCTGATTTCACTAAAAACGGGTTGCTACACATGTATTACCATCCGCTGTGAAAGCATTTTCTTATTAAATACAAAAGATGACAGAGAAATTAATTTAGTTTCTTCAGATTATAATTTAATTAATTGTAATTAAATAGTTGAAGTTCGAAGAAAGAATTAAATTAATTAGTCATCATAGATTTGCTAAATAAGGAAATTAAATTAATATCCTCATAGATTCTAATAAGGTGAAGTTGACATGACTTTAATGTAATTAGAATTGGATTGAAAATATAATTTATTTAAAGAATTAATTTAGTTAAGTTAATTAATTAATTAATATTTTGGGTAATAGAAAACAATGTTTGAGTTGGATAAATTATACTTGTTAGATAAAAGTTCGAATAACACATATAATTGGACTCAATACATAAAAGGCCCAAATAATCCCAGATAACACAAGGGGTGATAAACCCTAGTGTATATTAAGGCATGCTGCCATGCCCTAGTTCTACTTTAAGTAGAACTCGTATTTTCTATTAAAATGTTATTATTATTTAATTAGACCTTATTCGAACAATATTCTTGTATTGTTTCCTTATAAATAAAAACGATGAGTAAACATATGAAGAGGTTTTTTACACACACTTTTGAGCGCTAATATTCTATTGAAAAATAGTGACAATTTATTTTAAAAATAAATTCTATTTTTTATAATAATACTCATAATTGTTGATTTATAGAGAGAATTAACTTTCCTACTGAAAGTTAAGTACAGTTTTCACAAAAAGAGGCGATGGAGATCTTGGCTCGAGAAGTAAAGAAGTTAAGAAACAAATGTGTCCCATTACTGAAAGTCTTATGGCGTAGTCATAGCATAAAAGAAGTTATATGGGAACCATAAAAGACAATGAGATCTCTATTCAGGTAGCTTGCAGGAGTGAATTATCAACAATACTTTGAATGTTTATGATTTGTGCATTGATGACGAGTCATGGCCTTTTTATTTGGGATTGTATGTTGGAAAATACAGAAGCAGAGAAATCAATTGGTGTTGCTGCAGTCGGAAGATTTGTCATAATTTGATACATCAAATGAGGCTCCCTAGTACACTCGAAGAGTTTATTCTCAAACAATTTAAGTGGTTTTTTATGCTTTTGTAGAGTTTTAATTTCTACCATTAATAAATGCTTTTAGCTAAGTTTTGACTGTCAAAACCATTTTTTTTAGTTTAATGAAAAACGGGAATCGATTTTAAAAAAGAAAATGGGAGTCGCCACCGATCTTTTTTTGCTTCGGTGTGATCAGATCACCTTATAAAACATGTTTTTTTTAAAACATTAATTTTGGCCTACGGAATTCAAGAAAACAGGTTCGAGAGTCGGTTACGTACGAGGAAGGGTTAGCACCCTCGTAACTCCCAAAATTGGTACCTAATTGATATACTCATGTCCTAATGTTAAAAATTTTAAAAAACTTAAAATACAATCCTTTTATTTGAAAGAAAGCTAAAACTCACTTATCTCAAAAAAATAAAATGTCACACCCAATAAGTTAGGATGTAACATCTCAAGACTATGATATTAAGCTTGCCTTTATTTGCAGAAAATCCTTGTAACAGCCCGATTTTGGGGCTAGTCGGAACAGTGGTTTCAAGACCACTAATTCGAGGAGAAGGAAATTTATTTTGATATTATTTTATGTGTCATAACATGTTTATAGGGATGCATGAGAATTTTGGTACCTCAATTTTAACTATTGGTTGCGTAATTGCGAAAAAGGACTAAATCGCATAAAGTACGAAAGTTTCAAATTTCAAGTTAGAGGTGTTTAATTGTTAAAGGATATCAAAATAGAGGTTTTTAAAGTGAAATTAGGCCATTAGATGTGTGTTGGTTGGCCATATAAGCTAGGGAGACAAGAGCATTAAATTTTGGTCAAATTTGGTGATATTAGGTGGCTATAATGAATAAAATAAGATAAAGAAAAGAGGAAGCTATCATCTTTTTCATTCTCTTCTTCCTCCACCGAAAATTTCAGCAAGGAATAGGGGTTTTGAAGCTTAAACTTTCAGCCAAGATATCCTCTAGCAAGTAAGTGATTTTAGAGGTCTTTCTTGGTGATTTTTGTGTTTTTGGAACCCCCAAAGCTTAAGCTAGTTAATGAGGGGACTAAATTGCAATATGGTGGAAAGTCTAAGGACTTGCCATGAGAGTATTTATGTTGTTAACTAAGTTTTTATTAAAGAAAATGAATGTTAGAGAGACGAGAAACAACTTTTGTGAAAGGTGTTTGCATGAAAACACCTAAATAGGACTTAAATGCAAGGGATGAATTTGTGTCATAAATGCATTGTAACATCCCAACCCCAGCCCATGCGTTTCGACCGGATCTGGCATGTCACGGCTTGTACTTTGAAAACTTTTGCTTTGTTTGTTATGGAAATCGTAAGTCAATTGGATATTCCTTGGATAAATAAGTGTCGTTTAAAAATATAAAATCCTTTGTATTATTATTAAGTATAAATAAAAATAAACCTTGTCATAAATTCTTAAGTTGCATAACATTGAAAACTACTTAATTGGATAAAACTATGGGGCCTTATTACATTGATAATTCCAAAGTAAAAATAAAATAAAACTTAAAGAAATCCCCAAAAAAAATAATTTGTAGAAATAAAGCTTGATGGCCCCTCAAGTCCGTCTTGGCTCCCATGTCCACGATCTACTGCTCATCTGGAAGAGTAGAGAAAAGGAAAGCGTGAGTCACCAAGACACAGTGTATAAATCTCAAAGCACACAACGACCTGAGCCCACAAACACATTATGGGCCCTCGCCCATACATAAAGGTATCAATCATAATCACATGATAATAATATATAATGAAAAACCTAACCCATCCTAGGTTTCCATCCTCTACACACCAACCCGTACCAACCATCACACCTTGGGGATTTCTACAATCAACCCTTCATCCGCTACACACCAAACGACAGCCGTACTGCCTATTCCTACTAATTAGGAATCATTTAACGTGGCATCGCCACAGATCACTATATGACCTTACATTAAATTATATGGGATTTCTACCACCAATCACCAAGTGACCTATCATGCACTTCCCCTTCAATGTCATCATTCCCACCCCATGCATACATACATAAAGAAAACATCATGCAGACTTATATACTTTTCGATACACATAGGGAGTTCTATGTTTACGTACCTGGCATCTTTGCCTAACCCTTTTTGGGTTTCATTCGACCGTCTATACAGCCTCATTCCGGCTTTTTAGCACATAACATATATAAATAAACATACATACATGTTTATTAGTAGTGTGTTAGAGATCTACACACTTGATTACCGATAAAACGATGCTTTCTATATCGATGCTATCCTTAGTCGACACAACTGCTATCTGACTAAGGTGTTGTTCAGAAGCCGGTCCACAACCAAGTGGCCAATCTCGAACGGCGGATACTGCTCGTTTCTTAAACTTAGGGATTCTTTCCTTTACCTGATCCATATTTAATTCCATCATAAATCCTTATCAGAGCTACTATCACAATATTTAATCCTTAATCCTCATCTTAAAGTTTAGATCTTGCTTATAATGAACGAATCTAGTAAAAATCTAGGGAAAATCTTCTTACCTTAAAATCCCGAAATTGGAGACTAGCTATTTTCGGCTTTTAGATCTAGTTGACCAAGCTTCCTTCAAATCCCGAATTGTCGCCCAACATAGAACCATTAAACTATTAGCTTTTCGACTTTTTCCCTTTCAAAAACCGAGAATAGATCTTGAGAACTAATCAAAAATCGACACTTACCTGAGCACAGGAGGTTCGGCTAGCACTAGAGAGAGGATTCGGCAATGCCAAAAGAAGTTTTAAATGCCGGAATAACTAGAACTAATTCTCAAATAGGATGAATAAAGAAAAACTATAGAGTTTTTGACTTTTAAAGAGAAATCGGCTCAAGGGGGAAAAAGAATGGAAAAGAAGTTTCGGCTTTTGAAGAATTTAAAGGAAGAAATTGTAGAGGAAGAGGCTAGGGATTTTTGGCACAAGGAAAAAGAGAATTAGGGTTTTAAATGTCAGAATCAAGGAGCTATCCCCCTTATTTATAGGAATTTCAACACCTCCTGTATAAAACCGAAAACGCCCTTCCTAATTAATTAAAATTCAAACTAAATGAGAGGGAAAATTCGGCACCCCTTTGCCATGCAGTAGCCGAATTCTTTACTCCTCTAGGTGGTGGATTTTTGGCCATCACCTTCCTTGTAGATAGGCTCCTATCTTTTCTCCTTTTTATCTTCTAAATTATCAATTATAAAATCCAAATATATCTTCCTATTTTTAAGCCTTGTAGCCATCCACCTCATCAAGTCTTAATGCCAAAATTTAACTCACTTAAATTAAAAGATTTGGGCTTCATTAAATTAAATTTTGGGCCCCTAAATCCCTTGTTGTGGTGTCACCCTTGCTCCCATTTAAGTGCCGAAAATGGCCCAAAAACATGGGCTCCTTGCGACCAAAACTTGGGCCTCTTTAATTGTTGATGGCGCCACCTTCTAATTCCCTTACAGTGCCACCTATTGTTGGGCCACAAGCCCATGTTGGTACTTTAAACATAATTACCACCTTTTAACTCTATAATGCCCAATCTAATAATTTAATCAAGGCCTTTGCCTAATCCTGAGCCCAGTTTGGACCCCTATCACTTAAATTAACAAATTAAACCTATCCCTACACTAAATGCATAGGCCCATAAATTTAGGATGTTACATGCATGAAATGGTAAGAATGGTGAGTAGTTGTAAGAGAAATAAATGTTCAGCTAGACTTGTTTATTGAGAAAATATGTCAAAAAATAAATTACGAGCATAGGGGCAAAATGGTCATTTTTGCCCAAGTATAGATTTTGATGTAATATGATCATAGAATGATCTAAACGAATTGAATTTCATTATTATAGATCAAGAAGAGCGTGGAATCAACCTTGACCGTGGATAAGGCAAGGTGATAGATTAAATTATTAATTAACACTTTTTGCACCGAGGTAAGTTTATGTGTGAACAATGCATATTTGTGTAAACATTATGTTGCTAATTAGTGTATGGCATGATTAAGAACATGTATGGTTCAAATGGATTGAATGTGGTAGTCATTGAATAATTAATGTGTGAACGATGAAATAGTTATATAAATGTGTAATGACGACATTTGTTGGTGGGCTAAGTGCGATACCACCTTGTTGCTTAATTATGATGGGCTATGTGCAATGCCATCATCTATTCATCATTTGGTGGGCTATGTGCGATACCACCGTAACTAATCTTTATGGTGGGCTATGTGCGATACCACCGTAACTAATCTTTTTGGTGGGCTATGTGCGATACCACCGTAACTAATCTTTTTGGTGGGCTATGTGCGATACCACAGTAACTAATCTTTTTGGTGGGCTAAGTGTGAAACCACCAAGTAATTTGACTATGAGTAATGGAATTAGAGATAGTGATGTATTGTATTATGTGACTTTGTGATGCTAAGTGCAGGGAAACCTGTTAATGAAGGTATGTATTAAGCTTGTGATATGGTTGGAATGTGGGAATGTAGGAAATGAGTAAGCATGATCATGAATATAGATTTTTTCTTGCTTAGTATGTAATGCGATGTAAATGTTTAATACATGTTATAATGTTATATTGTTTACATGTAAACTTACTAAGCTTAAAGCTTACTCCCCCTTCTCTTTTTCCCTTGTTTTATAGATTTTAAGAGCCAATTCGAGATACGAAGATATTCAGAAGATTGCCCACACTATCAGCTCACCTCGGTATACCTAGTCTTAATGATTTTGTACATGGCATGTATAGGGGCTAGACTAGTTAGGATATTTTGTCATTTTGGCCAAGATTTATTGGCCCTTGTTAAGATAACTATTTTGTATATTGCCATGGTTGATGGCTCACCTTGTCATTTATGAAATTACAAAATTATCTTTTGGAAGTTTATATTGAAATTATGAGATGTTTATTAGTGTGTTGAAATCATGTAGTGTAAGCTATAGGGGTGCAAAGAGCTTGGCAAACAGCCTTGTTCTTGTCCACATGTAGGAACACGAGCGTGTGTCTAGGCCATGTGTGACAACGATCAAGCCGTGGGCGTGTGCCCAGGCCGTGTGAAGTCTGCATCTTGAAATTGGAATTTGAATTGTCACACGGTTGAAGCACACAGGCGTGCCCAGGTCGTGGGGAAATAATTAGAGGTGACCACGGTCCAGCCATATGGGCGTGTGTCCAGGTCGTGCGACTCAAGTCAGTGTCGACCACCGGCGTGGAACACGGGCGTGTGAGATGATACATGGGCGTGTCATCTAGTCCACGAGCGTGCGACCCCTGTTTAGGTGAAACTTTTCTAAACGCGTCAAAGTTTCCGATTTATGTTCGATATTTTCCAATGATTAGTATAGGGCCCTATAGGCCCATTATAAGGAAGTTAGATGTAAGATTCCAAATGTTTGAATTTGGAATAGAATTTGCTAACTCAAAGTTACATGACCAGGTGAGTCGAGTCAGGTAATGCCTCGTGCCCGATTCCGATTCAAGATACGGGTAAGGGGTGTTACATTTAGTGGTATCAAAGCTATGATTTAATCGGATCTAGGACTACCGTAGCATGTGTAAGAGTCTAACTATGCATGCCATAAGTGTATGATGATAGTGTGGTGGCTTCTGATGATTTTGAACTTGTTTTATGTAGTATATGGATCCCAAACAATCGGCTACTGATGATGCATCTAGTAATGCATCGGCTCCTGCGCAAGGGACAGCGCCTGTGCAGAGTAGCTCCAAGACTAGGGGTCAAGGAGAAGAGGCTCGGGAAGCCTTTCTCCAAATGATAAGTAACTGGTACACTGAGTATGTACGAGCAAACCCCAATGCTCAACCTCCTCCACCCCCACCTATACCTCAGCCAGTTCCTATGGCTCCCCAAGGTATAGAAATGGTGAGGACAACTAAGCCCCCGGTAAACAAAATTCGGAAGCAAGGGGCTGAGGATTTTTGACCTAATATAGATTATGATCCGTAGCGAGCGGAGTTCTGGCTTGAGAACTCAATGAGGGTTTTTGATGAACTCTCCTGTACACCTGAGGAGAGCTTGAAATGCGTTGTGTCTTTGCTGAGGGACTCGGCATACCATTGGTGGAAAATGTTGACATCAGTGGTTTCTAAAGAGAGGGTAACATGGGACTTCTTCTTGGAAGAGTTCCAAAAGATGTATATAAGTCAACGGTTTGTAGACCAGAAACAGAAAGAATTCCTTGAGTTAAAGCAAGGAAAAATGACTGTGGCAAAATATGAGCGTGAATTTGTTAGGCTCAGCAAGTATGCGCAAGAATGTGTATCCACGGAAGCTATCTTATGCAAGAGATTTGAAGATGGGTTGAATGAAGATGTCAGACTCTTAGTCGAAATTTTAGAGCTAAAAGAATTTGTGGTATTGATGGATAGGGCTAGTAAGCCCGAAGAATTGAATAAGGAAAAGAGGAAGGCCTTGAGTGAGGCTCGGGATGCAAGGAAGAGGCCGATGAGCAAATCATACCAACCTCAATCGAAGAGGTCCTGAGAAGTGAACCCTCGGATGACTACATCAGTCGGGTATTCGCAAAGAGAGCGAGGCAACACGTATTCGGGTTCAAGAGTTCAGGCCACCTCAATGGCAAGTGTGGGCAATCCAAAGTCCAAGCCAGAGTGCCCAAGTTGTGGCAGACATCACACTGGGAAGTTTTGGGGAAGCAATTGAAATTTTTGTAAGTGTGGATCCCCCGACCATCTCATCCGAAACTGTCCTGAAAGGGATGACAAGGAGAGGAAGCAAGAGATAAGATCAAGCAGTGCATAATTTAGAGGTAGACCACAAAAGAACCCGGGAGGTGGGACTAGTGGTAGAGGTGTATCATGAGACACTACTGTGAGGCCAGAGGGCCGGGCACCAGCAAGAACTTATGCTATTCGCGCTCGAGAAGAGGCGTCATTGCCGGATGTAATAACGGGTACATTCTCTCTTTATGACACCTCTATTATTGCTTTGATTGACCTGGGGTCAACCCATTCTTATATTTTTATGAGATTGGCATCTAGTTTGAGTATGACTGTTGGGTCTACTAAATTTGTGGTAAAGGTGTCAAACCCACTAGGTAAACAGGTGTTAGTTGACAAGGTGACTAGGAGCTGTCCTTTGACAATTAGGGGTCATTGTTTTCTGGCAAACCTTATGTTGTTGCCGTTTGATGAATTCGATTTGATTCTTGGTATGGATTGGTTGACTACCCATAGTGTTTTAGTGAATTGTGGTAGTTAATTTATTGAATTGAAATGTGAAAATAGGGATGTTATTCGGGTTGAATCAGGTAAGTCAGATAGTTTACTGGTGATGATTTCTTCCATGATATCTGAGAAATATCTGAGAAAATGGTACGAATCTTATCTCACTTTCGTGTTAAACACTAAAGAGTCTGAAGTAAAGATTGAAACAGTGCCGGTTGTATGTGAATATTTGGATGTATTCCCAGAAGAGTTTCCCGGATTACCCCCAGTTAGAGAAGTCGAGTTTGAAATTGAGTTAATTCCGGGAATAACACCCATTTCAGTTTCTCCGTATAGGATGGCCCCACTAGAGTTGAAAGAACTGAAATTTCAGTTGCAACAGTTGACGGATAAGGGTTTTGCAAGACCGAGCTATTCACTGTTAGGTGCTCCAGTACTCTTTGTAAAGAAGAAAGATGGGTCGATGAGATTGTGCATAGACTACAGACAGCTCAACAAAGTAACTGTGAAGAACAAGTATCCTTTGCTGACGATAGATGATCTATTTGATCAACTAAAGGGAGCTACGGTGTTCTCCAAGATTGACCTGATGTCCGGTTATTACCAGTTGAGGGTTAAAGAGCAAGATGTACCTAAAACGGCATTTCGGATGAGGTATGGCCATTATGAGTTTCTAGTCATGCCATTCGGTTTAACAAATGCTCATACAGTTTTTATGGATTTAATGAACTGCATCTTCCTACCGTATTTGGACAAGTTTGTGGTTGTCTTTATTGATGACATATTGGTTTATTCTTGAGATGAGAGTGATCATACAGAACATCTGAGAATTGCCTTACAGACCTTAAGAGACAAGCAGTTATATGCTAAATTTAGTAAGAGCGAGTTTTGGCTTCAAGAGGTAGGATTCCTAGGACATATTGTGTCGGGCGAAGGTATTAGAGTTGATCCAGGAAAGATCTCGGCTATTGTGGAGTGGAAACCACCGAGGAACGTGTCGGAAGTCAGAAGCTTTTTGGGATTAGGGGGTACTATAGGCGGTTTGTGAAGGGATTCTGATAAACCGTAAAAGTAACATATTTTAATCCCACATTTAGCTTACTTTTTGATGATTTATTCCTTGATTTGTATAAAAAGGTGCTTATAATCTTTTCTTTTCATGTCTTAGACCTAGGAAAGCACCCGAGGACGAAAGGAACACAAATTGGGCCCAAAACGGAGTAAATGGGCCTTAGCATGAAATTGACACGGCCTGGCACATAGCCCGCACGGCCGTGCCTCGACGAACACCTAGAGCACGGCCTCAACCCCACCTCACACGGCCGTGCCACACTTTAGAAGTCCAAACACGGCCTGGTCTCGATCCTCACGGACGTGTGACATGGTCGTGCCTCTGTCGCTGGAAAGAGCAATTTTAATCGGAAAACAATACTTAGGGAGAAAGAATCGCAGTCCAAGAGCCTATATATATCCCCCAAGTACCACCTTTGAAGGGCATCGAAAGCTAGGCCAAGGAGCCAAGCCGAGAAGGTCAAAGTTAGGGAATAACACGAGGATAGCCAGTTGATCTATCCCAAGAAGCCGGAATTATACTCAAGACGGCGGAATTCTCCTTCAATTCCTTTAAGGGCTTTTAGGAATTTCTTATGTTTTGTTTTATCTTTTCTCTTCCGATTTTTTCATTATTCATTATGAACTAAACCCCTCAGATACCTGAATGGGATGAAACCTAGACGAATCTTGTTATTTGGTTTTTAAGTTATATGATGAATTACTTAGTTTGTTCTTAATTATGTTGCTTAATCCAAATCTAATATGCTTAGGTGGAGGAGGAATAGACCCTGCCTAAGAGAAGATCTAACATAATTAAGCGGAGTTGATCGAACACCTAGAGATAGGGTTACGAGATTTTGCCGGATTAGGGTGAAACCTAATATGGGAGTCCATTGATCGATTTACTGCTATCCTGGGGGTTATTATAAGCGAACGAGAGTTCCACTAATTAACCTAGGGTTAGACGTTATTCGCCTCGAGAGAGGGTTTAAAATAGGTTAGGGAGTCTCACGGATCAAGCTAAGTAAAGAAATCATATAATTTGGGGTTAGATAATAAGTGAAGTCTAGATGGATTCTTCCCGAAGGTATCGTCGAAATCAACTGAGTTTTTCTTTAACGTTATTTTCCAATTCATTCTTCTTGTCTTTGTGTTCTTAGTTTTAGTCTTCGACAATATAGTTTAAAAGCAACCTTCACTTTAATATAGGCTAAATAATAAAAAGAAAGTTACTATTAATACTTTTAGTTCCTTTTGGGTTCGATAATCTGGTCTTGCCTAAGCTATACTACTGTTCGATAGGTACACTTGCATTTAATCGTTGTCAGAGTTAGTCTCCAGGTTCGATCTTTCTTTTATAAATTTTAAAGCTCTGATTGCAGCGATCAGATTCTCTATGATTGCTACTCCGATGACGAAACTATTGCACAAGGATGTTAAGTTTGAATGGACTGAAAAATGCCAACAGAGTTTCGAGAGATTGAAAACGTTGTTGACGGAGGCATCGGTTTTTGTACAACCTGAGTCAGGAAAAAAGTTTGTGGTCTACAGTGCTGCGTCGTTACATGTCTCGATTGTGTATTGATGCAAGAGGGTAAGGTAGTCGCTTACGCCTCGAGTCAACTAAAACCACATGAGAAGAATTATCTGACTCATGACTTGGAGTTGGCCGCAATTGTTTTCGCGTTAAAGATTTGGTGACATTACTTATATGGTGAGAAGTATCAAATCTTCACGGATCATAAGAGTTTGAAGTATTTGATGGATCAAAAGGAATTAAATTTACGGCAACGACGGTGGCTCGAATTATTGAAGGACTATGAGCTAGTGATTGATTACCATCCGGGGAAAGCGAATGTAGTTGCGGATGCTCTAAGTAGAAAATCCTTGTATGCTTTGAGAGCTATGAGCACGAGTTTGTCATTGTCTGATGATGGTGCTATACTGGCTGAGTTGAGAGCTAGACCACTATTTGTTCAACAAATATGTGAGGCTCAAAGAAATGATAGTGAGATACTAGCTAAAAGAGCTAAGTGTGAATCAGGAACTAATTCTGAATTCCTGGTAAGTTCGGATGGTTGCTTAATGTTCCATGATAGAATTTGTGTACCCAGAAATGATGAGTTGATCCAAGAAATTTTACAAGAGGCATAGTAGTTATTTGTCAGTACACCCGGGCAGTACGAAAATGTACAATGATCTGAAGAAATTTTATTGGTGGCCAGGAATGAAAAGAGACATTTCGGAGTATGTAACAAGATGTCTGATTTGTCAACAAATGAAAGCTGAGCATCAAGTGCCTTCGGGATTACTTTAGCCAGTGATGGTTCCCGAGTGGAAGTGGGATAGGATTACAATGGATTTTGTTACGGGCTTGCCTATGACTCCGAAGAAGAAAGATGTTGTGTGGGTTATTGTTGATAGATTAACGAAGTCGGCTCACTTTATACCTGTGCGTATTGATTATTCATTAGAAAAGCTAGCTAAGTTATATATTGCAGAGGTAGTAAGATTACATGGAGTGCCTATATCTATTATCTCAGACAGAGACCCGAGATTTCCTTCGAGGTTTTGGAAGAAGTTACACGAGGCCTTGGGTACAAGGTTGAATTTTAGTACTGCATTTCATCCTCAAACTAACGGTCAGTCTAGAGAGTAATCCAAGTTCTTGAGGATATGCTCCGATGTTGTGTGTTAGAGTTCGAAGCTAGTTGGGAAAGATATCTACCCTTGGTCGAATTTGCTTACAATAATAGTTATCAATCGAGCATACAGATGGCACCATATGAAGCCTTATATGGTCGTAAGTGTCAGACTCCCTTGTATTGGACCGAGTTGAGTGAGAACCAAATTCATGGGGTTGATTTATTTAAAAAGACTGAGGGGAAAGTGAAAGTGATCCGGGATAGTCTGAAGGCTGCTTCAGACCGACAAAAGTCGTACGCAGATTTGAAAAGAAAAGAAATTGAGTTTCAAGTGGGCGACAAGGTATTTCTAAAAGTGTCGCCGTGGAAGAAAATATTGAGATTTGGTCAAAAAGATAAGTTGAGTCCGAGATTCATAGGGCCGCACGAGATTACCGAAAGGATTGGGCTAGTGGCATATCGGTTGGCTTTACCGGAAGAGTTAGAGAAAATTCACAATGTGTTTCATGTATCAATGTTAAGGCGTTATCGCTTCGATCCTTTGCATGTGATTCCTCCGACAGAAATTGAGATACGACCGGATATGACATATGATGAAGAGCCGATTAAAATCTTTGCTCGAGAAGTGAAACAGTTGAGAAATAAGGACATAACCTTAGTAAAAGTGTTGTGGCAGAAACACGGTGTAGAAGAGGCTACGTGAGAACTGGAGGAAGCCATGAAAGAGCAATATCCAAACCTCTTTATCGGTAAGATTTTCGAGGACGAAAATCTCTAAAGAGGGGGAGAGTTGTAACAGCCCGGTTTTGGGGCTAGTCAAAACAGTGGTTTCAAGACCACTAATTCGAGGTGGAGGAAAATTATTTTGATATTATTTTATGTGTCGTAACATGTTTATAAGGATGCATGAGAATTTTGGTACCTCAATTTTAACGATTGATTGCGTAATTGCGAAAAAGGACTAAATCGAATAAAGTGAAAAAGTTTCAAATTTCAAGTTAGAGGTGTCTAATTGTTAAAGGATATAAAAATAGAGGTTTTTAAAGTGAAATTAGGCCATTAGATGTGTGTTGGCCGGCCATGTAAGCTAGGGAGACAAGAGCATTAAATTTTGGTCAAATTTGGTGATATTAGGTGGCTATAATGAATAAAATAAGATAAAGAAAAGAGGAAGTTATCATCTTTTTCATTCTCTTCTTCCTCCACCAAAAATTTCAACAAGGAATAGGAGTTTTGAAGCTTAAACTTTCAGCCAAGATATCCTCTAGCAAGTAAGTGATTTTAGAGGTCTTTCTTAGTGATTTTTTATGTTTTTGGAACCCCCAAAGCTTAAGCTAGCTAACGAGGGGACTAAATTGCAATATGGTGGAAAGTCTAAGGACTTTCCATGAGAGTATTTATGTTGTTAACTAAGTTTTTATTAAAGAAAATGAATGTCAGAGAGATGAGAAACAACTTTTGTGAAAGGTGTTTGCATGAAAACACCTAAATAGGACTTAAATGCAAAGAATGAATTTGTGTCATCAATGCATGAAATGGTGAGAATAGTGAGTATTTGTAAGAGAAATAAATGTTCAGCTAGACTTGTTTAAAAATAAATTACAAGCCTAAAGGCAAAATCGTAATTTTGTCATAGTACAAGGGCAAAATGGTCATTTTTTCCAAAGTATAGATTTTGATGTAATATGATCATAGAATGATCTAAATGTATTGAATTTCATTGTTATAGATCAAGAAGAGCGTGGAATCAACCTTGACCGTGGAAAAGGCAAGGTGACGGCTTAAATCGTTAATTAACACTTTTTGCACCGAGGTAAGTTTATGTGAGAACAATGCATATTTGTGTAAACATTATGTTGCTAATTAGTGTATGGCATGATTGAGAACATGTATGGTTCAAATGGATTGAATGTGATAGTCATTGAATCATTACTGTGTGAACGATGAAATAGTTAAATAAATGTGTAATGACGACATTTGTTGGTGGGCTAAGTGCGATACCACCTTGTTGCTTAATTATGATGGGCTATGTGCGATACCATCATCTATTCATCATTTGGTGGGCTATGTGCGATACCACCATAACTAATCTTTTTGGTGGGCTATGTGCGATACCACCGTAACTAATCTTTTTGGCGGGCTATGTGCGATACCACCGTAACTAATCTTTTTGGTGGGCTAAGTGTGAAACCATCGAGTAATTGGACTATGAGTAATGGAATTAGAGATAGTGATGTGTTGTATTATGTGACTTTGTGATGCTAAGTGCAGGGAAACCTATTAACGAAGGTATGTATTAAGCTTGTGATATGGTTGGAATGTGGGAATGGAGAAAATGAGTAAGCATGATCATGAATGTAGATTGTTTCTTGCTTAGTATGTAATGCTATGTAAATGTTTAATACATGTTATAATGTTATATTGTTTACATGTAAACTTACTAAGCTTAAAGCTTACTCCCCCTTCTCTTTTTCCCTTGTTTTATAATTTTAAGAGCCAATTCGAGATACGAAGATATTCAGAAGATCGCCCACACTATCAGCTCACCTCGGTATTCCTAGTCTTAATGATTTTGTACATGGCATGTATAGGGGCTAGACTAGTTAAGATATTTTGTTATTTTGGCCAAGATGTATTGGCCCTTGTTAAGATAACTATTTTGTATATTGCCATAGTTGATGGCTTAACTTATCATTTATGAAATTACAAAATTATCTTTGGAAGCTTATATTGAAATTATGAGATGTTTATTAGTGTGTTGAAATCATGTAGTGTAAGCTATAGGGGTGCAAAGAGCTTGGCAAACAACCTTGTTCTTGTCCACATGGGTAGGCACACGGGCGTGTGTCTAGGCTGTGTGTGACACACGATTAAGCCGTGGGCGTGTGCCCAGGCTGTGTGAAGTCTGCATCTTGAAATTGGAATTTGAATTGTCACACGGTTGAAGCACACGGGCGTGCCCAGGCCGTGGGGAAATAATCAGAGGCGACCACGGTCCAGCCATATGGGCGTGTGTCCAGGTCGTGCGACTCAAGTCAGTGTCGACCACGGGCGTGGAACACGAGCGTGTGAGATGATACTCGGGCGTGTCATCTAGTCCACGGGCGTGTGACCCCTGTTTAGGTGAAAATTTTCTAAAAGCGTCAAAGTTTCCGATTTATGTCTGATATTTTCCGGTGGTTAGTATAGGGCCCTATAGGCCCATTATAAGGAAGTTAGATGTAAGATTCCAAATGTTTAAATTTGGAATAGAATTTGCTAACTCAAAGTTACATGACCAAGTAAGTCGAGTCAGGTAATGCCTCGTGCCCGATTCCGGTTCAAGATACGGGTAAGGGGTGTTACAATCCTTACTTCGAGATACAAAACATTATATCTAATAAGTGAAGATATAACAATTTAAATTTTCGATAATAAGTTTTGATTTGAAGTTTATGGGTTTTTTTTAAAAAAAAAAAGAATAATTGATACCTTAAGTTCCACGAGAAAAATAAAAACCCAGTGAGTTAGGGTATAATTTTTCTCGAAGTCCCCAAATATCATGTATCGCTGTATTTAAAAAAACCTTTGAATAAAATGTGTCAATTCAGTAAAATGTGTTTTTATAAAAAATGGTTTTGAGTAAGATATGGCATTAACATATTACAACATACATACCAAATAGCAATTCATCATAATTACAAGTCATATTAACAATTAATACTAATATAGACAATTAAAGAAAGAATAATATGAAATAACAAATGATACAAATAATAGGATAACTATACTAAAGCAAACATAAAAATCATAAACAAATAAAAGAGCATGGATAAATAAATATAAGATATAAAGCAGTAAATAACAAAAGATATAAAAAAAACTCCTAAGTAAATATGAAACTTTACATGCAAGATTAAGTGTAAAATAAATCAACGTAAAGTGAGTGACATATATCAAATAATAAATAAATATTGCAAATTAGAAAACATAAAAATGATATGGCAAAATCTAAAAAAAATAATATATATTCTTGAGAAAATAAATAAAATACATTTTTAAATAAATAAATGATATATAACTTTAAATAAAAATATGTTTATAATATAATAATCTAATACATATATGCATAAAACTACATATTTAAGAATAAACAATATACAATATACAAAATTTTATACAATATTAAGGATAAAATAATTTAAAAGTTATATATGATATAAAATAATAATAAAAATAAAAAGTGTAATATAATAACTAATGTGCAAATTTTAAAATAATAAATAATATTGAATTTAATAAAATAACCTAATATAAATAAATAATAGTAATAATTTAATACATATATATAATACTAAAATAATTAAAGATAAGAATAAAAATGAAAATAAAATAATTAAAGATCGAAGATACAGGGATCAAATTAAAATAAATAAATAAAACTAAGGTAAAATTGTAAAAAGGGTGATGTTGGAGCGCGCGCCAAACTGTAAGGACCTATTAGGCAATTATGCCCTATCTCCTAAACGGCGCCGTTCTGTTATCAGCCTTTAAATAGCCCGAGGGACCAAATTAAAACAGAAGCAAACTTTTAGGGCTAATTTGAAAAATAAAAGAAACATTTAAATTGGACGAAATCACAAAAATAAAATTGCGGAGGGACTAAAGAGGCAAATTGCCCCTTTTATAAAAACACGCGGATCCTCCCCGGGTATCGGGTCAACACGTGAATCCTGGCCCTTTAAACGACATCGTTTTAATGCTTATTGGCTTAAAAACGGCGTCGTTTCTATAATCCTATATAAGCCACTTTTATAAAAAAAATCATTTGTATTAGTTTTTTAAAAAAAAACTTAAAAGAATTCTCTCAAATCCTCTCTTCACCCGTTTGGGTTTCGGTCATCGGACCTACAGGCCACCGCCACATGTGCTACACGCGCCACCGTCGGCGCCGCCAAATACGACGGCCGGAGGCCAAACTTCACTTCTTCCATGCGAATCGAAAGGTATACTCGTGCTTTTTTATTTTAGTAGTATTTTGTATGTAAAAAAAATGCATGAATCGAAAGAAAATAAAAAAAGACGAAAATTAATATTCGGAAATCACCTCTGTTATTGGTTTTCTTTTTTTTTTTTAATCTCTGAATTCTCTAGTATTTTTTTTGTATATGCGTGTATGCCCGCTGTTACAGATTGCCTTAGGGTTATTTATAACTTAAAAATAAATACAAAATCACAATCTACTGCTACTACCTATTTTCTTTCCTTGTTTTGCAGGCGAATGGCGAGAACCACCACGGTGGAGCGCTATCCGTGCGCTGATTGCGGCACAACTGGGGGTTGTGCTAGGTGCTGCAGCGCAGTGGAAACCTAGGGTTTCCTGCGCCTGAAGACTATTTGGGCCATTGGGCCAGCTTAATTTGTTGGATTGTTTTTGGGCTAATCGGGTTTGGGGTAGAATAGTGGGCTATGGGTAAATTTGTAAATTTGGGCCTGTAAATGGACTGCAAAACCTAGACTTTTGGTTTATTTTATTTTTGTTTTTATTATTTATTCAAGCCCGGGCAAAAATGGGCTACTACAGCTGCCCCGTCTTTCCTCATTGTCGTGCAAGGAGAATAGAGCAAAGACGATAAAAGGACCCATTTTGCCCGGTCTTATATGGCTATATCTTCAGGGAGATAGGCTAATATCTTCAATCTGCTTTACTGCAACTTCAGGAAGATAGGATTTACTATCTTTAGTCCACTCCACTACAAACTCAGGGATGTTAAACTAGTATCTTTGATCTGCTTCACTACAAATCTCAGGAAGACAAGATCTACTATCTTTGGTCTGCTCCACTACAAATTTAGGGAGACAAGACCGATGTCTTCGATCTGCTTCACTGCAACTTCAGGAATGCCTGATCTGCTATCTTCAGTCTGCTCCACTACAACTTCAGGGAGGTCAAGCTGATGTCTTTGATCTACTTCACTGCAAATCTCAGGAAGACAAGATCAACTATCTTCAATCTGCTCCACCGCAAACTCAGGGATGCCAGGTTGATATTTTTGATCTGCTTCACTGCAAACTCAGGAACACAAGATCTACTATTTTTGGTCTGCTCCACTGCAAACTTAGGGATACAAGACCGATGTCTTCGATCTGCTTCACTGCAACTTTAGGAATGCCAGATCTACTATCTTCAGCCTGCTCCACTGCAATTTCAGGGAGGTCAGGCTGATGTCTTTGATCTACTTCACTGCAAATCTTAAGAAGACAAGATCAGCTATCTTTAATCTGCTCCACTGCAAACTCGGGAATGCCAGGTTGATATTTTTGATCCGCTTCACTGCAAACTCAAGAAGACAAGATCTACTATTTTTGGTCTGCTCCACTGCAAACTTAGGGAGACAAGACCGATGTCTTCGATTTGCTTCACTGCAACTTCAAGAATGCCAGGTCTACTATCTTCAATCTGTTCCACTGCAACTTTAGGGAGGTCAGGCTGATGTCTTTGATCTACTTCATTGCAAATCTCAGGAAGACAAGATCAGCTATCTTCAATCTACTCTACTGCAAACTCATGAATGCCAGGTTGATATTTTTGATCCACTTTACTGCAAACTCAGGAAGACAAGATTTGCTATCTTCAGTCTGCTCCACTGCAAACTCAGGGAGGTAACACTGATGTCTTTGATCTGCTTCACTGCAACTTCAGGAATACCAGATCTGCTATTTTTTTAGTCTGCTTCACTGCAAACTCAGGGAGACCAGACTAATATCTTCAATCTACCTTACTACATTGTCCTCTAGAGGACATAACCTGTAGAATAGATATATGCTTATGCCTAATAATTAGGATGCCCTAATTGAAATGAGTCAAATGCTCCTATTCAAATATGCTATGATATATGAATGCAAAAATGTTATGAGAATGATTCCAATTTCAGGTGTCATCACTCATTTATTCGTCAAGGTTTCATCTTCGTTGCTCTTGAAGTATCATATTCTTGCTCAAATAATTTGCCCCATGGAAATTTTAGAGCCCTCTCCATTTGAACTAAGGCTTATACTGCCTTCGAACCATCCTACCTAGATTATAGGATTTAATCCATTCCTGTTGTAACACAGGATCTGTTTCAACTTCAATCCATTTCTCCGCAATTTAGGGTTTTTTTAAATTTTTTCCCGTCAACTTGATCTGTCATACCATTTCCCCGACGTTATGACCTAATGGGAATGCTTGTAAAATGATCCTTTCTTAGGATTCGTCGCAACCACTCATTATTTGGTCTAATCACCATTTGGACAAAGAATTCAGAGAAATACTATTCTTTCTCAAATGTTTCCGATCCATGCACATGGAAATTCTAAACAATTAACCTGTTTCAGTTTCTTGTGTTATCTAGAAATTTCCAAAGTAATGTGTAGAATTTCTTTTGTGAAATTTTTAGTTCATCAATCATTATTTCAATGCAGCATGCTTATAAATAATGGACAACAAATAACTTGATTTTGAGGATAGTTCGAACTGAACAAATCATTGATTAAAAAGAAATAACTAGGAAAACATCTTTGAGAAGAAAAAGAATCCAAAGATAGTGAATTGATATGAGTAGGACAGAGACCAGATGCCCTAGATATCGCAGATTGGGCTTCTATATACAAACTCCATGAAGACTACTTTGAGCTTAACATGTGTTTAGAAGATCCAAAGTACTTTGTTGATGCCCCGATATGCAGCCTACTTCATTTCTTGTTGATTCAGGTATAGCAAGATCACTGCATACCCATTCAGAATTTGAGCCGCCCTTTTCGAGTTTTCAACTTAAAACCCCATTGGTCTCAATGCGCCCTTTACGGGTTTTCGCCTAGGCCTCTCCCCCCTTTTTTTAAAAAAAGTCTCAAAATGCCCTTTGCGGGTTTTCACCTTGGCCTCTTCTCCTTTTTAAGCAAAATATTTTTTGACTGAATCCGAGTTCACAGGATTAGGTAAGCTTTTCCCATCCATTTCAGTTAAAAACAGTGCACCTCCAGAGAAAGCCTTCTTCACCACATATGGTCCTTCCCAATTCGGCATCCATTTTCCTCTGAAACCCCTTTGTATGGGCAGGATCTTTTTCAATACAAGGTCCCCCTCGTGAAACTCTCTTCGGCGGACTTTTTTATCATAGGCTCGCGTCATTTGTTTTTGGTACATCTGACCGTGACGAATAGCCCTTAGCCTCTTTTCTTCCATCAAGTTCAACTGATCATATCGAGCCTGGATCCAATCAGCTTCATCCAATTTTATTTCTAACAAAACTCAAAGAGAAGGTATTTCTACTTTAATAGGTAGAACTGCCTCCATGCCATTGACCAATGAGAAAGGAGTTGCCCCAGTAGAGGTTCTGACAGACGTCCAATAAGCATAGAGTGCAAATGGTAACTTCCCATGCCAATCCTTATAAGTCTCAGTCATTTTCCCTACTATCTTCTTGATATTTTTATTGGCCGCTTCCACTGCCCTATTCATTTTTGGACGATACAGAGATGAGTTGTGGTGTTTGATCTTGAATTGACTACAAACTTCTGCTATCCTGCTGTTGTTCAAGTTCAGTGCGTTGTTTGATATGATCCTCTCGGGCATTCCATATCGACAAATGATCTCCTTATTCAAGAACCGACTAACTGCTGACTTAGTAACGCTAGCATAGGAAGCAGCCTCTACCCATTTTGTGAAGTAGTCAATAACCACGAAGATGAATCGATGCCCATTTGAAGCTTTCGGTGAGATCAGGCCAATGACATCCATGCCCCACATGGAAAAAGGCCATGGAGAAGTCATAACATACAAAGGTGAAGGTGGTACGTGAATTTTGTCTCTATAAATCTGACATTTATGGCATCTTTTGGCATAGTTGATACAATCTCCTTCCATAGTAGACCAATAGTATCCA
This sequence comes from Gossypium australe, assembly GCA_005393395.2. Taxonomy (NCBI): domain Eukaryota; kingdom Viridiplantae; phylum Streptophyta; class Magnoliopsida; order Malvales; family Malvaceae; genus Gossypium; species Gossypium australe. The sequence goes on along the minus strand of CM016617.1, from coordinate 109,002,698 downwards.
AATCTCATAATTTTTCTAGCCATTGTAAAACTATTAGCATGTGTCCCACAAACACCCTCATGAACTTCTTCCAAGATTTTCCTAGCTTCAACAGCATCAGTGCATCTCAATAGCACCTGATCTTTTCTCCTTTTGTACAAGATGTCCCCATCTAAAACATAGTCAGAGGCCAATCTTCTTAATGTCCTTTTATAATTCTCAGTTGCATGCTCCGTGTATTCACGATTTTTTACATATCACAATACATCACGATACCAAGGGTGGTCATCTTTTTCCTCCTCTTCCATGTTATAACAATGAGCTGGAACTTCAAAAATACTCATCTGAATAGGTCTCATATCCTCTGGTTTGTTTACTTTGATCATACAAGCCAGAGCTGCCAAAGCATCTGCCATCTGGTTTTCATCACGTGGGAGATAATTAAAAGTGATGTTATCGAACTCTTCAATCAGTCCCAGAACTATTTTTTGGTAATCAATTAGTTTGGGATCTCTTGTATCCTATTCTTCTTTGAGCTGGTAGATTACTAAGGCAGAATCCCCATATACTTTAGCACTCTAATTTTACGCTCTACAGCTGCTCTAATTCCCATGATGCATGCTTCATACTCTGCCATGTTGTTTGTGCAATCAAAATCTAATTTGCATGTGAATGGATGATGATCACCACTACGGGATACCAAGATTGCCCCAATTCCATTTCCCACAGCATTTGACGCCGCATCAAAATTTAGCTTCCACGGACATTCTTCAGTAGTTGCCACATACATTAACTCTTCATTGGGAAAATCAAAGCTCAAAGGTTCATAATCCTCTAAGGCCCTGCTAGCCAGAAATTTTGCTATTGCGCTCCCTTTTATAGTCTTTTGGTTTACATAGACTATATCAAATTTAGAAAGCAAAATCTGCCACCTTACCATCCTTCCATTCAAAGCAGTTGACTCCATCATATACTTTAACAGACCAAGCTTCGAAATTAACCAGGTTGTATGATATAGCATATACTACCTCAATCTCCGAGTTTTCCAAATCAAGGCGCAACACAATTTCTCAATCGACGAATATCTCATTTCACATTCAGTGAACTTTTTAATGAGATAGAATATCGCCTTTTCTTTTCTTCCTGACTCATCATGTTGTCCAAGCACACATCCCATGGAGTTATTGAACACTGTCAAATACAGTATCAATGGTCTATCTGGAGTAGGCAGAGATAGTACTGGAGCATTTGACAGATATTGTTTGACTTTGTCAAAAGCTCTCTGGCACTCATCGTCCCATACACCTTGGTTGTGTTTCTTAAGAAGACGAAATATGGGATCACATTTCTCAGTTAATTGTGAAATGAACCGGGCAATGTAATTTAATCTTCCAAGAAAACCTCAACCTTCTTTTTGAGTGCATGGTGGAGGCAATGCTTGTATAGCTTTGACCTTATCTGAGTCAATCTCAATTCCTCTCCCACTGACTACGAAACCTAGTAATTTCCCTGATCGAGCTCCAAAAGTACACTTAGCCGGGTTGAGCTTTAATTCAAATTTTCTCAATCGCAAAAATAACTTTTTCAAGACTTCAAAGTGTTCCTTTTCTGTTCGAGATTTAGCGATCATGTCATCAACATATACTTCAATTTCTTTGTGCATCATATCATGGAATAAGGTTACCATGGCCCTATGATATGTTGCTCCTGCATTTTTTAGCCCGAATGGCATTACCTTATAACAAAAGGTACCCCACAATGTTATGAAAGTAGTTTTCTCTATATCCTCAGGGTGCATTTTGATCTGATTGTATCTCGAAAAACCGTCCATGAAGGAAAACAGTGAGTATCCTATCGTATTATCCACCAGCGTGTCAATATGAGGCAAAGGGAAATTGTCCTTTGGGCTAGCTTTATTTAAGTCCCTATAGTGTACATACATCCGAACCTTTCCATCCTTCTTAGGGGCAAGAACAATATTGGCTACCCATTCTGAATATTTTACCACCTGTAGAAAACCAGCATCAAATTGTTTCTTGACTTCCTCTTTTATTTTCAACACCACATCAGGCATCATCCTTTGTAGCTTTTACTGAACTGGTTTGCACTCTTCTCTTATGGGAAGGCGATGCACTACAATATCAGTACTTAGTCCAGGCATATCTTGGTATGACCATGCAAAGACATCTTTGAATTCTCGTAATAACTCAACAAGGTCTTACTTCGTCTCCTTAGCTATGCGCGTTCCAGTTTTCACAACCTTTCCTTCCTCTAAGACTATATTATCTACCACCTCTTCATGGGGTAAAATCTGTTTTTCTTCTTGCTTTACCATTCTTAACAAATCTGGAAATAAGTCACAATCTCTGTCACCCTCAAAATCTTGAGATTCCTCTAAACACATGTCTTGCTCAAAAAAGACTTTTGAATCTGTAGTATCGTTGCTCATGTCATTGATATCTAGGGACCTGTGGTAGGCACAAAAGAATGTACAAAGAACAAATGAATTCAAGAACAACTATTTACATTATATGAATGAGAATAAAAAATTTGGAATGAAATTAGAAGATCAAAAGAATATAAAAATGAAAGAATATTTGCCCAAATTGATTATTAAAGATGTATTTTATTGAAACAAAAGATATCTGAACACGAGCCTATTTCACAAAAGAAATCTTATTATTCTTAGGCTTAAAAACAACAAGTGTGTTCTGAACATTACTCTGTGTAATCTCTAAAAACTACAGGAAGTTCTTCTACAGTCCAATCAAAACGCTTCCAGGTTCATAAGGGAGAATGCCCAACAGGTTTCTTTGCCCAGTTTCTTCCTCGTGTATGGTGTTGATGTAAAGATTTTCATTTTCCAACAATTCTCTCTCAGGGTGAATTATCCCTCCTGATACAAAAGTCTGGGTTATGTGAGGGAATGTCATCAATTCCCACTTGACTTCTTCCCCATTCAGCCGCGCCCTTCTTCTCTCTCGCTTTTTATCTATTTCCTTCTTCCTTTATCTAGCATCCGGACTGAAACCCAAGCCAAAATGGTCTATTTTCTCTTTCAGCATCAGAACTTGAATCTCTCCTTGAAGATGTCTACCCAGTCTTTTTCCCAGTAAGGCTCTTTTCCCCACCATCATTTGCAAACCCATTCTCATGGTCCTGGATATCCCAGGGACTGGCACCTTATTCCCTTCCAAAATGAATGTTGCGTTCACGAACTCTAAAGATCGAAAGGAACACTCAGTGTCCTTCTCATTTGCCTCTAAATATGGCGCATTATTGGTAACAGTTGCTATGATGTCCTCCTTCGCGTTTACAGTAACTAGCCGACCTTCTGTTACCAGCTTCAATTTTTGGTGCAGTGATGAGGGCACTGCTCCTGCTGAATGAATCCAGGGTCTTCCCAACAAGCAATTATAGGAGGGCTTGATATCCATCTCCAAAAAATCCACTTCATATGTGTTTGGCCCAATCAACAACGGCATGTCAATCCTTCCCATCACTCTTCTCTTAGTGCCATCAAATGCTCTCACTATGTTCTGGCATGTCTTCATGTGAGAACTGTCTATAGGCAATCTTTTCAGCGTGGACAATGGTAAGACATTCAAAGCTGATCCGTTATCAATTAACACGCTTGGTAGAGTATATTCTTTGTAACGAGTAGTGATGTGCAAAGCCTTAGTCGATCCCATGCCTCTAGGTGGAATTTCATCATCACTGAAGTAAATGAAGTTTTCGGCACTTATATTACTAACCAGACGGTCAAGTTTATTGACAGATATATCTTTAGTAACATAAGTTTCATTCAGCACTTTCATCAATACAAGGCTCGCACTGATATGCGAGCCGGTTGTTTGCGCAGTTGTTCTACCACACTGTATTCACTATGCTTCAAGAATTTCAGAAATTCTTTAGCCTCTTCTTCTTCCACTGGTTCGTTGATAAGTGCCTCAAGTCTTTTCTCTCGTTCAACTGCCAAAGTCTTTGATTTCACTGGTTCTATTCTGACGTTTCCTAAGTCGTAGTGCCTTCCACTACGTGTGTAAGATCCTTCATTTTGGACCTCCTTGAAAGTGCTAGCTGATTTTTCCACTCCCGGTATTGTCACATTACAGTCGTAATTCCAAGGTACAATTTTGTTATCCTTGTAAGAAAAGGAAACAGATTTCTGGATTACGACCTTTGGTGCCAATTGTGTTCCGCCCTCCGTACTTCTTGGCCGGGAGATGATGTTCCTCGGGTAATTGACTTTTTGCTTTGTCAATTCTCCTTCTGTTGCGTATATGTTTCCTCCCTCTAAGCCTTTTTCATAAAATTCCAATTCCTTATTATCCATAAGGCTTTGCACCAAGTCCCTAAACTCAGCACGTTCTTGGATTTCATGCCCTTCTACTTTATGGAACTCACAGTAGTCCCTTACTCCTTCGCATCCTTCCATAGAATTCGATTCTATCAATCCTCTCCCAACCATTTCTCTCTAGATCATTCTCAACGGGGTTTTTACCTCCGTAATATCCTCCTTGATTCTCCTCACGATATTTTCTCCAATTGCGTTTATCCTCTTATCTCCATGATTAGGTAACGGGTTCTCCGTACTAGGTGTATCATCAAACTTCATAATCCTCATCTTGATTAGTCTCTCGACTGCCTTTTTGAAGGCAGTGCAGTTTTCTATTGAATGCCCCAATATTCCCTATGGTAGTCACATTGAGCGTTTGAGTCATACCATTTAGGATATGGGGGTTGTAACAGCTTTAGATAAAATAAGGACACTACATGTGCGTCAAATAAACTTTGATATAGTTCCTTATACGTCATTGGGATTGGCGTAAATTGGAGCTTTTCAGAGTTTTGCCTTGCGCCTGATTCTTGTCTTACCGACCCTTATTGCCCAGCTGTAATTACTTTTGGCTGGCTAACAGTAATTGCCTTCAAGTACCCTTTGTTCTATGTACTCGTATTATTCACCTTGTTATCCTTTTTTCTAGGAGCAGATCTTTTAATAGTTTCCCCTGCTTTAATCTTGCCACCCCTTATGACATTTTCAATCATTTCTCCTGCCATCACTATATCTGTAAAGCTCTTGGTGGTACTTCCTATCATGTGAGTGATGAATGGAGCCTTCAAGGTATTGATAAAAAGCATTGTAGTTTCCTTTTCTAGGAGCGATGGCTGAACTTGCATGGCAACCTCCCTCCATCTCTGCGCATACTGCCTGAAGCTTTCATTTGACTTCTTCTCCATATTCTGCAAAGTAATTCTTTCAGGCATCATGTCTGTGACATGATTGTATTGCTTCATAAAAGCTTGGGCTAGGTCCCTCCAAGAGCTAATCCTAGCACGGCTGAGTTGATTATACCACTTGGACACTGCCTCCACCAAACTATCTTGGAAACAATGAATCAAGAGTTGATCATTATTAACATAGTCGATCATCCGTCTACAAAATATGGTGATGTGGGCTTCAAGGCAGCTAGTCCCATTGTATTTCTCAAATTCTGGCATTTTGAATTTATGAGGAAGCACCAAATCTGGAACCAAGCTCAAATCTTTAGCATATATTCCATGGTGATTATCAGCATTTTCAAAGGTTTTGAACTTTTCTTCCAACCATCTACAACGATCTTTTAACTGCCTTGAGGATTCAATTCTTGTCCCTTCCCTCTCTGCTATATCTAAGTCTGGGATAACAAGATTAGTAGGGTTATCTCTTGGGTTGGATCTTGTGCCAACTTGGAAATTCATGGGCACTCCAATATCAGTTTGCTCTTGTTGAGGCCTAATCGTGACAGATGGCCTTCGGGGATGTTCTTTAGATTGTGTTTGTGCATATGGTGGGGTAAAACCCGGAGGAAAGTCCTCATGATCTTCTCCAACATTAATCATGGGACCTTTTCCTTTGTCCATTGCTCCATTCAGTAGCTAAGTCATTTTAGCCACCATGTTCCTTTGAGCTTCCATCATTTGTTCCCTCATATCTTGCTAGATTTTTGTCAACTGCTCTTGCAGCTGGTCTTGCATGTCTCTCTGGAACTGTTCGACTCTTTGATCCATATTCTTTGTCTTAGCGCGTGTACCATAACGGTGTTTAGTTTCCAGATTTTTCCTTCTTTCTTTTTCTCTCTCTTTATATATATCTCTCTCTCTGTAATAATTTCAACTAATTATGATCTTTCTATGGACCTAAATGCAAATGATATGATGTAGTGAAAATGCATGAATGCGAAAAAAGGCAGCGATCTGGGTTCAATTTCATTTAGAAAACTTTATTAGAAAACAAAATCCTTTACATAAAACGGACTACAAATATGCTTTCGCTCTAATACCCAAAGTCTTAATTTTCCTAAACAACAAGGCTAGCTCTTGACCACGATCTGACTGTAACTCATACTTCATACTCAATGTATCAGCCTATACTACCAAAGTCTGTAGGTGATCAGCTACCTCTCGAATCTGAACTATTGCTTCACCCATGAGGTAATCCCGATTTCTAACTTGATCATGGGAATGGTGGAGCTCTTCCTTCCAATACCCTTCTCTTGCTTCAAGAAGCTCGATCTGGAGTTCTCAATTTTGCAATGCCGATTCTAATTTTTTGATCTTGCCCTTCATTTCCTCAATCTTGTTCAGACTTGACTTCAACTCAGTTGCAGAATTACAGCTTCAATGGTGGTGAAGAGATCATCCCAGTTCAGTCACTCCATCTTTTAATCCATATTTCTCCTTTTGGCTTTCTGCCAAACTCCTTTCTAGGGCCTCGTTTCGCATCTGCAGCTCTTGGAACTTCCTCTTCCAATGGTCATCTTTGGCCTTTTCCCCTTGAATCTTCTATTGCCACTGTTCCGAAGTCTTCCCTAATCCGGCATTTTTCATTGATAGACGTAGCTTCTTATATTCTGTCTTTAAATTATCCAGATCTTCCTCGACCCTTTTCTTTCCTTTTCTTAATTTTTCGGCCTCTGATTTCTGAATATCCACATCTAATCTCAGGTACATTTTTTCTTCTTTCAACTTCTCTATCCTCTTTCCAAGCTCTGAATTCTTCCTTTCGAAATCTTATTTTACAATCTCTAATTCTGATGGAACCACTCGTAAATACTCTTCGATCAATCGAGCGTCTTCTAAACTTGGCACAAGGATATTGTCGTTGACTCTTCTACTCCACCATCCATTATACTCTAGGATCGTCATTGGACATACGTCCACTCTCTTCATACGATGGGTCTGATTCCAGGAATTAGAAATCTGCTTAACCCTTTTTTTGTAGCTATCTTCCTTATACGAAAACTCACATTGAGCCAACCCATGTGTAGCCGGTATGAACTGCCTTGATCTGTATTGTCTCAGTATGAGAAAGGGTGCATATCCAATGGCTCCCCAAATTCCAAGTAGAGGGACCCAATCAAAATTCCCACACCGGTATAGCACTTCATCAGGAACCATCCAAGGAGCTCTCCACTCAATATCTTCTTCTTGGAGATTTCGTAGAAGCGCTATCCAATTTTCTTCTGATATGTCATCTCTCCTTGGGGTAGCCATATCTCTTTTAATGGGGAATAATTTTCCGAGAAGACCCGATAGGAAACCTTATCCACCTTCCAGAAATGACTGTGGAACCAAGCCAACAAAAACTGCGTACATCCTATAAATCTGCCTTCGCCAGCTCTCCTACATGCATTCAACGACCGAAATGTCTCAGCCAAGGTTACAGGAATAGGCGTGACTTGTTTGTCAAGTCAATTAAAAATATATGAGACTGCTTCATCCACATATCCCAATGCCCTAGGGAATATCACTAATCCGTATATACTCAAAGCAAAAAAATCGACCTTCTTTTTCGTATCAGGATGTACTAGAATCAAATCCTTCAAAACTTTCCATGGGATGTATTTACACTCACCTTTTTGCTTGATTCTGGCTATGACCCACTGTTCACTTATCCCCGTAATACTCATTAATTTTCTCAAAAAGGTCGGAACACTAGCAGCCCTTGAGTAAGCTTTGTCAACTTGAATCTTGGGACAATGCAATAGAACAGTATACTCCTCCACCGTGGGTACCAAATCAACCCTTCCGAAAGCAAAGCAACTATACGCAGGATTCCAATATTGGGTGATGGCCTGAAATAGATGTTCGTCTACCTTAATGTCCAACAAGTACGGCAAATCCCCATAGCTACAGTAAAACAACTGCTTGGTCTCGTCACTCCACCGATCCCGTATTTCTTTTCCTGGAGATTGTTCTGCATCACATTGATACAAGTGTAGTCCCATAATTCTAATGTGTACCCTTAGCTAGGCTATCCCCTTTCTCTAATTGTGTTTGCTCTGACCACCTACGGACGGCTACATTGTCTTCCACTTTATCAAGGAATTCGTTCTCCATAACCAGCTTTCTAACTTAGTAACTGACCGTGTACCGATACCTTTAAAATATGAAATGACATGCACCAAAATAAAACACAATCAGTTAGTGACATGAAATAAAACATAAAGCAAATAATCAAACGCACATCTAGGTGATTGCTAAGGTTTGGTACAGTTCTTCCTAGGGTAAGCCATTAGGTTTCTACATGTAGTTTAGCTCTAAAGTTGAGGTACCTGAACTAGCAGATTCCTCGATCCTCACCCATTATAGGCTCATATGGACTGAGTTCAGTTCAGGGGAATACATTTCCCTATGGTTGCACAGAGATGAAAATCTCACGAAGACATAGGTACAGATGTATCCCGAAAACGATTCACTATCCTGCACGGAGGTGAAAACCTCACGAAGGAGTAGCTTCTCACTCCCACCTAAAAGGGTGTGACCACAACGGTCAAGCAATGCAATACAGAAATACTTTACAAGATTAGAACCACATGCAATAAAAAGGATCATAATTTTCAAATTGGATTTTCAAATTTAGACAAAAGGACAGGAAATAATCAATTTTACGGCTTGACTCTCTTATTATGTCCCCAGCGGAGTCGCCAAGCTGTCGAAACTATTTTTTTTTTTAGTTTGATGAAAAACGGGAATCGATTTTAAAAACGAAAATGGGAGTCGCCACCGATCTTTTTTTGCTTAAGTGTGATCAGATCACCTTATAAAACATGTTTTGTTTAAAACATTAACTTTGGCCTATGAAATTCAAGAAAATAGGTTCGGGAGTCGTTTACGTACAAGGAAGGGTTAACACCCTCGTAACGCCCAAAATTGGTACCTAATTGATAAAATCATGTTTAGATCAATAAAACATGTTTTGTTTAAAACATTAATTTTGGCCTACGAAATTCAAGGAAACAAGTTCGGGAGTCAGTTACGTACGAGGAAGGGTTAGCACCCTCGTAACGCCCAAAATTGGTACCTAATTGATAAAATCATGTCCTAATGTTGAAAATTTTAAAAAAAACTTAAAATACGATCCTTTTGTCGTAACCATTTTTTTTGTAAAACGGGAATCGACTTGGGTTTTGAAAATGAATAAAACGGGAGTCGCCACCGACCTTTTATTAGGTGTGATCGGATCACCTTTGTTTTAATAAAATCTTTTGATTTACTAAAACAATGTTTTTTGTCCACGAATATTCGAGAAAATAGGTTCGGGAGTCGGTTACGTGCGAGGAAGGATTAGCACCCTCGCAACACCCAAAATCGGTACCAAATTGATTAATCAAAGTCCTAATGTCGAAAAGTTTGAAATGATTTTGAAATTTTGAAAGGATATTCGTTCATTTGGTCAAACACAAAATCATACCCAGCACAATTGGGCACGATCTCTTTGAATTTCCAAACTCACAAATATCACCTTATTAGAAAAATATGAGCAAAATTTGATAAGATATCCATTTATTTGGTCAAACAATAAGATCGTACCCAGCACGATTGGGCACAATTTCCTTGAATTTCCAAACACATGAATATTACCTTTGTGAAACCTCTTTTTTTGAAATTTTTAAAAAATGAGAAAATATTGAAATGCGATTCGAAACTAATGATTTACATGAAATGACGAGCACAAGAAATAACAAACGCATGATAATAATAATAATGACATAAATAATAATACATATAGTAAGAGCAGTAAATTTAATCAAAATAATTAAAAATGACTAAATTGAACTAAATCAAAATGCTTGGGGTAAATTTTGCAATAAAATAAAGAGGGGAGAGCCTATTTGAATTGCGCGTGGAAGGATAGGGTCCACAAAAGAAATTATTCCACAGGGCCAAATTATAACAAAAGCAAACATACTGGGGCAGATTTGAAAAATAAGAAAAAACTAGATTAGGAAGGTGAACAAATGCGGAAGGGTCAAATGCGCAAATAGACCCTTCTGCAAAAACAAGCGGATCCTGGCCTCGGGTCGGGTCGAATTCGGGTTGGCCTCCCGAAACGACATCGTTTTAACGTCTAGGGAGGCCCTTCAAAACGACGCCATTTCATTGCTTTATAAGAGCCCTATTTTTTGTTAAAACCCTCATTTGCTCTGTGTTTCTTCAAAAAAAAAAAAGGGAAAGCTCCCTTGATTTCTCTGGGTTTTACCCAGAAGTCGGCCACATGGGGGTCATCGGAGGTCCGCCATGGGCTCCGGCGACCGGGGACCGGCGACCACACGCGGTGGCCAAAATTCGCAAAGAGGTAAAATTTTCCCCTTTTTTTTATTTGTTTTTTTAATATATATATATATATATATATACGTATAAAATAATAAAACTAAAAATAATAGTATCGAAAATAAAAAAGAAATTAAAACAACCTACTGTTTCGATCGAAGACTAGGGTTTCTTTCAATTTGATATTTCTCTGATTTGATTTCGAGTGTCTTTCCTATTTTCTATTGATCATAAAAAAAGCCCCTATTACAGATCTGTCTTCGGTTTTTATAACCGATCTTTGAAGAGAAATAAATAAAAATAAAATACAATGATTTCCTTCTTTTCTGTTGTTATTCCCCTTTTCCTTGCTTTTGCAGGAGCTAGTGGCGCGAGTGGAGGCCATCTTAGCATGCGAACGGTGCTTGGTGGCCGACAGTGGCCAGTGGAGCAGAAGGTGGCGTGGTGCTGGCGGCTGAGTGGGGTTGCGGTGCTAGGGTTTCCAAAACCCTAGCTTTTCTGAAAAAAAGTTTAATATTTTGGGCCTTTTGGGCTTTTTAGATTTAAGGTGTTGTAATTGGGTTTTGTGGGTTGAGAAATGGGCCGGGTAGGCTGATTAGGTTTATTTAGGTCTAGTTTAATGGGTCCGGGTTTGGGTTAATGGCTATTTGGGTTTGTTTGTATTGGTTTTGGGCCTTGGTTGACGGGCCCGGGCCAAAATTGGTTATTACAGCTGCCCCTCTTTGCTCATTATCGTGAAACGATAACAGAGCAAAGACAATAGAAGAACCAATTTTGCCCGGTCTTGGCCAAGCCTTGACTTATTGGTCCTCGTCTTCCTCAAACATCTTTAAACCTCGTTGCTTTGATCTCCTTTACTGCTACTTCCGAGAGGTATGACCTGTAGCTTCAATTTGCTTTTCCTCAATCTTCTAAGGGGTGAGATTCGCTTACTTTCAACTTGCTCCAATATGACTCTAGGACACAAAGAGATTTGTAGCTTCGATCTACTAACTGGTCCACTGGGACTTTGAGGAACTAAATCTGAACTTTTCAAACTGCTTCCTTATTCTCGCAATATGAGTTGACTCTTTTTTTTTTTTTTGAAAAACAGAAGTTTGAAAAACAGAAATTGAAAATACCTCGGCCTCTCGTAATATAAACTAATTTTTGAAAACAGAAATTGAAAACACCTCAGCGTGCGACCTGGGGAGTTGATTTTTGCAAACAGAAATTGAAAAATAGAAATTAAAAATACCTCAGCGTGTGACCTGAGAAGTTGATTTTTGCAAACAGAAATTGAAAAACAGAAATTAAAAATACCTCAGCGTGCGACCTGAGGAGTTGATTTTTGCAAACAGAAATTGAAAATACCTCGGCGTGCGACCCGAGGAGTTGATTTTTGTAAACAAAAATTGAAAAACAGAAATTAAAAATACCTCAGCGTGCGACCTGAGGAGTTGATTATTTTGCAAACAGAAATTGAAAAACAGAAATTGAAAATACCTCAGCGTGTGACCTGAGGAGTTGATTGAAAAACAGAAATTGAAAATACCTCAGCGTGCGACCTGAGGAGTTGACTTTCGCAAATAGAAATTGAAAAAGTATCATCTGGTGGAACTCGAATGTTTTCTTTCTCCTTGGTTCGGTACTGTTATCGTCAAAACTTCTTGCTTTACTGGCGTACCTGTATGTGTCATACGTGATGTTATCATGATATGCACGTGCTTGTCTTAAATGCTTTTATGCCTACATGATTATGTCATGTGTCTTGGGCTTGTTTGTCATATCTCTTTTTGTTATGACTTTCATGATGACCTTTGCTCATTGCTTCGATTCTTGACTTTCCTTTCAGGTTTTGTACTCGTCCTCAAGCTTTACGAGTAATATGTGTTTCTCGTATATTGTCCTTTTGCCCCCTGTTGAACTTTGTCCTTGCTCTGAGGCCCTTGTACTTGCCAAATTCTCATTCGGGTAATGCTCAACATTCCTTTTGTTTAGAGTGTGTAATTTCACTATTCATCATTTAAATGAACCAAACATGAGATGCATGAAAATGACGAGTAGGTAGGAAAGGGGTATCTCACACCCATATTTATTTCAAAAGCAATACGCAAAGAAAATAGACAAGGAATAGTTCAATAAAGAAAGCACTATAAAGAAAGGAAAGTAGATTCTGTTGTCACAAATACTCTAGGTATTCAACGCATGAACTTCTCCACGTTTCTTGATCCTGGATCCTTTCGAGCACAGCTTCTTGTGTAGAAGATTTTGAGCTTCCGAGTCTACTTCAAACATAGTACTTCTTCACGGCATCTGAGTTCACTGGATTTGGTATCTCTTTCCATCCATCTCAGTGAGAATCAAAGCTCCACCCGAGAAGGCCTTCTTTACGACATATGGCTCTTCCCAATTTGGTGCCCATTTTCCTCGAAAGTCTTTTTGTATTGGGAGAATCTTTCTCAGCACGAGTTCGCCTTCGCGAAATTCCCTTGGTCGCACCTTCTTGTCATGGGCCGTGATCATTCTTTTCTGGTACATCTGTCTATGACAGATTGTTTTCAAGCATTTTTCTTCAATCAGATTTAGTTGGTCATATCGAGCTTGAACCCATTCTGATTCTTCTAGTTTTGACTCCATTAAGACCCGTAAAGAGGGGATCTCAACTTCGATGGGCAGCACAGCTTCCATTCCATAGACCAGAGAGAAGGGAGTTGCCTCCATAGAGGTCCGCACACGTGTGCGATATGCATACAAAGCAAATGGTAGTTTCTCGTGCCAGTCTTTATACGTCTCGGTCATTTTCCCAATAATCCTCTTAATATTTTTGTTAGCAGCTTCTACTGCTCCGTTCATCTTTGGGTGATAGGGTGAGGAATTATGATGCTTTATTTGAAATTGCTCTCACACTTCTTTCATCATCTTGTTGTTCAGATTTAAAGCATTATCTGAATAATTCTCTCAGGCAAACCGTATTGACATATGATCTCCCTTTTTAAAAATCTGCAAACTGCAGCCTTCGTCACATTAGCAAACGAAGCGGCTTCTACCTATTTTGTGAAGTAATCTATGACCACAAAAATGAATCGATGTCAATTAGAAGCTTTTGCGGAAATTGGCCCTATAACATCCATGCCCTATATAGAAAAAGGCCACGGAGAAGTCATGACATGAAGGGGCGAAGGTGCTGCATGAATTTTATCGCCGTAAACTTGACATTTGTGGCACTTTCGTGCGTAACTAATGAAGTCGCTTTCCATTGTCAGCCAGTAATAACCGAGTCTCATAATCTGTCTAGCCATAGTGAAACCATTGACGTGCGTTCCACAAACTCTTTCATGGACATCTTCAAGTATTTTTCTGGCTTCAACAGCATCCACGCATCTCAGGAGCACCTGATCTTTTCCTTTTTTGTACAGGATGTCCCATCAAGAACAAATCCCACCGCCATTCTTCTGATTGTTCTTTTGTCGTTCTCATTTGCTTGTTCGGGATACCTTTGATTCTTGACATATTCTAAGATATCATAGAACCAAGGCAGTCCATCTGCTTCTTTTTCAATGCTAAAACAATGTGCAGGGATCTCATATATGCTCATTTGGAGAGGCATTATTTCCGTTTCTCGGTTTGCTTTGAACATTGAAGCCAAAGTGGCTAGGGCGTCTGCCAATTGGTTTTCTTCTCATGGGAAGTAATTAAAAGTTACTTCTTTGAATTCTTTGATTAGCTTTGCCACGAGATCGCGATATTTGACCAATTTCAAATCTCTCACTTCCCAATCTCCACGGATTTGGTAAATCACCAGCACTGAGTCTCCATACACCTCTAAGATTTTGATGTCTCGTTCAATAGCGGCACGAAGTCCCATGACGCAAGCCTCATATTCTGCTACGTTATTGGTACAGAAGAAATTTAATCTGGTAGTGAATGGGTAATGATTCTCTTCCGGTGACACTAAGACTGCTCCAATCCCATGCCCCAATGCATTTGATGCACCATCAAAGCTCATCTTCCATGATTTCTCTTTTGACGACTCAAATTCTTTTTCTGTAATGCACATCAAGTCTTCATCTGGGAAGTCAAAACTCAACGGCTCGTATTCCTCTGTTGTTCGAGTTGCTAAGAAGTCAGCTATTGCGCTCCCTTTTATCGACTTTTGATTCACGTAGATGATGTCGTACTCCGATAGTAGGATCTGCCATCGTGCCATTCTTCCTGAGAGTGCAGGTGATTCCATCATGTACTTTATTGGGTCCAGCTTTGAAATTAACCATGTCGTATGATACAACATATATTGTCTGAGCCTTCGGGCTACCCAGACTAAAGCACAACCTAATTTCTCAATTGACGGGTACTTTGACTCATACTCTGTAAACTTCTTGCTGAGGTAGTAAATCGCCCTTTCTCTTTTCCCTGACTCATCATGTTGCCCCAGTACGCAACCCATTGAGTTTTCGAACACAGTCAGATACAATATTAGCGGTCTCCCAGGAGTTGGCGGTACTAGCACCAGGGGATTAGACAAATACTGTTTTATCTTGTCAAAAGCCACTTGACACTCCTCGTTCCATTCTCCAGGATTGTGTTTTCGAAGGAGTCGAAAAATTGGGCCACATTGGTTGGTAAGCTGAGCAATAAATCGAGCGATGTAGTTCAACCTCCCTAAAAAACCTCTGACTTCTTTTTGTGTCCGTGGAGGTGGTAGTTCTTGTATGGCTTTTATTTTATCTGGATCAACCTCAATACCTCTCTCACTGACAATGAAGCCTAGTAATTTTCCCGAGGTAGCCCCAAATGTGCACTTGGCTGGGTTAAGCTTTAGCTGGAACTTTCTTAGTCTTTCAAACAATTTCCTAAGGTTCCCAACATGCTCTCTCTCTCCCAGAGATTTGGCAATCATATCATCGACATAGACTTCTATTTCTTTGTGCATCATGTCGTGGAACAACATCACCATTGCCCTCTGATATGTTGCCCCAGCATTCTTCAATCCGAATGGCATTACCTTATAGCAGAACGTTCCCCACATTGTTATGAAGGTAGTTTTCTCCATATCCTCGGGGGCCATCTTTATCTGATTATAACCCGAAAATCCATCCATGAAAGAAAATAAAGAATGTTTTGCTGTGTTATCTACCAATGTATCGATGTGTGGCAAAGGAAAATTATCTTTTGGGTTTGCTCGATTCAGATCGCGATAATCCACGTAATTCGCACTTTGCCGTCTTTCTTCGGTACTAGGACTATATTAGCTACCCATTCCGGATATTTAGAGACTTGTAAGAAGCCAGCATCAAATTTCTTTTTACTTCTTCTTTTATCTTTAACAGCATTTCAGGTCTCATTCGTCTTAGCTTCTGTTGAATGGGTTTGCATTCTGGTTTCAGTGGGAGTCTATGGACCACTACATCCTCGTTTAAACCTGGCATGTCCTGGTACGACCACGCAAATACATCTTTATACTCTTGAAGCAAGGCGATCAAGTCATGTTTGGTGTTCTCTGAAATGGAGGTCCCAATCTTCACTTCTTGCTTCTTTTCTTCCTTTCCTAAGTTCACTATCTCAACAGATTCTTGATGGGGTAGAATCTGTTTATCTTCTCATTCCGTCATCCTTAGTAAGTCAGGGGATGAGACATAATCCTCAGCATCTTCCACAGCTTCGCATTCTCCTAAATAAACAGCTTTCTCGAAATCGATTTTAGGACTTGTAACGGGATTGTTCATGTCGTTGACATCTGAGCACCTGAAAGGTGAATGGAAAAGAAAACTATAGAGGAGCATCAAGGTATTGGAACACACAAGCATAATATTACAGCATGATATAAGATATATGTAAGGACAGGCTATGAGAAGAGGGAATAAATATGAAGACAATGAGAATGAAACAAAAAACTATGACAAGATGCATCTCCATTAATGTTTATTTAAAAGATAAATAGCAAACATAATCACTCATAACGGGTTCCCCCTATAACTTGAGGGCATACTAAAGAGTTAATCATCGAGCATTACTTTGGAGAGAACTTAGAAACTACAAGAAGATCCACAGCAGTCCAATTGTTCAAGGTGAATCCAGGAGGACAAGGGCATATCATCAAAACATCTTCAATTGCATCATCTCCCTTGCCTATAACATTTATACTGATGTTCTGAAGACCCCTTTCAATTAACATGCTTGGCAAACTATCTTTCCCCGGGTACATCATTCCTACAGATGTAAATGTTTTTGACAACGGAGGATACACTATAGACTCCCATTCCAATTCCCGACCTGAGACTCTTGCAATCCTCCTTTCTTGATCTTTTTGCCATTGTTTTCTTCTTTGTCACCCATCTGGCTTGAACCCCAAACCATATCGAGCCTTGTGGTGTACTGGCTCTAGTGCTCTAGCCATTCCTTGCTGATATTTTCCCAAACCTTTCTCCTCTCGGGCTTCTTTTCCCACAGTCAGCTTGATCCCCATCTTGGTATTCATTGACAGTTTTGGTGTGGGAATCTTGTTTCCTTCAATGACAAATGTGGCATTGATAAACTCGAAAGAACGGAAGGAACATTCCACTGCATCTTTGTTTACATCAAGGTAGGGCGCGTTAGTAGAGATAGAGGCAACAATGTCTTCTTCACCAGAGACCGTGATCAAGCGGTTATCCATGACAAACTTTAATTTTTGGTGGAGAGATGAAGGAACTGCCCCAGCGGAATGGATCCAAGGCCTCCCTAAGAGGCAATTATACTAAGGCGAGATATCCATGACCTGGAATTCTATGTCATATGTATATGGGCCCACATCTAGAGGAATTTCAATCTTTCCCATGACCTCCCATCGTGTCCCATCAAATGCTCTTACTGTGGAATGACAAGGCCTTAGATAAGACATATCAACTGGCATCCTGAAAAGTGTGGCCAGAGGCATGACATTGAGTGCGGATCCGTTGTCAATGAGTACATTCGGCACTATGTAACCCTTGCAATTGGTCGTAATATGCAATGCTTTCACAGAGCCCCTACCATTTGGCGGTATTTCATCATCACTGGAAGAGATGAAATTATCCGCATTCAAGTTGTTTACCCACCTATCAAGCTTTTCTATAGAATTACTTTCTACGTAAGCTTGATTTAACACTTTTAGCAAGGCATTCCGATGTGGCTCCGAGTTCAACAGTAAAGATAACACTGAGATTCTCGCCGGCTGCTTGTTCAACTGTTCCACAATGTTATATTCACTGTGCTTGATGAACTTAAAGAATTCATGTACTTCATTCTCATTCACAGGTCTTTTAATTTCTTGCTCAGACTGTATTTCAACATCAACCTCGGCCTCATGCATTGGTGCCTTTCCTTTCTGACTCGAGTCAACGGTTTTTTTCTTTGGCTCAACCATTTCCGGAGAATAACACCTCCCGCTGCGGGTAAAGTGTCCTACTCTGCTAATATCTCCAATCACATCCTTTGACTTTCCTCTCTCGGGTACAATAATGTTAGCATCATATTTCCATGGTACTGCTCTATCGTCCTTGTAAGGGAAAGGAGATGGCACTTTAATCACCAGCGTTGGTTTGACTTCCTTCTTCTTGGCCTCATAGTAAATCACAAGAGGTCGATCGGCACTATAAGGGATGGCTGGTGGCTGATTATCGGAGGCGCATATTTCCCCTTCCTCGGCCTCATCCGTTTTGTCAAAGATCTTGATCTCCTTGTTGTTCATCATGTCTTGGAGTAATTTTCTGAATTCTTCACAAGACTGGATGTCATGTCCTTCGACGCCATGAAAATCATAAAAACGCCAACTTTTTGTATTTCCCCCTTTGAAAGTCTTGTTGGGATGACAAAACGACCCATTTTCAATCATTACCTTCCAAACTTTTCGCAACGGTGTTTTTATTTCAAACACGGAACTTTCAGCTTGCCGCACGTCTTCCTTCGTCACTGCACTCACGTTCCCTTCAGTATGGTTTGGGAGTGGATTTCCAGCCACGTTACCAGTATCGTCAAATCGTAAAATCCCTGCATCAATAAGACCCTGAACCCTCCTTTTGAAGGCTATACAATTTTCCGTAGAATGCCCATGATTTCCAGCATGATACATGCAACTAGCATTGGGATCGTACCATTTCGGGTATGGAGGCTTCAATGGTGCCATATAATGTGGGGATGTTAATTGTTTTTCCAATAATTTCGGGCACAGTTCTCCTTGCGACACGGGAATAGGGGTGAATTGAGGTTTTTCAGGATTGGGTCCTATTGGTCTTTGTTCGTTCTTGGGTTGGCTCGGAGCAGGCATGGTATTTGGTGGGAACATGGTGAATGGTTTTTGGTTATTTGTGGCGTAGGCAGGGTAAGAAGGAGGTGCTTGGTAATAAGGGTCTTGGGGAGGAAAGTAGAAATTTGGAGGTGGGCGATATCGGGGTCGTGATTGGGTTGAGTACGGATTAGAGGCATAGTGGCTCTCAGTCCCCACCATATGGGTTTCTGCCTCTTTTTTCCTATTAGGCACTGCCCTTTTCGAACTTTCGGGACCTTCCATCCTTCCGCTTTTGATGGCATTTTCTATAATTTCCCCAGATAATACGACGTCGGCGAAGTCCTTTGTGACGTTTCCTACCAACCTATCATAAAATGTCGCTTTCAGAGTGTTGATAAAGAGGATCGTTATCTCAGTCTTAGTTAATAAGGGATCTACTTGGACCGAGATATCTCTCCATCTTTGCACATATTGTCTAAAGGTCTCCGTCGGCTTCTTCTCCATCATTTGCAGAGTTAGTCGATCAAGCACCATGTCGGAGACATGCTTGTACTGTTCACAGAAGGCTGATGCTAGGTCCATCCATGATCGGATCCTTTCTCTACTAAGTTGATTATACCATCGAAGGGCAGACCCGACCAAGCTACTTGGAAACAGTGTATTAGTAGTTTATCTTCATTCACATAACCCGCCATCTTCCGACAAAACATGATAAGATGTGCCTTTGGACATCTCGTCCCATCATTTTTCTCAAAGTCTGGTGCTTTAAACTTTGGAGGCAGAACCAGATCGAGCACCAAACTAAGCTCTTTGGCACCAAGTGCAGAGAAGACTTCAGTACCTTTTATTGCCTTGAGCCTTTCTTCCAAGCTCTTGTACTTATCCTGGGCACTCTGATCGTTCATTCTCAGCCTGGCCATTTCTGCTGGATCATCCAAATCTGGAACAATTGGGTCGGCAGGATTAGCTCCGGGGTTCGATGTGAATATACCTTGCCCGAGATGGGCAGGTGGTGTAGGTCATTATTCTAGGCCCGTAGATTCCTTCTGAGGCCAACCTTCATACATTGCATGGGCGTGAAGTGGAGTGAATCCTGGGGGATGGAATGGACTCTGATTAACCCTCGAATGGGGTTCTGTAATATCAGGATTCTGTACGGGTCCTTTTCCTTTGACCAGAGCTGCCATCATCTCCATCATTTTGGCCATTTGATCCTTTTGCTCGAGCGATTCCTCTCGGGATCTTACCATCAAATCCCTTGCTTCTTGCTGCGACTTGGTCAACTGCTCTTGCAACTCTCTCTGGATTCTTTCCATTCTTTTGATTCTTTCATTGAGTTCGGCATCCATAGCTCTAGCTCTTAGACGTGTCCTATAAGGATGACGTGATTCCAGGTTCGTAGTGTCGCAACTGTAGATTATACGATTTTAGCCTCAGTGAATGATTCGAGTGATATGATGCTACTGCATGCAATGCAATGCAAATGCATGGTATGAATGCAAAAAGGCGTCGATTCTCGTTCAATTTCTTATAGAAAGCTTATTTAAAAAACAAAATCCTTTACATAAAACAGAGTCACATATGCGACCTAGCCCTTATGCCCAGAGTTTTAACTTTCTCGAGAAGCGAGGCTAACTCTCGACCCCGGTCTGACTTTGATTCATACACTACACTTAATACATCAGCTTGCACCGCTAAGGATTGTAGATGTTCAGCCACTTCTCATATCTGTGTTACAGCTTCGCCCATGACATAATCCCTTTCTCTGACCTGATTTTGAGATTGTTGAAACCGGAACTCACTATTTTGTAGTGTCATTTCGAGCTCTACCACCTTCCCTTTTAACTCTTCAATCTGGTTTAGGCTTGATTCTAGCTTTGCCGTAGAGTTGCGTTTTCGGCCAAATGTCTTCTCTTGTTCTATTATTCGAGCTTTCAGCATCTCATTCTCTCTTTGGCTCTCACTTGCAGTCTTCCTCAGAGCATCCTTTTGTGTTTGAACCTCTTGGAACTTTTTCCTCCACTGATCAACCTTGGCTTTCTCTTCTCGAATTTCTTGACGCCATTATTCTGAAGTTTTACCCAACCCGACAATCCTCATTGATAGACGCAGCTTTCTATAATCGGTCTTCAAGCTCTCCAAATCTTCTTCGGCCTTCCTTTTTCCTTTCTTCAATTTCTCAGCCTCTGATTTTTGGATATCAATATCCAACATCAAATGCATCTTTTCTTCTTCTAGTCGTTCTATCCTCTTTTCCAACTCTGAATTTTTACTTTCAAAGTCTTGCTTCATAATTTCCACCTCAGAAGGGACTACTTGTAAGTATTTCTCTATTGGTTGAGTACTATCTTGTGTCGGTTTAGGGACATTATCATTTATTCTCCTACTCCGCCAGGCATTATACTCGAGGGTTACCATCGAACCTACAGCAATTCTTTTCATTCGGTAAATTTGTTTCCAAGCATCAGCAATCTCCCGAACCTTCTTCTTAGAATTATTCCATTTGTATGAAAATTCGAACTGAGCTAGGCCGTAAGTCGTCGGTATAAATTGTCTTGAATTGTATTGCCTTAGCACAAGCAAAGGAGCATACCCAATGGCTCCCCAAATTCCTAGCAGGGGAACCCAATCATAACTCCCACTGCGGTAGAGAATTTTATCAGGAATAAACCAAGGAGCTCTTCATTCAATGTCCTTTTCTTGGAGATTTTGAAGGAGTGTGATCCAATTTTCTTCTGATATGTCATCTCTCTTGGGCATATCTACCAACTCCTTTAATGGGGAATAATTTTCATAGTGAACTCGACAAGAAACTCTATCTATCTTCCAGAAATGGCTATGGAACCAAACTAGCAATAGTTGTGCACATCACATGAATCTACCCTCACCTGCTCTCTGGCACGCATTCAAAGATCTAAACATTTCGGCAAGAATTGTTGGTATTGGCGTAACTTCTTTGTCAAAACGATCAAATAAGTCAACAACTGCTTCATCCACATATCTCAAAGCTCTTGGGAAAATTACCAGGCCGTAGATACTTAAGGCGAAGATGTCAACCTTCCTCTTAGCATCTAGATGTGCCACTATCAAGTCCCTTAAGCTCACCCACGGAATGCATTTCCCTTCTGCTGAATATGTGCCATGACCCATTGTTCACTCATTCCAGTGATGCTCATCAGTTTCTTTACAAAAGTTGGTGTATTGTCGGCCCTAAAGTAAACTTTATCAACCTGAGCCCTTTGATTACGAAGTAAAGCCGTGTATTCTTCTATGGTAGGTACCAAGTCCACTTTCCCGAATGTGAAGCAGCTATATGCGGGATTCCAATATTGAGTTATGGCCCAAAACAAGTGTTTGTCCACTCTGATGTCAAGCAAATAGGGTAGATCGCCATAATTAAGGTAGAAAAGCTGCTTAGTCCCCTCATCCCAATGAGCCCACATATCTCTTAATTCTTGGAGCTCATTCTGTGTTATACTGATGCGAGTGAAGTCCCCCAACTCCAATGTATATTCCTCGGCTAGACTATCCCCTTTCTCGAGTTGTATCTTCTCTGACCATATACGCACGGCCGCATTATCCTCTACTTTATCAAGGAATTCGTCCCCCATAACAAGCTTCTATCTTAGTAATCAAACAGAGATCGACACCTTTTAATGTGAAATGACATGCAAACATGGCCAAAATAAACAGGTTAGTATTGAATAATAGCAACCGAAATGAGTAAAAGGACGTCAAACTATTATATGGGTAACCACTAAGGTTTAGCATAGCTTTACTTAGGGTGGGCCCTTAAGGTTCACTATATGTGGCTTAGTTCTAAAGGAAGGGTACCCGAACCAGCAGATTCCTCAATCCTCACCCATTATAGGCTCATACGGATCGAGTTCAGTTCAGGGGAATACATTTCCCTATGGCCATGCGGAGGTGAAAACCTCACGAAACCATAGGTACGGATGTATTCCGGAAGCAGTCCCCTAGCCCATGCGGAGGTGAAAACCTCACGAAGGCATAGCTTCTCGCTCCCACTTAAGGGTGTGACCACAACGGTCATGCAAATATGAATGCAGAGATATCCTATGAGACTCGACATTATTGCAATCATAGTACCAGCAAATGCATCAAAAGAAACATGATTTTTCAAAATGATTTTCCAAATTTTTGACAAAAGGACAAAGAATAATCAATTTTACGGCCTGACTCTCTTATTAAGTCCCCAGCGGAGTCGCCAAGCTGTCGTAACCATTTTTTTGTAAAACGGGAATCGACTTGGGTTTTGAAAATGAATAAAACGGGAGTCGCCACCAACCTTTTATTAGGTGTGATCGGATCACCTTTGTTTTAATAAAATCTTTTGATTTACTAAAACAATGTTTTTGGTCCACGAATATTCGAGAAAATAGGTTCGGGAGTCGGTTACGTACGAGGAAGGATTAGCACCCTCGCAACACCCAAAATCGGTACCAAATTGATTAATCAAAGTTCTAATGTCGAAAAGTTTGAAATGATTTTGAAATTTTGAAAGGATATTCGTTCATTTGGTCAAACACAAAATCATACCCAGCACAATTGGGCACGATCTCTTTGAATTTCCAAACTCACAAATATCACCTTATTAAAAAAATATGAGCAAAATTTGATAGGATATCCATTTATTTGGTCAAACAATAAGATCGTACCAACACGATGGGGCACAATTTCCTTGAATTTCCAAACACATGAATATTACCTTTGTGAAACCTCTTTTTTTGAAATTTTTAAAAAATGAGAAAATATTGAAATGCGATTCGAAACTAATGATTTACATAAAATGACGAGCACGAGAAATAACAAACGCATGATAACAAAAGATGCAATAAAAAAAACAAGAATAAAAAGATAACATTAAAATAATAACAATAAATAAAAATTAAAAGACGTTAGTAACGATAAAGATAATAGTAAATAATAATAATAATAATAATAACAATAATAATAGTATGGTAATAATAATAATATAATAATAATGATACGAAATATATACAATGTAATAATAATAATAATAATAATAATAATAATAATAATAATAATAACAGTAACAATAATAATAATAATAATAATGACATAAATAATAATACATATAGTAAGAGCAGTAAATTTAATCAAAATAATTTAAAATGGCTAAAATTGAACTAAATCAAAATGCTTGGGGTAAATTTTGCAATAAAATAAAGAGGGGAGAGCCTATTTGAAATGCGCGTGGAAGGATAGGGTCCACAAAAGAAATTATTCCACAGGGCCAAATTATAACAAAAGCAAACATACTGGGGTAGATTTGAAAAATAAGAAAAAACTAGATTAGGAAGGTGGAGAAATGCGGAAGGGTCAAATGCGCAAATAGACCCTCCCGCAAAAGCACGCGGATCCTAGCTTTGGGTCGGGTCGAATTCGGGTTGGCCTCCCGAAACGACGTCGTTTTGACGTCTGGGGAGGCCCTTCAAAACGGAGCCGTTTCATTGCTTTATAAGAGCCCCATTTTTTGTTAAAACCCTCATTTGCTCCGTGTTTCTTCAAAAAAAGGGAAGCTCCCCTGATTTCTCTGGGTTTTACCCAGAAGTCGGCCACAGGGGGTCATCGGAGGTCCGCCACGGGCTCCGTCGCCGGCCACCGCAAGGTAAAATTTTCCCTTTTTTTTAATTTGTTTTTTTTAATATATATATACGTATAAAATAATAAAACTAAACAATAATAGTATCGAAAATAAAAAAGAAATTAAAACAACCTACTGTTTCGATCGAAGACTAAGGTTTCTTTCAATTTGATATTTCTCTGATTTGATTTCGAGTGTCTTTCCTGTTTTCTATTGATCATAAAAAAAAGCCCCTATTACAGATCTGTCTTCGATTTTTATAACCGATCTTTGAAGAGAAAAAAAATAAAAATAAAATACAATGATTTCCTTCTTTTCTGTTGTTATTCCCTTTTCCTTGCTTTTGTAGGAGCTAGTGGCGCGAGTGGAGGCCATGTTAGCATGCGAACGGTGCTTGGTGGCCGACAGTGGCCAGTGGAGCAGAGGGTGGCATGGTGCTGGCGGCTGAGTGGGGTTGCGGCGCTAGGGTTTCCAAAACCCTAGCTTTTCTTAAAAAAAGTTTAATATTTTGGGCCTTTTGGGCTTTTCAGATTTTAGGTGTTGTAATTGGGTTTTGTGGGTTGAGAAATGGGCCGGGTAGGCTGATTAGGTTTATTTGGGTCTGGTTTAATGGGTTCTGGTTTGAGTTAATGGCTATTTGGGTTTGTTTGTATTGGTTTTGGGCCTTGGTTGACGGACCCGGGCCAAAATTGGTTATTACACCTTTTTATTTGAAAGAAAGCTAAAACTCACTTATCTCAAAGAAATAAAATGTCACACCCAATAAGTTAGGATGTAACATCTCAAGACTTCAAAATTAAGCTTGCCTTTATTTGCAGAAAATCCTTACTTCGAGATACAAAACATTATATCTAATAAGTTAAGATATACCATTTTGAATTTGATAATAAGTTTTGATTTGAAGTTTATGGGTTTTTTTTTTAAAAAAAAAAGAATACTTGATACCTTAAGTTCCACGAGAAAAATAAAAACCCAGTGAGTTAGGGTATAATTTTTCTCGAAGTCCCCAAATATCATGTATCGCTGTATTTAAAAAACCTTTGAATAAAATGTGTCAATTCAGTAAAATGTGTTTTTATAAAAAATGGTTTTGAGTAAGATATGGCATTAACATATTACAACATACATACCAAATAGAATTCATCATAATTACAAGTCATATTAACAATTAATACTAATATAGACAATTAAAGAAAGAATAATATGAAATAACAAATGATACAAATAATAGGATAACTATACTAAAGCAAACATAAAAATCATAAACAAATAAAAGAGCATGGATAAATAAATATAAGATATAAAGCAGTAAATAACGAAAGATATAAAAAAAACCTAAGTAAATATGAAACTTTACATGCAAGATTATGTGTAAAATAAATCAACGTAAAATGAGTGACATATATCAAATAATAAATAAATATTGCAAATTAAAAAACATAAAAATGATATGGAAAAATCTAAAAAAAATAATATATATATATTCTTGAGAAAATAAATAAAATACATTTTTAAATAAATAAATGATATATAACCTTAAATAAAAATATGTTTATAATATAATAATCTAATACATATATGCATAAAATTACATATTTAAGAATAAACAATATACAATATACAAAATTTTATACAATATTAAGGATAAAATAATTTAAAAGTTATATATGATATAATATAATAAAAATAAAAATAATAATAAGTGTAATATAATAACTAATGTGCAAATTTTAAAATAATAAATAATATTGAATTTAATAAAATAACCTAATATAAATAAATAATAGTAATAATTTAATACATATATATAATACTAAAATAATTAAAGATAAGAATAAAAATGAAAATAAAA
Organism: Gossypium australe; assembly: GCA_005393395.2. NCBI lineage: Eukaryota > Viridiplantae > Streptophyta > Magnoliopsida > Malvales > Malvaceae > Gossypium > Gossypium australe. The sequence continues at coordinate 108,976,415 of CM016617.1, read as the reverse complement.
TAATTAAAGATCGAAGATACAGGGATCAAATTAAAATAAATAAATAAAACTAAGGTAAAATTGTAAAAAGGGTGATGTTGGAGCTCGCGCCAAACTGTAAGGACCTATTGGGCAATTATGCCCTATCTCCTAAACGGCGCCATTCTGTTATCAGCCATTAAATAGCCTGAGGGATCAAATTGAAACAGAAGCAAACTTTTAGGGCTACTTTGAAAAATAAAAGAAACATTTAAATTGGACAAAATCACAAAAATAAAATTGCGGAGGGACTAAAGAGGCAAATTGTCCCTTTTATAAAAACACGCGGATCCTCCCCTGGTATCGAGTCAACGCGTGGATCCTGGCCCTTTAAACGACGTCGTTTTAATGCTTATTGGCTTAAGCAAAGACGGCGTCGTTTCTATAATCCTATATAAGCCACTTTTATAAAAAAAATCATTTGTATTAGTTTTTTAAAAAAAAAACTTTAAAGAATTCTCTCAAATCCTCTCTTCACCCATTTGGGTTCCAGTCATCGGACCTACGGGCCACCGCCACACGCGCCACACGCGCCACCGTCGACGCCGCCAAATACGGCGGCCGGAGGCCAAAAACTTTGCTTCTTCAGCGTGAATCGAAAGGTATACTCGTGCTTTTTATTTTAGTAGTATTTTGTATGTAAAAAAAATGCATGAATCGAAAGAAAACAAAAAAAGACGAAAATGAATATTCGGAAATCACCTCTGTTATTGGTTTTCTTTTTTTTAATCTCTGAATTCTCTTGTATTTTTTTTGTATATGCGTGTATGCCCCCTGTTACAGATTGCCTTAGGGTTATTTAAACCCAAAAATAAAATAGGAAAATAAATACAAAATCACAATCTGCTGCTACTACCTATTTTCTTTCATTGTTTTGCAGGCGAATGGCGAGAACCACGGCGGTGGAGCGCTATTCGTGCACTAATTGCGGCGCAACTGGGGGATGTGCTGGGTGCTGCAGTGCAATGGAAAGCTAGGGTTTCCTGCGTCTGAAGACTATTTGGGCCACTGGGCCAGCTTAATTTGTTGGATTGGTTTTGGGCTAATCGGGTTTGGGGTAGAGTAGTGGGCTAGGGGTAAATTTGTAAATTTGGGCCTATAAATGGACTGCAAAAACTGGACTTTTGGTTTATTTTATTTTTGTTTTTATTATTTATTCAAGCCCGGGCATAAATGAGCTACTACATTGTCCATTTTCCAACCTCATGGAAAATGTCATTCAAAGTAGTGTCGTGACACAGATTCTATGGAAGTCACAATATCGAACCCCTTCACCTTGAAGATGTAAAACTTCAACACGAAATCAACATGGAGCCTGTTGTTGAGAGAGCCACAACACCTAGGGTAGGATGTCGCAACACCTAGCCAACGTCATGATACTGAGCCTCTAAGGTTGTGATAACCCTGGAGGTGTTAAAATGAAGAAATTAGAGCCAACACTAGTGATGTCGCAACACCGAGATCCCCCACAACCACGAGTGCACCACAGTCTAGGGTGTCGTGACACGCTTCAATGTTGCGATACCACTGTTTGACAGGGATAAAATTGCTACAGGGGTAGTCTTTTGTCCAACACCATCTCCAATCAAAATACAGCTTCTAAGGACATTTGTGTCCAAATTTTGGGATTGTATTCAGCTGTTAAAAATACTTTTGGGCTGAACACTTAAAGGAACCAACTTTATCTTTACTTTCTATCATCTATTTAACTAAGTAGTTAGTCTCATTCATCTTTTAGGGTTTAGTTCTTAGCTTTTTCTGGTTTTTAATTGGTTTTGTTGATAGTTTAGTTAATTTCTACTGTAGCTCTTGTATTAATTGCATTTTGGTACTCCAAACTTACCTTGTATTTTCATTTTCATCCAAAGCCTTTAATATATTTCAGTTCCATTTTCTTTTCGAAGTATAAAAATCTTATCTTTACTAGTATTTTTACCTTCATTATTGTTGCCATCATCTTCTTCAAGTAACCACCAAGAAATTTCTAAGTTTTCTTTAACTTTATTGTTGTGCCTATTGTAATGTATTATTTAAGTATGTGTTGGGTCGTTGTTTGCATGAAAATGATGTTTGGTAACTAAATCTATGGTGGTTGGTTGATGGAAATGTTGTTTGGTTAGTTTTTGGTACAAAGACTGAATTGTAAAAATTGGGCTAAATCAAATAGACTTCAACACTTAGAATTGATGTCTCTAGGTGAATATTTAGATAGGAGAGACTGAGAGGAGATCCTATTGAGCACCAATTTGGTTGTCTCGAGTTAGTTTAGTGAGGTCGAAAGATAAATCGAACTAAATCATCTAATTTGATGAAATGATGATCGAAAGGTAAAATTGTACCAATTAGAAGTTTAAGCATTTTTAGATCCCTAATCAAAAGACTAATCAACAACATGGAAATCAACCAACCGCTTGTATTTCTTGAATTGTTAATTGTGTAATTTTTCATGTGTTACAATTTGGTCCTTCTTAGTGTTAATTAGTTAATTTAGTGTAATTATCTGTGATTATGAATTGTTGTAATATAGTGCTTAGTGAGTAATTAGCTAGAGTTCCTATTTGCATGCTTGTTGCATATGAATCACTTTGTCTCCAAACTCCCTTGAGTTCAATCCTTAGAATACTCGGGTGTTCTATTGTAACACTGTAAATATTACAACTTGACTTGTCACACTTTCAGCATACCGCTAGATATTTAGAGTTAATTGTGTTGATTTATAGTCCCGGTGCACGCATACTGGGGCGTGGTCATTGGACTATAATACGCAAGCTATAGTCGAGCATTGCAAGAGTTGGACAAGAGGACACGCTAATACCTTGAAGTTTGGTGATGATCGCAATTGGAAGGAGGACTTTGGCCGGCAATTATTGCCTCCGGGATGGGTCAAATTTCATGACGATGCGGTCGTAGATAGAATTAAGAGCGTTGCGGCACTAGGTGGTGTTATTAAGCTCTTCCATGATTAAAGTTGGACAAATGAACTTCATCGCCATCTGATCACGAATTTGCGAAGTTTGTTCTACCGTGAAATGTAAGTTTTGAATTAAACTCCTTTTTAATTCAAATTTAAATTTCCAAAGTGAGAATGAAATGTACCATTTATTATATTTCCTTGTTTCAAAATATTTTTATTTTTACATAATATTTATTCATTCTTACAAAATGAATACAATTATATTCATTCATATTGCATAGTTTTATTATTTTATTTTTTTAATATTATCATTTTTCTATTATAATTATTTTGTCAAATTCCATTTTTGAAACTTTCTTTCTAAAAAATATTACAAATAATTAAATTAAGATTATCAGTATTTTAGAATAAGAAATTCAAAAATAATTTCATTTTAAATATTTTAGTCCAAAAGCATTTAACATTTGAAAAACAAAGGAATAAATCTCAAAACTATACATGAATTTTAATTCAATGTGCAATTGTATACATAAAATTTTCATTTAATCCAATTCTCATAAATTATTAACAATATTATTCATATAACATCATTTTATATTTATATATTGCATATACAAATAATTATATTTATTCAATATAAAAATAATTTGATGTATTTAGTTCTTTAAATGTATATACTTGAATCAAAATTAAAGTTTCATGTATATATTTAAACCACAACCAAAATTTTATGTGTACTATTCCATCAAATCAAAATTCATATATCAAATTATATATTAAATCAAAATTCATGTAAAATTTTAAGATTTGTCCAAAAGCAAATCATCCAAAATGAGGTTTGAAGCTTGGTTAAACAAGATAAGAAGCTCACTGGCCCAAGTTCAGCTTATTTGAAGAGCTTGTTGTTCTCTTCCTAAGCATGTTCGAAGTTTTGAACCTTAGAAGTGTGTGTTTGTTTTTGACCATCTACACATGGCCCACTCCAAGAATCCAAATTGAACAATTTATAATTGATTAGCTGGGGATCAATTTTTTTGGCGCTTACAGAGCTGAAATCAAAACATAAATTTTACATTAAAAGATTTTAAATTGAATTATCAAGGCTACGTTTGTTTCACTGAAAAATGATTTACTTTTCTGAAAAAATTAATATTTTTTGGTGTTTAGATGAATCTGTGTAAAATATTTTCTGTTGTTTGATAGATTTTTTAAAAATATTTCATAAATATTGTTTTCAATTAAACAAACATACATTTGCGATTTTCTTATTTTTTCATTGTTTAATTAAATTTATTTTTATCTATAATTTTATATTTTACATTATTTTTGCATATATTAAAAATATTGTGTTAAAATCAAATTTATTATAACGTCATTTTTTAATTACATGACTACTAAGTGAGTATTTTTTATTTAAAAATGTGACATCAACAAAATTGACAAAAAAATTAACGATGTCAACAATTTGACTTGATTTTAAATTTTGAAAAGTAAAGAGACTAAATTCTTGAAAATAAAAGTACGAAGACTAAATTACAAATCTGTGAAATCTATATAGACTTATGACATATTTTAATCTTTATACTACAAAACATTTATTATTAATATATTTATAATTGTAATAAATATTTATTATTAAAATATTAATATTGAATATTTTTAATAATATGTGAATAATATTATTTAAAATTATTATTTTTAAATTTATTATTAAAATAAACTTGAAATATTAAATAATTTATTAAAATGATAAATTATATTTATTATATTAATAATTTATTATATGACTAAATATAAATAATTAAATATGTTTGTTTAATAATATTGAAAAATATAATATTTTAAATATTTTTAAAATTAAAAATAAAATTTATTATCAATATAATAATATTAAGCTTGATTTAAGTTAATTTTTATATAAAAATAAAATTATCTATAGATGAGCTCTTTTTCGGAAAATAACTTACATTTTTTAAAATGGTAAGTCATTTTACAGGAAAAATGATTTATTTTACCTTGACCTGTAAGTCATTTTCCGTTGACCAAACTATTTTCTATGAAACAAACATAAGAAAATATAGAAAATATTTTTCGTAAAATTTTTTACCCCTAATATAGTTATTTGAATCAAGAGAAGGTAAGACCTACTTCAATAAAAAAATATTTATTTCCAAAAAATTCTTAAATTACATGACAGATGATACCAAAAATAGTTTTTTTTTTCTTTACAAAAATGTAGCGTGTAAGTCCAAAAATAGTTATTTCTTAAAAAAATTGAAAAAGAAAAAAAGTAGAGTGACGACTGTAAGTTAATTGGATAAAAGTTAAGGTTATGGTAGATTAGAAGCTTTAAGAATTCTTTATATTTAAATTTTAAACCAATAAGGGCAACTTTATTATTCTTTCTTTTATTCCTTTTCTAAATAAAGTAAGATACATCAAACAAGGAATTGAATAAAGTAATTATATATATTGGATTAAAATCTTCTATTATGGAAACATATTATGATGTATAGTGCTATTTAAAAGTGTAATACAAAATTAAATGACCAATTATATTATAAATACTATAGGTATTAAAGTGTTATGGAAATAATATGTAGATACCATAAGTTGTATTTATAATTTGATGATAGGCCAAATTATAAATACCCAAAACCGATTTAATAATCAGTTATTTAAAGAGGTAATGGTCCCCAAGAAATAGGATTATCTCATATATCTTCTCCATCCCCGTAAGAAAGTTATACTAAGATAAAAATTATTTTCTTGGAAGATTAAAACCAACTATTTTCTTGACCTTCTCGGCAATCTCCAACAATGGGTTAAGTTACGTTTCCGCATATAATTTTGTTCTTGATCTATTCTTGATGTTCTGACATAACAGATCTTAGTTTTAATAAAATTTTATATTAGATACTGTTTTTACGATGCTAACAATATAATAATATAATTAACGTATTTTTTGTGTGTAAAAAAAAAACTAATCAACTGTATTAAATAATTACAAACAAAAACTCAACTACTTTATCAATCCCAAATTTATCGAACATCTCCTAGAAAAATCAACAAACACTTATACCTCTGTATACCTATCCGAAGCCATCTTAGCAAGCCTATCGCAACTTTATTCCTCTCTTTTGGAAAATAATGTAGTTCTTTGTTGATCTTATTTTAATGCAAACAAATAATTTAGATTAAATTATGTCATAATCATTATGTGAAAGAAATAATATTTAAATATATATTTTAAATTAAATATTTTTTAAATAATAGTAGTTTGAAAGGTAATTTTTTACATAATATAGTTAAATTGTTTTAAGATGTTATATAAAAATTAAAAAGAGACAAAAAAATTTATTATATTATTTAGGATAAACTATACCAACCGTCTTCAAACTTTGTTTAAAATTTTATTTTTTCCATTAACTTTTTAAAATTTATGAAAATGTCACTATCGTTTTTAGGTCATTACAAACAAAAAAAATCTTTTGTTTTTTTTTTTTGGTCATTCTTGGGGTAACATGCATCTAACGTGACATGTTAAATATGCTACGTATTTTTTTAATATTTTCTTTCTTTCTTTTTAATTTAAATTATTTATTGCGTTATTTCTTTTCTTTTTTTGATGCACAATTTTCCTCCCATTTTCACTTATTCTCTATTTCAATTTATTTCCTTGTCTTCTTCTTCTTCTTCCCAACAAACCCTAGTTGTCGATTCCACCATCTTTCGTGGTTTTCTCCAAACATCGAACCCACTAAAATAACCCTTTCATTTCCTTGTTTTAATCTCTCGAATTAAGTCTCTAAGAAACTTCCCTAAAGGCCACCAAATCTAAAATTCGGGCCCGGAAGAGAACACCTCGATCTGTTGGTTCGTCATGTGACACCCAATTTTTTGATACAAAACTTGGCCATATTGGAACAACGAACCTTGAGTTATTTTATATGTTTTAATTAGATCCTACGGTATCTTGTGTGTACCGAATTGAAAGTTTTGGGGGATGAATTAACATTTATGATGATTTTCAATTTTTCTAAGAGGCCTATCGAGAATTAATGACTTGTTTCCAATATTTAATTTGGGTTAGTGCTTACATGAAAAGGGTTGAACGGTAAATAAGAGAATGACTATTTAAGGGAGAAAAGTAGGAAAAGATGATCATCCTCTTTCTTTCTTCAATTGGAGCACAAAAGAGAATAATGGAGAAACTATTTTCGAGGTTCAACAATCAACCCTTGCATAAGGAGCGAAGAAGTCGAGTTGCATGCTGGAAAAAAATGTATATATGTAGCAAAGTAGCTTAATCAAAGGCAAAATTTGTGAACTGGTAACATTCCTATACTTTTCTATATCTTTTGATTTTGAAAGAAATAAATGAATTGCGGACATCTGACTAAATGTTGGTTGTGGAATGCAAGGAAAAGAAGCATATTAAGGGGAGAGTTTACTCTGCATGTTGTTAGAATTTGATTGTCTTGCTCGTAAATGTCTCACAGTCGGTCTTATATGGTTGTTACTGTTTAGTCGGTGAAGATGGAGAGGGACGAAACGACAAGGGGAAACTCAAGCTAGAGGGTGATACATCATTGAGGTGTTTTGTCTGTGAGTTACTGAACTCAAATATTCAGTGATTGTCTTACATACCTTTGTACTATGTTGTTCTGGTTATGTGTTATGCTTATGAGGAAGTGATACCTTGTTGTGGTAAAGTTGCCAAAATTGCGAATGTATGTTACGAGATAAGGTGTATGTTGTTGTAAGCTCAGGTTTTGGTGTATGATGATATCTAAATTGTCTGCCAATTACCTTGCAATTTGTGGTTTTGATGAGTTTTCTATTGTAATGTTGATGCATGCTAAGTTGGTGTGGAAATGCATGCCTTATTCTAAGCATAAGTTTGTTGTATTGATAAGTAGTTTCTGGGTAAATTACTATTGATTACAATATATTTTTGATGCTTTATATGTGTTATTTTGATGAAAAAAAATTATATGCGGAGTATGGAGGGATGTAATGATGGATGAATGAATAAAGAGATGTCATGTTATGTACATTTTACCACATGTTATTTGGCTTTGTGGAGGTTCGGTTGGACTGTATGGGGATTTATGCCAGAAGTATGTGAGCTAGAGTTTTTCTCAAGTATGAGACCCTGCAGAGTCTAAGGCTCTAAACCCCATGTATGCATGCAATTCCCATGGCCATGGGCATACTTAAGTTATGACGGTCCGCTGACTTGTCCTCAAGTTCCAAGTTATGACAATTCGTTGGATTTGTCCTTTTAACACTCCATACCTGACTTGATCGTCGGATCTGGATTATAGGGTGCTACACTCCATATTCAAATTTAACTAACACATTCCTTACTACAATCCACATTTTTTAAAACAGTGCAAGACAATAATATTTATAACAACGTTACTAATTGACTTCACAAATCTCAAGAATTTATCTCACTGATGAAATCTTTAATTTAAGGTACAACGTTTTCACGAAGTATCTTTAATCTATTGAATATTTAATAAGTATTGAAATTATATTCTAACCATTTAATTACAAATATGACAAGGACCCTGATGCCCCGCCTCTAAGTCGCCCAACTTTATGCATATTACATCTAAGGATCATGTCCATCTGAGCATGGCAGATTCCAGCCTGGTCCTTCCTCGAACTGGCTTACTTGTATTTGGTATATCTTTCTCAATGATACCATTGCACGCATCCTAGAGAACAATTCATCTTGTTTGATTGCAATTGATCTACTACTAACGACTTGAAAACAAAAGGTTCCATGTACCAATATACGAAGCCTTGCACACATAAGATTTTCACTGGTGAGATTTGATAGATGTAATACCATAATACAATTTTAATAGTGATTGCTCCCTTGGCTTCAATAATCAAGGATGAAAAATAGTCAAGGCTTTTCAATAACTTCTCAAATAACTAGGGAGCTATGTAGGAATGGGTTCCTAGTTTCTTACATGGTTGAAGAAAAGGGCATATGGTATTAAACCACAAGAAGGCCTTCATTGTTTCGTTGCCACTATTGCAATGTTTAACCAATATGTTTAAATGGTGATATGAAGGTTAAAAGTTTTTTATAAACGTAAGCTTATGTACAAATTCATTTTAAAAACTAAAACCATCAACAAAACCACAAGTAAAATTATCTTTTATGTTGGGTAAGTAATTGCTTAGTCTTGAAGTATACTTTTGATTAGCTTCGTTAGAATCAAGAATGTCTTTCCTACAATTCTATTCAATCATCATGCTTTTACCCCTATTCCTCAAACAGGCCTTTCGAACTCTCACTTCTTGGGACCATCCCTCAGAGCAAGCCTATTAAAATAGCTCTTAACATATGTGGGGCACGAATGATCCCTTGAAGCAACTCCTCAAAGAAATCCTCTTAACATAAGCCATCAAGTACAAGTCATGCAAGGCCTATGCGACAATTGTCATTTGCAATATCAAGTACCACGTGTGTCCAATCGCCACCCTAATTACCCTACCTAAGCCTACTAAAATAGAGTGGTTAGCCAACTTGCCTTCAGAATAGGAAGGGGATACATGACACCTTGGGATCATACCCCAAGGTATTTAATCCTTAGATCTCGTACTTAGAGGGGTCTCTCTCTCTTCCTATTTTTCTTTCCGTCTTGTCTCCTTTGGAACAACCTTAACCCTCCAAACAACTAAATCTCCACCTCAGAACCCCCTACACGGCAGCTCTCCACCTTACCTTAACCTAGGTGAACCACCATACAACATTGTTTCCTCCCCTTGTTTGATACACCATCAACAATCCTCTTTTGAAGAAGTGACAAGTTTCATTGATCACCTTTTGAAGGTTGGGATGCTGCTTATTGATAGTGGAAGACACCTGGTTTCAGATATAATGAATGGCCATTGCTATTGACGGAAACATGATGTATCCTTTCCAATCTCAAATAATTCAGAACCCATCACTCTCCAGCTTCTACAAAAAACCAATGAAAAAAAATCTGCTTTTAATCTTTCCTGGATTTGAAACCCTGAAAGAGACACATTACTAGCTAGGGGCTTCTGCCTGAAGAAGATAAACATTAAACATGCATTACTGGCTAGGGGATTCTGCCTGAAAAAGATAAACATTAAACATGCATGTGGTGATGCATTTTGTAGATCTGTAGATTATTTGTATATAGATATCAGCATGTGGTACCCAACAGGGAAGAATAATACCCACCTGTTCATTTTCGTGCCAATTATGAATAGAAAGATTCAACTTTATGCAATGAAATGGATCACTTGTACTTTTTAAGTTTATAGCCTCCCTTGTACAACCCACAATCATATAAATAATTAAAGATTGATATCCTTTGATTTTAATTGAAATCCTTTGTGTTTCAGGCTGAATTAGAACTTTCTCATTCTCTGTTTCCATGGATAAATTTTTTTTTTTTTCTGAAAAAAAGGCCAAATATCTTTGTTTATTGGCTGAATGCCATTGTTATTTTTGTGATGAGCAAGTCGATCAGCATGGAATTGTTTTTGTTGTTTGATTGAATAACAAAGAAGTTTGTTTGTGCATTTCATCTGCATATTAAGATAACGCAGTTGTTTGATAATAATTTTTTTTTTGGGGGGATTTTAGGATTGGGTGGAAGATGGTTGAATTTGAGACTATTTGTTGGATTTTAACTCATTTCATCAATTTTCATTTTCGCTTTTTTTTTTTAAATTCATTTTTCCATTTTAACTTGTGTTAGTATTTTGTATATTGACACGGGTACTTTTTTTAACTCTTCAAGCATAGTTAAAAATTTATCATGTGTCTTATTTCTTATATATATTCTATTATATTCTATAGGACACTTGAACTTGCCGTGTATATCAAATATTTTTTCCTCCTAGTATTAAAAATATCATGTCTTTTTAGGAGAACTTTACTTGTAGTGTATCAATTTCTTTTCACTTTAGCCACTAATCAATTTAGTCTCAGTATTATTTTTACTAATCGTTTTAATTCAATAACACTTAATAATTTGATCTTTTTTATTTGTACTTGACTCGTAATTATTCTATTATAACTATCTACTAACTCAATTCAACCAAATCGATTCATTAAAGAATCAAATAAGCTCATCCAACCTAAGGGTGATGATGTCTTTAGTTTCCTCGATCATGGTAACTTCAATAGCAAATCGTTCAGGACCTTAAAACTTTATGCACCAGTTTAACTGTAGAAGTAGGATAATTGCATCCCCAAAGTCAAATCCAAGTCGTCACAATCACTCTCCCCAAAATCTCACAAAACAGATGATATAAATCTCCAAAAATGCCTAAGTAAAATGTGTTTGAATACACAATAATCTATTCTCAAAATCGCAAGAAACACACCTACAAAATGTACACCCTGCTGTACGAAATCAACAACCTCTAATAGGCTTTGAATAACTTTATCTCTAAGTCGAACTAGGATATGTCTGCAACATTCAACAAGTTCAATCCTACTTGAAGTAAACATGATTGACTCCATGGTAAATAAATCTCCAACTTGAATTAGATCTGATCAACAACTTATCCTTTAAGAAACAATAATTTCTAGTCAAAGTTGAACTTCTAATTCAAGTCAAAATTGTGATCCCACTTGGATAAGACTTTAAACTCTTTCAAATCTAAATTTTATCACTTGGTTATCTTAAATAATATTCAAATTACATATATCAACTTCCAAGAGATAATGATAAAGGATACTCAATCATCTTGAACTTCTCTACTTCTTCTCCTAGTCATCCAAAAGAATGATAATCTAATTAATCTCAATATTAAATATCTCTAGTTACCCATTTGTCGCTTAACAAGATTAAATTTAAAGTCATGTAATTAAAAAATCAAACATGCCAACATTAAAAACTTTAACCGCACCACAACACAAATGTTAATTTCTTAAATTAACTAAATTCTATATATAAAAGCACCTTTGAAGACACAATCTCCATATTTTTCTGCAATGCCTTTGTTAATGCAAACTTGGCCTGCGTGCTGACAAATTCAAAAGCTTGCTTTGCTTAGCTTAGCTTAGCTCAAGCACCAAAGAACAAAAGAAGCCGCAAAACAAAGGCCGCCTTTAAAAAAGAGGTTGGATAAACAATTTATTCGTGATAAATGATGATCATTCTCTCTTTAGCTGCGAATTGATAAACCCAAATCAACATATCTCCATACACTCGGACCTACCTTTCAAAGATGATTGAGGTATAACTAAGGTATATATATATATATATATATATATATATATATTAGGTCACCCTTACAATCTTCGTACATTTTAAATTATAATTGATAAAACTGTTAAAGAAATTTAAAATAATGGGTGGCCAATTTAAAACTTTGTAAAAGCCATGTAGACTTTCACTTTGCTTTATCTTAAACAGGGTTGAAAAGTTGTAGATCCCATATTTAAATAAAAAAATTTAAATTTTAAATGTGAGAATACTATAAAGATATGATTGGATTTTAATATTCAATCTTTTGTTTTCAAGGGAAAAAAGACAATTAAAAATAACATTTTTTCCCAACATTTCCAAACCCATTTTAAAAACTGGTTATCGTTAAAATAAAGAAATTAGGTCAATCTTTACGTTAAGAAGCAACTCTTTTCATTTGGAATTTTCTTACTCTTCCCTTCTTTCTTTTATATATGGCCATTCATATCCCAATGTATTTTTTTTAATTTGATATATGTATTTGAGAAAAGTTATATATTTTGGTATTTAATACTAATTTTTTAGTGTTTAATTCAGGTTTTAAAGTTGATTTAGTAAAAGTTAATTGTTAATATAATTAGGTTCAATTTTTTCATGATTTTGCTCATACAATAAATTTAGTGTTTGTTTTTAATTTGAAAAATACAATTTTATGAATGTGATTTAATTTGGGTTTAAAATTAATTTGATAAAAATTTATAATTAATTAATAATTAAACACTAAAAAATTAATAAAGTACCAAAAGTATATAAATTTTTTCAAATATGTCAAACTTATTAAATTTTTTAAAAAGAAATTATTGGTCTCAATTTGATTTTATGTAAACAAACAAATATTATTAACATCGTAATTTCACGCTGGCTTTTGTATTCTTGACGGAAAGACAGACCGTTTATATATATATATGTATATTCATTCATTACGTAAAACAGTGTGGTACATTTTTAAAATATATAAAAAATCATTATTTAATTGTTGAAGTTTTAATTTTTATTACATAAAAGAAGGTTTCGGGCAAATTACCAATAAAAGTTTTTTTTCAAAAATTACGAAAATAGACCTATTATTCAATTATTTACCAGAAAAGGTCATTTTCTCCAAAAACGCGTCCACGTCAGCGCGATGTCAGGGGATGCAGCACGAAAACGCGTCCCTAAGGGAGCGCTTTTGCCACATAAGTAGAAAACGCTTCCTTGAGGGCGCGCTTTGTTGATGTGACAAAAACGCTTCCCCAGGGACGCGTTTTAGCCCGTGTTTTTTTCCAAAAAAAATTATTCTCGAATTAAATTTAAAAAAAAAGGTCATTTTTTAAATATTATAAAAATAGACCAATTTTTTTTAAAAATTTATTAGAATAAACTTTTATAAATGCTCAAAGTAACAATACCATTTTTTTAAGGTGTCACCAATTAATATGGAAATATAACTTATAAAGGAAATCTTTATATAGACCCAAAATCTCATTTGCCTTGTTTTCTTGAGCAATGTGGGATATGAGATATGTGTATATATAGACTCATGAATAGTTTTGCAACTTGTTCCTAAACAATGTGGGATTCCTTCCTCTTTTAACTAATAACATGAGATTAAATGCTACACTATATTTAATATTTTTTTTACAAACAATTTCAATTTTTTTATATTTTGTTAATATTTTCTCATATTATAAAATTATCTTTTGAGATCTTTAATCTTGTTGCATTTTAGAATTGTTAACATATACAAAAGAACTATTAAAAAAAAGAGAACAAATTGCATATATGAAACTTGTACATGCAATAATCTTCTGTTCAATTTTAAATGTTTGAAGTTAATATCATGCAATTCTAATTTTTAAAAATAATTTTCCATTATTTAAATTTAGAAGTTATACTTTTAATTTTTTTATTATTTACTTTATTTTATATTATGAATGTTTGATTAATAAATTGATATATTTTTTTGTAATTTTAAAAAATTGATATATCTTTTTAAATATTATTTATTTTTAATATTTTACTATACTAATTAATTTTTTAATTCTAATTTTAATTTAATTTTCATCACCTAATGAATGCCGATAAATTTATTTCAGATATATTTTGACTAGATAGATAATCTATTTAAACATAGTATATAATTATGTTAAATAAGTTTTTTTTTTATAGAAATATATAATATACATAAAATATAATAATTATTTTTCATATTTTTATATCTAGATTAAATTACATTAATAGTCACTTAACTATATTTTTTAGCTATCGAATTATAAAAACTTACAAAATGAACACTTAACTATTAGTAATTTTTTAAATATTTATTTTTTAATATTTTACCATACTCATTTTATATTTATATATTTTTTTTACTTATAGAGTTTAAAAGTTTTATTTATAATGTAACAAATGTTAACTTTTTGTAAAAAAATTTAAACTCTAAGTAAAAAAATATCAAATATAGTGTAGCCTTTAATCTCATGCTGTTAGTTAAAAGAGGAAGGAATCCCACATTGTTTAGGAACAAGCTGCAAAACTATTCATGAGTCTATATATACACATATCTCATATCCCGCATTGCTCAAGAAAATAAGGCAAATGAGACTTTGGGTCTATATAAAGATTTGTTTTGTAAGTTGTATTTCTATATTAATTGGTGACACCTTTAAAAAGAAATGGTGTTGTCACTTTGAGCCTTTATAAAGGTTTATTCTCGTAAATTTTTAAAAAATTGGTCTATTTTTATAATATCTAAAAAATGACCTTTTTTTGAAAATTTAATTCGAGAATATTTTTTTTTTTTGAAAAGCACGGGCTAAAACGCATTCCTGGGGGAGCGTTTTTGCCACATTAGCAAAGCGCTCCCTCAAGGAAGCGTTTTCTGCTGATGTGGCAAAAATGCTCCCTCAGGGACGTGTTTTCCTGCTGCATCCCCTGACATTGCGCTGACATGGACACGCTTTCGGGAAAAATGGCCCATTCCGATAAATAATTGGAAAAAAAAAATTCGTAAATTTTGAAAAAAAAGGGCATTATTTGATAATTTACCCGAAGGTTTCGCTTGGTTATCTGATCATCTATCTATATTTTATATCAATAAACTAGACAATATTAATTAAAATGATATAATATGATTACCTCTGATTCCAAAAAAATGATTACCTCTACATATAAATAAATGTAATAAAACCTCCCTACACTTTTTTTTATTTGATTGACTTTTGCGTTTTAAGTTTTTATATATTTTTTTAAAATTTACAAAATATCATTTTAGAATCCATGTTAAATTGTTAAATTTTTAGAGTAATATTTAGAAATAAAAATACACTTACTTAATTAAATTTTGTGTAATTTAAATATTATTAAAATCTGGAGTTCTCTCTTGAGAACCAAGAGTGCTTTCCACAAGAGTCCTAGAGAGGGTGGTAACTACTGCAGTCTAGGATGGCGGAGGGTGGTGGCGATGAGAGGGACAACGGTGAGGAGGTCTCATTGTTAGCGGAAGAACTCGTCCAGTTATCTATCAAAAGATCTATGGTGGTGCCAGACACAAAGCCGACACTAATCTGTTCAGTATGGATAAGGAAGTCTTTTAATCCGGATAGCCTAAGAGCACAATTGAAGAGTATATGGAAAACCAAGAGAAAGTTTGAAATCCAGTCGACAGGGCAGAATCTTTTCTTAATCATCTTTGATTCGGAGGACGACTTGGAGTTGATCATGAAGGGCGACCTTGGCTGTTTCGTAAGTATCTAATTCTGTTTGAACGTTTGCAGAATTCAATTGATAGGGATAGCATTAAACTTACGTCTTCTCCGTTTTGGATTAAAATTGGTCCAATTTTACCTGAATTCGACGAAAGGATCTTATGCATGCTATTGGATGTACTTTTGGCGGAGTCATTAGATCTGAAATTAATGGGGATAACTGCAGAATTAGAGTTAATCTTGATGTTCAAAATCCACTTAGAAGAGGGGTGTTTGTGTCAACCGATAATGGAGTCAAGACATGGATTGCTTTTAAATATGAGAAATTGCTAGTGTTTTGTTTTGGATATGGCAGATTGGATCATAGCTTGAATGATTGCCAGCAGATAAAACCTAAAGAAAAAGAAAAAATCAGAGAAGATCCTCTTTTTTCTATTGCATTAAAAGCAGAATCAAAAGCAATGAGAAAAGAATCTTTAAAATTTAATGCTTTTGTGAAGAAGATAGGGGCGTAGCACAACTACATAGGAAATTTAAGTAGTAATCTTGTAGGAGAAAAGAAGTCTGAATCTACTGTGTTGGAAGAAATAAGAAAAACAGGTAGGCTATTGGCAAATTGGAAGGAAGGACTTATGAACCAAGAGGAGATCCTTAATTTGCAGGGGATGGGCAAACAGTTGGGAGTCTTTGACGGTGCAAAGAAAGTAGAAGCATCTATCAAGAAGCCATGTTGGAAAAGGGTGGAGGCAGTGAGTTGTGTTGAGAATAAGAAGAATGTGAGTGTGAAGGGTAAAAGGAAATTTTCAGCAGAAATTGATGAAGTGGTTTATTTAGGGTCGACGGACAATGTGATAATTAAACGACCGAAAAGTGAAGATCTGATTGAAAAGGGGGTGGACTGTATGGAGGTTTCATGTGTCTGTGGTGAACAGGATACTGTTACAAATTTATTTGGATCGGTGGCTGCCAATGGGCAAGCCGACCCGATGCAATGAAAACCATTTGTTGGAATGTTCGCGGGTTGGGGAGCTCACGAGCGGTTCGGAGGCTGCATTACTTAATTAAGCAGCAACATCCCCAAATGGTCTTCTTAATGGAGACTAAACTAGATCAAAAGCGCATGGAGGGGGTTCGAAGGAGGTGTGGTTACACAAATGGAATTGATATTGAGGCAGAGGGGTCTAGAGGTGGATTATGTCTAGCATGGAAGGGGGACATTGATGTCATAATAAAGAGTTATTCGAAATGGCATATTGATGCTATGGTTGGGGGAGAGAATGGGCAAGATGATTAGAGGTTCACAGGTTTCTACGGGTCTCCATATTTGAAGGATAAGAATATTGCTTGGGATATGCTTCGAAGATTGAGTTATGAGAATCTTCATCCTTGGCTGGTGGCAGGTGATTTTAATGAGATCTTATTCTGTTTTGAGAAGAACGGTGGAGGAACGAGAGATCAGGGTAGAATGGATGCTTTTCGAGATATTTTAGAGGAATGTCAATTGATGAATATTGGATACTCTGGGATTTGGTTCATGTGGAAACGAGGAAATCTTCCTGAGACGAATATTCGGGAGAGGCTGGATAGAGAAGTCGCAAAAGAAAAATGGATCACTTTATTTCCAATGGGCAGAGTGCAACATCTTTTATTTTCTATGTCAGATCACTGTCCTTTACTCATTAGTACAGATTACCCGAAAAGTTATTCCGCTTAACAAAAATTCCATTTTGAATCTTGGTGGACGTTGGAGGATTCTACTAAGAAGGTCATTAAGGAAGCATGGGAAGGAAATTCGGAGTCATTATTGCAGAAATTGGAGAATTTGCAGCGTAGATTAAAAACGTGGGCACTTTCAATCAATAATAATAGGGAAGATCGGAAAAGGAGGTCAGAAAAAGAACTTGATTTTTTGTTAAATGAAGAATGAAATGATGAGATCTTGGCGGGGATAATTGATACCAAAATCCATTTAAATATGGAAATTGACAAAGACAAAATGTACTGGGAGCAACGAGCGAGAGCAAATTGGCTTAGGCTTGGTGATAAAAATTCAGCTTTCTTCCACAAATGTGCAATAGCTCGTCGTCGAACAAATTTGATTTCCAAGTTAATTTCAGAAGATGGGAATGAGATCACTACAGGAGCTGAAATTAATGAGACAGCAACAACTTTTTTCAAAGAATTATTTACATCAAAGGAAGTTGCGAATACAGATAGAGTGTTGGATGGTATTGAAGTGAGCATCACGGATGAAATGAACACAGATCTACTATCGCCATTTAGAACGAAAGAAGTATGGACAGCATTGATAGAAATGGGCCGAACAAAGGCTCCAGGTCCAGATGGATTCCCAGCACTGTTTTTCCAGAGGTATTGGAATATAGTAGGAAAGGACGTCACGGAGTACTGCTTAGAAATTTTAAATGGAGAGAAGGGGGTTGAAGCAGTAAATAATACAGACATAGTGCTCATTTCTAAAATTCCACATCCGTCAGCTCTGGTTAACTTTCGGCCTATTAGTCTCTGTTCAGTAATCTACAAAATTGTTGCAAAAACAGTGGCACATAGATTGCAAGGGGTAATTGGAAGCTGCATTGATAGAGTACAAAGTGCGTTTGTTCCAGGTAGATTGATCTCAATGCGCTGTTAGCATATGAAATCCTGCATACGTTTAAGAAGAAACGAACGGGGCATAAGGGTTATATGGCGGTCAAGCTTGATATGAGTAAGGCCTATGATAGGGTGGAGTAGGATTTTGTTAAAAAAGTGATGTTATAAATGGGATTTGCAGAGAAATGGGTGGACCTCATTATGAAATGCATCACAACAGTTTCTTATTCAGTTATCACCAATGGAGAAAGGGGTAGCTTTTTTCACTCCACAAGAGGTCTTAGACAGGGTGATCCTTTAAGCCCATTCTTATTTCTCATTTGCAGTGAAGGTCTTTCATCTTTGTTGAGATCGGCATAGAAGCAAGGTGTGTTAAGAGGAGCAAAAGCTAGCAGGAGGGGCCCAGAGATCTCCCATTTGCTTTTTGCAGATGACTTATAATGTTCGGTGAAGCTTCAGAACAGGGCACTAGGATTTTGAAGGACATTTTGAAGGAATACGAGAGCTGTTCTGGTCAATGCGTTAATTTCGACAAATCTACAATTTTCTACAGTTCTAACACAAGAAATGAGAAACGAGAAGAAACGTCCAGAGTACTTGGCGTAAGGAGTTCTACGTGTCCAGAAAAATACTTAGGACTCTCAAACGTAGTAGGTCGAAGAAAGAAAGAGGCTTTCCAGAGTATAATTGACAGAATCATGTAAAGAATTGATGGTTGGAGTACCAGAATGCTTTCTCAAGGGGGAAAGGAAGTTTTTATAAAATCTGTGTTACAGGCAATTCCCATATATACTATGTCTTGTTTTCTTTTGCCAAAAGTTTTATGTGAGATGATTGAGAACAAAATTGCAAAGTATTGGTGGCAAAAAGGAGGAGGAAAACGTGGAATTCACTGGTGGCAATGGAGATATTTGTGTCGATCGAAGGAAGAAGGTGGTTTGGGGTTTCGAAACATGGCTCAATTTAATATTGCTTTACTGGCTAAACAAGGGTGGAGGTTGCTTATTTATCCAGATTCGCTAGTGGCGCAAGTTTTTAAAGCAAAATATTTCCCAACAGGTGACTTTCTTAATTCAAGTTTGGGCCATTCAGGTTCTTATGTTTGGCGTAGTATATGGGCGACTAAAGCTATAGTGGAAAAGGGTCTGTTTTGGAGAGTGGGTACGGGTACACATATTTCAGTTCAAAATTATGTATGGATCCCAAATTGCAGTAATGTTAATTTAGCTTCCGATGATCATAATTTGCATGGTGTGGCAGTTGCGGAATTAATTAACAGTCATAACAGAGTATGGGATAGGGATTTAATTGTCAATACCTTCCAAGCAGAAACGGCTGAACGGATCTTTCGAATTCCGCTGGCGCTGGAACCGCACGAGGACTTTCGAGTATGGAGTGGCAAACCGTCTGGTGAGTTCTCCGTTCGAAGCACTTATAAACTATTACAAAAAATTGATCCTACAGCTTATGCCTTACAAAACCTCTACAAAGATTTTTACACAAAACTCTGGTGAATAGAACTACCCTAAAAAATTAAACTGCTAATTTGGAGAATCTCCTGGAATTTTCTACCTACTAAAGTTAATCTGACAACTAGGCGTGTAGCAAGGAATACTTCTTGCCCTCGATGTGGTGAAAAGGAAGAAGACATGAATCATATTTTCCGTGAATGTCCTGTTACGAAATCAGTATGGAGAGATCTGTCAGATTCAAGCTACGCGATGTTCTCAAATGAAGAATTTTTAGAATGGCTTACCAAGCTGTTGGTCTTTCTCCCTTCCGGAAAACGCAGAATCTTCTGTGGAACGTTGTGGGTCATCTGGGGGGATAGGAATTCTCGTCTTCATAAAAAACAAGGTAGATCTAGTCAGGAAATGGTACGTTTCGTTTACGGGTATCTTAAAGAACTGGATGGACTCAAAACAGTAAATCAAAAGCCTATGTATTCTGAAGTAAAGTGGCAACACCCACCTGGTCAAATATTGAAGATAAATTTCGACGGAGCGTTTGATGAAAGACAAAGGCAATCGGCATCTGGAGTCGTCGTTAGGGACAAAAATGGTCGCATTCTCTTCACAAAATCAGAACTTCACAGCGGAGTGAAGTCTGCCTTTGCTGCTGAAGCACTTGCTTGTCATCGTGCGACTCAGATAGCTCTCAAAATAAACAGAGAAGACATTATTATCGAAGGAGATTCTTTATCTATTATTAAGAAATGCAACAACTCAGACCTTGACAGATCAGAGGTAGGTGTTTATATACAGGATATTCGCAGATTGCAAGTTCAATGCAGGAAAGTCAGATTTAAACATACTCCGAGAATGGCTAATAACCTTGCACACATAATAGCAACGGAATCTTTGAAGCGGAGAGAGGAAATTTACCTATTCGAAGCGGTCCCCAGCTATGCAGAGTTTCAAGCGAGAAATGAGAGCACGAGAGAACCAGATTGAAACGAAGAAGAAAGGGAAGATAGAGAGGGGAGTTTTTTCAAATTGGAAACTGAATAATCGGTTAAGCCTTATCACTTCCCTCGGTAATCTGATTTCGCCATTAATGAAGGAAATGACTGATGCGGCAGACTAGGCAGGCGAACAGGTTAAGAGATTGGGCAAAAGATTCGGTCAGTTTTTAATTATGGTTCTAGAGTATTCTTGGTGACGTGGTGTTTTAGTGTTGTTTTGATTTTATTAGGGCCTAAAGTGTCAGTCCGGTTTCTGTTTGTTTTTGGGTTGGTTTTTCTTTTGTTAATCTACTGTTTCTGTAAAGTTATATTTTTAATTACAAAGCCCAATCTGTTTTGAATAAAAAAATACACTTACTTAATAACCAAATAATTAAAAATAAAATTATAATAAATATTAACCATGTTAATAAAATTTTAAAATCTAAAAATTAAAAATTTTAAATTTTAAATTTTTGAAAAAGTAAAATAACTATTTTTATGTTAAATTTTCATTGAAATTTCCCCCTCTTATTTAAAAAAAAAAATCTATTTATCAGATGTATGCATGTGTATCAGCCTCCATGCACAGTACCCCAATCGACCCTTTGGTATATCAGTTTTATCTCCATTATTCTTTTGCCTGATGCGATCACTGATCAAAATCAAGTACAGTCCAGACATCAGTTAAAAATTTCAAATTTTATAGAAATTATTTATAGCAAATTTAATTCTCTACCATAATTTCACTAATTCAAAACAATATAATTGAAATTACGAATATAAAAACATGTTCAATCAATTATAATTATACGTAGAATCAATTAATACAATGAACAAAATTCAAAAAAAAAAAAAATCGAATAAAATCTACATAAAATATATGCACATGATGAAAAAAAGACTCACATATTACAAAATGCAAAAAGTAATACTGAAACCCGAGTCTTCAAATAAGTTTGAAATATTTTCAGTCTTGCGTTAATTTATTTAGTTAGTTGTATCAAATAAGTTTATATGACTTATGTTTTTACATATGTGATGAATATTTATATCTTAATATTCTTTATACAATTGAAAAATTATTATATATTTTTCTCCTTTTTTGTCCCTTTTTAGTATACGAAAAAAGTCGTTAAATTGTAAAATAAAAAATAAAAATGTCACAGTATGTCAAGCTTTCAGAAAAATAAGTATGTCAAATTATTTAAGGAGTTAAATGAAAAAAAAGGCTGAAATTAAGATTTGGAAATATACATTTCTAAAAGAAAAAGAATAGAAATAATTAAATTAACTAAATCCACTAAAAAATATAGTATAAGAATTTTGAATTTAATAAAAAATGTTGTTAATCCTCAAAATTTACTTAAGTTTAAGATTAATCTCTTTACTTTAAAAAAAATTAAAAATTGAATATTTTAAGTATTGGAATTGGATAATCAGATTTATTATTTAAATGGCACCCAAAGCATTATTTCGAATATATGGAATATGCATCAATAATTTTTTTCTTTTTAATTTTAGATAATAAAAAATTAAGATTATTGAGGATCAAATTCAAACTATCGTATCTATTGTTTTTTTTATTAAATCAAGAAATTATTTATACATGTATCAACAAATCCATATGCAATTATTATAATTAAGACAAGCCAAAATCCAATAAAGGTCTGCAATATTCCACTTACAAAATCACCCTTATTTCTTATCCGAGACTTCTTCCACGCCTAATATTTGTACTTATTGTAGGTGTAATTTGTAAATTTATTTCATATATTTTAATTTGATAAATTTTAATTTTTATATTTTTTTAAATTTTAAAATTTTAGTCATCATCAAATGATAGTAGTCAAAATTCATTAAATTAAATTATGTTATTAGTCTTGCACTATGCGTAAATTGTGAACTTAACCTTTGTTATACAGTTTCACCAAATTTAGTAACTATATTTTTAAAATTTTAAAATTTTGGTTTTGACTCAAATAATAATCATACAATCCATGAACTAAAATGACATGGCTTTTTTAGAGATTATTATATTAAAAGAGTAAGTTGATATAATATTACACATGCTATAATATGTTTGCCATATAAAATTTTAAAAATAACATAGCTTAACTTTACAAACTTAATGATTACCATTTAATTAGAACTAAAATTTTAAAATACGAAAAATTGTTGAAATGCATAGTATTTTCATCTCACTAAATAAGGTTACAAACTCTAGTTTATATACAAACTATTATTGGTGGAAATCAAACTAATTAACTACTTTAAAGCTAACTAATCACTTGTGCTAACTATCTATATTTACAATCAACAACTTCTACACTCCCCTCAACTTGGTGGATGAAATAAGTCCCTCATTCCCAACTTATTTACCAAATGCACATGTTGTTAAATAGCAAGTCTTTTTGTTAACACATCTGCAAACTGCTCTTTTGTCGAGATATGCTTTGTTTGAAGCAATCCTTGTATTTTTTTTTCTCTTACAAAATGGCAATCAATCTCTATGTGATTTGTTCTTTCATGAAACACAAGATTGTTTTCTATTTGAATCACAGCTTTATTATCGCAAAATAATTTGGTTGGTTCTTTGTTCTTAAACCCAAGTTCATCCAACAACCCACTTAACCAAACAATTTTCGCAGTTGTCGATGCCATACTTCTATATTATACCTCGACTGATGATTTACAAATCAAATTTTGTTTTTCGATTTCCACGAGATAAATGAGTTTCTTATTTTTACACAATATCACGTTCCTAACTTTCTTGACATAGGACAAGATGCCCAATCGGAGTCACAATATGCTTTTTAATCGAAAAGACCCTTTTATAAAAAAAAAGCCTCGTCCCGGATCTTTTTTCACATAACATACAATTTTGAGTGTCGCCTCGTAATGTGATTTTTTGGGTCGTTGCGTGAACTGACTCAGATGATGCACTACAAAAGCTATATCAGGCCTTGTATGAGTCAAATATAATAATCTTCCAATGAGTCGTTAATACAACTGTGTGTCTGATAAAACTTCATCATCTTGGTTGGCTTGAATCGCTTCATTGTATTCTACATATGTCAACTTTAAATTTTGCTCTAAAGGAGTTGTAATCGGCCCAATTTGCCCGGGCTTGAGAATAAACTAGAAATAATAAAAATAAAAAATAAACCAAAGTCCAGATTTTTTAAAAACAGTCCATTTACAACCTTTGACCCAATACCTAAAACCCGAAGCCTATTACAACCCAAACTTAACTAACCCAATAGACCCAAAACATTACCCCCTTTATAACCCAAACCTACGTGGCCCAATGGCCCAAACTTGTTTCCAGAAACTGGAAACCCCAAACCCTAGAGTTTCCTTAGGCACCGCAAGCTCCAAACACCAGCCCCTAGGCCACGCCGCCATCAACGCGCGAGTCGCGCTCCGACGCCGAGATCTCTGCCTCTCACCTGCAAAAAGAAAAGAAAGAGCAGCAAAAAAATGGCAAAAGAAACATAATCTTTGTATTTCCTCTTTTTTTTCATTATTTTTGGGGCTATGAAACCCCAAATAATCTGTAATATACACACGGGCATACAGGGAGAATACACAAAAATATATAAAAAAAAAAACAAAGCAGAGGTGACTTTTTTTATAACATTTCGTCCTTTTTTTCGATCCATGCAATATTTTCAGTGTATATGTACTACTAAAAAATAAAGAACAGGAGTTTACCATTGAGATTGGCATTGAAAATGGAAACTTTTGACTTTCGGCCGCCGTACGTGGATGCACCTGCGGTGGCGCGTGGAGTACACATGCGACGGTCCATCGCCGGAGCCTGGGCCGGATTCTGGCCTCCAGCAATGAGGGAGAGAGACTTGGGGATTCTGTTTTGATTTTTTTAAGGGTGTTTAAAATGATTTTTTGAGGTTAATTTTAGCTTATATAAGTGACCCATACGGCGCCGTTTTGAGGGTTGCCTTTAGAGCCAAAAACGACGTCTTTTCCTCCTTTAACCCACATACTGACCTGACTCGTTACAAGGATCCGCGTGTTTTCTTACGAAAGGGCTATTTGCGCTTTTAGCCCTTCCGCATTTTCTTGTTTTTTAAATTAAGTTTATTTTATTTTAATTTCACCTAATAATTTACAACGGTTTTTAATTGGGTCCTCCCTGCTGCTGTGCGTTTTGGAGGGAGGAAATATTTCCCCTTTTAGTCCCTCCATGTTATCCGCGCGTTCGAGTAGGTCCCTCATTTTTTCTTTTCCTCAAAATTTGCCTCAAACTTTTTATTTTAAATTCAATCTCATCCTTTTTATTTTTTTTGTAATTTTTGTTATTTCGTTATTAATTTCATTTTTTTTATTATTAACACTATTTATTATTATTGCGTATATTTTTATTTTTGATATTATTATTACCATCATTTTATTTTAATTAACTTTATAACTATCTTTTTATATACATTGTTATTATTATAACTATGTTTATTATTATATTTATTATTATCGTTGTTTTATTATTAGTATTATTATCTTTAATATTACTATTTTATATTCTATTCTCATTATTATTTTTTATTTATCACTATTAATTTTAATATTATTACTATTATTTTATTATTAATACCATTTTTATTTTACCAATACTTTTATTATCATTTTTATGGTTATTATTATTATTAATTTAGTGTTACTAGTATTTTATTATTATAATTGTTATTTTAATAATCTTCTTCTTCTTCTTCTTATATATTGTTATTATTATTACTATTACTATTGCCTTTATTATTATCAGCATTATTATATTTTATTACCATTATTTGTATATATTACTATTACTATTATTATACCCTATTATCATTATTTTCCTATTATTATTATTATTATTTTTATTATTAACAGTATTATTTTTATCTTTACTATTATTATTATTTTGTTATTATTAATTATTTTTTAATTATTTACATTCTATCCTTTTATTATTTATTTGATTCACTATTTTTAATCATTTATTTATTTACTTATTTCTCTTATAATTAGTTTTTTTATTCATTTTTAGTTTCTTTTATTCTTGTTTTGTTATTTATCTTATCTTTATTTTATTTTTATTATTCCTTTTATTACGGTCGAATTATGTTTTTACATTAAAATTTTCATTTTGAAATAAGCAAATACTCCGTGTTCTAAGGTTCGAAAGAAATCGTACCCTAACTTACTAGGTTTCGATTTATCTCACCGAATCTAAAGAATTAATCATTTTCCTTTAAAAGTTAAATAAAAATTTATTCTCAAGAATTCAAAATGGTCATGTCCTAACTCACTGGATATGACGTTTTGTTATCTCGGGATAAGAATTTCAAAAAACAAGGCAATGTTTTGTATTTGGAAGTTTGAAAAATTGTGCCCTAACTCACTGGGTTTCGATTTTTCTCGTTGAACTTAAAATATTAAATATCCATTTTTCTTCAAAATCGAAACCGATAAATTTCAAATCAACACTTATTCTTGGGAATTCAAAACGTTGTATCCTAACTTATTGGATACGATATTTTGTGTCTCGAGGTAAGAATTTTCTACAAATAAAGGTGATCCTAGTTTCGAAGTCATGAGATGTTACATCTAACTTATTGGGTGTAGCATTTTATTTCTTTGAAATAGATAAGTTTTGGCTTTCTTTCAAATAAAAGGATCGTATTTTTAAATGTTTCAAAATTTCGACATTAGGACATGAGATTATCAATTCGGTACCAAATTTTGGGCGCTACGAGGGTGCTAACCCTTCCTCGAACGTAACCGACTGCCGAACCCGTAATCTTGTATTTCGTGGACCAAAATCAATGTTTTGAAATAAAACATTTTATAGTTGATCCTGTCACACCTAAGTAAAAAGGGATTGGTGGCGACTCCCATTTTCATTTTTAAAGTCGATCCCCATTCATTTTTTTTAAAAACCTTAAAAATGGTTTCGACAGAAGTAACAACCACTTTTCCCCTAGTGAGACCCATTTTTGAAACTAACTCAATAGCATACTTTTGTTGACTCAGTACAATCCCTACCTTGGATCGAAAAACTTGAATACCTAGAAAATACTTGAGATCCCCTAAATCCTTCATTTTGAAACTTTGATGTAGCATTTATTTCAGCTCATAAATAAGCTTGTCATCATTTCCAATTATTAACAGATCATACACATATATAAGCATTATGACAACTTGATCCCCAACTCTTTTAGTGAACAGAGAATAATCATGCTTACTTTGTGAATATCCATTGAGTAGAAGAGCTTCTGTGAGGTTCATATTCCATTGTCTTGAGGCTTGTTTTAATTCATACTGAGATTTTCGCAGTCAACAAACCCGAGTCTCCCCGTGTGAAAACCAAGCGGAAGCATCATGTAAACTTATTCAGACAAATCACCTTATAAAAATGCATTATAAATGTCCATATAAAATAGTGGCTAGCTGTTTGGCAACCGGAGGAAAAGTGTTATGATAGTTAACACCCTCTGCTGAGTAAACCCTTTTCTAACAAGACGAGCTTTAAAGTGTTCAACCATGCCATCAGAATTATATTTCACCTTGAAAACCTATTTGCAACCAATGGGTGTTTTACCAAAGGGTAAAGGAACTACATCCCAAGCGACATTTGATTCTAATGCATAAATCTCTTATTGCATAGCTGCAACCTATCTTTCATCTTTAAAAGCATCATTATAATCTTTAGGTTCAGGAATATGAGAAATAGAAGCAACAAAAGAATGAGTGTGAGAAGGCAAATAATGGAAAGTGAAAGAAGATGAAAGAGGAAACTGACCTGTCTGAAGTGGAGAGGAATAAGATGTGTGAGAGCAGCAAACATAATCTCGTAACCATGTGGGTGACTTGGAGGGTTGTGTAGTATGGTAGACAGGCTCAGAAACGGCCATGAAGTGGTACAATAGGTAAAGAGGACAAACCAGGTGAAGGCTCAAACACCGAAGGGTCAACGGGTAAGAAATCTGACACATAGGCTAGAAGCATACGTATATAGTGGTTCATTTGAACAATCGAATGGAACAATATAAGATGGGGAAGAGAAATCAGATGGATGAATAGTAAAATGAAGGATATAGGGAAATGATAATGGTGGGACCAGGTGATGGGACAAAAGGTTATTGAGTGGATTGGTTAGGTGACATTTGTAAGATAGGTGGGACCGGTTATCAACTAAGGTAAGAAATTGTGAGTCAAAAAAAGGGTGAGTGGTGTCAAGAGGAAAAAAGGTCCGACGGGATTGGGTAAATTTAAACGGGAAAATATTTTCGTAAAAGAGAACATCCCAACTAATAAACAAAACTTTAGTGGTGATATTATATAGGAGATTGATAACTCTTGAAAAGAGTTATATTTCAAGCCTTTAAATTGAAGTATTTGTTTGCATTTTAGACTTATTACTAGAGCATTACATACTAAAGCTTAGATTGTGTTTTAATTGTAAATGTATGTTACTTTTAATTGTTGGAAAGAGGTTTGGTAGTCTTTGATAGTAGGTGCAGGTAGGATGAAAGAGGCAAGAAGAAGGAAAATAGGAAGAGGAAAAGAGAACGAATGAGGTGAAACATTGTTACGGCAAAAAGTGGGATAGATTGTCAACAAAAATGTTATGGCAATTCCAGAAAGATGACGCAACACTCAACCGCGTCACTCAGCCAGTTGCACGTGTACTAGATAAATCACCCTGAAAAAGAGGAGCAAAATATGTGTGCTGAGGGGGGACATATCTACCCTATAAAAGGAGGAAAGAGAAGAGAGGGAAGACACATACGAATTTTAAGGAGAAAAGAAAAGAAAGAGAGCGGTTACTCTCTCTACAATAGAATCCTGTGGAGTAATTGCGTGAAAAATTTAGAAGAGAAAAAGAGGGTAACAGCTAGAAAGAGGAGATCACAGACGATAAAGAATGTAGTAAGAACTTCCTGCAATTCTGCTTTTGTTTTGTTTTTCTTGGTTTTAATTCCTATGATTCATAAAACTTGAAGAATGTTGATGAATGATTTAATTTCAGATTTCATTGTCTAACCCATGAGGTAATTATCTTTGGGTTGGAATTATTTGGGTGAATATTGAATTAGTTGTAATGCCCATGATATGATTTTGATTAAAATTATTGTTTCATTCGATTTACGCTTATTTTGAATGCATGCATGCAAGCTCTAGACATAGTTGACTGTATGTTATGTTCTTAGATAGATTTGAATCTAAAAGGATTAAATACATCAATTTATTAATCGATTGATACAACCAAGTTTTCGAAAGAATAATTGTAGGACTCTAGACATAGAAGTTGTGATCTGTACAGGTGAAGAACATTAGTGTGGTTATCATTCTTGAGTCTTGTAGACATACACAGACTCAGGACACACTACACCAAAACAGACTTTTAGCGGCGTTTTTAGTGGCGTTTTAAAGAAAAACGCCGCAAATATTATAAATTAGCGGCGTTTGAAAGAAAACGCCGCTAAAAAATGAGCAATAGCGGCGTTTATTTAAAAAACGCCGCTAAAAATGAGTAATAGCGGCGTTTATATACAAAACGCCGCTAAAAGTCTAAGCATTAGCGGCGCTTTTGGAAAAACGCCGCTAAAAGTTTGAGCATTAGCGGCGCTTCTGGAAAAACACCGCTAAAAGTCTGGGCATTAGCGGCGCTTCTGGAAAAGCGCCGCTAAAAGTCTGGGCATTAGCGGCGTTTCTGGAAAAACGCCGCTAAAAGTCTGGGCATTAGCGGCGCTTCTTGAAAAATGCCGCTAAAAGTCTGGGCATTAGCGGCGCTTCTGGAAAAACGCCGCTAAAAGTCTGGGCATTAGCCGCGCTTATTGAAAAACGCCGCTAAAAGTCTAGGCATTAGGGGCGCTTTTGGATAAACGCCGCTAAAAGTCTAGGCATTAGCGGCGCTTTTTGGAAAACGCCGCGAAAAGTCTGAGCATTGCGGCGCTTTTGGAAAAACGCCGCAAATAATTTTAAAGTTTTTTTGGATATATATGACTGATTGTTTTTAAATATATATATATTAAATAATTTCTTATATAATTGTAAAAGAGATAACATTAATTTTAATACATTAAAATTATGATTCTAGTTTAAATTATTTAAGAGAAAAATATTTGTTAAAAATGAAAAAAATTATTAAATAATTTCTTATAATCGTAAAAGAGATAGTATTAATTTTAAAATATTGAATATTAATTCTCATGATTGTATTAATTTTAAAATATTGAATATTACTTCTCATGATTGTTTAGGGTTTATGGTTTAACATATATAGTTTAGGGTGTAAGGTTTAGGAGTTACTATTTTAATGTTTAGGGATTATGGTTTATGATTTGCAGTTTAAGGTTGTGTTAGGGTTTTATGGGTTAAAAGTTAGGGTTAATGGGTTTAAAGGTAAATGGTTAAGGGTTTGGGGTTAATATGTTAAGGGTTAGTGGTTAGGGGTTAAGGTTTAGGGTTAGGGTTAGGGGTTTAGGGGGAAATGGTTAATGGGTCAGGGTTTTAGGTTTAGGGTTCATGGTTTATGGTTTATGGGATTAGGGTTAGGGGAAATGATTAATGGTGTTAGGTTTTTGAGTTTAGGGTTTATGGTTTAAGTTTAGAGTTTTAGGGTTTAGGGTATTGGCTATATAACCCAAAATCCCGAAACCGAAATCCCTCATGAGGGATTTATGGTTAATGTGTTAGCTATTAAAATATATGTTTTGTACTACACTAACATTGGCCACATGAATTCCCAAAAAGTTGGTATCGGATTATGGTTGAAGGTTTGCAGTTTAGAGTTTAGGGTTCGAGTTGTATGGTTTAAGATTTATGGTTTGGGGTCTTGAGTTTAAGGTTTAGGTTTTGGTGTTAGTTGTTTAGGGTATAATATGTAGGGCTTAGGGTTAATGATTTAGGGATTAATCTTGGATTTTTTAAAATATAAATCAAAATAAGATAAATGTAAATTATTATTTTAAAAATATATATTTCAAAATGGATTAAATCCCAAAAGCATACATGAACAATGGTTTAGTGTGCAATTGTATACATGAACTTTAATTTGATCCAGATCTTGTAAAATATTAACATAATTATTGATATAATTAACATCATTTTTTATTTATCTATTGCATACATAAAAATTTATATTTATTCAATATAAAATATATTGATGTATTTATATTTTAAAATAATGTGTATGATTAAATCAAAATTAAAGTTTCAACTATATTTAAACCACAATTAGAATTTCACATCTAGAATTACACATTAAACTAAATTTCATATATAATTCTGAGATGTATCTATATCAAAATTTAAGTGTATACATATAATTAATTCCATTTATATAAAAATCTAAACAACTAATGCAGACCATACTTAAAAGAATAATGTTGATGTAAAAGAAATTAATCCTAAAAGAGTTGATAAAAGCAATTAAATTTTTAAAATTTAATAATAAAAAATTAAAACTTAAAATTTAAAATTTAAAACTTAAAAATTTAATATTTAATATTTTAGTTAAAAATTCAATACTCAAAATATAATAAAATAATAATTTAAAAAAACAATAATATCAATACAAAAATTTTGAAAAAAAAAAAATTAAAAATAAAAAATAAAAAAATAAAAATTATGTAATAGTGGCGTTTTAAACGCCACAAAAAATGGAGCTATAATGGTGGCGTTTTTATTAAAAACGCCACAAAGTAAAAAACCCTAGAGTAGATACAAAAATCAAATAAGTTTAAGCTAAATCCCTCCAGAAAACCCACAGACAAACCAAATGCCCTCCCTTTCTTTCTCTTTCCAAACCCAAAATAAAAAAAGCAAGGGAAAAAGCATAAGAATCTCTGCCTCAGGAACGTCAATTTCTTACCCCAAAAAGGTTCCTCTCTAACCCTTACTTCTCATCTCTTTTCAGAATTCAGATAGACCCCAAAAAGGTTCCTTTCTAACCCTAACTTCTCATCTCTTCATTTCGTGATTCTCTTTCTCCCCCACTGTTTCCCTGCTCGATAACACATGTTGATTCTATTTTATTAACGGCTTTCTAGGATTTTATTTGGGATTTTGTCGGAGCACTGAATACCTTCCTTTTCCTGGTATATTCCCCTCTTTGGCGTAACTTTTTCTTCTTCTTCTTCAGTGAAATGGAGATGAGGAGATCTGAAATTTTGTGGATGGTATTTTATTTTCTTCTTTGAATGATCTAGCGCTACCAGGGTTTTATGACATTGATGAGATTTGGATCTAATGCATTTGATTCTTTTTTCTTGTTTCCACACTTTCTGGTACAGTTTTATAAATGGTTCTCGGATCTTGAATCAGCCCTGAGGTCTGAGGTTAGTAGCAATTTGGGAGATTTTGATTTGGATTTCGCCATTCGGGATTCTGGATAGGTGACTCTCTCTCTCACTGTTACCTTCAATTTTTTTCTAAGACTAATATTTTACTACTAATTATTTACTGTTCTCCCTTTTTAATTCTTTATTATTGCAGTGTTTATGCATTAATTATATGATTATAGAAAACATTTCATTTTTTGCTTCTTGGAGGTTAGATTGTCCATTGAAAGTGGATTCTAAGCAAAGTCTCGTTTCAGATTATATTCAAAGAAAAAAAAAAGTTACCTCGGTTCTTGTTCATCCAACAGTTCGACAGCAACAACAACAACAACAACAACAACCAAAAAGTTATGGATTAAACCAAGCACTGAACTGAATTGAATTGAATTGTGCTCTGTGTTGGAGTTGAAGATGGATAGAAGGAGTTGGCTATGGAGAAGAAAGTCGACAGAGAAGAGTCCAGGCGAAACTGATAGTTCAGGAGGTTCCATTTCATCTTTTTCTGAAAGATTCTCTGATGAGCAGGTATATATCTTTTTTCTTTACTTGGTTTTCTTTGTCATTGTCAATTTATTTGGAAATATTAATATCCTGCAAATTTGTTGAATGGATTCTTCAATTGTGTTGTAAGTATGTCCCTTCTTTGTATTTTGATGGACTTGTATGAAATAAAATTGTTTATTGTTTATTTATACCTGAATGCGACTACTGTGATAAGTTAAAAACTTGTTTCTAGTAGATTGCCATAAACTCTGTAAGGCAAAGGCATGCACCGTCCACTTTGTCTGATCCCTTTTTCACTTTTGACTTCTTCTTATTCAATCTCATCTTCTATTTTTTATTAATTAATTAATTGCCATTGACTTTGCCTTTCTTCAACCTATATAACCTCTTCTTTCCCTCCCCATTTCTCAATTTAATGGCAAGTAGAGTTATATCTCTTCTATATGAAGTGGGACCATATACTACAATTAGATCCCCCTCAGCAGAGGTAATTAACATTTTTAAACATTTGCAGCTTAAGCCTATATTAGAGGAAATTGAAAGCAAAGCATCAAGGAAAGAGTATGTTCATCTTCTTGCAGAATGCCATAAATTGTACTGTGAACAGAGGCTTTGGTGAGTGATTACCCCCGCACATGCACGCACCGTTAGTTCAATATTCAAATTGGTTTTTAATGTCTGATAATATACTATTTTTTAAAGATAAAAGGTACAGTGCATCAGCGCATATCTGAATTTGCCAAGAAAGACGGTTTGCCATCATTAACTAGATCAGGATGTGCTTACTTAATGCAGGTATAGTGAACTTACTGTCATATTTAGCAGTTGAATATGGAGATGATTTCTGTAAATTTTGTTCAATTAAAGCTAGATTTTTTGTTTGAGTTATGCGTCCTTTGCATTGTTGATTTTATTTGGTGATATTTAGAGATGATAAAATGTAGCCCAGCCGTTTGCTTTCTATTTAAACTGGTGTTTTTAAATTGAGGAAACGTGCACTGTCTTTATTAACTTCATCCTACACGTTTCGATTGATGTAGGTGTGTCAACTTGAGCATGAACTCTTTCATCATTTTTTTCCCATCTTCTTCTGAGGATGTTTCAAGTTTGGCTCCATCAATAGATCCTTTGTAAGTACTCTTGTAGTTCAATGTTGCACAGCTTTCTTTTCCCTGTTTCCATTTTTTTATGGTTTTCTTTAGTTCACTTAATGATGCCTTATTGACATTTATCAAAATAATATCCTGATTTTGACTTAAGTATCAATATTTTGCTGTATTACTAAATTGGATTTGTTACAGGTCTACATACTTGTATGACACATTGCGGCCAAAACTCATTCATGAAGCAAATGTTGGTTTTCTTTGTGAAATGGTTGATATCCTCAGAGTTGAAGTCTTGGGAGAACAGCTTAGTAGAAAGAGTGAGTCATTGGCAGGGTTACGCCCATCATTAGAAAGAATTTTGGCAGACATTCATGAATGCTTGACTTTTTGTGCTCGAACATATATCCGTGATGAGGTTTGTTATTGCTTATTTGTGCTTTCATGTATATGTTTGTGACTTTATTCTCTGTTTTTGAAAGAACAAATTATTTTTGTTGTCAATCTTTTGAGATTTAAAAATAAAATTGCATACAGTTGCACTCCATGCTTACTATGTTGGGAGAAATTGTATTGTGCTTTCTAAATGTGCCTGTCTGAGTTAATACCACACATCCCAACACTGAACATATTGTCTTCTTGAATACTCAGATTGCAAATTATTTAAAAAAAAAGATACATTCTATAACTTGGATGATTAGTAGAAGGCTATATAACGTGCTTACAGGACTTTAATGAATCAAAACTGATGAAATGTTTTATTTGCGAGGGAAATAATTTAGAATCATCATTA
Source organism: Gossypium australe (assembly GCA_005393395.2). Lineage (NCBI taxonomy): Eukaryota > Viridiplantae > Streptophyta > Magnoliopsida > Malvales > Malvaceae > Gossypium > Gossypium australe. The sequence continues at coordinate 108,941,736 of CM016617.1, read as the reverse complement.
ATATATATATATATATATGCAGTTTCCACCGTTCTCACTGAATTCCTTCTCCTTTTTCATTTCTATTTCTAGATCATTTAACATATTCTACCATGGCTGTATGGTGCAGGTTGAATTATGGACTCTACTCTTTCAGTAAAATTAATTACTTAAAAGATCACGTATAGCATGAACTACCACGTTCCATCATTTAATTATGCTGTTGAACCCTCTTTTTCTTGACATTTTTCTCTGCATTAGGTTTATGGTATATTGTATGATAAATGTACCTGTTCCTTAAATGTTGACTAAATTAATCTTGAACCTTTGTATTGACAAATGCTTCTACATTCCCAGTAAGTTTCATGCTTTTGAGGGAAAAATATCCTGACTAATTTTAATGCCAAATCAGAATTTAAAATTGCCCTTTAAACAAGATACAGTAATGACATGGGTGGATGAATCAAACCAACCATAGACACATTGATGATTGCTGGAGTAAGAAGGGTGGGTATAGATTTGGCTACGTTTAGGTTGGTTCTTGCCACATTGAGTTGGAGGATTTTCTTCCTGGTAATTCCATGAAAATAACTTACTCACCTTGAGTAAAAAGTGGAAACAAATAAAAAGAGATATGGGGAATGTTGTATGTTTTATGCTTCTACTGATATTAAATTTCAATGTCTCTATTGCTTTAAGCTGTTTGACATTGAGATTGCTTGTTGAAGTATTGATTGATGAAAAAATCTTTTTGAATTTGTGATAGATTTTCAGTGGGAATTTATTGATATTCTTTGTTACTTACTTGTGTATCTTGGCTGTTGGTACATTTTTTAATTTGTAATAAATTTTCAGTGGGAAAATTTTGCAGATGTTTATCACATGCTTGTGTATCTTGGCTGTTGACTTCAGAATATATCCTAGAGAATATGCTAAGACAGAGACTTACGGGACTAGCTTGGTAAGATAATGTGAAGGTCGTTAATATTTTTCTTTTCATCTTCATGCATATTATTTCTTTTTGCTAATAATTTAGCACTAAGTAGGTAAATTTACAGCTTTTTAGAGGTAAAACCCATGTTAACATTTAATCCTATACCCTCGTACATAATATTTTTGTTATTGTTGTTCTCATAAGGGGTCTTTTCATCCTTTCAGAAAGATTACTATGTATGAGAAGTGGATGTCTTCATTCATTCACTTTGAAAACTTCTGAACTTGTCCTACCAATATCTCAAAACTTATTGAATTTGTTTGTATTTTCAGTAAACTTTTATGTTTTTATCCTGGAAAATAGCAATCCCAAATATTTTATCATATTAATGTTTTTGAACCTTGCATAATTTTTTTTAGATGGACCTTGGAGTTGGCTCCTTTGTGCTAATGAATGCAGTTACTTCACGACAAGCACGAAACATCAAATCATCAATGTGAGTCGTTATATTTTCCAGATCCTGGTGTTAACTTGTCATGTATATTGCTTACCATTGTACATTCTTTCTCTTCTGAGCAAACATTATAATTTTGGCATCACAATTTTCTTTTGTCCATGCAGCATATCTAAATTTGGTATGCTGTATATAGATGTATATTGTTTCGGATCTATGTTCCACTAACTTTTCTCAATGCTTCCTAAGGAGTTGGTGGAAGGCAGCCTTTAAATCTACAACTCCGCTACTACTGTTAGGATTTGCTAGACTTGCTTCTACATTGAGTCTAGACTATCAGGTAGAATGTATTTCTTTGCGCTGGACTTTTTGTAACACCCTGGTTTAGGGGCTATGCAGGTTGTGTGTAATTCAGGTGTTGGTAGGTTTTTGGGTGTGTTTGAAGGTGTTTTTAAGGCTTTGAGAATGCTCGGAAAAAAGGGAAGGTTTTGGAAAATTTTGGATTTTAGTGTTAAGGGGGGGGAGCTTGGAAAAGGGGACTTAAGAGAATTAATTGGGCGTTTAAAGCACAAGAAAGAGACTGGGTGGAGTGGCTTAAGGGCGTCACTTAGGGCCTTGTCATGGGGCGCTTCAAGGAGCAAAGGGGGGACAAGGTTCGAGTCATGGTAGAGGCATGGGATGCGTTTTTTTTGTGGCGTCATAGATAAGCTGGAGCAGGAAGGGTTTAAAGTTTAAATAGTGGGGCTTTATGTCAAGAAATGCAAGGTGGCCGAGTGGCCTGGGCGTTGGGGAGAGGCATGCAGCAGCAAGGGTCTTGTGTTCGAACCCAAGGCTGTGCATTTGGTTTTATTATTATTTTCTCTTTGGCTTTTGGCTAGTGGACGGCACATGGAGTTTAATTGGAGGATAAGGATGAGTTTTGTATTTTATTTTTATCTGTTGAATTCGGTGGGATAATGATTTGAAATTGGTTTGTTTTTATTTTAAATTAAAGGGGGGTAATGGATAAAGGTGGGATTTTGTTTTTAATTTGAATTGTTTTTTTAATGGTTGGTATTGAGTGTTTTTAGGAAAGAATTTTGGATGTGGAGCAGCCATGGCCGAATGTGGGATTAGTTTTATCTAGTGTTTGTTTTTATTATGGTAGGATAATTATTATTTATTTTGATTGGGATAAGTGGGATAAATGTTGAACCATTCAAACTATTTTTGAATGGATGTAGATGAGTAAGTTAAGGGATTTACTTAATTCAAATTAATTTGAATTAAGTGGCCAGGATAGGTGGCAGCCGAATGTTATATATAGGGGGGTGCTCACTTTTGGTTCCTTTCACCGTTTGCTCTCTTTGCCGAATTGCTAGTATTTTGCTCTCAACCACTTTGGTAGCCGAAGCTTTTTCTTCCAAAACATTTCTTTTTCATCTCAAGTTTGCTAGGTGGCCGAACCTCCTACTCTTCCTTCTCCTATTTTTTTAATCTTCGTTTTAATCGAAACCACCTCCAAAACTTGCCTTTGGCCGAAACCCCCTATTGCCTTCCCTTGATTTTCTTGATAGCCGAACCTAAATCCCACCCTTGTGCCGTGTCCCTTTTTCTTTTCATATATTAGCACCTTGGCCGAATGTTAGCATAGGTCTCGTTGGGTTCTCATTTCAACCATTGTTAGGATAAGCCTCTGTTTGTAGCAGTCAGTTTGGTAAGTGGTGTAAGGCTTTTGGTAAGCTATGTTTTGGTATTTCGTTTAAGCCTAGGTTGGTTTAGTATTTGATGCCAAGGCCGTTTGTAGGGAAGGAGAGCCAAGCGCAGGAGACCTTTCCGGGATTCGTTTAGTCAGTTTTTTTTCAGAGGCATTAAGTAGTGTTTCGAGAGTGGATCGTTTGTGCTTTTGAGGTGCGTAATCATCGCACTATTTCTGTGGTTTGGATTGCTAACGTGTTTAAACCTGTGTATTATGTGTGGTAGCCGTTTATGATGGCTAAGTGATGAGTATCTGGTGGTGGTAAGTTATCTATGATGTATTTATATACATGTATGATGTAGTAATAATATGATATATGCATTTATACGCATGGTATATGATGACTTAAATTGTAGTATCTACATATTTGCATGAGGTGGGGTTCGATTCGAGGAAGGAGGAAGAGTACACAGGTTGTACGTGGACTAATGTTAGCTCAGGCTACATTAGCGCTTGATGAGTTGCTGTGTGCACCATCAAGGGAGGTGTGGCTCGGTGCCCATCTCGGCGGTTGATGGCTACGTGCATCACCGTAGGCAGATTACGATATTTAGATCATTCTGGTTGATCGGTGGCTCAGCCACGGCCTTGTGCAGAGAGTTGCCAAGGTAATGATTTGGATCACGAGGTGATCCGTGGTGGTTTATCCACGGCCTTAGGCAGGGAGTCTGCTAAGGTTGGCGTACGGTTGGTTTGTGGGTTGGGCTGAGATGCATACGTGCATGACTTGCGATGTGAATTGTTTGGTATTGGGCCAAGCCCATACGTATGGAAATGTGTGATGTGGTTATGCACTGAGTCAGTGGACTCACCTTTTTCCTTTAACATTTTCAGGTAGTGCATAAAGCTGGACCGGGATCGGGGAGGACAAGGTGGCCCATGCCGAAGATGAAGATTTATTATATTATGCTTGTTTTTGATATAAGTATTTTATTTTGAATTTGTTGGGTTGTAACAAAGGCCATTTTATGTTCTTGGTATTACTTTAATTATGGTTTATTTAAATTAAATTGCTATGGGAAAATGATTTATGGTTTGCAACCTATTTATTCAAGTTGGATATTATAAACTAAAGTTTTAGAAATGAATGAGTTTTAAATAGCAAAGTTTTATTCCAAAGATATGTTTTCCAAAAATTCAGCAAACTACGATGTTTTATTTTAAAACAAGAAGAATTTCAACCGTCTTTCCGCAATAACATAACCAGATTAGATCGTAGTGAATGGGCCGGGTTTGGGATGTTACAGTTTGGTATTAGAGCCCGGTTCAAAACTCGGCTTTGAGGGATTTGGGCCCAAAAAAATTTTCAAAATGGGCTTTTCGAAATGTGGGCTTTTATAAAAAAAAAAGTTTTTCAGGTATTCTGGCATGGCACCTGTACCTCCGACCCGAAGTCCACCAGGTAAGTACTTAGGACTTTCTTGAAGTGATTGCTTGTATGAATTGATTTGGGCTTAGTTGGGCTCGTAGAATAGAATAATAGGATCTGTTGGACCCTAAGACTAGTCTACTCAAACACGTGCATAAGATTTAAAGTGCCTAATAAACAAACCTATGAAGTAAGTCGCCGAGTTAAGGTGTGGCAACCTGTGTGCGCATGTCTAGGATTGGTATTCGGTGGGAGCTTGGTACTTAAGCAGTCCGCGTGACTCACCTCCTCTCCATTCGAATCCTACCTGGTGCGTAGCTACGGTTCACCTTAACCAAGAGGACTTGTTCATGGGCTAAACCAATTATTAAAACCCGGAAGGGATTAGCCTTATTGTTTTAAAATCCTTAGTTTTAAAATTTTCAAACTTACCCCTTTGGTTTGTAAACCCTAAATCTAGTTTTGGAAAATATTTTCTCGATTTACCAAAATTACCAAATTGCCCCTAGTGGCAAAATTACAAAAAAAAAATGCCCCTGTATTATAAAATTACCACACTACCCTCAACTCTTGTTAAAATGATTTTTACTTTACAAATATTAAAATCTCTAGTTTTCAAAATAGCAATATACCTCGATTTGGGAAAATTTACGAAAATACCCCTGGTTGATAAAATTACCGAAATGCCCTTGGTTTCTAAATTTTCTCTCAACATTTACTGAAATATTCCTGTTTTACTAAATATCAGAAAACCCTATTTTATGAAATACAATGGTATTCCGATTTGGAGAATTTACGAAAATGCCCATGATTTCTAAAATTACGAAAATGACCCTACTTTTTGGAATTTTTGCAACACACTTTGTTTGAGAAACAAAATTTTCAATACGACCCCTGAGATTTTGTAAATTTTGAAGTTGGAAAACTATTTTCAAAATTGACTCTGAGTTATTACCAAAATACCCCTCTTTAGGAACAATGACGAATTTACCCCTGGGTAGGGAAGGAAACTTGATTGCTCGAAAGAACTACTCTCGGAAACTTCATTGCATAAAATTGTTCGTGCTTATAACAGTGAAACAATAATTTCTAATCCATAAAACTTTCCAAGCAGACTAAATCGAGGCGCTAGATATGAGTTCTAGGGGGCGTGGTCGCAATACTCGTGGACGTGGTAGAGGCAGGATGTCAGTATCAGAACCGGTTGGGTCACGCCATGGGTCAGAGAGCGATGCACCGCCACCAGCTGTTGAGGTTGAACAGCAGGATCAGACTGGAGGAGACGATGTAGTGTCACAAGCTGTGTTGCGAGTGCTCGAACGAGTGGCAGGAGCCAGTAGGGGCAGTGGGACTCGGAAGTCAGTGCCCGAAAGGCTTAGGACAAATGGAGCCGAGGTTTTCAGAGGAGTATCTGGGGTAGCTCCAAACGTGGCAGAGTACTGGCTTGAGGCTGTTGAAAGGATTATGGATGACTTAGACTTAACTGCTGAGGAAAAGCTTAAGGGAGTTGTTTCGTTGCTACGGGATGAGGCCTACCAGTGGTGGCTCACGGTTAAGGAAAGTACCCCTGCAGATCGAGTGGATTGGGGTTACTTTAAGATCAAGTTTGAAGGGAAATATGTCGGAGCAAGTTATGTGGACGCTCAGAGGAAGGCGTTCCTCAATTTGGTGCAAGGTAGCAAGTCGATAGCGGAGTACGAAGCTGAGTTTTTACGTTTAAGCCGGTATGCTCGAGGCATCGTGGCAACGGATTATGAGAGATGTGTCAGATTTGAAGATGGTCTGCGGGATGAGCTGCGAGTTTTGATTGCTCCACATCAGGAAAGAGACTTTGCCGTTTTAGTGGAGAAAGCTCGAATAGCTGAGGAGGTCAAGAAGGCTGAGAGGCACAGTAGAGAAAGAAACCATGACAAGAGAAGTGTTGGATCGCCAGAAATGTTTGAGAGGGTTCAGAAAAGACCAAGAGTCGAGACTCCTGTTCATACTGCTAAGCCAGCCGCCGGAAATTCAGATCGTCCATGTGCTCAATGCGGAAGGTACCATGTTGGCGAGTGCTGGAATCGTGTTCGGGAATGCTTCAGATGCAGGTCCAAGTCTCATCTAATTAAGGATTGTCCCCAGAATCTGAGTAGGACTCGGACAGAAGGTCAAGTTTATGTGCAACCAGGCAGAGGTGGTCAGCAAGCGACGAGAGGTCGTGGTCCGAGCCATGGAGGAAATGGTTCCGGTCGAGGTCGTGGAGCAGTAGACCGCGGTAATGGTGGCACTGAGGCAAGGCAGCCAGGACTGGTTTATGCAGTTCGTCGGAGAGAGGATAATGATGTGCCTGATGGGTCAACTCGTAAGTTCCTTAAGTCTAGAATATTCTTTGTTGTTTTGTTCGCTTTGGTGATTGTTTGATTTGTTGCTCGTAAAGTAGTTGGAACCTTGAGTATGAACTTAGAAACGGTGCCTAGAAGGTATGTTAGCTCTTTAAGATCAGAGTGCGCAGCCATAGCGTAGTGGGAGGAATTGGATTGTTAGTTTGGACAAGTAATTTCGAGGACGAAATTATTTTAAGGAGGGTAGAATTGTAACACCCTGGTTTAGGGGCTATGCAGGTTGTGTGTAATTCAGGTGTTGGTAGGTTTTTGGGTGTGTTTGAAGGTGTTTTTGAGGCTTTGAGAATGCTCGGAAAAAAGGGAAGGTTTTGGAAAATTTTGGATTTTAGTGTTAAGGGGGGAGAGCTTGGAAAAGGGGACTTAAGAGAATTAATTGGGCGTTTAAAGCACAAGAAAGAGACTGGGTGGAGTGGCTTAAGGGCGTCACTTAGGGCCTTGTCATGGGGCGCTTCAAGGAGCAAAGGGGGGACAAGGTTCGAGTCATGGTAGAGGCATGGGATGCGTTTTTTTTTTGTGGCGTCATAGATAAGGGGGCTGGGTTAAAGAAGGTTTTAAGAATTAATTTGAGGGAGTTTAGGACGCAAGAAGCAGCTTGGCGTAGTGGCTAGCGTGCGTCACTTAGGTGCTGGGGGGAGAATGGGCGCTGGTTCGAGTAGGGGCAGTAGCAATTTTTGGGCGTGATTTATTTTTGGCGGTAGTGGGCTGGAGCAGGAAGGGTTTAAAGTTTAAATAGTGGGGCTTTATGTCAAGAAATGCAAGGTGGCCGAGTGGCTTGGGCGTTGGGGAGAGGCATGCAGCAGCAAGGGTCTTGTGTTCGAACCCAAGGCTGTGCATTTGGTTTTATTATTATTTTCTCTTTGGCTTTTGGCTAGTGGACGGCACATGGAGTTTAATTGGAGGATAAGGATGAGTTTTGTATTTTATTTTTATCTGTTGAATTCGGTGGGATAATGATTTGAAATTGGTTTGTTTTTATTTTAAATTAAAGGGGGGTAATGGATAAAGGTGGGATTTTGTTTTTAATTTGAATTGTTTTTTTAATGGTTGGTATTGAGTGTTTTTAGGAAAGAATTTTGGATGTGGAGCAGCCATGGCCGAATGTGGGATTAGTTTTATCTAGTGTTTGTTTTTAATATGGTAGGATAATTATTATTTATTTTGATTGGGATAAGTGGGATAAATGTTGAACCATTCAAACTATTTTTGAATGGATGTAGATGAGTAAGTTAAGGGATTTACTTAATTCAAATTAATTTGAATTAAGTGGCCAGGATAGGTGGCAGCCGAATGTTATATATAGGGGGGTGCTCACTTTTGGTTCCTTTCACCGTTTGCTCTCTTTGCCGAATTGCTAGTATTTTGCTCTCAACCACTTTGGTAGCCGAAGCTTTTTCTTCCAAAACATTTCTTTTTCATCTCAAGTTTGCTAGGTGGCCGAACCTCCTACTCTTCCTTCTCCTATTCTTTTAATCTTCGTTTTAATCGAAACCACCTCCAAAACTTGCCTTTGGCCGAAACCCCCTATTGCCTTCCCTTGATTTTCTTGATAGCCGAACCTAAATCCCACCCTTGTGCCGTGTCCCTTTTTCTTTTCATATATTAGCACCTTGACCGAATGTTAGCATAGGTCTCGTTGGGTTCTCATTTCAACCATTGTTAGGATAAGCCTCTGTTTGTAGCAGTCAGTTTGGTAAGTGGTGTAAGGCTTTTGGTAAGCTATGTTTTGGTATTTCGTTTAAGCCTAGGTTGGTTTAGTATTTGATGCCAAGGCCGTTTGTAGGGAAGGAGAGCCAAGCGCAGGAGACCTTTCCGGGATTCGTTTAGTCAGTTTTTTTTCAGAGGCATTAAGTAGCGTTTCGAGAGTGGATCGTTTGTGCTTTTGAGGTTCGTAATCATCGCACTATTTCTGTGGTTTGGATTGCTAACGTGTTTAAACCTGTGTATTATGTGTGGTAGCCGTTTATGATGGCTAAGTGATGAGTATCTGGTGGTGGTAAGTTATCTATGATGTATTTATATACATGTATGATGTAGTAATAATATGATATATGCATTTATACGCATGGTATATGATGACTTAAATTGTAGTATCTACATATTTGCATGAGGTGGGGTTCGATTCGAGGAAGGAGGAAGAGTACACAGGTTGTACGTGGACTAATGTTAGCTCAGGCTACATTAGCGCTTGATGAGTTGCTGTGTGCACCATCAAGGGAGGTGTGGCTCGGTGCCCATCTCGGCGGTTGATGGCTACGTGCATCACCGTAGGCAGATTACGATATTTGGATCATTCTGGTTGATCGGTGGCTCAGCCACGGCCTTGTGCAGAGAGTTGCCAAGGTAATGATTTAGATCACGAGGTGATCAGTGGTGGTTTATCCACGGCCTTAGGCAGGGAGTCTGCTAAGGTTGGCGTACGGTTGGTTTGTGGGTTGGGCTGAGATGCATACGTGCATGACTTGCGATGTGAATTGTTTGGTATTGGGCCAAGCCCATACGTATGGAAATGTGTGATGTGGTTATGCACTGAGTCAGTGGACTCACCTTTTTCCTTTAACATTTTCAGGTAGTGCATAAAGCTGGACCGGGATCGGGGAGGACAAGGTGGCCCATGCCGAAGATGAAGATTTATTATATTATGCTTGTTTTTGATATAAGTATTTTATTTTGAATTTGTTGGGTTGTAACAAAGGCCATTTTATGTTCTTGGTATTACTTTAATTATGGTTTATTTAAATTAAATTGCTATGGGAAAATGATTTATGGTTTGCAACCTATTTATTCAAGTTGGATATTATAAACTAAAGTTTTAGAAATGAATGAGTTTTAAATAGCAAAGTTTTATTCCAAAGATATGTTTTCCAAAAATTCAGCAAACTACGATGTTTTATTTTAAAACAAGAAGAATTTCAACCGTCTTTCCGCAATAACATAACCAGATTCGGTCGTAGTGAATGGGCCGGGTTTGGGATGTTACACTTTTTGTAATAATAGTTGTTTGCAATGGAATAGGATAAGTTTGTACTATATCTACTTGCTAATATAAAACAAATGGAACTCTGGGAGATGTCTAAAATAATGCTCCAAACCAGTTTGTACTCAAAAGCATTTTGCATAATAAGCATAGAATTTATACAGACTGGTTTTAGTTAAATGATGCCTTTCTTAATGTTGGTAGTTCAACATTTTAGCTGTTGATAATTGATGATCAATACTTTTTTTCGTTTAATGGAATTTCTCCCTTGTAGGTACATGTGAGGGAATATGGAGTCAACTGGAATTTCTTTTTCACACTTGCTGGTGTATCTATCCTTACATCCATTTTAAATGTTCCCGCAGAATATTCTGGAATTCTTGGTTTAGTAATTTTAGTTGGTATACCTTCATATTTATGAAGTTTGTTTTTATTTTCTGGTATTTGCTTTTTGATTGGTCCTATACAGTAAGTCCATATATTATAGGTGAGACAGATTTGTGCAGTTTTATAGCCTGCTTCAGTGTTCTAAGGAAATACATCATGTAAATATGACAAACAGAACTTAGGAATAAAAGGGGTTTTTCTTTTTCCTTTTTCTCCATGGAGCTCATCTAAATACTTGCAAAAGTATTTCTATAATTTTAGGCAAATCTCATATGCTTGTTATTAGATGGAATTATAGAAATTTGTATTCTTCTATAATTTTTATTTTAATATGTCTTCAAATTAAATTATATTCTAAAGGATTTTTGGTGTTTTTATAATATTTTATTTTTTTATTTTTATAACCTTTAGCGGCGTTTGTTAAAAAAGCGCCGCTAAAAGTATGATATTTTTAGTTTTTTTATTTTTTAGGATTTTTAGCGGCGTTTTGTAAACAGCGCCACTAAAAGTCATGGCTTTTCGCGGCGTTTGTGTAAAAAGCGCCGCTAAAAGTCCACACATTTAGTGGCGTTTTTTATAAAAGCGCCGCTAAAAGTCCGCACCTTTAGTGGCATTTTTTATAAAAGCGCCGCTAAAAGTCCGCACCTTTAGCGGCGTTTTTTTAAAAGCGCCGCTACAAGTCCGCACCTTTAGTGGCATTTTTATAAAAGCGCCGCTAAAAGTCCTCACATTTAGTGGCGTTTTTAGAAAAGCGCCTCTAAAAGTCTAGCGGCGTTTTTTCACAATAAACGCCGCTAACTTTTATGGCGCTTTTTTTAGCGGCGTTTTTTGCGGCGCTTTAAAAAGCGCCGCAAACACTATTAGTGGTGCTTAAAAACGCCGCTAAAAGTAAAAAAAAAACGCCGCTAAAAGTCTGTTTTGGTGTAGTGATAATAACTAAAGTCTGACTTTCGAAAGAAGTAGACCGCATTAGAAATTCTCTAGGCAATAATTAGTCAAAATTTTGCCATGGCGTTATTATGTTATGAAAATATTCCCTGAGTAATTCCAACATTTATCATTCAACAGTAGAAATACTCGGGTAAATATCCCATATATACCAAAAAATTAAATTATTTACGGAAATGGGCCAGTTTAAAGAATATTTACGAAAAAGTACCGTTTCCCCCAAAAACGCGTCCACGTCAGCGCATTTTTGGGGGATGCAGGGCTAAAGCGCGCCCTTGGGGACGCACTTTTGCCACATCAGCACAAAGCGCACTGACGAAGACGCGCTTTGCTGATATGGAAAAAATGCGTCCCCAATGACGCATTTTAGCCCGTGTTTTTTAAAAAAAATTATTATCAAATTTTTTAAAAATTTACGAGAATAAACCTTTATAAAGGCTCAAAGTGACAACACTATTTTTTTTAATGTGTCATCAATTAATAAAGAAATATAACTTACAAAGGAAATCTTTATATAGACCCAAAGTCTCATTTCCCTTGTTTTCTTGAGCAAAGTGGGGTATGAGATATGTGTATATATAGACTAATGAATAGTTTTGCAGTTTGTTCCTAAACAATGTGGGATTCCTTCCTCTTTTAACTAACAACATGAGATGACATGCTACACTATATTTGATTTTTTTTTTTACAAAACAATTTCTCTTTTTTTTTTATATTTTGTTAACATTTTCTTATATTATAAAAAACAAGAAACAAAACAACTCAAATATATTTTTTACAAATCTAATCATCACTAACATATATTAATAATCCATCAAAAATTTACAAAAAAAACCCACTTACTATCCCAAATAAGTTCATGGCAATGGAAGAAAAATAAGCTAAGTTAGTCATATAATTAAAATTTGTTATACATTCATGATTTTATCAACTAATAATAACGTTATACATTCATTTAACTAACTAAAATTTATATATATACCAAAACGCCCAAAATATATATACAAAATAAAATAAGAGTGACTTGAATATCCACCTGTGCCGATGTATGTGACTCCGACTTGCGCAAATACGGTAATATTATCTTCACTGCTCCTATCTACTACCTACACATGGAAAAAAAATCGAAGGCGTTAAGTGCTTTTATGCTTAGTGGTGCTCAAATGATTTTAACTTAATTTATTAAACTATTTTACAACATCCAAATATTAAGGAAATATATATAAGAGAATAATTCATAAATCACATTATAAAACTTTTAAATTAATATAACAAAAGTTTAAGAAAATAAAATACTAGATAAACCCAAACCCATAATTCTCTTGAAATATTTCTTAATCGTGAAAATATATAACAATAACCGATTCAGCTCAAACTTATATAACATGTTTCTCATTCAAAAATATATAACCCATGAACTTAATTGGGACGGTAAGTGGGTTTTGCTTGTAAATTTTTGATGGATTATTAATATATGTTAGTGATGATTAGATTTGTAAAAAATATATTTGAGTTGTTTTGTTTCTTGTTTTTTATAATATAAGAAAATGTTAACAAAATATAAAAAAAGAGAAATTGTTTTGTAAAAAAAAAATCAAATATAGTGTAGCATGTCATCTCATGTTGTTAGTTAAAAGAGGAAGGAATCCCACATTGTTTAGGAACAAGCTGCAAAACTATTCATGAGTCTATATATACACATATCTCATATCCCACTTTGCTCAAGAAAATAAGGGAAATGAGACTTTGGGTCTATATAAAGATTTCCTTTGTAAGTTATATTTTTTTATTAATTGATGACACCTTAACAAAAATAGTGTTGTCACTTTGAGCCTTTATAAAGGTTTATTCTCGTAAATTTTTAAAAAATTTGAAAATAGTTTTTTTTTTAAAAACACGGGCTAAAATGCGTCATTGGGGACGTGTTTTTGCCACTTCAGCAAAGTGCGTCCTCGTCAGCGCACTTTGTGTTGATGTGGCAAAAGCGCGTCCCCAGGGGTGCGCTTTAGCCCTGCATCCCCCAAAAACGCGCTGACGTGAACGCGTTTTTGGGGGAAACGATACTTTTTTGTAAATATTCTTCAAACTGGCCCATTTCCGTAAATAATTTAATTTTTTTGGTATATATGAGATATTTACCCGAAATACTCTCTACTTATTCTTTGTGAATTGCCACGAAATTCATATTGCTTTGTCATTTTTTTTATAATTGATATTATTAGTTCATTTATTAATTCCCCTCATCAATTTATACTATGTTTCTTTTGTACAGTTTAATTAGTTAAATCTACATTAATACTTTACCAATTGTAATCAATTCCCGATCTATGTGGAGACGATACTCACTCATCATTATATTACTTGAATCGACGTGTACACTTGCACATTTGCATTACATATTTACACGCAACAGAGATAACCTTTTTGAATCGATGAATAATCCATAAAAATGAAGGATAAAGAACGAGGAGAAAACTTATCTAAAGTTGTAAGATTTTTAGCATAAGCAAGACACTCAAAAACCCGCAAATGAGACAAAGAATGAGATTTATAATATAACATTTTGAACAGGGTTTTCCAACTTAAAATGGAAGTAGGCATTCAATTCATAGGATAAAATGTTGTCAAAAGACATTATTCCCAAAATTTAGTAGGAACATTGGATTGAAATTTAATGGCAGAAGCAACTTCTAACAAATGTTGATGTTTTCGTTCAACAACACCATTTTATTGAGGTGTGCGAACAAACGAACTTTGATGAGTAATTCTCAAGGAAGTAAACAAAATATTACACTCAGAATTAAAAAAAATGGTATCATTATCACTCTGAAACATTTTGATAGGTAAAAAAATTGAATATGGACAAGAGTAATGAATTGTTTTAAAATAACAATGGTATCACTCTTTAATTTGAGAAGAAAAACCCATGTTGCTCTCGAAAAATCATGAACAATTGTGAGAAAAAAATGATGCCTCGAATGCGTTGGAACTTTGTAAAGGCCCCATAAATCAAGATGAGCTAAATCAAAAGGGGTTATAGCTCTTGAATGACTAATAGGAAAAGGAAGTCTTGTTTGTTTAGCCAAAAGACATGTTACATAATCAAATTTATTGAGTTTGGAAAAAGAAATATTCTCAAAGTAAGCATGCCAAAGAAATGAAGTATCTTTAGTAGCCAAGGAGACAATTGATGATGTAGATAAACAAGGTGGTTGATGAAGAGGGGATTGCAACACCAGTATGCAGAGACCATATTGCTCATTACCAATCGCCTTCACATGTCCACTGCAAAGGTCCTGAAGAAACAAAAATGAGGATAAAAAAAAAAAACGTAAGTCATGTGCTAACTTGGAAATGGAAAGAAAATTGAAATTAAAATTCAATATATGAAAGACATTCGTAAGTTTAACAGAAAGAAATAAAGTGTATGTGCCAGTATGTGTGATTGGAACCGATTTGCCAGTGGGTAATTGAACAAAAGTTGAGTTTGAAGCATATGAAGCAAGAGATTCAAGACATTTTCCATCATATATCATATGATTTATAGTCTCATTATCCAAAATCCACTGGAAGGAAGATGGCTTAGGAACCATACTTGCCATATGAGCAGTTCCTTCAATTGAAGTGACCGTTTGTTTAGAATCATTATTTAACAAACTTAAAAACTATTAATATTGTTCTTAAGTGAATATTGGCGCTGAGGGTAAAGAAGCATATATAAAAAGAGATATAGAAGATAACTTGGTTGACTCAACATGATTAGCCATGGAACCAATTGACTTGAGCTTAGTGAACTTAAAATCCAGAGGAAACCAATTAACTTGTAACAAGATTCCCTTTTATGCCCTTGCACCTTACAATGATCACAAATTCCATTGAATTGTTTCTTTTGAGTTTGCATATTGAAATAATACAAGGTCGTGCGATAAATAAGAGACACTCCAGAAGAATGCAGCTGTTGAGACTCTTCTTGAACTAGCATGGAATAGGCAAGATTCACTGAGGGAAGAGGCTACATAATCAAGATCCGACTACGAAGTGCAACATAAGAATCATTAAGACCCATTTCACAATTATAGGAAGAAACTGGTACTAACACATCATACTCATCCCAAAGTAACTTCAACTGAGCAAAAAACACTGAAACAGAAGCAGTACCTTGAACATGAGAGGCAATTTTGTGATGAAGAAAAATAACTTGAATCCTATCAACTTTATCATAACATTCTTTCAAGTCTTTCCATACTTGTGCAACATTAGTGGCAAATACGATCCTAGCTAATAACTTAGTGCTAACACTATTCAGAATCCATGATAAAACAATTGCATTGTAACGATCTCATTGTGGTTGAAGGGCAGGAGGAATAGTGTCCCTTACGCAAGATCCATCAACAAAGTCGAGTTTATTCTTGGCTAATAATGCAATACGCATGGAACGACTCCAAATTGCATAATTCTCATGGTCGGCCAACTGATGAGAAACCAACTAAACACCCGGTGTGTCGGAGGGATGAATATAACTAGATGATTAAAATAAATAATAGTGCAAGAATCACCACCACTACTTGAAACATCCGAGATTGTGATTGGAAAAACCAACAAACCTAGAAAGTTACAAGAAACAAGAGAAGAAACCAATCAATAAAGCCATGTGATATATGACATGGTAAATCAAGAAACTAATTGACAGAACAGCAGGAGGCAACAGAGTGACAAGATATAATAGTGATGGTACAGAGGACCCGACTTGGTGATAGTGGTAGGCAAGAAATCAAGAATACATGAAATAAAAAAAAAGAAGAAAAAAAAAATGAAAAAAATCATGAAAAACGAGACAATTTTAACATGTTTTTCACCTCTGATACCATGTTGTTGCATAGTGTTTTTGTCTCACTAAATAAGGTTACAATCTCTAGTTTGTATAAAACTATTACTGGTGGAAATCAAATTAATTAACTACTTTAAAGCTAACTAATCACCAGTGCTAACTGCTTATATTTACAATTAACTACTTCTACAAAAATCACAAAATTAAAAAAAAAAAATTAAAAAACAAAGACTAAATATCTAATTTATGCATAATATATAAAATAATAATAAGATTTAACCTTTTCTTTTTTTGCTAGAGCTCAAGGATAATTTTGTCTTCTTATTAACTTATAGAAACTAAATGGGTTGATATATATTTTGCCCCTTAAATTTGTTCATTTGTACCTAGTTGATCCTTTTTTTTTAGATTTTGTTGGTACTTAAATTTGTATTTTATCAACCAAATTGGTACTTTTGTACTAATACGATTTGTGTTTATGTGGCACTGTTAACAAATTCAATGGTGTAATGTGGCAGCCTTTCACTATGTCATACAACAAACATAGATTAAAAATTAAAAATATTTAAAAATATAAATTAATAAAAAAAACTATGTTTTTCACATTTGTTCAAATTTATTCTAATTTTTTAGAATTAGAAAAACTCTTTACATATTTTAAAATTCTATATATTTTAATTTCGTATAATACTATAAATAACCTAATATTTTATTAAAAAATAAAAATATTTAAAAAGACAAAAAACACATTTGAAATGAATTTGGGCATGGTTGTCCAAATTCATTTTTGATGTGAAAAATTATATATTTTTTATTAATTTATGTTTTTTATTTTTTTATTTGTATTTGTCACATGACATACTAAGAATCTACAGCGTGGCACCATTGAATTGGCTAGCAGTGTCATGTACACAAACTAATAATTTTAATATAGAGTACCAGCCTAATTCACTGAATACAAGTTCAAGTACCAACTAGTGTCACGAGGCTATAATTTTAGTCTTGCAATTCATGTTTTTTGAGTTCAAATTCGCCTAAATTAGCCTAACTCTGAAAAAACAATGAAAGAACAAAATATACCACAAGAAAACAACACACACTAGGTGTTTGAGTAAATGCTCTCAAAGTATCTTTTTTACTTTGAAGGTTAATAATTAAGTGATTACAAATGAGAGAGAAAACTTCTATTTATAGTTAAGCTCCTCCAGATCCAATGGTACAGATTGAATTACATCAACGGTTAAGATTAGTGCCTATCTATAAGGTGAGAGTCTTAAGAGATTTAAACTCTATACATTTTTATCTCTTAAGATTTACAATAATTATCCTGGTAACTCCAAATCTACTAAGATGTTTCACTCAAGATTTCAAATAGATAAATTTCTCCACATGTTTCATTGCCAATTTAAGTTAATCGAATGAGCCTAATTTAATCGATTAACTTCCATTAGACTTTTTTGTAAATTTGTCACGATTTTAATCCCCACTATGTGACACTAAGTCCAAAAATAATTAAAGACCTACTAGATAAAAATGTTTAAGATAAAGGGACAAAATAAATATTAAACCAAACCAAAAAAATAAATAAAAGAAAAAAAAAACAGAAACGACAAAAAAGTGGCTATTTAGTTTTCCAACGTGAAATTGTTTGGTAATCTCAAAAAAATTCATTGAGTTATTCAAAGGAGTATGGGTACTTCAAATATCAAACGTCCGATTATCTAAAGATTCACAAATCACAACTTAATGATACCATCGGACGTACAGAATCTGCTTCAGACAAAGATCCCAAAGTACCCACCATCAAATCTTCCTCTTTCAACTTGGTTTCTTCTTATTTTTAACTCTCATAATTAAAAAAAATAAATATCAAATCTCTTCTCAGTCCTCAATTCTTCTGTGCATTAACTGTACGTTTCTGTTCTTCTTTTGCAGTGCCTGTCTCTGTCTCTGTCTGAACGACACTTCTAACAGACCATCACTCCTCTCTTATCTCTTTCCTCACCATTTTTCTTAGGTTTTATTTATTAAGCCATGAATGTTCTCTAAATCTTCCCTTCTTCTTCACCTTTGTTTTGGGTGTTTCCATTTTATAAGTTTTCTTTCTTATTGAAACGTTTATGGAATTAAAGGGTGAGATATTAAAATGGAAACTTATTTAAATCCCCATTTTTTGTCTTAGTTTTGTTAAAACCCCATCCAAAGCTCGAAACTTTGAGCCTATCAAGCGTTTATATCTCCAAACTATTGAGACATTATAAGCGAATTTAACTCCAAAGTTGTCAAGTTTTGAGCTTCTGGGTCTTTTCTAGAGATGTCCCACATCGATTTAGAGCAAGGAACTCACCGCCGCGACGGGAGTGACGTCAGCTCCGGGGAGGCTAGCGTCTGCTTCTCTGAAGCCGACGAGGGTTCATGCTACTCTCAGTTTTATTCAACTGCAGGTGGTTCTTACGACGATTACAGCTTCGCCGAGGGAGAGATTGACGGCGGCTCCTCGGATTCCAGGAGGGTGTCGGATTGTTCTGTGGAGGCGGAGATTGAGGGAGGAGTTGCTGAAATCAAGGTGCATTTGGCCAAAGTGGAGAAAGATTGTAGAATTTGTCATTTGGGTTTGGAAAGTAACAGCCACGAATCCGGGGTTCCTATTGAATTGGGTTGTTCCTGTAAAGATGATCTTGCTGCCGCTCATAAACTTTGCGCTGAGGCATGGTTCAAGATCAGAGGAAATAAGTAAGTAAAAACATTTCTATTGACTTGGAATTTACTCTATCTTAATAACATTAACTACCCACTCAAGGGAACGAAGAGTTAAAATTTTTGGTTATTTTGATAAGGTGAAAAATGCATTTGATTTGCTTAATGGAGAAGAAATTAAAGTAATGCTTAAAGCTTTAAAAACTCTCCTACGATATGTTTTAAGACTAAACCGACAAATTGTTTGCTGTTAAGTGCTTTGTTTTTTTGTGATTTAGGAATCTCTCTATCATTGTATGGAAGTGAAGATTTGACCTTTTTTGATGCATTCCCTTTGATTAAAGATCATTGCTTGGTGGAATGCCACTTTGGAAGTTTTTTAACTAATGGTTCCCTATTATTGACATTATATGAGTGGTGCAAGTAGCTCTCTGATTCTAGCTCTTGGCAGATTGTGCATTGGCATGTTCTGCACTTCATGCATGTCCGGATTTATGTAATGTTTTGTCGAAACAACTATTGATGCAATAACTATGCATAAAACTGTTATCATGGCAGATGAACCTGGCTTCATTATGTATATAATTGAAGATATTGATAATTCAAGTCTGCTTAATTGTTTCAGGACTTGCGAGATTTGTCATTCTATTGCACGCAATGTAGTTGGAGTGAACGAGGGTACCGATCAATCGAACGACACCAACAGTTCCACGACAATAGCTGCAGTCCCAGAACCAGCAGCTCATACAGACACTCCAAGGTTCTGGCATGGCCACCGCATCCTTAATTTTCTCCTTGCTTGCATGGTATTTGCATTTGTGATATCATGGCTCTTTCACTTCAATATGCCATCATCCTAAAATTCGGTACCACGTGTTCTTGAACAAAATCGAACGAATGAAACGGAGATGAATAATAATAGTCCTAGAGAGTTCAATATACCCAATATATTAAAAATAAAATTTGAAAACCTGTACAACCATTCGGATTTTTTTTTTTGTTCTTTTTTTTTTTGCTCCTATTGACTTTCAAATTGGTGTTATCTTTGTTGGAACGTTTCATGGGCGTCACTTTCCGCCCTTAAGCTTAAACAGGCAAAAGAAGATGGATATTAAAGCAGTGGGGACACTCAAGAAAACGCTTTTGGCCTTTTCATTCAAGTAAGACAAAGCAGTGTCTGGCATAGACGGTTGTTCGATGACACCATGGTCCCGCCATCAATGAACAACTACATAAGAAAGACAAGATTCATTTGTCTCTTATCTTCTGCTGTTCTAAACCATCAAAAATCCTCCCTCCCTGTATGCCTCATTAATGCACAAGGGGTCGACTTGAAAAGGGTATTACATTAATGTAGCAAACAACCAAGTATAAAATTGTAAACAAGGCCTTTCCCAGTGCCATTTTTGTGGACTTGTCACAATGAAAATTGAACGTGGAAAAAAAAGGATTCGATATCCGATTACAAGTATATGTTGCCATCTGTGGAGTTAACATGGAAGCCTATAATCAAGAAATGGACCCAAGAAATGAGATGACCACATAAAATATAACAATCCCTGTTTCAGTTTAAGCAGGCCCTGATCACACTCATCCAACAAGGAGAAAAGGATAACAAAATCATAAGAATCAAGGGAGTCTATGTCCGATAGGTGGTGGCAAAAGCATAGCCACCCACTTTTTTTTTTTTTTTTTTTGGGGGGGGGGGGGGGCAGGGTCAAACATGCAGCAATGATGGAATTTTGCAGCATCTTCTCTAAGCTCGCAGCTTCCTATTATTGACCAGTTCGTTCAAGTATATATTATTACATAAAACATCTTTGTGCATTCCATTCAGATCCACATTATCTCCCCACAATTTGTAAATTACTAAACCGGGAATGTTCCAGAGCAATGGCTCCATGTTGGAATCTGTACTCTTTTCAACATGGCCACGTTGCTCTATTATTGGATTCCTTTGAAGATAAACGTGCAGCAGTTAAACATTATTGTGCATGAAAGATGAAGCAGCCTGGCTTTGATGATTGAAGGAAAAAAGAAGACTTTTTTTTCCCGCACATTACTATGCCTGGGGACAGTACGCACTAGCTTTACATAACCATCACATGCATCAGTGAAGAAATGAATAGTAGTCATGTGCTCGTCCAATTTTAGTTGCAGGAATCTGAGTTTTCTAAAAGCCTGTCTACTACTATAATTTCCATTTTAAGTTTGGTTTTCAGTTCTCCTAAAGATTCGAGTCAAACCTGGAATGTCTTGAGATGAAACATAAAGATTTAATAGTTACTTAAAAACTTAAAAAACTGGTTTATCTCAATGGCCTTCGGCATTGAGAGACAACAATCACAATTTCAGCGTTCGACATGGGAAAGAGAATGACACAGGCACTGGCAATAGGAACTCGGAATATTCCATGATATATGTTGATGCTGATCATGATGATGGCCGATGATTTTATGCAAAGACAGGGAAGGACAGCACAATGTACAAGTGCACTACTCAGTTTCTGTTTTTCTTAAGAATACAAATCAAATTACCAGTATTGGAAGATGCTAAGCCTTTAATCAAAAGATCATATGGATCCGAGCAGAGCACAATTACAGTAATAGCAGGCAGCTTCCATCATCTACGCACCATTCATTGCAGTATCGGCATGGAGTCCATTTGCATCTTCCATTGTCTTGCCATTAACTTCACTTCTCCGCCTCTAAACAAATAATAGAAAGCATAAATGCCAATCTAAATTGGATATCACCATGAAGATATTCAAAGAGGAAAATTAACAGATAAAATCATTATTTATACCCAATCAGCAGGGTCTACAGAATTCCCATTCAAGAGCTTCTGGTTCTCTTCTTTGGTCTTACTATCCTTGTCCTTGGTGCTTAATGGTAGCAGCAGAGGTAAATTTCCACTGGTTCTGTCAGGCAATTCTGCAGTAATATCTTGGTGTTAAAACTACTGATGAAGTTATGTCCCGGCCACTGGAAGACTTATAGATTATACCAAATTAGATAAAATCAAAAGTCGAAGCATTCTAATTTCTAACCTGGCAGTTTCTTGTCTATGAAGAATACCACTAAATTAACAGTATACCTGCAGTGAAATCCGACTAAAGTCAAAATAAATTGGAAAAAGAATAATAATGGAAATTCCAAAAGGGCATTTCTTACCATGCGACAACTACATCAACTGTGTAATGTTTTCGGGATGCCACAATCAAGAGACTTTGGATGATAGCTACCAACCAAGCCAACTGCTTTATGCACCTGCAATTGGACAACAATACCATAAAAAACCAAATATTCGTCCACTGATACGTAACATAATAAGCCAGAATTCTTTGCCCCGTTGACTGTATACAAGAAACTAATAGAACATACTTATGATACAGTCTGATCCAAACATTTTGCTATTGCAAATCAGAAAAAGTTACAAGAATGGTACTCGACATAATAATCTCAGGATGTTCCGAATTGGATTTCTTTCATCTTTTTTCCCCTACATCATTGGGGCTAATGCCTAAAATAAAGTGAAACAAATAAGCCATGTGTTTTACCTTCGTGTGCCATATTTCTGATAGGTTAGCACAAAGACTAGGGTGAAGATCATGTGTGATGAAAAAATCAAGTCACCACAACCATATATTACACCTCGAGGAACTGAAAAATCAACAAAGAAAATGAGCCAAAATAGTTATTAAGAAACATATCTATATAATTAAAGGCAATTAATTAAATTTTAAATAAAATAAGAATACATACAATTAATTAAGAGGACTTCTAGCACACTCTCTGGTTTCGGCAACCTGGCAAGCTTTGAACCCTACAAAAAGAAGTTATTTACTAAAATGTTCTTAACCAAGCAAACAAATGTACAATGCAAAATAACAACAACAACAACAACAACAACAATAACAACAACAAAAACCATTTCACAGTGTTCTCATAAAGTCGAAAGCAAGTACAGACATAAGTTCAAGATTATACCTCTCGGCAGTGATAATTAGGACCAGGAAGCTGAGTAGAATAGAATGTAACGATTCGGAGAATCTGAGAAGCCTGTAGCACAAAAATAGACAAAGAAACAAAAAACTGTAAGCAAAAAACTAAGGCTTAAGGTTTCATCATTTATCAAGATTCATTGTATTAATAAAGGTAGTTGAACAACTTAAGCATTGAATTCAGTTTCATTGGACAGGTTATTGATGAAAATGGCACTTCAAATTGAAGGACTCATTTGAACAACTTAATAAAAAGTATTAATAAAGGTAGTTGAACAACTTAAGCATTGAATTCAGTTTCATTGGACAGGTTATTGATGAAAATGGTACTTCAAATTGAAGGACTCATTTGATTAATAAAATATATATTGGCAGGGGGAGGGGAAATATCTGCTATTTTATAATTGACATCTTACTTTAGCCAAAATGAGCTCAGTAGTCATTACTGACATTGGAGAAAGGTTGGATGAGCCTATAAAATTTAATTAGCATTTCAATAATTACCAGGCAGAGAAAAAGGACAAGCAATCTAATATTCAATATGAGAATCCAATGATTCTCACTAACCACAGTGACATACATGGCATACTTTGACAGAAGGAAGAACCTAATAACTAGTCCTACAACAAGGCCATAAATTGGGTGTACTTACAACTAAAAATGCTAGCACCCTGCACCAAACTAGAACTGTGTAGATCTTTTTGGTCTTGAAGATGAAAGGATGGAAAGTCCACTGCAAATAGAGCAACTCACATGTTAGAAGCGGAGAAATAAAAGAACTGCAATTTCGTCTACTAGAAATGTGAGGACTGAACACAACTAATGAAATCAATAGAGAAGTAAAGGAAGAAAAGCCAACAACATCAGAATAACTTTACCAATAGAAATGATAAAAAGACACAGGTGAACACTGTCTCACTGATATAGCCTTTATCTTGCCCAAGCTCCTAAGTATAAAAGAAAATTAAATATAAGAAGACATTTCACCAAATAATTGACATATAATAGAGACAAACAAAGAGCAAAATCAAAAGAAAGTTGTTCTTACTGGAAGAATGAAAAAACCAAGATCCTGAAGTGTTGGCCCTGGCCGGTGTAAATAATGAACTCCTCGGGCAGCTAGACCATGAATATACTGCAGGGACGAAGCCATATTTTAGACCCACATCCTTCTAAGATGATCCAAAACTTCGAGAGAAGCAATGAAAAATGTAGCATATACTAAAGCTAAAACAATATGCAATGTAATCTGTATGAACCATGATATAGATTTGTCTTATTTCTCCCAGTTATAGTTAACCAGATCTTACTTTAAAAAAAAAAATTCAAAACAAGCAGCTCTGTTTTTTTAGAAAAGATGCTAGCTTTTCCACTCCCCCATTTACTACTTAAAATGCAAAAATTGGTAAGAGAAAGAAATCAATCAACTTTGGAAATTATTCAAACTCAAACAAATAGATTGAAAATAGAAATGAAACCTGAAAAATTAGACCAGCAAGAAGGTATTTCCAATTGTCTAGAAGAAGGTTGATCTCTGTAGTTGTCTCTGCACAAATTCTCTTCCACAACTAGAAAAATAAAAATCAAATCAAATCAAATCAAAATCCCTTATAATTTCCATTCTCCAATACAAAGAACATAAAGAGGGGGGGGGGGGGGAAGGAAACCTTTGAAGCTTCGCGACCAATGTAAAGCGTCATCTTGATGTCGTGTAACAACCAGTTCCATAGTAGTTCAAAGCCCACCGGTTAAGGTCAACATCTCTAAAATTCAAAACCGCTCAATCTTTGTGCAAATCCCCTTTTTAACCAAAACCTTAACCTCCGCAAAATTAAAAAATATGAATAAAAGTTAGAAAATTTTATTAATGTTTCTCCCTTTTGTTTTCCACCAACAAAAACGAACTTCAAATTCAGCACAAGTGTAAACCCCGCCGGCGCCGCCGATTAATCGATCAAAGACTGGCGATCCAGGATGAGGATCGGGAACCAAGGAAGAGAAAGAAAATGAAAATAGAGAAAAAGGTTGAAATAAAAGACTTGTTGGGCTTCAATATAAATGAACCGAGTGTTCCAATTTGTGAAAATTAATTTAAAGGAATAATAAAAAGAAACTTCGCCGCAACTATATTTTATATTCTGTCAACATTTCTATTTATTGTTTGTTTACTTAAATGCCCTTCCGGTGGTGGGTGAGATATTCACGGCCGGCTCGACTTTCCAGA
The DNA here is from genome assembly GCA_005393395.2 of Gossypium australe. Classification (NCBI taxonomy): domain Eukaryota; kingdom Viridiplantae; phylum Streptophyta; class Magnoliopsida; order Malvales; family Malvaceae; genus Gossypium; species Gossypium australe. Next base: position 108,916,820 of record CM016617.1, on the reverse strand, counting down.
ATTTCCCTTTGATTTGTTTTGTTTGATTTTAGATTCACTTAACTGAAATTTTAAATTTTTAATTGAACTTTTACGTTAAAACAAAGTCTGGGTTTTTGATGGGATTAATAACAACGCAAATAAATTCAATATTTTTAACCACATAATCATATATGTATATATATATATTATCAATTTTTATAGTTTAAGAATGAAAATGAGGGATTAAAAGATTGGGTCCAAATAGTTAATTATTAACTTTTTTTTTAAAATAATTACACTAACTTTTCACTATACACTAACTTCAAACAAATGGCATAATCATCTACTTTTTTATTTAAATCATGTGGGAATCGCATCTTGACCTCAGGTTGATTGATGGCTTAAATTTCATGTGCCCCTATGTATGTATGTATGTATGTCAGCCCAACTTTACCCACTCCCAATACCACATAAAACAAATTTATTTAATATTTAAAATATTAAAAATCATAATAGGAAGCACAAATTGTAAGATCAAGCAAACAAACTTTTTCCATTTTTATCATGAAATAAATCGTTAATGACTCAATTTTTCTACTTTTCTTTTTTACATATTTGAAATTAGTTTTTAGAGGTTTAATTTTTTTAATTCAATGATTAAAATTTAATTAATAATATTATTAAATAAATTTGGTTAAATTAAATTAGATCACATTTAAAAGAATTTCGTTTGCATAACCAATTTTATTAGTGTGTAAGCTTAAATAATAAAAAAATATTAAATTAAAATTGTCATTTGGGATTCAATTATTAAAATACAAAAAATAATGAGACTAAATTCATAATATTAAAATAGAAGAATCAAATTTTAAATATGAAAAGAGTATAAGGATTGAAAATATAATTAAACTTTATTTTATTATATATATTTTCAAAGTTTTACTAATATAAAGCAATTACAAATTACAAATATAAATATATGTCGGACCAACTAGAATGTAAAATGAATATTAATATAATGTATAACAAATAAAGAATTAAACAAAGTGCACGCAAGGCATACACACATGATAAAAAACCTATACATCATAATTATAAATGACCTTCAAAATATGAAATTTTAACCTTTATCAACAATGTATTGTAAGAATTTATCATATACATTGATGAAGTATATAACGTGTTCATTTGGTATATACAACGTTTTTTATTGAGAAAGTGGCGGAGTGCCATATGGATGCAAGCGGTCATAGTGGAAGCGTGAATTTCAACGACCCCAAAAGGCAAAATAGTGAGGGTCAATGGTGGTTATTGCCGACGACGGTCGAAGCTTCCTCACAGTCGAGGTGCGTTTGGGATATTTTATGGCCAAACCCCACTTAACAATACAAAACAAAAACAATGAATCAACAAAGGCAGGAGAGGGAAAGTGCGTTTTGAAGAATCAAAATTTCCAAAACAAAAAACCGAAAAAGGGGCCATTTTTTGTAGTTGCCAAAGACACAAAACCGCCAAGCCGGCTCTTTTCCCGAAACGCGTTGATGTCGATTTGTCTATTTGTCCTCTTTATCACTAACAATAACCAAATCCCCTAATCTGCCTTGATTATAACATTTTAGATCGACTTAAACATTATTTAATTAGTTTGTTTACTTTTTTTTTTTTTTGAAATTTAAAACAAATTCCGTGGTAGGGTAATGTTGATTCTTTTTTCTGGAAGGTCTTCGCTGAAATTTTTAATTATTTTGAATCTTTTTCAAAATGTCAATTAAGTTATTATCATCGTTTTGCACTTAATTGAGTCTGTAAATTAATAAAATTGACCTAAAAGATCTTTTAATTAACGTTGATTGTTGGAAGAAATTTCTTTTTACTGAAAAATAAACGAAATTACAATTTAAAACTTTCTAAGAGATTCTAAAAGCTTTGTATTGCTGAATAAACGTATTAACCAAATCAGGATGTACTTCAAAAAGCTGAAGAGGTGATTTCCAAAAAAGACTAATATTTGCCAATTGGTCTGCGATTAAATTGCACTCCCTAGTGACATACTTAATTTCTCACTGATCTTCAAAACGCAAAAGTCGTTTAACTCTTCTAAGCACAATAATGCCTGAATCCATTGATACTTTCATGGATAATGCCTCTACCACTTCAACAACTGTTGTTAATATGGAATGCCACATCAACGTCGTAATGATCACATCAAAATTAAATGATCAACGTTGACCAAAAGACTTATTTAATGAGGGACTCAATTGGGTGTAAAAAAATTGTAGAATGTAATTGATTTTTTTCGTAAAAAATAAAAGTGAAGATTGGAGGATTTGAATTTTGGTAATAATTTAGTGATTAATGTTAGAAACTTAACTTAAAAGTATGTCCAGACTCCACCACATGGTGCTGCACCTTTCTATACAACTAAGGTTGTAAGGTTTAAGGTTTGTGTCTGAATTTTGGCTTTCCTTAAAAATTAATTATTTAATCTTATGTTTGTAAATGTAAACATTGATGATGTATGGAGGTTTCAGAATACGAAACTTTGGTGGTATGAATGAATGTGTAATTTAATTTAAGGCTGGGAAATTTGTTGGAAATTTCAAAATTGGAATGTCAGCATATTGTTCATATCTTCCAGACTTCCACTAGAAGGGAGAGGGAAAAAATCAGATTGGGTCCAAAAAGGCTTGAGTAAATTTTTTTTTCTTTTAATTTGATTTTTGGAAAGATTAGGATAAAAACATTAGGTTTGCAATGATTTAAAAAATTCAAACCAACCATAAGACTTCAACTGTTTAAAAGTATTAAACTAATATTTTATTAATTTTTAGAATAGATGAAGTGGACCGAACAATGGGAGGATTTCAATTAGTCACCTGTTTGATCCATGAATAAGTTCAATTCATTTTTTTATTGCTTCCAATGAGAAGATTCTAGATAACCAACCATTGAAGTTTAATTAATAAAATATATCTATTAAGACATGTTTGATTTGTGAGGAATGTGAAATCAATTTACAAAGAAATAACGATATATATATATATATATAACTTTAGTAGCTTGTTTGAAACGTTGAAGACAACAATCACAAAACTAGGTAACAGTAAACTAAATATAAGCAAAGACCAAATAAATAAAAACATAATTTACTTAAGAAAAATGAAGTAATCATTGTTGGAAATATACTATTGCAAAATGAAATCGTTAACACTTGATAGAAAAAATATATTGAGTATAAATAAATACAATAATCACTGTATCGTGGAAGAATCACTGTCTTAGAAGTAAATTTGTCCTGATCGGTGTAATTGACTTCAATATTTATACACTTGAATAAAGAAGGTAGAACACAATTGATATTGTTCTTCTCAAAAGGAATCAAAAAAATAGAAGCGAAATAAACTGAAAAGAAAACAGGTGACCTGAGGAAAGAAGAATGAGATTCTTGTTGTGAAAAATGAGAATGGTATGTTATTTATACTGTTTTCTAAAAGGGCAAAATGGTAAAATAATAGTGTTAGTTACCAAAAAGCCAGAGGATTTTCTGAAATTGAAAATATTCTGAAAAACAAAAAAATTATTTTTGATACTAAGAAAAGAAATTTTATCGTAGAGATTGACACGGGTCGAGCGGGCGGCGACAACAGTGCGAGTATATTGGGCTTTTAGCCCCAATTACTCAATTAGGGTAAAAGGCAAGATTATGTTTAAACCATCTTAGAAGTCTTTTCTCAACGAATATGAGATTACCCACATTGCATTAATAACATTCCCTCACTAATGCAAAAGAATTGGAAATTTTTGTAAATACGGGAAAAAGTAAAACGTGAGAAGAGTAACAACGAAATTAGCCGCTTAAACACTAGTATCTTGTGGATTTGAACTAGTACATAGTGAAATGAGTGATTCTTCTCTTTAACAAGTAAACAAATCTTGAACTTCTTAAGATAGGGGTTAACTCATGACACACGACTAATCTCAGATTCAATTGATGTTCAATGATAGATCATCAAGTTTTAGCCAATACACCCGGGATACTAGTAAGTGCTCTAGAAAGACTGCCCAATTTCTTTCATAGAAGGTGGCTAGTTCTTTACACTTACTGTTCGCTGTGTCGAGTTTTAAATTTATAATGAATGAGATCGAACCTGGAAACTAACTCTGACAACGATTAAAGGCTAGTGTACCTATCGAACTGTAGTATAGCTTAGGCAAGACCGGAATTATCGAACCCAAAGGAACTAAAAGTACTAATACTAACTTTTTTTATTATTTAGCCTAAAATAAAGTGAAGTTTCTTTAATCTAAATTAACGACTACTAAGCTAAAGACGCGAAGACAAAAAGAACGAATTGGGAAATAACTTGAAGAAAAACTCAGTTGATCACGACGATACCCTTAGGAAGAATCCACCTAGACTTCACTTGTTATTTAACACTGAACCATACGATTTATTCACTTAGTTTGATCCGTAGGACTCCCTAACGTATATTAAACCCTCTCTCGAGGCGAATAACGTCTAACCCTAGGTTAATTAACAGAAATCTCTTTCTCGAATAATAACCCCCTAGAATAGCAGTAAATCAATCTATGGACTCCCATATTAAGTTTCACCCTAATCCGGTAAAATCTCGTCACCTTATCTCTAGGCGTGCGATCAACTCCGCTTAATTATGCTAGATCTACTCTTAAGCAGGGTCTATTCCTCGTCCACCTAAGCACATCAAATTTGGATTAAGCACACATAATTAAGAACAAATTAAGTATTTATCATATAATTCAGAAAACAATAACAAGATTCATCTAGGTTTCATCCCCTTCAGGTATCTGAAGGGTTTAGTTCATAACAAATAAAGAAAACATCTCAAGAGAAAAGATAAAACAAAACATAAGAAATCCCTAAAACTCCCTGAAGGAATTGAAGGAGAAATCTTCTATCTTGAGTAGAATTCCAGCTTCTTGGGATGGATCAACTGGCTAAATTCGAGCGATTCCCACAACTCTGACCTTTTCGGCTTGGCTCCTTGGCCTAGCTTGACGCCCTCTCAAAGGTAGTACCTAGGGGGTATATATAGGCTCTTGGAATGCGATTCTTTCTCCCTAAGTATCCTTTTCTGACTAAAATTATTCATTGCCACGACAGGGACACAGCCATGTCACACACCCGTGTGACGAATCTTTGAGCCGTGTTCGGGTTTCTTAATTGAGGCACGGCCGTGTAAATTGGGGGTGAGGCCGTGTTCTAGATGCTCGACAAGGCATGGCTGTGTAGATTTCGTGATATGGCCCATTTACTCCTTTTTGGGCTCGTTTTATGTTCTTTTCATCCTTGGGTGCTTTCCTGGGTATAAGACATGAAAAGAAAGGATTAAGAGCACCTTTTTACATGAATCAAGGGATAAATCATCCGAAAACATGCTAAATGTGGGATTAAAATATGTTACTATTACGGTTTATCAAATACCTCTACACTTAAATTTTTGCTTGTCCTCAAGCAAAATTCTCAACTTACAATTAAAACAAACTTTCCATGATTCATAATTCCTATCAACATTGCCTTATCATAATTCATAGATAATTTATACATGGATGATTTAACTCGAAGAGTCCTAAAGATTCGAACAATCAAAGTCATACATTTGTAGCACAAAAATGTAGGTGTCTCCCCTTATCTAAATAATTACCTTTGATTCAAAATCGACAAGGATTGACATCCTCACTAAAGATTCACTCAAATCACTTGAGGTGTTTAAGGTTCAAAATTAAGCTCTCAGAAGTCGAACCTAAAAAGTTAATCCCATAGGCTTGCCTGAAAATCAAATCTACACCACTGTAATATGAGATGATACACAAATCAAAAGGTCTTTAACAGGGTTAACGGGGCTAGGGTTAAAGGTGTGGATAAAGGCTGAATTAGAAGGTTAGAATCGAGACTGACCTGACAAATTGCCTAACTAACAAAAATTGAACTAATCCTAAATAATTACATCAATTGAAAACTAATAATACAAGCTTTTTCCTCCAGATGTGGAATTTTAACATGTAAGCTCATTTAATTATAGAACTAATAATGAATATACTTCGTTTTTTTAAGAACAAACTAAATATTACAAGGAATGAATCTATTACTTTAAAATAAAGATAACAACTAGACAACACATCAAATCAACTCTCGATATAAGGGTAGTCAAAAGGAATGGTGATAACAAATACAAAGGGGTTTTGGGTTAATATTAGCTGGTAAGTCAATAAAAAGGGTCGTTAGGATCAACGGGGTTCACTAGGGGTTAATTGTGAAGGTAGGCTATTTAGTGGAGTGAGTGGGTTAAAACCTAGGTGCCTTTATCATCTCAATATATCAAATCATAGGTGTGGTCTCAACATGTATAATTGAGGCAAGTTCTAGAATAACAGTTCCTAGTTGACACACTCATAATCAATAAAGTGAGCATGAAAAAAAATATATGCTCTAATAGGCTCAAAATCTCATAAAAATTATGGGTGTTTTGACATCAACCTTGTAAATTTCAAACTTCAAGAAAATATTCAGATTCAGCTTAACAACCTAGCAAAGATTTTAATTTTGAAAAATAGACTTATCATGCTTGATTCTGTAATATTCTTCTAATTTAATCATCAATGCACAATTAACTATGACTTAATTTAAAACATATTAATAAAAATCATAAACCATCAGAAATTTCATCCTAATTAATAATATGAGTAAATTACTTAAAAACAAGATTAAATTCAGGGATTTGAGAATAATAAAGAAAGTTAGGCCGGATTTGAGAATAATACAGAAAGTTAGGCCCTTTCTTTAAATAAATATTCACCCCCTACACTTAAGATGTACATTGCCCTCAATGTATAAAGATAGATATAAGATTTAAGGGATAAATCAAAAGAGAAGGGGAAAGAATTCTCCCTGAATTTTGGATGGTGTCCCTGGAGGATGGTAGAGGTTGTGGTGTGTATGTTTGAAGGGGTCGATCTGGATGATGATCCTGTGCTAGATGAAGAAATTGGGGAGCTCGTGAAGGATTAGCCAGGGTTTATTAAGACGAAATATATAACTAAAAACAAGAAAGAAAAAAGGAAAGGGGATTAAGAAGGAAAATGAAAATAAAAGAAAAGGTGGATGGATCGAAGAGTCCTTATTAATGGATAGTTCACGAGGTGGGTGTGACCTCTAGGGCTGCTGAGGTGCTGGCGGTGGCGGAAGTGGCGTGATTCCCTAGCAGCCTTTTGAACCTGACACTAAGAAGCTAAAATAAATTAAACTAAGCTAAGCATAAGATTGTCAAAGGGAAGGAAATTGAAGCAAAAGAGAAAATAAACATAAAAACTAATTGGTCTCAAAGACCCTTGGCTTGGTGTTTGGATGAAGCGGCCGGTATGAACTTATGTGTAGGGTCTCTTTTGGGGAGACTATGCTTGCCTTCTTCCGCTTCTTCGACATAGTTTTGGTGTTGCTCAAGAGTCTGGACACCTTTTCTAAGGAAAGAAAGAAAAAGAAGGAAGAAAGAAGATGGGGAGAAGGGGAAGGGCTGTGGGGTTTAAATAGGATCTCAAATCTGGCACGTTCCCACGCCCGTGGATCGAGGGCGTGTCGATGCACACGGCCGCCTCGCACGGCAGTAGTGAGGCTCCGTTCGTTTCTCCCACGCTCGTTAGCCATGGGCGTGTTGAGTCACACGGCCGCTTCGCACGACCGTGTGTATAGGCGTGTTGAATCTCCATGGCCGTTTTTTAGCCAGCCACGCCCGTAGGTCACAAGTCAGCATGTTGGCACGGTTTCAAGGCACGGGCGTGTTCTGCCCGTGGTGTGCAAGTCAGTAGCTTCACACGGTCGTGGGGCACGGCCGTGCCACTTTGTCAGTGCTCGTGGGGGAGTGGTTGGATCCGTGGTGTCAGAAATTAGGTGGGATTTTGATTCGTACGACCTCTGCTATGTCAGTACTAGGATTCTGGTGGTCCACACGGCCACGGACACAGCCGTGTATAAGACCGTGTGGACTAGAATTCTGCACTTTTGTGTTAGTGTAAAACTAAATTTTCAGAAAAGAAAGAAGGAAAAAAAAACTGAAAATAAATTTGAAAGTAAATAGTGTTAGTGCTCGGATTGCCTCTTGAGAAGCGCTCGTTTATAGTCTTAAGCTAGACTTTTCTCGTAATTAAAAAAAATCAGGGAGGTTTAAAGGTTTGAATATCTTCCCTCATGCTTACAGTTCTATTTTCTTGACAAAGTTCAAGTCGAGAAGTGTTTACCTTAAAGGTGTCGAATGTTGGATTGCTTACTTCGACTGTTCCGTGCGGGAAGATATTGTGTACCTTAAGAGAAATTTCTTCGTTTACTTTCAGGTCTGATGTAATGATGCGAGGATTATCTTTGTCTATAAATACCTGGTCTCCTATTTTGAAGTGATTCGATGTTCCTATGAGCTCTTCTGGGGGCTCCTTAGGTTTTACTTCGTTCGGTTCCTGTTCCTCTTTGATTTGTGTTTCCTGCTCTTTTATTTTGTCGACCCTTAGGCATTGTTCTTTATGTAATTTTGTTTTGTTGGCTTGGATTCTATGATTTGGCTCAGGGTTGTATCCTTATGGTGTTTCCTGTGATGAAGGTTGCACAAATTGATTATCAAATGAATTGTCTTTCTTACCTTCATCGATTGTTGTCCTGACCGAGTCAAGAGCTTGAAGACTGATTGATTCGTTACCTACACAAAGTATGAGTTCTCCTGTGGCAACATCAATTTCAGTCTTGGCAGTTGCAAAGAATGGTCTTCCTAAAATTAAGGGGATTGAATTATCCTCATCTATGTCTAAGACAACAAAATCTACTGGGAAAACAAATTTGTCGATTTTTACAAGAACATCTTCGATAATGCCCCTAGGAATTCTAACAGTTTTATTAGCTAATTGTATACTCATTCTAGTTTGTTTGGGCTTCCCCTGACGTAGTCGTTTAAACAGTGTATAAGGCATGACATTTATACTTGCCCCTAAATCAGCTAACGCGTTATCAACATTTAGTCTACCAATTAAACAAGGAATTGTAAAACTCCCTGGATCTTTTTGCTTCCGTGGTAGTCTATTCTGTAGCATTGCTGAGCATACTGCGTTCAATTCCACATGTGGCTCTTCATCTAATTTACGTTTGTTCGTCAAGAGCTGTTTTAAAAATTTCCTTGAATCTGGCATCTGAAAAAGAGCTTCAAGAAGAGGTAAGTTAATATGTAATTTCTTTAAAAGTTTAAGAAACTTACCAAACTGTTCCTCTGTATCATCTCTTTTCATTGCTTCGGGATAAGGTATGCCAGGTTGGTACTCTTTGATTATCGGTTTTGGCTTTTCCTGTGTTGCCTCAACTTTACCTTCTTCTACCTTGTTTCCTTGTATTGGATTAGGTTCGTCTACCCCTGTGCTATTATGAGCTGTGATGGCTTGAATTTGTTCCTTTGGGTTAATCTCCGTATTAATAGGTAGACATCCTATCGGTCGTTCGGACATCAACTTTGCAAGTTGTCCGACTGCTTTAGTGACTTCCCCTACTGACTTAGTTAGTTCTCCGATTCAGTTTTTGGTCTCCTCAGCTGATGTTTGTTGACTTTTAAGTGTCTTATCGGTATCTTGGAGACGATTTTCTGTGCTTGCCATGAATTTTGTCAGCATCTCTTTGAGGTTTGGCTTCTTCTCTTGCGGATATGGCTGATTTTGGAAATTTTGAGGAGGTTGTTGTCTTTGATTTCCTTGATTTCCTTGACCTCCTCATGAAAAATTTGGGTGGTTCCTCCAACCTAGATTGTAAGTATTACTATAAGGATTATTATTGGATCTGAAATTATTACCTATATAGTTCATCTGTTTGTTTTCTGCATCCGGTTGGTACGGTGGGTACTCAGGATTCGTCACAGTTCCACTTGCATTGCACTGCATGACTGGGTGTGCCTGCGAAGAACACAAACTATCAAGCTTTTTATTTATCATCTCTATCTGTGTTGATAGTGTGGTCACTGCATCGAGGCTGTAAACTCCGGCTGATTTTGTCGGTTTTGTCCTTGTAACTTGCCACTGATAGTTATTCAGTGACATCTCTTCAATGAACTCGTAGGCTGCTTCAGGAGTTCTGTTGTTCAGGGTTCCACCAGCGGCTGAATCAATTAGTTGTCTCGTTGAGGGGTTTACACCATTATAGAAAGTTTGGACTTGTAGCCACAAAGGTAGACCATGGTGTGGACACCTTCTCAGGAGATCTTTGTATCTCTCCCATGCGTCGTATAATGTCTCTAAATCCATCTGCACAAAAGAAGAGATATCATTCCGTAATTTGGCTGTTTTGGCTGGTGGGAAACATTTTAATAAAAATTTCTCGGTCATTTGTTCCCATGTAGTGATTGATCCTCGTGGTAACGAGTTTAACCACTGTTTGGCTTTATTCCTTAATGAAGCATCATCAGAAAGGCCATTTATTTTGAAGGTATCACAGAGCTCTAAGAAATTAGCTATATGAGTGTTTGGATATTCGTCCTGCAAACCATCAAATTGAACAAATTGTTGAATCATTTGTATTGTGTTAGGCTTTAATTCAAAAATTTTAGCAGCTATAGCAGGCCTAACAATACTCGATTTCGCTCCTGCTAAATGCGGTTCAGTATAATCAAATATAGTACGTGGAGCATTGTTTTCCCCCACATCATGTGGTTGTGGGTTATTCTCGTCCATCCCTTCAGTAGGATTGGATCTGTCTTCTTGGTCTTCCTCTGTGTAATTTAGGGCTCGCCTGATTTCTCTGGGAGTCATACGAACGGTAGCTTCAATTTCACTGTCGTACACTAATGGTCCTTTCAGGGTCCTTCTAGTCATAAACTAGAGGTACCTGCTAGGAGAAGAAAGAAAATTTAGAAAAATCAAAATTTAACCTAAAAAAAATAAAAATAAAAGTAAATTGAAAAAATAAAAAATAATGGCTAAAATAATAAAAATAGAGCTTTCTTACTATTTTAGTTCCCCAGCAACGGTGCAAAAAACTTAATCGCTGTGTCGAGTTTTAAATTTATAATGAATGAGATCGAACCTGGAAACTAACTCTGACAACTATTAAAGGCAATTGTACTTATCGAACAGTAGTATAGCTTAGGCAAGATCGGAATTGTCGAACCCAAAGGAACTAAAAGTACTAATACTAACTTTCTTTTTATTATTTAGCCTAAAATAAAGTGAAGTTTCTTTAATCTAAATTAACGACTACTAAGCTAAAGACGCGAAGACAAAAAGAACGAATTGGGAAATAACTTGAAGAAAAACTCAGTTGATCACGACGATACCCTCAGGAAGAATCCACCTAGACTTCACTTGTTGTCTAACACTGAACCATACGATTTATTCACTTAGTTTGATCCGTAGGACTCCCTAACATATATTAAACCCTCTCTCGAGGCGAATAACGTCTAACCCTAGGTTAATTAACGGAAATCTCTTTCTCGAATAATAACCCCTTGGAATAGCAGTAAATCGATCTATGGACTCCCATATTAGGTTTCACCCTAATTCGGCAAAATCTCGTCACCTTATCTCTAGGCGTGCAATCAACTCCGCTTAATTATGCTAGATCTACTCTTAAGCAGGGTCTATTCCTCCTCCACCTAAGCACATCAAATTTGGATTAAGTACACATAATTAAGAACAAACTAAGTATTTATCATATAATTCAGAAAACAATAACAAGATTCATCTAGGTTTCATCCCCTTTAGGTATCTGAAGGGTTTAGTTCATAACAAATAAAGAAAACATCTCAAGAGAAAAGATAAAACAAAACATAAGAAATCCCTAAAACTCCCTGAAGGAATTGAAGGAGAAATCCGCCGTCTTGAGTAGAATTCTGGCTTATTGGGATGGATCAACTGGCTAACTTCGAGTGATTCCCACAACTCTGACCTTTCCGGCTTGGCTCCTTGGCCTAGCTTGACGCCCTCTCAAAGGTGGTACCTAGGGGGGATATATAGGCTCTTGGAATGCGATTCTTTCTCCCTAAGTATCCATTTTCGACGAAAATTATTCATTGCCACGATAGGGACACGGCCATGTCACACGCTCGTGTGATGAATCTTTGAGCCGTGTTCGGATTTCTTAATTGAGGCACGATCGTGTAAATCGGGGGTGAGGCTGTGTTCTAGATGCTCGACAAGGCATGGCCATGTGGATTTCGTGATATAGCCCATTTACTCCGTTTTGGGCCGATTTTATGTTCTTTTCATCCTCGGGTGCTTTCCTAGGTATAAGACATGAAAAGAAAAGATTAAGAGCACCTATTTACATGAATCAAGGGATAAATCATCCGAAAACATGCTAAATGTGGGATTAAAATATGTTACTATTACAGTTTATGACTTACGTATGTGATTTCATCAAGTCTATATTAATATAGACTGCCCGAATTAGGGCTATGAAATCATTAAGAGCATTTATTAAGCACATCCTCTCAAATTTAAATTCAGTGAATTCATTAAGCCCGTCTCAATAAGACCACCCAAACTCTAAGATATGAATTCATTAAGAGTAAGAACTCAACCTTATGCATGTACATCGTTTGCTATAGGGATAAGTGAAATGTACACTATGAGTCTTTCCATGGTTTCATTTTACCACATTAAACTTAGAAAACTAAGTTGGGTATCCACCATGAATTCCTCAACACTAGGCTTAAGACCCATCCCATTCGACGAATCAAGAACTATTTTCCCACTTATCCATTTGGTTAGTTGATAAGCTAGGTTTTTTCAGACCTCACGTACTTCGAAGTAAGTAATCTATTCTTTATTAAATGTCTCACATATTCATATCTTATTCGAATACGCATCTTCTTACCATTGTAAGCTTGGCTCTTAGTAACACAAATTGTGGCTTGTGAGTCACATAGTAGAGATATGGAAGGTGCCGGTTTTTTCTATAAAAGAACCTCTGCAAGTATATTACTAAACCACTCGACCTCTTGCCCAGCTAAGTCAAGAGTAAACTCTGATACCATCATGGATCGAGTAATACAAGTTTGTTTAGCATACTTCCAAGAAATAGTTGTTCCACCCAACGTAAAAACATATCTACTTGTAGAGCTAACTTCATTTACCCAGTTTGCATCACAACATCTCTCTAGGACTGCAAGGAATCCGAAAAATTCCAAATTCCAAGTTATTATTACTTTTAAGGTATTTAAGCAAACGCTTTAGAGTATTCCAATGCTCATTGATAGGATTATGAGTATATTTACTTAGTCTACTAACTGCATAAACAATATCATGCTGAGTGTAGTTCATCAAGATTATAAGGCTCCAATAATTTTAGCATACTCTGATTGAGAAACACTATTTTCTTTATTCTTTATCAATTGTACGCTAGAATCAAAAGGAGTTTTCACAGGGACTACATCAAAGCTATTAAACTTCTTTAGCACTTTCTCTATAAATTGAGATTGGTTTAAAGCAAATCCCGCACTTTTTCTATAGTGAGATTGGTTTAAAGCAAATCCCTTTTCTGATTTAGTAACCTTAACTCCTAAGATTATATCTACCTCTCCCAAATCAGTCATATCAAACTTGGTAGATAAGAAATTTTTAGTTTTGATAATGACTTCTATATTAATGCTGAAAATTGACATGTCATCCATATAGAAACTTATGATGACACAATTAGAACCAAACAACTTAGAATACACACATGCATTTGCACTATTAACAATAGAAAACAAAACTAAGAATAGTTTTATGAAATTTCTCATACCATTGTTTTGGAGCTTGTTTGAGACCAAACAAAGACTTTTTGAGTCTACAAACTTTATATTCCATTCCAAGTGTAACATCCTGCCCGACGAAGCCCTAGTATTCAGGAGTTGTTTTAGAAGTGAGAATTTTGGCATGAGTTTTGAAATAGATAAAGTGATGGACTCATTTAAGAAATAGAAGTTCACGAGTACGCCTTTGGGCAAAGTCCTAAAAGTTTGAAATATAGTCCATAGGAATAAGACTTAAGAGGATAGTTTTAAGTGTCCAACTTTAGGATTGAATTAAGTAATAAATTACTTTTTAAGTACGCTAATGATGCTCTAGTCTAGCAGATTCTAAAGGAATGAAGCCTATGGTTAACCTTGGGGAAAATTAAGTATGCTGAATCAAGAATAGTGGTAAGGGTATAGGTATGTGAATAAGGTACCTAGTTATAAAAACGTACGATAAGCTAAGTAGTGTTCGCCCAAAAAGGCCCATATTGGCGTATAAAATAGGCGAACCAAGAATGTTATGTTTATATGGCCCTCCGTAATAGAAACAATTAAGGAACTATAATGAGGAATGTTTGACTAAATAGTAGTAGTCGCCCAAATGCATTTTTGGCGTATAGAATGGGCAAACTCTGATGTGGAAACAAGTAGACAAGGATTCTTTGGCAAATAAGGATGATAAGTGAAACAAAAGTGATGGTTACGAGGTATGAGGTCACGCCAGATGGCATAATACCTCTAGAGACCAATGAGGTCCTGTATCAGTTGATTGGTAAGGAAAGTTGGTTGGGAACTAACTAAACGTGAACCAGAAGAGTCAAAGGCTGAAGAAGTATCAGGTAAGTCTCTTAGACGTGGCAGATTTTGATAAGCCACTCAGTCTTAACGTGACCTTTATCAAGTCCCCATGAAAACTTTAGTTAAGTTAAAAGGACACATGGGTTAAGTTAAGGGGGTTATCTTCCTTCTTAAAGAGGCTATGAATAGATGAAGGTTGCCTCCCAACAGATGAGTCTGAAACCCCAATTTCTGCTAGTGATTTCCCTCTCAACAAGGTAAATTATATGACTTGGTCTACTAAGGATGTGTAGATCTGCAAGTATACATGAAGAAATAAGGCTTAGTGATATGTATGAGTTAAAGTAAAGGTGAAATGTTACTCGAATGAGCTCTAACAAAGTGTCTTTGTTTGACAATGCGAGAAGGCCATAGTATCTGGTTGAATAAAAGATCTAGAACTCAAGCTACTGTTGTCTCTAAGCTGACTCTTGCAAATGTGTATGCATGTTAGAACTTCTGTGAAAATAAGCTAAAATGCATGATGTGATGATTCTGTGAGAAATGTATGTCTGATAAACTTGCAAGAATGATTTGTATGGAAAATGGATATGATATTTGAGGATAATGTGTTTGAATGAGTAAAGTGTGTATATTTGTGTTTTGATGACATGAACAAGTCTGTTGTGAAAGAGTTTTTCATGAGTAAGTCAGATGTGAATAAGTATGTCAAGTATGAGTTAGCATAAAGTGTCTATATCTGTCTCCAGAGTCTTCTAAAGGGGTCTGTCGGGACTAAAAACACGAATCTCTAAAAGAAAAAGTCCATGGCACTCTAAATACCATAGTGTAAGACCATGGCTGGACTATGGCGTCATATGGAACTTGTAAAGGACGATTGGGTGAGTAAAGCGATGAGGAGCAAACCTCACAGCAGTGAGTTTAGGCAAATCCCTATCGTCAAAAACACCAATTTCTATATAAGTGAGCATTTGTTGCTACCTCTGAAAAGAAGCCTTTGTGGTGACCTTTGTTATAAGGAAGCCTTTGTGGCGATCTCTATTAAAAGAAGCCTTTTTGGTTATCTCTATTATAAGGAAGCCTTTGTGGTGATCTCTATTATAAGGAAGCCTTTATGGTTATCTCTGTTAAAAGGATACCTTTGTGGTTATCTTTTTTAAAAGGAAGCCTTTGTGGCTATCACTGTTAAAAGGAATACCCTATGGCTATCTTTAGAAAGGAATGCCTTCGTGGCAGAATTTGAAGAATGGATCCCATGATGGCCATCTAAAGACAATGCCTTTGGGCGAATACTGAATGAATGACAAACGTTGTATAGTTACAAGGGATGAATAAGAAAGGCTAGTGTGTGCCAAAGTATGTGGCAAGACAACGATATAAGTTAAGAGTAAGAACAGAGAATGCACTAAAGTAAGGAAAATATGGGCAATTTCTGAGATAAGTATTGGGTGCAGTCTATCTAGCCTGAAAATAATGATAAGACTGATAAGTATGGAATAAGATATCATGGCTGATGATAGGGTAAATGAAGAGGTTAAGGATTATTTAAAGGTAAGAGTTAAGAAAGGATATAGAATATAAAGAGATGTTAAGTATAGTACGCCCAATAGAAGGAAAATGGTTCTGAAGAAAGAAAGATGGTAGCCTTAGAAATGTACCTGCCAAAAAAGGAGGAAATGTCAAGAAATACCTAAGGATGTGCAATATACCATATGCAACGTAGAATGAATAAAAAAGGTGTCTTAAGGTTTACCTCACTAAGTTCTTATGAACTCACTAAAGTTGTTTGTGTTTTCAGGTTTGTAAAGGAAAGTGTGTCGAGAGATGATGCCAGGGCTACGCCAATGAAGCGGTGTGCTGGGCTATTATGCATACAAAGGAAAATCAAGTGGTGTGTCAAAGTCTGCGCATAAGTCATTGGAGTAGAAATTGAATATGTGTATTGCTGGATCTGTGCCTAAATAAATATGTAGTACTCCAAGATGTACACAGTAGAATGAGAGAGATAAGTAGGGAAGTCTAAAATGTTATTGAATCGAAACGATAACCATATATTGTATATTTACAAGAAACTCTATAGTAGCCATATAGTAGGGTCTGTACATAGGAAAAATGTAAAGGCACGCTAATAAGAAATTTTGTTACATTCATGGAGACGTTTACAACAATAAATAAAAGAAAGAAAGAAAAGTTTCAAGTTACATCTATATAAGGTGTAACACTCGAAATTCGGATCTGGTAGATCGGGTTGGGTCGAGGGCATTACACTAGGTGCAACAAATCTTGGAAGTTGCTCCATATAGATCTCCTCGTCCAAATCACCATTCAAGACAGTTGTTTTCACATCCATTCGGTGTACCAGCAAATTGTGAAATGAAGCTGAAGTAAATAAAAACGAATGGTTGAGATCTTAGTCACAAGAGAATATGTATTAAAATAATCTACTCCAAATTTCTGAGTGAACCCTTTTACAACTAGTCTTGCCTTATACCTTTGTATTGACCCATCTTGTCTAAGTTTCTTCAAAGATCCATTTATTACTAATAGGTCTAATTAGGTAAGCCTACTAGTTCCTAAGTGTGATTAGACATATTAGACTATAGCTTATTATTTATGGCATCTCTCCAAAAACTAGCATCTATTGATTTTATGGCTTCATAATAGGTTTTTGGATCCTCAACTATAAAAAATGCATTAGCAATAAAATCACTTATCAAGGCTAAATCTCTAATTTAAGTTACAAAGGTAGTAAGGAAATCAAGTTCAAAACTAGTGGTAGTCATTTGTCTTTTCCTCTTAGGTTCAACGTCATTGACTAACCACAAATTGAATTGGCAATTTAAGTACTTTTTGGCACTTAACGAGCTTATTTTCTGGTCATTTCAATGTCTTTTATTGCATTTTCACATTTCGTAACTTAGATTCAAATTATTGTAAAATAAGAAGTTTTTACGCATTATTTCGAGATAGTTGTTCTATTGGGCCAATATCAACCTTAAAGAGGTTTTAACAATCTAATTAAGTGTACATGACACCTATTTTTAGACCTAAAAGCATTAGGAATGGCAACTATAACACCCCTTACTCATACTCGAAGCCGGAATAGGGTACGAGGCATTATAGACTTATACACAAACAATTATACAATACCTAGACCTGCCTTTCCACTCCAAATTAAAACTTTTCGTGACACCACTTAAACAAGTCTACGAGGCCTAAATCACACTTTAGAAATAGTTCGGGATCAAATCAGACCCTTAAAAAGATCTATAGAAAAACTTAGAAAATTTTCATCAAACAGTCCACATGCCCGTGTGGAGGGAGGGGCACGCCCGTGTGGCTTATCACATGCCCGTGTTCTACACCCGTGTAGAATTATTTCCCAATTCAAACCTATAGGGGTTTTCACACGGCCAGACACACCCCCGTGTCCCTCACACGGCCTCGAAACGTCCGTGTCTTAGCCTGTGTGCAAAAACCTTGGCATTCTGTTTCTGACGTCATCACCCCATAAATGTCACACAGCCTACGCACACGCCCGTGTCCTTTGACCATGTGGCAAATTAAATTCCTAATCTCAGGTGCAGACTTCACATGGCTTGGGCACACATCCATGTCCATGGCCGTGCCTTCCACACGGTTGAGACACACGGCCTTGTCTCTGCCTGTGTGGCTATTACTAAGCATACTGACTTGCAAACCTAGCATGCATGGTGACACACGGCCTAACCACATGCCCATGAGGCTGATCGTGTGTCACACACGGCTTAGACACACGCCCGTGTGTCTACCCATGTGGACAAGAACAAGGCTATTTTCCAAGCCCTTTCTATCACCCCAACTCATAAAAACATACATCACACTAAACCTTTAACCCATTCATGCATAATTAAACTAAGTAAACCAATCATGCATCTTGCACATTCATGAATAACCTCATTTTTTCATATATTAATAAGAAAGAGCCATTAACTATGGCCTTATACAAAAGAGTTCATCTTTAAATGAGCCAACACATTTGGCCAAAATAATATGACATTCAACTAAGTCTAGTCCCTATACATTCCATACTCAAAATGCTAAATCTAACTATACCAAGATGTGCTGATAGTATGGGTGATCCTTTGCTTATCTCCGTATCCCGAGCTGGCTCTTCGACACTATAAAATAAGGGGAAAGAGAAGGGAGTAAGCTTTAAGCTTAGTAAGTCTATATGTAAACAATAAGCATCATACCATATGCTAATCAACCAAAAACATTACATATTATGTAAGAACAATTCATATTCTCATAATCATGCTTACTCAACTCAACTCTTACCACATCCCAACCACATATCATATACATTGCTCACATTTACTTGTATTTATGCCCTGCACTTATCACCAGAAAGCCACATGAAATATTTTACTTAACAAGTTTCTCGATGAACCCTTCGGATTGGTACAAGATACCCGTTGGTTTCGCACACAGCCAACCATTAATCAATAATAGGGTGTTATCGCACACAGCCCACCAACAATAATAATCATGGTGGTATCGCACAGCCCACCAAAATGATAATAAACTCGATGGTATTGCACATAGCCCATCGTTAATAATTAACAAGGTGGTATTGCACACAGCCCACCAATAAATACATATTTACGGATATTTATCCGCACCTATATTTCTATTACGAATGTTTATTCGAGAATTTCTCATTTTCTACCATTTTCAATAAGTCTCATCAATAAGGATTTACATCCACATAATGCATTAATAGGTAAGCATACGTAATAAGGATGTATCATTTACACATAAACTTACCTCGATGCAAAATATGTTAATTTGCGGTTTAGTTCGAAACCTTGCCTTTTCCCCGATCAAGGTTGATTTCGCGTTCTTTATGATCTATAATAATAAAATTTACTCATTTAATCACTACATAATTCCAAACACTTCAAAATTTCTACTTTGGCAAAAATGACCATTTTGCCTTTATACCTTGGCAAAATTACAATTTTGCCCCTAGACTCGTAAATCATTTTTTATCGAATTTCCTCATTAAACAAGCCTAGCTGAACATTTATTACTCCTATAACCATTCACAATTTCAACTATTTCACAACTTTGTCATATATTTAATAGCTTTTACAAAATAATCCTATTAGGAGTTTTTCATGCAAAGTCATTTCACAAAAGTTGTTCTTTAATCAATTAAGGTTCATTTTCTTCCATAAAAACTCAGCAAACAACATAAGCATTCTCATGGAAAATCCCTAAACTTTCAACCATTTTTTAAAATAGTCCCCTCTTTAGCTAGCTTAAGCTTTAGGGGTTCCAAAAGTACAAAATTATCAATAAAGACCACTAAAATCACTTACTTGTAAGAGGATAGCTTGACTGAAAGTTTGAGCTTCAAAACCCCTATTTCTTGCTTGAATTTTCGGTGGAAGAAGAAATGGGAATAGGAAAAAGATGACAGCTTTCATATTTTCTCTTATTTTATTCATTAATCACCTAACACTACCAAACATTGACCAAATTAAGCCTCTTGTCCCCCATATGGCCGACTATTTCCTTTAAAAAGGCCAATTTGGACATTTAAAACCTCCAATTAAAATTCCATAGTTATTTGACACCTCTAGTTGTAAAATAAAACTTTCACACTTTATGCGATTTAGTCCTTTTGCACAATTAAGCATGAAATCACCAAAATTAATGCACCAAAATTTTCATGCACCATATAATCTTGCCATAACACATAAAATAATATAACAACTAATTTATCCGTCCTTGAATTAGTGGTTTCGAAACTACTATTCTGGCTAGCCCCGAAATCGGGCTATTACAACAACAGAGTCGCAACACATGAACGAGCACAAATATTTATACTCAAAGTTGTGTTGCGACACGCCTTAGTCTATGTCCCGACACAGGTGCGACGTGGGGCAAAAATTAAGCAAAGGTATTTGTTGGAACGCCGGTACCCCATGGCACAGCAGAATAAAATTAGATCCGGCGATCCAAACCATGGATCCATGTGTGAGGAACGAATCGGAGTGAAATAAAGGTTTCGATCTTACCAAAACTTCAATCTGAGTAGACAGCAACGCCTTGGCAACAAGAGTTTTGATCTACTGTCGAATCCAGCCTCAACCTTTTCCGATGTCGGCCTCTACGTAATCCACCCGGTTTGACTATGAACGGAAGAAATCTCCAAAACTGTTTTGGAGGCTTATTTGCTTGACGGCTGCTAGACCTAACAAGCAATCACTTAGGGTTTTCTTATTAAGTTTTGTCTCCTTTTAATACCTTTTATATTGGGTGCCTTTCTCATTGGGCCTTTTATAATAGGTATCTTCTTAATTGGGCCTTTTATAATTTGTATTTCTTGAATATATTACAAGATTAAATAAATACAATACCGAAAATTATAATTACATTAATTATATCTAAAAATTATAATTACATTAATTATAATAAGGATTTCGGTAAACTATATTTATTTAAATTTATATATGAATCAAATTCATATATTAATAAAATTATGTTATCATTATGTGTACAACATCCTTGTACATATAATATGTTCAATATTTGATTGTCCAATTAAATTAATTCTTTAATTAATTTAATTTATGTGACAACCAAGCACAATACCAACTATATTTTATTCCGTTCATTTCAACCATAGGGTGTGACCCTGTAGGTTCTTGCAACGTTAGCAGTAATACTAGAACGATTCTATTGTCACAGACAATGAGTGGCATCTAGCAATGCATCATTGCTACCTAAGTTACAAGAAGTCATGATTCGACATAACCTTTCGTGATTAAACTTTTATGCATTAATCCTTAAGTCCTTTATCTCTGGAACGGATACAAGTCATGGGATAGTCACACTTGCATAGTCCATCCCATGTTTCTTGATATCTTGAGTAGACTATGATATACAAATTAGTATGACATCTCATATCAACTTATTTGAGCATGGCCATGCATTTCTAGTCTCACTCAATCAAGTGGCCTAAGATATTACTCCTATTATGTAGGAGGGACTTATCCTTTATTGATCAACTATATCCCTCTACATAGATTGTGGTATATCCAACATCAGCCTTTATAGAACAACCTGTTACGGTGTACGTTTGACTGTATCAAAATATACAACTCACGATGCTGGGATAATAATGATCTCAAGTCTGAGGATCATATACATATTAATCACTATGAGTAATGTTGTGACAATTACATAATAATCCAAGAAACATACTCATAGCGGGTCAATCCAATATGTTGTTCTCTAACACACATATTCATGCATTGATTTTGACATTCCATATCAATGACAACTCTTTATCATCAATCAACTACATGTTAGTCTTAAATGCATCATTATTGTCCTAGTCAACAATAATACTCGACTAAGGATCTTTTAAGAATAATCATATTATTCTCAGGACATTATTATAAAACAGTTTATCTATACACACAGAAAGAAAAACTGAAATAATAATGACAACGCTTTATATTAATAAATATGGTAAATAAAGTATGTTATTACAACCATCTCATGATTGATCTTTGGGCATACTCTTACAATCTCCCACTAGCACTAAGACCAATCACTCATATATCTAATACCAAGCGACTTAGTGTGACGATCATGCTTCTGCTGTGTCAGAGGCTTGGTCAGGGGATCAGCGATGTTATCATCTGAAGGTACTCTGCATATTTCTACATCTCCTCGATCGATAATCTCTCGAATAAGATGGTAGCGCCTAAGTATATGTTTGGATCGCTGGTGAGATCTGGGTTCTTTAGCTTGTGCAATAGCTCCATTGTTATCACATCGGAGTTCTATAGCATCTGATATGCTAGGCACAACCCCTAGTCCAGTAATGAACTTTTTGATCCAAACCGCTTCCTTTGCTGCCTCACTGGCTGCAATATACTCAGCCTCTGTTGTAGAATCAGCTACTGTACTTTGCTTTGAACTTTTCCAGCTCACAGCACCACCATTAAGGCAAAACACAAAACCTGATTGCGATCGAGAATCGTCCTTGTCGGTTTGGAAGCTGGCATCAGTGTAACCTTTTACACTTAACTCTTCCTCACCTCCATATAATAGGAATGTATCCTTAGTTCTTCTTAAGTACTTAAGGATACTCTTGACTGTGGTCCAGTGACCTTCACCGGGATCTACTTGATACCTGCTCGTCATACTTAAGGCATACGAGACATCTGGACGGGTACATAACATAGCATACATGATAGATCCAATAGCGGAAGCATATGGAATTTTACTCATACGTTCTCTCTCTTGTGGAGTTGAAGGACACATTTCCTTCGAGAGTGAAATACCATGTCTCATAGGTAGGAATCCTCTTTTAGATTCTTCCATACTGAACCTTTTTAGTACTTTATCTATGTATGTACTTTGGCTTAGACCTAGTAGTCGTCTTGATCTATCTCTATAGATCTTGACTCCTAAGATATAAGTGGCTTCGCCCAAGTCCTTCATAGAAAAACAACTTCTTAACCAAGTCTTAATAGATTGCAAGGTAGGTATGTCATTTCCCATGATAAGTATGTCATCCACATATAGTACCAAGAATGTGATAGTGCTCCCACTAACTTTCTTGTAAACACATGGTTCATCTTCATTTTTTATAAAACCAAACTCTTTGATTGCATCGTTAAAACGAAGATTCCAACTTCGAGAAGCTTGCTTTAATCCATAAATGGATCTCTGTAGCTTACATATCTTTCTAGCATCCTTTGGATTTACAAAACCTTCAGGTTGTGTCATGTACACATCCTCTTCAAGTTTCCCGTTAAGGAAAGCTGTTTTGACGTCCATCTGCCAGATTTCATAATCATGAAATGCAGCTATGGCGAGCAAGATCCTGATGGATTTAAACATAGCTACAGGAGAAAAGGTTTCATCATAGTCAACACCATGAATTTGGCGAAAACCTTTAGCGACTAATCGCCCTTTGTATGTTTGTACATTACCATCCATGTCTGTTTTCTTTTTGAAAACCCACTTGCACCCTATAGGTTTAACCCCTTCGGGTGGGTCAATCAAGGTCCATACTTGGTTTTCATACATGGAATCCATCTCAGATCTCATGGCCTCAAGCCATTTCTCAGAATCTGGGCTTGTCACCGCTTCTTGATAAGTCCTAGGCTCATCTTGATCTATAAGAAGAACGTCACCATGCGTTGTAATGAGAAATCCATATCTCTCAGGTGCACGGCGTTCTCTTAAAGATCTGCGCGGTGGTTGTGTTTCTACAGCAGTTATTTGTTCCTCAATTTCTTGTGGAATTTGCTGTTGTTCAATCTCTGGTTCAGTGGTATCTTGTGATTCTCGAATTTCTTCAAGTTCAATCTTTCTCCCACTTCCTTTTCTAGAAGTAAATTCTTTCTCTAGGAAGACACCAGTCCGAGCAACAAAAATTTTGTTCTCAGTGGGATTAAAAAAATAATATCCTTTGGTTTCTTTTGGATACCCCACAAAAATACACCTTTCAGATTTGGGTTCAAGCTTAGTAGACGTCTGACGTTTAACATAAGCTTCACAACCCCAAATTTTCATAAAGGACATACTAGGACGTTTCCCAGTCCACATCTCATATGGCGTCTTTTGAACCGATTTAGATGGAACACGATTTAGTGTGAAGGCAGCAGTCTCAAGTGCATGTCCCCAAAAGGAAGTCGGTAGATCAGCATGACTCATCATGGATCGAACCATGTCTAACAAAGTTCGATTTCTTCTCTCAGATACTCCATTCCATTGAGGAGTACCAGGAGGAGTAAGTTGTGAGACAATCCCACATTCTTTCAAAAGATCATCAAACTCTAGGCTCAAATACTCTCCACCTCGATCAGATCGAAGTGACTTGATAGTTTTGCCTAGTTGATTTTGTACTTCATTTTTAAATTCCTTGAACTTTTCAAGGGACTCAGACTTATGGCGCATGAGATAAACATACCCATATCTACTGAAATCATCAGTGAAAGTAATGAAGTAGTGAAATCCACCTCTGGCCTGTGTATTTATTGGTCCACATACATCAGAATGTATTAGGCCCAATAAATCACTAGCTCGTTCACCTTTTCCAGAAAAGGGAGATTTAGTCATTTTTCCCAATAAGCAAGATTCACATACTTCAAATTGTTCAAAAAAAAATGAATTCAAGAGACCATCTCTATGGAGTTTGGATATGCGTTTCTCACTTATGTGGCCCAAACGACAATGCCAAAGATAAGTTTGATTTGAGTCATTTATTTTAGATCTTTTAGTATTTATGTTGTAAATGGGATTCGTTTGATCTAAAATATAGAGGCCATTAATCAATTGTGCCGAACCATAGAAAACATTATTGAGATAAAATGAACAACAATTATTCTTAATAATTATCTCAAAACCAATTTTGTCTAAACAAGAAATTGAAATAATGTTTTTAGTCAAACTGGGCACAAAATAACAATCCTCTAAACATAAATCAAGTCCACTAGGCAAAGATAAAGTATATGTTCCCACAGCTAATGCAGCAACTTTTGCTCCATTTCCAACTCGTAGGTCCACATCTCCTCTAGCCAAAGTCCTACTCCTTTGTAGTCCCTGTACAGAAGTACAAATATGAGAACCACAACCAGTATCTAATACCCAAGAAGTAGTAGTTGATAAATTAATATCAATAACATAAATACCTGAAGCAGACATTCCGCTTGCTTTAGCCTTCTTGACTTCTTCAAGATAGGCAGGGCAGTTCCGTTTCCAATGTCCAGTCACACCACAATGAAAACAGTTTCCTTCCTTAGACACCCCACCTTTAGGTTTCAGCGCAGCCTTTCCTTTTCCAAATTTGGGCTTACCTTTGCCCTTGGGCTTTGTTTGAACTTTGGCCTTTCCCTTGCCCTTGTTATTACGGACCATCAGTATGGGCTTGGGTCCAACCTTTTTCAAGTTGCCTTCAGCAGTTCGTAACATACTGAGCAATTGTGGTAGAGTCTTGTCAATTTCATTCATATTGAAATTGAGGACAAACTGGCTGTAGCTATCTGGCAACGATTGTAAAATAACATCAGTGGCCAACTCTTGGCTCAATGGAAACCCAAGCTTAGATAGGCTTTCAATATAGCCAATCATCTTAAGGACATGAGGTCCTACTGGGCTTCCTTCAGCCAACTTACATTGGAATAGGGCTTTAGAGATATCAAACCTCTCTTGCCGTGCTTGCCCCTGATAAAGTTCTTTCAGGTGCTCGATCATATCATAAGCAACCATGTCCTCATGTTGCTTCTGAAGTTCAGGATTCATAGTGGCAAGCATAAGACATCCAACATCTATCATGTCATCGAGATACTTCTTGTAAGTGTCTCTATCAGCCCTCGAGGCATTAGCGGGTGGTTCATTAGGAAGTGGTTGTTCAATGACATATAATTTCCGTTCTTGTTTAAGGACAATCCTCAAGTTACGGAACCAATCAAGAAAATTCAAACCATTCAATTTGTCCTTCTCAAGGACCGATCGTAATGAGAGTGTGCTAGTGTTTGCAGCCATAATATATCTACAACAATTAAATATGCATGTGAGTAAATTTACCAATTTTATATCAATCATTAAAAAGACTTTATTAAATGATATTCCTACTATTTTATTTCAAAATTAATAACCCTCATATATTAATTTCGGAAAAGCTTTCTCAAAAGTATTTCTAGTAGGTTAGGGATCCATATTTCACCACCTCTTAAGTCAGCTTTGGCTTTACTCTTAAGATTATGGTTATTTAGGTAAGCAACATTTGCTAATTACATCATATGTAACTCCTAATATTTGGTGAACAACTCTTGTTCTAATCATCTTATGATTTATCCAATTTACTTGCCTCTAGGTTTCTAATCCTATTAGAGTAACCTAGTTAAGTCATTAACCAATTTTTAACCAGCGAATATCACTTGTTTATTCTTCGCGTTTAACCAAGATAAATACTAGTACTTCGCTTTGGCAGAACCTACATAGTATTGATCGAGGCCTTAACGAGGGCAAAATTGGAAGGCCATTTTGACTTAATATTTTAATAGAGGGATTTTATTAAGGTTGTTGCATCTCACCAATTATGGTCTACTTTAGCCCATTTAGTCTTCTAATCGATCTCATCAATTAATAGGGTTTATTACCAATAAGGTTTATTATCATCCATAGCATCTCATACATGAATAAATAAAGCAATAAATAAATGCAATAGTTATAGCCCATAAACTAAAGTGGTTCAACCCAAGCCAATGGGAAAACCAAAAAGAAACCTAAAGGTGTAAGCCATTTCACAAGCTATCATTCTCAATCATTGTCCCACCTTCCTTCTCGTTTGGCCCACAGCAACTCTTGCAAATTACAATATGCAGAAACTCGTTTTACATACGAGGGAATAAGATGAGAAGAGAAATACAAGAGAATAGTAGTAAGGCACGGCACGCAGGCCGTATTTAAAAAAAATACAACCTTTTATCGAATGTGTCATTGGGCTATAACTATGCATTTCAAACACCATGCATGTCAAAAATAGCATACATAGTTCTATATATATATATATATATTTAAGGTGAATTATAAAATATCCTTTCAACCTTTTGTGGCCCATCAAGTTTATAAATTTCTTTTATTAACAAATTTTTTGCGAGGGTCTGAGGATGTCGGAGGAAGCGGGCCGAAGGCCCGCGGCCGGAGCCATCCTCAGATCCTCATCCCCGGGGGTGCGGGGGCGGAGCCCCCGCGTCATAGACCAGGGGTGCGGGGGCGGAGCCCCCGCAGTATGGACCAGGGGTACGGGGCAGAGCCCCTGCGGTACGAATCGCATACCCCCAGTCAAATGAAACCTCACGATTTGATAACTTTTTATCAACAGAATCGTGTTTTTAGGATTTTAATCCTGGAGGTTTCATATCGGAACAACCCTTGTTCCATTAGCCAGTTAACACTTACTGGAAACTATAAATACCTCCGTCACATTATTACAGATTTGTTAATAATTAACAGTAATAACATAAAATCAAGTAGGCCACAAAACCATGATTAACATTTAATCAATTACCGAAAGGAACAGTTATCAGGTTATGCTTAAACGATTTAAACAATCGAAAATACAATAAGATCAAAACATGAATCTCATACAATTGCATCACCCAAGTATTTAAACCCGAGTTCGTATCACACAAGTGGCTCTGATACCACTGTTGGAACGCCGGTACCCCATGGCACAGCAGAATAAAATTAGATCCGGCGATCCAAACCATGGATCCATGTGTGAGGAACGAATCGGAGTGAAATAAAGGTTTCGATCTTACCAAAACTTCAATCTGAGTAGACAGCAACGCCTTGGCAACAAGAGTTTTGATCTACTGTCGAATCCAGCCTCAACCTTTTCCGATGTCGGCCTCTACGTAATCCACCCGGTTTGACTATGAACGGAAGAAATCTCCAAAACTGTTTTGGAGGCTTATTTGCTTGACGGCTGCTAGACCTAACAAGCAATCACTTAGGGTTTTCTTATTAAGTTTTGTCTCCTTTTAATACCTTTTATATTGGGTGCCTTTCTCATTGGGCCTTTTATAATAGGTATCTTCTTAATTGGGCCTTTTATAATTGTATTTCTTGAATATATTACAAGATTAAATAAATACAATACCGAAAATTATAATTACATTAATTATATCTAAAATTATAATTACATTAATTATAATAAGGATTTCGGTAAACTATATTTATTTAAATTTATATATGAATCAAATTCATATATTAATAAAATTATGTTATCATTATGTGTACAACATCCTTGTACATATAATATGTTCAATATTTGATTGTCCAATTAAATTAATTCTTTAATTAATTTAATTTATGTGACAACCAAGCACAATACCAACTATATTTTATTCCGTTCATTTCAACCATAGGGTGTGACCCTGTAGGTTCTTGCAACGTTAGCAGTAATACTAGAACGATTCTATTGTCACAGACAATGAGTGGCATCTAGCAATGCATCATTGCTACCTAAGTTACAAGAAGTCATGATTCGACATAACCTTTCGTGATTAAACTTTTATGCATTAATCCTTAAGTCCTTTATCTCTGGAACGGATACAAGTCATGGGATAGTCACACTTGCATAGTCCATCCCATGTTTCTTGATATCTTGAGTAGACTATGATATACAAATTAGTATGACATCTCATATCAACTTATTTGAGCATGGCCATGCATTTCTAGTCTCACTCAATCAAGTGGCCTAAGATATTACTCCTATTATGTAGGAGGGACTTATCCTTTATTGATCAACTATATCCCTCTACATAGATTGTGGTATATCCAACATCAGCCTTTATAGAACAACCTGTTACGGTGTACGTTTGACTGTATCAAAATATACAACTCACGATGCTGGGATAATAATGATCTCAAGTCTGAGGATCATATACATATTAATCACTATGAGTAATGTTGTGACAATTACATAATAATCCAAGAAACATACTCATAGCGGGTCAATCCAATATGTTGTTCTCTAACACACATATTCATGCATTGATTTTGACATTCCATATCAATGACAACTCTTTATCATCAATCAACTACATGTTAGTCTTAAATGCATCATTATTGTCCTAGTCAACAATAATACTCGACTAAGGATCTTTTAAGAATAATCATATTATTCTCAGGACATTATTATAAAACAGTTTATCTATACACACAGAAAGAAAAACTGAAATAATAATGACAACGCTTTATATTAATAAATATGGTAAATAAAGTATGTTATTACAACCATCTCATGATTGATCTTTGGGCATACTCTTACAGTATTTTTGTTCACATAACTTATACTTTATGTGATTAAGGATTGTATTTGACCTAATTAGGACTGCTAAGCAAAGTTTGGGAGCTTTTTGCCAAGCCATTTTTAGGTTTTAGTTTAGTAGATTTAGGTTTTTAGTTTAGGTTTATTTTATTTTAAAAAAATTTATTTCTTGTTCTCCGACTTGGATTCGATTTGAGTCCAAGTCTTTATTATTTTATATTTTCACAAGTTTCTCCCACTTCTTGTTTGCAAATTACTAGATCTTAATCACTATTAAAGAATTTCACGATTCCGATCACATCAAGTTCATCAAACAAACAATTTCTATCTCTTCCTCTTTTACGTTAATTTGCATTATTTCATGATTAATTTAATTGTAGAAAAGATGGTTGTTGAGTCGATGAGTGGCTAGATCCTTAGGGAGATGTGAGAGAGATTAATGAAAGAACTAGAGTATTTCCAATAGAGTTAGTTGGTACAAATTAATGTGTGTTTAAACCCTAGGAAGTAATCTAGGATAAATGAGGTCGAAAGATAAGTTTACTAAGTAAATCGTGGATTTATCCCGATTAGGAAAGTGAGGTCGAGAGATAAGTGTGTACTAGTCGATTAGGTAATTAGTAGAATCCGAGAGGAAATACTGGTTAGTTGATAGCTAATTCCCTAATCAAACCTGAATTCTGAAGTTAATTGCAACTACTGAAGCAAGTTAATCTTCTGCCTATTAATTGAGAGATTTTCGTTTGTTAATTTTGTTTTAGTAGTTTAGTTTTTATTTTACAACGTTGATCTTAATATTAATTTTCGTAATATGTTTTTTAGTTATTACTAGTTATAGTACTATTGTAGATAATATTTTTAGATTTAATTCAACCTCCTTTTGGTACGATCCTTGAAATACTTACCAATGTTCTATTGTAACACTAAATTATATTACAATTTGACCTATTCACTTGCAGATACCGCACTTATTTTATATATTTTATTGGCACGATTTTTACTCTAAGCATTTGTACATTTGGAAGCGGTCAAATTGTTGGTGCCGTTGTCAGGGAGGATTCGACATTAAATTTAAATTTTGTTTATGAAATTAGTAGGATAAATAGGAAAATTAAAAATTATAGATACAATTTTTATTTATTTTATATTTGCCATACTTTTTTATTTTATCAAGTTATTAATTTTTATTTTCTATCTTTGATTTTAGTTTATAATTTTTATTTTATTTTATATTTGCCATACTTTTTTATTTTATCAAGTTATTAATTTTTATTTTTCTATCTTTGATTTTAGTTTATGACCCGAACTGGAAGCATTCTTGATAAACCATAATTTATACATATTTTTACCCCACACTTGGCTTATTTTTGGATGAATATTCATTAAATTTAATGAATTCGATACTCCTAATCTTTTAATTTCATGATTTATACTTAGGAGAGCTTAGGAAATAAAAAAGAACGAGAAACGAGCCAAAAAGGGAAAAAATGATACACGACTTGGACCACCGCACACGGGCGGACCACACGGCCGTGTGTGACAAGCAGGATAGAGCACGGCCTGGACTATCCACCACGGGCGTGTCACACAGGCGTGTCCCTGCCGAAATTAGGTTTAATTCTATTTGGTAATGGCTAGTTGTGGGCCAAGTAAAGCATCTCAAAAGCCTATATAAACACCCTAGGG
Source organism: Gossypium australe (assembly GCA_005393395.2). Classification (NCBI taxonomy): domain Eukaryota; kingdom Viridiplantae; phylum Streptophyta; class Magnoliopsida; order Malvales; family Malvaceae; genus Gossypium; species Gossypium australe. The sequence continues at coordinate 108,885,749 of CM016617.1, read as the reverse complement.
GGCAACCTAAAAGAGAGGTCGACAGGACGTCGAATAGACGCCGAGTAGAAGGCAGAAAATACTCCAAGATAGCCGTCAGGAGCAGCTTAGGAGAAGGATCTCCATCAAGACTGAAGATCTCCCATCAAGTTATTTAGAAGTTTTTGGGTTTTCTTATGTTTTGTTGTTTTCCCTATTCTAATATGTTCCTTTCTATCAGTATGAACTAAATCCCTTAAATACCTTAGGGGATGAAACCTAATACAGATCTTATTGTTATTTGATTTATAAGATAAATACTTGTTCTTATTCTTAATTGTAAGTTTTTATTCTTGTTTTGATAATTCAGGTTATTGATTCAAGTCGAATGTGCTTATTCAGTGGAGCAAAAATTCCTGTTTAAGAATAGATCAACACAATTAAGCGGGGTTGATTGCAACCCTAGAAATAGGGCGACATAAATCTGTCGGATTAGGGTCAAACCTAATTAGGGAATCCATAGATCGAGTTAATGCGATGATAGGGGTTTTAATTAGAAAGAGATTTCAATTAATCAACCTAGAGTCAGTTGTTTTTAGTCTTGAAAGAGATATTAACATAAATCAGGGATTTCTACCGATTAAGTCAAGTGAATAAATCATATGAATCAAAAGTAATAAGTGAAGTCTAGGTGGATTCTTCCTTAGGTATTGCCTATCTCATATAAGTTGTACAAAAGTATTTTCCCAATTCACTCTCTGTCGCGTTCATAATAATTTAGTTAGTTAAATTTAGATTAAAAACAAATCCCCTTAATTACTAGGCTAGATAATAAAAAGATAGTTATTACTAGTAATTTTAGTCTTTGATGATATGATATTCCGGACTGACCACAATTATATTACTGTTCGATAGGTGCGCTTACCTTTGTCGAAATAATAGTTAGTTTCGAGCTCCATCAAGTTTTTGGCGCCGTTGCCGGGGACTAAGATATTAGGAAAACTAAATTTTTATTACTTTAGCCATTTTATTTATTTGCAATTTATATTTATTTTATTTCTGACTTTGCTGATTTTTCTTTTATTTGCTTCTGGCAGGTAATTTTAGTTTATGACTAGAAGAAACCCGTCAGGACCCTTGATTTTTAACAGTGATATAGAAGGTACCATTCGCAGAAACAGAAGAGAAATAAGGCGAAGCCTACAATACATAGAAGAAGAGCAAGAGGACGATACTATTACTATCGAAGAGATGACTGATAATAACCCGCTACCTCCTGTGGTTGCCGCAAATACGGTGAATCAAAATCCTGCTCCTCGTACTATGTATGATTATGCTAAACCTAATTTAACAGGAACCAAATCAAGTATTGTTAGACCTGCTATTGCTGCAAATAGTTTTGAACTGAAACTTAACACTATTCAGATGATTCAGCAATTTGTTCAGTTTGATGGTTTGTAGGATGAGGATCCAAACAATCAATTGGCAAATTTTCTTGAGTTTTGCGACACTTTCAAGATTAATGGCGTTTCTGATGATGCCATTCGCCTTCGGTTGTTTCCCTTCTCGTTGAGGAATAAAGCTAAACAGTGGTTGAACTCGTTACCACGAGGATCAGTCACTACATGGGAATAAATGACCGAAAAATTTTTGTTAAAATATTTTCTGCCGGCTAAAACGGCTAAGTTGAGGAATGATATCTTTTCTTTTGTGCAGATGGATTTAGAGACACTTTACGATGTATGGGAGAGATACAAAGATTTACTAAGAAGTGCCCTCACCATGGGTTACCCTTGTGGCTACAAGTTCAAACCTTTTACAACGGTGTAAACCCCTCAACTAGACAGTTGATTGATTCAGCCGTCGGTGGAACCCTGAATAATAAGACCCTTGAAGCGGCTTATGAGTTTATAGAAGAGATGGCACTGAATAACTATCAGTGGCAAGTTACAAGAACAAGGCCAACAAAAGCCGCCAATGTTTTCAACCTCGACGCAGTAACCATGCTATCAAATCAGGTAGAAATTTTAAGTACGAAAATTGATGGTTTGTGTGGTTCTTCGCAGGTACTTCCAGTGATGTAGTGCGATATAAATGGAGGAGGGATGAGCAATACAGAATATCCATCCTACAACCCTGGCATAGAAAGCGAACAGATGAACTATATGGGTAACAATTCTAGACCTCAAAATAACCCTTATAGTAACAATTACAATCCAGGTTGAAGGAACCACCCAAATTTCTCATGGGGTGACCAAGGAAATCAGAGACAACAACCCCCTCCAGGCTTTCAACAGCAACCCTACCCACAAGAGAAAAAGCCGAACCTTGAGGAGATGCTAACAAAGTTCATCGTGGTGTCAGAGACATGCTTCCAAAACACCGAAACAACACTTAAAAATCAACAGGCATCAATTCAAGGGCTCGAGAACCAATTAGGATAGCTTGCTAAGCTGATCTCGGAACGACCACAAGGCAGCTTGCCAAGTAACACTGAAACTAACCCAAAGGAGCAAATTCATGTCATTACCGCTCATGATAGTGAAGGGTTAGATGAACCAAAATTGAGGCAAGAGAAAGTGGTGGAGGAAGGTAAGGTTGAAGTAAGCCATGATAAACCAAAACCAGTAATTACAGAATACCAACCTCGTGTACCATACCCCAATGCGATGAAGAAAGACCGTACAGATGAATAATTCGGTAAATTTCTTAAACTTCTAAAGAAATTACATATTAACTTACCATTTCTTGAAGCTCTTTCGCAGATGCCCAATTCAAGGAAATTTTTAAAAGAGCTTTTCACAAACAAACGAAAGTTAGACGAAGCGTCGCATGTGGAGCTAAATGCAGTGTGCTCAGCAATCTTACAAAATAGACTACCACAAAAGTTAAAAGATCCAGGGAGTTTTACGATTCCTTGCTTAATTGGTAGTTTATCTATTGATAATGCTTTAGCAGATTTAGGGGCAAGCATCAATGTTATGCCTTCTAAAATGTTTAAATAGCTAGGTCTTGGGAAACCCAAACAAACTAGGATGAGCATTCAATTAGCCGATAAAACCATTAGAGTTCCTAGGGGTATAATCGAAGATGTACAAGTAAAAATTGATAAATTCATATTCCCAGTAGACTTTGTTGTTTTAGACATGGGTGAGGACAATACTGCTCCTTTAATTTTAGGCAGATCCCTTTTAGCAACTTCCAAAACCAAAATTGATGTTGGTACAGGTGAACTCACACTTCGTGTAGGGGACGAAATGATCACTCTTCAGGCTCTTGACTCGGCTAGGACATTGAGTAATAAAGGTGAGAACATAAATTCTATTAATGACCATTCGGTTCAACCTTCTTTTCAAGAAGCACCACGAAATTACATAATTGAGCCATATCCTACACCTTGTGCCAACAAAGAAATAACTTATGAGGAGCGAAGGCTTCAGATCGATGAACTAGACGAGTGGAAGCCACATGTCAAGGAGAAACTAAGAACACACGAAGCAAAATCGAGGCAACTCATGTCAAACTTAAAGATGGGACATACCAATTTAAGATCGGAGATCAGGTATTGTTGGATAAAACAGACCCTAGAATCACCACTTCAGACCTTAATACAAACGAAGAGATCCCTTTCAGGGTACTCAATATCTTCCCATACGGAAGAGTCGAGGTAACTAATCCTACATTTGACACTTTTAAGGTAAACGCCACTCGACTCAAACTATATAGTGATCATAAAACTGATAGCAAGGGAGAGTAGTTTCAACTCCTCAAACCACCATGATTATGCGAATGAATGGAAGTCTCGCTTAACACTTTAAACGAGAGCTTCTCGGGAGGCAACCCAAGCACTAACCCCATTAATTTCTATATTTTCGATTTTTAGCATCTAACTACGAACTAACCAAATTAATAAAGCACAGGTTTCCCTACCACACGGCCTTGCACACGGGCGTGGCCGTGGCCGTGTGGACACCACGAGTAGGTACATCGGCGTGGATAACAATTTTCCCAAAACACAGGCTGCGATAAAATACCACGGCCGTGGTCAACATTGAGAAATCTACACGGGCATGCGACACGCCCGTGTCCCTAGTCCGTGGCCGACGCTGATTAAGCAACATGGGCGTGGAAACCTTTACACAGGCGTGGGAGAAACGAACGAAGCACCACACGGCCGTGCGACACGGCCATATTCACTAACACGCCCATGGAACACGGGCGTGGGAAGCAACCAGGTCCCTGATTCCTATTTAAACCCCCCATTCTTTTCAATTTCTCCCCAACTTCTTCTTCTCCCAAACCCTAACTACCACACCCCTCTCTCTTTCTTCTATCTTTTCCTTTTCATTTTCTTTTTTCCATTCCCTCACTCTTTCTCTACACCACCATCCCCATGTCGGAGAAGCGAAAGGACCCTAGCACAGTCTCCCTGTGCAAGACCAACCTCCATAAGTTCATGCCGGCCACTTCATTACCTCGACAGGACAAGGACCTTTAAATCTATTCATTTTTTCTTTTTATTTTGTCTTCTCCTTTATTTTCCTTCCCTTTATCTTTCTTGTCTTTAATTTATTTTATTATATTTTGATTTCTTTAATTTAGGTTCAAAGGGTTGTTAAGGGATGACTACACCCCCACCGGAGTATCCACCTCCACCTCCACCTCTGACCAACCTTCCATTTCTTTTCTTTGACTCCATCTAAAGTTCAGGAAGTTCACGTCTCTCCTTATCTTATGATTTTATATATTGTAGATATCTATCTTTGTATATGATTTTATATAGTGTAGATATCTATCATTGTACATTGAAGACAATGTACATTTTAAGTGTGGGGAGGTGTCAACAATTCTGAATTATACCTTATTCTTAAGTAATTTTCTCATATTACTATTAGAATGAAACTTCTAATGATTTATGATTTTTATTGATATGTTTCAGATTAAGTCATAGGTAATTGTGCATTGATGGTTTAAACTTTAAGATATTAGAGAATCAAGCATGATAAGTTTATTTTCAGAATTAAAAATTTTATTAGGTTGTTTCCCTAATCTTAAATATTACTTTGAAGTTTGAAATTTACAAGGTTAACATAAAAAAACCATAATTTATGTGAGATTTTGAGCCTTTTAGGGCATATATTTTTCTTGCCCACTTTATTGATTATGAGTGTGTCAACATTGATTTGTTATTCTAGAACTTGCTTCGATTATACATGTCGAGACCACATTTTTTATTTGATATACTGAGATGATAAAGGCACCTAGGATCTAACCCACTTATCCCAAAAAGCTTACCTCCATAATTAACCCCTAGTGAACCCATTTTTAGCCTAATAAACCATTTCTTAACTCACCCATTAATATTAACCCAAAATTAAATTTTTACTTCCCCTAATCTTTTAACGTCCCTTTTGTCGAGATTTGATTTGAGCAGTTGCCTAACTATATTCTCTATTTCCGTTGTTAAGTTCTTTCTTATTAATTGTATGTTCTTATTCTTAAAAAAAAAAAAGTTGAAGATTTATTCATTATTAGGGATTATGAGCTTTAAACAGTTAATTTCACATCTTTAGAAGAAGCTCATTTTATTAGTAATAAGTTAAATTGATGTAATTATTCCGTATTAGTTCAATTTTCTAGTTAGGTAAATTATCAATTCGATCTCTATTCTAACCCTCTAATTCAGCCTATATCCACACCTTTAACCCAAACCCCATTACAACCCTTTAAAGACCTTTTGATTTGTGTATCATCTCATTTTATAGTGGTGGAGATTTGATTTTCATGCAAACCTATGGGATTAACTTTTCATGTTTGACTTTTTGAGTGCTTAATTTGAACCTTAAACACCTTGAGTGATTTGAGTGAATCTTTAGTGAGGATGTTAATTCTTGTCGGTTTTGAATTAAAGGTAATTATTTAGGTAAGGGGAAACACCTATGATTTCGTGCTATAAAAATTTATGACTTAGATTGTTTGAATCTTTAGGACTCTTTTAGTTAAATTATCAATGTATGAATTATCTATGAATTATGATGAAACATTATTGATAAGAATTATGAATTAAGGAAACTAATTTTAAATTGTGAGTTGAGAATTTTGCTTGAGGACAAGCAAAGGCTCAAGTGTAGGGATATTTGATAAACCATAATTTAAACATATTTTTACCCCATACTTGGCTTATTTTTGGATGAATATTTATTAGATTTAATGAATTCGATACTCATAATCCTTTAATTTCATGATTTATACTCATAAGAGCTTAGGAAATCAAAAAGAATGAGAAACGGGCCAAATAGGGACAAAATGATACACGGCCTGGACCATTGTTCACAGGCAGACCACACGGCCGTGTGTGACAAGCAGGATCGAACACAGCCTGGACTATCCACCATGGGCGTGTCACATGGGTGTGTCCTTGCCGAAATCAGGTTTAATTCTATTCGAAAAAGGCTACTTGTGGGCCAAGTAAAGCATCTCAAAAGCCTATATAAACACGCTAGGGGGCAACCTAAAAGAGAGGTCGACAGGACATCAAATACTTAGGAGAAGGATCTTAGGACATCAAATACTCCAAGACAGCCGTCATGAGCAACTTAGGAGAAGGATCTCCATCAAGACTGAAGATCTCCCATCAAGTTCTGTAGAAGTTTTTGGGTTTTCTTATGTTTTGTTGTTTTCCCTATTCTAATATGTTCCTTTCTATCAGTATGAACTAAATCCTTTAAATACCTGATGGGATGAAACCTAAGACAGATCTTATTATTATTTGATTTATAAGATAAATATTTGTTCTTATTCTTAATTGTGAGTTTTTATTCTTGTTTTGATAATTCAGGTTATTGATTCAAGTCGAATGTGCTTATTCAGTGGAGCAAAAGTCCCTATTTAATAGTAGATCAACACAATTAAGCGGAGTTGATTGCAACCCTAGAAATACGAAGACATAAATCTGCCAACTTAGGGTCAAACCTAATTAGGGAATCCATAGATCAAGTTAATTCGACGATAGGGGTTTTAATTAGAAAGAGATTTCAGTTAATCAACCTAGAGTCAGTTGTTTTTAGTATTGAAAGAGATATTAACATAAATCAAGGATTTCTACGGATTAAGTCAAGTGAATAAATCATATGAATCAAAAGTAATAAGTGAAGTCTAGGTGAATTCTTCCTTAGGTATTGCCTATCTCATATAAGTTGTCCAAAAGTATTTTCCCAATTCACTCTCTGTCGCGTTCATAATAATTTAGTTAGTTAAATTTAGATTAAAAATAAATCCCCTTAATTACTAGCTAGATCATAAAAAGATAGTTATTACTAGTAATTTTAGTCCTTGAGGATACGATATTCTGGACTGACCATAACTATACTACTATTCGATAGGTGCGCTTGCCTTTATCGAAATAATAGTTAGTTTCGAGCTCCATCAATTCTGTTCAAGCTATATCCTGATCGGGAGCAAATTCTGAGACGCAACCATCACTTGATGCAAAACGATCCACCTGTGGTAGCTGAGTTGTCTTAGGGAAATCTACTGCATGACGATCCACTTGAACCACAAGCACAAATCTGTGGAGAGCTACTGATGGCTTAAAAGACATTGCATGAGTACACACTACCAACGCTAGATGTTGTGCAAGGAGTATTGAATGACCAATGATCAATGCCAATAATTTTGAGATCAAGATGACTACAATACAAATGATCCAAAATTACCTTGCAATTTTGAGGGAACATGATGGAGGATCCAAACCAACACCTAAAATGGTTCCTCCAATTGTGCGACACTTTTAAGTACAACAGGGTAACCGATGATGTTGTTCGTCTTTAGTTATTTCCCTTTTCCTTAAGTGACTATGTTGTTGATTGGTGGGATTCATTAAAACCAGGTTCTATAACCACATGGGATGAATTACTGGGAAAATTTCTACATAAAATTTTTCCCAATAAGTAATCCATTTAGCTCTGTTGTGAGATCGCCAATTTCAAGCAATTCGAAGGTGAAAATTTATACGAAGCTTGGAATAAATTTAAGTCACTAGTGAGGAGGTGTCCCCATCACAAAATGCAAGAGTGGCTCCAAATGCAAATATTTTATAATGGTTTAGACAACAATTTGAGGTCCGCACTGGGTGGTGCATCCAAAGGATCCTTGATGAACCATATGTACGAGTGAGCCTATCAAATAAATAATGACTTGGCTATGAACTCATATATGTGGCAGAACGAAAAGGTTCACTTGTAATCCAAAAGTAACACCTACAAAAGCAACCCAAAATATAGATGCTTATTAAATAATTTTAGAGAAGTTGAACTGATCGAAAGTAGAATCTAAACCAACCATAATAGAGCCAACCCAAAATTGTGGACAAAATTCAGAGCACCAACCGGACGAGGTGAATTACATAGGTAATATGGGTGGAAATCTCTATTGGAACACATATAACCCTGGTTAGAAGGATCACCTGAACCTAAGGTGGGGAGGTAAAGGAGGTGGAAACATAGTGCAAAACCATTCAAACCCTTGTTACCAACTTCCATATGTACAAAAGATCTCAAGAAAGATGCATGGGGAATGACCATACTGTATGTGGTCAACGACTAGATCTGATAGAAGGAGAAGTCCAATCAATGAAGAAAGAGATTTGACAATTACAATCTAAGTGTACAATAGGGAATGCGCGTACCCATTTGCCTTCGCATCTCATTCAACGCACTCACGATGTTGCGCATTTCTTTATTTAATTTGGCCACATTGGCATAAGTTTAACTACATTCAATCTTGACCTGTTGAATCTCAGATCTTAATAATTGCATTTCACCTTTGTTTCAATCCAAACGTTGACCAGAACCCACATGATCATTACCGATGGGTCTTTCTTGAGATTTAGTTAATATGCAGAGGTTGATATGGAGGATTTTTTTGGTTTGGAGCTAGGTTTTTTCTATCTTGGTTGCCTTTCCATTTTAGACTTCAATGATCCTTCCAACGAAGGTTTTAGGTGTTCGAATATTGATTTTCACCCTTATTACCCAAAGAATTCACTTTTTTCAGTTGGGTTTCTGAGTATGGCATGTAGCTTCAAGCAGTGTTGTTTTTGGACGACTTAACAGTGGCCTCTAGAAAATTTAATTTTTTAAGTTCTATTGATATTTATCGTCCTCTTTAACCACTTTAGCCATTGACGGCTTTAGATCATATGAGAAGCTCTCATTGGGCCACATGTACGAGTTCATAGCCATTTCCTCGATCAACTGATGAACTTGCTCGTAAGTACTGGTCATGAAAGCCCCGTCGGATGTACAATCTAATCCGACCCTCAAGCTACCATCCAATCCATTGTAAAATATTTGCAATTTCAACCATTCTTGCATTCTGTGATGTAGGTACTTTCCTAGCAACTATTTAAAACGTTCTGTAACACCCCTTACCCGCAATCGAGTCGGAACAGGGTTTGAGGCATTACCTAATTGATCTTACTTAAATATCTCAAATAGGGTTATAAAAATTTTGTTTAAACCCATCCTTTGTATACACTTGGCCTAAAAGGCCCTAAACATACTTCCGAGAAGTCTGGAAACTATTTCGGGAACTTTTACGTGTTCAAGTAACTTTTTAACAAATAGGGGTCACACGCCCGTGTGTCTCTAAGACATGCCCATGTCTTCCACCCGTGGTCTACACTGACCAATTCCACACGGCCTTGACACGCCCGTGGCCATAACCCGTGTGCTAAAACTTAGCATTCTGACTTATCCACACGGCATATACACATGCCCGTGTGCCTCAGCTGTGGGGTGCATGAAATTCCAAGTGCAAAGTGCAGACTTCACACGGCCTAGACACACGCCCATGTGCTAGCCGTGCCTCCCACATGGTCTAGACACACGCCCGTGTGTCTACCCATGTGGACAATTATCAGGCTATCTACCAAGCCCTCTTCCACCTTACATTGCATACATCCATATGCTATTTTAAACATTCTCAAATCATCAATTAAAACACACGAATTAAAGACATTTAATCATAAAAATGAAGTCTTCCTCCTATACATGGGGTAGAACTATTTCTAGTACAATTTCAATCGACTTTTGTCATCATCTATATCTATATACAAGGGTCCCATAACTCATTTAGGCCAACACATTTGGCACATTAACAATGACTTAATCAACCTTAAGTACTAGCCCTATACATGCCATAACCCATAGGGACTTGATACCTCATATCAAGTGTCTGCTCGATAGTATGAAAATATCTCCGGTGATCTCCAACCCGAGCTAGCTAAATTAACCTATAAGAGATGAGAAAGGAAGAGGAGTAAGCAATAATGCTTAGTAAGTTCATCTGCATAAACTGACAAATACTGATATTCATTAAATATACATGACTGCAAGGTATTATAAAGAGTTTTTCTCATAAACTCATGGTTACTTACTCAACCATTCCTCAAGCTTACTCATTCTATCTCTTACCACGTTTTTACCATGCCACAAGCCAATTGCTCGTTTAATTAGCATACATTCCTACACTGTTCACCACATGATCATATAAAACAATACATCAAGCATTTTTTATAAGCCACTCATACTACTAATCTCTCGGTGGTTTCACACTTAGCCCACCATTGAATCTCTAATAGGGTGGTATCGCTCACAGCCCACCAATCATTTATAAGCGATGGTATCGCACATAGCCCATTGATTACTATTTAATCAGGTGGTAACGCACATAACCCTCTGATAATAATATAGTTGATGGTATCGCACACAACCCATCACTAACCATTAATATGGTGATATCGCAAATAGCTCACCATTATTATATATTCATGGATAGTTATCCACATGTATTTCTCTATTTTAAATGTTCATCCGATAACATCCTCACACACTGCTATTCTTACTTAACTTTCTACGATACTCGTTCGCATTCTCATAATGCATTAATAAATCTATCTCATGCAACTAAGGTGTATTGATTACACATAACCCACTAGGGGTTCATCATATACTGAATCCATCTCAATTAAATTCTAACACACACTTGTGCTTTTTGTGGTACAACCACATACTTTCTTTCTTTCAACATATTCGTTGAATCACTCAAGTTGTGAAATAGCGTTCTTGAGTCTCATACATATTGTGTCACATTGACATCCTACCCCATTAGGGTCTTACTTGCATTAACATATCGATGCCATGTCCCTGACATGGTCTTATACGAGTTTTTACACCGATGCCATATTCCAATATGGTCTTACACGAGACCATAATTATCATCATATCATGCTATATACATTTCTCATTACTCTTAGATTCAATTATCTTAACCTCTCATTAAAAGATATTTCATACATTCATAGAGTAAATATACATTCCATACAACGTTGGAATATTAAATTAATTCATACGTAATTGTAACATTTGCACAAGAACTTACCTCGATGCCGAAAGGCCCACATTTCTCTTTTCATCCGTTCTAGGTCCGAAACTCATTTTCTTTGATCTAGAACAATGAAATTTATTGATTTAATCACTTATAAATCATATTACACCATAATATACACTTTAGAAAAAAAATGACAATTTTGCCCCTACACTTTAGCAAAACTACGATTTTGCCCCTAGGCTCGTAAATAAATTTTTATCACATTTTCTCATTAAACAAGCCTAGCTGAACATTTAATTTTCTTACAACTATTCACAATTCCATCAATTTCATACCTTAATGAACAATTTACAACTTTTGCATTTTAGCCCCAATTAGGTGTTTTCATAACAACACATTTCACAAAAGTTGTTTATCATCATCCTATCATTCATTTTCTTCCATATGAACTCATCCAACAACATAAAATCTATCATGGTAAGTCCCTAGACTTTCAACCATGTTGCAAACTAGTCCTCTCATTAGCTAGCTTAAGCTTTGAGGACTCCAAAAATACAAAAATAATCAAAAACAACTATCAAATTGACTTACTTGAAGAGAAAATGAGCTGCTGAAATTTCAAGCTTCCAAAGCCCTCCCATGGCTGATATTTTCGGTTGGAGAAGAAGGCCAAATAAAAAGATGATAACTTTTGCTTATATCATCTTATTTTATTCATTTTCTCCAACTAATATCACCAACTTTTGACCAAAATAAATGCACTTGTCCCCTATGCACCCTATGGCCGGCCAACTCACTTAACAAGGCCAAATTGCACATTTGGAACCTCCAATTTATATTCCATAGCTATTTGGCACCTTTAGCAAATAAAATAAAACTTTCGCACTTTATGCGATTTAGTCCTTTTTCACAATTTGGCTAGAAATTGCTAAAATTAAGGCACCAAAATTTTCATACATCCCTATAAACATGTTATAACACATAAAATAAGATGAAAAAAATTTTCTCTAACCTCGAATTAGTGACTCCGAGACCACTGTTCCGACTAGCCCCTAAATCGGGCTGTTACAATTCTCCCCCCTTAGGGATTTTCCTCCCCGAAAATCTAATCAGGAGGAGTTGTTACCAACATTCTTAAAACGTTTCCATCTACTCTTCAAAATCGCGAATCCACTTATCCTTAAGTTTCTCTTGCCAATAACTCTTAAGTTGTGATACATAAGGTCGAAACGTAACTTGAGACCTAGGCTATTCTTCCTTTGGGGCATATACTCTGTAATCCACCAATTTGGAACTGTGCACATGTCCAAATGATCATTCGAATCTTTACTTGTTGATTTACTACAATCAGAATGACATTTCCTTTCTTGGAAATTTTGTCACATCAAATTTGAAATCCATAAGGTTTTATCTCACTCTTTCATTAAAGCATTCACCGAATGTAATAGTCTTGACTTGTACACTTTGAAAAACTCAACTTTTAGTGGTTAACTACTTCTGACTATAGACTCAATCATATCGTGAAATGTACTCTATTTTCAAAACATTTATGCACATAATTGCACTTTCTTATTCTTGCATTAGTAGATATGCTACTACTAAGTCTCATACCAAAACTTCTGTATAAGTTTTGGAATCATCATCATTCAAATTCTATCTCGAGGAAACATTAACAACGGAAATCTTATCCAACCTGGATTTTTATCAACTAAGGTCAATCGAGTAACTAACTCGCATTACTTAACATGGATCCTTCATCCAGACATCTGTACTATGTCTACTATCTGAGAAGTATTATAATAACTATACTTGCCATTGTAATAGTTCTAGCCGTTTCCACTTCTTCGTTACATAACATCTAACTCACAACAAAGACACAAGAGTGATCGTCTCAGGATCACCAACCAGAGTCAACTCTTTTTCTCGATTCAGACTGAACTCAGTACTAGAACTTTCAATCAATAGTTCCTTTTATAGCTTTCAATTCAACTATTATGGTTTGAACATTTCGATGAGCATACCCTTGAATCATGCTCCCTACTCACGTACACACAAAATTTTATTCTCTTTACTGATTCATGCGTGAATATACACAGAACTTGAATCATATCTCAATACAATAATCTACTCTTTTCTCCATACCGAGAACATATTTTAAGCACACTCTCATCTGAGTTTCTTTTATTATGCTAATCTAAAACCTTTACTATCGTCATATCTCACGATAGCAGGGACGCCTCGATCGAATTCATTAATTCTATTCATCTTACTCGAAAACCTATTACACAATGTGAAACTTGCGATTTTACTTCTTATACTAGAATCATCGCCAACTTCCTCCTCAAAGTACCTGTATAGGGTTACTAGGAGATAAAGGAATGTCGATTTCAAATAAATAAATCGACAACCGTTTTATCTGATTTTTACTATCAGCTAACATTCTCACACAGTCATAGTTTATGAAAAGAACAACCACATCCACCCTGAAAGGCAACAGATAATTGTACATAATACTGAAGGGAATTATTATAATCCATCCATGGCATCAACTAACCATGCACAAACTACAGGCTTCGAGCCAACTTACTCATGCTTGCCATTTATTTAGCACATATCGTGCCACACATCGTGTTTGTTTCTTCGTGATTCATTCACGAATATCTGTATTCACTCCTTCACATGACTTTAGTACTAATCTCATTTATACTTCTAGACTCATCTATTTGTCCCATTGATCACTAGGGATAATCAAAGACGCAAATTCATCATCATTCATGTAGGTACGAAACCAATGCCACATCCCTGAGGTGGTCTTATATGGAGTCACCTCTAAATGCCAATGCCATATCCCGGATAAGGTCTTATATGGACTTCCACATCAAGTATCGATGCCATATTCTGAATATAATAAGGTCTTATATGGACTTCCACATCAAGTATCGATGCCATATTCTGAATATGGTCTAACACGATTCTCATATTTATTACAGAAGCCATATCCCGGATATGGTCTTATATGGGATCTCAACTATTTCATATCTCAATGTTAGCCTCTTAATTATAGTCCCCTAGGACTTCAACCTTATGTTCAACAACAATTACTCTATTTAGTAGAGTATCATGTATCAATGTGATACAAAGCATTCTCAATTATGCTAACATAAATATTGCATTGATCAAATGCAAACTCACTCAACTTAACTCCCATAACATCTCATCATAATTCAACAGTGGTAAGGGGGCGAGGTTGCAGAGTCCCTTAGCCCTACTCTCGTGACTACATACATATGATTTAATATTCATCATCAATGAAATATCATCATAGTCATGCAACTCGCTCCAAGTGAGTGTTCACGTTTATCGTGCTACAATCATTTTTATTACTCATACTTTCGAACTGTGACTTCACTTACTCAAGTTCCACATTAATAACTACTCGAGTACTCAACATTCAACTCTAATTTCTCTTATTATTGCTTATCAATTTAGAGAATGTCTTACGGGTTTGAGTACGTCGTTTACTTGATTGCCATAGTCCAACTATGGTCTTACTCGTATCACACATCATAGCCCAGCTATTTTCTTAAATGTCATCACAATGCCATAGTCTCTCTATGGACTTACACGAAATCTCATATCAATACCAATGCCATATCCCTAGTATGGTCTTACATGGAACTCATGTCGATGCTGATGCCATATCCTAGATATGGTCTTATACGGGATCTTGTAACTCGATGTCGATGCCATATCCCAGATATGGTCTAATGCAAGATCGTATTTAGATGTCGATGCCATGTCCCGGACATGGTCTTATACGTGATCTTTCTTTTGTGCCGGAGCCATGTCCTAGACATGGTCTTATACGAGATCATTATTTGGTGCCGATGCCATATCCCAGATATGGTCTTATACGGATCTCACAACAAATATCAGTGCCATATCCCGAATATGGTCTTATCTGATTATCTTATTCAATACCGAATCCATATCCCAGATATGGTCTTATACAGGATCTTGTATCGATGCCAATGCCATATCCCAGACATGGTCTTATATGGGATCACATATACCGCCATGGTCCAACCATGGTCTTATTCATCATTTTATCATTGAACGACCGTACTCATCTCCTACATTCCACTTAGTCAAGCTTTTTAGTTTAACTCCCACACTATAATATGTGTGACTTCCTAACAGAATCATAAAACAAAACATTATACATTCTCTACTTTAACAGTCACACGTGAGGTTTAACCATGTGGACTTATTTATCAAAAACAATGGCATCACAAATCTTAAATGCTTACTTACTCTTACTGCTTCTCACATAGATCATGGTACTTACTAGTCTCATGCTTGCAAGGTAAATAAGGTACCTGTAACACTTGATCACATAGATCAGTATACTTTACTATAATAAGCATAATCTCAACATCATCATTCATAACATGAATAATACTTCTTAGTCAGTTTTATCTAGCATGACGTGATATCAACTTTACTAAATTAACTTTCTTGCTATCTCATTTAAGCTTTACTCTTTTGCCCGATGAATTACTATGAATGACTGAGGATACTGAATCTCATCTCACATTTAACTCAATGCCAAAGCCATATCCTAGATACGGTCTTACATGGGATCTCTCAACTTGGTATCTTTATTCATGAGCTGGTCAATGCCGAGCCTTGGCTTGGACTTACATGAAATCTTCCTTGTTACTCACCAATGCCATGCCTTGGCTTGGGCTTATATGGGTCTTCATCTCATAATAACTCTTCAATGCCAAGACTTGTCTTGGTCTTACATGATAACTTGCTTGATTACCGATGCCATGTCTTGACATGGTCTTATACAGACTTTCTCATTGCATGTGATAAATCGAGTATCCTAAGTAATTCATCTTCAATCGGGACTTTCATATACTTGCTCTTAGTAACTTCTTTGTTTAATAGATCATTGAACACTTTCACAGAAATAATTTGCATATAACAACATCACAAGCAATTCAATGAAATATTCATGAAACTTGAAAATCATACAAACTTATTGAAATTAGCTCGGTTGGGAATCATCTCTGTCTTAACAAAACAATTACGTTAGAGCCGGGAGACATCACACTATTACGGTCTACATATAGCATGTATAGCTAGACTCTCACTCGTGCTAGGTTAGTCCGAGAATCGACTAAACCATGCTCTGATACCCCTAAATGTAACACCCCTTACCCGTAATTGGGGTTTGAGGCATTACCTAACTGATCTTACTTAAACATCTCAAATAGGGTTATAAAAATTTCGTTTAAACCCATCCTTTGTATAAACTTGGCCTAAAAGGCCCTAAACATACTTCCGAGAAGTCTAGAAACTATTCCGGGAACTTTTACTTGTTCAAGTAACTTTTTAACAAACAGGGGTCACACGCCCGTGTGGGTCTAGGGACACGCCCGTGTGTTTCTAAGACATGCCCATGTCTTCCACCCGTGGTCTACACTGACCAATTCCACACGGCCTTGACATGTCCGTGGCCATAACCCATATGCTAAAACTTAGCATTCTGACTTATCCACACGGCATATACACACGCCCGTGTGCCTCAGCCGTGGGGTGCATTAAATTCCAAGTGCAAAGTGCAGACTTCACACGACCTAGACACACTAGCCGTGCCTCTCACATGGTCTAGACACACTCCCGTGTGTCTACGCATGTGGACAACTATCAAGATATCTACCAAGCCCTCTTCCACCCTACATTGCATACATCCATATGCTATTTCAAACATTCTCATATCATCAATTAAACACATGAATTAAAGGCATTTAATCATAAAAATGAAGTCTTCCTCCCATACATGGGGTAGAACTATTTCTAGTACAATTTCAATCGAATTTTGTCATCATCTATGTCTATATACAAGCGTCCCATAACTCATTTAGGCCAACACATTTGGCACATTAACAATGACTTAATCAACCTTAAGTACTAGCCCTATACATGCCATAACTCATAGAGACTTGATACCTCATACCAAGTGTTTACTCGATAGTGTGAAAAAATCTCCAGCGATCTCCAACCCGAGCTAGCTAAATTAACCTATAAGAGATGAGAAAGGAAGAGGAGTAAGCAATAATGCTTAGTAAGTTCATCTGCATAAACTGACAAATACTGATATTCATTAAATATACATGACTGCAAGGTATTATAAAGAGTTTTTCTCATAAACTCATGGTTACTTACTCAACCATTCCTCAAGCTTACTCATTCTATCTCTTACCACGTTTTTACCATGCCACAAGCCAATTGCTCGTTTAATTAGCATACATTCCTACACTGTTCACCACATGATCATATAAAACAATACATCAAGCATTTTTTATAAGCCACTCATACTACTAATCTCTCGGTGGTTTCGCACTTAGCCCACCATTGAATCTCTAATAGGGTGGTATCGCTCACAGCCCACCAATCATTTATAAGCGATGGTATCGCACATAGCCCATTGATTACTATTTAATCAGGTGGTAACGCACATAGCCCTCTGATAATAATATAGTTGATGGTATCGCACACAACCCATCACTAACCATTAATATGGTGATATCGCACATAGCTCACCATTATTATACATTCATGGATAGTTATCCACATGTATTTCTCTATTTTAAATGTTCATCCGATAACATCCTCACACACTGCTATTCTTACTTAACTTTCTACTATACTCGTTCGCATTCTCATAATGCATTAATAAATCTATCTCATGCAACTAAGGTGTATTGATTACACATAACCCACTAGAGGTTCATCATATACTGAATCCATTTCAATTAAATTCTAACACACACTTGTGCTTTTTGTGGTACAACCACATACTTTCTTTCTTTCAACATATTCGTTGAATCACTCAAGTTGTGAAATAGCGTTCTTGAGTCTCATACACATTGTGTCACATTGACATCCTACCCTATTAGGGTCTTACTTGCATTAACATATCGATGCCATGTCCCTAACATGGTCTTATACGAATTTTTACACCGATGCCATATTCCAATATGGTCTTACACGAGACCATAATTATCATCATATCATGCTATATACATTTCTCATTACTCTTAGATTCAATTCTCTTAACCTTTTATTAAAAGATATTTCATACATTCATAGAGTAAATATACATTCCATACAATGTTGGAATACTAAATTAATTCATATGTAATTGCAACATTTGCACATGAACTTACCTCGATGTCGAAAGGCCTAGAAGAGACTTTTTGCCCACATTTCTATTTTCATCCGTTCTAGGTCCGAAACTCGTTTTCTTTGATCTAGAACAATGAAATTTATTGATTTAATCACTTATAAATCATATTACACCATAATATACTCTTTAGGAAAACATGACTATTTTGCCCCTACACTTTACGATTTTGCCCCTAGGCTCGTAAATAAATTTTTATCACATTTTCTCGTTAAACAAGCCTAGCTAAACATTTAATTTTCTTACAACTATTCACAATTCCATTAATTTCATGCCTTAATGAATAATTTACAACTTTTGCATTTTAGCCCCAATTAGGTGTTTTCATAACAACACATTTCAGAAAAGTTGTTTATCATCATCCTATCTTTCATTTTCTTCCATAAAAACTCATCAAACAACATAAAATCTATCATGGTAAGTCCCTAGACTTTCAACCATGTTGCAAACTAGTCCTCTCATTAGCTAGCTTAAGCTTTGAGGACTCCAAAAATACAAAAATAATTGATCGTTGTTTTTCGCAATGTCAAAGTCTTAAAATTTATAAAAAGAATGATCGAACCTGGAAACTAACTATGACAACGATTTGAGGCAAGCACACCTATCAAAAAGTATTATAGTTAAAGCAAGACCGGAATGTTCGAACCCAAAGGAACCAAAAGTACTAATACTAACTCTCTCTTTATTATTTAGCCTAAGAATTAAAGTGATTTTTATTTAATCTAAAATTAACTAACTACTAAACTAAAGATTCAAAGACAAAGAGAAAGAGTTTGGGAAAAATACTTTGAGGAATAAACCAATTGATTAAGACGACACCCAAGGAAGAATCCACCTAGACTTCACTTGTTATCTAACTCTGAACCTGACGATTTATTCATTTGACTTGATCTGTAAGATTCCCTAAGTTATATTAATCCCTCTCTCGAGGCGACTAACGTCTAACCCTAAGTTGATTAATTAAAATCTCTTTTTAATTAAAACCCCTAGAATTGCATTAACTCGATCTATGGACTCCCACATTAGGTTTCACCCTAATCCGGAAAAACCTCGTCACCCTATCTCTAGGCGTGCGATCAACTCTGCTTAATTATGCTAGATCTACTCTTAGGCAGGGACTTTTGCTCCTCCACCTAAGCACATCATACTAGAATTAATATCCCGGAAATATTAACACAAGGATAAAGAACAGATAATTAAGAACAAATCAAATATTTATCATATAGTTCAGCAAACGATAACAAGATTCATCTTAGGTTTCATCTCCCTCAGGTATCTGAGGGTTTAGTTCATAACAAGGAAAGAAAACATCTCAGAAGAAAAGATAAAACAAAACATAAGAAATCGCTAAAACCCCCTGAAGGAATTAAAGGAGAGATCCTCTGTCTTGAGTATAATTCCGACTTCTTGAGATGGATCAACTGGCTATCTTCGAGTAAATCTCCACAACTCTACCCTCTTTGGCTTAGCTGGATGCCCCTGACTAAAGCCTTGGGTTCTGGCTTCTGCCGAACTCCCCTTTCAAGTTGCCCCCTTGGGTGTTTATATAGACTTTGAGATGCCTTACATGGCCCCTAAGTATCCTAATTCAAGTAGAATTCCTACTAGGGT
Source organism: Gossypium australe (assembly GCA_005393395.2). NCBI lineage: Eukaryota > Viridiplantae > Streptophyta > Magnoliopsida > Malvales > Malvaceae > Gossypium > Gossypium australe. Next base: position 108,865,531 of record CM016617.1, on the reverse strand, counting down.
GTTTGAATAGGCTTTGGAATGTGTTTCTTTGCCTCCAAGTATCCTATTCTGAGTAAAACTCCTCTTGGCCGCGGCAAGGACACGCTCGTGGCACACGCCCGTGTAAGTCGTGGCCAGGTCGTGTTCGAAGCTGTTGAATGAGGCACGACGATGTGGTCTTGGGCCCAGGCCGTGTGGATTTGTGATATGGCCCATTTACTCCGTTTTGGGCTCGTTTCTCGTTCTCTTCTTCCTCCGGTGCTCTCCTGAGTATAAAACATGAAAATAAAGGATTAAGAGCACCAAATTACATAATTCAAGGCTTAAATCATCCAAAAGCATACTAAATGTGGGATTAAAATATGTTACTTTTACGGTTTATCAAATACCCCCACACTTAAGCTTTTGCTTGTCCTCAAGCAAAATTCTCAACTCACAATTAAAACGAACTTCCTCGATTCATAATATTCATCAATAATGTTTCATCATAATTCAAAGGTAATTCACACATGGATAATTCAACTCAAAAAGTCCTAAAGATTCAAACAATCAAAGTCATACATTTATAGCACGAAAACATAGGTGTTTCCTCTTTTCTAAATAATTACCTTTGATTCAAAATCGACAAGAATTGACATCCTCACAAAAGATTCACTCAAATCACTCAATGTGTTGAAGGTTCAAGAAAAAGCACTCATAAGTCGAACATGAAAAGTTAATCCCATAGGCTTGCATGAAAACCAAATCTCCACCACTATAATATGAGATGATACACAAATCAAAAGGTCTTTAACAGGGTTGTAACGGGGCTAGGGTTAAAGGTGTAGATAAAGGCTGAATTAGAACGTTATAATCAAGATTGAAGTAATAAGTTACCTAACTAGAAAATAAAAGAATTGGAAAAAATTACATCAATTGAAAATTTCTAATACTAATACTAATATTCTGAACCGAGCTTCTTTTTCAACAAGTGGAATTTAAGCGTATAAGCTTACATAATTATGAAACTAGTACTGAATATACTTCAATAATTTTTTTTAAGAAAAAATCAAATATTTGGAAAGAACTTTTACAACTGAAATATAGAACATAATTAGGCAACTGTTCAAAATCAAATCTCGACAAAAAGGTAGTCAAAAGGAATGGTGATAACAAATACAAAGGGTTTTGGGTTAATATTAGTGGGTGAGTCAATAAAAAGGGTTGTTAGGATTAAACGGGGTTCACTAGGGTCTAATAACGAAGGTAGGCTTTTAGTGGAGTAAGTGGGTTAAAACCTAGGTGCCTTTATCATCTCTGTATATCAAATCAAAGGTGTGGTCTCGACAAGTATAATCAATGCAAGTTCTAGAATAACAAATCAATGTTGACACACTCATAATCAATAAAGTGAGCATGAAAAAGAATATATGCTCTAATAGGATCAAAGTCTCACAAAAATTATGGGTATTTGATTTCAACCTTGTAAATTTCAAATTTGAAGGTAACATTCAGATTCAGGTAGACAGTCTAAAAATTTTTAAATTTTGAAAAATAGACTTATCATGCTTGATTCTCTAGTATCCTTCAAATTTAATCATCAATGCACAATTATCAATGACTTAATCTAAAACATATTAATAAAAATCATAAATCAAAGGAAATTTCATTCTAATAATAATATGAAACACTTACTTTAAGACAAGATAATATTCAGGGATTTGAGAATAATGCAGAAAGTTAGGCACTTTCTTGATATAACTATTCACCCCCACACTTAAGATGTACATTGCCCTCAATGTACAAAGATATATATGCATTTTAAGAGAGAGAGGGAGGTGAGGCTTCCTGAATTTGGATGGTTTCCTAGAGTTGGAAGTCGATAGGGGTGGTGGCTGCTACCGAGCTCTGCGCTAGATGAAGAAATTGGGGAGCTCGTAGAGAATTAGCCAGGAATTATTAAGACACATTTAAAATAAACTAAATACAAGACAAGAAAAATAAAAAGAGAGAAAATAGAAGTGTAAATAAAATTGAAATTAAATATTAATGGACCAAATAGTCCTTATTGTTGGATGGTTCGCGAGGTGGGTGTGACCTCTAAGGCTGCAGATGTGTTGGCGGTGGCGGAAGTGGCATGATTCCCAAGCAGCCTTTAGAACCTCTAAGGCTTCATTGAGGTAGTGGTCGTGGTTCCAATGTGATACCCTAGCAGCCTTTTGAACCTGACACGAAGAAACTAAAATAAAATAAACTAAATTAAGCATAAGATAGTCAAAGAGAAGCAAAATAAAGGAGAAGAGTAATGAAGAGGAAGAATTAAATGGTCTCAAAGACCCTTGGCTTGTTGTTTGGATGAAGCGACCGACATGAACTTATGTAGATTGGTCTCCCACTGAGAGACTGTGCTTAGATTCCATCGTTTCTTCGACATTGTATTTTAGGGGATCGGGAATTGGGGAAGGGTTAAGGAAGAGAGAAATGGAAGGGGAGAATTCTGAAGAATAGGATGGAAGGAAGGGGATGGGAAGTGGTTGAGAAGAGGGAGGGGTTGGTGGTTTAAATAGAATTTCAAGTCTGACACCTCCTTACACCCGTGGATCGTGGGCGTGTCAAATCACACGGCCGTCTCGCACGGCCGTGTTGTTTTTCCCACGCCCATGTTAGGGTAGCCATGCCCGTGTGTGAGCAAATAGTGTCGTCCACGGTCACGTCGCATGGTCGTGAGGTTTTGTCGGTGCCCGTGGGGTGGTGGTTGGAGTCCGTGACTCAAAGATTTGATTTGTCTGGCTCGTACCGTTTCTGCCATGTTAGTACGGAGATTCGTGTGGTCCACACGGCCATGGCCACAGCCGTGTGCAAGGCTGTGTGGCCTAGAAATCTGCACTTGGTTAGCTTATAGTTAAATGCTAAAAAGGAAAAATAAAAGAAAGAATAAAATTTAAAAAAAATGTAATGGGGTTAGTGCTCGGGTTGCCTCCTGAGAAGCGCTCGTTTAGAGTCTTAAGCTAGACTTACCTTTTATTCGCCTAATTATGGTGGTTTAAAGAGTTGAATATCTTCTCTCATACTATCAATTCTACGATAAAGTTTGAGTTGAGTGGCATTTACCTTAAAAGTGCTGAATTCAGAGTGAGTTACCTCGACTGTTCCGTATGGGAAGATATTGCGTACCTCAAGAGGAATTTCTTTTTGTCTTCAGGTTGGATGTGGTGATTCTAGGGTCTCCCTTATTTAACAGTACCTGGTCTCCTATTTTGAGGTGATTTGATGTTCCTATGAGTTCGTCTAGGTGTTCCCTCGGTGTTACTTCATGTGGTTGTGATTCATCTTTTAAATGTGTTTTCCACTTGTCTAGTTCATCGATGTGAAGCCGTCATTCCTCGTGTGATATTTCTTTGTTGTTATGAGGTATAAACTCTGGCTTGCTTGTGTGATTCTGTGGTGCTTCCTGCGAAGAAGGTTCAGCGAAAAGCTTATCAATAGAACTTACATTCTCACCTTTGTCACTCGATGTCCTAGCCGAGTCGAGAGCTTGAAGACTAATTGATTCGTCACCTACACAAAGTATGAGTTCACCTGCACTGACATCAATTTTAGTTCTGGCAGTTGTTAAAAAGGGCCTTCCTAGAATTAAGGGGATACTATTGTCCTCATCCATGTCTAAAACGACAAAGTCTACTGGGAATACGAATTTGTCAATTTTTAATAACACATCTTCGATTATACCCCTAGGAATTCTAAAAGTTTTATCAGCTAATTGAATGCTCATCCTAGTTTGCTTGGGTTTCCCTAGACCTAGTTGTTTAAACAATTTGTAAGGCATAACATTGATACTTGCCCCTAAATCAGCTAAAGCATTATTAATAAATAAACTACCAATTAAGCATGGAATTGTAAAACTCCCTGGATCTTTTAATTTTTGTGGTAGTTTATTCTGCAACATGGCTAAACACACTGCGTTCAGCTCCACATGCGATGCCTCGTCTAGCTTTCATTTATTCGTCAATAGCTCCTTTAAAAATTTCCTAGAGTCTGGAATCTGTGGAAGAGCTTCAAGTAACGGTAAGTTAATATGTAATTTCTTTAAAAGTTTAAGAAACTTATCGAATTGTTCCTCAATGTTGTCTTGTTTCAATGCTTCGGGATATGGTATGCGAGGTAGGTACTCTTTGATTACCAGTTTTGGCTTATCATGGCTTACCTTAACCTTACCCTTATCTGCCACATTTTCTTGCCTTTGTTCTGGTTTATTTAACCCTTCATTATCATGAGCTGTTATGGCTTGAATTTGCTCCTTAGGGTTAATCTCAGTGTTGCTCGGTAGGCTTCCTTGTGGTCTTTCAGAGATCTGCTTGGAAATTTGCCCTAACTGATTCTCGATCCTTTGAATCGATGCTTGTTGATTTTAAAAGTTGTCTCAGTATTCTGGAAACGTGTTTCTATGTTTTGGAAACGTGTTTTTGAGGCTGTTATGAAATTTGTCAGCATCTCTTCAAGGTTCAGCTTCTTTTCCTGTGGGTAGGACTGATTTTAGAAATTTGGAGGGGGTTGTTGTCTTTGATTTCCTTGATTTCCCCATGAAAAATTGGGGTGATTTCTCCAACCTGGATTATAAGTATTACTATGAGGGTTATTGTAGATCTAAAATTATTACCCATGTAGTTCATCTGTTCGCTTTTTGTGCCTTGTCCGTAGGGTGGGTACTCAGGATTCGCCACGCTGTCGTTTGTTTCGCACTGCATTACTGGATGTACCTGCGAAGAACAAAAACTATGAAGCTTTTTATTCATCATTTCTACCTGATTTGATAGCATGGTTACTGCATCGAGGTTGTGAACTCCGGCTGTTTTTGTTGGCCTTGTCCTTGTAACTTGTCACTGATAGTTATTCAGCGACATCTCTTTTATAAATTCATAGGCTGCTTCAGGACTTCTGTTATTCAGAGTTCCACCAGCGGTTGATTCGATCAGTTGTCTTGTCGAAGGATTCACACCGTTGTAAAAAGTTTGGACATGAAGCCACAAATGTAATCCATGGTGTGGGCACCTTCTCAATAGATCCTTGTATCTCTCCCATGCATCGTAGTAGTGTTTCTAAATCCATCTGCACAAAAGAAGAGATATCATTCCTTAATTTGGCCGTTTTGGCTGGTGGAAAATATTTTAATAAAAATTTCTCGGTCATTTGGTCCCATGTAGTGATTGATCCTCTTGGAAGAGAGTGCAACCATTGTTTAGCTTTATTCCTTAGAGAGAAGGGAAACAACCGAAGATGAATGGCATCATCAGAAACGCCATTTATTTTGAAAGTATCGCAAAATTCTAGGAAATTTGCCAAGTGATTATTTGAATATTTATCCTGCAAAGCATCAAACTGAACAAATTGTTGTATCATCTGAATTGTGTTAGGTTTCAGTTCAAAATTATTTGCAGCAATAGTAGATCTAACAATACTTGACTCAGTTCCTGTTAAATTAGGTTTAGCATAACCATACATAGTTCGAGGAGCATGGTGTTCGGCCGCCTCCGGCGGTGGCGGATTATTTTCAGCCATCCCTTCAGTAGGATTGGTTTCACCTTCTTGCTCTCCTTCTATGTAGTTTAAGCTTCACCTTATTTCTCTGCGATTTCTGCGATCGGTACCTTCAATATCACTGTCGTAAAGTAAAGGTCCTGTCGGGTTCTTTCTAGTCATAAACTAGAGGTGCCTGAAAGGAACAAAAAGGAAAAAAAATTAGCAAAAATAAAATAATAATAATAAATAAAAATAAATAATTTGCAAAAAATAAAAAAATGGCTGAAGTAATAAAAATTAAGCTTTCTTAATATTTTAGTTCCCCGGCAACAGGCCAAAAACTTTATCGTTGTTTTTCGCAATGTCAAAGGCTTAAAATTAATAAAAAGAATGATCGAACTTGGAAACTAACTATGACAACGATTTGAGGCAAGCGCACCTATCGAATAGTAGTATAGTTAAGGCAAGACCGGAATGTCGAACCCAAAGGAACCAACAGTACTAATACTAACTCGCTCTTTATTATTTAGCCTAAGAATTAAAGTGATTTTTATTTAATCTAAAATTAACTAACTACTAAACTAAAGATGCAAAGACAAAGAGAAAGAGTTTGGGAAAAATACTTTGAGGAATAAACCAATTGATTAAGACGACACCCAAGGAAGAATCCACCTAGACTTCACTTGTTATCTAACTCTGAACCTGACGATTTATTCATTTGACTTGATCCGTAAGATTCCCTAAGTTATATTAATCCCTCTCTCGAGGCGACTAACATCTAACCCTAAGTTGATTAATTGAAATCTCTTTCTAATTAAAACCCCTAGAATTGCATTAACTCGATCTAGGGACTCCCATATTAGGTTTCACCTTAATCCGGAAAAATCTCGTCACCCTATCTCTAGGCGTGCGATCAACTCCGCTTAATTATGCTAGATCTACTCTTAGGCAGGGACTTTTGCTCCTCCACCTAAGCACATCATACTTGAATTGATATCCCGGAAATATTAACACAAGGATTAAGAACACATAATTAAGAACAAATCAAATATTTATCATATAGTTCAGCAAACGATAACAAGATTCATCTCAGGTTTCATGTCCCTCAGGTATCTGAGGGTTTAGTTCATAACAAGGAAAGAAAACATTTCAGAAGAAAAGATAAAATAAAACATAAGAAATCCCTAAAACCCCCTGAAGGAATTGAAGGAGAGATCCTCCGTCTTGAGTATAATTCCGGCTTATTAAGATGGATCAACTGGCTATCTTCGAGTAAATCTCCACAACCCTGCCCTCTTTGGCTTAGCTGGACGCCCCCTGACTAAAGCCTTGGGTTCCGGGTTCTGCCGAGCTCCCCTTTCAAGTTGCCCCATTGGGTGTTTATATAGACTTTGAGATGCCTTACTTGGCCCCTAAGTATCCTAATTCAAGTAGAATTCCTACTAGGGTGTTTGAATAGGGTTTGGAATGTGTTTCTTTGCCTCCAAGTATCCTATTCCGAGTAAAACTCCTTTTGGCCGCGGTAGGGACACACCCGTGGCACACGCCCGTGTAAGTCGTGCCTAGGCCGTGTTCGAAGCTGTTGAATGAGGCACGACCGTGTGGTCTTGGGCCCAGGCCGTGTAGATTTCGTGATATGGCCCATTTACTCTGTTTTGGGCCCGTTTCTCGTTCTTTCCATCCTCCGGTGCTCTCCTGAGCATAAAACATGAAAACAAAGGATTAAGAGCACCAAATTACATAATTCAAGGCTTAAATCATCGAAAAGCATGCTAAATGTGGGCTTAAAATATGTTACTTTTACGATTTATCAATAATAAAAAACAACAATCAAATTGACTTACTTGAAGAGAGAATGAGCTGCTGAAATTTCAAGCTTCCAAAGCCCTCCCATGGCTGATATTTTCGATTGGAGAAGAAGACTAAATAAAAAGATGATAACTTTTGCTTATATCATCTTATTTTATTCATTTTCTCCAACTAATATCACCTACTTTTGACCAAAATAAGTGCACTTATCCCCTATGCACCCTATGGCCGGCCAACTCACTTAACAAGGCCAAATTGCACATTTGGGACCTCCAATTTATATTCCATAGCTATTTGGCACCTTTAGCAAATAAAATAGAACTTTCGCACTTTATGCGATTTAGTCCTTTTTCACAATTTGGCTAGAAATTGCTAAAATTAAGGCACCAAAATTTTCATACATCCTTATACACATGTTATAACACATAGAATAACATGACAATAATTTTCTCTAACCTCGAATTAGTGATTCGGAGATCACTGTTCCGGCTAGCTCCTAAATTGGGCTGTTACACGTTCTCATGCTTTATATAAGTTTTCACCTTCGAATTGCTTGAAGTTGGCTATGTCGCGCCTCAATCAAATGGTTTGACTAATGGAAAATTTTTTTTGTCTCATGTTGTGATAGAACCATGCTCTTACGAATCCAACTATTCGTACATTTTTTTGCATAGCAAAAAAGGGAACAACCGAAGATGGATGGCGACATCGGTAACCCTGTTATATTTGAGCGTATCGCAAAGTTGCAAGAATCGTTTTAAATGTTGATTCGAGTCTTTTACCATATTGCCCCAAAATTGCAAATTATTTTGGATCATCTGGTTGGTAGCCGTCTTGATTTTGAAATTATTGGCATTGATTGTCGGCCTTTCGATACTACCTTAGACTGCATCTAAAGTGGGTAGCGTGTATTCGCGCAAGGCTCGCTCTTGTCGAGCCATCAACGGCTCCCTTGGAACTGTGCTTGTGGTTCTAGTGGTTCGTGTAATAAACCGTTTGATGAATGATATATTTATGGTTATTGTTTATTGTACTGGGTGTAGTTTTGAGTAAGTAAAGTATTAGTTGTGGCTAAGTATGGGATCCTGTGTATGCGCAAATTGGCAAAGTCCGTGTTTCGGCGCGATCTATGGTTTGACAGATTCTTCTGTTAAGTTTATGCCACCCCAGATGTTTTTTCAAAGTCGTTAAATCCGGAGTTTCACAGATTTTTTTATTATTTTTATAAGACAGTTTAGTGAGACCAATGAGAACTAGTTAGAATGGAACTAAAATACTATAGTTGATAAGACTTAAATGATGATAAGTGAACTTAATCATGAAAATTGAGAGTGTTAGTGGAATAATTTGATCCTTCCACTAAACCTTGTCTCCCTGCTTAAATATCTAAGAATATCAGTGTCTTCACTGATAAAATTTGGTGTTTTCTCTGCATTATTTTCTTGATTTTCTCTGCATCCTCTGAAAAGCTTAAGTCTAGAAACCTGTCTGAAGTTGGTGTAACACCCCTAACTCGTATCCGTTGTCAGATTAGGGTTAAGAGGCATTACCGATCAAATCATAACATTTAACCTTCATTGTTCATTCATCATTAAATCATAATCAAACAATGTCACTAAGTCCCTTAATAAGGTTTACGAGACCTTAAACATGCATTGGAAAGGGATCAGGACTAAACCGAGCACATACAAAATTTTCCTAAAAACATAACATTTTTCAAAGTTACAGAGGTCACACGCCCGTATGGGTAGGCCGTGTGCCTCACACGGCCTCAGACACACCCGTGTGTCCAAGCCATGTCAAAACAGGGCATACATACTGACTTGTCCACACGGCCGAAGACACGCCCGTGTGCTTAAGTCATGGTTGACATTGACTTATTTCACATGGCCAGTCACACGCTAGTGTGTCCAGCCCGTGTGCGAGTATGACTTGTTTCAATTTGAAAACTTAAGAGACACGGTTAAGCCACACTCCCGTGTGCTCAACCGTGTGGGCAAATATAGGCCATTTGCAAGGCCAATTTGCCACCCACACTTTGGGTCACACCTACAAACATCAAACCATATAATTTCATACCCCAAATGGCATCCAAAACATACCAAAATATGCACTTTTTAACCTTCAACTATATCATTTATTTCCACACTCAATTCCAACTCAAACATACCAATCCCAAAATATCAATTTCACATCAAAATTATGTAATCCATACATCACTCAATCCTTACCAATTCTTAGCATGAAACTTACTATCTCTATATCATCAAAACATATCATAAAGGTCATTCACACAAAGTCACATAAACACATGATAACCGTCATTCTCACATATCCAAGACATAAATTAAGATCATTCATCTATCAAGCCATATCACATGGCAAGATCTATACATCTCAAAACATACCATAATCACTAGCCTATACATGCCATATACCAAATTTACAGCTTCCAAAAGTACCAAAATAGATGGCCGATAGTGTGATTGAGTCGCTGACGATCCCCAGATCTGAGCTAGCTTTAATGACACTATAAAACAGAGAAACACTTCACACAGTAAGCTTAAAAGCTTAGTAAGTTCGTCATATAATACACTTAACTTAATCATTTTAATTCAATATATAAGATAAACTATCACATGGTTCATTTCACAATGATGTACAATCTCATTCATAGTCACTAATCACATAATCATCCATTTATCCATATACAATATCATCAACCACATAGGTTCTGTGCATACCTGTGCCAACACTTAATTAACGATCACTTTTGCTACTCAATACTCAATACCACCTTTCGTTCAATCTTCATTAGTCATTTGATTTACTCGCACACTTAGTGCCAATTCTCTTAGCCGAAGCTTTAATATCATCGCACACTTAGTGCCTGTACATTAAACCGAATTTAACTCAATATCGCACACACAGTGCCAATCAATGTAGTCGATACTTTCTTTATTTCGCACACATAGTGCCATTCACCACTGAATCGAGTCTATTTACGCACACTTAGTGCCTCATCTCTTCAAACTCATCATTCACATTACTAACTCAACAACCACATTTCCATTCATTGTACAATATGTAAACATAAACTTAACAATTTGTATTATACACGAACTTACCTCGGACGTCGAAATTACGAAATAAGTCGATCAATCGAGCACTTTGTTCTTGCCTCGACCTAAGTCTGAATTTCTCTTTTCTTGATCTATACATATTCAAATTTAGCTCATTCATTCACCAGATCTTTTAATTCAATCCAAACACACATATTTAGAGCATTTTACAAAATAGCCCTCACATTTGCACATTTTGACATTTTAGTCCCTATTTCATAAAATCACAAAATACAAAATTTCATCATATCATGCTTAGGCCGAATTTTCCTCATGTTCATACAAGCCCACAAATTTCATTTATTTCACATTTTAGTCCTTCAATTTCTCATTTTCACAATTTAGCCCAAAATAGTCAAATTCATCAAAAATTCAAAGACAAAATATGTTAATCTATCACATATGTTTCATATTTCATCATCAACCATCACAAAGATCAAGCATTCATCAATAGCACAGCTCAAAATCATCATCAAATTCTAAAATTAAAGCATGGGCTTGATAGTATGCTTAGCAACGATCATAAAAACGTAGAAAATATCAAAAACCAAATAAAAGTCATACCTTAATCAAGAACATCAATTGCCGAACCCTTAAATGCTTCAAAAGCTATTTCTTTTCTCTAATTTTGGTGAAGAATATGAGAATATAAGCTTTAAAATTGTTTTTGTTTTATTAATTATACATTAATGCTTATTTTACCATTTTACCCTTAATATTATCATTAAAATTTCCATTAACTTAAACCCATTTTTGCCCATCCATTAAGCATGTGGTATAATAACAACATAAGGACTCACATTTAATAAGGCATAGCAATTAAGCACTTTAACAATTAGCACACAACTTTTTCATTTTATACGATTAAGTCCTTTTTCGCAATTCGACACACAAACGGTAAAATTTTCACACAGAACTTTCACACATACTTTATCACATACTGTAAACACAGAAAATAATATTAAAATATTTTTCTAACCTCAGATTTGTGGTCTCAAAACCACTATTCTGACTAGGGTCTAAACCGGGCTATTACAACTCTCCTCCCTTAAGGGATTTTCGTCCTCGAAAATCTTACCAATGAATAGATTTGGATATTGCTCTCTCACAACATCTTCAGGCTCCCACATAGCTTCTTCAACTTCGTTCTTGTGCCACAACACTTTCACTAAAGAAATTTTCTTATTTCTTAATTCTTTTATCTCAGGTGCCAAAACTCGAATCGGTTTTTCATTATATGATAGATCAGACTGAATCTCAACTTCAGTAGGAGCAATCACATGCAATGGATCAGATCTGTATCGTTGAAGCATCGATACGTGAAACACATTATGGATCTTTTCTAATTCAGGTGGCAACAACAATTTATAAGCAACCACCCCAATGCATTCAATAATTTCACACGGTCCGATGAACCTCGGACTCAATTTGCCTTTTCTGCCGAATCAAAGTATTTTCTTCCACGGAGATACTTTCAAAAACACTTTATCACCGATCTCAAATTCAATATCTTTCCATTTCAAATCTACATAAGATTTCTGACGATCTGATGCAGCTTTCATAATGTCACGAATCACTTCCACTTTCTGTTTAGTCTCTTTAATCAAATCGACCCCATGAATCTTATTCTCACTAAGCTCTGTCCAATACAATGAAGTTCTGCATTTACGACCGTAAAGAGCCTTATATGGTGCCATTTTAATGCTAGATTGAAAACTATTATTGTACGCGAATTCAATCAACGGTAAATGCTTTTCCCATGTACTTTCAAACTCAAGAATGCAACATCTCAACATATCCTTGAGAATCTGAATGATTCGTTTAGATTGACCATCCGTTTGGGGATAAAATACAGTACTGAAATGCAACTTTGTACCTAAAGCCTCTTGCAGTTTCTTCCAAAACCATGAAGTAAATCTCGGATCTCTGTCAGACACAATAGATAATGGTACTCCGTGCAATCTCACAATCTCAGAAACATACAATTCAACTAACTTATCAAAGGAATAATCTATTGTCATCGGAACAAAATGAGCTGATTTCGTTAATCTATCAACTATCACCTAGATTGCATCTTTCTTTCTCAGAGATAAGGGCAACCTCGACACAAAGTCCATTGTAATTCTCTCCCATTTCCACTTAGGAATCATGATCGGTTGTAACAAACTGGATGGAACCTGGTGTTCAACTTTGACTTGCTGACAAACTAAACATCTCGAAACAAATTCTGAGATATCCTGTTTCATACCATGCCACCAATAAAATTGTTTCAAATCATTGTACATTTTCGTACATCCCGGATGAACAAACAAACTACTATTATGAGCCTAATTCAAAATTAACTGAATCAACTCAGAATTTCTCGGAACACAAATCCGATCTCGAAATCTCAAACAACCATCATTATCAACTCGAAATCCTCAGAATTCAACCTACGCTGATCTCGTTTTGCCATCAACTCAGCATCACTTTTCTGGGCATCGCAAATCTGACGTATAAACATTGGCCTCACTTTCAACTCAGCCAAAACCGAACCATCATCACACAAATCTATCTGAGTGTTCATTGCTCGTAAAGAAAATAAAGACTTTCGGCTCAAAGCGTCAGCAACAACATTAGCTTTTCCCAGATGATAATCAATTACTAATTCATAGTCTTTTAGTAATTCCAACCATCTCCGCTGTCTCAAATTCAATTCTTTTTGAGTCATCAAATATTTCAAACTCTTGTGATCAGTATAAATGTGACACTTCTCACCAAATAAGTAGTGACGCCAAATCTTCAATGCAAATACAATAGCTGCTAATTCAAGATCGCGAGTTGGATAATTCTTTTCATGCGGTTTTAACTGTCTCGAAGCATAGGTTATAACTTTGCCTTCTTGCATCAACACACAGCCTAAACCATTCAATGATGTATCACTGTATACTATGAATTCTTTACCCAATTCAGATTGGACTAACACTGGTGCCTCTGTCAATAATACTATCAATTGTTCAAAACTCTGTTGACACTTTTCTGACCACTTAAATTTAATATCTTTCTGCAGCAATTTCGTCAGCAGAGTCGCAATCATCGAGAAGCTTTTCAAAAATCGTCTATAATATCCCGCTAATCCCAGAAAACTACAGACTTCAAAAACATTTCTCGGAGGTTTCCAATCTGAAATTGCTGAAATCTTGCTCGAATCAACTCGTATTCCAGAAGCTGACACTACATGTCCCAGAAAACCAACCTCACAAAACCAGAATTCACAATTGCTAAACTTTGCATACAATTGCTTCTCACGCAGGGTCTATAACACGATTCTCAAATGCTTGGCATGTTGCGCCTCATCACAATTATAAATCAAAATATCGTTAATAAACACGACGTCAAATCGATCTAAATATGGTCTGAATATCTGGTTTATCAAATCCATAAATACTGCAGGAGCATTCATTAGTCCGAAAGGCATAAGTAAAAATTCATAATACCCGTACCTCATTCTAAAAGCAGTTTTCGGCACATCAGATTCTTTGACTCTCAACTAATAATATCGCAATCTCAGATCTATTTTTGAAAACACTGTAGCTTCTTTTAACTGATCAATCAAATCATCAATTCGTGGTGGAAGATATTTGTAACAGCCTGATTTAGGGGCTAGTCAAAACAGTGGTTCGAAACCACTAATCTGAGGTTAGCGAAAATTATTTTCATGATATTTTATGATTTATAGCATGATTGTATAAGTACATGAAAATTTTGGTGCTTTAATTTTAGCAATTTCATGCTAAATCGCGAGAAAGGACTAAATCGCATAAAGTGCGAAAGTTCAAAATTTCTAGCTAAAGGTACCTAATAGCCATAGAAGATTAATTGGAGGTATTTAAAGGGCAATTAGCCCCTTAAATAAAGGTTGGCCAGCCATAGGGGACAATAGAGGTCAAAATTTGGTCAAGTAGGTGGATTAGGTTGACTAAATTGGGATGTTATATTAAAATAAAGAAAGAAAAGATATAATCTTTTCTCTTCTTTCCTCCATCAAAAATTAGCAGCAAATAGGGGCTTGAAAGCTTCAAAAATTTCAACACACTCTTCTCTTTACAAGTAAGTGTTCTGGTTATCATTTCTTGATAATAATTATACTTTTGGAACCTCTAAAGCTTAAGCTTTCTAAAGAGGGGACTATTTTGTTAAATGGTGAAAAGTTTAGAGTTTTGCCATGAAAGTTTTTAATTTTTTTGCTACATTTTTATGGAAGAAAATGGGTCCTAGTTGTTAGATGAACAACTTTTGTGAAAGGTGTTACCAAGAAAACACCTAAAAAGACCTTTTTAAAAAGGTTGTAAAATATGTAGTAGATGTGTGAAATATTGAGTTTTGATGGTAACCATAAGAGAAATAAATGTTCACCTAAGCTCATTAAAGAGAGAAATTTGATTAGAATTGATTTCTGAGCCTAGGGGTAAAATGGTCATTTTGCAAAAGGCTAAGGGAAAAATAGTAATTTGGTCAAAGCATGATTATTGAAATGCATCTATTAATGTGATAATTAAATGAACTAGTTTGCTATTATAGATCAAGAAGAACCAAGAATTTAACTCGACCGAGGAAAGAACAAAGTATCGGACTAGATCGACGATCTAGCTTATTTTAAAATCGATGTAAGTTTGTATGTGATAAATTCAACATTTATGCTAGTATGTTTGAGAATGTTTGATATTATAATGATACATAATATTTTATGAAATTGAGTATTGGTGTTGAATGAGAAAGATGATAAAAGTTGATATGTCAAAGTCCCGGTTGGACTATAACAAATGTGAGAATACTATCATCGAGACATGAGATGGATAATGTCCCGTGTAAGACCATGTCGAGGACATGGCCTCGGCATCGAATTAAGATCCCGTATAAGACCATATTTTGGATATGGCTTCGGTATTGAAAATGAGAATTGTATAAGACCATATCCGGGATATGGCATCAATACTTGATGTGAGAATCGTATAAGACCATATCCTGGATATGGCATCGATACTTGATGTAAGATTCCGTATAAGACCATATTCGGGATATGGCATATCGGTACTCAGAAGTGACCTAATGTATGACCACATCTGGGATGTGGCATTGGCTTCGTGTTTATGTAATGACGATGAATATGCATCTTTGAATATCCCTAGTGATTTAGCGGGATAAATAGATAAGCTTGGAAATAGAAATGAGATTTAGTACTAAAGCCATGTGAATGAGTGAATACAGGTACTCGCGAGTAATTCACGAGGAATGTTTACGATATGTGGTATGGTATGTTCTAGATAAGAACAAGTACGAGTAAGTTATGGCAAAGTGCTTATGACTTTGTGTGGTTATCTAATGCCATGGATTGATGTCATCATGAGCTTATTGTTGCTATTTATCTTCATGCAAACTTACTAACCTTTATTATTACCCCTCTCATTTCCCTTTTCCTTGTAGTATTACCAAGATAACTGGAGGATCGTGGGACGTCGGAGTTCGGAAATCACACTATTGACATCTCTTTGGTATAACCAAGTTAGATCTATTTTGAGCATGGCATGTACAGGACTTGTGTATTTTGTTATGTCGTATTTGTTAGCCAAAGAGTTGGCTATTTATGTCATCAAACTCACTTTGTACGTGGCCATTGGAATTGGGCCAATACTTGACAAGTTTATATATATTTATTGATGATGAATTATGAAGTTTATGCTTCTGTGGATGCTGTAACTTGAGTTCTTAAAAGTGCCTTAGAGTCATGAGTTATGTTGTAATGAGATGATATAAGCCCACATATTTATATGGGTCCTTAATCAAGAACATCAATAGCCGAACCCTTAAATACTTCAAAAGCTATTTCTTTTGTCTAATTTCGGTGAAGAAGATGAGAATATAAGTTTTAAATTTTTTTTGTTTTATTAATTATACATTAATGCTTATTTTACCATTTTACCCTTAATATTATCATTAAAATTTCCATTAACTTAAACCCATTTTTGTCCATCCATTAAGAATGTGGTATAATAGCAACATAAGGACTCACATTTAATAAGGCATAGCAATTAAGCACTTTAACAATTAGCACACAGCTTTTGCATTTTATGCGATTAAGTCTTTTTTCGCAATTCGACACACAAACGGTAAAATTTCCATACAGAACTTTCACACATACTTTATCACATACTGTAAACACAGAAAATAATATTAAAATATTTTTTTGACCTCAGATTTGTGGTCTTGAAACCACTATTCCGACTAGGGTCTAAACCAGGCTGTTACAGTTGGGTTTGCTGTATTTAGCCAACTCCTACGTTTGTTTTAGCTCTCTGGTAAATATTGATGAGCCCTAGGTTATTTTCATAGTTATTTACATATTTTTAACTCTGCATGCATAAGTATCAGATTAGTATGTAAGGAGTGAAATTTCTTGATTCAAAGTTAAGTGTTAGTGTTTCTTACATGCATGTTTGGTTTCAATTGTGTAATGATCTAATAAGTTTAATTATTTATATTTTAGCTCAAGACACTATAGAAGGTCTGAGTGATAAAGAGAAAGGTATTGCTATATAGAATTTGCTATATTTTTTGTGAGTTCCTTCATATTTCCATGTGTGTGGTATTCCTGTTTTATATTTCATGTAAGGTAAGTACTCATGCTCTGTAAAAGTGAAGTATGTGTTAATGAAAAGTGGTTGTTTAGAGTTGTTAGTCTGGGTCTGTAATGTCTGTGTTAAAGTGTAAGAACCATTCTTCATGCTTAAGCCACTACATTCTACTTCTGACAAGAATGATATGATTTGAATCATGCAAATGATGTTAAGGAGAAATATTCATGGCAATGCCTTCAATGGAATGTACATTGAACTGGAAGATATCGATACATGAAAATAATTGTGTAGCCTCTGGTAGGGAAAATGTATGTCTCAAACCAGATGAAAAATCATGAAAATGTATACAAAAGAAAGGAATATGAATGGAATATAGGATATGAATCTGACTAAGGGTTTGAGTATGTGCCTGACATGAAGAAGGTTTATCTGTATGGTCATGTAGGCATAGTGTATACACCAAAGGAATAGTAAATTGGTGTATAGACTGTCTGTGTATGGTACTCTCCATCTGGTGAACTGTGTGATAGTGTTTAACTATTTCATATCATTTGTTTGAAATATTAGTGGTTATTGATAATTCCTTTTCTGGAACTTACTAAGTTCTTTTGAACTTCCCCCGTTTCCCTTCTCAGGCTTACTGTTGAAGGAAGACATTCTGTTCGACTACACCAGAGGGCATCTACCATTGAGACTTTTGTTGTTTTGTATTATGCATGATGATGGGGGTGATGTTTGATTGTATTTTGGATAGAAATTGTAATTTAGACTCATGTTGAAGAATTATGAATCAATGAAGTTTTATTAAAATTTATGGAATGATTTAAGAGTATTATTATTCTGGGTGATAAAGCATATTACTGAAATTCTATACGCCATTTGGCTTATACTTTATTTTCCATATTTATGGAAGTTTTATTTCAAACACTATGGTTTTATGATGTTTACGCCAGAAACAATTTAAGATAATGATTTATGAGAAGTGACACATCACATTCGGATCCTCCTATAGGATTGGGTTTGGCATGTTACAGTTCGTCAAATAGTGGATTCTCTCGAGGTAAGTCAGCTACCATGGGTAGATTGTTTTTCATTTGTTGATGGGTTCGCCACAAAATTCTCTCTGGTTCAGAATTTAGCTCGATTGGGATGGTTCCGCTTCAAGTCATACAATGAAATCAATGAGAAATTGAAATAAAATTAATTGTAACACCCCAAAATTTCTATTTTGGCTTTTGTGGGAATTTGACACAACTGTGTGCCTGCTTCAGTGGTTAGGTGTTCTGGGTGTGTGTGGGAGGTTCTAGGTTCAAGCCTTGCATTTTGAAGATTTTGGTATTTTCCTGATGTAAGCCTTACACTTGCTTAATGTAAGCCTTACACTTGCTTAGTATGCTTATATTTAATTATTGGTAGAATCATATTAGAATGGGCCTGCTGGTCTGGTGGTTAAGTTGAGTGTTATACTGCTGAAGGTCTTGTGCTCGAATCCCTGCGCGAGCGAGGGAGTTTATTTTTGCTCACTTGACCGAGAGAGTTTCGGTTAAACTAAAAGTCTGAGAAGTTGATTAGTGGGAGAAAAATATGGATTTGGGAGTTAGTATGATAAAATCTTTTTGTTTTCAAAATTAATTTTGATTTCTTTTCCTAAATTTCCCCTCTTTTCCAAAAACAATTGACGTTAGTTTCTCTTCTCCCTTTCTCCTAAATTTCGTCCTATTCCTAAATTTGCCGATTTTACTGTGGAGTTCCTGCGTTTATGAGTTTTCGTTATCCATCATTCCGGTAAGTAAATTCTTGATACTTTGTAAGTTGGGATGCTAAAATTTTTTATTGGGGTTATATTGACGTTACTGACAGAATCATATCGCTAGGATCAAGGCTTTCCTTGTGATGTTTCATAGTTAATTGATTCGTGGTGTTGGGGTAAGTGTTGAACACCTTAAAAGCATTGTTTTTGGCTTCCCAGTTTCTGTTCAATCGTGAATTAGGATTGATTTTGGGGTTTCTTGTGATGGTTTTTAGGTTCTGGTGATCTTAGAAGAGTTCGGCATAAAAAATGAACCAGGTGTGTACCCAGAAACGTAGAAAATGAGGTTTTGACGAAAGCCAAAAACCTCACTGTTGATGCTACACCGGTGTGTGGTCGCCCATGTGGTAGGCCGTGTGCCCTAACACGGGCATGTGATCGACGAGGCCAGGCCGTGCGTGCAAGACAAGATCGTGTGATGGCCAGGTAGACCGTGTGCAACACACGGGATAGACTGATTTGGTCCATGTGGAAATTTGGGCTAGGCCGTGTGATCGACATGGGCCAAGGAAAATTTGGGTCTTGTGGGCCCACACGAACAAGCCATATGGGCGTGTGAGCCCATTATCATTGAATTGATTGCTAAGGTTGCACGGGTCGCCCAAGCGGACTATAAACCTACTATAGGGTCGGTAAGCATTACTTAGACCCTTAATTGTGTGAATTGACTGATTGATGGATATATATTTTGAGCATGATAATAGTATGCATGTATACATTTACTGATTATATGTACTGGTATCCTGAGATAGCATGTGTTGCATTGCATGGGGTTCGGTTGATTTTATTTGGAGGAAGTGTACTGAAAAGCTTTTAAGCCTAATATACTGGCAGCTCAGCTACAAACTATTGTTTTGTGCTGTATTCGGTACTACCTAGAGTGTAGGGATTGGTGGGTTGATTTAATCCCCACATAGAGTGTAGGGTTAGACGAAAATGATATGTAGAGGCTGGTTGGGTAGGAATTTGTTACTGAATACAGTATATCTGTTACTGATATTGTGATGGGCTAAGGCCCTTGTGCATACTGATACTGATAGTGAAATGGGCTAAGGCCAAATCGTTACTGATTCTGGAAAGGGCTTAGGCCCCAGAATGTTTTTGACTGTGCACTGTGTTTACTATTGTTTGTTTTCTGTGGGTTACACATTAAGTTTACGTGAACTCATCCATCTCTATTTAATGTGCACAGGTAATCCCTAGACCTAGACGGATCGGTGCGGTGGAGGACTCGATGGTGACCACAGTTTTGGACTTTTACGATTTGTAATTTATGATTTGTGGTTTATTTGGATGTAATTTGGCGACTTTTTCTTAAATTTGGTTTTTATTTATTTTTATGGATTTATAATTGCTACACATAGAAAAATTCAGTTTTCAAAAAGTGAAAATTTTCTCTAAACACACGATTTACTCAAAACGGTTTTAAAAGCTTTTGCAACGAATTATGTTTTATTGAACTGAGTAAATGAGTAAGGATTTTGGAATTAAGAAGAGATAAGAAAAGTAAGTAAATGGAAATGGTTTTATAGAAGAAACTTAGTTTTCAACATGCTATCATGTGACTTCGCTAGATTCGGCCATAACATCTAGGCTGGGTTTGGGGTGTTGCATTTAGTGGTATTAGAGCCAGGTTACAAAACTCGGCTGTGGATTTTGGGTTTTAAATATTGGTTATAACTTGGGTTTTGAAAATTGATTTGACTTAGTATGTAGTACACCTAGTCTCCGACATCGATCCTGTAAGTTTTCTAAAACTGTGATAAGTTTAAACTAAAAATATTGTAGATAGTATATTGTGAAACTACTGTAGGTAGTATACTATGAAAACACTTTAGATAGTGTATATTGAGACTGTAGCAAAACTGATAGAGACTATGGTTTGCGAAAACCATTCTGAATTGCCGAAACTGTTTACATAAAACATCTGTTAATAAATACTGAAACCGTAACTGATTCATAAAATTCGTAATACAGATAAATCTGACTAGACATGAGCGCACGAGGTATCTGCGGACGAAGTACCAGAGGCCGAGGTAAAGGCCGTAGAGGGACTCGAGCTGAGTCCTCTTCACTGGGCGGTATGCCAAATCTGGACACGAGTGAGATGCTAATGTCGCCTGCTACTGAGATTCAGTCTCAAGATCGTATGGCGGGGGACAACACATTGTTCCAAGCTATGCTAAGGATATTGGAGAGGGTCGCTAGACCTAATACTAGATCTGGGGGCCGAGGGTCGGTTACGGAACGACTCCGGTCCAATTGAGCTGAGCTCTTCAGGGTTGTCACTGGGGTCGCCCCTAATGTGGCCGAATACTTGATTGAGGACACGGAGAGGATCATGGATGATCTAGACTGCACCTCTGAGTAGAATTAAAAGGTGCAGTCTCATTGCTGTGGGATGAGGCTTACCAGTGGTGGCGGACTGTTAAGGAGGGCACTCAGTCTGAACATTTGACCTAGGATTTCTTTAAGACTGTCTTTTAGGGGAAATATGTGGGGGCGAGCTACGTGGATGCCCGTAGGAGGGAGTTCCTGAACCTTACTCAGAGAGATCGATCTGTGGCCGGGTATGAGGCTGAATTCCTGTGACTGAGCCGCTATGCACGAGGTATGGTGGCGACTGAGTATGAGCGATGTGTCCACTTTGAGGATAGCCTTAGGGATAATTTGAGAGTCCCGATAGCCTCGCGGAGGGAGCGTGATTTTTCTTCACTGGTTGAGAAGGCGAAGATTGCTGGGGAGGTTAAACGCACTGAACGCCAAAATTGTAATAGAAAGAGGTAGGAATAAGAGGGATTGGAAGCCCTCGAGTTCTTTTCACAGGCTTAAGAAAAAGGCCATACCTGATGGGCCAGTTAGAGCTGGACCCCCTGTTACTGCTACTGGACTGCAGCCATGTGTCTATTGTGGTAAATGCCATCAATGCGAATGTTGGAAGAGGACTGGGGCTTTCTTGAGGTGTGGGTCATTGGAGCATCGCATTAGGGAGTGTCCGCTGAGGGCTGATCAGATACAAGCTCCGGGTACTGGTACTGCACAGCCACAGAGGGTAGTTTAGCAGCCACCGAGAGGTCGTGGTTAGGCTAAGGGTGATAATGGCATGGGGTCGTTGACAAAGGGCACTAGGTAGAGGTGCTAGACAGATTTTGGCGACGCAGCATGCTCTTGTTTACGTTGCACGTCGCTGAGAGGACAAAGATGCTACAGACGTCATCACGGGTACATTTCTTATTTATGTTGTGCCTTACACTTCATTGATAGATATAGGATCTACGCATTCCTATGTTGCCTATTTTGTTTCCGAAAATCTGGGAATTTCGGTTGAGAGTACTTCCAATGAGGTGGCTGTGCTGAGCCCGTTGGGGCAATATGTTAAAGTCAGCAAACTATATAGGAATGTTCCATTAGAGGTTCAAGGGACGCTATTTTTGGCCGACTTGATAGAGCTTTCGTTTAGGGAGTTCGATATGATATTGGGGATGGACTGGTTGGTCAAGCATCGTGTAAGCTTCGACTGTACGACTAAGAGGGTTGTATTGAGAACTGAGGAGGATGATGAGGTAGTTGTGATTGGAGAACGTCGGAACTACTTGGCTAATGTGATTTTTACACTGGTGGCTGAGAAACTGGTTCACAAGGGATGTGAGACGTATTTGGCCTACGTAAGTGGTTTTGCTTCTAGGGACTCTACTGTAAAGGATATCCGCATTGTAAGAGATTTTCCAGACGTCTTCCCTGATGAGCTACTGGGTTTACCTCCGAATCGGGAAGTGGAGTTTGGGATTGAGCTTTTCAGTGGTACAGCTCTGGTGTCTATCGCTCTCTATCGAATGGCATCGAAAGAAATGACGGAGCTTAAGGCTCAGATTCAAGAGTTGTTGGATCATGGGTTCATCCGCCCTAGTGTCTCCGTGGAAAGCACCGGTACTGTTTGTTAAGAAGAAGGATGGATCCATGAGGATGTGTATTGACTACCGGCAACTGAATAACTTAACTATTAAGAACAAATATCCACTTCCAAGGATTGATGATTTGTTTGACCAGTTTCGAGGGGCGTATGTGTTTTCCAAGATTGACTTGCGTTATGGGTATCATCAGTTGAGGGTTAAAGAGGCTGATGTGCATAAGACGGCATTTAGGACTCGTTATGGTCACTACGAGTTCCTAGTGATGCCATTTGGACTGAATAATGCACCAGCAGCTTTTATAGACCTGATGAACCGAGTGTTTCAGCCCTACCTAGATCGGTTTGTAGTGGTGTTCATCGATGACATATTGGTTTATTCAAGGACTAAGGATGAGCATGACGAGCACCTCAGAGTGGTTCTTCAGACTTGAGGGAAAAACAGCTTTATGCTAAGTTCAGCAAGTGCAAGTTCTGGTTACGTGAAATAGCTTTTCTGGGTCATGTGGTTTCTGCTGAGGGGATTCAAGTGGATCATTGAAAGATTGAGGCTATATTGGATTAGAAGCAACATAAGAATGTGTCTGAGATCCACAGCTTTTTGGGGCTGGCAGGTTATTACCGACGGTTTGTGGAAGGTTTTTCACCGATTACAGCACCCTTAACTAAGCTGCTACGTAAGGGAATACCATTCGTCTGGACTGATGCACTGCAAAAGAGCTTTGAGAAGCTCAAGACTGTACTGACTGAGGCTACTGTTCTGATACAGCTTGAACTTGGAAAGGAGTTCACGGTTTATAGTGATGTATCAGTTTGGGATGTGTGTTGATGCAGGATGGTAAGGTGGTAGCATATGTGTCACGTTAGCTTAAGACGCATGAGGCAAACTATTCGAATCATGATGCAAACTATCCGACGTACAATTTGGAATTGGCTGCCGTAGTTTTTGCACTAAAAATCTGGTGGCATTATCTGTATGGTGAGAAGTGTATCATCTACACTGATCACAAAAGCCTCAAGTACCTCCTTACTCAGAAGGAGCTGAATCTTAGGCAGCGTAGATGGGTTGAGCTGCTTAAGGATTACGATTGTACCATTGAGTATCATCCTGGCAAGGCCAATGTGGTGGCTGATACATTGAGCAATAGGGATATGACTGATCTGAGAGCGATGTTTGCTCGACTTAGCTTGTTCGAGGATGGGAGTTTATTGGCTGAACTGCAAGTCAAACCAACTTGGATCGAGCAGATTAAGGGTAAACAGCTGGACCATGAGTCTCTGAGCTTGAGGTTTCGATAGATTGAGGGTGGTACTGCTACGAACTTTAGGTTGAACTCTGAGGGTATGTTATGTTTCCGAGGCCGGGTATGTGTGCCGAATGATTCTGATTTGAGACAGTTGATTCTGAGGGAAGTGCATAGTAGCCCTTATGTTATGCATCCCTGTGGTAATAAGATGTACCGAGATCTTCGAGAACTGTATTGGTGGCCGGGATTGAAACGGAAAGTTACTGATTTTGTGGCACGATGTCTAATATGCAAGCAGGTTAAGGTTGAGCATCAGTTACCTTCGGGTTTTCTGTAGCCGGTTAAGATCCCGCTATGGAAGTGGGAACGAGTAACGATGGACTTCGTTAATGGGTTGCCCTTGACACCCACTAAGAAGGATTCTATCTGGGTCATCGTGGATCGATTGACTAAGTTTGCACACTTCATTCTAGTTAGGACCGACTATTCTCTTCAAAAGTTGGCAAAGCTCTACATTTCTGAGATAGTTAGACTGCATGGGGTACCAATCTCAATCATTTCTGATAGGGATCCTCGCTTCACGTCTCGGTTTTGGAAAAGTTATATGAGGCTCTGGGTTTGAGATTGGACTTCAATACTGCGTTCCATCCTCAGACAGATGGTCAATCTGAGAGGGTGATTCAGATACTGGAGGATATGTTGAGGAGTTGTGCGATTGATTTTCGAGGTAGTTGGGAGGATTACCTGTCACTAGCTGAGTTCGCTTACAACAATAGTTTTTAGTTTAGCATTCAGATGGCACCTTACGAGGCTCTGTATGGTCATAAGTGTTGCACTTCCTTGTGTTGGACTGAGTTGGGTGAACGACGTGTTCTGGGTCATGAGTTGGTTTCTGAAACTAAGGATAAGGTCAGATTGATTCGGGATCGACTAAAAGCGGTTTCTAATAGACAGAAATCCTATGATGATCTGAAGAGGCATGAGATTGAGTATTTTGTGGGGGACTTGGTCTTTCTTAAGGTCTCTCTATGGAAAAGGATTTTGAGGTTCGGTCGCAATGGCAAGTTGAGCCCTAGGTTTATTGGGCCTTACCGAATTCTGAAGCGAGTGGGACCGATCACTTATTAGTTGGAGTTACCTCCAGAGCTAGACCGTATTCATGACGTATTCCACGTCTAAATGAGCGTTACTGCTTTGATCCTACTCATATTGCAAAAGTGCTTCGGAGGAAGTCTATTCGGTTAGTGAAGGTGCTGTGGCAAAACCATAATACTAAGGAGGCCACGTAGGAGCCTGAGGATGCGATACGGTAGTAGTATCCTCATCTGTTTTGATCAAGTAAATTTCAAGGCCGAAATTTTCTTTTAGGGGGTAGAGTTATAATGCCCCTAAATTTCTATTTTGGCTTTTGTGGGAATTTGACACAACTGTGTGTCTACTTCAATGGTTAGGTGTTTTGGGTGTGTGTGGAAGGTCCCCAAGTTCAAGCCTTGCATTTGGAAAATTTTGGTATTTTCCTGATGTAAGCCTTACACTTACTTAGTGTGCTTATATTTAGTTATTGGTAGAATCATATCAGAATGGGCCTATTGGACTAGTGGTTAAGTTGAGTATTAGATTGCTAAAGGTCTTGTGTTCGAATCCCTACGCGAGCGAGGGAGTTTATTTTTGCTCATTTGACCAAGCAAGTTTCGGTCAAACTAAAAGTCTGAGAAGTGGATTAGTGGGAGAAAAATATGGATTTGGGAGTTAGTTTGATAAAATCTTTTTGTTTTCAAAATTATTTTTGATATATTTTCCCAAAATTTCCCCTCTGTTCCAAAAACAATTGACATCAATTTCTCTTCTTCCCTTCTCCTAAATTTCGTCCTATTCCCAATTGTGCCGATTTTGCTGTGGAGTTCCTGCGTTTTTAAGTTTTCGTTATCCATCATTTCGGTAAATGAATTCTTGATACTTTGTAAGTTGGGATGCTAAAATTTTTTATTGGGGTTATATTGACGTTACTGACAACATCATATCACGAGGATCAAGGCTCTCCTTGTACTGTTGTAAACGGAAAAATATATAGGATTTTTCCTATGTAATTTATCACTTTTTTACTTAAATTCGTTGTTAAAACTAAGTAATTGTTTAATAAATTAATGAAATATGTGAAAATATGAAATTAGGACATAGAAATTATTAAAATGTGATTTTATGCTTTATTATATAATTTTCAAGCAATAAATGGCTTATTTCATATTAATTTGAATATATTATATTTTTTAAGACATAAAGTGGGCCATGCATGATTAAATTAAATAATAAAAGATAAAATTATATTTAATAAGTCATTTTAAAATATTTTATTAATAATTTTGGTTTTAATTAATTAATTAAATTGGATAAATTTTATTCTTTGGTCCTCTAACTTGTTGATTTATTTTGGACAGGTCTGATAGCTTTGCTGGATTACAAAACCATCCAAATTGGAGACCAAGTCAACCTAATATTCAGCTACACATAGTTGTAAACCATTCTTTAGTTTAATTACACAAGGTCCTTACAGTATTGATGAAATTAGAGATTTGCCCGAAGATTTAAGATTGACCGAGTCTCAGTCTTGAGTTGTGTGGCATCCAAAATTGCTTAAAAATCAAGCAAAAATCAAGTCAAAAGCCACTAAGCATGGCGAGCCACAATTTGAGGAGATTTGAAGAGGTTAACGTCCACTATTTTTAACAAACTATCCCCCTCTCCTCACCTATAAATAAGACCCTCTCATTCCCTCAATGATCCCTCAAGCATCCCTCAATCATTCCTCATTCATTCTCATCATTCATCATTCTCTCTTCTCTCCAAATTCTCTTAGCCTTTTCCATTCCCACGCCTAGCATCATCTCTTCATAGAGATTTTAGCAATGAAGCCTCTTAAAGAACCCTTGGTCGGCCACCTTGGAGAGCCATCAGCAAAGGAGCAAAGCAAAAGAACGAAGGAGCCGCGTCAGTTAGAGCCTTGGGTGACAGCCAGTCTGAATTGGGTTTAATCTTTCTTTTCTTTAATTTAATCTAAAGATGTTTGCTATATTTTCTTTGTTCTTGTTTACAACAATGTTAGCTTAATCTTATTTAAGCTAGGATGATTGCTTTGATTAAATAATATTTATTTATTCATGCTTATAATATTTGTGCCTTAATCGATCACGTTTTCAATTAAAATCAAGTGGAGTTCACCAAGCTCGAGCATGGAGCTCAACACTATGCGTTCCATACAGCTTTTTGCAAGTTGAATATTAGTTTAATTATTGCTGGATTGAACTTTTAATAAATTTGTTTAATTAATTCAATTGTTTTAATTTTCTTTAGTTGCTTTAATACTTAGTTTAACTAATTAAGTTGTTTTGAACTTTTTTTAGTTGCTTAAATAATTTCGGCATTTAATATGTTCCAGCTTAATTAATTTGCTATAGCCATTAATTTGTTTAATTGTGCTTATAGGTGAATTAATTATTTGAACCAGCTGTTACATGGAGTTACAAGAAGTTTAATGGATTGCAATTAAAGAAAGAAATGACTTTAGCTGTTATGAAGATGAATTGAAGGCCAGTTGCTGAATTTAAGGGACAAAGAGTTACAAGGAGTTACTTTCACAAGCCAATAAGTTTCCAAACGTTTTCTTCATAATAGTGGCAGTTCATTTACACCTTTGGTTGGTTAAATTCAGCATTTACACAAGAAGGACTGTTCATGTGCCTAAAGATACTCATTTTAGGCTGGTGACCATTCAGCTATCCAAAGGGAAATTAAAAGCGTTGTTATGATCTTTTCGATGATCAAGCATTAAAACTAAATTTATTCATTTCTCATTTGGAAGATTAAACAAGCTACCATAACCGTTACATATGTTAAAGTTCATCAAAGGTCACATAGTTTTAATTAGCAGAATTAAACTCAATTGAATGTGTGTGTCCATTCAACTGGGGCTTGTCTCATGCCTATAAATACCTTGTTTCCAGCTTGATGTAGGGACTTTTTTGCCAAATTTTATAAACAAGTGTTTTTTTGTAAGGGATCTTCCTCTCTATTTCGTTTGAGTCTCGATTTGACTTATTTAGCTTGCTAGTGGCGTCAATTCGACTATTTCCTGAACTTATCACCATCATTGGTGTGGCGTTCATCCATCTCAATATACCTTAGGTTCCTACCTCTTTAGGTAACGGGTCAAGGTCCATCTACCTTCATCATCTTTCACCTTAAGCGATATAAGTCCCGGGGCAATACTCTTTATAGTATTGAATCGTTCTTGAAGCTTGAGTTCTATTTTCCATTCCACCCAATCTATCAACTATCCTTTAATTCTTTTGTTAGCCGAACCTATCCATAAACACTTAACCAACTTTCTAAACCCATATTTCATTATTATTTCCCATACTTAGCCGATTCAAACATTTTGAAGAATTTGGAACGATATTTCTTGTCGACGATCGGGAATTTAAGATCGACTCGACTCTCAACACTGAGCCGAATCGCATCATTAAGTCTATATTTTGTTCATACGAGATTGAAATGCACCTGAATTAGCTGAGCGATCCTGACCAAACGTCGGCTAATGGACACATAATTGAAATGTGCATGCTCAATTTAGATCCTGACTTGATTAAATTGTAGGTTGCATAACAACTTTAACCAAGCTCTGTTATATGCATAGTTTTTAGATTTGTGTGATTTTCAAACCTGACACGTCCCTGTTACCTCACACGAATGCTAAGAAACCCTTAGTAAATAAGGATCAGTAAAATGCGTATTTACTAAGTAAAGGATTCCGAAAGGAACTAATGTGGGTTCCAAAACCATGAAAGATCGAGTTGCCATGGAATGTTTTTCCGGATGTTATTAAGCATGTTGATAATAAATTGAGTTTAATTAAAGTAATTGTACAAGTTTATTTATGTTATAATTGTTGTAAATTGTGTTTAGTTTTACTAAAATCTATTTCATTCATATAGTTTGCATACTTAGGATAATTTGCATTAGGGATCATCGCATTTAGTTTAATATACTTTAATCACCACTTCTCAACTATATTGTGTTTTTATTTACCAAATTGTTAATATAATTTTACAAATTAAGTGACTTAGCACAAATACAATCTCTGTGGAGACGATAACTTGATACTTACTTCTTACTTGATAACGATTATGTACACTTGCACAAACCTACATGTTACAGCTATTTCGTAGTCAATTGATTTGTGGTATTGAGGTAAGTGTTGAACACCTTAAAAGAGTTGCTGTCGGTTTCCCAATTTCTGTTCAACCATCAATTAGGATTGATTTTGGGGTTTCTTGTGATGGTTTTTAGGTTCTAGTGATCTTAGAAGAGTACAGCATCAAAAACGAACTAGGTGTGTACCCAAAAACACAGAAAACGAGGTTTTGACGGAAGACGAAAACCTCACTGTCAACGCCACAGGGGCATGAAGTCGCCCGTGTGGTAGGTCGTGTGCCCTAACATGGGCGTGAGATTGACAAGGCCAAGCCGTACGTGCAAGACACGGCTGTGTGATGGCCAGGTAGGCCATGTGTGACACACAGGCTAGACTGATTTGGGCTATGTGGGCCCACACGGGCGTGTGCAAATTTGGGCCAAGTCGTGTGATCCACACGGGCCAAGGCAAATTGGGGCCGTGTGGGCCCACACGGGCAGGCCACATGGGCTTGTGAGCCCACTATCACTGAATTGATTGCTAAGGTTGCATGGGTCGCACAAGCCAACTGTGAACCTACTGTAGGGTCGGTAAGCATTACTTATGTAATATCCTAAAATTTGAGTTTTTTATATGTTGCATTATTTTGGTGCTCAGCTAATTAAATTATCCAATGTGTGTGTTTATTTAGTCCTGAGAAGGCTCGGGATTTATTTTGGATTTGGAATTATTTTTTGGTATTTAGTACTTTAAGGAAATGGAATAAGTGACCTTAAAGCTTAAGGTAATTAAGTGGTAAAAAGTAAGCATAAGTGAGCAATTAGTAAAGGGGATATGGCGCCATGTGTGTTACCTTGAGGGAAGGAGTTCGAATCCCTTTGTGTGTATGTGAGAATTTTATTTTTTCTTTCCTTCCTCATAGTGTCGGTCAAGCATTGAATTTATGGTAAGTTGGACTTTTATTTTTATGGCAAGATGGCTAAAAGAAAAGGCAAGAATTAAACTCAAGGAAGGGAATCAAATGGAAAAGGTATGTAAGGGGAACATAAGGCTTATTTCAAGGGAGATGTTTTGGAAAGTTTGGGTGGCCAAAATTTGACCATTTGGCCATGTACTTGGACGGTTTTAGGAGCTAGGGGAGTGGCCGAATTTTTTATGGCTTTTGGTAAGGTTTAGGTGCTAGTTGGTCACTTTGGCATTTTGGCATTTTTGTGTTTCTCTTTAAAGTTTTTCTCCCTAATTTCCTCTCCCTAGCCGAATGTATCATGAACAATAGGTAAACTTTTCCTTTCTTTTTGGCCATTTCATTTTTGACCATTTCGGTCTTATTTGCTTATTCTCCCAAACCTTTTCCTCTTAGTGCCGAAATCACAAAACCTTAAGGGCCATTTTTTCTTTTTTTTTTTCTTCTTTTCTTCCTTGCCGAATGCACACTAGCCTCAAACCCTTTTCTTTGTTCATCTTCCATTCTTGAAACCAAAACCTAAACACCCTATTTTCTTATACTTTTCTTCTTCTTTTTCTTCTTGCAAAAATCTCTCAAACATCATTCTCTCTTTAATATTCACCATGGCCGAATGTCATTAAGCACCATCCCCTTCAATTTTTCCACCATAGCCGAATCTTCTACCACACATATCTCCTTCTCAATCATTTTTCTACTCTCACTTTGATCAATCGGTAAGTGGCTAGTTACAACATTTTGGTATTTTTATTTCACCCTATCCATTGTGCCGAATCTATACTTTGTTGTGGGATGGCCTTTTTGGATCGGAATCATCATCATACCGTATTTTATTCGAAATCACTTTTCTCTATCATAGAAATTTAGTGGAAGGCCGAAACTTGGAGTTTCCGAAGTCACCGTGTTATCGCTAGGATTCGGTCCAAAAACCTTAAGGTAAAGAGTTTTTTCGAGGGTTCTATATTACTTTTTATTTCGTTAAAGATAGTGTTTATTAACCGATTTTATCATAGGGACTCTATCACTCGATTCTCATCCTTTGAACGTAAGGATTTTGTGGTAAGCCGACTTCGCTCATTAAGACCAATCATTTTAATCACGAAGTATTAGTTTGGACTAATATTCATTTGTCAATGGAGGCAAACAAGATCGAATCAAAAAGAGTGGTGAATAGTGATCAGAAAATGAGCGAATTTGCGATCCCCTCTAGATTCAAACGAAGGGCTGTTTCGGCGATATGGGATTTTCCACCGGGTTGTGGACCCTCATCCGGTGAAAATCAACTATTCGAGGTTGTTCGCAATCGTGAGGCATCAACGATTCGGGATTTTCCACCGAGTTATGAACAGTCAACCGGGGAGAACCGACTAATAGTTGTTATTCACGATTCCGAGGGTAAAAACCTAGACCGTTTATTTTGTAGTAGATTTACTATAAGTGTTAATGATCTAATCGAGTGTTATAATATTTTTAGGTGTCGACGATCAAGAAAGTGTAGTGCTTACCGCAATCAGGTGTGTAATCTCACACCGTATCCCGTGGGTTGGATAACTATATCGTATTAATCGTTGGATTAAATCACAAGTTAGTGAAATCGGGTAAAATAGCATATTTATCACTTTAATGGTAAAAACTATGAAATCGGTATTAAGACCGTGAAAATTTCGAAATTGCCCTTAATGGGCTAAATCGATAAAAGTGTGATATGAGCTATATGGGCCAAATGTGATATTTTGATATGTGGGCCAGATGCGATATTTGATATATGGGCCAAAGGTGATATAAGCTATATAGGCCAAAATGTGATATGGGCCAGATTGTGGAAATTCTTATAATGGGCCATAATGTTCGTAATAATTATATGAATGAATTATTGTAAATGAATATGCATACATGATTTGCATGGGTTGGGATATGTGACGAAGAGAAGTTCTGGTAGCTTTGCTACAAAATTCTGGTGGCTCTGCCACAAATCTGAAAATTGGAAATGCCATGAAAACTCTGTAAATCTGGTGGCTTGTCTACAATTTGATATACGGCTTAATGCCTATTTTGGTGTGTTGGCGGGCCGGGTGACTAAAGCTCCCCACAGGTGTGATGGTTGGTACGGGTAGTGTGTAGCGGATGGAAATTTAAGTTTGGGTTTTGGGAATTGCATATCACATGCATTCTATACTTGTTAAATTGTTATTTTTGTAAATGGGCTCAGGCCCAATAAATGCTTAATTGGTTTTTGGCCCAGTGGACTATGGTAAGTGGGTTATACACTGAGTTCTAAGTAACTCACCCCCGTTTTCCTTACCCTTCTTAGGTAATGATCAGTGATGGAGGCTTGGGCTGGGGACGACTCAGTGGAGGCCATACTACGAGTAATGGGTTATTTACATTCCGGATTTCTTTTTAAGTACTTTTTACAATTTTTACTATTTAAGTTAAGTTGTAATAAGGCCTCTGGTTAAATTTTTATGGATGTTTTACTTGTGGATGGATATTATAATACGCTTTAAATACTTAAGTGGGATTTCTTTTCTAAAAATAAAAATAAATGTTTTTCTTAAATAAACGTACGGAAAGGATTTCATTCTTAAATGTTTTTAACTCAGAAATTTTTCTGTAACAATATTTTAAATTTTTGTTTTCAAATTACTTTCAAACTTTTTAAATTTTCTCAAAATATTAAATCCAATTTTTCTAAGTTTCAATTTATACGACTCAAATTATTAGATTTAGTAATCAACCTTAGTTTTTAATAACTCCATGTCAAAATGTTTTTTTTTTGAAAATCCGATTTCTTTAAAAGACTAGATGTATGTTCATTTTGTGTGACATGTCAAATCTGGTCTTAACGCATAGACCGGGTTTGGGGTGTTACATTTTATGGTATCAGAGTCCGGTTCAAAACTCGGCTATGGTTTGGGTTCAAAAAACATTTATGGTACAAAACTGTTTTGAATTATATAACTTATGTTTTTAAAGGTAGTATGGCACCACGAGTATCCGGCACCAAGTCAAGCAAGTGTACGTGAATTGAATAATTCTTATTATTGTGATATGACTATAGGAACACTCTAGAACTTCTAGTTTTAGGTGTTGAAGCTATAGAGGTTGAGGCTATAGGATGCGTTTACGAAAACAACTCTATCTCTTATATCTCATAAAATATCGTTAATAAACACTGAAATAGTACACTGATTCATAAACCTTGTAATCAGACTAAATCGATATACTCAAAATGAGCGCTAGAGGACGTGGACGTGGTAGACGTGGCCGTGGTAGAGGCCGAGGGGCTAGGGTTGCGTTTGAAGCGTCGGGACATATGCCAGAAATGGACGCACCTGCATCACCCGGGACTGAGACTGGATCACATGACCCAAGCAATGTTGTGAGTCCTAGAAAGGGTTGCTAGGGCTAGAACTAGGCCAGCAGCTCGTGGATCAATATCGGAACGACTTAGATCAAGTGGTACTGAGGTTTTTAGGGGTGTCTCAGGTGTAGCTCCAAATGTAGTGGAGTATTGGCTCGAGGCAGTGGAGCAGATCATGGATGATTTGGAGTGCACCACCGAGCAGAAACTGAGAGGAGTTGTGTCATTGTTAAGGGATGAGGCGTATCAATGGTGGCTTACTGTTCGAGAAGGCACTCAGGCTGAACATGTTACTTGGGATTTCTTCAAAACTGCATTCTAAGGAAAGTATGTCGGGGCAAGTTATGTGGATGCCCGGAGGAAGGAATTCTGAAATTTGGTCCAAGGAAATAAGACAGTGCGCACTTGGATTGTGCTGCAAAGCGGATGTCGATAAGGACTTTGGAAGATAAGGAAGTGGTGATGATGGGCGAACGGAGAAACTATTTAGCAAATGTGATGTCTGCTTTAAAAGCAGAAAAGTTGGTGCAAAAAGGGTATGGAGCATTCCTAGCCTTCATTTGTACTTTGGATGTCAAGGAATTATCGGTGGAAGGTGTTAGAACAGTGAAAGAATTTTCAGATGTTTTTCCTGAGGAACTTCCGGGTTTACCTCCAGACCGGGAAGTAGAGTTTGGCATTTAGCTTTTGCCCGGAACGGCTCCGGTGTCCATTGCTCCTTATAGGATGGCACCGAAGGAGTTAGCGGAGCTTAAGGCTCAAATTCAAGAGTTGTTGGATCGGGGATTCATTCGACAGAGTGTGTCACGGTGGGGAGCATCGGTCTTGTTCGTTAAGAAGAAGGATGCGTCGATGCGTATGTGCATCGATTATAGGCAGTTGAATAAGTTGATGATCAAGAATAGGTATCCATTGCCGAGAATCGATGACCTGTTTGATCAATTGAGAGGAGCTTCAGTTTTTTCCAAGATAGATTTGAGATTGGGTTATCACCAACTCAAGGTTAAGGAGGTGGATATTCATAAGACGGTATTTCGAACTCGTTATGGACATTATGAGTTTTTGGTGATGCCGTTTGGATTGACCAATGCACCAGCTGCATTTATGGACATGATGAACTGAGTCTTTCAACCCTACATAGACCGGTTTGTGGTGGTGTTCATAGATGATATCTTAGTATACTCGAGGAATGAAGAAGAGCATGACTCACATCTGCGTATAGTATTATAAATATTGCGAGAAAAGCAACTTTATGCCAAATTCAGTAAGTGTGAATTTTGGCTGAAGGAAGTGACTTTCTTAGGACATGTTGTGTCGGCCGAAAGAATCAGAGTTGATCCTCGAAAGGTAGAGGTTGTGTTGGATTGGAAACCACCAAAGTTAATGGCTGAGATTTGGAGTTTCCTAGGGTTGGCTGGTTACTTCAGGCGTTTCGTTGAGGGGTTTTCGTTGATTGCAGCACCTCTAACTAAACTGTTGCACAATGGAGTACCATTTGTGTGGTCAAATCAGCAGCAAGAGAGTTTTGAGGAATTGAAGAAGATTCTGATGGAAGCGCCCGTACCGATTCAACCTGAGGCTGGAAAAAAGTTTATTGTTTACTGCGATGCGTCACACACGGGCTTGGGATGTGTGTTGATGCAAGGTGGTAAAGTGGTGGCTTATGCATCTCGTTAGTTAAGGCCGCACGAAGTCAGTTATCCTACTCATGATTTGGAGTTGGCTGCGGTGGTTTTTGCTTTGAAGATTTGGAGGTACTACCTGTACGGTGAGAAGTCGATCATTTATACGGATCATAAAAGTCTGAAGTACCTCCTTAGCCAAAAGGAGTTAAACTTAAGACAGCGGCGATGGATAGAGTTGTTGAAGGATTATGACTTCTCAATCGAGTATCATCCTGGAAAGGCTAACGTGGTGGCAGACGCGTTGAGTCGTAAGGTGATATTGGAGTTGAGAGCAATGTTTGCTTATCTTAGTT
Organism: Gossypium australe; assembly: GCA_005393395.2. Classification (NCBI taxonomy): domain Eukaryota; kingdom Viridiplantae; phylum Streptophyta; class Magnoliopsida; order Malvales; family Malvaceae; genus Gossypium; species Gossypium australe. The sequence goes on along the minus strand of CM016617.1, from coordinate 108,830,053 downwards.
TGTATGAAGATGGCAGTTTGCTAGCGGAACTTCAGGTGAAGCCTATGTGATTAGAACAGATCAAGGAGAAGCAGTTATCAGATGAAAAGTTGGGTCCCTTAATTCAACAAGTTGAAAGTGGTGTAATAGGGGATTTTGGATTGAATAAGGATGAAGTACTGTGTTTTGGCGAAAGAATTTGTATGCCCAAGGATTCAGATTTGAGACTAATGATTCTGCGAGAGGCGCATAGTAACCTCTTTGCTATGCAACCCGGGGGAAATAAGATGTGTCAAGACCTCCATGAACAGTATTGGTGGCCAAGGTTGAAGCGGGAGGTTACTGATTTCGTGGGTAAGTGCTTGACTTGTCAACAAGTGAAGGTAGAACATCAATTGCCGTCGGGATTGCTACAACTGGTGAAGATTCCATTATGGAAATGGGAACGAATAACGATGGACTTCGTTAGTGGGTTACCCTTATCGCCTACTAAGAAAGATTCCGTCTGGGTAATAGTGGATCGATTGACGAAGACTGCCCATTTTCTACCTGTTCGTACGAATTTCTCACTACAGAAATTGGCCAAGTTGTATGTAGTGGAGATCGTGAGGTTACATGGGGTACCAGTGTCTATTATTTCGGACAGGGACCCTAGGTTTACATCGCGGTTTTGGAAAGCTTTGCATGAAGCTTTGGGAACAAAGTTAAATTTCAGCACTGCTTTTCATCCTCAGTCAGATGGTCAGTCGGAAAGAGTAATCCAGATTTTGGAAGACATATTAAGGGGTTGTGTGTTTGACTTCAGAGGTAGTTGGGAGGATTTTCTACCGTTGGCGGAGTTTGCGTATAACAACAGTTATCAATCCAGTATCCAAATGGCACCTTATGAAGCATTATATGGTCGTAGGTGTCGTACCCCTACTTGTTGGACTGAATTGGGGGAACGGCAGTTATTGGGTCCTAAATTGATATCAGAGACGGAAGAAAAAGTAAAGGTGATTTGAGCACGGTTAAAGGAAGCTTCGGATAGACAAAAGTCGTATGCGAATCTGAGGCGTAAGGATATTGAATTTGTGGTGGTAGATCAGGTCTTTATAAAGGTCTCACCTTGGAAAAAGATCTTCAGATTTGGAAGGAAGGGCAAGTTGAGCCCTAGATTCATTGGACCGTACCGCGTGTTGAAGCGTGTAAGACCAGTGGCTTATCAGCTTGAATTACCTCCGGGGTTGAGTCAGATTCATAGTGTTTTCCATGTCTCTATTTTGAGGCGCTATTGATCGGATCCGTCTCATATGGTACCGATAGAGGAAGTTGAGTTAAGGCCTGACTTGTCGTTCGAGGAAGAACCAGTGAAAATTTTAGATCGAGATGTTAAGGTGCTAAGAAAGAAGTCAATACCGTTGGTTAAAGTTCTATGGCGTAATCACGGAGCGGAGAAAGCTACATGGGAGCCTGAGGACATGATTCGACAGCAATACCCTCACCTCTTTTAACCAGGTAAATTTCGAGGACGAAATTTTTTTTAGGGGGTAGAATTGTAATATCCTAAAATTTAAGTTTTTTATATGTTGCATTATTTTGGTGCTCAGCTAATTAAATTATCCAATGTGTGTGTTTATTTAGTCCTGAGAAGGCTCAGGATTTATTTTGGATTTGGAATAATTTTTTGGTATTTAGTACTTTAAGGAAATGGAATAAGTGACCTTAAAGCTTAAGGTAATTAAATGGTAAAAAGTAAGCATAAGTGAGCAATTAGTAAAGGGGATATGGCGCCATGTGTGTTACCTTGAGGGAAGGAGTTCGAATCCCTTTGTGTGTATGTGAGAATTTTATTTTTGCTTTCCTTCCTCATAGTGTCGGTCAAGCATTGAATTTATGGTAAGTTGGACTTTTATTTTTATGGCAAGATGGCTAAAAGAAAAGGCAAGAATTAAACTCAAGGAAGGGAATCAAATGGAAAAGGTATGTAAGGGGAACATAAGGCTTATTTCAAGGGAGATGTTTTGGAAAGTTTGGGTGGCCAAACTTTGACCATTTGGCCATGTACTTGGACGGTTTTAGGGGCTAGGGGAGTGGCCGAATTTTTGATGGCTTTTGGTAAGGTTTAGGTGCTAGTTGGTCACTTTGGTATTTTGGCATTTTGTGTTTCTCTTCAAAGTTTTTCGGTCTAATTTCCTCTCCCTAGCCGAATGTATCATGAACAATAGGTAAACTTTTGCATTCTTTTTGGCCATTTCATTTTTGACCATTTCGGTCTTATTTGCTTATTCTCCCAAACCTTTTCCTCTTGGTGCCGAAATCACAAAACCTTGAAGGGCCATTTTTTCTTTTTTTTTTTTCTTCTTTTCTTCCTTGTCGAATGCACACTAGCCTCAAACCCTTTTCTTTGTTCATCTTCCATTCTTGAAACCGAAACCTAAACACCTTATTTTCTTATACTTTTCTTCTTCTTTTTCTTCTTGCAAAAATCTCTCAAACATCATTCTCTCTTTAATATTCACCATGGCCGAATGTCATTAAGCACCATCCCCTTCAATTTTTCCACCATAGCCGAATCTTCTACCACACATATCTCCTTCTCAATCATTTTTCTACTCTCACTTTGATCAATCGGTAAGTGGCTAGTTACAACATTTTTGTATTTTTATTTCACCCTATCCATTGTGCCGAATCTATACTTTGTTGTCGGATGGCCTTTTTGGATCGAAATCATCATCATACCGTATCTTATTCGAAATCACTTTTCTCTATCACAGAAATTTAGTGGAAGGCCGAAACTTGGAGTGTCCGAAGTCACCGTGTTATCACTAGGACTCGGTCCAAAAACCTTAAGGTAAGGATTTTTTTTCGAGGGTTCTATATTACTTTTTATTTCGTTAAAGATAGTGTTTATTAACCGATTTTATCATAGGGACTCTATCACTCGATTCTCATCCTTTGAACGTAAGGATTTTGTGGTAAGTCGACTTCGCTCATTAAGGCCAATCATTTTAATTACGAAGTATTAGTTTGGACTAATATTCATTTGTCAATGGAGGCAAACAAGATCGAATCAAAAGGAGTGGTGAAAAGTGATCGGAAAAGGAGCGATTTGTGATCCCCCCTAGATTCAAACGAAGGGCTGTTTCGGTGATTCGGGATTTTCCATCGGGTTGTGGACCCTCATCCGGTGAAAATCAACTATTCAAGGTTGTTCGCAATCGTGAGGCATCAACGATTCGGGATTTTCCACCGGGTTGTGAACAGTCAACCGGGGAGAACCGGCAAATAGTTGTTATTTGCGATTCCGAGGGTAAAAACCTAGACCGTTTATTTTAGAGTAGATTTACTATAAGTGTTAATGATCTAATCGAGTGTTATAATATTTTTAGGTGTCGACGATCAGGAAAGTGTAGTGCTTACAGTAATCAGGTGTGTAATCTCACACCGTATCCCGTGGATTGGATAACTATATCGTATTCATCGTTGGATTAAATCACAAGTTAGTGAAATCGGGTAAAATAGCATATTTATCACTTTAATGGTAAAAACTATGAAATCAGTATTAAGACCATGAAAATTTCAAAATTTCCCTTAATGGGCTAAATCGATAAAAGTGTGATATGAGCTATATGGGCCAAATGTGATATTTTGATATGTGGGCCAGATGCGATATTTGATATATGGGCCAAATGTGATATTTGATTTATGGGCCAAATGTGATATTTGATATATGGGCCAAGTGTGATATGAGCTATATAGGCCAAAATGTGTTATGGGCCAGATTGTGGAAATTTTTATAATGGGCCATAATGTTTGTAATAATTATATGAATGAATTATTGTAAATGAATATGCATACATGATTTGCATGGGTTGGGATATGTGATAAAGAGAAGTTCTGGTAGCTTTGCTACAAAATTCTGGTGGCTCTGCCACAAATCTGAAAAATGGAAAATGCCATGTAAACTCTGTAAATCTGGTGGCTTGTCCACAATTTGATATACGGCTTAATGCCTATTTTGGTGTGTTGGCGGGGTGGGTGACTAAAGCTCCCCACAGGTGTGCTGGTTGGTACGGGTGGTGTGTAGCGGATGGAAATTTAAATTTGGGTTTTGGGAATTGCATATCACATGCATTCTATACTTGTTAAATTGTTATTTTTGTAAATGGGCTCAGGCCCAATAAATGCTTAATTGGTTTTTGGCCCAGTGAACTATGGTAAGTGGGTTATACACTGAGTTCTAAGTAACTCACCCCCGTTTTCCTTACCCTTCCCAGGTAATGATCAGTGATGGAGGCTTGGGCCGGGGACGACTTAGTGGAGGCCATACTATGAATAATGGGTTATTTACATTTCGGAGTTCTTTTTAAGTACTTTTTACTATTTTTACTATTTAAGTTAAGTTGTAATAAGGCTTCTGGTTAAATTTTTATGGATGTTTTACTTGTGGATGGATTTTATAATACGCTTTAAATACTTAAGTGGGATTTCTTTTCTAAAAATAGAAATAAATGTTTTTCTTAAATAAACGTACGAAAAGGATTTCATTCTTAAATATTTTTAACTCGGAAATTTTTCTGTAACAATATTTTAAATTTTTGTTTTCAAATTACTTTCGAACTCTTTAAATTTTCTCAAAATATTAAATCCAATTTTTCTAAGTTTCAATCTATACGACTCAAATTATTAGATTTTGTAATCAACCTTAGTTTTTAATAACTCCATGTCAAAATGTTTTTTTTTTTGAAAATCCGATTTCTTTAAAAGACTAGATGTAGGTTCATTTTGTGTGACATGTCAAATCTGGTCTTAACGCATAGACCGGGTTTGGGGTGTTACAACTTAGACCCCTAATTGTGTGAACTGACTGATTGATGGATATATATTTTGAGCATGGTGATAGTATGCATGTATACATTTACTAATTATATGTACTGATATCCTAAGATAGAATGTGTTGCATTGCATGGGGTTGGGTTGATTTTATTTGGAGGAAGTGTATTGAAAGGCTTTTAAGCCTATTGTACTGGTAGCTCAGCTACAAACTACTGTTTTGTGCCGCATTCGGTACAACCTGGAATGTAGGGATGGGTGAGTTGATTTAATCCCCACATGGAGTGTAGGGTTGGACGGAGATGGTGTGTAGAGGCTGGTTGGGTAAGACTTTGTTATTGAATACTGTATATCTTTTACTGATACTGTGATGGGCTATGGCCCTTGTGCATACTGGTACTGATACTGAGTTGGGCTAAGGCCAAACCGTTACTGATACTAGAAGGGGCTTAGGCCCAAGTCTATTTTTGACTGTGCACTGTGTTTACTGTTGTTTTTTTTTCTGTGGGATTACTGTAACATCCCAAAATTGGGCCTAGTAGAATTGGGCCGATTGGGCCATGGGCTTTAGGAAAAATTTGTATGGCATCTAGTTATTTGTGTTAGCTCGGGTATGAATTTTCGTGTGCTTAGTATATTTGTGTGAAGGCTTGGAAATATTAGGAAGCTAGAATAAATTTTAGTATGGTTTATTTAATGAAGTAGGATTAAGTGAGCTTGACACTTAAGTTAATTAAGTGTTCATTCTAAAGTATAAGAGGAGTAAGTGGCAAGTTGGTTAAGGAGCTTGAAAGGTGGCTTGAGGTTAGAGGTTCCAGTAGCATGTTTAGCATTTTTAAAAGATTATTTTTGTATGTTAGCTTTAATGGTCGGTCAACCTATGTTTATGATAGGTGGACTAATAACTTTTGGTAAGTTGAATTTATTTTTAAGGAAAGCATGGAGTAAGGGATAAGATTCCTAAGGTTATGGAAGGATATCTTGAAGTTATGGTATTAAGAGGGGACAAAGGCATGAAGGGTGGAATGTGTTTTGGAAAGAAATCCTATGCCTTAATGCTTGAATGTGGACGGCAATGTGGCTAAGGGGGGATTTGACCGAATATGCTAGTTGTTGGTAAGGCTTAGGAGTTGTTTTGGTCATTTCTAGCATTTGGTGCAAAAGTTTGCAAAACACTCTCTCTCAAACTCTTTTCTTTTTGGCCGAATTTTACCTTTTGTTAAGCCTAATACTTTTTGACCATTTGGTCATTTTTGGCTCATTTTCTATTTTCTCCTTTTCATTCTCTCAAAACCGAAACTTGCATCAACATCTTGTTCTCCTATTTGTTTTGCTTAAACATCAAAAACCTCCCATACACTTTTCTTTGCCGAAACTCTATTTCTTTTCCATTATTTTCTTTTTGTCCCATAGCTGAATATACCTCTTTGTTGTGCCAAAAATCTTCTTCTCCTATCTTGATCAACTTTGGCCGAATATTGAAGGCAACATAGTTTTCTTTGGGACTCCTCTAGCAATCGGTTTTTGGTAAGGTGGTAAGGGTTTATTTTAAAGGATCATTCTTTTAAGTTTTCGTTTAATCCGAAGGCTAATAAACCTTAATGATGATGGTTGATTGTAGGGAAGTGAGGCCGATTCTTTTAGGAGTGTGTTGGAAAGTGTTCGAAGGCTTTTGGGTAAGGTTTCAGGTTCACAAGAAACCCTTCTTCTCAATTATTTTGGTTTGGCCGAATAGGCCATAGTTCTAATATTCATTTTTGGCCGAATATAGGGACAAGAATACTTGTGTGGCCGATTTGTTTGTTCGAGATTTAGGACTCTTGTTGGTATCAGGTGTGTGTACATACACATCTTATAACTTTTTAATATGCTAAGTGTTATATTATGTCTAATCGATTTATGTAGACATGGATGTAATACCATCATGGTATTAACAAGGATTCGGGTAAGTCTTTATTGCTATGAGATTATTATTTGATGCTTTTGGGAAGTATGACACATTTGGTATGTGTATTATATAATATATGGCTTATGATAATTGATTGGATGTTGTTAAATAAATCTATCAACATGATTTTTGTATATGCATATGAATGATTGATATGGGTTGATGAGAGGAGGGGGCAGTGATATTCGTGTCGACGGACACCAGTGTTTTGGTAACACATCGTGACTACGGTCACCAGAGGTTTGGTACCTCCAGAGGTTTGGCACCTCATAGCGACTTGTCCCTGTGGTTAATTCCACCGTGGGTTGGCCCCACTTTGAGATATGGGATCGTCTGCCAGTGATTTGGTATCACACGATGGGTTGGCCCCATCACTTGATTTGTGACTTCGGTCACCAGTGTTTTGGTAACACAATTGTGTCTTCGGACACCAGAGATTTGGTATCTCCAGTGATTTGGTATCACATTTGTGACTATATGTCACCAGTGGTTTGGCACCACCAGTGGTTTGGTACCACACGGGGTAGAAAAAGGCGTATGGATGGTTAGGTTGGGTGCATTTAAACTTATGCATGTTAATTGGTTATGATTTGTGTATGTTATTGCACTAAACCGGGGAAGGGTTACACATTGAGTCTTGGTGACTCACCTTCTCCTTTAATTTTTCAGGTGATTCATAGATCGCGGGTGAGGAGCCGGATGGACTCGAGGTGGCCATGCAGTGGAGACTTTTTAATAAATGAATTTTTGGATTTTATCTATTTTTCTTTTGGGTTTATATTTGTAATAAGGCCTCCTAGAATTATTTTATTATTGCTGCGTGTTTTGAATGTTTGGTTTAAACTACTTGATAATGTTAAAATGGATGCACATGTTTTTCTCAAATTAAACGCAAAATGTTTTAAAGTACCATCGGGTACCTTTGAAATTTTTAAACAACCTGACTCAACACATTTCTTTTGAGTGTGGTTTCTAACAAATAAAATTTTAATTGAAAGGCAATTCGACTAAGTTTTAAATGGTTTTCAAAAATGTTTTCTCTGTAGCAAACCAAATTCGGTCTTATGGTTTGGGCCGGGTTTGGGGTGTTACAAAATTGGTATCAGAGCCCAGTTCAAAGCTCGGCTGTGGGGGCCCAAGGCCCAAAAATGTTTTGGTAGGCCTTTTTGAAAATATTTGGTTTTTAATAAGCATGGCACCGAGTCTCCGGCACCAACCTGCCCAAGTAAGTATCTCTGACTTTTTTTGTATGAATTATATTCTGTAGAAGGGTAGGAAGCATGGGACGTAGATAGTGATAGTATTTTAAACTTTAGGACTAGTTTACTCCAAACAAAGACATAAGACTTTAATGGCCTAATTAAAACCAACCCGTGACCAAGTCGCCGAGTTAGGGTGTGGTAACCTTGGTGCGCATGTCTAGGATTGGATCCGGAAGAGCTTGGTACTTAAGCAATCCTCGTGACTCACCTCCTTCTTCGCGAGATTCCTACCTGGTGCGTAGCTTCGATTCACCCTAACCAAAAGGACTCGGTCATAGACAAAACCCTAAATAAAACCCGAAAGGGACTAGTCATGTTTTAAGGAAAACTTCGGTTTTAAAATCACTAAATTATCTCTTTTAGATAGTAGGACAAATTTATCTTCGAAAATTTTCAAATAATCCCGGTTTACCAAAATGCCCCTAGTGGCAAAATTACAAAAATACCCTTGGTTTCTAAAATTTCCATATTACCCCAATTTTGATCAAATTTTTATTTTTCAAAAGTACTCAAAAATGTTGTATTTCAAAATAATACCTTGAATTTGGAAATTTACAAAATTACCCCCGATTGACAAAATTACCAAAATACCCCTGGTTTTCAAAATTTTGTCATATCTTCAAATTGAGAATTTCTCAAAAAAAAATACCCTCAGTTCTAAAAATCACAAGATGTTTCGATTTATTAGAGTTTTAAAATTTTCTTCGGTTTATTACAAAAATACCCTGTAGGAAAAATGACGAAAATACCCCTGGGTTAGAAACGGACAGTAATGCCCGAAGAGTGCATAGGTATGAAAGGTATAGGGAATGGATATACTTTTCTGTGTAAACTAGGATAGAAGACCTAAAACCTTGTTTGATCGAAAGAATCTCTATTAAACTCTTTTCATAAAATTTCTTCGCGGATAATCAAGTGAAACATGTAATAATTCATAAAATTTCCTAATCAGATTAAAGCGCGATAGTTAGAATGAGCTTTAGAGGTCGTGGACGTCGTGGACGCGGAAGGGGTAGAATGGCTGTATCGGAACCTGTCGGGTCGGGTCAAGGACCTGAGAATGAGATACCGCCACCACCACCCCCAACCTTTGGAGCTGAAGAGCAGGATCAGACGGGTGACGACGCTGTGTCACAAGCGATGCTACGGGTTCTGGAAAGGGTAGCTGGAATTGGAGGAGGTGGAGGAGCTCGGAAGTCGGTTCTTGAGAGACTTAGAGCTAACGGAGCTAAATTTTTCCGAGGTGTGTCTGGTGTAGCGCCCAATACGGCTGAGTATTGGCTAGAATCGACCGAAAGAATCATGGATGAGATAGATTTGACAAATGAGGAGAAACTGAAAGGAGCGGTGTCGCTTCTCAAGGATAAGTCCTATCGATGGTGGCTCACGGTTCGAGATGGTGCTACGGCAGATGATCTCACTTGGGAGTATTTCAAGAATTCGTATCAGAAAAAGTATGTTGGCTCAAGCTACATTGATGCACAAAGGAAAGCTTTTCTGGGGTTAGTACAAGGAAATAAGTCTGTGTCGGAGTATAAAGCGGAATTCTTGAGGCTGAGCCGCTATGCTCAGGGAATTGTGTCAACGGAGCATGATCGTTGTGTTCGCTTTGAAGACGGACTTAGAGACGAGTTAAGGTTGCTGATTGCTCCGCAGCAGGAGCGTGAGTTTGTTGTCTTGGTGGAGAAGGCCAAGGTAGCCGAAGGAGTCAAGGAGTCCGCGAGGCAGAGTTATGATAGGAATAAGCATAAGAGAGGTTTTGAATCATCTGGGTCGGACGAAGATTCTCAAAAAAGGGTTAGGCAGAATGTGCCGAATCAGTCTGGAAGCCTGTTACTGCTAATCAGGGTCCAGCACGGTGTAACGGATGCGGAAAGTTTCATTGGGGCGAATGTTGGACCGGAGAAAAAGGATGTTTCGAGTGTGGTTCGCTGGATCATCGTGTGAGAGACTGTCCACGTAAGCAAGCTAGGAATCAGTCTGAAGGTCAAGGTCGTGCTCAGTTCAGAAAAGAGGGACTGCCACCACAGAAGGGTCGTGATAATGGTAGAGGCGGTAATGGCTCTGGTCGAGGTCGCGGAGCAGCTGGCAGAGGTGTTGGCAACACTGAGGCTAGACAGCCTGGTTTGGTGTATGCTGCGAGGCGTCGTGAGGAAGGAGACACACCGGACGTCTTCACCAGTATGTTCTTGATCATTGGATTTCTATATACCGCTTTGATTATTAGTAGTGTTATTAAGATCAGAGTGCGCAGCAAGAGCGTAGTGTGGTGAGTTAGACTGTACGATTGATCGTTAGTAAGTAATTTCAGGGACGAAATTATTTTTAAGGAGGGTAGAACTGTAACATCCCAAAATTGGGCCTAGTAGAATTGGGCCGATTGGGCCATGGGCTTTAGGAAAAATTTGTATGGCATCTAGTTATTTGTGTTAGCTCGGGTATGAATTTTTGTGTGCTTAGTATATTTGTGTGAAGGCTTGGAAATATTAGGAAGCTAGAATAAATTTTAGTATGGTTTATTTAATGAAGTAGGATTAAGTGAGCTTGACACTTAAGTTAATTAAGTGTTCATTCTAAAGTATAAGAGGAGTAAGTGGCAAGTTGGTTAAGGAGCTTGAAAGGTGGCTTGAGGTTAGAGGTTCGAGTAGCATGTTTAGCATTTTTAAAAGATTATTTTTGTATGTTAGCTTTAATGGCCGGTCAACCTATGTTTATGATAGGTGGACTAATAACTTTTGGTAAGTTGAATTTATTTTTAAGGAAAGCATGGAGTAAGGGATAAGATTCCTAAGGTTATGGAAGGATATCTTGAAGTTATGGTATTAAGAGGGGACAAAGGCATGAAGGGTGGAATGTGTTTTGGAAAGAAATCCTATGCCTTAATGCTTGAATGTGGACGGCAATGTGGCTAAGGGGGGATTTGACCGAATATGCTAGTTGTTGGTAAGGCTTAGGAGTTGTTTTGGTCATTTCTAGCATTTGGTGCAAAAGTTTGCAAAACACTCTCTCTCAAACTCTTTTCTTTTTGGCCGAATTTTACCTTTTGTTAAGCCTAATACTTTTTGACCATTTGGTCATTTTTGGCTCATTTTCTATTTTCTCCTTTTCATTCTCTCAAAACCGAAACTTGCATCAACATCTTGTTCTCCTATTTGTTTTGCTTAAACATCAAAAACCTCCTATACACTTTTCTTTGCCGAAACTCTATTTCTTTTCCATTATTTTCTTTTTGTCCCATAGCCGAATATACCTCTTTGTTGTGCCGAAAATCTTCTTCTCCTATCTTGATCAACTTTGGCCGAATATTGAAGGCAACATAGTTTTCTTTGGGACTCCTCTAGCAATCGGTTTTTGGTAAGGTGGTAAGGGTTTATTTTAAAGGATCATTCTTTTAAGTTTTCGTTTAATCCGAAGGCTAATAAACCTTAATGATGATGGTTGATTGTAGGGAAGTGAGGCCGATTCTTTTAGGAGTGTGTTGGAAAGTGTTCGAAGGCTTTTGGGTAAGGTTTCAGGTTCACAAGAAACCCTTCTTCTCAATTATTTTGGTTTGGCCGAATAGGCCATAGTTCTAATATTCATTTTTGGCCGAATATAGGGACAAGAATACTTGTGTGGCCGATTTGTTTGTTCGAGATTTAGGACTCTTGTTGGTATCAGGTGTGTGTACATACACATCTTATAACTTTTTAATATGCTAAGTGTTATATTATGTCTAATCGATTTATGTAGACATGGATGTAATACCATCATGGTATTAACAAGGATTCGGGTAAGTCTTTATTGCTATGAGATTATTATTTGATGCTTTTGGGAAGTATGACACATTTGGTATGTGTATTATATAATATATGGCTTATGATAATTGATTGGATGTTGTTAAATAAATCTATCAACATGATTTTTGTATATGCATATGAATGATTGATATGGGTTGATGAGAGGAGGGGGCAGTGATATTCGTGTCGACGGACACCAGTGTTTTGGTAACACATCGTGACTACGGTCACCAGAGGTTTGGTACCTCCAGAGGTTTGGCACCTCATAGCGACTTGTCCCTGTGGTTAATTCCACCGTGGGTTGGCCCCACTTTGAGATATGGGATCGTCTGCCAGTGATTTGGTATCACACGATGGGTTGGCCCCATCACTTGATTTGTGACTTCGGTCACCAGTGTTTTGGTAACACAATTGTGTCTTCGGACACCAGAGATTTGGTATCTCCAGTGATTTGGTATCACATTTGTGACTATATGTCACCAGTGGTTTGGCACCACCAGTGGTTTGGTACCACACGGGGTAGAAAAAGGCATATAGATGGTTAGGTTGGGTGCATTTAAACTTATGCATGTTAATTGGTTATGATTTGTGTATGTTATTGCACTAAACCGGGGAAGGGTTACACATTGAGTCTTGGTGACTCACCTTCTCCTTTAATTTTTCAGGTGATTCATAGATCGCGGGTGAGGAGCTGGATGGACTCGAGGTGGCCATGCAGTGGAGACTTTTTAATAAATGAATTTTTGGATTTTATCTATTTTTCTTTTGGGTTTATATTTGTAATAAGGCCTCCTAGAATTATTTTATTATTGCTGCGTGTTTTGAATGTTTGGTTTAAACTACTTGATGATGTTAAAATGGATGCACATGTTTTTCTCAAATTAAACGCAAAATGTTTTAAAGTACCATCGGGTACCTTTGAAATTTTTAAACAACCTGACTCAACACATTTCTTTTGAGTGTGGTTTCTAACAAATAAAATTTTAATTGAAAGGCAATTCGACTAAGTTTTAAATGGTTTTCAAAAATGTTTTCTCTGTAGCAAACCAAATTCGGTCTTATGGTTTGGGTCGGGTTTGGGGTGTTACAATTACACACTAAGTTTATGTAAACTCACCCCTCTCTGTTTAATGTGCACAGGTAATCCCCAGACCTAGACGGATCGGTGCGTCGTAGGACTCGATGGTGACCCCAGACTGTTTTTGACTGTGCACTGTGTTTACTGGTTTTTTTTTCTGTGGGATTACACACTAAGTTTACGTAAACTCACCCCTCTCTATTTAATAAGCACAGGTAATCCCTAGACCTAGACGGATCGTTGCGGCAGAGGACTCGATGGTGACCACAATTTTTGGACTTTTACGATTTATAATTTATGATTTGTGGTTTATTTCGATGTAATTTGGGGACTTTTGCTTAAATTTTCTTTTTATTTATTTTTATGGATATATAACTGCTAGACCTAAGAAAACTCGATTTTCAAAAATGCAAAGTTTTCTCTAAACACACGATTTACTCAAAACAGTTTTAAAAGCTTCCGCAACGAATTATGTTTTATTCAACCGACTAAATGAGTAAGGATTTTGGAATTAAGAAGAGATAAGACAAGTAAGTAAATGGAAATGGTTTTATCGTAGAAACTTAGTTTTCAACACGCTATTATGTGACTTCACTAGATTTGGCCATAACGTCTAGGCCAGGTTTGAGGTATTACATTAATAACCGAAAAATAAAATAAAAATAACTAAATTTAAATTTGTATCTATAATTCTAAATATTTCTATTTATCCTATTAAAATGCAAAAAAATAAAAGTTTTAGTTCAATGCTGAAACCTCATTAGCAACGACGTCAACAACTTAACAGCCGCCAAACTAGAAATACTGCAACAAATAGATAATAAATAAAACAGCGATTCTACAAGTATACGAGTCAATTTGTAATATCGTAAAGAATGTTACATCAAAACACTTTAGGAAGTATTCCAAGGATCGAACCCAAAGGAGGTTGAATTAAACTTAAATTAATTTTCTACACTAATAGGGCTAAATAGTACTAATCTAAAATTATATTACAAAAAGCTAGATTAAAATTGTTAACCAAAATAACATAAAATTATCTAAAATTAAAACATCCAATTGACAATCAAAATTAATTCTAATTTAACAGACAAAAGATTAACTCACTTCAATGTTCCTAATTAACTTCAGAACTTGGGTTTGGTCGAGTTAGATAGTAATTAACAAGTTATTACCTCTCGGTCTCTAACTAATTAACTAATCAACCAAAACACGTTTATCTCTCGACCTTACTTTCTTGACCAGGATAAATAATGATTTACTTGGTAAACTTATCTCTCGATCTCGTTTATCCTAAATTACTTACTAGGGTCATCACTTCCTAGGGTTTAATCACACATAATTTAAACCAACTAACTTGGATTCATTCGTTAATTTATCACACATTCGTTCGTTAATCTCCCTATGGAAATTAGCTACTCATGGATCTAGAAGTAATTATCCCTAACTTCATATTTAACATACAAAGTAGTAAACTAAATAAGAACAAGGAATAAGAAAATAAATTCGTTTCGATGTTGATTTGTACGCGAATGCCAAATTTCCATTAACATTTATGAAGATAATTGGTTTGTGACGAAATGTGCTAGTGTACACAGCCATTATCAAATAATAAGTATGTCTAAGAGTTATCGTCTCCACAGGGACTGTGTTTAAATCGATAATGGTAAAATTACTATTCACAAGTTGGTTAAGAGAAACACAATAATTTCAGGGTGATAGATGATAAATTAAATTAATTAACTAAATACAAGTTTATCTAAATGCAAATGAAATGAAATGCAAGGTGATGGTTTAGCAACAATTTTCACAAGTTAAGAACAATAACATGAATAGGTTAGATTAATTACAACCTTTGACTTAATTCATTTTTCATCATGCTTAACAATGTTCCGTAAAAATTCCATGGCAACTTGATTGTTCATTAATTTGGAATACAATATAAGTTCTTTCAAAATCTTATACTTAGAAAAAATGTATATTTCTATGTCCATATTTAACTAATGATTCCTTAGAATTTATGTGAAGTAACAGGGACTGATCAGGTTTGAAACAATTTAATCGCACAAACATAAAGTTATGCATGGTAATAGAGCTCTCTCGAGTTATTACAAACCTTTAATTTAATTGGATCAAGATCTAAATTAAGAAATCACCTTTTAATTATCGTTTCCATTAATTTTCATCTGGTCAGGATTGATCAACTAATTCTAATGCATTCAAACATGTTTTAATGCATGAAATACATAAATGATTTTAATTGAAAGCATGAACAACTAAGGCACAAAACATCATAAATATGAATAAAATGAACTTCATCAAATTAATGCAATCATTTTATCCTTAAAAAAATTATGCCATCATTTTTAATGGGAAAACATCAAAACAATTTGCAAACATGTTGAATAACTAAGAACAAAATTAAAGAGTACGAAAGAAGAAACTCTTGTTGATTTTGAAGATACTCTAAAAACCGATCATGGTGGCCTCCTCTAGTTCTCGTGGTTACTCTTTCGCAAAATTCTCCTCAATATGGCCGGCCAAGAGTGATTTTCCTCAAGGGAAAATGCTAGCTAAAGGAAATGGCGAAATGGGAAGGCTTATGCGTGGAAGGGAGAAGAGAAATGTTATGAATGAAAGATGAACGAATGATGTGTTATGTTTGAGAAGTGAAATGAATGTAGTATTTATATTAGAGGGATAACATGGGAGTTAGCTAAAAATAGCTTGGAAATCCTTTGAATTTCTCCTTTCCTTTATTGGCTATGAATTGTGGAGAGTGGGCTGATTTTTTCTTGAATTTCTTACTTGATTATTGCTTGATTTGTGGCATTGGTTGTACGGAAATCAATGGGGAAGTTATGGGCTGAGTTGTGATTTCTTTGCACATGTAGGGACCTTCAAATTAATTCTCCCAAAGCTGATGTGGGTTGCTCTCATGCCTTTGCCGAATTTGGGCCATTCTCCCCCTTATTGGAAGGTTTTGACAACCCAATTGAGAGTATACTTCATTCTTTTCAACAACCATATTCCAAGTTGGGTCGAATTGAATTTATGACTCCAATTGGTGAGCTTATCGTCCACATGAAGTAGAAATTAACTTGTGTTCATGTGTGATATTATTGACTCCCACATGAATTAATTTAGTGGTCTGATCTGCAGCAAATTGAGTAAAAATTAACATGAAGCAATAGAAAAGTTATGTACAATTAATACTGAATTGTATAATATTACAAAATTCACTCAAATTATGTCTAATGTCTAAATATTAATTAAAATGACTCATTCGGCTACCCACATGCTCAGAATTAGCATAAATTATGAGTAAAAAGGTGCTAATAACACCTATATCATTTAAATGTATCAATAACTCCGATTGCGATTGGAAAGCGAAAAGAAATGAATAAAAACTATTTAATTGAAAGCTTGGATCGAAATCGAATCTAATTTAAACATGAACAAAAACTGTTTAGGACTAAATTGAAAGAAAATAAAAACCCTAAAACTAACTAGGTGGCTCACTTCACTAAGCCTCTCAAAATGAGGCTAAACAGTCCTATTTATAACCAAAATTGTCTAACCTAATTAGGTTAAATTAACAGCCTTAATCTAATAAAAATAAATTGTGTGGAATAAATTGCCATTAATTAATTTTGGCCTGTTCGTCACTCGGTGTCGTGACACCACAAGACCAGTGTTGCTACACTACATTTTGATGCTGAATTCTTTGGCTTCAGAGTCTGGTGTCGCGACGTCACTATCGTCCTTCACATTCTAAGCGTGAAATCAATGCTTCGCACACTGAATGTAACACCTCAAAATTTGGGGTTAGAAGTTTTGAGATTTGGTGGGTGGGGTCTGAGTGGTAGGCGTGCTTTTGTGTTTAGTTGTGTGTTTAAGGGTCAGAATGGGCCTGCTTGTAACACCCCTAACCTATATCCGTAAGCGGAGTAGGGTTACAAGGTATTACCGATCATTACACATCATTTAACATACAATGCTCATACATCTATGCATTCATACTCAAATGCCATTCAACACAATCATATTGTCCCTTTTAAGAGCCTACGAGGCCCTAAACATGCTTTAGAAGTGGTTCGGGACTAAACCGATAACATACAAAATTCTTGGAAAACTTAGAAATTTTTCATCTATACAGGGGTGACACACCTATATGAACAGGCCGTGTGCCTGACACGGCTCCAGACACGCCCATGTCTCAGGTCATGTGAAAATAGGGCATACATATTGACTTGGGTTACAGGGCCGACCAGACGCCCGTTTGTCTAGCCCGTGTGCCCTTCGAAATGGCCAAACACGCCCGTGTGCCAAACCGTGTACTAGGCCGTGCCAAACCTGTAAGGTATACTGACTTATGCAACACAGCCAAGTCACACGCCCCTGTGCTAGGCCGTGTGCCATTTAGGGGGGTATACTGACTTGTGACACACGGCCAATCACACGTCCGTGTGTGAGGCCGTGTGGAGCATACTGACTTTAATTTAATTCCAACACCAAGGGACACACGGCCATGCAACATAACCATGTGTCGCACACGGCTGAGAGACACGCTCGTGTGGACAAAAATAGACCATTTGTTTAGCCATTTTGCCACCCTATTTTTACATGCATACACAAGCATAAATTGCAACATTTCACAACTCAATTGGCAGCCAATACAGAACATCTCATACACATATTACTCCCATTTCAACATAGAATTCAAATGCCTAATAATCACATACATTTTCCATTCATATACTAACCATGTATCAAGATAACATTTGCATATTTCCATTCCATCTATTACTAGCCGAAACATACTATATTTGAATACTTAAACACAACCAATTAATTATACCAAATTAAGCCAAATCACATGGCTTAAACTTATACCATAACATGTACCAAAATTACTAGTTCAAGTAACTATAACTATCATCTTATAACTAGCCTATACATGCCATATTTACGAATATCCATAAGTTCAAAGGTACCAATCAGCAACTGGATAGTGTGATGTGTATCTTTGACTATATCCGAATCGAGCGAGCTATCGAACCTCTATAAAACATTAAATATAAACAGAGTAAACTTTATAGCTTAGTAAGCTCGTATAATTTAGAATATAACTTACCATTTAGACATGATCAAGTCAATAAATAAGGTGTATCTAATTTAATTATCAAATGCCTAAACACAAGTATTTATTAACAAGTTAGTCACATAAATGCATATAATCATCCATTATCTCAATTTAGTACTCAATACATTGTATCATATCAAATTCATATATCATGTACATCATTTGTAACATTTCACTCTCAATCATATGATCAATAATTCATTCAATAATAGTAACTCATCCGTATAAACAGTAATTCATTCGTAATATCAGTAATTCATCCATATAAACAGTAATTCATCCGTAATAACACGTAACTTTTTCACATAACCAATAATAGAACTTACGCCCGTTGAACCTATTAGAATATCGAGGCATACTCGGGTGATATACATTACATGTAATAATCAGTAATCCATCAATTCGTTATCATTTCCGCTATTTCGAGCTATGATCAGTAAGCTCCTCCTGAGCTGATGGACAATAAGCTCTATTGAGCTAAAACGGTAAGCTCTGACGAGCTGAAAACAATAAGCTCTAACGAGTTGATATATCGGTAACCTCATATGAGCTGTGGCGAGTCCTCAACAAATGCAGGAGCTCGACCAAAACGGTAACCCTAGTGACATGTCACTCATATCTACGAATTCATACAGTTCAAATAGGGCTCGGTAATAATCAGTCTATATCAATTAAGCATTTATATTCCAAGTATATCAAATACTCAATTATAAACATACATCTCAAATAAATACAAGTATTTAAAGTTCAATTCTAATTATATGAACTTACCTCGTTCGCTGTAACGACGAATTAGGTCGACTAATCCGATACTTTTCCTTTTCCTCGATCTAAATTCAATCTCGGCTTATCTTGATCTATATATATTATCAAATTCAATACATTCAGTATTAAATCTATTCAATTAATCACAAACCCATGCTTAACCAAATTTTAATGGAGTACCTAGCAGCCCATATCTTTTACTTATTCACACTTTTACCCACATAATTTTCACATTTCACAATTTAATCCCTTTTTGACATTTTTATCAAAAAGCACTTTACAAAAACTATTAATCTAACATTAAACCTTCCAAATCTATCACAATTCATCAAATTACTCAATGTTAAATAATGGAAACATGATAAATCTTTAACAATTTTAAAATTTAGGGTACGAGCTAGCTAGAATACGAAGCAACGATTACAAAAACATAGAAATCATTAAAAATCGAGCAAAAACCGTACCTTAATCAATGATTCCAATGACCGAATGGAAAACATAAAGAATGGTTTTCTTTCCCTTCAATATTCGGCAACAAAGATGAAGAAAGATGAATAAAAATGGTTGTCTTATTATTATTAACATAATACATAATTTACTATATTAACCTTAGTAAAAAAACATTTAAAACATATAAAAGGTGTCCAGATAAGTCCACTCATAAATCAAATGGTTTAATTACCATTTAAGGCCATCATATTTAAAATCCAAAGCTAATTGACACCTTTAACAAGTAGAATGCAACTTTTGCATTTTACGCGATTTAGTCTTTTTTACCGAATTAAACATTCAAACAGTAAAATTTCTTTACGAAACTTTCACACAACAATTCTATCATGCTGTAAACTTTAATAAAATAATAAAATAAATATTTTGACTTCGGATTTGTGGTCGCAAAACCACTATTCTGATTTGACCTAAAATCGGGCTGTTACAACTCTCCCCCCTTAGGGATTTTCATCCCCGAAAATCTTACGAGTGAATAGGTTAGGGATTTGCTTTCTTATAACCTTATCAATTTCTCACATAGCCTTGGATTTCTCAACTCTTTAATCTCACGAGCTAAGATTCTGATATGTCCTTCACTATACGTCATATCAAGCTGAATTTCAACTTCTGAAAGAGATATTATATACAAATGGTCATATTTGAATCCTCGCATCATAGATATAAGAAACACATTATGGATCTTCTCAAGTTCTGACAATAATATAAGTTGAAATAGCCACTGGCTTTATTTTCTCAATAATCTCATACGGCCCGATGAATCTCAAACTCAACTTCTCTTTATATCTAATTCAAGAAATTCTATTCTCACAGCAATACTTTCACAAACACTCAGTTCACTAACTAAAATTCAATGCTTTTACGTATCAAGTCTGCACTTGTTTTCTGTTAATCTGAAACTACTTTCTAACTATTATGAATTACTTCCACTTTCTATTCAACTTCTCTATTGAAATTAATCCCGTGAATCTTTTTCTTACAAAACTCGATCCAATAACCGGAGTTCGGTAATTGCAACCATACAATACTTCATACAATATCATCTTTATACTCAGATGATAACTATTAATATGCTCAACTCAACCAACAGTAATTATCTTTCTTAATTGCTTACACATTTTAATACAGTAACAAATCGTATCTTCGAGAATTTGAATCACTTTCTCATATTATCCATCAGTTTACAGTAGTTTTCTTTAGAAACACAATATAAACCTTTGATCTCTATCCGAAATAATGGAGACTGGCATTTTGTAAAAACTGACAATTTCAGAAATGTATAACTTAGCTAGTCTATCAAGAGAGAAATTATACGTACTGAGATAAAATGTACAGACTTATTCAACAATCAACAATTGTTCAGATAACATCTTCCTCTTACAAAACCCAACGAAATTCTATTCCATCTCCACTCAGATAATGACACAGGCTGTAACAGTCCCCAAGGTACTTGATAATTAGCTTTAACCACTGTGAGCTAGATATAACAATTGTTGTATAATCTCTGAATTTCTTAGTACACGAACTCTGTCTCAAAACAAAAATTAATCATCGGTTCCAATATGAAGCTCTAAAACAGAAGTCAATTCATCTCAAAACCACTGTTCTGGCTTGACCCAAAAATGGGCTGTTACACTACTGGTCTGATGGATTAGTGAGTGATAGTATTTCTCAAGGTTATAGGTTCGAGTCTCTGGGTGTGCGTATTTTGTGATATATATATATTTTTTATTTTGTTAAGAAGCAAACTGATTTTTAAGTTTTATTTATTAATTGATGTTTATTTTATTTTTGGACGTTATTTTTCTTTTATCCTTTTGTGTTCTTTTCTTTTTTGGGGTTTTCCATTATTTTCTCTCAGAAATGGTTTGCTTGGGGGATTCTTGGAGAGTCGCTTCCTCGTCGTCAAGTTGGTGTCGGAACATGGTAAATCGCATAACAGGTGTGGGTTTCAAAACTATTCTATCTTATTTTTGAATTGCTAAATTGTTTTTGATAGAAGGTGGCAATTTTGGTGGCTCTCGGAATTGGTTGTTAAAGTATGGTGGTACTTGGCTTGGGAATTCGCTTGGGTTAGTAAAGTGCTGAGTTCCACCGGTTGAGGGTCGACTTGTTGACCGGAAAATTCACTTTTCAAGCTATTTCAGGGTGGTTTCGTGAC
This sequence comes from Gossypium australe, assembly GCA_005393395.2. Taxonomy (NCBI): domain Eukaryota; kingdom Viridiplantae; phylum Streptophyta; class Magnoliopsida; order Malvales; family Malvaceae; genus Gossypium; species Gossypium australe. The sequence continues at coordinate 108,808,613 of CM016617.1, read as the reverse complement.
CACAAGGGTGGCCACACGGGTGTGTGCCTGTTTGCACGGCCGTGTGGATTTAAGGATTAGGGTTTTCGGGAAAAATTTGATGCCACACGGCTGTGTGGCTAATTTAGGGTTTTAAGGATCCCACACGAGCGTGTGTATTAGACACACAACCATGTATATTGGGCACACGGGCGTGTGAGACCCTCACACGGCTGTGTCAGCCCTATACTCAAAATTTAGTGCAAATGGACAGATAGATGGCCTGTTCCCACGGCCATGTCCCTGATCCACACGGGCGTGTGCCTTAGTCACACAGGCGTGTGCCTCACTTCACACGAGCGTGTACCTCACTTCACATGAGTGTGTGCCTCAGTCACATGGCCGTGTGCCCCTCTTCACACGAGCTTTCGACCTACCACACGGCTTAGGCAATTCCACACGGCCAGAGCACACGGGCGTATGGTCTTATGACACCAAAATTTTAGTTTGTGTATGTCTTGATCTGAAAATGTATTTTGGTGTTTCAACCCTTGGCTATGACTTTGAGAGGGTAGTTAAGACTTTGATTTGGGCTGCGACTTATGGGATATTGGCAACTATTGGGTGAGACGTCTGATTCTGAATATGGATTGTGGAGCATGTTTGCATAACTATTCTGACTCACTGTTTGTGAATGTGTCATTGTTCTATGAGGTTGTGTGCACGCATACAATTGCATAATGTATTTTGGGTGGGATTGCGAAGAGAAGGGAGACTAATTCTGATCTGATTTGGCAGTTATACTGCAACTTATTCGTACAGCGATTTATCACATTATACTGCATGTGCGTCAGCTTTGCTGCGTACTATTATCTATTCTGGTAGTTTAACTGCAACACGTTTGTACAGCGGACTACCCCATTGCACTGTAAAGCATATTCTTACACGTAAACACATGTACCGCCATGGTCCATTACGTCCACAATGCCATAACCTAGTTATGGTATGTTCACTGAAATGCCATAGCTCAGCTATGGTCTTATATTCCATACTTTGCCATGGTCCAACCATGGTCTTATCTGTCAATTCATCATTGAACAATCGCACTCATTTCCTGCGTTCTACTCAATTTGATCTTTCCAATTCAATTTTCATACTATTATAATATTCATGGTTCAATAACAAAGACGTAAAGCATAACATCATATTATCTCTAATTTAATAAGTGAACATAAAATTCCACCACATTAACATATTGATTACACTTATTCAAATAAGTGTACATAAACACACATTCTGTCAATTTGTGTAAGTGTACTTATCATGTTCACTTAATCAAATAGGTTGGGCACATAACATCATACGCATGCCAAGCAAACATGAATGGGCTTATCACCACATAAACTTTTATTTTATTCCACGTTTCCACATTTCTCAACTCATGGTTATCTCACTTCGTACATTAACACATACATATCATGAACTTCTATTCATACTTTTCTAAGTTTCGTCTCATCACAAACACATTTCAATCACCTCAATATCATTTTTCAGCATTATCGAAAATAGCTCAGTTGGAAGTCATCTCTGTCTTAACAAAACAATTTCGTTAGAGCCGGGAGATATCACACTATCACGGTCCACATGTGGCATGTATAGCTAGACTCTTACTCATGCTAGGTTATTTCGAGAACCGACTAAACCATAGCTCTGAAACCACTAAATGTAACACCCCTTAACCATGTTTGACGCCAGAACAGGATACGAGGCATTACCAGACTTAAACATAAACATTTATACAAAATCAGGCTATAAAATTTCATTCAATTTAAAATCACTCATTCACATGCAAATCGTACCTTATATAGGCCCACGAGGCCTAAAAAAATCATTGGGAACTGTTTGGGACTAAATCGAGAACTTAAGAAACTTTAAGAAGACTTACAAAATTTTTCATCAAAACAAGGGTCACACACCCGTGTGGCTTGGGACACGCCCATGTGGGTAGGTCGTGTGGTCACACACGCCCATGTCCTCAGCCCGTGTAACTCTCTATTTATGACATCATCAACAAAAATAAGGTCACAAGCCAAGTCACACGCCCGTGTGCTTAGGCTGTGTGGCGAATTAAATTCTGAAAAATAAATGCAGACTTTACACGCCCTAGGCAGACGCCCATGTCCCGGGGCCGTGTCCTCCACACGGCTGAGACACGCAGTCGTGTCTCTGCCCGTGTGGCCAAGAACATGGCTATTTACCAAACCGTTTGACACCCTCATTTGCACATACTTAAGCACAACCTCAATGGCATCTTTCATGGCATAATTGAGCACTTAAACATCATCAAACAAGTCATGATCATGGCATAATCTTATTCATGCATAAGGCACCATACTTTGCCTAGCTTAAACTTATCAAAATTTCATGCCATGATTATCATCAACACATCCTAAATCCATCCATACCAAACACACATAACCACATCACATGAAACCTTTAGTATAAGTACACACATATAAATAGACATTACAACTCATTAACCAATATGAGCCACATCTCATGGCCATATACAAAATGAATCATATTACCATTATGAACCAACACATTTGGCCAAATCAAATGACACATACACAATTGACTAAGTCCCTATACATGCCATACACTTAAGAGGTCTGTATTCACTTTTACCCCATGATGATAGCTTGATAGTGTGATAACATCTCTGGCGATCTCCAACTCGAGCTAACATAAAACCTATAAGATATGAGAAAGGAAGGGAAGTAAGCTACAGTGCTTAGTAAGTATGCAAATAATAAGCAACTTATTAACATTTTTTTCACCAATTCTCACAATATTTTCTCTAGGTAATACAATCATAACTGCATAAAATTTCACAATTCATTTATGTACATCTTGAGCTGTCTACTCGAGCTATAGTCACTAAATTATTTTTATCTGGAACTACAGAACTCCAAATTAAGATCCGCTAATTTTCCTTGAAACTAGACTCTTATATCTTCTTATCATAAAATTTCCAAAATTTTTGGTTCAGCCAATCAGTACAGTTTATTCTTTAAATTCTCCCCTGTTTCGCTGTTTGATAGTTCTGACCCATCTTCACTAAAAATTTATTTTCTCGTGGTACAGAACTAGAATGATTTTCCTGTTTGTTTCTCTTGAAAAAAACTGATTAAGAAATTCAAGAATATAAATTTTATCCCTTTATTATTTTTATACAATTTTTAATGAATTTCCAAAGTCAGAATAGGTGATTCCAAAATCATTCTGACCCTGTCTCACTAAAATCCAAATATCTCATCGTACAAAATTCTTTTTCTTATTATGTTTCTTTTATGAAAAAATAGACTCAATAATATTTAATTTCATATCTTATTCAACTTCTAATTCACCATTATTGGTGAATTTTCAAAGTGATACAACTGCTACTGTTCAAACTGTTTTGTTGCTAATTTTACTCTATCATGTTTTCTTTGTATTAATTCTCATTTACATACATATAACACTAAAGTAAATCTATAGTTAGCCATGCCAATAGCTAGTCATCATCAAATATTTACAAGCCATCCATTGGCCAATTTAACCTATACATCCACAACAAAGACTTGAACATTTCATTTCTCAATATAATTTGGCTTAAAAGCCTCACACATGATCATCAATCACATTTCCCACTTATTCATATATCTTAAGCATGATCTTATAATCACAAGGTCATTCTCATAGGTATAACTTACTCGTTTACCTTCTTACCAAAATTTGATCACATCCCGAGCACATTGCTCATGAGTGTATACATACATATACTTGCACTTAATCATCACATATCACATATCGGACTCATTTCTCATGAGTTTTTCATATGTAACTGTATCACTTCATCACATAACTTTAGCACTTTTTCCTTCTTGAACATAAAATTAGCTCTTTTCCCGTTGAACCACTTGGAATATCGAAGGATACCCGAACTCGCATACACGTAATAAGATGCCAATACCATATCCCAGATATGGTCTTACATGGGATCACATGTCGATGCCGATGTCATATCCCAGATATGGTCTTATACGGGATCTCATATCGATGTCAATGCCATATCCCAGATATGGTCTTATATGAGATCATATATAGATGTCGATGCCATGTCCCAGACATGGTCTTACACGAGATCTTTCTTTAGTGCCGAGGCCATGTCCCAGACATGGTCTTACACGGGACCTCTCTTCGATGCCGATGCCATATCCCAGATATGGTCTTACACGGGATCTTAATAATCTCACGTCATGACAGTGGCATCCTTTCTATTCCTAAGGTTCAACCGGGACTTCAACATAATATAACTTCATCATATTCATCATCGATACCTTATTAATCAACTTCATAGAAATAATATCCATTTCACGAAATGTCAAACATTTAAAAGCATAATAACATGATGTTGAATTATTACACACAAACTTACCTTGACTTAAAATGGCGACAGGGACCGAGTCATCCAATATTCGTCTTTCCCCCGTTCTAAGTCCGAAACTTGTTTTCTTTATCTAAAATATCACATTTGACTTATTAAGTTATTATACTATTCAATTCAGTCCAAAAATCATATTATGGAAATTTTACTTTTTTGCCCCTAAACTTTTTCATATTTACACTTTTGCCCCTAGGCTCGTAAAATGATTTTTATTCAATTTCCTTGTATTTTAGGCCTAGCCAAACCATTTTCATAACTATAGAAGTCCACAATTTGCATTCATTCACAGATTTTTCATACATTTTTCAACTTTTTACAAACTAGTCCTGTTATGCGATTTCATCGAAAATCACTTAGTAAAAGCCGTTTACTACACACCAAACATTCATATTCTACCATTAGGCATCAAAGCACATGCATGTCATCCATGGTTAAATTTTTGAACACAAACCCTAGCTCAAAATAATGCTAGAAATAGCTAAACTGAGTTACGGGGATCTCAAAAATGTAAAGAACATTAAAAACGTGGCTTGGATGCACTTATTATTGAGCTTGAAAGCTTGAAAACCCTAGCCATGATTTCCCCCATGCTAAATTCGGCCAAGCAAGAAGATGGACAAGGATTTTTTTGCTTTTATTTTGTCTTTTAGTCCATTTAATTACCAAATTACCAAAATGCCCCTAAACTAAAAATATTCTATTTCACTTATCTCATGTCCATTTTTGTCCAACAATTTAACCAATGGCCTAATTACCATTTAAGGACCTCCAATTTAAAATTTAACAGAAATTGGACACTTCTAGCATGTGGAACTCAACTTTTGCACTATGTACAATTTAGTCCTTTTTACTAAATTGAGTGCCCAAACGTCGAAATTTTTGAACGAAATTTTCACGAAATCCTTCGATGAAATCGTAGACCTTAAAATATAATAAAAAAAGATTTTTCTCGTCGGATTTGTGGCCCCAAAACCACTGTTCCAGCTAGGCCCAAAATCGGGTTGTTACATACCTACGATCACTTCGGTGATCAATGTGACATCCGGGATTAGGTCTAAACTTATAGCCGAGTTTAGGGTGTTACACTGAAGTAGCTCGTTAGTTTAACCCTAAGACCGTATAGGCCCATTAGGTCATCAAATGGATAGAAATTGTGTAAAAACACTTATTTTGCATAAATTAAACATAAAGTAATAAAAACTAAAAACATAATAAAAACATGCATAAGAGCTATAAAACAAGCTCATTAAATGTCGAAAAGACTCTGATTTGCCACTACAAATTATGAAAGATCACTTATCATCAGTCATTTGGAATTTAAGGCACTCTCCAATGACACGCTTCTTGATCCCAACATCATCAGCTCCATATTTCTTTTCCAAGGTATCCCAAATAGACCAACTGACATATTCTTAATAGACAAGTCAAAGAGGTTGTTAGCTATGTGGCTTGACATGTGACCTCTTACCATCATGTTGTTTTTGTTGAACTTGTTTTTTTGTTGTGGAATTGACGTCTGAGTCTCTGGGAACGATGGCAGAATCTTCGACTTCCTTGGCTACTAGTGGATTGAAGAGGACATATTCGATTTCAAGCTGTTCAAAAAATATAACCATCCATTAAAACTGATCGCATGTCAGAGTCTTAAAAATTTATATAAAGAATGATCGAACCTGGAAACTAACTATGACAACGATTTGAGGCAAGCGCACCTATCAAATAGTAGCATAGTTAAGGCAAGACCGGAATGTCGAATCTCAAAGAAACCAAAAGTACTAATACTAACTCACTTTTTATTATCTAACCTAAGAATTAAGAGAATTGTTTACCTAATCTAAAATTAACTATCAACTAATCTAAAAACTCTAAGACAAAGAAGAATGGAATTGAGAAAATAACTTTAGGAAAAACCGATTGATTAAGATGACACCCAAGGAAGAATCCACCTAGACTTCACTTGTTATCTAACTCTGAACCAGACGATTTATTCACTTGACTTGATCCGTAAGATCCCCTAAGTTATATTAATCCCTCTCTCGAGGCGACTAACGTCTAACCCTAGGTTGATTAATTGAAATCTCTTTCTAATTAAAACCCCTAGAATTGCATTAACTCGATCTATGGACTCCCATATTAGGTTTCACCCTAATCCGGCAAAATCTCGTCACCCTATCTTTAGGCATGCAATCAACTCCGCTTAATTATGCTAGATCTACTCTTAAGCAGGGACTTTTGCTCCTCCACCTAAGCACATCATACTTGAATTAATATCCCAAAAATATCAACACAAGAATTAAGAACACATAATTAAGAACAAGTCAAATATTTATCATATAGTTCAGAAAACGATAACAAGATTCATCTTAGGTCAAGTATCTGAGGGTTTAGTTCATAATAATGAAAGAAAACATCTCAAAAGAAAAGATAAAACAAAACATAAGAAATCCATAAAACCCCCTAAAGGAATTGAAAGAGAGATCCTCCGTCTTGAGTATAACTCCGGCTTCTTGAGATGGATCAACTGGCTCTCTTCGAGTAAATCTCTACAAATTTGCCTCCTCAGGCCTAGTCGGACGCCCCCTGACTAAAGCCTCGGGTTCCCTCTTTTCTGGTCATACTTAGGGTGTTTATATAGGCTTCGGAATGTGTTTCTTTGCCCCTAGGTATCCAAATCCGAGTGAAACTCTTCTTTCCTACGACAGGACACGCCCATGGCACACGCCTGTGTAAGTCATGGCTAGGCCATGTTCGAACCTGTTGAATGGGGCACGGCCGTGTGGCTAGGGCCCAGGCCGTGTGGATTTCATGATATGGCCCATTTACTCCATTTTGGGCCTGTTTTCCGTTCTTTTCGTCATTGGGTGCTCTCCTGAGTATAAAACATGAAAACAAAGCATTAAGAGCACCAAATTACACAATTCAGGGCTTAAATCATCTAAAAGCATGCTAAATGTGGGCTTAAAATATGTTACTTTTACGGTTTATAAAAAACTAGTGTCGGTAGGAGGTTTCATTGAGAGGTTTGAGCTTGGAGAGATTTGGAATGTACTTGTTCATCGTGACAGGCATGTTTAAACAGTAGTATGTTTTGCTTATAAATTGTTGTAAATATACTACTACAAAATGAAATCATTATCACTGGCACGGAAAATAAATTGAGTATAAATAAATACAAAAATCACTATTTTGTGGAAGAACCACTGCCTTAAAAGCAAATTTGCCCTGATCGGTGTAATTCGTGTAGTGGATGCACCTCCAAGGTTAACACAGTACTTCAATATTTGTACACCTGAATAAAGAAGGTGGAACACAACTGGTATCGCTCTTCTCAAAAGGATTCAGAAAAATACACCTAAAAGTAAATTGAAAAGAAAACAGGTGAGCTGAGGAAAGAAGAATGAGATTTTTGTTGTGAAAAATAAGGTGAATGACCTGCTATTTATATTGTTTTCTGAAGGGGAAAAATGGTAAAATAGCAGTGTCAATCTCCAAAACGTTAGAAGATTTTTCGCAACTGAAAATATTTTCAAAAAACAAAAAAAAAATTCATACAAAAAGAACAGAAAGTTTATCTAAACACACACACAGGGTATATGTCATAAACACAAACATGAGCCAAACGAGTGACGAAGCATGTGTGTTTGGCCTTTAGCACCAATTACTCAATGAGGGAAGAGGCAAGACTATATTTAAACCCTCTTAGAAGCCTTTTCACAACCAATGTGGGATTACCTACTTTGCATTACCAACAATCATTAACTCAAGGAGATGAAGTTAAGTTTCCCTACCTCCCTTGCTTGATTTTTTTGGAGTGTTGTCTCCTTTTATGCATTGAAGTAGTTCAACCATGTGCTGCCTAGTTCCCTATCCTATATTATTGTCCACCCAGGATGCATATTGAAGCCAAATAAACTCAAGGTGTTGCATATATGGTATTTAAACCAATAGTCCCTTTTTCCAGCAACTTTTTCCCGTAGACTATATTTCTTTCACCATTTTATGTTCAATTAACCAACCTTGCCTTTTTTTTTTTTACTATGTGTTGTGCTTGCTTTGCTAGGACTGCCTTGTTTAAAAGCCTCATCTCCCTTATTCTTATCCTAATCCTCATTTTCCTTTGGCATGTATAGAAGAAAATCTCAATTCCTAAAATGTTGTGTTCACTTCTTAAAATAAAGTTGTGTTCAACCAATTTGTTGAGTGAACACAAACATGCTCTTTTGACCAAATGAACAGAAGTTGGTTTCATTTGGTCAAAAGAGCATACAAACTGCTTTAGGTTTAAAGTATCAATGTATTGTTTGATATCATCCACACCTTGTGCTTCATATATTTTCTTCAAGTAAGCAACCAAGTGTCTTTGATGGAGCTGAGATCCTCTTTTTCTTCTTTCTTTTTTTGTTTATCTAAAAAAGTTAAGGCTTACTTTGTTAATTTAACTTCGCCATTAATTTAAAAGTTGTAATTCATATGACCAAGTTTAGAGTTGTGGATAAAAACATAATACCATGGTTTGAATGTAAAATTGGTTTGCTTGTGGAGAAGCTGTGCATGTTTATAAAAAGTTCAATGTTTACAAATTCTATTAATTATAAAAGTGAGCAACTAAAGATAATTAATTTTGTTTTTTTTTTTGTTAGTTTATCCTATTTTGTATAAAATAGCCCTTAATGTTTACAAATTCTATTAATTTTGTCCTAATTCTATAAAAATTTAACAAATTTAGCCATTAACATTTACATATTCTACCAATATGGTTTTAATTATAAATTTTTGGGGTTTTTTTAGAATAAGTACCTAAATGATAGAATTTGTAATTGTTGAAGATTAAATTTATTATATCAATCAAAAGTAGGAAAAACAATACGATTAGTTGTCTTTTATTGCTCACTTCAAAAATTGACAAGAACTAAATTGTTTCGTTTTTTTTGTGAATTATCAATTTCCTTAGATATCGAAAATTAGAGATCCTTTTACCTAATATTTTTCTCATTCATCTTTAAAGATTTAATTTTTTTTTTTGGAAAACCATTAAATGTCATAATTGAAATAAATTATTTAATCAATAAACTAAAGTAAACATGAAAAATTTTACATGATATGAAGACTAATGAAATCTATAAAATGTACATATAGACAACCAATAGCCATCATGGGGACAAAAAGAAAGAAGAGGGAAGAAAGGACAAAAGAGACAAAAGACATGTAACGCCCCAAATTTTTGGGCCTAGAAGTGTTGGGCCTTGTGCATGGGAGCCGCTAAGAGACTGCACATAAAAGTTTATGTGTGCAAGAAATATTACAAATTGGGGGTTGCTTTAATGGTTAAGTGATTAGGAGTGTTTGGGAGTGTTGGAGAAGTCTTGGGTTCAAACCTAGGCTTTAGCAAAAATTTATGTTTTTCTCTTAAAGGAGCCTTGATGTTAGTGGGTAGGTTTTAAGAATATTATTGGATAATTTATAACAAAAGAGGAGCTTGTGGCTTAGTGGCAAGTGGCGTGTGGTGGACTGGCAAGGAGGTAGCGTCACAAGGAGGGGCAAGGAGGTTAGAGGTTCAAGTCTCTCATTGCTCAAAAGAGTAATTTATTTTACTCCTTGTTGAGCTAGAAGTTGAGTTGGAGTGGAACTCTATTTGGTGAAGGTTTGAATTGGTCTTGGTATTTGAATGGGAGGTGGGGAGTAGATTAAGCAAAGATAATAGGAGGGATCTATGTGATGAGAAGTTGTTGGGGAGTTGGTAGCCGGATTTGTTTAGGGAATTGAGAGTTCAGTTTTGTGCATTTTTCGGCTTTTGGTCACTTGGTTTTTCTTTTCTGAAAAGGAGGCATTGCCGAATTTTCTTCTTTTCGCTTTCGGGTTTTGTTTCATTTTCTTTTCCTCTTAAAGGTCAAATTTAGCACTTGTTTTGGTGTGTTGTGTTTATTTCTTCCCCTCTATTTTCTAGCCGAATTGGGGAGAGTACCATTCAAGTATTTTGTGTGATCGTTTTGCTTTTCCTTGTGACCGAGTCTTTCTTTACTCAACCTGCTGAATCTTTTCACTTTTCTCTTTCTTCGACATCTCTTTTTTTACTCTTCACCATTGTTGGTTGAATACTCTCAATCCTTCACTCAAGCAATTGACTTAGCCGATTGTTGATTCTTCTTTCTCTCCGTTTACTTTCCTTCCTTTCCTTTCTCTCTAAAGCCGAATACAACCCTCTTGTCTTTCTCAAATATTTCTTTTCCTCTCTTCCAGGATTTGGCCGAATAAAACCCTTTGCTACTCAGGTCATCCCTTGTTTGCACCTTCTACTAACTTTTTCTCCTTTGCGTCTCTTTAATCAGTATTTGGATTAACAATTGATCTTTGGCAAGCGGTAAGTGGATTGGACTCATTCTTATTTTCTCTAACCATTTTCGAAGTACTCTACTCTTGTACTGCTTAAAAGCCGAAGGTATCTTACCCTTCTCTGTCTTGTTGTTGATTCTTCTTTCTCTCTGTTAGGTGTGGTGTTATCAAGTTTTAGAACCCCTTGAGAGTGGGGGAAATATTAAAAGTTTGAGGTGGTTGGAACCTCTCGCTCTTTTTCGGATTGCAGGTAAGTACTTAGTCGAGGAACCCGGGGTAAGGCTAAATGCTCCCCTTCCTTACTTTGGGGTTCTGTTGTTCTGTGGTCATCACAAGTGGGTGTAATTCATTCGGTTAATCTATTCTGTTAATTGAATCTGCTTATAATGCAGGTTTTTAGTAAAGGACAAGGGGGTCAACGCTAGCCAGTAACCTAAGAGAATTAAGCCATCTAGTATTCTATTAAGGTGTGTAACTTTGTTCTCTGTTGATGATCGGCTGAAAAGCCGAAAGTGTGTATTCCACACTGATTGGTCTGTAGATCAGCAAAAGCCGAAAAATCGAAGGATTGGGCTTTTGGGCCACATGAGTGTGAGAACGCCCATGTGATCAACCATGGTCATGAAACGTGGGCATATGACGATGAAGGCCGGCATGAGCGATCTCATGGGCTTGGGCCGAAATAGGTCGTATGTGCCCGTGGGCCCGCGTGGGTAAACTTCACTGTTAAGTGGGATGTAGATAGACTTGTCATGTTGCGCACATAACGTAGGTAGTTCTGGGCCTCGTTGGGCCGAAATGGGCTGAGTAGGCCTAGTGGGCTTGTGGGCCCACCCGGATAAAATGTATGTGTTGTTTGAACTGTGGCTGTTTCTGGGCTAAATGTGCCACACGAGTGTGTGGACCCACTTGGGCCGAGTAATGGGCCTTAGGCCCATTTACACAGTTGTGACTGTTTAGGTTACTTAAGTCGCTCGAGGCGACGGTGGACCTTCGGTTGGGTCGTTAAGCCCCGGTATGCAAAATTACTGAAATACCCCTGGCTTGTAAAATTATCGAAATACCCCCGATTTGTAAAATTATCGAAATACCCACGGTTTGCAAAATTTTTGAAATACTTCCGATTTTCAAAACTACTGAAATACCCTCGATTTGTAAAATTATCGAAATACCCCCGATTTGCAAAATTACCAAATACCCCCAGTTTACAAAATTACTAAAATACCCCCGATTTGTAAAATTACTGAAAACCCCTCAATGTGCAAAATTACTGAAATACCCTCGATGTGCAAAATTACTGAAATACCCTTGATTGGTGAAATTACCAAAATACCCTTGATTTGTGAAATTACAAAAATACCCTCGGTTTGTAAAATTACCGAAATACCCCTGATTTGTAAAATTACCAAAATACCCCTGTAGGGTCGAATTATCGAAATACCCTTGTAGGATAGAATTATCGGAATACCCTTATAGGGTAAAATAACTATTTTTCCCTTGTGGGTAAATGCCTGACTTAGACTATGAATTTAACTGATTTGGACTGTGATTGTATGATTGCGTTTTAATTGACTTTACTGTGGTCGTGTGACTGATATGCTGTTAATATATGTCTAAATGACTATTACTAAGCATGGCAATTTTGCATACACGTGTAATGATTGAGCATGACATACACGACATATTGCATGGGGTTGGGACATTGATACGGAGGAAGTTTTGATAGGGTCGCATGGATCGCATGACGACTGTGGATCCAGTACTGATCTGTTAAGGTCGCACGGGTCGCATGAGACGACTGTGGACCGACGGACGGCTTAAAGCTGCGTATTTTGATTATGGCTCTGTGCCAACCTAAATATGGCTCTGTGCCATCTTGATTATGGCCTCGTAGGACCGTTTAAAGGACACTATGATTGATTGTGATTGAATTGTATTTGAATTGATAAACTGCATATGAAATGTATGTTTAAAGGTGTTGAAAGTCCAGCAATGCTCCGTAATCTTATTCTGACAGTGAATACGGGTGAGGGGTGTTACATCTTTATTACGTAAAATAAAAATCAAACGATAGAATCCATCATAAGGTTCATCTCCCCTAGGTATTTAGAAATTGGTTCATGTTAGCAACTAAAAACATCCAAAACACAGTATAACCAGAAAAAATAAAGAAACTCATGATAATCTTTTGATAAATCAATTGGGAGTCTTCAATCTTGATAGAAATCCACTTTAAAACCAGCTTCAATGGTGTTTTTCGAGTTGTTTTCTTGAATATTCTATGACGGCTCACTCGTATCTTCTTATTTTTGTCATATATAGGTCTCAGAATGCCTGAAAATCCCTAAAAATCACGTTTTTCTACTGTTTAGTGTGATATTCATGAAATTGACACGAATTGCCACATGGTCGTGTGACAGTGCATATAGCTAAGCTGTGTGGAATGGTCCATCCCGTGTGGCCCCTGTACCTTGCTCCAACATTTTTTTATTTTTACTCGTTTTTCACTCCTTTTGCTTCCAAATGCTTTCCTACATATAGAAACATGAATTTAAAGGATTAGGAGCATAAAATTTGTAACACCCTTCACCCGTTTTCACAGTTAGAATAGGGTTACAATGTATTACCGATCAATCAACATCATTTTACATACATAATTCATACATTTATGCATTCATACTCAAATGCCATTCAATCATAATCATATTGTCCCTTCTGAGGGCCTACGAGGCCTTAAACATGCTTTATAAGGGGTTTGGGACTGAACCGATAACATATAAAATTCTCACAAAAACATAGAAACTTTTCAAACATACAAGGGTCACACGCCCGTGTGAAAAGGTCGTGTGCCTTACGCGGCTAGTAGACACGCTTGTGTCCTATGCCGCGTGGAAATAGGGCATACATACTGACTTGCATCACACGGCCGAGGACACGCATGTGTGCCATGCCGTGTGAGAACTGAAGGGTATAATGACTTGGATCATACGGCCAACCACACGCCCGTGTGTCCAGCCCGTGTGCCCTTCGAAATGGCCACACATGCCTATGTGCTAGGCCGTGTGCCATTTAGGGGGTATACTGACTTATACCATACGGCGAGTCACACGCCCGTGTGTGAGACCGTGTGGAGCATACTAACTTCACTTCAATATCAACACCAGGGACACACGGATGTGTAGCATGGTCGTGTATCGCACACGATTAAGACACACACCCTTGTCTCTGCCCGTGTGGACAAAAATAGGCCTTTTGCAAAGCCAATTTGCCACCCTTTTTGCACATAACTACACAAGCTCAAATGGCATCATTTTAAGAAACAAATATGCAGCCAAAAGTTCATCAACCAATACATAATCATACCATATTCATTTCAACTAAATTCAATACTCAATTCCATACCATTTACCTATTCAAATACCAATCAATTCATCTTGCTTTACTAAGCATAATTCACATATATAATTCATCTAACTAAACCAATTCAAATATACATAAGCACTTCAACTCCATTAATTCAAGATAGGTCTATTACCAAACATTAAAAGTAGAACTATTTTCACATTCATAAGCATCATCAAGTTCATCATCTTATGCTAACTTAAATGGCCAAAATACACATCCATCAGATAGACTATTTCGACACAAGCCTATACATGCCATATACCATATATACATAGGTTCAAAAATACCAAAATGAATTATCGATAGTGCGATGAAGTCTCTGATGATTCCTGGATCCAAGCTACCTTCGTAGAACTATAAAACATGGAAACAATTATACAAAGTAAGCTTTAAGCTTAGTAAGTTCGTATGTGAACATGAAATAATCTCAACATTCATTAACAATTCAAAATGGATTATATCATTAACATTTAAACCACAATTCATCAATTAACATAAAACTTATCCATGTCCTCATTCATGAGTTCTCAACTTCATCTATCTCAATACTTGAATAGTTTTCCGTACATACATGTACTGATACATTTCTATTTCTCATCAATACTCTTATCAAACCACTCAGGTTTACAAATGCTTTCGATACCATTTCATCGATTTTTCTGATGCCATAGTCCAACTATGGTCTTTCACATATATTGCCAAGGCTCTGCCGTGGTCTTTCATTCACATGCCATAACCCGGTTATGGTCTTATTATTCAATTGCCATAGCCCGGCTATGGTCTTATTCGGCAACTTGCCTTACTCAATTCGTACATTTCATTTAATATCTCAACATTTATCCAATAGAATAATTGCTATCTCAATTTCATCCATCAAATAGATAAGTACACATTTAAGTTCAATTATACGAACTTACCTCGTATTCGGAATTAACAGATCGAATCGACTATTCGACAACCTTTCTCTTCCCCCGATCTAAATCTGAATTCTTTCTTTCTTGATTTATATGTATTCAAAATTAACTCATTTAATCACCTACTCATTCAATTTAGTCCAAAACTACACATTTGGGCATTTTTGCATATTAGCCCCTAACTTTCACACTTTTAAGAATTTAGTCCCAATTTCACAAATACACAAAATTCACATAATTTCATTATACTCTAGCTCAGCTGAATTAACTATAGGTCCCTAGAAACTCATAACTTTCATTTATTTCACATTTCAACCCCTCAATTTGCACATTTCACAATTTAACCCCTTTTTGACATTTTTGTCAAAAATCACTTTACAAAACATGTAAAACTATCATCAAGTTTTCATATTTCAACATTAAAAATCAAATAACTCATAGATTCAACAATGGAAACTCTCAAAGTCTTTAACAGTTTCAAAATCTAAGTTACGGCTAGCAAGATTAAGCTGCAACGATTACAAAAATATAGAAATCATCAAAAATTGAGCTCAAAACACTTACCAATTGAGCTATGAAGATGTCGAACCTTAAAATGCTCTCCAAGTTTTCTCCAATCGGTTAAATATGATGAAAATGAATGAAAAATTATTTTTGTTTTAATTAATTAACCTTATTAGACAATTTACCAAATTAACCTTAATGATAAAACATTTATATCATCCATTTCATGTCCATTAATGTCCACTTACCCATTTAATGGTCTAATTACCATTTAAGGCCATCATATTTAAAAGACAAAGCCATTTGACACCTTTAACTAATAGAATGCAACTTTTGCATTTCATGCGATTTAGTCCTTTTTCTCAAATCTAGCAATTAAACTATAAAATTAGCTCACGAAATTTTCACACATATCAATTAACATGCTGTAAACACCAAAAATAATATTAAAAATGACATCAGATTCGTGGTTTTGAAACCACTTTTCTGATTTAGCTAAAATCAGGCTGTTACAACTCTCCCCCCTTAGGGATTTTCGTCCCCGAATATCTTACCAGTGAATAGGCTAGGGTATTGGTTTCTCATAGCATCCTCGGGTTCCCATGTAGCTTCTTCAACCCCGTGTTGATGCCATAATACTTTCATTAATGCAATTGTCTTATTTCTCAGCTCTTTGATTCGAATCGGTTCTTCAACATATGACATATCTAACTGAATTTCAACCTCGGTCGGGGAAATGACGTGTAACACCCCGTACCCGGTACCGTCGCCGGAGTTGAGCAAGAGGCATTACTAGACTTGACTTCTAGTTCAGAACATGTAAATCTTAAAGCTGTCAAACTGCGTTGTGTCGACTAATTCGGCTATAACTCGAGTTACAAAATTCGAAATTCAGATCCGTAAATTTTCCTTGAAAGTAGACTCATATATCTATTCACCATAATTTTTCTAGAATTTTTCATGTGGCCAATTAGTACAGTTTATTCTTCAAAGTTACCCTTATTACACAGCTGGACAGTTCTGACCTGTCCTTATAAAACTGCAGTTATCTGATTGCACAATTTTCCAATGGTGTTCTTATTTATACCAATGAAAAATAGACTCATTTAGGATTCTACACATATAAACCATGCTTCCTAATTATTTTTGTACGATTTATGACAATTTTTCTAAAACAGAACAGTGACTCACGAATTCATTCAGAGCAGGTCTCACTAAAACTAAATTATCTCATAATGTATGAGTCTTTTGCCTACTCTGTTTCTTTCATGTAAAAATAGACACGATAAGGTTTAATTCCAGGTCTCATTCACCTTTTACTTCAATATACCCTATTTTTGGTGATTTTTCTAACTCGCGTCACTGCTGCTGCTACATGCTGTTTTATTTCAAAAATAAACTAGCTCCTACCCGAATCTCCTTACTTCTAAATTTCAAGGATTAAATTTATATTCAAACATTTCCTTAGTAAAACGATTAACTTGTTTAGGAATGCATGGACATTGCCATCATGAACCAACTTACATCAAAACACCCAACGTACTTAACAAAAATTTAGCCATTTTCGCATGGCTATTCTTTTTAGTGTTTACATGTGAACCGTAAAATTTCCTCAAAACAAACCAAGTCTATCCTATACATGCCTTCTTTTAAAGACCAACCCAAAATGAAGGAGTACCCAAAATGTAGGTTGATAGTGTGAGCGACTTTCCAACGATCCCGGTGAGCTTGTGGCTTGTTCCTAATCTATAAAACAAAGGAAACATCTCACACGATTAAGCTTACTAGCTTAGTAAGTCCCAACTCATAGAAATTAAAACATTTAATTATTTACGAAAATAAAACAATACATATGTGGCATTCTACATAAACAACTAAGCAACTAGTTTACACAAGGTCAAATATTAATAATTCAAAACCTACTTTCATAGCAGTCATACATGCAAATCAATTGTCCCATAATAGCATGTTCTAAGCTCGACTTCCGTCAAATTACATTCACCAATGACAATTTGGCACAAGTAATACTTAACACAACATACCTTACCTACTTACCCGAGCCGTATTCTTGACAATTCAATTCTAAATTGTCTTGACAAGGATTAAACTCCTCTTAGGTAAATTTCATCACCGGCATCAAGCCTGCTAGGCGTAACAGCCTGAAAAGTAACACCGGCGCAAGGCCTGCTAGGCGTAAAGCCCGATAGGTAACACCGGCACGAGGCCTGCTAGGCGTAAAAGCCCGATAGATAACACCGGCACGAGGCCTGCTAGGCGTAAAAGCCCGATAGGTAACACCGGCACGAGGCCTGCTAGGCGTAAGAGCCCGAATGTCAAAATGTCATTACATGCTTTTCACGTTTTCACTATACATATCGAATCATATACCTTTATTACCATTGCATTTGATAAATTTGAGATCAATCAAGTCCATCACTATCGAAATCGACCAACTCATGGTTTTATACCGAGTTTATACAATTTATATCATTCACTAGATATGTAAAGAATCTTTAGATATAAGGTAGCTCAAAAACTTACTCATTCACCTTGCATTAGCCAAAATAATTTCCATCACATTCTCAACTCAAATCATCAACCAATATGTCAATATACATTCGGCCAAGATGAAATTAGACATTAGCATTCATAACTTTTTAATAGTCAAGATAACCATAATTACTCTTTGACATGATTTAACTAAAGGACTTACCTCAAAAGTAAATAGATTCAAAATCTCCAACTATTCGTTTAGTTTTGCTTTTCCTCGCTCCAACTTCTTCTCCTTTTGATCTTGATCTAAATTGGTTCAATTAAACCCATTTAAACCACACTTCCATTCAATTCGAAAGCAAAATTATAAAATAAATAAATTGCAAGACATAAACATTTGCATTCGGCATTCATGCGCTACTTTGTTCAAGTGCATTCAAAATACTTGGGAACACTTTGATAATGATCTCATCAACGTGCTTTAATTTAAAACTTATCTTGCTATCCATGGCCATATATTAACTTGATAAAAGTGTGCCTATGTACCCGAATTCAATAACTCAATTTCATGCTCTCCTATGGCCGAATATGCCAATTTAAAGTACCCATGCATTTTTTTCAACATACGACCAAGAAACAAGCTAGATAACCACAACTTATTCATTCTAATTCCAGCCGAATATTAGCTTGTTTAAACCCAAAATTTAACATGATTTTTCTATTAGTATCCTAAGCAAACAATTACTACTTCATAAGACTTATTAAATCAAGCTAAGGTATCCACCATTTCTTTTCTTTTTCTATCTATCAAACAATGTAACCAACCATAGCCACCATGCTTTCATCACATATGAAAAAGGCCTTAGAACTAAGTCATGGCCGAATCTAAGGAGAGCTTAACTCTCAAATTTTTGCACAAGAACTCGATAGTATGTAAGGCTACTAACACAACCATGCAAAACCATTCATCCATGTCTAATCACTATACAATATAAGTGTAGCCGAACATTAACACAAAGGAAAGGATTCAATATAGGTGGTCTCACATTCGGCCGAACATAAGGGCATCCCCATGCCTAAATTTAAACCATTTTCTTACAAACTCAAGCTTCTCCTCCCTCTCATATTATCAAAGTTTATTGACAACCCAAACCACCATTCCTCACCCATGGCCGAATTTCATCAAGCCTACCCATATTAACAAAGTCTTTTTGCTTGTTTCAAAAGAAAAGATTAAGAATTTAAGCCATACCAAGGTGAGTTTTCAAAATCAAGATCAAGCTCTTACCTATCCTAGTGCATGCAAAGCCGATTGAAGAAGATGAGAGTTCTTCCCTCTTCTTGATGGTGATTTCGGGTGGATGTTGAATAAGGAAGAAGAAAGAAATTTTTCTTTCTCTTTTCTTTTTGCTTAAAACAATATTCACCCATTTAGCATGCTTATGACAATATAATACTTTAAAATTATAAAATGCCTAGAAAGCATATTATTCTAGCATGCTTGCCGTCCACCTTATTTAATTATGGGGGATTTGACATGCAAATCCCCATGTTTTATAGACAATTCACTTAGCTCCCTTTTTATTAATGCCCACTACATTAATCCTTCTTGCAATTTAAGCCTTCTTAGCAAATTAAACACTTAGATAGCTAAAATTTTCTACGAAATTTTTACACTCACTAAAAACACATATAACAAACACAAGACATAATATTATAATATCTCACAGGCTCGGATTCGTGGTCCCGAAACCACCGTTCCGATTAGGGTCAAGATTGGTCTGTTACATGACGTGTGAAGGGTCAGATCAGTATTGTCGAAGCATCGACATATGAAACACATTATGCATCTTCTCTAACTCAGACAGTAAAGATAGTCGATATGCCATTGGCCCAACTCGCTTAATAATCTCATACGATCCGATGAATCGCGAACTTAATTTCCCTTTTCGGCCTAACTGCAATATCTTTTTCCACGGCGACACTTTCAAAAACACTTTATCCCCGATCTGAAACTCAATATCTTTCCATTTCAAGTCTGCATATGATTTCTGTCGATCCGAAGCTACTTTCAAACTCTTGCATATTACTTTCACTTTCTTTTCTGTTTCTCTGATCAAATCAACCCCGTGAATTTTATTTTCACTGAGCTCACTCCAGTACAACGGTGTTATACATTTATGATCGTATAAAGCTTCGTATGGTGCCATCTTTGTACTCGATTGAAAGCTATTATTGTAAGCAAAATCAATCAGCGGTAGGTATTTCTGCTAGCTACCCTCAAATTCAATAATGCAACAACGCAACATATCCTCAAGTATCTGAATAACTCGTTCGGACTGACCATCCGTTTACGGGTGAAACGCAATGTTAAAATGCAGCTTTGTACCTAAAGCTTCTTGCAATTTCTTCCAAAATCGCGAAGTGAATCTCGGATCTCTATGCGAAACAATAGATAGTGGTACTCCGTGCAATCGAACAATCTCTGAGATATACAACTCAGCTAATTTATCTAGCGAGAAATATGTTCATACCAGAATAAAATGAGTTGATTTCGTCAATCTGTAAACAACAACCCAGATTGCATCTTTCTTTTTCAGAGATAAGGGCTATCCAAATACAAAGTCCATTATTACTCTATCCCACTTCCACTCGGGAACCGTAATTGGCTGTAATAAACCTGATGGCACTTGATGTTCAGCTTTAACTTGCTAACAAATCAAACATTTAGAAACAAATTCTGAGATATCTCGTTTCATGCCATGCCACCAATAAAGCTGTTTCAAGTCATTATACATTTTCGTGCTTCCCGGATGTACTGATAAACAACTACTATGTGCTTCGTTTAGAATCTTCTAAATGAGTTCAGAATTCTTTGGTACACATATTCTATCATGAAACATCAAACAGTCATAAGACCTTATTCGAAACTCGGAATCAAAAGTCGACTCACACTGAGCTCGTTTTGCTTTCATTATCAAATTTTTGAGCCTCACAAATCTGCTGTAGAAATAATGGTCTCGCTTTCAACTCGGCTACTATTGAACTATTGTCAGACAACGCTAATTGTGTGTTTAAAAAACGTAAAGCAAATAAGGACTTTCGACTCAATGCATCAGCAACTACATTCGCTTTTCCCGGATGATAGTCAATCACTAATTCATAGTCTTTTAGCAGTTCTAACCATCTTCACTGTCGCAAATTCAATTCTTTCTAAGTCATCAGATATTTCAAACTTGAGGAACAACAGGGATTTGTTGAGGTATAGGTGGGGGTGGAGGTTGTTGAGCAGCCGGATTCGTTCGAATGAACTCTGTAAACCACTCACTCATCATCTAGAAATATGCTTGTTTAGCCTCTCCCTCATGGCTACTCGATACAGACCCAGTATGAGATGGCGCTGCCCCTTGAGCAGGAGCGAGCACATTACTCTCTACATCATCAGCTACAGCTCTTTTGGGATCCATTACTATATGAAAACACAATTTAAGCTGTCAGGAATCATCACACTATCGCAGAGTATATTTGGCATGTATAGCTAGACTCTCATACACGCTAGTTAGTCCTAGGATCGACTAAATCGTAACTCTGATACCAATAAATGTAACACTCCTCACCCGTATTCATAGTCAAAATAGGGTTACAGGGTATTACCGATCAATCAATATCATTTAACATACATAATTTATACATTTATGCATTCATACTCAAATGCCATTCAATCATATTCATATTATCCCTTATGAAGGCCTACGAGGCCTTAAACATACTTTATAAAGGGTTCGGGACTAAACCGATAACATATAAAATTCTCAAAAAAACTTAGAAACTTTTCAAACATACAAGAGTCACACGCCCCTGTGAACAGGTCGTGTGCCTCACGTGGCTAGTAGACACGCCCGTGTCTTAGGCCGTGTGGAAACAGGGCATACATACTGACTTGCATCACACGGCCGAGGACACATACGTGTGCCATGCCGTGTAAGAACTGAAGGGCATAATGACTTGGGTCACACGGCCAACCACACGCCCGTGTTTCCAGCCCGTGTGCCGTTCGAAGTGGCCACACACACCCATGTGCTAGGCCGTGTGCCATTTAGGGGGTATACTGACTTATACCATACGGCCAGTCACACGCCCGTGTGTGAGACCGTATGGAGCATACTAACTTCACTTCAATATCAACACTAAGGGACACACGGCTATGTAGCATGACCGTGTGTCGCACACGATTGAGACACACGCTCGTGTCTCTGCCCGTGTGGACAAAAATAGGCCATTTGCAAAGCCAATTTGCCATCCTTTTTGCACATACCTACACAAGCTCAAATGGCATCATTTTAAGACACAAATATGCAGCCAAAAGTTCATAAACCAATACATAATCATACCATATTCATTTCAACTAAATTCAATACTTAATTCCATACCATTTACCTATTCAAATACCAATCAATTCATCTTGCTTTACTAAGCATAATTCACATATATAATTCATCTAACTAAACCAATTCAAATATACATAATCACTTTAACTCCATTAATTCAAGATAGGTCTATTACCAAACTTTAAAAGTAAAACTGTTTGCACATTCATAAGCATCATCAAGTTCATCATCTTATGCCAACTTAAATGGCCAAAATACATATCCATCAAATAGACTATTTTGACACAAGCCTGTACATGCCATATACCATATATACATAGCTTCAAAAATACCAAAATGAATTATCGATAGTGCGATAAAGTCTCTGACGATTCCCATATCCGAGCTACCTTTGTAGGACTATAAAACATGGAAACAATTAAACAAAGTAAGCTTTAAGCTTAGTAAGTTCGTATGTGAACATGAAATAATCTCAACATTCATTAACAATTCAAAATGAATTATATCATTAACATTTAAAGCATCAATTCATCAATTAACATAAAACTTATCCATGTCCTCATTCATGAGTTCTCAACTTCATCTATCTCAATACTTGAATAGTTTTCCGTACATACCTGAACTGATACATTTCTATTTCTCATCAATACTCTTATTAAACCACTCCGGTTTACAAATGCTTTCGATACCATTTCATTGATTTTTTTCGATGCCATAGTCTAACTATGGTCTTTCACATATATTTCCAAGGCCCTGCTGTGGTCTTTCTTTCACATGCCATAACCCGGTTATGGTCTTATTATTCAATTGCCATAGCCTGACTATGGTCTTATTCGGCAACTTACCTTACTCTATTCGTACATTTCATTTAATATCTCAACATTTATCCAATAGAATAATTACTATCTCAATTTCATCCATCAAATAGATAAGTACATATTTAAGTTCAATTATACGAACTTTCCTAGTATTCGGAATTAACGGATCGGATCGACTATTCGACAACCTTGCTTTTCCCCCGATCTAAAGCTGTCTTTCTTTCTTAATCTATATGTATTGAAAATTAACCCATTTAATCACCTACTCATTCAATTTAGTCCAAAACTACACATTTGGGCATTTTTACATTTTAGCCCCTATTCTTTCACAGTTTTAACAATTTAGTCCCAATTTCACAAATACACAAAATTCACATAATTTCATTATACTCTAGCTTAGTCGAATTACCTATAGGTCCCTAACAACACATAACTTTCATTTATTTTACATTTTAACACCTCAATTTGTAGATTTCACAATTTAACCCCTTTTTTGACATTTTTGTCAAAAGTCACTTTACAAAACATGTAAAACTATCATCAAGTTTTCATATTTCAACATTAAACATCAAATAACTCGTAGATTCAACAATGGAAACTCTCAAAATATTTAACTATTTCAAAATCTAATGTACGGGCTAGCTAGATTGAGCTGCAACAATTACAAAAACATAGAAATCATCAAAAACCGAGCTCAAAACACTTACCAATTGAGCTATGAAGATGTCGAACCCTAAGATGCTCTCCAAGCTTTATTTTTCTTTCTCCAATCGGTTAAATATGATGAAAATGAATGAAAAATTGTTTTTGTTTTAATTAATTGACCTTATTAGACAATTTACCAAATTAACCTTAATGATAAAACATTTATATCATCCATTTCATGTCCATTAATGTCCACTTACCCATTTAATGGTCTAATTACCATTTAAGGCCATCATATTTAAAAGCTAAAGCCATTTGACACCTTTAACTAATAGAATGCAACTTTTGCATTTCATGCGATTTAGTCTTTTTTCTCAAATCGAGCAATTAAACTATAAAATTAGCTCACGAAATTTTCACACATATCAATTAACATGCTGTAAACACCAAAAATAATATTAAAATAATTTTTCAACATTGGATTTGTGGTTCCAAAACCACTGTTCTGATTTAGCTAAAACCGGGCTATTACAAAATTCGCAATTTAACATCGAATAATCACCTAAAAATGCATTAAGAATGAGATTAAAGCATGTTAATTTTAGAAGCTATCAGGTTTTGGCATTATATTCTAAAAGGTGAAGTCCCTTTAACCATTATTAATCACACTCACATTGTATTAATACCAAATATTAATAATCCTCATACTATGTCTCATTTTAGACCCATCAATCTTTGCAATGTTATTTTCAAGATTGCCTCAAAAATGTTGGTTAACAGGTTTCAAGAAGTGCTTCATTTATGTATTAATGAGGCCCAAAGTGATTTTCTTCCTGGGTGCCTTATTTCTGACAACATTGTGGCTGCTTATGAGATACTTCACTCTCTTAAAAAAAGAAGGCTGGTTCGGCAAGGATCGTTTGCACTTAAGTTAGACATGGGTAAGGCTTACGACCGTGTTGAGTGGCACTTTATTAAGGAAATACTACTGAAAATAGGTTTCTTCTCTGGATGGGTTAATGGCATTATGTGATTTGTTTCATCAGTGGCCTATTCGGTTGTGGTTAATGGAGTGGTTGGTGAAAAGTTTATGCTGACTCATGGTCTTAGACAAGGGGACCCATTGAGTCCCTACTTATTTCTTATTTGTATAGAAGGCTTTTTTTCCCTTTTACACATGGCGTCGTTGAATGGCCAAATTCGAGGGGCAAGGGTTGTGTGGAGAGCACTTCGAATTACTCACCTTCTCTTTGCTGACGATAGTCTTATTTTTTAGGAGGCTCATTTGTGGGAGTTGACACCTTTAAGCAGATCCTGCAACAGTATGCTAGATGTTTAGGACAACCTATAAACTTTGCAAAGTTGAGTGTCTGTTTTAGCATAGGTGTGGAAGAGGGGAATCGGTCAGATGTTGGTCAAAATCTGGGAGTCATTTGTTCGGATAACTTGGAGAAATTTTTGGGGTTTCCACCTATAGTTTGGAGAAATAAGAAAAGGGTTTTCTCAGATCTCAGAGATAAAGTCCGAAGTAAGATTGTTTGTTGGAGTGCACGGGCTCTCTCAATGGCTTTATAAATTCTATTCTTCAGGCTTTACCAACATATGCAATGATGTGTGTTTCTATTGGAACGACGGAAATGTGCAAGTGTACACAATCATAACAAGTAATAGAATAACACGTATGTCGAGTTATCGTACCCACAGGGACTGTATAAATAAATATTTATGAAATATAAATTTAAACAAATTTGAAAGTGGTGATCTAATAACTAAGAAATAACTAAGTAATCAACTAAAATAAAAACTAAAATTCCAATGCACGATTTCTAAAACAAAGGTTTTAACCAATATGACATAAGTTTGTTAGATTAATTTTATTCTTTAACTTAGAATTATTAAAACTATATCCATATTGTTACGAATAATTTCATGGCAACTTCGTCTTTTATTAACTATTGTGCATACATATTTATTAAATTAATCAATCTTTCAAACATATTCATATGTTGGATTAATTAATCAATTTTCATAAGCAAGTATAAGGCGAGTAAAGTAAATATATTTCTATACTGAACAATTTAATCAAAACAATCTTACAAGTTATGCAAGGCAAGAATCTTGTTTAAACGATTAGTAATTTAACTCACTTTTACAATTAATAGAGGAATTTATTGATATCCTTGTTTCCCCAACTTCTCCCCTCAAGTGTTTTGCTCACCATCTATTCGCTGCTTCACTTGATGGCTTAGCGTCGGTTATGGTCCCTCCGTGAGATAGGCCTCCTTTTGTTTGTTGATTTGTTTTCAAATGTTCCTTTGGATTCCGTTTGTCTGAGGGCTATGTCTTTTTGTTTTCTTTTATAAAATAAAGTAACCCACTTTTCTCTAAGAAAAAATCATCTTATCAAAACTCAACTTATTAACATATTTTTATATTTTATAGTTAAAAAATAAATTGATTTAATTTCTTATTTATTATTCCAATCTATTAGTTTAAATTTTTACTAATTTTAATCTTACAATTAATATAAAATTAAAATTTAAGCAATAAAAATACAAACATATATATATATATAAACGCGTGGCATAAATTGAAGAAGGGGGACATGTGGATGAGGCAAAAGACTTTCGTCCCCGAATTGGCTATCAGAAATGGAGAAAGCAGAACCTGAAGCACCTCATGTCCTCGTCTTGCCAATCCCTGCTCAAGGCCATCTCAAACCCATGTTGAAGCTAGCAGAGCTTCTCAGCTACGCTAGTTTCCAAATCACCTTCCTAAACACTGAATACTTCCACCATACTTTCCTTTCCTCTATCGACATCCACGCCTTTTCTCGCCGCTTCCCTAAATTTCAGTTCGTAACAATCCCAGATGGTCTACCACCTGATTCTCCACGCCCCGTAAAAAGTATCGCTCATTATTTATTCTCTCTCACGGATGCAGCTAAGCCTGCCGTTGTTGAGGTGTTGGTTTCTCTCATATCTAAATCAGGGCGGCCTCCCACCTGCATAATAGCTGATGGGATAATGTCGTCTGCTGCTGTTGCTGCTGGTGAGGAATTTGGGATCCCTGTTTTAGCTTTTCGCACCTACAGTGCTTGCTGCACCTGGACTTACTTCCACTTGTCTAACCTCGCTGAAGGAGGGGAAGTCCCATTTCCAGGTTAGTGGAAATAGTTAATTTTAGCAGAGCAAATAGAGGACAAAGCTATTTAGATGTTTCATTGACATTGCAGATAAAGACATGGACAAGCTAGTGACTTGCATTCCTGGTTTGGAGAATGTTTTACGACATCGAGATCTTCCAAGTTTTTGTAGGCTTGAGAAAGCCGACGATCATCTGCTCTACGACTTCTTCATCGCCCAAGCTTCGGCCATGCGACGAGCATCTGCTCTCATCCTCAACACGTTCGAACAACTTGAAACACCCTTTATATCTAAGCTCGCTTCTATTTTCTCCAAAATTTACACTATCGGACCATTGCATTGTCTCTCCAATGTGGACGACCCAACAGCTTTAGCTTCAACAAAAAGTATTTTTTGGCAAGAAGAAAAAGGTTGCCTCACTTGGCTTGATTCTCACCCATCAAAATCAGTTGTGTTCGTTAGTTTTGGGAGTGTAGTGACCTTCACCCTTGACCAAATGCTTGAATTTTGGCATGGCTTGGTTAACAGTGGGAAACCATTTCTGTGGGTCATACGGTCCAACGCCATTATTGGAGAGGATGATCCAAGGAAAATATTGGAGAACCTGAAAGACAATACAAAAGGGAAGGGATCGATTGTGAGTTGGGCACCTCAAGAAGAGGTCCTAGCCCACCCTGCTGTGGGTGCATTCTTGACTCATAGCGGTTGGAACTCCACCTTGGAGAGTATATACGCAGGGGTTCCCATGATTTGCTGGCCTCGATTTGTGGATCAATATGTCAACAGCAGATGCGTGAGTTATGTGTGGAGAGTGGGTTTTGATATGAAAGATAGTTGTCATAGATCCATTGTTGAAAAAATGGTTAGGGACGTGATTGAAATGAAGAACGAAGAAATAATGAAGTCAATGGAAGAGATTTCAAAGCAAGCTCAAGCGAGTGTCAAGGAAAGTGGGCCTTCTTACTGCAACTTGGACAAAATGATTCAAGACATAATGTCAGTCAATCTGGAAAACATTAATAGAAGAGATTGAGGTAACCCATTTTTCAGGTCAATTTTAAAGAAAAATTAGGAAAATGAACCAGTTTCTGAAATGTTTAGGAAAATTGGCCAACTTTCGATAAAAAAGACGAAAATAAGTTCTGTAGGACGCGTTTTCTGACTTCTTTAAACATTAGCTCTTTCTGTCTCCTTTTGTGCATTGAAGCAGTTCAACCATGTGCTGCCTAGTTTCCTATCCTGTATTATTGTCCACCAAGGATGCATATTGAAGCCTAATACACCCAAGGGTGCTGCATATATGGTACTTAAACCAATAGCCCCTTTTTTCAGTAACTCTTTCCCATAGACTATACTTTTTCACCATTGTATGTTCAATTAACTAACCCTGCCTTTTTCTTTTTTCTTTTTTTTTTACTATGCGTCGTGGTAGTTTTGTTAGGACTGCCTTGTTTAAAAGCCTCATCTCCCTTATTCTTATCCTAATCCTCGTTTTTCCTTTGGCAGGTTTAGAAGAAAATCTCAGTTCCTAAAACGTTGTGTTCATTTCTTAAAATAAAGTTGTGTTGAACCAATTTGTTGAGTGAACACAAACATGCACAAATTGGTTTCATTTGGTCAAAAGAGCATACAAACTATCATCCACACCTTGTGCTTCATATTTTTTCTTCAAGTAAGTCACTTCACCATTCTCTTTTTTCTTTTTCTTTTTCTTTTTTATCTGAAAATGTTAAGGCTTACTTTGTTAAATTAACTTCGCCATTAATTTAAAAGTTGTAATCCCTTTGACCAAGTTTAGAGTTGTGGGTAAAACCATAACACCATGGTCTGAATGTAAAATTGGTTTGCTTGTGGAGAAGCCATGCATGTTTATAAAAAGTTACTTTTCTTTTAACCTCCACAAGTAGTGTAAAACACTGTCATATGTAAAAATTTATCTAAACAGACATATTTCCAAGTTGTAGTTGTAGAGTTAAAAAACCTAAATTGGAAGTGAATGGAATAATAACCTTTATTTTTAATTTTTCTAAAAATAAAAATCTTTATTCATTTTCTTTCTTTAATTCTTGTTTTAAAATGTTATTTTGTCAATAAGATATTAATTCATAATATTTTGGTAAAAAGACTTGTGTGGTCTCTCTTAATATCAAAGTAATTTAATCTCTTTTAATTTCAAAAGTGAGTAGCTAAGGATAATTAATCATGATTTTTTTTGTCAATTTATCCTATTTGTTTATATTATAGCCCTTAATGTTTACAATTCTATTAATTTTGTCCTAATTCTATAAAATTTAACAAATTTAACAATTAACATTTGCGCATTCTGCCAATATGGTCTTAATTATAAATTTGTTGGGTTTTTTTTTAGAATAAGGACCTAAATGATAGAATTTGTAATTGTTGAAGGTTAAATTTATTATATCAATCAAAAGTAGGAAAAACAATACGGTTAATTGTCTTTTGTTACTCACTTCTAAAATTGGCAAGAATTAATTTTTTTCATTTTTTTTTTGTGAAAGATAAATTTCCTTAGATATAAAAAATGAGAAATCCTTTCACCTGATATTTTTTTCATTCGTATTTAAAGATTTTAATTCTGACAAAAAAAAAATATTTTCTGGCTCCACCACTAGCTATATGCTCATCGAATACGAGCTAATTAGGAAATGACTCAAGTTTCAGTTTAGCTTCATGTCGAGCCGCTAGTTCAGGAGTCTCAAGCACATTTCACAACTATAGTGTCTTGTCTGCTACTGGAAGTCACCACCGTACATCCATTTGGACTCTGCAACCAAAGATGCCAAATTTGTATGAGCTACACAAAATAGAAACTAAATCCCTATTTTGCATAACATATAGGAAATTGAATCATTAAATTACCTCTGCAGTGTAAAGTAATCTCGATGTGTGGCCATGGAGCTTTGGCATCTTTGTCATGGTTGGATATTTTCATAAAATGAGCTAATTGTCTGTAAAACCACGGGTGCTAAGCAGTTCAGGCTTATGCTTACTTAATAAAAGTGCATACACTTGTGAATCGGTGTCGACTGATTTCAAGCAAGCGCCAGTGTGCATATTTCGAAACCTGATGCACCGATCACTTTTGCCACCGCTCAAGGCTAACAAGCTCCCCTGTAACAGACACTAAGCTAGGGCTTTCACCGTAGTGGTGTGGTCTTTTTGCCTGTGTAGCCACAGAGTTGTTGTATTAGAAGAGGCCATGGATCTATCCCAAATTAAAAGCATGTTGTCATCATCTCTACTTTCCAATTGTTTACTTAAGGGAGACCATTTTAGGGTACACACCTCCAACCCATGTCCCGTATAACACTCACGATGTGGTCTCGAGCCCTAAAATTGTTGTTAATAATTCTAGCATGCATTCCTTCGATTGTGATTTCGAGACTAATCCAAGCTAATGCACCTATTAGAGTCTTATGTTGATGCCCACCTCTTAATGTTCTTAGCTGAAATAGTTGAAAAATAGCCAAAAGATGTCACACTTGGTTTCCTAAAGTTCGGAATTAAGGGTTGGGAGTAAATTGAAAGAAATTGAGGGATTGGCGGGCTCTATTGGAAAACTTGGAAATTTTGGAGGCTGATTGGTAAATAGTTGAGTCTCAATTCTGGTTCAGTTAGAATGGAACTGGTTGGTTCCTTAGTGAGAAACAAAATGATTGCCAACGGATGGCTTAAGTAGGGTTGGTGGCTATGCAAGAAGGGCTACATATATGAGTAAGAAGCCTTATTCAGCAGATAGAAAATTCTTCTCATTTTTTGTTTACATTTCCTTTCCTTCTGCATCTTCTTCTTCGGTTGCTCCGAAGAATAGAAAGCTGAGGAAAATTTTGTATGGCGTAATGATCATGAGGATCAAGTCTGGAAAGTAGAGAACCCGGTGAGTTGGTAAGCTTCTGTATCTCACTGCATTCGTGAAATTGAGAAAAAAAAAAGAAGGATTTCTAAAATAGTTGAAAAGCTCTTATAAGATACTAGGTTTTTGGGTTTTTGAGTTAAATACCTTCAATTTAATTAGTGTATGGGTTGTCATGCTTAGCTACCCGGACAAAGGAGGCTCTGGCATTTGGACAAGCTAAGTTGGTGAGAACAAAGGATTTAAGGTGAGTTTTTATACTCCACTCAGGTATTTTTCTACGTTGTTGTGTTGAAATGTTATGTTCGTATGTTTGCGATGAGTTCTGCTTGAATTCCATGGTTGTTTGTGATCACGGTTAATGAGTATGTTATGCATGCATAAAGTTGTGAAAATATATGGTTGCTTGCAAGTATGTTTTCTGGGTGCCAAATGTGGTTGAGTAATGACATATTGATTAGTGGTGTACTATATGTTATAGTGATAAGCATAATGTTATGCATGAAATGCATGTTATAAAATGCAGAGTTCGGAGGGAGTTATTTTGACGGGGTAGATGAAGATAGAAGAAATTGGCGTAATAAAGGAATGGGCGAATTGTTATGGGATTCAATGGAGTTTGGTGGCATTATGGAAAAGTTATATACTGGTCCTTAGGGGTGTTGTCCGCATGTAAATGCACTATCATTTATAGAATAAATATAGCACCAAAAGTATTAAAAAAAAATTAAGAATGGCAATATTCACAAGTGCATGGGTCAATTGTAATATAGTTGTACAATGAAATACCAGAAGTATTCTAGGGACTATAACCAAGACAGGATGGAATAAATAATGAAAACATTTTTTATAGTAATAAGTCTAAGTAGTAGTAATTATTTCCTATATTACGATTACCCATAAAATAGATTAATAGGAATAAAAAGAAATAAATAAAGAAATAAATAAACGAACTAAATCCATAAACCAATTAGGAAGATTAACTTGCTTCAAGGTTTGTAACTAACTTCGAATTAGGGATTTAGAGTGGATTAGTAATCGATTAACTAATTATTACTTCTTGACCTCTAATTAACTAATCGATTAGTTGATACTCGTTTATCTCTAAATCTCATTTTCTCAAGCCTAATAATTTAAGAACACATAATTTATACCAACTAATCCTTCTCGAGAAACCCTAAATCCTCCATTAATCACATCCCCATCCATTCGTTAACCTTTCCAAACAGATTTAGTCACTCATGTTATTCATAATCTAAACTTTAATTGAATAGAACATATGAGAAACATGATCGATTCGAAGAAGAAAATAGATTTGAATAATCATTAATTGAATATCGAATGGGGAACGGAGTAACAAATCTCTCGAATGGAATAATGAAATAAAACGAATGCAAAGGTATATAGAAACTGAATACTTTAATTAAATAAACAAACAAACTCTTGAATCAAAATTAATTTCAAAAGGAAAACAAGAAAGTATTTAAAAAGTCAAAAAGAAAATAAACTAAAACTAATTCTAAACTACGAGGGTTTTTGAAGGCGTCTAGGACGACTTGATTACATTCAACCCCTGATGTCTTATTTATAGTGGTGTTGGTAGCCCAAATTAGGTCTTCAACATGTCATGGTCTTCAAATAAGTTTGATTGTGCGGGCGAAAATATCCCCAAAATACTTGGGTAGCACATCGGCATTGTGTCGCGCCACACCCCTTGTGTAGCGTAACATGACACCAAATTCCTGCTTTGTGTCATTCGTTCGATGCCTTGACGTCCTGGGAACCTTGTACATCACTCGACCTTTGCTTTCTCATCAATTGGGTATTTATATCTTCATCCTACACATTCAATTAAACCAATTAGCACAACCTAAGGCCTGTGTCAGCCAAATGGGTCACATGTAACACCCCTAACATATACCCATCGTCGGAATAGGGTTACAGAGCATTACCATAAAAATGTGACATAAAAACATACATTTCCAAAAATTAAAATTAAAATAGCATAATCCATTCATATACATGCATATCGTCCCTTAATCGAGCCCTCGAGACCTTAGATACACTTTACAAACGATTCGGAACTAAATTGAAAACAATCAGAACATTTAAGAAAAAGTTAGAAAAATTGAACTGCAAAGGTCACACGGTCGTGTGACTCACACGGCAAAGATAGACGCCTGTGTCTCAGGCCTTGTAACAATCAAAATAGGGACACACGGTCGTGTCCCAGCCCATGTCCGTACCCGTGTAACTCTCTGAGTTGGGTCACACGGCCAAGCCACACACCATGTGCCAGGCCGTGTAACTTTCGAAATGGTCTCACACGCCCGTGTACCAGGCCGTGTAACTGCCTGACTTGAAACTTTAAAACATACATAGGACACACGACCGTGTTGCAAGGTCGTGTGTGACACACGGTTGAGACACACGCCCATGTTTTAGGTCATATGGACATGAATTTGGTAAAATCAAGCCATTTCCATCACTTACTTCAAGCATGAACCTACAAGCCATTTGCACCCTTGACCAAGGCATCAAAACATACACAAACTGACCAATTCATTAGACTAAATTTCATTCAACCAATATGCCATATAGGCACCTCAATCACAAATCAAACTAACATGCCTAAACTTATGCATATATGAACACAATAATACCATTTCAAAACATACCATACTTGACTATACCATGTCAATATAAACTTACCATTTAGACCATTACTCACATACATCAAAATCACCCAAGTGACACAAACCAAGCATTTCCAAATGGTACCAAACAACCAACATATATTTACATACCAAAATCAACATTTAGCATTCAACCCAAACTTTAAACATAAGTCCACCTATACATGCCATTATACCCTTGATCAAAACATCAAAAACTACTGATATAATCACCAAATAGTGTGATAGGTCTCCGATGAGCTTCCAGACTGATCGAGCTTCTGATAATCTATAATCATATGAAAGAAAACTACGTAAGCATATAATGCTTAGTAAGTTCGTGAATCATGAATATAGTTTACCATTTCAATGCAAAACCTTATAATTTAAACAGGATCCAATCCAACATAAGCTTGGCACAAGCCTAAGCATCATTAACAACATATGTTAGTGCTTTAACACATAACTCAATTGAATTATCACATGGTAAGGTAGATTTACATGAACATAATGCCATTGAATTCATACTTTTCATAAACATAGATATGCATTCGTTGATCATTATCATTTCATACCTTTCCATAGGATCATAACATAGTCGATTGGAACACTTACCGTTCCTTCCCTTTTCATGCCCATTGAACCATTTAGAATAACATCAGATACGTGGGAAAGCTCACATAAAGTGTGCTAAACATGTCGTCGAAACCATTCCTTTCCTTTTCCTTTACATCGTAGCTCACACGAGCTGTAAAATGGGTTTGCTCACACAAGCTGACAATTGGAATGTAAGCTACCCAATGCCGCTCACACAAGCTAATGAGCATATGCAAAAAATGTAGGACCTCAGCCATTAGTAGAACATTCAAACTAGCATCCGAAACATGGTAACCCTAATAACATGTCATTTGTATCCTATATATTCCTAAGGTTCAAACGGGGCTCGATTATTGTCGTAACATCGTTGGATTTCCAAAATTATTTACATGATAGATAGCACAATAATATATGAATAAAAATAACATTAAATCGTTATTTAAACATACGAACTTACCTCAATTACAAAGATGTCGAAATAAGATCAACTAATCTGAGGCTTTAGCTTTTCCTGGATCTAGATCCGTACGAGGTTTATCTTGATCTAAATAAGAAAATTCAGTCCATTTAATACTCATATTATTCAATTTAGTCCAAAATTCATACTTTTGCAAATTTATATTTTTCCCCCAATATTTTAACTTCTTTACAAATCATTCCTTAAGCTCATAAATTGAAATTAATACAACTTCATCCACATTTCATGCTAGCCGAATTACCTAGGGACTTATATCAATCCATACAAATCATCATTTCATAATTTTACCATGGTATTTTACTACTTTTACAAATAAGTCCCTAAATGATAATTTCATCAAAATCACTTTACAAAACTTGTTTCTTTAAAAACAAGGACTCATAATCTTTCATTAAATTTCAAGAATCATGCAAATATGCTCATGGAAAAACCCTAAACCTTTAATAGCTTTGCAAATTAGTCCCTAGGCTAGATAGATTAAGCTACAATGATCCTGAAAACATAAAAATCATTAAAAGGAGGAAAAATTACACTTGCATGCAAGAGAAAGCTAGCCGAATGTTCAAGGTGCAACAATGGAGGGTTTTTCTTCCTAATTTCGGTGGAGCATCTCACTAAAGAAGATGATATCTTCATTTTAGGCTATTTTACCTTAGTTATTTATTAAATTACTTTATTAACCTTTAGTTAAAACTAATTAAAACATTAATTCCTTGCCCATCTTTGTCCACTAACAATAATAGTGGTCTAATTACCATCTAAGTCTTTTCACATTAAAGTTTCATAGCTATTTGATACTTTTAGCTACTAGAACTCCACTTTTACACCTTTTACGATTTAGTCATTTTCATTTAATTAAGCATGCAAACGTCAAAATCTCTTAACAAAATTTTTATACGAACATATCGTAGATATTTAAAATAATAATAATAAAATAAATATTTACTCATTAGATTTGTGGCCCAAAACCACTGTTCTGATTTCATGAAAACGGGCTGTTACATCGCCATGACAGTGAATAGGGAAACCTAACAGGGCATAAAAAAGGAAATCACTGTATGACATGCATGATGAGTAGTCTGATAGGATGATCATTGCGCGTCTGGTAATGCAGGAAAACATGATAAGAGAGGATTCGCAAAAATGTGAAGTTAAGGGGAATAGGTAAAAGCGTTTTACACGTAGCATATGTGAAAGGAAGGGGTATTCCCTCAGAGGCATTTGTAAATAAGTATCCGCCAAAGTTTGACAAGTAAACTATGATTAGCTATGATAAGACGAGATGATTATGAATATTTTTAATCCCAAATAATCATGGGAAAAGGGGGTTGTTAGAAATAAGTGGGAAGCCCGCCAAAGACTAACTTGGATGGAAAATCCGCCAGGAAATAACAAAAGAAGCAAAAGCCCGCCAGTAGTATATAGCACGGGGAAGTCCACTAGGACTATCAAATGTGAAAGCCCGACAAGAAAAATCTAGGAAAGACATAGTCGTCGAAAACTATCAGTTCAGGGGTATCTTAATAGAATGGTTTAAAAGGGGAAAATCGTATGGGACTATTTTACAAGAACAAGTCTGCAAAGAACAGGGTATTGTGTATTAGCCAAATCTCGTATTTAAGACAGCAAGTGGGAATGTCAGTAGATGGGTCTTCCTTTAAAAAAGGATTTATGCACATGCCACGTCATAAGAAGTCTATTGCTGGAGACAATTCAGTAGGTTTATACTGAGTTTAGTGTGGAATGAGGGGATCACGGTAAGGAATATGTAATTTTGGCGAGATGTCTGATAGTCCACCAATAGTAGCCACCAATATGGGTATTCGTATATGTAGCTACCATTTATGAGACATGCCAGAAAAGGGGAAATGATGGTCTAAAATGAAGCTAAACAAACTCAAGTCTCAAAAAGGGGGTCATCGATAAAAGTAAAATCGCAATTAAGTCAATCAAATGGTCTGTCAACTGTTCATTTGAGGAGTACATATGGGCGTTATCTATGCCAGACAAATCAAGGAATCTTTTGAGATACTCAAGGAGTTTTAAATACTTTATTTTTACTCTTATTCTATGATAAAATAGAGTCTTTTATAATTACTACTAACATAATCTCATTACGTTCGTCTGAACTTGCAATTGTATTACTTGCATGTAGGATTTGTCACGTATATTTTTCTTTAAGTTTGAAATTTAGGAATAATTGGGGTTAAATTGAATAAGTCATAAGTTGGCGGCTTCTACTGAAAATCAGGAAAATTTAGTAGCTGATTTGGACATAATTGAGTTCCAATTCTAGTTTGGTAGGATTAAGACCAACTGGTTCCCTAGTGGGAGACGAAATGATTACCAATAGACTATTTTTATAGAGTTGATAACTAAGCGTGTAGGGCTATAAATAGTAAGGAAATGAATTCCTGGGGTGAATTCTTTTTAACCCTATTTTGTTTTCTCCATCATCTTCTTCAGTCACTCTGGAAAAGAAAATGATAAGAGAGCTCTGCATGGAGCAATATTCATGCAGATTGAGTCAAGAAGATAGATAAGCAAGGAGGCTGGTAAGCTTCTAAGTCTTTCGGTGTTCGTAAATTTGAGAAATGGAGTTAAGAATTTTCAGAACCTTTGAGGGGGTTTCACATCTTTCTAGAAATAGAGTTTTTCAACTGGAATGCTGAGTTTAACTTATGACTTTGGTTGTAATGCTTAACTGCCAAGAGAATGGAAGCTCTAATGTTCGAAAAAGCTAAGCTGATGAGGTAAATAAGCATCAAGTAAGTTTCTATACTCTATTCTTGGGATGTTGTATGATTAGCATGAATCTGTGAGAGTTCTATGATGATGTATGATCTCTACTGATTGAGAATGCTATACATGTATAACATTGTGTAGGTATATGAATATTCGCGATTGTATTCTGATATACATGAAATGGTTATTCTATGCCTAAAAAGTAGTGTACTCTATGATAATATATTTATGAAATGCATGTATTGCATTTTTATAACGGTAGAGTATGAAGGGAAAAATTATTGATGGGTTAGATGGAGTTAAGATTTGAAGATGTGGAGGATTAAGCTAATGGTGGAATTTCTGTTTACCGCAATCTAGAATTGTTGGGTGCAAACCATGATGTACGAAGGTTTGGGCCTTGCGGAGGGGACACTATGGTGTTGGAGCATCAAGGTTAGAAGTGAGGTAGAATGGATCGGTTTTAATGGGGTTTAATGTGTAAAACCATAGCTCGGCTATAGCAACTAATAGAGTTCATGATGACATTAAATATAGGGTATGATGTGTAAGACCATAGCTCGACTATAGCAACATAGATGGTCTGCGAGGATATTAAACATGGGATATGATTTTTAATACCATAGTTTGGTCATGGCAGCATAGAGAGTCCACTAAGATATCAAACATGGGGTATGATGTGTAACTCCATAGCTCGGCTAGGGCAACACAGAGAGTCCACATGGGGTATGATGTTTATTAGGCTATTAAAGAACTAAACTCACACCCTAGCTTAGCCAAGGAAGCACGTCTATTTCAGTTACATGAGTTTGAAGAATTTCAATTTTTGGCATAAATGCGAATATGTACAAAGAGAAATGCCACACCTCAAAATTAAGCTTAAGAGTTTCAAGGGTAAAATGAGAATTTTAGCTTATATGTGTTCGGAATTTCGTAGCATGGTAAATCGAAAATGTCTTCGTCCATGGCATTTAGAAAATCAAATCAATTTTTGAAAATAATATGAAAAATATCTTTCATTTTAAAAAATGACTGTTTTGAGAAATGGTTCAATTTAGAAGTAGTTATAAAGCAAATATACCAAAACTTTAAAATTAACCTAATATTTCCCTCCACCTACTGCAAACCCACGATAGTTTTTTCTCTATATTATTTTTTTGTCGTCCCTTGAGTTTTCTTAGCACAAATCCTTCAATTTTGATTCCCAAACTTTATCCCTTTGATTTTTATCCTTACCCAATAAAAAAAGCCTCCATAGAACTTCAAGAAAAAAACAAAAAACACCATGGATTTTCTCATCTCTCAAGCTTGTGGGTTTTTCGAATTTTCAACCAAATGTCTGTTTTTCTTCCATCAAAGTTAACAATTCAATTTCTTATTAGTTTTTGATGTTATCTAGTCTTTTGAATAAAAATTTTACCCAATGAAGTGAATGTTTACAATAAAAGTAAAAAATTGGGTCGTTAATGGTGGATTTCAGGATTTTTAATAAAAACAAGGTTTTAAAGCGTTTTTCCATTAGTTTTGATGTTATTAGAGAGGCTCTAAACATTCCTTAAATTTTTGTTAAAGAATTCCAATGTTTGATTGAATTTTTATGAAAATTGCCATAATATGTCGAAAATTGTGAAACCATGAATTTGTATAGTTTTGGGGAGTTTGAAGGTTGAGAATTAGTCGTAGATGAATAAGCAGATGAATGGAATCAGTTTTAGACAAAGAATAAATAGAGATCGAGATATTTGTGTTTCAAGTTTGTTATGAAGAAAGTTTTAGTTCCAAGAGAATCTGGCTTAGGCTTGTGTTTTTGATTGATTCAGGAGAGTCTTTGGCTGAATGTTGATTGTGTTTTTTGTGTGATTTACTTGTTGAAACTTCGGTTTCATTAGGACCTTCTATAAGTAAAGAGAAAGGCAAGGAAAAATTAGTTTGAGCATTCGGTGACTAGGCGAAAGTGCAAACAGTGAATGTTTGAAATCGCTACTTGTAGACACAGTTCATTGAGTTAATTAGGAACTTAAGAGTAGCCTAAACCCCTACTCTAAGTTGCAAGTGTAAGATTTACCATACTCTTGTTTAAATTGTGAAACATGTGATTATGTGTTGTGCTATTGTAAATTATGATGTGATACTATGATATGTGAAATATGCTTATGTGATAGTATTGATTGTAGGCATGTTTTATGTGCCAAATGATAGTGGTTATGTTGTGCTTTCAATGTGAATGTGCAGTGGAAAAGTACAGAAAATGATAAGTGAAATGTGTGTTTAATTACAAGTTTGGACCTCTTTTCTTTAGTTAAAACGGATCGAAATGCAACTTTCTTCATAAATAAATTTTGACTTTTTCTCCACAGTTGAACTGGACCGAAAAGCGACTTTTCTTAAAAACTAATACGATGTTCTTCAGAATTTCTTCAAGTTCTTGGGCTTTTTTAGAGAACTCTGTAGAGCTTTCTAGGCTTCTTGAACTTGTGAATCTGTAGAATGGATTGCAGTGACTCTTTTTTTTTATAATGACAATTACTTGAATAAAAAAAGTTCTTGTAGAATTTAACTGCTCCATTTCATTGTTATACAAGGATTTACACTTTGTTATTTATTATTTATCTCTTATTAATTTATTAAATAAAGATAAAATAATCATTGATATCATCATTTAATTATTTTATTTTTAATTAGTGATAATATAAAATTTTAATATTTATATCTTAATTAAATTAAATTAATTATAGAAAAATAATTATGACACAATATATAATGTCATCATTTTCACCATGGTAATTTTAAGTTTGACCCACAATAATTTTGGCTCAACATGTGCCACTTTCTAATTGGCCCGAAATTTTCTTCGTCTACAACATATTTATAATATGCATAACATACTACCTCATTAAAAATCTTACTAAGAAAATCTAGTGGGACAAAACATCGATTAAGAGAAAAAGAGTACAGTGCATATTTACTCCTTCTTATGACAACATTATAGAATACCTCAAGTTCTAAGTATCCAATCTTGAATGCTAGCTTTTCAAATGATCACTTGAATGTATTCGCTAACATCTATATCATCATTCTTTTAAAATTCATGAGTGAGGGGAAATTTTAGGGAAATATATTTTTACCTCTTCAAGAGTTCCAATAAGAGTCATACCAAATTTCTCGTAGATCCATTCAACACGATCCACAAGTTGGCGATCTACAGGGAAAGGGAAAAACAACAGGGTAAGCATTTCAAATGCTTAGTAAGTTCATAGAAATTAAACAATAACTTTCCTCAATTTACAATTTAAAACAAGTTACTTAGCTTGAAAAATTTTCCTAAACATGGCAACTACATATCAACAAGGTAAGATTAACATAATCGTATCATATAGTAATTCAAACAAATAATAATTCATTTCACTTATAATCAACAACTCAATGCCAATCCCATACTCATTCAACATCTAATCAATTCACCATCAAACTCATATCATTTTCTTGCCATTTTCATTATTCAATAACCTTTTTAGCCCGATAAACTCAAGTGAACAGATTTGGATACACGGGTAACTACACCAAACCAGGTTGCTCGTTCGAGTAATAATTGCACCACACTAAGGCACCGAACTACAAAGTTTGTAGGCAATCATATGTATAATTGTATATCAATACGGCCCTCCACCATACCAGGGTCTCTGTAGAGACTTATAAAACTTGGTGATCCGCCACAAATGTTGGATTCCCGATATAATCTATAATAGTCTTCGTATAATCACATACTCTGTATCATCACATATATCCTGTACCAGTGTGCAAATAACCCTATTGGCACGCGAATCATATCCTTTACTCGGGCGTATTTAACACATATAATCATTTATTTACAATTTAGTCCATATCTCACCTTTTGTACCAAACTGCAGACTATTTAAATTACAATCAAACATATTAACTTACCTGACAAAAAAAGATACCTAAATCTTCAATGACTAATCAGTTATTTTGTCTTTTCCCCGATTATCCCCAGTTTGGTTCAACTTTCGATCAAAACAATAATTCAGTTCATTTTATCAATTCCAAACATCTTATATCATCCTATTATTTGCATCGATGAGTCCAATTTCATTATTCGAATTCAGACTAAAGTTTTTCATGTTATTCAATTTAGTCCTTAAAATCAAATTTGCTATAACTTTCAAATTTGAGTTTTGATTTTGAAACAGATCTCAATTACATTCTTTTAAGACTCTCTACTGTCCATAATTGCAGAAAGTTTACACCAATTTTAAAATTTATACGTTTCAGTCTTTATGTTCAAAAACTAGCAATTAAATTTTACAAACTAGCCATTTTTCACTTATAAGCTTAAAATCTAATATTTTGTACCAATTTTTTAAGCATATTCATCAATGGCAACTTTTAGAAACTTTAACAGTTTTGTAAATTGGTACATGAACTAGCTAAATCAAACTCTCACGACCTCAAAAATATAAAAATTACAAGAAAAAGACTTGATACTGAAACTTTGAAACTTAAAACCCTATGTTTTTTTTTTTGGGTATTAGGTGGAGAAGAGACAACAAAGAAGATGAAATGTTTCTTTCTTTTTTATTTGTTTTATTATTTATAGTTTATACATATGTTAGTTTAATTATAATTTTAATATTATTTATATATAATAACACACCTAACCTTCCACTATAAGTCTAAAATGATTTATTTTTATTTTATACCTTAGTTTAATTTTATATAAGTCAATTACAAATTTATAGAGATAAATTTTTACAATTTAATCCTTAAACTATAATTGACTATCAATTCATCAAAAGTAAATAGCCAAACTTTGATATATTTTTATACTAACCTCGCAAATATTAAACAATAATAACATTTATAGAATCGAATATCAGAAATGAAATTTCAAAATTGTTGTTTTCGACGCCACTGAAAATCGAGTTATTATAAAAAGACACAAATTGGAAAAAGTCTAAAATAAAAAAAAAATTCAATTACACTTTTTATAGTAAGCCTAAGTTTATGGGTTTTTCTTTTTAAATTCGGCCTATAGTTGTGATATTTTGAATATAAAGATTCTTTTATAATTGTTTTGATACAGAAATTAGTTAATCTTTTATAAAATTTACATATATAAAATTTACAATGATAAATATAATAAAATATTTTAATTGAAACATATAGAGTTGGTCTTAAAAAAAAATTCTATTCTTTGGTTTAACATAGCAACATGTCTTTGAAGAAGATGATTAATTTTGAATATCAAATTGACAACAAAATGATGAAATGAAAAAAAATTATTGGTAAAATACCAAATGTTGAAATTTGTAATAATACCAAACATATTTTTTAATGATTAAAAATATTATGCAAAGTTTATCAACCTCTTGATCCAATGACAAAAACATTATAGTAGTTAGGATGAATTCCAAACTAACTCCCTTCCTCTTCCCCAATTATCCCAAGCAACCATTCAATTTTGGCAGATCCCTGGAAAGCAATACCAATCCAAATGCATATCAACAGAAACTAATGTGAAACTCAAAAAAGGCATATTTACATTAAAAATCAATTTTAAACAAAACCCTAAAATGGAAAAGATACACAATGGCGAACAAATGAAATTTATTACAAAATCTATGTGAGATACAAGGTGGGCATTCACAGTATCATTTGGATAGTTTGAATGGAATATGATACCGTATTGATTAAGAGAATCACCAAATTTCAAAAAACAATGAAAGACATTTTTTATCCATAGTCTCAATTTACAATTATATATACATAGATGATAATTGATATGTTTGTCAAAACTAATTTGTTCCAAACAAAAGTGGAAGTCATTATGTCACCTAAAAAACCAATATTCCAATAGAATGTCTATTAGATTCCTTGACCAAATTTTAGATAAGATATAGCTGCAAAATTTTCTAATATTTTATTCAAAACATAACAATTTCTATTAAGCTTGAGTTATGTAGAATTTTTATTTAAGATTTATTAACCCTTATGAACGTCCCAAAAAAAAACCATCTATGTTCCAGAATTTGGATTTATATTTCATTTTCTATATAAATTGTAAGATGAAATGCATACCTAAATTTCAATTTAATATATATTTAAAAAATATAAAATGTTAAATTTATAAGTTCCATGGGAATATCAAAATAACTTGAAATCAGTTGCACCAAAGCCTTACATTGGAATTATATGTAAAAAAACTACGTCGAAGAAAAACTTAATAAAAACTCTTAAAGCCCAAATTTGTTATAACAAAATTTTCGATATGATACTTGTTCTTCAAGAATGTTCAAGCTACCTATCCTATCAAAAAATTATAAGTAGCCCCTGAAGATTATAAATATGACTTCCAACGCTGACATGCGATGCCATTATCATTATCAAACTCCAACCAGCTTTTCCTCGACTTGTTATTTGCTTTTCCCTTCACAGTTCTATCGCCAACATTTGATCGGCTCTAAATCACCTTACACCACTAAAACCCTTACAAGAAATTAGAAAAAAGAAAACATCACTCAAGAAACTAGGCAAGAGTAGAAGTATTTTGATCACTTAGAAAAGAAAATACCAACCTATATTTATCACTCCACTTTCTTTTAAACTAGAGGCCTATGAGGCTTTGGAGCTGAACCATACCAAAAGTAATTTGATGAATAATAACATTCACATAATTTCTTTTTATTTTTAAAAATAAAATAAATAAAGAAAAATGCTGAAACAACAGTCCAAACCATGCTATGTTACGAGACCTTTGTATATAATACATATATGAATTAAACGAAAGAAAACATATGAGCTAAATGAGCAGGTATAATCCCTTCCTAACAAAAAGTTAATCACATCCACTCAAATGACTTAACAAATTTTATTATAAGCTTGTAGTATAATCTTGCCTACTATTTTTTTTTTTTCCATTGCATACTTACACATGCACTAAATCTAGTCACCTCTTATACATGATTTGATTATTTGTACCCAATTTCAACATATTTTCACCTGAATTGTATAGTTAACAGATTCAGGAGTACTGTTTCACAAGGATATGGATTAAAGCAAATATGCTATGATGATATCCAAGATTGCATCAAGCTCTACTCCCTAGATAACAACTCCACTATTATTGCGATCTTGAACTCTGGAAAATGTTTGACATGAGGTTGGAATTTTCTTACTAACCGAGCATTCCTACATATCTCTTTGTT
Organism: Gossypium australe; assembly: GCA_005393395.2. NCBI lineage: Eukaryota > Viridiplantae > Streptophyta > Magnoliopsida > Malvales > Malvaceae > Gossypium > Gossypium australe. Next base: position 108,763,931 of record CM016617.1, on the reverse strand, counting down.
TATATTTCTTTCTTAATAGACTAGAAATTCCACAATGCGTTGAAGCAGAAATTACATGCCATTAAGATTCCCCTGTTCATATAAACTTCGAAAAAGAGAGATTACTTCTAAGGCCATTAATCCCCCTGTACATTTGAAACCTCTTTGTGGAACTTTATCACTAAAAGAGCAAAGAAATTTTAAAATAAGGCAAATCCATTTGAATTGCAAAATGTGCCAATAACGAAGAGGATGAATGCAAATAGAAATTTCAGCATTAATGGGTTATCAGTTTCCACATACTAGAGAAAAAAAAAAAGAAAAATAAAGTCCAATGAAGAGACAATATGAGCACATTATCAAGAAATATTGCATTAACAAAGATAGCATTCCTTTCTACACATTATTTGAGATGATACATATGGAAGCACTTTCTTTTTGGTTTGTTTTCCCTTTCAAAAAGCTTAGTAGGTTACAAGCTACCCACACTCTATTTCTAGAGAGAAAGAGAGGGACCTTTAGGATTTGGTCTCAAATTAGTTTAGAATTAAAAAAGCAACCCGAATTAATCATTGATTCTACCAATATAACAATCACTAAGACAACTTCTGATAAGTGATAAAAGTAACATATTTTAATCTCGTTCTTAATGCGTTTTTGGATGATTATATATACAACTTAGTGAATTTTATGCTCCTGATCTTTTAAATTCATGTTTCTATACTTAGAAGAGCATTTTGGAACGAAATGAGCGAAAAATGAGCTAAAATCAAACAAAAGAGCAGATTTCAAGAGCCACACCAGCTAGGCCTTCCCACACGGCCTGGACACACAGTTGTGTGAGCCATACAGGCTGGACACATGACCATGTGCCATACCGTGTCGATTTTGTGACTTGCATCCCAAACACATGGAAAAACACAATTTTTAGGCTTTCTGAGCATTCTAAAGTCTATAAATACCAAATAGAAGAACAGAGAAGGGGGTCATCAAAGAATATTGAAGAAAACAACTCAAAGAACACCATTGTAGCCAACTCTAAAGTAGATTTCCATCAAGATTGAAGACTTCCTTTTAATTTCTCTTGAAGTTTTTATGAGTTCCTTTATTTCTTGTGGTTATTCTATCTTTAAGATGTTTTTATTCACAATTATGAACTAATTCCCTAGATACCTAAGGAGGATGAACCGTCAACATAATTTTTATTTTACGCGATAAATACTTTATTCTTGTTCTCAGTTATGTGTACTTATCACTTGTTTTAATTTTTTTGGGATATTAATTCATGTTTAATGTGCTTAATCAAAGGAGCTAAAGTCCCTATTTAAGAGTAGATCTAGCATTATTAAGTGGAGTTGCATGCAATCCTATATATAGGACGATATAAATCTACCGGATTAGAGTCAAATCTAATAGGGTAATCCACAGATCAAGTTAATTCGATAATAGGGTTTTTAATTAAAAAAAATTTCAATTAATCAACCTAAAGTCAGTTGCTCTTGCTCTCGAAATATATATTAGCATAATTTAGGGATTTCTACGAATCAAGATACCAAGTGAATAAATTGTTTAAATCAGATTCATAATAATAGATGAAGTCTAGGTGGATTCTTTCCTAGGTATTATTTCTCTCATTGGTTATTATTCGATTCTTTTCCCGATTCATTCTCTGTTAAGTCTTTAGTTAGATTAATTTAGTAATTTTAGTTTAAAACAATCACTCCAAATTGTCTGCTAAATAATAGGAAAACAGTAAATTTAGTCCTCGTGGATACGATATCTCTTCTCACTGTAGTATACTATTTATCGATAGGTGCGCTTGCCTTTGTCATATTTTTAGTTAGTCATGTGATACATCAACTTCTAGAGCAACACTCATTATATATACAGGGAAGGAGAAATGTTGTCCTTCCATAAAAGTGATAAAGCCAGGGCAAAGAAAGCCAAATTGCAATGCAATAAAAAGGATTAGTGATGTAAAGGCCGGAAAAAACATGGATAAATCATTTTTTTTCAGAAGAGAAGATGAAAGTCTGCTTCAAAAAGGGTAGAATGATTCAAAGAGGTGGTGGAATTGGCAAGGCAAGACAGAGAAGGGAAAAAAATGCAAACATTAAGAAGGTTAGTCTTACTTCAAGGAAAAGCTTGAAAACAGGATACCTAAAAACTGAAAAAGAACCTTCTGTTCGTTCAATGATCTAACTTACATATTCTATTTCTTTTTTGACTTGTGCTAATGTTTCCAATATTTTTAATTCAGTACTTTAATTCCATTACAAGGTATTGTCTTGGGTGATTATTGGAGTGAGCATTATCTCCACTAATTCGGAACGATGCTCAATTAGAGTTATGCTTAAATGACAATCTAACAGAACTTTATAGTGATTTCCATCATAATCACTCCACCTCATGATGATCCAAGAGGACCACGAGGCCTCATTGATTGCACGAGAGTGGCAGCTAAAAGGTGAATCCATTGATTAGCTCAAATCTGTACTCGGAACCTAGTTTAACTCGAAAGATGGCTAGTTTGTGTCGAAATCATTTTTTTATTTTAAGTTTGGAAAAATGGGGATCGACGTAAAAATAAGGAGTCGCCACCAATCTTTTTTGTTTAGGTGTGATCGGATTACCTATAAAATATTTTGGTCTGCGTAATTAGAGAAAACGGGTTCGGGAGTCGGTTACGTGCGAGGAAGGGTTAGCACCCTCGCAACGCCCAAAATTGGTACCAAATCGATTAATTAATGTCCTTGCGTCGAAAACTTGACAATATTTACGGTATAAAATTTTTTAAAGAAGGTTAACTAACCCTGAATTGAATTTCAAGAATAACTCGTTTCAAAGGAAAAAAAATGTCATACCCAGCACGTTAGGATATAACACGTTTATACTTTGACACCGAGATCATCTTTGATCTTCAAAACATTTAATTAAAAGGGTATTTGGTTATTTATTGAACGAAAAAAATCGACACCTAGCACGTTAGGATGTAATCTTTCGAACTTCTAAACACACAAATATTGCCTTGTTTTTCAAATAACTTTTTAAATAAGCAATTTTACAATTGACTCAAAATGTATTTTTATTGAATCAATAGGAACAGAAATATAATATCGAACATGAAAGAATAATATGCGAATACAACATTTATACAAAAGGTTGACGAGAATAATAATATGAATATACAATTCATCATATACAAATTCAATAATCTCACAACTCTTATTTTGGAAATACCAACATTATTAATTAAGAAATAACGAAAGCTAAAAATATAGCTAAGTGAAAACGAATTAAACTTAAATATAGCATAAAAAATAATAAGCAAATAACACGTGTCAATTTAAGTAATATATGTAAATAAATAAAAGAAACTTAATATAAAATAATGTACATATAAAAATAATAATAATATGTAAACATGTATAGAATACGTAAATATAATTTTGAAGAAGTAAATTATACACAACAAATATATATAAAAAATAATATAAAATATATACATAATAAAATAGGGAATAAAAAGGAAATAAATTAAATAAATAAATAGATTTAAAGAAAAAATATACCTATATACATAAATAGATAAAAACATATATACATATGTATATATATATATAATAATAATATGAAAACAATGATATATACATAGTATAAAAATAGTTTTAATATAAATTATAGGTATATATATAAAAAGAATATATGTATATAAAAAAATTTAATGAAAATAACACGGAAAAATAATATCTGGATCCATAGAAAATATATAGTATTAATTTCAAAAAAGGATAATAAAACAAACAGTAAACAAATAATCAAATAAAATAATTAAAGGACTATATTGAAAACAGAGTAAAATTGGAGTGCTAGAAGTAATAAATTAAAAAAGAAAACGAAAAAGACTAAAACGCATTGGCGCGCAAATGATTGGGGATTAAACTAGTAAATATTCCCAGACTCGAAACGTTGCGTTTAAACGGGGGCCAAAATGAAAACGGAATACATGTTAAGGGCAAAATTAAAAATAAAATAAAACTTGATTAAAAATAAATAAGATGTGGAGGGACTAAAACAACAAATAAACCATCAGGACCAAAACACGCGAATCCTCCGGGTTTTCGGGTCAGGTTGGATCGGGGCTGCTTTATGCGACGTCGTTTTGAAGCCACTTAATTAAGCTTCAAACGACATCGTTACTCATGATTTAAATCAGTAAATAAAACCTAAAAAAACAATCAGAACAGTTTAATCCCTTTTTGTTTCTAAACCAAACCAAACCCTAGCCCCCCTTTGTTTTTATTCTCCGCCGCAGCTAAAGGAAACCCTTCCGTCTGACCACCAAAACGTCACTGTAAAGGCGCTTGGTGGTACACGAAGATCCCAATGGAGGCCCTTTCGCACCGGCCTTGAAGTCTCACCCTTATCCGAACTCCGATCACGACGGAGAGGACACGGACAGAACCAAGCGAAAGTATCTCCTGATACGACTGTGGCTCTGGGTTCGTATCATCTCCTCTCTCTCTTTTTGTTAATATTTCAAAATAAAAGAAAGCAATGATTGAAAATAGATTCAAAAACAAGAATGAACATTAGAAGAAAGATGTAATCGAAAAAAAGGAAAACCTTTTTTGTTTCTGATAGATTCTGTATGCGTAATCTGTATTCTGTATTCGAAAATTGTGAACCCAATTACAGGGGTTGGTTTCGATCCTTTTAAAGGCCGAAATCGAAAAAAAAAATGAAAATCAAATCAAAATACACTGTTTTTCTTTTTTCTCTGTTACTCTCTGCTGCTATTTGTTGTCGTAGTGCATGTACGGCCATCGTAGTACGGAGGCGTGGACTTGGCACGTACGAAGGCTGTGCGCTGGCGTGGAAGAGTGGACAGCGGCGCGCATGAAGGCATGTACAAAGGAGACTATTGCAGCGCTGGAATATTCTGGAAACCCCTAGGGTTTCCAGAAAATTTTAAGATAATTGGGCTTAATAGGCTTGTAACTGTGTATTTGGGTTTGCATTTGGGCCACTAATTGGGTCTGCTGTAATTAGCATTTGGGTTGAGTGGTTTAATCTGTTATTGGCATGTAAAACAGACTGTTATTGGACTTTATTAATAATAATTTTTTTGGGTTTTTAAATTTTTCTTTTGTTTTTTGGTTTTGTTTGGCTAATTAGTTATGGCATGGGCCCGGGCAAATTTTGGGCCCTACAGCTGCCCCTCTTTGCTCATTGTCGTGTAACGAGAATAAAGTAAAGACTTCGAAAGGGCCAAATTTCCCCGGTCTGGTCAAATCTTGACTTCATTCGGTGCTTTTCTTCTTCGAGTAGCTTCATTCCATCCCACCGCGTCTTCAGGGGCATAGGAACTTTCGCTTCGATCCGCTCCAATGTAATTTCAGGGAGAAGAGATTTGTAGTTTCAATCTGTTCCACTGGAACTTCAAGGAGATAAGGATTCAGAGAGAAGATATTTGTAACTTCGATCTTCTTACTGAAACTTCTCGGAAATACAGGTTGATCCTCAATAACCTCAGGGAGAAGGGATTTGTAGCTTCGACCTGCTTGACTGGGACTTCGAGGTGATAGGAATTCAGAGAGAAGAGATTTGTAACTTCGATCTTCTTACTGAAACTTCTCGAAAATAAAGGTTGATCCTCAATAACCTCAGGGAGAAGGGATTTGGTGGCTTCAACCTGCTCCACTGGAACTTCGAGGATATGAGATTTGCTATCTTCAGTCTGCTCCACTGCAAACTCAGAGATGCTAGATTAGTATCTTCAATCCGCTTCACTTAGGAAGGCAAGATCTGCTATCTTCGACCTATTCCACTGTTGGTTAGGGAGATAGGGCTGGTGGCTTAAATCTGTTCCACTACTGCTTAGGGAGGCCAGATTTGTCGTTCGATCTTGGTTCCCTACCGCTTAGGGTAACAAGATCTACAATCTTCGACCTATTCCAACTGCTGGTCAGGGAGATAGGGTTGGTGGCTTAAATCTGTTCCTTACTGCTTAGGTAGACCAGATTTGTTGTTTGATCTTGGTTCCCTACTGCTTAGGGAGACAAGATCTACATCTTCGACCTATTCCACTGCTGGTCAGGGAGATAGGGTTGGCGGCTTAAATCTGTTCCACTACTGCTCAGGGAGACAAGATTTGCCGTTCGATCTTGGTCCACTACTGCTTAGTGCGACAAGATCTACAATATTCGACCTATTCAACTGCTGGTCAGGGAGATAGGACTAATGTCTCCGATCTGCTCCTGCAACTTAAGGATTGGCAGATCTGCTATCTTCGATCCGCTTCGCTCAGGAAGGCAGGATCTTTGAATTCACCAATGTTGCGACAACGTCTTCTAGGGGACTTGTCCTGTAAAATTAGTTTTATTGTTTATGCTTATACAAAATGGTTAGGATGCAATGATCAGAATGAATCTCATGCTCCTAACTAAATGTACTATGGACGACATTTGCATGGATGCAGAATGTCATGAGAATGGTCTTTTTACAAAGATTAGGATACAATGATTGGAATGAATCAAATGCCCCTAAATAGATGTGCCTTATGGATGACATTTGTACGAATGCAGAATGTCATGAGAATGATTTCTTACAATGATTAGGATGCAATGATCAGAATGAATCAAATGCTCCTAACTAAATGTGTTTTGCATGAATGCAGAATTTCATGAGAATGATCCCTTTTTAAAAGTTTAAGGTGTCATCGTTCATTGTTTATTAAGGCTTTATCACTGATGTCTTATGCTGTGATCTTGTTCGGCTGGTATTCTTGACAGAAAACCCGAGAAAACAAATATCTTGTTCAACAAATTTGCCCCACTGTAACTTCAGGGTTCATCTCATTGTGACCTAGGGGTATAGGATCTGAATCATTTCCCATCCATCCCATTGCGACTCCTAAACGTAAGATTTGTTTCTTCTTCAATCCATCCCATTACTATTCAAAGGTATAGGATCTGTATCAGCTTCCATCTATTGATCACTCCCCGGGTGACCCAACCAGATGTGTATGCATGATTACCCACTTTCGTCAAGATTGTATCACCAACTATTTTTAACAGAAAATCCAATGAGATAGCCTCAACTTAGACTCTTCCTTAAACTTGGTGAGTTTTAAAACAATAGTCTTATTTCGAGTTCTTGTATTATTCAGAACTTTCCAGAGTAATATGCGAAACTCATTTTATGAAAATTGTATTAGTCCACTAATCGTTATTTCAATGCAAAATGCCTGAAAAAGATCATAACCATGGATAAGAAGGAAATTAATTAGGAGCATAGCTCGAAACAAATAAGCTAAGCAAAAATAGCAATCGCAATCAAAAAGGAAATTTATTGGGAACATATTTTGAAAAGAATCATAAATAACAAATTAAAAATGGGTAAAATTGAAACTAGGTGCCCCAGACATCGCAGCCTGAGCTTCTCTGATTCAACTTCTTGAGGACCATTTAAGCTCGATATGCGTTTAGGGGATCCAGAGTATTTTGTTGATGCCCCAAGATGTAGCATACTTCTTCATTGTTTATTCAAGTGTAGCAAGACTACTATATGCCCCACTTCCGAACAAATTTGAGCCGCCCTTTTCAGGTTTTCAACTCAAATCCCCTTTGGCCTCAATGAGTCCTTTGCGGGTTTTCGCCTTGGCCTCTCCTTTTCTTTCTTCTTTTTGATTGAAAAAAAAATTCTTTATCCTTTTTTTTGTCAACATTCTCTCTCTCTTTTTCTTTCTTTCTTTCTTCTTTTCCCCTTTTTTTTACGGATATTTCTTAACTGAATTCACCGAATGGGCATATTCCTGCCACCCATTTGGTCAATGTTTCCAGAACAGACTTTTTCACTTCATAAAGTCTTTTCTAGTTTGGCTTCCATTTTCTCTGAAATCCTTTTGTATATGAAGGATCTTCTTCAATATCAGGTCCCCTTTGGAAACTTTCCAGGATGAACCTCATTGTCGCAAACCCACATCATCTGACTGTAACGGATAGCTATTAACCTTTCCTCACAAATTTGATTGATCAGATCGGGATTGGATCCATTCTGCCTCATCCAACTTCAGTTCTGATAAAACTCGAAGAAAGGAATTTCGACTTCAATGGGCGAAACCAATGAGAAATGTGTTGATCCGGTGACAGTCCTAGCTAATGTTTGATGAGCATAGAGGGTAAATAGTAACTTCTGTATGCCAATCTTTACAAGTCTCGGTTATTTTTATGATCCTTTATTTTTTTTCTTTTTGGTTGCCTTTGCTGCACTGTGATGTAGCACCTGATTTTTGAACAGACCGCAAACTTTTGACATTGTGCAGTTAAATATGATCTTTTCGACATTTTTCTTCTGTATTCTTTCTTTTTTCTTTTTTGTTCTAATAACTATCGATTTTGTAATATTGGCACATGAAGCGACTTTTACCATCTTAGTGAAGTAACCGGCATCCACGAAAATGAAACGATGTTGGCTAGAAACTTTTGATGAGACTGACTTGATAACATCCATGCCCCACATGTAGGAAATTTTATTTCTGCATTGAGCTAGGCTTTGATCTTCATCTCCTTCCTTGGCTCACGACGTAGGATCTGTTTTTTCATCCAGTATTAACAAATCAGAAGATATGTTACAATTTCTGTCATCTTCAAAGTCCTGAAATCCCTTAGACCTATATTTCATTCAAAAAGGGAGTCAGTAACAGCGTTGCCCATGTCATTGATATCTGGGGACCCATTGTGGGTACGAAGGTAAATTTCAAGAATGATTATTTGTATGGTATGATCATGAATAAAGAATGAAAGAATATCTAAATAGTAATCTAAAGTATGAAAGAATCTATAAATAGAAAGAATAGAAAAATATTTACTCAAAAAGATGCATTTTATTGAAATAAGGATTCTGAACACAAGCTTATTTCATAAAATGACTCTCATTACTTCTAGGCTGAAAGCAATAAACGTGTTTTGAATATTACTCTGGATTAACCTTAAAAATACATGTCTTTTCCACAGTCCTATTGTTCAAAACACTCTCAAGTATATAAAGGTCGATGCTTGGAAAACTTTTATTCCTTGGTTCACTCTTTGGATATGCCATTGGTGTTCTAACTTCCCCATTTCTAGGCTTCTGATGACTTCTTTAAGGAATCGCAACTCTCTTGCCCCTTCCTTCAATTATCGCAACTTACTGCTCCGGTCGACTCATCGAACTTCAAAACCCCTATTTTAATAAGCCTCTCCACCAATTTCTTAAATGCAATGCAGTTATCGATTGAGTGACCCGTTATCCCCGCGTGATACTCGTATTGAGCATTCAAATCATACCATTTGGGGTATGGGGGTTGTATTGGTTCCATGTAATAAGGAGCCACCATATGTGCATCAAATAGGCTTTGATACAACTCCCTATATGTCATTGGAATTGGTGTAAACTGGAGTTGCTTTGCACTGGATTCTTGTCTTGACGAGCCCTGATGGTCAGTGGTCACAGCCCTCGGTTGACCTACAGTGACTAATTTGGGACACTTGCTCAAGCCGTTCACTTCATTTTCCCTATTTCTCGAGGCTGATCTTTTGGCACTTTCTTCAGCATCTATCTTTCCACTCTTTATGGCATTCTCAATCATTTCTCCGGTCATTACGATGTCTGAGAAGCTCCTTGTGGCGCTCCCTAGTATATGAGTGATAAACGGGGCCTTCAGTGTATTAATAAAGAGCATTGTAGTCTCTTTCTCCAAAAGTGGTGGCTGGACTTGGATAGCAACCTCTCCACCGCTGCGCATACTGCCTAAAACTTTCTTTCGCCCTTTTCTCCATATTTTGGAGAGTAATTCTGTCGGGAGTCATGTCTGTCACATGACTATACTGTTTCATAAATTCTTGGGCTAAATCTCTCCATGAACCAATTCTGGCACGACTCAACTGGTTATACCATTTGGCTGCTGCTCCGACCAGGCTATCCTGGAAGCAATGGATCAACAGTTGATCATTATTAATGTACCCGTCATTCTTTTACAAAACATAGTAATATGAGCCTCGGGGCAACTTTTCCCATTATACTTATCAAATTCAGGCGTTTTGAACTTGTATGGGAGCACCAAGTCTGGGACCAAGCTTAAATCCTTAGCGTCAACTCCATAACAACTATTAGCACTTTCTAAAGCCTTAAACTTCTCCTCCAACCGTTTATATCTGTCTTCTAGCTGTCTTGGCGATTCTGCTTTTGTCCTCTCTCCTTCAGCTATTTCGTCCAAATCAGGGACATTAGTCATGATTGGATTATCCCGTAAACCTAAGCCAGTTTGGGGTTTCACTGAAGCATCAACTTGGAATTGTTGAGGCCTGATCGTGACAGATGGCCTTTGTACAGTCACTTCAGGTAGTGTTTGCACGTGTGGTAGAGTAAAATCAGGGGGATATTGATGATACTTAGTATTCCCCTCAACATTAACCATGGAGCTCTTTTCTTTATCCATATGCCCCTTCAACAGCTGTGTCATCTGAGTCATCATATTTCTCTGCGATTCCATCAATTTTGTCTATCATATCCTGCTGGATCTTAGCAAGCTGCTCTTGCATTTGGAGCTGAAGTTTATCCTGCATCTCTCTTTGTAGTTGTTCAAGCTTCTCTAATCTTTGATCCCTAATCCATATCTTTCGTCTTGGTTCGAGTACCGTAGGGATGTTTGGTTTTGCCGCTGTCCAGGTTAATGCTGAAATAACTTCAACCAATCAGGGTCCTCTCATGAAATCTAATGCATATGATGTAATGCCATGTAAATGCATGCAATGGATGCAAAAGGTATCGATTCTAATTCAATTCCCATTAGAAAACTTCTCTAGAGGGAAAAATTCTTTACATGAAACGGACTACATATATACGGACAATCGTATTGTCTTCCATTTCATCAAGAAATTCGTTCTCCACGGCAAACCCTCTAATTTAGTGATCGAACATGAATCGACACTCTTTTAGATATGAAATGATATGCGATGCAATCATAACTAAAACAAAATGAAACACATTAACAAGTAGAGTACTTATTCGGATGGCCACTATGGTTTATTGTAGCACTATTTACGGTGGGTTTTTAGGGTTCACTATATGTGGTTTAGTCCTAAGGAATAGGTACCTGAATCAGCAGATTCCTCAATCCTCACCCATTATAGGCTCATATGGATCGAGTTCAGTTCAGGGGAATACATTTCCCTATGGCCATACGGAGATGAAAATCTCACGAAACACATAGGTACAGATGTATCCCGGAAGCGGTCCACTAGCCCATGCGGAGGTGAAAACCTCACGAAAGCTTAGTTTCTCACTCCCACTTACAGGTGTAACCACAACGATTATGCAATACCAGAGTATTCTACGGGATTTTAATCATAACATCAATAAATGCATTAAAAGAAACGTGACTTTTCAAAACGATTTTCCAATTTTTCAATCAAAAGGACAAAAATTAATCAATCTAATGGCCTGACCCACAACCAGTCCCCAGTGGAGTCGCCAAGCTGTCGAAACCATTTTTTTATTTTAAGTTTGAAAAAATGGGGATCGACTTAAAAATAAGGATTCGCCACCAATCTTTTTTGTTTAGGTGTGATCAGATCACCTATAAAATATTTTGGTCTGCGTAATTAGAGAAAACTGGTTCGGGAGTCGGTTACGTGCGAGGAAGGGTTAGCACCCTCGCAACGCCCAAAATTGGTACCAAATCGATTAATTAATGTCCTTGCGTCGAAAACTTGACAATAATTACGGTATAAAATTTTTAAAGAAGGTTAACTAACCCTGAATTGAATTTCAAGATTAACTTGTTTCAAAGGAATAAAAATGTCATACCCAACACGTTAGGATATAACACGTTTATACTTTGACACAGAGATCATCTTTGATCTTCAAAACATATAATTAAAAGGGTATTTGGTTATTTAGTTGAACGAAAAAAATCGACACCCAGCACGTTAGGATGTAATCTTTCGAACTTCTAAACACACAAATATTGCCTTGTTTTTCAAATAACTTTTTAAATAAGCGATTTTACAATTGACTCAAAATGTATTTTTATTGAATCAATAGGAACAAAAATATAATATCGAACATGAAAGAATAATATGCGAATACAACATTTATACAAATGGATGATGAGAATAATAATATGAATACACAATTCAACATATACAAAGTCGATAATCTCACAACTCTTATTTTGGAGATACCAACATTATTAATTAAGAAATAACGAAAGCTAAAAATATAGCTAAGTGAAAACGAATTAAACTTAAATATAGCATAAAAAATAATAAGCAAATAACACGTGTCAATTTAAGTAATATATGTAAATAAATAAAAGAAACTTAATATAAAATAATGTACATATAAAAATAATAATAATATATAAACATGTATAGAATACGTAAATATAATTTTGAAGAAGTAAATTATACACAACAGATATATATATAAAATAATATAAAATATATACATAATAAAATAGGGAATAAAAAGGAAATAAATTAAATAAATAAATAGATTTAAAGAAAAAATATACCTATATACATAAATAGATAAAAACATATATTCATATGTATATATATATCTATATAATATGAAAACAATGATAAAAATAGTTTTAATATAAATTATAGGTATATATAAAAAGAATATATGTATATAAAAAAAATTTAATGAAAATAACATGGAAAAATAATATCTGGATCCATAAAAAATATATAGTATTAATTTCAAAAAAGGATAATAAAAAAACTGTAAACAAATAATCAAATAAAATAATTAAAGGACTATATTGAAAACAGAGTAAAATTGGAGTGCTAGAAGTAATAAATTAAAAAAGAAAACGAAAAAGACAAACGCATTGGCGCGCAAATGATTGGGGATTAAACTAGTAAATATTCCCAGACTCGAAACGTTGCGTTTAAACGGGGACCAAAATGAAAACGGAATACATGTTAAGGGCGAAAATAAAAATAAAATAAAACTTGATTAAAAATAAATAAGATGTGGAGGGACTAAAAGAACAAATAAACCATCAGGACCAAAACACGCGGATCCTCCGGGTTTTCGTGTCAGGTTGGATCGGGGCTGCTTTATGCAACGTCGTTTTGAAGCCACTTAATTAATCTTCAAACGACATCGTTTCTCATGATTTAAATCAGTAAATAAAACCTAAAAAAACAATCAGAACAGTTTAATCCCTTTTTGTTTCTAAACCAAACCAAACCCTAGCCCCCCTTCGTTTTTATTCTCCGCTGCAGCTAAAGGAAACCCTTCCGTCTGACCACCAAAACGTCACTGTAAAGGCGCTTGGTGGTACACGACGATCCCAATGGAGGCCCTTTCGCACCGTTCTTGAAGTCTCACCCTTATCCGAACTCCGATCGCGACGAAGAGGACACGGACAGAACCAAGCGAAGGTATCTCCTGATACGACTGTGGCTCCGGGTTCGTATCATCTCCTCTCTCTCTTTTTGTTAATATTTCAAAATAAAAGAAAGCAGTGCTTGAAAATAGATTCAAAAACAAAAATGAACAATAGAAGAAAGATGTAATCGAAAAAAAGGAAAACCTTTTTTGTTTCTGATATATTCTGTATGCGTAATCTGTATTCCGTATTCGAAAATTGTGAACCCAATTACAGGGGTTGGTTTCGATCCTTTTAAAGGCCGAAATCGAAAATAAAAATGAAAATCAAATCAAAATACACTGTTTTTCTTTTTTCTCTGTTACTCTCTCTGCTATTTGTTGTCGTAGTGCAGGTACAGCCATCGTAGTACGGAGGCGTGGACGTGGCACGTACGGAGGCTGTGCGCTAGCGTGGAAGAGTGGACAGCGGCGCGCATGGAGGCACGTACAAAGGAGACTGTTGCAGCGCTGGAATATTCTGGAAACCCCTAGGGTTTCCAGAAAATTTTAAGATAATTGGGCTTAATAGGCTTGTAACTGTGTATTTGGGTTTGCATTTGGGCCACTAATTGGATCTGCTGTAATTAGCATTTGGGTTGAGTTGTTTAATCTGTTATTGGTCCTGTAAAACAAACTGTTATTGGATTAATAATAATTTTTTTGGGTTTTTTAATTTTCTTTTGTTTTTTGGTTTTGTTTGGCTAATTAGTTATGGCATGGGCCCGGGCAAATTTTGGGCCCTACAATTTGAATATTGAAAGATCACATATGCTATATATTACCTTAGTTCGTGTACTTTAGGAAGGTCACAATGTGTCTCATTTTCAAAAACTAAAAAATTCAATCTATTTTAAGACACATCGGAGCACGTTCACAAAGCAATGGACATGAAAATAAAGAAAAAGTCAGAAGACAAATATACGATGTTGTGTTAGAATACTAAGAAAATTCCTACTAATGCATTTAGCAAACAAAAAAAAATTGATTTCTAAAAAAGAAAATAGTAAATATATTTTATGTTAATATTTACTCATCAGAGAAACTAGAAAAATAAAATGATAATTAAATTGCATGATGCCACTAAATATAACTAATAAGTAAATGGATTCAATTCACTTGTTTGGTATGAATACAACAAATGCAGATTGCAGAAGGTTTCTACTACTCGATTATATGTATGCTGGTTACCAGTTAGCTACTTTCATTCAGCTGTGATGAATAGTTGGAATTACTTCATTTGTTACTGGTGATTTCTCCCCCCTTTAGAAAAGACAAAAAGAAAAGGGAGAATATTTCACATACAATATAATTATACTGATAAAAAATTCAATGCATCATAAAATAATAAGTTGAAACTCATCTAGATGAAGACAATAGAAAAACAATGGTGATTAAAATAATACAAAATAAAAGGTAAAACATTTGCATGCAAGAATTAATTCCAAAACAAACCTGATGTATGGCTCTGAGCAACTTGAATGCAAGGATAAAATTGATCCGCACCCTCCAAATTTCTCATTTGCACAACCATAATATACTTCCTTTACGCCTAAATGAGAAAATATCCATCAAGAACCAGGATAATGAGAAAAGTAAGAAAAGAAAAATATATATATTCATAATAAAATATTGCTACACTAAAGTATTGTAATTGGAGAAGAACCATACCATGAAATGACAAAACTGCAGCACAAATAATGCAAGGTTCACATGTAATATACAAAATACATTGTGAAAAGTTTTTAGCCACTTCTACTTTTGAAAGTCTGTCTCTCTGCCACATCTGTAAAAGATTATCTACGCCTTCCATTTATGCATGCCTTGTTGCCTACACCATGAAAAATGAAGCCGTATAATTTACATGAGCTAGCAAGGAAGAAGTAATTTTGACAAATAGTCCATCGACACACAAAAAGTAAAATATAACAGAGGTCTAGAGACTCCAGACATGACCAAAAGTATGATAAGTGATAACTTTACTGACTTGTGGTCAAAATTGTGTAAAATGAATACTATTTTGTGAGGCTGCCACCTTCACCCCATAACCATGGGGTGGGGATTAATATAATATTTTCTTCATATGAAAAAATTTGTAAAGCCAAAGAAAAACATAAAGCAAATGCTCATAGTAAAATAATAATGGAAAAGAGATTAAAATTAAGTTAGCCATTGAAAAAAATGAGGAAAGTGAATAAGAAGAGGAGGCATGTTTCTCTTGCTTGTCTGAGATCCAAAAAAGAAACACAATATTTAGTTTTGCTCTCAGCAGACTACCAAAAAAAATTCAAGGATACAGAACAAGGAAGCCCAAAATAAACAAACCAACAAGCCTTTCATTATTACTACTTTAAAAATTTTAAATTGATATTTGAGGATATTGTATATTCTTGAGGCCAACATAAATATCCTAAAAAGAAAAGCTGAGCATGCTAAAAATGGGCTAACATAAACAAATGTAGTACTACTATTGGCTAAGAAATATTAGATCATTTTTTATTTTCCATCTCTATAGATCATCTACTTCCACCTGGTGGAATTAAAACAATGAAAGATAAAAAAAAAGACCATGGGATTTTTCTTAGTTAGATTTAGATAAGAATACTATGTTTCTAGTACAAAATCGTCATGCATGCTTAATGACTTGACCTTTTAAAATCAATTTGTCCATAAGAATAATCAACAACATTGAATTGTTCTTCAATTTTAGGCCAGATAATAAGTTATGTTACTAGCAAAAACCAACAGATAACTATTATATAATGGAAAGCATATGAAAGCCAAGTCTCAAGAAAATTATGCATAAACAAGCAAAAAGGTTTCCCATAAAACATGCATGCATACAGGAAGAAAGGAGAGATAAAGGAGGCATAATATGAAAACGTCAAACTAATGAAAAAAAGGGTAAGATTTATTTACATTTCGTGTCTCAGTGGTTCGATTTCTACCCGAGGCTATGACCTCCCCATCCTTGATGATTACACAACTGGTAGATAAAAGGTATGGCGAAAAGAAAAAAATTGCATTGAAATTTTGCTCTAAGACTGTGTCATCGACTTGAGTAAAAAAAAGACAATTTAATCTCCAAATTAAAGCACAGACAAAGATAATGAGGAACTATTTAAGTTAATAGATATCTGATGAAGTTTACAGCATCTTAAAATCTGGTTGTAGCAATAGAGGAATTACGACATGACCTAAAATTTGGTAATCAATTACAAGACTGTTAACAATCACTTATGCTTTAACACTCACAACAATGTAAAACTTAACCCACGAGTCTATGACACGGTGCAATCAACGAAGACCAAGAATTTAGTGATATTTTGATTATAGATTAGTCATGAGACCAAAAAAAGAATTATGTGCTTGACAATGCTATCTTCTTTTAGTCTTAAGTTTTATTAGTTAAATCTTAGGGTGCGTTTGTTTGGGTGTAGTTGGTTTTCCGGAAAACATTTTCCTCTTTTCCGATGTTTGGTAGCCTGAAAAGCTTTTTCATTTGGAAAACATTTTCCAAACACGCGTAAAATGAGTTCCTTAATTCTGGAAAACGTCTTACCGATTTAGAATCCGTAAGACATTTTCCATTCCCTTCCCATCGTCTCAGCTTCAAAAAAATTTCCTCACATCTCAATTGCACTTCCCACTCCGTCTCTCCCACTCGTCGAAGAGTTCAATTGCTACCTTCTTTTTACCCAAACCCACGTCTTTGTTTGATACTAATCCCAGGGGACGGATCACCGAGACCCATAACCCTAATCCCAGGGGACGGAATCAGTCCATGGGTGACCAACGCGGTGGAACAAGTGATGGAAGCAATGCACGCACCAGTTTACTTCGAGAAGTACCAAGTTCATGGCGACATGAAGCAGATACTGCACGAAGTCATAGATTGCATAAGGAAGAGACACCTGAGGTTTGAAAATTTTCCCTTTTTTTTTTTGGAGAATTTTGGAATTTAGTTTAAAGGTTTAATTTGATAATGAGAATTGAAGAAGAAAAAAAACATGGCCGTTTCTCCTTTGGGTATGATGGGGCTGTGGTTTTAGAAGTGCATTTGGTTAATTCTTTGTCTGTTTGTTGAGAAATGTGAGGTTAAGAAAAAGAACTTTTACCATTTCTATTTTGTTATTATTGCACTCAAATTTGAAACCCTGAACACCAAAAAGTGAGCTTAGTTGAATTTGGATAATTGAAAAAAATATAGGAATTGAAAAGAAAATAGACTTTGGCCTTGATGGGGTTGAGTTCTTGGAAGTACATATGGATAAATCTTTATTTGTTTTCTAATAAATATGAGGAAAAGAAAGATGAAGTGTTTCCATTTCTGTTTTGTTCATATGAGCCTATTTTGATTTTCTTTGGCACTCAAATTTGAAGTCCTGAACACCAAAACTGAACTTAGTTGAATTTCGTTAATTGAAAAATAGTTATGGGAATTGAAAAAAAAAAACAGGTCTTTGTTGTGTTGATGGTATTGAGTTTTTAGAAGTGCATTGGGATAAATTCTTTGTTAGTTTGCTATGAAAAGTGATAAGAAAATGAACCTTACCATTATATAAATTATTTGTTTGTTTGTAATGAAATGTGAGAAAAAAAAGTGAGCTTAGTTCGACATTCAATATTTCGTTCTTATGATTTGTGTCTTGCAGGTTGGAGGCTCTGAGGTGCCTACTTCATCTGTTAGTGTAGAAGCAGACAAGGTATGTGTTTGAAATAGTGAAACTTGTTTAAAGTCGTGTTGCAGCTCAAATAAGTTCTATTTCCAGAGTTAACCTCACTGTAAAAGATATTAGATAGAATATGATATGTCCTCATCAATGATAATATAAATGCCCCCCAAAAAAAGGCAAAATAGTTTTAGCATAGACTTCTGAATCAGGTAGAGGTATTGTATGTAATAGAGCTTGATTAGGGATTTTATGAGCTTGATTAGTGCAGTAAAATGAAAACAAAGAAACTAGTGCCCCATGTATGAGTAGCAGTAACAAAGTAAAGTTGGTATGCAAGTAAAAAAAGATAAAAGAAGGATAAATGCAAAATATGCAAAATACCACATGCAAGTTGGAACATTCTAAAGCATAAATGCTTGCATTGATTTGAACCCCAGCAGATTTGAACAAGGTAGCATTGGTGTTGTAGTTACGTGAACAAAACATTCCAAGATCAGTTATGTTTCTGGTTAAGCGAAATTACAAAACTGATCATGTTTATTCTTATTACTTGTTGCAGCCAAGAAATTCAGTGTTACAGAGTTTGTGAATCCAAAAGATTACAACAAACATGTCCAAGAGGTTGTTTCCCACTTGAAAATTCATTTCTATATGCATCCTGCTGGATTCTGATTGGAACATAACCATTAGTTAATAGGGTCACCTTGTGTAAAACCTGTCAATTTGTTATGGGATCCTTATTAAGAAATGGTTCTAATGATCAGGTCATTGTTGAGATGACTGGTGGAGGAGTCGATCGTAGTTTTGAATGTACGGGGAGTATCCAAGCCATGATTTCTGCACTTGAATGCGTCTACGATGTAAATAGCTTCACAACATTTTCCTATTCATCAATGATGCTAGATTATATCATTTTTCATGTTTAGCTGAAATGACTTGATTTTCAGGGGTGGGGAGTTGCGGTGCTTGTGGGTGTTCCAAACAAAGATGATGCATTCAAAACTCACCTAGTGAATCTGCTGAATGAGAAGACTCTCAAGGGTACTTTCTTTGGAAACTACAAACCTCGGTCTGACATTCCTGCTGTTGTGGAGAAATATATGAACAAGGTGAGTTTACCTTCTTGTTTATTGGAACCAGGAGTGAGTGTTGAATACCAAAACAGAATGTGTTCGATATTTATGCATGAATATGTAAATGCTGGTTGGAATATGTATTGGACACGAGTACATTTTCTCTTCCATACAAATATAATAACAGACAGTAAACACTGTGGTATCTTTGATGTTGCAGGAACTTGAGCTGGATAAATTCATCACACACACTGTGCCTTTTTCAGAGATCAACAAGGCATTTGAGTTAATGCTTGCGGATGAGGGACTGAGATGTGTGATTCGCATAGATGCATAAGGAATGGATAGCCTGGATTGATCATCCATGGATGAAGGGCTTTTCTGTAGGGTTTGGATTTCTTCATAGGTTACGGACACAATATACACCACATATTTAATATTTTTAAAAGTCCTTTTTCTTGTTTAATCAATTACCCTTAAAAATTTAAGTGGCTAAAAAGTTGTCTGAGATTTTACATACTTTGAGCTTGAGTTTTTCCTTTTTGTATATGCACATGTGCAAAGAGTGATTAAGGAAATAAATAAAGTATGGTACATGGTTTTGCTGTTTGTAATGGTAATCTTCTTCCTTTTTTCGTGCCTTTCATTCTCTGTTCCCTGCATTCGAATTGCTATAGGTTCAGCTCACTGACACTTGTTTCGTTACCCCATTACTCCTACTTTTCTATTTGTGTCAATAATATCTGAAAACATTCGCAATTTATTAATCAAGCTGTAAATTATCACTAAATCATAGATATATTTAGAATATTTAAAACATTTTTTTCTTTTTTTTATACAATATAATTTCAAACTCACACTCATACACTTACATTACCATATTGACAAAACTTAAAAGATCAAACCTTGATATAAGATACGAGTGAAGATCAAACCTTGTAAATTATCACTTAATACCACATGCAAGTGATGTCGATGGAAGAAGAAGGATTTGATGATGACTTCTTGTGTCTGTGTTTGATTATCTAGCGAGTAATGAAGCCGAGGCCAAATCTTTTTTAGTTAAAAGTAAGAAGCATAAAAAAATTTGGCTTCAAAAATTTTCTCAAGGTTGAAGATATTGATACTTTTATGCAGTGTAATATTAGTTATGCTCTTAAACAATGTTGTTATTATGAGTGTACTACTAATTATGCATTTAGATAATATTATTAATTTTTAGTATTAATTGTGATTTGGAAGTTTATTTATAATTATTCAATCCTTGTTTTTTATTTTTTTAACACAATTACAAAATTTGACTTTGGTTGTTCTCATTTTATGACGATTAATAATGTACCTTAATAATTGAGTATTATTATATATTTAATTTAATTTTTTTATTTATAAATAAATCATTACAATATTATTAATATGTATATAAAATTTATTAATATATGTAAAAACAGCTTTTCCGGAAAATATTTTCAGGAAAACTGCCAAACAACAGAAAATATTTTACACAGATTCATCCAAACACCGAAAATATTTTCTGTAAATCATTTTCCAGAAAAGTAAATCATTTTCCAGAAATCATTTTCCAGAAAACATTTTACTGCCAAACAAACGGAGCCTTAGTGTCATTGAATTTTGCAATCTTCTATGTAGAACTAATGCACCCATCGAAAAAGTCATTACTTCTGTTCTTTGTAATTTAAATGTTCGAATTAAGTGACTCTTGAAGGCAATAATTGCATTCTTTTGAAGCAGGTCTTTGTTTTGGTGAAAAATATCTACTTGAGTTATTACAGAGTTCTATTTTTAATCCTATAGAATGTACTATAAATAGCTTCTCATAAACCTTTTAGGGTATTTCAGCTCTTTGTTCACCTTTTTATATTTCTTTATGTCTACCATTGCAATAGATTTCATCCAAAAATATTAATCAGAACACCAAATTGAGTACACTTGTAACACCTCTCACCCGTATTCAACGCCGGAATAGGGTTACAAAGTATTATCGAACTTATAAAACATTTAATCATTCAATTAACATATAGTTTCAGATTTCATGCAAACATTATTCAAACTCAAGCATAATGTCCCTATAATGAGCCTACGAGGCCCTAAACATGTTTTGGAAGTGGTTCGGGACTAAACCGATAACATATGAAACTTTTACGAAACTTATAAAATTTTTCAAGCTGTAGGGGTCACATGCCCGTGTGCCTCGGTCGTGTCACTACACGGCCAAGAGACATGCCCGTGTCTCAGGTCGTGTGGACATTCGAAATGGGATCACATGGCCGTGTCCCAACTCGTGCCCGGCCCTATGTAACTCTCTGACTTGGGTCACACGGCCAACACACACGCCCATGCCACTAGCCCGTGTGCCAGGCTGTGTACTATGCCGTGTCAATTCTATAGGGTATACTAATTTATGCCACACGGCCAAGTCACACGCCCGTGTGTGAGGCCGTGTGGAGCATACTGACTTGGTTTCAAATTCAACACCAGGGCACACACGGCTGTGTAACATGACCGTGTGTAGTACACGGCTGAGACACACGCCCGTGTCTTTGCCTGTGTGGACAAAAATAAGCTATTTACCAAGCCAGTTTTCCACCCAAATTGCATATACCTATACAAGCTCAAATGGTACCATTTCAAGACAGAAATGTGCAGCCAAATATCATCAACCAATGTACAAATCATACCATATCTATTTCAACCATTTCAATAATCAATTCAATGCCATTTACCTATTCAAACACTTACCAACTCAACTTGCTTTACTATCCATAACCCACATATATAACATGTATTATAATTCATCTAATTCATCATCAACCATATCACATGGCAATATTTACAACAAACCACATAACATTTATAAGCTACCTCAAACAGTCAAAATACATTTCCATCAAACATACCAAAATGACCAAAGCCTATACATGTCATATACCATATATATACACAACTTCAAAACTACCAAAATAGATGTCCGATAGTGCGATGAAGTCTCTGATGATCCCAGGATCCGAGCTAGCTTCGAAATACAATAAAACATGGAAAATAAAAACAAAGTAAGCTTTATAGCTTATTAAGCTCGTACAATAATAACTTAACTTAACAATTAAACACCATTCAATCATAATAAGCAATCATGACATAACCCATAACAATCTAAAACCTTTCTTTTGTTCAATTTATTATTAAACATGAATTCACCATTCATTTCAATTCACAGCTCATATAGTTTCCATACATACCTGTACCAATTCATATCAGTCTCAATACCATCCACATCTCAAATCTACCCGTTGAATTATTTCAATATCACCAAATATACCCTACCTTGGATTGATGCTAATAATAATAATAAGACTTTATATATTAATTCCATAATTCACTTACCAAATCACTCCGAATTTATAAATGCTTACGATACGAGTACTTCGATTTTCCGATACCATAGTCCAACTATGGTCTTACACATACATTGCCATGGCCCTACCGTGGTCTTACATTCACATGCCATAACTCGGTTATGAGTCTTATTTTCCAATTGCCATAGACCAGCTATGGCTTATTTAGTAATTCATCTTACTTAAATCGTACATATAATTTAAAATTCTCAAATTTAACCAATAAGATAAATACAATCACTATACCATTTATCAATAAATAAATACACATTTAAGTTCAATTATACGAACTTACCTCGTGTACGGAAATGACGGAACGGACCGACTATTCAATTACTTTGCTTTTTCCCCGATCTAAGTTTGAATTCCTCTTTTCTTGATCTATAAGTAATCAAAATCAACTTATTTATTCCTCTATTTACTCAATTCAATCCAAAATATACATTTAAGCATATTTACATATTTGCCCCTAATGTTTCACAACTTTTACATTTTAGTCATTATTTCATAAAAACACAAATTAATGAAATTCAATGCTAACCCATGCTAGCCGATTTACACATTAGTCCCTAGCAGCCCATATTTTTCATTTATTTCACATTTCTACCACACAATTTACACATTTCTCAATTTAATTTTTGCATTTTTCTCAAAAATCACTTAACAAAACTTGTATAATTCACAACCAACATTCATAATCTATCATCAAACACCAAAACACACATATTTTCATCAATGGAAACTTTCAAAATCTTTAATAGTTTTGCAAAATAGTCCTTGGGCTAGCTAGTACTAGATGCAACGATCACAAAAACATAAAAATCATCAAAAACGGGACGAAAACGGACTTACAATTGAATCTTGAAGTAGTCGAATGTTTCAAGCCCTAAAATGGCTTTCTTCTTTGCTATACACGATTGAGAAAGATGAATGAAACTCATATTTGTGTTTTTGTTTCATTAATTAACCTTTATTATATAAATTACCATATTAACCTTATTATAAAACCATTTAAAACACCTTAATATATGTCCATATAAGTCCACCCATGTTATTAATGGTCTAATTACAGCATAAGGACCTTTACTTTAAGGTTCTATAGCCATTAGATGCTTTTAGCTAATAGAACTTCACTTTTACACTTTACGCGATTTAGTCCTTTTTTATCAAATTAACCTATTAAACGATAAAATTTCTTAACAAAATTTTCACACCAACATAATATCATATTTTAAACATTAAAATAATAATAAAATAATTATTTTGACCTCAAATTTTTTGTCCCAAAACCACTGTTCCGATTTGACTAAAAACGGGTTGTTACAACTCTCTCCCCCTTAGGGATTTTCGTCCCTTAAAATCTTACCAATGAATAGGTTTGGGTACTATTTTCTCATAGCTTTCTCAGGCTCCCACATAGCCTCTTCAACACCGTGTCGTTGCCACAAGACTTTCACTAAAGTTATGCGTTTATTTCTTAACTCTTTGATCTCTTGAGCTAGAATTCTGATCAGTTCTTCGTTGTATGTCATATCAGGTTGAATTTCAATTTCTGATGGGGAAATTACATGTGGTGGATCCGATCTATATCGACGCAACATCAATACATGAAACACATTGTGGATCTTTTCTAATTCAGTCGGTAAAGCTAACTGGTATGCCACTGGCCCTATTCTTTCGATGATCTCGTAGGGCCCGATGAAACACGGACTCAACTTGCCTTTGCGACCAAAACGAAGTATTTTCTTCCATGGAGACACTTTCAAAAATACTTTATCATCTATCTGAAATTCAATATCTTTTCGTCTTAAATCCACGTACGATATCTGACGATCTGAAGCTGCTTTCAAACAATCGCGAATTACTTTCACTTTTTCTTCAGTTTCTCTAACCAAATCAACCTCGTGAATCTGTTTCTCGCTAATCTCGGTCCAGTACAATGGAGTTCGGCATTTGCGACCATACAAAGCTTCGTACGGTGCCATCTTTATGCTCGATTGAAAGCTGTTATTATACGCAAATTCAGCCAGCGGCAAATATTTCTCCCAATTGCCTTCAAACTCTGAAACACAACATCTGAGCATATCTTCGAGAACCAGAATTACTCTCTCAAACTGACCGTCAGTTTGTAGATGAAAAGCTGTACTAAAATTCAACTTTGTACCCAAAGCTTCTTGCAATTTCTTCCAAAATCGAGATGTAAACCTCGGATCTCTATCCGAAATAATTAAAACTAGTACCCTGTGTAATCTAACAATCTCAGAAATATACACCTCAGCAAATTTATCAAGTGAAAAGTCAGTACGTACTGGGATGAAATGTGTTGATTTCATTAATAGATCAACGACAACCCAAATAACATTTTTCTTTTTCGGAGACAAAGGCAATCTCGATACGAAATCCATCGTAACTCTTCCCGTTTCCATTATGGTATCATCACAGGCTGAAGCAAACCTGAAGGCACTTGATGTTTAGCTTTAACTTGCTGACACACTAAACATCTAGCTACAATTTTAGAAATGTCTCGTTTCATACCTAACCACCAATATGACTTCTTCAAATCATTATACATTTTGGTACTCCCCGGGTGAACAGATAAACAACCGTTATGTGCTTCGTGTAGAATTTTCTGAATAAGCTCAGAATTCTTTGGTACGCAAATTCTACCTCAAAACATCAAATAATCATCAGATCTGATTTGAAACTCTGAATCAGAAGTTGACCTACACTGAACTCGTTTAACTTGCAATTCATTATTGCATTTCTGAGCTTCACAGTTTTGCTGAAAAAATAACGGTCTCGTTTTCAACTCAGCTACAATCGAACCGTCATTAGACAAGGCTAACTGTGTGCTCAACACACGCAAAGAAAATAATGACTTTCTGCCTAGAGCGTCAGCAACTACGTTTGCTTTCCCTGGGTGATAATCAATTACTAGCTCATAGTCTTTCAATAATTCAAGTCATCTTCGTTGTCGCAAGTTCAAGTCTTTCTGAGTCATTAAATATTTCAAGCTCTTATGATCTATATAGATGTGGCATTTCTCACAAAACAAGTGATGCCTCCAAATCTTTAATGCAAACACAATCGCGACTAACTATAAATCGTGCGTCGGATAATTTTTTTTTCATGCGGCTTCAACTATCTAGAAGTATAACCTATTACTTTGCCTTCATGCATCAATACACAACACAGACCGTCCAACGACGCATCACTAAAAATTACAAATTCTTTACCCGATTCAAGTTGCACTAGCACTAGTGCCTCTGTTAATAATGCTTTCAACTTTTCGAAACTCTACTGACACTTCTCAGACCATTCGAACTTTACATCTTTCTGAAGTAATCGAGTCAGCGGTGTTACAATCATAGATAATCCTTTCACAAAACGTCAATACTAGCCAGCTAGTCCTAGAAAAATTCGGACTTTAGATACATTTCTCAGAGTTTTCCAATCTATAATTGCAGAAATCTTGCTCGGGTCAACTCTAATACCTTCGACTGAAACGATATGCCCCAAAATCCAACCTCTCGGAGCCAAAACTCACATTTGCTAAACTTTGCAAACAATTGCTTGTCTCTCAAGGTCTGTAACACTATTTTCAAATGCTCGTCATGCTCGGGTTCATCTCGAGAATAAATCAGAATATCGTCAATAAATAAAAGAACAAATCTATCTAAATACGATCTGAAAATCCGATTCATCAAATCCATTAAAACTGCAGGAGCATTAACCAATCCAAAAGGCATAACAAGGAATTCATAATGTTCGTACCTCGTTCTGAACGCTGTCTTTGGCACATCAGCATCTTTAACTTGCAACTTACAATATCAAACAAATCATCAATTATCAATAGAGGATATTTATTCTTTATCGTAACCTTGTTGAGCTGACGATAGTCAATACACATTCTTATTGACCCGTCTTTCTTCTTTACGAACAATACTGGCGCACCCAATGGTGAAAAACTCGGTCGTGCAAAACCTCTATCTGTTAACTCTTGTAACTGAGCTTTCAACTCTTTCAAATCTATTGGAGCCATTCTATATGGAGCTATAGATATCAGTGAAGTTCCCGGTACTAAATCAATAGCAAACTCAACCTCTCTTATCGGTGGCAAACCCGGTAACTCTTCTGAAAACACATCTGGATACTTACAAACAACTGGTACTAATTCAATTTTTCATTCTGACACTTTTGTATCAAGTACATATGCAAGATATGCGTCACATCCCTTTTTCACATATTTCTAAGCTAACATTGAGGAAATTACAGCTGGTAAACCACTCAGAGCATTTGATTCTATTCGAAGAGTCTCATTATTCTGACATTTCAACTCAATTGTCTTTCGTCTACAATTTAATAACGCATCATGTAATGTCAACCAATCCATACCAGATTTACATCGAACTCGCCAAACGGCAACAACATCAAATCGACCAGAAAATAGTAACCCCGAGTCATTAATGGACAATTCTTCAAACTTTGTTAATCAGGACATATTTGCCTAAGGGGTTCAACACTTCTATAACAAACTCAGTAGAATCAACAAGTAAATTCTTACTAGGCATGAAATTCACACATATATATGAATGAGTTGATCCGGGGTCTATCAATACAACTACATCAGTGTCATAAAGAGAGAATGTACCTGTAATAACATCTGGAGATGACGCTTCTTCGCGAACACGAATAGGGTAGGTTCTGGCAGGTGTTCTAGCCTCGGAACACACAGTAGTATCTCATGTTGCACCTCTACTACCACTCATATTTCCAATATTACGGGGTGGTCTCCCTCTCGCAGTCATGTTGTTTGATCTTACATTCTGAGATTTATCTTTCTCATCTAACTTAGGACAATCTCGAATGAAATGTTCATGCGAACCACATCTAAAACAGGCTTTTTCATTCATTCTACACTCTCCAAAATGTCATTTTCCACATCGTCCACATTCAGGTTTATTCGGTCTAACATTACCCACACTTGCCATTGACATAGCTGGAGTTTTTGAACTCGTAAATTGCTTCCCACGATCTCTATTAGAGTGCTCCACTGATGCATTTGATCGACTATAAACATCTTGTGATTTCTTGGATAAAGAGTGATAGAGTTTATTTATCACTCTCTTTCTCGAATCTCTAGCTTCAGAATCAGCCTTTCTCTTTTCTTTTCCCAATTCTTCAGCTCTACAAGTACGATCGACGAGTACCACAAACTCTTTCAACTCTAGAATTTCGACTAGCAATCTGATATCTTCATTCAATCCGTCTTTAAATCTTTTGCACATAATAGCTTCCGTTGAAACACATTCCCGGGCATATTTACTGAGCCTCACGAATTCTCGTTCATATTCTGTCACAGACATACGGCCCTATTTTAATTCTAGAAACTCTTTGCATTTTTTATCAATAAACCTCTGGCTGATATATTTCTTTCTGAACTCAGATTAAAAAAAGTCTCACGTAACCCGTTCTTTCGGTACCACCGATGTCAGAGTATTCCACCTTAGTGCAGTGTCTCTCAATAAGGATATAGCACATTTAATGCATTCTTCAGGTGTACAAGACAATAATTGAATACTCTGATTGTATTTTCAAGCCTGAATTCAACTCTCTCAGGATAATCGTCAACTGTAGCCCTGAACTCTTCAGCCTCATACTTATGAATTTTATCAACTAGCGGCTTGTTCAATCGTATAGGATCAATAACTTGAGGAACTACAGCGATTGGTTGAGGAATTGGTAGGGTAGAGTTTGTTAAGCAGCCGGATTCGTTCAAACGAACTCCGTGAACCACTCGTTCATCATTCGGAAGAAGGTTTGTTTAGCCTCTCCTCCCTGGCTACCCGATACGGGTCTAGATTCAGAAGGCGCTATCCCTTGAGCGGGAGCTAGCACATTACTTTCAACATCATTAGCTTCTACTCAATCGGGATCCATTTACTATACGAAAGCACATTTTAAATTTTCAAGAGTCATCATACTATCGCAGTTTATATATGGCATGTATAGCTAGACTCTCGCACACGCTACGTTAGTCCTAGAATCAACTAAACTTGGCTCTGATACCAATAAATGTAACACCCCTCACCCGTATTCAATGTCAGAATAGGGTTACAGACTATTACCGAACTTATAAAACATTTAATCATTCAATTCACATATAGTTTCATATTCAAGCAAACATTATTCAAACTTAAGTATAATATCCCTATAATGAGCCTACGAGGCCCTAAACATGCTTTGGAAGTGGTTCAAAACTAAACCGGTAACATATGAAACTTTTACGAAACTTATAAAATTTTTCAAACTGTAGGGGTCACGCGCTCGTGTGCCCCGGCCGTGTCACTCACATGGCCAAGAGACACGCCCGTGTCTTAAGTCATGTGAACATTCGAAATGGGATCACATGGACGTGTCCCAGCCCGTGTCCTTCCCCATGTAACTCTCTGACTTGGGTTACATAGCCAACACACACGCCCGTGTGGCTAGCCCGTGTGCCCTAACAATGGTCATACACGCCCGTGTGCCAGGCCGTGTACTATGTCGCGTCAATTCTATAAGGTATACTAACTTATGCCACACGGCCAAGTCACACGCCCGTGTGTGAGGCCGTGTGGAGCATACTGACTTGCTTTCAAATTCAACACCAGGAGACACACGGCCGTGTAACATTTGCCACCCAAATATGCACATACCTATACAAGCTCAAATGGTACCATTCAAGACACAAAGATGCAGCCAAATATCATCAACCAATGTACAAATCATACCATATCTATTTCAACCATTTCAATAATCAATTCAATGCCATTTATCTATTCAAACACTTACCAACTCAACTTGCTTTACTATCCATAACCCACATATATAACATGTATTATAATTCGTCTAGTTCATCATCAACCATTTCACATGGCAATATTTACAACAAACCACATAACATTTATAAGCTACCTCAAACAGTCAAAATACATTTCCATCAAACATACCAAAATGACCAAAGCCTTTACATGCCATATACCATATATACACAACTTCAAAAGTACCAAAATAGATGTCCAATAGTGCAATGAAGTCTCTGACGATCCTCGGATCTGAGCTAGCTTCGAAATACTATAAAACATGGAAAATAAAAACAAAGTAAGCTTTATAGCTTAGTAAGCTCATACAATAATAACTTAACAATTAAACACCATTCAATCATAATAAGGAATCATGGCATAACCCATAACAATCTAAAACCTTTCTTTTGTTTAATTTATTATTAAACATGAATTCACCATTCATTTCAATTCACAGCTCGTATAGTTTTCATACATACCTGTACCAATTCATATCAGTCTCAATACCATCCACATCTCAAATCTACCCGTTGAATTATTTCAATATCGCCAAATATACCCTACCTTGGATTGATACTAATAATAATAAGGCTTTATATACTAATTCCATAATTCACTTACCAAATCACTCCGAATTTATAAATACTTATGATATGAGTTGATAAACCGTAATATATACATATTTTAATCCCACATTTGGCATACTTTTGGATGATTTATCCCCTGAATTGTGGAATATGATGCTCCTAATCCTTTAATTTCATGTTTTATACTTAGGAGGATGAAAAGAAGGAGAAACGAGCCAAAAACGGAGAAAATGGGCCAAAGTACGAAATTCACATGGCCTGGAGAAATCCACACGGTCGTGCCTCTTTAGCAGATCCAAACACGGCCTGAGCTCGATTTACACGGGCGTGCCACACGGGTGTGCCCCTGCCGTGACCTGTTTTAATTCCATTCAGATTAGGATACTTAGGGGCAAAGAAAGACATTCTGAAAGCCTATATAAACACCCTAAGTGTGACCTAAAAAGGGGCGTTCAGGTAGGCTGAGAAGCCAAGCCAAAGAGGTCGAATTGTGGGATTTACGCGAAGACAGCCAGTTGATTCATCTCAAGAAGTCGGAATCATACTCAAGACGGAAAATCTTCCCTTCAATTTCCTTCAGGGGGTTTTAGGGTTTTCTTTATGTGTTGTTTTATATTTTCTTCTGAGATGTATTCTTTTATAAACATGAACTAAACCCCTCAGATACCTGAGGGGGATGAAACCTAAGACGGATCTTGTTATTGTTTTCTGAACTATATGATAAATACTTTATTTGTTCTTAATTATGTGTTCTTAATTCTTGTTTTAATATTTCAGGATATTGATTCAAGTATTGATGTGCTTAGGCAGTGGAGGAATATTCCCTGTTTAAGAGTAAATCTAGCATAGTTAAGCGGAGTTGATCGCACCCCTAGAGATAGGATGACGAAAATCTGTTGGATTAGGGCCAAACCTAATATGGGAGTCCATAGATCGAGTTAATGCAACATTAGGGGTTTTAATTAGAAAGAGATTTCAATTAATCAACCTAGGGCTAGACGTTAGTAGCCTCGAGAGAGGTATTAATATAAATTAGGGAATCCTACGGATCAAGTCAAGTGAATAAATCATCTGGTTCAGAGTTAAATAACAAGTGAAGTCTAGGTGGATTCTTCCTCGGGTATTGTCCTAATCAATTCGTTTTCCCAAAAGTATTTTCCCCAATTCATTCTCTGTGTCTTAGCATCTTTGGCTTAGTAGTTAGTTTTAGATTAAACAACAATTCCCTTAATTCTTAGGCTAAATAATAGAAAGATAGTAATTACTAATACTCTTGGTCCTTAAGGATACGATACTTCCAGTCTTGCCATAACTATACTCCCAAACGATAGGTGTGTTTGCCTCAAATCATTGTCATAGTTAGTTCCTAGGCTCAATCATTCATTATATATAATTATTAAGACTTTCAGACACGATCATGAGTACTTCGATTTTTCGATGCCATAGTCCATCTATGGTCTTACACAAACATTGCCATGGACCTGCCGTGGTCTTACATTCACATGCCATAACCCCGGTTATGGTCTTATTTTTCGATTGCCAAACCCTAGCTATGGTCTTATTTACTAATTCGTCTTACTTAAATCATACATATAATTTAAAATTCCCAAATTTAACCAATAAGATAAATACAATCACTATACCATTTATCAATAAATAAATACACATTTAAGTTCAATTATACGAACTTACCTCGTGTACGAAAAGGATAGAACGGACCGACTATTCAATTACTTTGCTTTTTTCCCGATATAAGTCTGAATTCCTCTTTTCTTGATCTATAAGTAATCAAAATCAACTTATTTATTCCTCTATTTACTCAATTCAATTTAGTCCTTATTTCATTAAAACACAAATTAATGAAATTCAATGCTAACCCATGCTAGGCGATTTACACATTAGTTCCTAGCAGCCCATATTTTTCATTTATTTCACATTTCTACCACACAATTTACACATTTCTCAATTTAATCCCTATTTTGCATTTTTCTCAAAAATCACTTAACAAAACTTGTATAATTCACAACCAACATCCATAATCTATCATCAAACATCAAAAAACACATATATTCATCAATGGAAATTTTCAAAATCTTTAACAGTTTTGCAAAATAGTCCATGGGCTAGCTAGTACTAGATGCAACGATCACAAAAACATAAAAATCATCAAAAAGGGGATGAAAACAGACTTACAATTGAATCTTGAAGTAGCCGAATGTTTCAAGCCCTAAAATGGCTTTCTTCTTTGCTATAGACGGTTGAAAAGATGATTGAAACTCATCTTTATGTTTTTGTTTCATTAATTAACATTTCTTATATAAATTACCATATTAACCTTATTATAAAACCATTTAAAACACCTTAACATATGTCCATATAAGTCCACTCATGTTACTAATGGTCTAATTATAGCATAAGGACCTTTACTTTAAGGTTCTATAGCTATTAGATACTTTTAGCTAATAGAACTTCACTTTTACACTTTACGCGATTTAGTCATTTTTATCAAATTGACCAATCAAACGATAAAATTTCTTAATGAAATTTTCACACCAACATAATATCTACTGTAAATATTAAAATAGTAATAAAATAATTATTTTGACCTCGGATTTGTGGTCCCGAAACCACTGTTCTGATTTGACTAAAAACGGGCTGTTACAACACTTCCTCAACTCAAAACCTTTTCAGGTGTTCCTAAATCCTAATGATGTTAATTATATGGGATATAACCAAGGTTATGCTATATAGCATAAAGTTTGGTTATAAAAATATATATATTCTTAACTTTGGTTTACATTTATCTCAAATGTGGATAATATTTTTTCTAGATTCCAGAAAACCTAATATGTTAATAATTTATGTTATATAGATTTTGGAATCTCTATGTATTTGTCTTGTTGTATTTCATATCATGTTTTTCGTTTTTTTCCCAAGTCGTGCTGATCGTGTGTCAGAGTCTTAAAATTTATAAAAAGAATGATCGAACCTAGAAACTAACTATGACAATGATTTTTGAGGCAAGCGCACCTATCGAACAGTAGTATAGTTTAGGAAATACCGGACTGTCGAACCGAAAGGAACCAAAAGTACTAATACTCACTCTCTTTTTATTATTTAGCCTAAGAATAAAGGGATTTATTTATCTAATCTAAATTAATTAACTACTAAACTGAAGATGCAAAGACAAAGAGAAAGAATTTGGGAAAATAACTTGAGAGAAACCAATTGATTAAAACGACACCCAAGGAAGAATCCACCTAGACTTTACTTTTTATCTAACTCTGAACCAGACGATTTATTCACTTGACTTGATCCGTAAGATTCCCTAAGTTATATTAATCCCTCTCTCGAGGCGACTAACGTCTAACCCTAGGTTGATTCATTGAAATCTCTTTCTAATTAAAACCCCTAGAATCGCATTAACTCGATCTATGGTCTCCCATATTAGGTTTCACCCTAATCTGGCAAAATGTCGTCACCCTATCTCTTGCCGTGCGATCAACTCCTCTTAATTATGCTAAATCTACTCTTAGGCAGGGACTTTTGCTCCTCCACCTAAGCACATCACACTTGAATTAATATCCCGGAAATATCCACACAAAAATTAAGAACACATAATTAAGAACAAGTCAAATATTTATCATATAGTTCAGCAAACGATAACAAGATTCATCTTAGGTTTCATCCCCTCAGGTATCTGAAGGTTTAGTTCATAACAATAAAAGAAAACATCTCAGAAGAAAAGATAAAACAAAACATAAGAAATCCCTAAAACCCCCTAAAGGAATTGAAGAAGAGATCCTCCGTCTTGAGTAGAATTCCAGCTTCTTGAGATGGATCAACTGGCTATTTCCGAGTTATTCGCACAAATCTGACCTTTCTGGCTCGGCTCCTTGGCCTAGCTAACCGCCCTCTTCTAGGTTATACTTAGGGTGTTTATATAGGCTTTTGAGATAGGTTTCTTTTTCCCTAAGTATCCTTTTCCAAGTGAAATTGCTCTTTCCCACGACAGGGACACGGCCATGGCACACGCCTGTGTGAGTCGTCTTTAGGCCGTGTTCGGACTTTTAATGAGGCACGGCCGTGTGGTCTTGGGCCCATGCAGTGTCAATTTCTATTTTGGCCCAATTTGGTCCGTTTTAAGCCCGTTTCTCGTTCTTTTCATCATCGGGTGCTTTCCTGAGTATAAAATATGAAAAGAAAGGATTAAGAGCACCTTTTTACATAATTCAAGGCTTAAATCATCCAAAAGCATGCTAAATGTGGGCTTAAAATATGTTACTTTTACGGTTTATCAAATATCCCCACACTTAAGCTTTTTCTTGTCCTCAAGCAAAATTCTCAGCTCACAATTAAAACGAACTTCCCTGATTCATAATATTCATCAATAGTGTTTCATCGTAATTCAAAGGTAATTTATACATGGATAATTCAACTCAAAGAGTCCTAAAGATTCAAACAATCAAAGTCATAGTTTTTATAGTATGAAAACATAGGTGTTTCCCTTTACCTAAATAATTACCTCTGATTCGAAATCGACAAAAGTTGACATCCTCACTAAAGATTCACTCAAACCACTCGAAGTGTTTAAGGTTCAAAATTAAGCACTCAAAAGTCGAACATGAAAAGTTAATCCCATAGGCTTGCATGAAAATCAAATCTCCACCACTAAAATATGAGATGATACACAAATCAAAAGGTCTTTACAGGGTTGTAATGGGGCTTAGGTTCAAGGGTATGGATATAGGCTAAACTAAAGGGTTAGAATCTAGATTGACCTGACAAATTACCTAACTAGAAATATGACTACTCCTAAATAATTACATCAATTGAAAACTTGTCATACTAATAATAAAACCCTAATACGAGCTTTCTTCTTCAATAATTGGCATTAAAACATATAAGCTCATTCAATCACACAACTAATAATGAATATAATTCGATTTTTTTTAAAAACAAGTCAAATATATAATAAAGGATAAATTCAACTATTTGAAATAAAGATCATAGTCAGGCAACCGATCAAATCAAATCTCGACATAAGGGTAGTCAAAAGGAATGGTGATAACAAATACAAAGTGTTTTGGGTTAATATTAGTAGGTGAGTCAATAAAAAGGGTTGTTAGGATTAAACAGGGTTCACTAGGGGTTTATTGTGAAGGTAGGCTTTTAGTGGAGTGAGTGGGTTAAAACCTAGGTGCCTTTATCATCTCTGTATATGAAATGAAAGGTGTGGTCTCGACATGTATAATCGATGCAAGTTCTAGAACAACCAATCAATGTTGACACACTCATAATCAATTAAGTGAGCATGAAAAAGAATATATGCTCTAGTAGGCTCAAAGTCTCACAAATATTATGGGTATTTGATTTCAACCTCGTAAATTTTAAACTTCAAGGTAATAATTAGATTCAGGTAGACAACCTTACAAAATTTTTAATTTCTGAAAAAGAGACATATCATGCTTGATTCTCTAGTATCCTTCGAAATTAATCATCAATGCACAATTATCAATGACTTAATATAAAACATGTCAATAAAAATCATAAATCAGAGAAATTTCATTCTAATCATAATATAAAAAACTTACTTTAGGACAAGGCATAATTCAGGGTTTGAGAACAATGTAAAAAGTTAGGCACTTTTACCCCCCACACTTAAGATGTACATTGTCCTCAATGTACAAAGATAGATGACAATATATAGTAATTAAAATCAAAAGAGAAGGGGAGAAGTAACACTTCCTGAATTTTTTTATGGATTCCTTGAATTGTAGGATGATTAGTGGTGATGCGGTTAGGCATAGGTGAAAGTGGTTGTGACTACTCCTAGTGATGTATTCGTCTTTGTGTTTTTGGAGTGTTAGATTGAACCTTTGTAAAACTGTAAAGTCATTAGTTAGGTGTTCAGGTAGAACTATAAGTGTTGTTAGAGATACTCGAGGGTTAGATAGCCGGTGATAAAGCAATTAAACTGTAATAAAAATTTAAGCATGAAAGTTTTAAAAGTCTTAATTAATACGAAAATAAACTGAAATAAAAATAAAAATAAAGATAAAAATGGA
Organism: Gossypium australe; assembly: GCA_005393395.2. NCBI lineage: Eukaryota > Viridiplantae > Streptophyta > Magnoliopsida > Malvales > Malvaceae > Gossypium > Gossypium australe. The sequence continues at coordinate 108,727,865 of CM016617.1, read as the reverse complement.
AAATAAACTTAAAAAAATAAATAAAATGAAAGGACTCAAAGGTCCTCATCATCGGCTGGGCCGTGTAGTGGTGGTGGAGGTGAGATGTGAAGGTGCTGACATATCAAGTGAAGGGTGCTGCCGATATGGTCGAAGTGCTTGAAGCATTGCTGTTCAAAATGTGTGAAGCGCTCGGATATGTCTGAATAAGATGCTGCTGCATGGGATGGGCGATGGCTCGATGGTGATGCCTCCTGTGATGGAGGGACATTGTCAGTAATGTCCTCGGGGTCGTCCTCGTCGGTGGGGGTGCGAGCCGGTATTAGGGAGGATCGGTCCCATGTCGACGCTAAATCATCCTTATATGTAGCATCGTCTGGATGCCCTGTGGGGCCATCTGCCCTATCAGTTTAAGTGGGGAGGTTTGTGCGTCGGTGTTGAGGAGCCCAAAGTACTGAGCCAGGCGTGTGATGTAGGGACCCATAGATATGATCCCTCACCGATGCTACTCCGTCTGATGTTGAATAGCTCGGGCTATAAAATATGCTAGGTCAACAACATGTCCGTTCGACATGCACCATAGATAGTAGGTGTCATGAGTATTAACGACGTCGGTGCTCTCTCGTCGACCTGTCAAAGTATGAGCCAAAATAGCGTGTACATACCTCAAAGACGGAGCCAGAGCCGTCGCTTTTGAGCGACTGGGGTCATAATTGTGGTAGTGGGTAGCTATCTTGTGCCAACATTGGGTGGGGCTGAAATGTATATGGCGATGCAACTCCGAAAGGTCATTCTCTGCTACGAAGTAGTCCGTATAAAGTCCTAAAGCAGCTCTGAACTGCGGCAAGTTCAGCTGTCGTATAGTGCCTTCGAGACGGAATTGTATCGTGCCTGGATCATCGTAACGGCTCATCACTGTTTGAAGTTGAAATGTTGAGCAGAGCTCCAAAGTGAGCTCAAGGTATGTGGGCTCGACAATGTTGAAGAATTGCTTCCACGGATCAGTTGTTAGGAGAGACCGTATGTCACCGTCAAGATGGACCTGCACTAAAGCGGCCCAGTCGATACATCTGCCTATGCCGAGGGGCCACGCGCGTAGTAATTTATAACGGTCCTCTTGAACCCCTGGAGGAAATTGGAGGAACTGATGGCGCACTTCGGCAGATGCTCTTACGGATGATGATCCGGGTCCCTTTCGCTTTTTCGAGCTCGGGGCTGCTGTTCTGTAACGACCCAAAATCCGTGGGCACCAGAAAAAACGTGTTATCAGGCCTCTGTCTTAGTAAATAATTATTAGGAGTATGAGTCTAATAGTGTGTTTAATTAGATTTTTATTTAGTGAATTTAACTCAATTTAAAGCAATTAGGAAAAACGATCAAATTGAATAAAGAGTGAAAGTTTAATTATAGATTGAAAGAAAGTAAAAGGGTTAAAATGACAATTAAGCCATTTAGCATAAGTTGAGGCGGCAAATGATGATAAAAATCTAAGATTTTTATTGTTTTATTATATTAAATTATAATATATTACTATTGTTATAAGCAAAAATAAAAGATACAAGGAAAGAAACAAAACAAAGAAACAGAGAGCATTTCGAAACAAGCAGGAAAGAAAGAAGAAAAAGAAGGAAAAAGGAAAAACTAAAGATTCAAGGTTTTAAGCTTTAAAAGGTAAGTCAATCAAGTCCTATTCTTTTAATATTGATGTTTTAGAAGCTTTAATGCAAGATTTAGATGAAACTAAGTTGGTATTTTGAGAGTTTATAGGTTTTCAAGTATAGTTGATGTTGAAGAAAAGATGAATTAGAGATTAAATTGAATGAAATTTAAGTTAGAATTAGTAAAAGGATTAAATTGTAAAGTAAGCTATAAGCTTTGTATTACAGTGATTAATTTGGAAGAAATTATAAATTAGGGTTTTATTATGAATATTAGGTAGTCAAGTTGAATATGGAAGGAATTTAAGTAGAAACAAAGCATGAATTAAGTTAAGAAAATAAGTAAACTTAATTAGGATTTAATTGCAAAATAAGCTATAAGAAAACAGTTTTGGGACAGCAGCAGAAGAGTAACTTTCAAAACTCACCAAAAATGGTAGAAATGGAAGTAGAAGTTAATTGAGATATGAAATTAAATCTTATTGAGTCTATTTTCATATGAAAGAAACAGAGAAAGCAAAGGAATTCTGTATTTTGAGATATTTAGATTTTTGTAAGACTCGTTCAGAGTGATTTTGAGATCCCATGTTCTGACTTAGAAAAATCATTAAAACTTATACCAAACTAATTGTGGGACATAATTTATATGGTTAGATTCTTTATTGAGTCTATTTTTATAAGAAACAAATTAGAACATCATTTGAATTCTGTACAAAAAGATAATTAAGTTTTAGCAAAGAGTGGTCGAAACTGTCAGACAACAGAATAGGGGTGATTTCAAAGAATAAACTGTACTTATTGGCTAAATCAAAAATTCTGAAACTTTTATGGAAAGAAGATATATGAGTCTCGTTTCATATAAAATTTACGGATCTTAATTTGGAATTCTGTAACTCAAGATATAGATAATTTAGTGACAATGACTCAGGTAGACAGCTTTGAAAGAACTTATAAGTAAATAATAGAATTGTGTATAAAGAATGTGGAATGAAGAGCAAGAGTAGGAATTGAATAAAAATTCAATTATTTGTTGTAATTTAATGTTGTAATTAATAATGTAAATTGTTATTATTATTTTCGTAGCTAACAAGGAAAACGAGGCATCGGCATCCAAGGGAAAAGAAAAGATCGTGGAGGAGTAAACTCATATTTCGGGTTTGTATTACTATAATTCAAACTACTATTTAGTTAATGTTATATTTAAATTCATATGAATGGTAAGTAAATTATAAGGTAAGTATTATTATCAACATGAATGAAACTGAGATGAAGTGTGAATATGTTTGAGTATTTAAATTGTTTAGTAATTAGAAAGTGGAAAATGTATTAAAATGAAAGGTGTGTTTTAAATTGAATTAAAAATTGAATTGAGAAATGATTTGAATACCCTATAAATTTGTTGGACTAGATTTGATACAAATGGCATGCCATTGGATTTGTGATGTGATGAAGAGATTTGTAGCTCGGCCGAGAAGATGGTTCTATTATATATGCTTCGGTTTATCCGAAGAGGCATTTAATGCCTTACTGGTGTGTTTGGGAGGTTATATTATACTGGTGTGTTTGGGAGGATTTCATTATTTTGGTGTGTTGAGGTTGGATATTCTGGTGTGTTTAGGTTGGATATTTTGGTGTGTTTGGGTGGAATCCGCGTATCTGTCAGAGTCCGAGCCTTGTTAATAGGGTAAATAATTGAAATGAAACTTTGAAAATGAGATTGATTGGTTTGGCTCTATTGAAAGGTATGTGAAAGAATGTATGAGTTAAATTATGAATTGAATTAGTATGAAAAAAAATGAAATATGAATTTAAGATTTATGAAGTGATTTATAATTATGTATAATTAGTTTTAATGATTTATAAAACTTATGGTTGATGTTTGTAATTTATTAATGTTAAATAATTTGGTTTATAGTAATACCACTGAGTATGAAATACTCAGTGTACGGTTGTTTCCGTGCGCAGGTCATTAAAGTTGCAGATTCGGTTCAGCATCCAGAACGTTCCCGACTCCAACAAGAAAATTTTGGTGATGTATTTCTTCTTTTTGTTTAAGTGTCATGTACTAGGTGATTGTACATGAATCATGTATGGATATATATATATATATATAGGTTAAATGATTTTGTTGTAATTAGATAATTATGAAATTTTGGATGATAAGCAAGTTTAAAGTTATAAATTAGTAAAGTTGGTATTAAATTTTGAAATGAAATGAAAGATATAAAATAGTTCCTTATATGTTAACACTTTAAAATTTAAGTAATAAATCAACGGATTAAACATGTTCTAGTAGTGACTAAGATATAAATTCTTTGGTTGAGATATTGGTATTGGTTGTTTGGTTTGAATTTGCAGGGGGTTTTAGGTAAAAATAAGCAGAAATGCTGTCAAAATTTTTGTAAAAAAAAATTGGAATATTCGAACAAGTCTCATTCTACTTTTAATAAATGTTTTCGGTTTTGAAAATCTATTATAGGGACTTATTTAATAATTATACTATGAGTGTTATTTTATTTGTGAATTATTTGTGAGTAGTCTGATATGTCTAGTAATGCCTCGTAACCTTATTCCGGCGACGGTTTGGGGTTAAGGGAATGCTTAATCTGTGTTGTTTCATTACTTCAGGGTGAAGCTTATCTGTGGTGGGAATCTGTAATCTGACATTTGCCAGCAGAACAGGTAACATGAAAATTATTTCAGAAGGAATTTCAGAAGAAGTATGTTGGAGAGTTATATATTAAAGATAAAAAGCAGGAATTTCTAATGTTGAAGCAAGGTAATATATCAGCAGTGGATTATGAAAGAGAATTTTCTCGATTGAGTCGATATGTTACTGAGTTCATTCCAACAGAAGCTGATAGCTACAAGAGATTTCTACAGGGACTGCGAGATGAAATCAAGATTCAATTGGTAAGTCTCAGAATTACTGAACTTGTTGATCTGATTGAGCGAGCGAAAATGATAGAATAAGTATTGGGCCTGGATAAAAAGTCAGAAATGGGTAAATCAGCTGGGAAACGTATGGGAACTACCAGTTCTAATCCATTACTGAAGAGATCCAAAGAATCAAGAAGTGGTTGGAGGCCAAGTTTCAGATCAGATCGAGGTGACAAAAGTCAGGGTAAACAGACTACTATTTCTACCGGCAGTGTAAAAGGGCCTTCACGGAACATTGAGATCCCAAACTGTGAATACTGTGGAAAGAAGCATTTAGGTGAATGTTGGAGGATAGCTCGACGATGTTTTCAATGCGGGTCCACAGATCATTTCATACGAGACTGTCCAAAAAGTGAAAGTGTCACACCTGCAGCATCTCAGAGATCGGTATCAACTGTCAGAGGTAGAGGAATGTCCAGAAGAGGTTTTGTTTCGAGGAGAGGAGGAGCTGGAGAGGTAGTGATATAGCTACACAGCAATCTGAAGCCAGAGCTTCAGCTAGAGCTTATGTAGTCAGAACTCGGGAAGAAGGCACTGCTCACGATGTGGTGACAGGTATATTTTTATTGTATTCTGAGCCCATTTATGCTTTAATTGATCCGGGTTCGTCACATTCATATATTAATTCAAAATTAGTTGAATCGGGGAAGTTAGAATCTGAAATGTCTAGAGTTTTCATAGAGGTGTCTAGTCCTTTGGGACAAACAGTATTAGTAGATAGAGTATGTCGGAGGTGCCCGTTAATAATACATGATAAAATATTTCATGTGGATTTGTTGATCATGCCTTTTGGAGATTTTGATATTATTTTTGGTATGGATTGGTTATCTGAACATGGGGCAGTTTTGGATTGCTATAAAAAGAGGTTTAGTATTCAGGCAGAAAACGGGGACAGAATTGAAGTGAATGGCATCCGTACCAGTAGTTCGACACGTATCATTTCAGCTATAAAAGCTAACAAATTATTACAGCAGGGTTGTTCAGCGTATGTGGCATATGTTATTAATTCTGATTCAGTGGGGAGCCAATGCAGCTAGATTAGGACTGTATGCGAGTTTCCAGATGTATTTCCAGAAGAACTACCGGGTTTACCACCTGATAGAGAGGTTGAATTTGCTATTGAGGTGTATCCAGTACAGTACTAATTTTTATACCTCCATACCGAATGTCGCCTACTGAATTGAAAGAGTTGAAAGTGCAGATACAAGATTTATTAGATCGAGGCTTTATCCGACCGAGTATTTCACCTTGCGGAGCTCCAGTATTGTTTGTTAAAAAGAAAGATGGTTCTATGCGGTTATGCATTGATTATCGACAATTGAACAAAGTGACGATTAAGAATCAATATCCTTTGCCTCGTATAGACGACTTGTTTGATCAACTTAAGGGAGCTTCTGTATTTTCTAAAATTGATTTGAGATCCGGGTATTATCAGCTGAAGGTGAAGGAAAGTGATGTGCCTAAGACTGCCTTCCGTACTCGTTATGGCCATTATGAATTTTTGGTAATGCCGTTTGGATTGACCAACGCTCCAGCTGCTTTCATGGATCTGATGAATCGAATTTTCCAACCATACCTAGATCAGTTTGTGGTGGTCTTTATTGATAATATATTGGTATATTTGAAGACAGATGCAGAACATGATCAGCATCTTCGAAAAGTTTTACAGATTCTGCGGGAAAAATAGTTGTATGGGAAAGAAAGTAAATGTGAATTCTGGTTGTCTGAAGTGGTATTTTTAGGACATGTGGTATCTGCCGATGGGATTAGAGTTGACCCGAAGAAGATCGAAGCAATTATTCAGTGGAAAGTGCCAAAGAATGTGTCTGAGGTACGTAGTTTTCTCGGTTTGGCTGGATATTATCGAAGATTTGTAAATGGATTCTCGAAGATAGCAATGCCAATGACTAAACTACTGCAGAAGAATGTTCATTTTATCTGGGATGATCAGTGCCAGAATAGTTTTGAGACTTTGAAGCAAATGTTGACAGAGGCACCGGTATTAACATTACCAGAGTCGGGGAAAGATTTTATTGTGTATAGTGATGCTTCTTTGAGTGGTTTGGGTTGTGTATTGATGCAAGATGGGAAGGTCATTGCATATGCATCTAGACAGTTGAAGCCGAATGAACGTAATTACCCAACGCACGATTTAGAGCTAGCTGCAGTAATTTTTGCTTTAAAGATTTGGAGGCATTATCTTTATGGCGAGAAATGCTACATTTACACAGATCATAAAAGTCTCAAATATCTTCTGTCGCAGAAAGAGTTAAATTTAAGGCAAAGACGGTGGATCGAGCTTCTAAAAGATTATGATTGTGTTATAGACTATCATCCAGGAAAAGCAAATGTGGTAGCTGATGCATTGAGCAGGAAAGCTGCGATTGAATTACGAGCAATGTTTGCTCGGCTCAGTGTTAATGATAATGGAAGCTTGTTAGCTAAGTTAAGGGTTAAGCCGATGATGTTAGATCAGATTAGAGCAGCTCAGATGGAAGATGACAAATTATTAAAAAAAAGAGAAATGGTTCAGAATGGTACAGTCGAGAGTTTTAGTATTGATGAACATGATTGTTTGAGGTTTCAAAATCGGATTTGTGTTCCAACTACTTCTGAATTAAAGAAGATGATTCTTCAAGAAGCACACGATGGCACTTTTGCATTGCATCCGGGTGGAACAAAAATGTATCATAATTTACGGGAGCTTTATTGGTGGCCAGGGATGAAGAAAGATATAGTTGAATATGTCAGTAAATGTATGACTTGTCAACGAGTAAAGGCAGAACATCAGGTACCGACAGGATTACTCCAGTCTATTAGTATTCCTGAATAGAAATGGGATAGTATTACTATGGATTTTGTTACGGGGTTGCCACCGTCGGCGAGCAAAAAGAATGCCATTTGGGTGATAGTTGATCGGCTTACTAAGTCTGCTCATTTCATAGCAGTCAGGACTGATTGGTCTCTACAGAAGCTTACTGAAGTTTATATTCAAGAAATTGTGAGACTGCATGGTATTCCGGTGTCTATAATTTCCGACCGGGATCCACGATTTACATCAAGATTTTGGAAGCAGTTACATGATTCTTTGGGTACTCGGCTTAAATTTAGTACTGCATTTCATCCACAAACCGACGGATAATCAGAACGGGTAATTCAGATTTTAGAAGACATGCTCCGGGCTTGTATTATTGACTTTGAATCAGGTTGGGAACGATACTTGCCGTTAGCTGAATTTGTTTATAATAACAGTTTTCAATCTAGTATTTAGATTGCTCCATATGAAGTATTATATGGTCGAAGATGTCGATCACCGGTATGTTGGAAAGAGTTGAATGAGAAAAAGATAGTTGGACCGGAATTAATTCAGGAAACTGAAGAAGATGTTAAAAAGATTAGAGACAAGTTGAAAGTAGCTTTTAACAGACAAAAGTCTTATGCAGATTTGAAGCGACGGGATATAGAGTATTCTGTAGGTGATAGAGTGTTTCTAAAGGTATCACCTTGGAAGAAAATTTTGACATTTGGTCGTAAGGGAAAATTAAGTCCTCGTTACATTGGGCCGTATGAAGTAGTTGAAAGAATTGGACCGGTTGCCTATCGACTAGCTTTACCTCTGGAATTACAGAAAATTCATGATGTTTTTTATGTTTCCATGTTACGAAAGTATCGATCGGATCCATCTCATGTTATTTCTACTGAAGACATTGAGATTAGACAGGATTTGTCATATGAAGAATAACCAATTCAAATACTAGCTCGAGAAGTGAAAGAATTAAGAAACAAATGAATCCCTTTGGTAAAAGTATTGTGGAGAAGCCATAGTATGGAAGAAGCAACTTGGGAACCGGAAGAAACTATGCGAGCACAGTATCCTCAACTATTCTCAGGTAAATTTCGAGGACGAAATTTATTAAGGAGGGAAGAAATGTAACGCCCCAAAATCCGTGGGCACCGGAAAAAACGTGTTATCGGACCTCTGTCTTAGTAAATCGAGTTAGTAAATAATTATTAGGAGTAATTATGAGTCTAATAGTGTGTTTAATTAGATTTTTATTTAATGAATTTAGCTCAATTTAAAGCAATTAGGAAAAAGGATCAAATTGAATAAAGAGTGAAAGTTTAATTATAGATTGAAAGAAAGTAAAAGGGTTAAAATGGCAATTAAGCCATTTAGCATAAGTTGAGGCGGCAAATGATGATAAAAATCTAAGATTTTTATTGTTTTATTATATTAAATTATAATATATTACTATTGTTATAAGTTAAAATAAAAGAAACAAGGAAAGAAACAAAACAAAGAAATAGAGAGCATTTCGAAACAAGCAGGAAAGAAAGAAGAAAAAGAAGGAAAAAGGAAAAACTAAAGATTCAAGGTTTTAAGCTTTAAAAGGTAAGTCAATCAAGTCATATTCTTTTAATATTGATGTTTTACAAGCTTTAATGCAAGATTTTGATGAAACTAAGCTGATATTTTGAGAGTTTATAGGCTTTCAAGTATATTTGATGTTGAAGAAAATATGAATTAGAGATTAAATTGAATGAAATTTAAGTTAGAATTAGTAAAAGGATTAAATTGTAAAGTAAGCTATAAGCTTTGTATTACAGTGATTAATTTGGAAGAAATTATAAATTAGGGTTTTATTATAAATATTAGGTAGTCAAGTTGAATATGGAAGGAATTTAAGTAGAAACAAAGCATGAATTAAGTTAAGAAAATAAGTAAACTTAATTAGGATTTAATTGCAAAATAAGCTATAAGAAAACAGTTTTGGGACAGCAGCAGAAAAGTAACTTTGAAAAATCACCAAAAATGGTAAAAATGGAAGTAGAAGTTAATTAAGATATGAAATTAAATCATATTGAGTCTATTTTCATATGAAAGAAACAGAGAAAGCAAAGGAATTCTGTATTTTGAGATATTTAGATTTTTGTAAGACTGGTTCAGAGTGATTTCGAGATCCCCTGTTCTGAATTAGAAAAATCATTAAAACTTATACAAAAATAATTGTGGGACATAATTTATATGGTTAGATTCTTTATTGAGTCTATTTTTATAAGAAACAAATTAGAACATCATTTGAATTCTGTACAAAAAGATAATTAAGTTTTAGCAAAGAGTGGTCGAAACTGTCAGACAACAGAATAGGGGTGATTTCAAAGAATAAACTGTACTTATTGGCTAAATCAAAAATTCTGAAACTTTTATGGAAAGAAGATATATGAGTCTCGTTTCATATAAAATTTACGGATCTTAATTTGGAATTCTGTAACTCAAGATATAGATAATTTAGTGACAATGACTCAGGTAGACAGCTTTGAAAGAACTTATAAGTAAATAATAGAATTGTGTATAAAGAATGTGGAATGAAGAGCAAGAGTAGGAATTGAATAAAAATTCAATTATTTGTTGTAATTTAATGTTGTAATTAATAATGTAAATTGTTATTATTATTTTCGTAGCTAACAAGGAAAACGAGGCATCGGCGTCCAAGGGAAAAGAAAAGATCGTGGAGGAGTAAACTCGTATTTCGGGTTTGTATTACTATAATTCAAACTACTATTTAGTTAATGTTATATTTAAATTCATATGTATGGTAAGTAAATTATAAGGTAAGTATTATTATCAACATGAATGAAACTGAGATGAAGTGTGAATATGTTTGAGTATTTAAATTGTTTAGTAATTAGAAAGTGGAAAATGTATTAAAATGAAAGGTGTGTTTTAAATTGAATTAAAAATTGAATTGAGAAATGATTTGAATACCCTATAAACTTGTTGGACTAGATTTGATACAAATGGCATGCCATTGGATTTTTGATGTGATGAGGAGATTTGTAGCTCGGCCGAGAAGATGATTCTGTTATATATGCTTCGGTTTATCCGAAGAGGCATTTAATGCCTTACTAGTGTGTTTGGGAGGTTATATTATACTGGTGTGTTTGGGAGGATTTCATTATTTTGGTGTGTTGAGGTTGGATATTCTGGTGTGTTTAGGTTGGATATTTTGGTGTGTTTGGGTGGAATCCGCGTATCTGTCAGAGTCCGAGCCTTGTTAATAGGGTAAATAATTGAAATGAAACTTTGAAAATGAGATTGATTGGTTTGGCTCTATTGAAAGGTATGTGAAAGAATGTATGAGTTAAATTATGAATTGAATTAGTATGAAAAAAAATGAAATATGAATTTAAGATTTATGAAGTGATTCATAATTATGTATAATTCGTTTTAATGATTTATAAAACTTATGGTTGATGTTTGTAATTTATTAATGTTAAATAGTTTGGTTTATAGTAATACCACTGAGTATGAAATACTCAGCGTACGGTTGTTTCCGCGCACAGGTCATTAAAGTTACAGATCTGGTTCAGCATCCAGAACGTTCCCGACTCCAACAAGAAAATTTTGGTGATGTATTTCTTCTTTTTGTTTAAGTGGCATGTACTAGTGTCACGGGGCTAGAGTTTTCACTAGCGATACACTAGGTGATTGTACATGAATCATGTATGGATATATATATATGTATATATTGGTTAAATGATTTTGTTGTAATTAGATAATTATGAATTTTTGGATGATAAGCAAGTTTAAAGTTATAAATTAGTAAAGTTGGTATTAAATTTTTAAATGAAATGAAAGATATAAAATAGTTCCTTATATGTTAACACTTTAAAATTTAAGTAATAAATCAACGGATTAAGCATGTTCTAGTAGTGATTAAGATATAAATTCTTCGGTTGAGATATTGGTATTGGTTGTTTGGTTTGAATTTGCAGGGGGTTTTAGGTAAAAATAAGCAGAAATGCTGTCGAAATTTTTGTAAAAAAAATATTGGAATATTCGAACAAGTCCCGTTCTACTTTTAATAAATGTTTTGGGTTTTGAAAATCTATTATAGGGACTTATTTAATAATTATACTATGAATGTTATTTTATTTGTGAATTATTTGTGAGTAGTCTGATATGTCTGGTAATGCCTCGTAACCTTATTCCGGCGACGGTTTGGGGTTAAGGGGTGTTACATGTTCTCTTTCCTCGAGATGATTACATTTTTCCTGAGAGTATTAGTTATTCAAGTAATATTTTTATCACATATTTTGGTCAATGATCATAATAGACTTATAATAAAATTTTGCAATCAAAGTGCGAGTAAGCATAATTAACGATTCCTATTCGACTAGAGTAATCGGAATAGTACTCAAAATAATAAAATAATAAAATCCTAAGGTTTTTTAATCATTACTTAATTCATAATAATAAATATAAACTAAACTAAATGCAATTCTTAATGAAAAATTAGTTAAATGGAAAAAACTAGAAAAGAAATAGTGAGTTTGTGACCAGTACTGGCTTTTGCGGCGTGGATGGGTGGAACACAGGCGTGTAACGGAGGAGCACGGGCGTGTGCTGTAAAAATTTCTGGGTACCACGGTGGTTGAGCGGGCATGGACTCCTATTAACACGGGCGTGGCTTCATTTTTGTATGGGTATTTGATTGGAAGGGAGGTGAGGGAGTTATGGGAGTCAAATGGGGGTTATTTTTGTTGATGGTGGCTTGATTAGGGGTAGGGATTTGAAAGAAACGGTTAGGGTTTACAATGGTGGGTATTTTGGGGAAGACGGTCGTGTGGATCTTTATATAGGGAGGGAGACACTGGCAGGTGCCACGTCCGTGTCTCTTTTATTTGGCTCGTGTTTTTCGCGATTTTTGAATTTGGGCGCGTTTGCGATGTTGCCCACGCCCATGCTCATAGGCCGTGTATGATTATGTTCGCTTTTCCCACGCTCGTGTTCATATAGTCAGTGTTGTACACGGTTGGCCGGCACGGGCGTGGCTCTTGTCCGTGTTGGTTTACTCAGGATAGTCCACGGTCGAATCGCACGACCGTGGTCTTTTTATTGCAGCCCGTGTTGGGGAAAATTTTTCTTCTTCTTCTCGCACGTCTACCTGCACGGCCGTTTTTTATCCCATGGCAACCACACAGCCACGGGCATGCCCGTGTGTTAGGCCGTGTGGTAGGAAACCTGCGTTTTATTGAATCAACTAGTTTGGTTATGTGCTAAAAGGAAAAAAATAAAATTAAAATGTGAAAATTAATTGGGTTAGTGAAGTTAGTGCTCGGGTTGCCTCCCGAGAAGCGCTCGTTTAAAGTCTTAACTTAGACTCACCCTGTTTTCATTCCTAAAAGAAGTTTCACGGAGCTAAAGCTTCTCTCTCAATTCCTTGAAATCTTCATCATTATAAAATTTCAGTCGATGGCCATTTACTTTGAATGTTCCTTGAGTTGGATGGGTTACCTCGACTGTGCCGTAAGGAAAAATAGATTTTATCACGAATGGGCCCGACCACCTTGATTTAAGCTTTCCAGGAAATAGTTTGAGTCTTGAATTATACAGCAGGACTAAGTCTCCTACTTCGAATTGCTTTCAGTTTTAAACGAGCATCACAGCGTCGTTTTGTTGCCTCCTTATATAGTCATGAATTCTCATAGGCCTCAGCTCGCCATCCATCTAGTTCGTTTAACTGCATCATCCTCTTCTCACCTGCGGTTTTAAGATCGTAATTCAAGAATTTTATAGCACAGTAGGCTTTGTGCTCTAACTCAAATGGTAGATGACAACTCTTTCCGTAAACAAGTTTGTACGGAGATGTCCCTAAAGGGGTTTTAAATGATGTTTTGTAGGCCCATAAAGCATCATCCACTTTTACTGCCCAATCTTTCCTATTTGATTCAACTGTTTTCTCTAGGATTCGCTTAAACTCTCGATTTGCCACTTCCACTTGCCCACTGGTTTGAGGATAATAAGGGGTAGCTGTTCTGTGGTGTACTCCATATTTTCTTAAGACTTTTTCAATTTGAGTGTTGCAAAAGTGAGTGCCCCTATCACTGATGATTGCTTTGGGTGTTCCAAAACGAGAGAAAAGTTTCTTAAGAAACTTTACTACAGCTCTAGCATCGTTAGTAGGTAAAGCTTGGGTTTCCACCCATTTTGACATGTAATCTACTGCTACTAAGATGTATTTATTTCCAAATGAACTAGGGAATGGACCCATAAAGTCAATACCCCATACATCAAATATCTCACACGATAACATATATGTCTGAGGTATTTCATCGCGTTTAGAAATATTACCTGTTCTTTGGCATTTATCACACGAAGCGGCATGCCTGTTAGCATCTTTGAAAAGAGTTGGCCAATAAAATCTTGATTCAAGTGTTTTGTGTGCTATCTTAATCCCGCTGTAATGTCCTCTTGAAGGTCCTGAATGGCAATGTTCTAAGATTTTACTTGATTCTGCCTTTGTAACGCCTCACCGAATTACTTGATCTGCACATATGCGGAAAAGGAAGGGATCCTCCCAAAAATAGCTTTTCACATCAACAAAGAATCGCTTCTTTTGATGATGTGTTAGCCTTTTTGGTAAGATGTTAGCAGCTAAATAATTCGCAATATCTGCAAACCATGGTACCTCGGTGTTAGTTATAGAAAAGAGTTGTTCTTCGGGGAACGAGTCGTTTATCTCACTCTCGTCGAGTTCTTCAATACGTGGGTTCTCAAGCCTGGAGAGGTGATCTGCTGCAAGGTTTTCAGCTCCCTTCTTATCATGTATTTCCAAATCAAATTCCTGTAAGAGTAAGATCCATCGTATGAGTCGAGGTTTTGCATCAGGTTTAGTTAAGAGGTAACGAAGAGCTGAATGATCAGTGTAAATGACAACTTTAGATAATATTAGATACTGTCTAAATTTTCCAAATGCAAAAACTACAGTTAGCAATTCTTTCTCTGTGGTGGTGTAATTTTCTTGTGCGGGTGTCAATGTTCTGGTAGCATAATAAATTGGCTGAAAATGCTTGTTTATTCGCTGTCCCCGAACTGCACCTACTGCAAAGGTAGATTCCAATCAGGTGCAATTATAATCGGAGCATTTATTAGTTTATCTTTGAGGATTTTAAATGCATCTAAACACTCCTGATCGAAATTGAAAGGAACATCTTTTTCTAGTAATCTTGTTAAAGGCTTAGCTATTTTAGAGAAATCATTAATGAATCTTCTGTAAAATCCAGCATGTCCCAAAAAGCTTCGAATAGCCTTAACTGAACTAGGGGGAGGTAATTTGTCTATGGTTTCAATCTTAGCTTTATCTACCTCAATCCCTTTAATAGAAATCTTATGTCCTAACACAATCCCCTCTCTAACCATAAAGTGACATTTTTCCCAATTCAAGACAAGATTTGTTTCCTCACATCTTACTAGAACTCGTTCTAAATTTTTAAGGTAAAGGTGGAAAGAATTACCGAATACCGAGAAGTCGTCCATAAATACCTTCATAATTTCTTCCACAAGTTCATCAAAGATGGCTAACATGCAGCGCTGAAAAGTAGCAGGAGCATTACATAATCCAAAAGGCATTCTACGATAAGCAAACGTACCGTATGGGCATGTAAATGTTGTCTTCTCTTGATCTTCAAGAGCTATTAGAATTTGGAAGTAGCCGGAGAGTCCGTCCAAGAAGCAGTAGTACATATGCCCAGACAATCTTTCTAACATCTGATCAATAAAGGGTAAAGGGAAGTGATCTTTTCTGGTGGCGTCGTTCAGCTTCCTATAGTCAATACAGCCTCTCCAACCTGTGACTGTTCTTGTGGGAATCAATTCATTCTTTTCGTTAGTTACCACAGTCATGCCTCCTCTCTTCGGAACTACCTGCACAGGACTTACCCAAGTGCTATCAGAAATAGGATAAATTATTCATGCATCTAGAAGTTTAATTACCTCGACTTTGACAACTTCTTTCATATTGGGGTTTAAACGTCTCTGAGGTTGCACACACGGTTTATACTCATCTTCCATTAAAATTTTGTGGGTGCAAAATGATGAGCTTATTCCTTTAATGTCCGATATTTTCCATGCTATGGCCTTTTTGTGCTTCCTTAGTACTCTTAGCAAATCTTCCTTCTCTTTGGGTCCTTGTTCTCAAGAGATGATTACTGGTAGTGTAGAATTATCCCCCAGGAATGCATATTCTAAATGCTTTGGTAATTGTTTTAGTTCTAACTTAGGCGGCTCATCAATAGAGGGTTTCTGTTTTAGTTCGTCATTGATCTCAATGACTTCTATTTTCATCTGTCTAGAGGATGATGCATTGGGATTCTCATCATTGGTATCGTCATCTTTCCCCTCACCTTGTGAAAGACACAGTTCCATCGTGTCACTGTGTATGATTTCCTACAAAGATTCTTTAAAAATGTGATCAATGGCATCAACAAAGTAACAAGAATCATCTTTTTCTCTAGAATATATCATTGCATCATGAATTTGAAAAATAATTTCCTCATCTCCTACCCTTAGTGCAAGTTTACCATCACCAACATTAATGACAGCCCTAGCAGTAGCTAGAAAGGGTCGTCTCAAAATTAAAGGTACCTCTACGTCTTCATTCATGTCAAGCACAACAAAATCAACAAGAAATATAAATTTATCTACTTTTACCAGAACATCTTCAATAATTCCCCTTGGATACTTAACAGATCTGTCAGCTAACTGAATACTCATCCTAGTGGGTGTTGGTTCCCCAAGACCAAGTTGCTTAAACATTTTATAAGGCATTAGATTAATACTGGCTCCTAAATTAGCTAATGCTTTCTCTATGCTCAAACTACCAATTAAACAAGGAATAGTGAAACTTCCTGGATCATTCAATTTGGTTGGCAACTTGTTTTGGATGATAGCTGAGCATTCTTCATTAAGTTCCACTGTTGAAATTTACTCGAACTTCCTTTTATTTGTTAGAAGCTCCTTTAAAAATTTTGCATATGTTGGCATCTACGAAATAGCTTCAATAAAAGGTAAGTTAATATGTAGCTGTTTGAAAAGTTCAAGAAATTTACTATATTGTGCGTCTAAGCGGTCTTTCTTCAACTTTGCTGCATATGGGATTGTTGGTTTAATTTCCTCACGGATCGGTGTTTTCTTTGCCTTTTCGGTTTCATGTGGTACCTCTTTCTTTGTGTCGATTAGCTCCCTTCCACTTCTCAGTGTCACTGCCTGTACCTGCTCTTTTTCCCTAAGTAAGCTTTCTGATCATGTTTCAGAAACTAACTTAGTAAGTTGCCTGATTTGATCCTTGAACTCCTGTGTCAATGCCTCAAGTTTTGTTTCTATATTTTGGAAACGTGTTTCTGAAGCTGCTATGAAGTTTGTTAGCACCTCTTCAAGGTTCGGCTATTGTTGGAAGTTTTGGGAAAGTTGTTGCCTTTGATTTCTTTGACCGCCCCATGAGAAATTGGGGTGGTTCTTCCAACCTGGATTATAAGTATTACTACAAGGGTTATTGTTAGATCGGAAATTGTTACCCATATAGTTCATTTGCTCGCTCTCCATGCCCTGTCCGTAGGGTGGGTACTCAGGATTCGTTACGCCCTCACTTGTCTCACACTGCATTACTGGATGTGCCTGCGAAGAACCATAGAAACTATCAAATTTTTTATGTAGCAACTCTGCGTGATTTGATAGGGCGGTTACTGCATCAATGTTGAAAACTCCGGCTGCTTGGGCTGGCCTTGTCCTAGTAACTTGCCACTGATAGTTATTCAGTGACATCTCCTCTATAAACTCGTAGGTTGCTTCAGGAGTTTTTTTGTTCAGGGTTCCGCCAGCAGCTGAATCGATTAGTTGCCATGTTGAAGGGTTCACACCATTGTAAAAAGTTTGGACCTGTAGCCACAAAGGTAATCCGTGGTGTGGGCACCTCCTTAACAAGTCTTTGTATCTCTCCCATGCATCATAAGGTGTCTCTAAATCCATCTGCACAAAAGAAGAGATATCATTCCTTAACTTGGCTGTTTTGGCTGGCGGAAAATATTTTAATAAAAGTTTTTCAGTCATTTGATCCCATGTAGTGATTGACCCTCGTGGAAGAGAATGCAACCACTGTTTGGCTTTATTCCTCAGAGAAAAGGGAAATAACCGAAGACGAATGGCATCATCAGAAACGCCATTTATTTTGAAGGTATCACAGAATTCTAGAAAATTCGCTAAATGTGTGTTAGGATCTTCATCCTGCAAACCATCAAACTGAACAAACTGTTGTATCATCTGTATAGTGTTAGGTTTCAGTTCAAAATTATTTGCAGCAATAGTAGGCCTAACAATACTTGACTCAAGTCCTGTTAAACTAGGTTTAGCATAATCATACATAGTGCATGGAGCATGATGTTCAGCCATCTCTGGAGGTGGTGGATTATTCTCTGCCATCTCTTCTGTAATATTTATTTCGGTTTCTTGCCCTTCTTCTATGTAGTTTAAGCTTCACCTTATTTCTCTGCGATTTCTGCGAACGGTACTTTCAATATCACTGTCGTAAAGTAGGGGTCCTGTCGAGTTCCTTCTAGACATAAACTAGAGGTACCTGAAAGGAGCGAAAGAAAGAAATTAGAAAAAATAAAAATAGACTAAAAAATAAAAGTAAATTGCAAAAAATAAAAATGGGTAAAATAATAAAAATTGAGCGTTCTTAATATTTTAGTTCCCCGGTAACGGCGCCAAAAACTTGATCGTGTGTCAGAGTCTTAAAATTTATAAAAAGAATGATCGAACCTAGAAACTAACTATGACAACAATTTTTGAGGCAAGCGCACCTATCGAACAGTAGTATAATTTAGGCAAGACCGGAATACCGAACCCAAAGGAACCAAAGTACTAATACTAACTCTCTTTTTATTATTTAGCCTAATAAAGGGATTTATTTATCTAATCTAAATTAATTAACTACTAAACTGAAGATGCAACGACAAAGAGAAAGAATTTGGGAAAATAACTTGAGAGAAACCAATTGATTAAAACGACACCCAAGGAAGAATCCACCTAGACTTCACTTGTTATCTAACTCTGAACCAGACGATTTATTCACTTGACTTGATTCGTAAGATTCCCTAAGTTATATTAATCCCTCTCTCGAGGCAACTAACGTCAACCCTAGGTTGATTAATTGAAATCTCTTTCCAATTAAAACCCCTAAAATCGCATTAACTCGATCTATGGACTCCCATATTAGGTTTCACCCTAATCCGGCAAAATCTCGTCACCCTATCTCTAGGCTCGCGATCAACTCCACTTAATTATGCTAAATCTACTCTTAGGCAGGGACTTTTGCTCCTCCACCTAAGCACATCACACTTGAATTAATATCCCGGAAATATCAACACAAGAATTAAGAACACATAATTAAGAACAAGTCAAATATTTATCATATAGTTCAGCAAACGATAACAAGATTCATCTTAGGTTTCATCCCCTCAGGTATCTGAAGGTTTAGTTTATAACAATAAAAGAAAACATCTCAGAAGAAAAGATAAAACAAAACATAAGAAATCCCTAAAAAACCCTGAAGGAATTGAATGAGAGATCCTCCGTCTTGAGTAGAATTCCAGCTTCTTGAGATGGATCAACTAGCTATTTTCGAGTTATTCCCACAAATCTGACCTTTTGGCTCGGCTCCTTGGCCTAGCTAACTGCCCCCTTCTAGGTTATACTTAGGGTGTTTATATAGGCTTTTGAGATAGGTTTCTTTGCCCCTAAGTATCCTTTTCTGAGTGAAATTTCTCTTTTCCACGACAGGGACACGGCCATGGCACACGCCTGTGAGTCGTCTTTAGGCCGTGTTTGAACTTTTAATGAGGCATGGTCGTGTGGTCTTGGGCTCAGGCCGTGCCAATTTCTATTTTGGCCCAATTTGGTCTGTTTTAAGCCCGTTTCTCGTTCTTTTCATCCTTGGGTGCTTTACTGAGTATAAAACATGAAAAGAAAGGATTAAGAGCACCTTTTTACATAATTCAAGGCTTAAATCATCCAAAAGCATGCTAAATGTGGGCTTAAAATATGTTACTTTTACAGTTTATCACGTGCACAGCAATGCCAATCTATATTCAGTAACAAAAGAGAAGCTAAATTCAAATATTCATCCAATAAAAGGAGAAGGTTAGTTAAGGGAGAAACGAAATTTATGAGATTAATACTTACCCAACATGTACTTCAAAGCTTTTCGAAGCAAGTTTTTCCTGGAAAAAGAAAGGGGGGCTGAATTACAGCAACAACATTATGAAAATGAGATTATGAAAAAGAAGAAAAAGAATGATTGAGATTACCTGGTGAATCGCAAGTTCCATGTATGCAAGATTATCACTTTCCATCTAAGACAATAAGAAAAAACAGAGAAAGTTAAGTAAAAGCTAAAAATGACAAAGAGGAAAAACAAAACCAGATTTTACACGAAATGACAAATAACTATTGAAAGAAAAACAGAAGAGCTCTTGTTGAGCGTCTACTGTGATAGTGGTTGCCTCACGTGTGCATAAATAATATAAGGAATAAAGGTGACCAAAAAAACAGAACCTAAAAATCCTTACATGCAAATTTACATAGAAGTATATCAAAAGAATATAACATTGGACTTATAGATTCATGGCGCAAAATTTATATGGAAGATGCCAAAAAAACATTGACAAACATGCAGACAGGAAACAACAATAAAATAAAACAAACATCAATGTTATTTCAAACAAAATCATGAGATTGTAGAGAGATACTTTAGGTTGATATGAATGGCTAAGTCCATCGAAAGATCAATTGGAGCCCCCTTTCAAACACTGTCAACATCCTTAAAAGAGAAAACTTCTTTTGCTACATAATTAACAACACCAAAGCAAAAGATAAGTACATTAGTCAAGCTTTAGTTGGATTTTTAAAAAATAAACGAATGATATGATTCAAATATAAAACTTTGAAAGTAAACTCACAGTTAGATCAAAAAGGAAAATATATTGCGTTCTTTATAAGAAAACAACACATAGTTAAACATCCTCTCATACAACACAATAAAACAATACATAGTTAAACATCTTCTAATGCAACACAATAACCATTCGTAACTACTTTGTAATATAAAACAACCTTTTCAATTAAATTACATCCCTATTTTCAACCATGCCATGCATTTAGATATTACCTCAATACTTCAAGCAAAATCCATTTCCAAATCATATACACAACAGCACGCAAACAATTTCATCTAATTTCACTAATGAGTAAACCTGATCATGAGCCAAGCCTCCTGCCCAGGCCCAAAGGCCCGCCTAAAAAGGGAAAGTGTTTGAGGAAAAATATAAACCCAAAAAATGGACTTCAACAACAAATAGAGTTTTTTGACCCAAGCCCAACCCAAATCACATACCTCTACTTATTATATGTATGTTAATTTCTATCAAACCCAAATTAAGACACATCAAACCAGTACTTATATATTTTTATATTTATGTTAATTTGCATACATATACCTACAATTGTATGCTTGTTGGCATGCTTATTTGCTATTTTTGAGTTGCTGCCATGGGTTATGTTTGTGGTATTATATTTATGGTTTATATATATAATTTATTTACCAAAATTTCCTTGGATTACTTATGTAGGAGAAGGCAATAGTAAATTTCCAATGATTCCTTACTTTAATTTCTAATTTTTTCTATATTTTTAAATTTTGCTCCAATAGTTGTTGAAATTGTAATTTATTTGTTACATTAATAAAATATTTATGTAACTTATAGCCTTTAAAAAGATAATCTATAAAAAATTAATATGGGCAGGCCGAATCGGGCTTAGGCAAAATTTTAGGCATATTTTTAGGGTCGAGTCAAGCCCATGCCTAGAAAACTAGCCTAGAATTCTGCATCTACCTAACCTGAACCCGACCCAACCCATGATCAAGTCTATCGATAAGCTCCACTCAACATTTTAAAGAAAATCCACCCCAATCCCTACTGATGAGTGCAAGCACCTAGCAGTATGAAAAGAAGCTAGAATATGCACCACATTAACATTAGATAAAATGCGAGACTGACTAAAAAATTCACAACTCTTCCACTTCAAAAATGACCACGTTCTTCTAGTTAAAATTGAGATTAATTGGTCCAAAAATCTCTTGCTTTCAATTCTATTAGAAAACACAGAACAATACCATACAAAATGCATTTTTCCTTGAAACAAAGAAAATCAAACAACACTTGTATAATGAAATAATTATCAAACCATTGGTCAAAGATAATTTTTAAATTCAATTTAAGCTAACCCAAAACAAACAATCAAAAGTAAAAAAAAAAAAAAAAAGGTTTTTCAGAACCAGAATGCATTGAGAAATCAACTAAGACAACAAATGTAACACCCCTTACCCGTTTTCAACGCCGGAATAAGGTACGAGGCATTACCGAAATTGCAAATTTATTTATCAGACATTTTATTTCATTTAGCATTTATATTTGAAACCCATCAAAATCAAACATATTGTCCCATAAACATATTTATTTTTCTCGTCATGTCTTACTTAAATTTATTACTCGTCTCAACATACTTAATTACCTTGTATTAACATATTAAAGATAATCACATATTTACATATCATGATAAATATCATTCACTTGTCTCTTCTTCATAAACATAAATTAGTTAATTTATCATATCAATATTTCACGTACCATCAACTCATATTTTCTTATATCACATAATTAAGTTACATGAACTTATCTGACTAAATTTGTAGAAATATCAAGATTCAGGGTCATTTTAGAAATTTTCTATTTTCATCGATTTTTCAATCGATCTTAATTAATAATTTCATTCAATTTTACAATTTTAAATAATAAAATAATCTATTTCATGCAAATTGGTCATTTCCACGTTTTTACAAAATTAATCATAAAATTTTACTTTTATTCAATTTAGTCCCTGAGTCTAAAACATTACAAATTAGCCATGCTAGCTGAATATTCATACATATTTTCCTCCTCCTCCTCTCCATTCCACATCCTTAATGTATATAACATGCTATAAGTAACATTATCAATAAATTTCATTAATTACTCATAAGTATATTCAAAACTGTCCATTTGAGTTATAGTCACTAAATTATTTATTTCCAGAGCTACAGAACTCCAAATGAAGAACCGTTAATTTTTCCTGAAACTAGACTCACATATCTTCTTGCCATAAAATTTTCAGAATTTTTGATTTAGCCAATTAGTACAGTTTATTCTTTAAATTCACCCCTGTTCTGCTGTCTAGCAGTTCCGACCCTTCTTTACTAAAAATTAATTATCTTTTTATATAGAATTCATATGATGTTATGGTTTATTTCTTATAAAACTAGACTGATTAAGGAATCTAACCATATAAATTATGTTCCAAAATTATTTTTATACAATTTTTAGTGAATTTCTAAATTAAGAACAGGGAATCACGAAGTTATTCTAAACTAGTCTTACAAAAATTTAAATATCTCAAAATGTAGACTTCCTTTGCTTTCTCTGTTTCTTTTATATGAAAATAGACTCAATAAGCTTTAATTTCATATCTCATTCAACTTCTAATTGGATTTATACAATTTTTGGTGATTTTTCAAAGTTAGACAACTGCTGCTGTCCAAAACTGCTTTAGTGTAACATGTTGATTTCTATTTTGTCCCTAATTCCACAATTCATACAATTCAATCCTTGCTCAATTAACCCCTCAATTAAACTAATTTTCTCATTTAATACTTTTCTCTATCATTTTAAACTACTTCATAACTTTTGAAAATCAGAATTTTAACACTAGGCCTTAATTTCAGCTATTTCACAATTAGGTCCTAAAACCAATTTCCATCAATTTCACTTGATAAAATCATCATATAACAAAATTAAAGCTTCAAATCAATATTTATTCATCATATTATTTCAGCACTAATCCACATCAAATTTAAAAATTAACCATAGAATCATAAACTAATGAATTAATAAGTTGGACTCAATTGTAGAAAGTCCAAAAACATAGAAATTTCAAGGAGAAAGCAAGTATTAAACTTACATGAAGCTTGAGTATGAAAACCAACTTGAACTCTTTTCCATGACTGTTTTTCAGCTGAAGAAAATGAAGAGAATTGAAGAGAATTCTCCAAATATTTCAATTTAATCCCCTTTTTATTTAGCTAATTTTGGAAATTTTCCAATTTTCTCCCTTTTCCTTCTTTCTCTTCTCTTCTTCTTTCTTTCCTTTCCCTGCTCTCTGTTTCGTTTGGTTTCTGTTCTCTCCCCTTTTTTTTTTCTTTGGATTATTATATAATATAATAATATAATAATATAATAAATAATAATATAATATATAATAATATAATATAATATAAATATAATATAATAATATACTTTTAAAAAAAATCTCAGATTTTCTAACGTTACACCGCCTCAACTAATGTAAAATGGTATAATTACCATTTGATCCTTCATAATTTCTTTTAATCTATAATTCAACTTTTACACCTTTTTCAATTTAGTCCTTTTCATTTAATTACATATCCAAACGTTAAAATTTCTCAACTAAACTTTAATAATCACTTAATGACACTCCATAAATATTTTTAGAAATATTTATGGCTCACTTTATGAATTCGAGGTCTCAATACCTCGTTTTTGGCCCAATTTTTCTAATTAATTCTTTTAGTTCACAAAATTCACTAATTTTAAAATATTTCTAATATCACACTTAACTTATAATTATCGATTAACAAAGTTTTCTAACTTTTTCGTAGAGTTAGTGATCTCGAATCACTGTTTCGATACTATTGAAAATTGGGCTGTTACAACTCTTCCCCCTAAAAAAAATTTCGTCCTCGAAATTTCCTTATTATTTTGATCATGAACTTCATTATTTCTATAATTCTATAGCTCCTTTACGCACATATTTATCTAGTTTACCATTTATATCCATTCCATATCCTTTCAGTTTGCAATTCATTTTAATTCAATATTGCGAGCATACCTTATAACGAAAATTACTTACCTTTTTATAAGAGACCCAATAGATTAAACAGAACACTTAAGATATATGAAACAAATATAGAAGTGTATGTTTACTAAATGTAACATATTTCAAAATTTACTAGTCATTCTTAATTTACTAATAATTCTTATTATGTGCTTCACATATCATTTTTTTTTTCATTTTTTTTCAATTCCAATTTCACTTCAATTTATTCACAACTAAATTTAATTTCACTTTCTCATTAATATACAATTCAATACTAATATTTATCCATCACTTAATTCAATTTCCATTTAATTCAACAATAACACTTACCTCATACTTCACTTATTATACGCATAATTTAAATTTAACATTTAATATTAAATAATAGACATCAAACATGTAACAATATAAGTCATATGTGTTAATTTATACTTTAATTTTATACCTCAACGATAGTCTTTCATCAAATAGCCTCATATACCGTCTACATTATCTTTAATCAATTCATAAACCTTTGGTTCAAGTTTTCAATCTCATATATCGATTTTAATTCATAATTCCACTTTTTCATACGTTCAATCGATCAAATTCATTCAATTTTCTCATTTCATTTATTCAACTGATTTCAATATCAATAATTTGATATTTTAGCAAATTCATGAACCCTAAGTTCATGCTTCAAATCTCACAATTCAATTCGATTCACAATTCAACTCATAATTTCTTTCTCATATTTTCAATAGTTCAATCAATCTTTTTTTTTTCAGTTATTCACCCTACTAACAATCCGGACTTTGATGGATACACGGATTCCAACCCAAACACACCAGTACGGCACATTGTGCCTAAAACGGTACATAGTACCTGATCAGTATACGACACATAAGTGCCTGAAACGACACACGAGGTGCCTGATACGACACACGAGGTGCCTGAAATACGACACATAGAGTGCCTGATTTACGACACATAAAGTGCCTGATCGGCAAAGCCGATAAATCCTGTACTCTTCCAAATCCTATGGCATGCCAATTATATCCGACTAGTCCGACAAGTTAATAGGGAAATCAATTCTCATTTTTAATTTCACTTAATATTCATATCTACCCCTATTAACAAGACTCGGACTTTGGCGGATACGCGGATCCAACCAAACACACCAGATTGGCACCCAGTGCCTCATCGGATAGTTCGAAGCAATATAGTGACACCCAGTGTCTCATCGGCCCAGCCGAAGTAAAGAGGTACCCAGTACCTTATTGAATCTATCCGAAGTAAATAATATGACACCCAGTGTCTCATCGACTCAAGGTCGAAGAATCCCTGAATACTTCCAATCCTATGGCATGCCATTTGTATCCAATCTAGCCCGATAAGTTAATAGGGTATTTAAATCATCATTCATTTTTTTTTTCTATTTCAAATTCACTTTTCCATTTTCTAATCAATATACAATTCAGTACCAATACATATTGCAAATATTCACATATAATCAGACTTCGATTCAATTCCAACCACCTTTCAATCAATACACGATTCATATGTTTACACATATTCATAATTTAATGCATTTTTATTCAATTCGTATTTTTAATTTATTGTCCAATCAAATTTAAAATCACTAATTACTTTCCAATCAATATACATTTCAATTACTCACATATTTTTTTATTTAATTTAATTTGATTCAATTCAAATCACTTTTAGTTTCCTATTAATATACCTTCAAATATTCACATAGTTCATAATTCAGTTACGTAATTTAAATAACTTTCTAATTTCCAGTTCATTCTATTTTCACTTCTTATTTCAACCAGTTTCACAATATTACAGTAATTCATTACATCAATAATTTCATAGTTTAATGCAATACAGGTAACAATATTCAGTAACTTCACAATTCAATTCAGTACTCAAAATAATATTCAATGTTCCATAATTCAGTTTAGTATCAGTCTCAATTTTAGTACCCAATCATAAATTTATCAATTTACTAAGCACTTACCTTAAAATACTTACCACACATAATTAGTAAATTACACATAATAATGATAAAGTTTAAATTATAGTGATACAAATATCATCAAAGTCGGAACATATCACATTATCTCAAGTTATATATTAATCATGGCATATATTTCTAAACTTCACATATACTACGTTTGGTCCGAGAACCGGCTAAACCTAAGCTCTGATACCACTAAATGTAACACCCCTTACCCGTTTTCAACGCCGGAATAAGGTACGAGGCATTACCGAAATTGCAAATTTATTTATCAGACATTTTATTTCATTTAGCATTTATATTTGAAACCCATCAAAATCAAACATATTGTCCCATAAACATATTTATTTTTCTCGTCATGTCTTACTTAAATTTATTACTCGTCTCAACATACTTAATTACCTTGTATTAACATATTAAAGATAATCACATATTTACATATCATGATAAATATCATTCACTTGTCTCTTCTTCATAAACATAAATTAGTTAATTTATCATATCAATATTTCACGTACCATCAACTCATATTTTCTTATATCACATAATTAAGTTACATGAACTTATCTGACTAAATTTGTAGAAATATCAAGATTCAGGGTCATTTTAGAAATTTTCTATTTTCATCGATTTTTCAATCGATCTTAATTAATAATTTCATTCAATTTTACAATTTTAAATAATAAAATAATCTATTCATGCAAATTGGTCATTTCCACGTTTTTACAAAATTAATCATAAAATTTTACTTTTATTCAATTTAGTCCCTGAGTCTAAAACATTACAAATTAGCCATGCTAGCTGAATATTCATACATATTTTCCTCCTCCTCCTCCATTCCACATCCTTAATGTATATAACATGCTATAAGTAACATTATCAATAAATTTCATTAATTACTCATAAGTATATTCAAAACTGTCCATTTGAGTTATAGTCACTAAATTATTTATTTCCAGAGCTACAGAACTCCAAATGAAGAACCGTTAATTTTTCCTGAAACTAGACTCACATATCTTCTTGCCATAAAATTTTCAGAATTTTTGATTTAGCCAATTAGTACAGTTTATTCTTTAAATTCACCCCTGTTCTGCTGTCTAGCAGTTCCGACCCTTCTTTACTAAAAATTAATTATCTTTTTATATAGAATTCATATGATGTTATGGTTTATTTCTTATAAAACTAGACTGATTAAGGAATCTAACCATATAAATTATGTTCCCAAATTATTTTTATACAAATTTTAGTGAATTTCTAAATTAAGAACAGGGAATCACGAAGTTATTCTAAACCAGTCTTACAAAAATTTAAATATCTCAAAATGTAGACTTCCTTTGCTTTCTCTGTTTCTTTTATATGAAAATAGACTCAATAAGCTTTAATTTCATATCTCATTCAACTTCTAATTCGATTTATACAATTTTTGGTGATTTTTCAAAGTTAGACAACTGCTGCTGTCCAAAACTGCTTTAGTGTAACATGTTGATTTCTATTTTGTCCCTAATTCCACAATTCATACAATTCAATCCTTGCTCAATTAACCCCTCAATTAAACTAATTTTCTCATTTAATACTTTTCTCTATCATTTTAAACTACTTCATAACTTTGAAAATCAGAATTTTAACACTAGGCCTTAATTTCAGCTATTTCACAATTAGGTCCTAAAACCAATTTCCATCAATTTCACTTGATAAAATCATCATATAACAAAATTAAAGCTTCAAATCAATATTTATTCATCATATTATTTCAGCACTAATCCACATCAAATTTAAAAATTAACCATAGAATCATAAACTAATGAATTAATAAGTTGGACTCAATTGTAGAAAGTCCAAAAACATAGAAATTTCAAGGAGAAAGCAAGTATTAAACTTACATGAAGCTTGAGTATGAAAAGCAACTTGAACTCTTTTCCATGACTGTTTTTCAGCTGAAGAAAATGAAGAGAATTGAAGAGAATTCTCCAAATATTTCAATTTAATCCCCTTTTTATTTAGCTAATTTTGGAAATTTTCCAATTTTCTCCCTTTTCCTTCTTTCTCTTCTCTTCTTCTTTCTTTCCTTCCCCTGCTCTCTGTTTCGTTTGGTTTCTGTTCTCTCCCCTTTTTTTTTTTCTTTGGATTATTATATAATATAATAATATAATAATATAATAATATAATAATATAATAATATAATATATAATAATATAATATAAATATAATATATAATATAATATACTTTTAAAAAAATCTCAGATTTTCTAACGTTACACTGCCTCAACTAATGTAAAATGGTATAATTACCATTTTGATCCTTCATAATTTCTTTTAATCTATAATTCAACTTTTACACATTTTTCAATTTAGTCCTTTTCATTTAATTACATATCCAAACGTTAAAATTTCTCAACTAAACTTTAATAATAACTTAATGACACTCCATAAATATTTTTAGAAATATTTATGGCTCACTTTATGAATTCGAGGTCTCAATACCTCGTTTTTGGCCCAATTTTTCTAATTAATTCTTTTAGTTCACAAAATTCACTAATTTTAAAATATTTCTAATATCACACTTAACTTATAATTATCGATTAACAAAGTTTTCTAACTTTTTCGTTAGAGTTAGTGATCTCGAATCACTGTTCCGATACTATTGAAAATTGGGCTGTTACAACAAATGAAGAAATTGATGTGGAAAATAGGCATTCTGAATATTTGTAATTTTGAATAATATTGATGTTGAATTCGTCTGATTGATATATGTAGTATATCATAAGCGTGGATTTGTGTGATAGTGAACCAAGGAATTATTTGAATAAGAGTTTGTGGTAATTAGTTATGGGTAATTCATCGTCAAATGTGTCATAATCGCCTGTGAACCATGTCTAGAAAAATTGGTTAGAGCAAAGCGTAAATATTAAAATCTAGTACATATGAAATGGATTTTGAAGGTATATTTTGTAGAGTAGTACTTAAGCAACAAGGAAAATCAAGTAATGTGTTAAAGAATCTTCAATAGCCAGATAAGTTAGAATTGGTATTTTAAAGAGTATGATATATGGCGTACATGTGTGGACAAAATTGTAGTGGTATCAGTCTTAATAAATGGTTTAGAAGAATGGTTGGGCACAGTGGTTCTTACAAGAACACAAAGTATTGATCAAGGCATTTTTGTAAAAAAGCTCACTTTGTACTCTTGTGTTTACAAGGTTTGTTGATGTGTCATAGGAATTTGGGAAGAGTTTTTGCAAAGGGATGATGTCAAGAACGCACCTAAGTTTCAGAAAAGTAGGCTATTATGCATATAGTAGAATTATGGCATAGTCTAGGAATATGCCTTTCAAGTCTGATTTTAATAAATTTCTAGATTCTAAAGATTTATATCAAATTCAATGTAACAAGTTATTGTATAATTATTCTTTTGTTTTCATATGCTAAATTTTCTAATGAAATTTTTATATGAAAATAATTAGAGAAATGGAATTTTGTAAATTGTTTAATAAATGGTTAAATGTTGTGTGTAGTAAACCCAAGATCCGAAGCCGATGAATTGAGTCGGGTTGAGAGCATTACATATACCATATTTGTTAACCTACAATTGTACCTCATTTGGTATTCAATTGATATCCACACTTACACTTTTCATACCATTGATCACAATGTAAATATCATTCAAATGCTAGCTACAAGCTAGAATCACAACATCACCAGTCAAATGAACATAAACAATTAGCAAGACTTGTAAACATACCATAAGTTAGTTTATAAGCACACAACTCGAATAATTGCCCATCCATTTATGCCAACATAATACCAACTATGAACTTGGGCAATTAACATTTTATCACATTTCAAAAGTTGCCATAAGTGTTCAACCTCAATATCCCATAAACATACTTAGTATTACCACCCTTTGACACTCTTATGTACATGCAACATATAACGAAGTTCAAGCATTCAAAAGACTACTGAATTGCAGATAAGATAGTGTAAGCTTCATGATGATCCACCTGACGCATTCTGCAACTGTCAATCTACAAGGAAATGGGAGACAATGGGTAAGCATTTTAAATGCTTAGTAAATTCATAGGATTTAAAATAGTAAACTTACCATAATTCATAGTTAAACATATTGAAATAATTAATTAAACTCAACTACCTGTTACAACGTTTCACATTATCAAGGTGAATTCATCGTTCATTCCAATCACATATCAATCTAATATAGACTTGTTATGCCGATCTAGTACCATACAATGGAGTCATCAATAATATATCATTTATATCATTCTATTCACATAATGTATGTATCCATTCAAAACACATGTTATCTTTAACCTGATATAGCATTTCACGGAAATAAAGTAAATCCCACATATAATCGAGTGTGTATATAACATTGTATCAAGTAGTATATATATACATCATTTAAGAAATTACCAACCACATTCGTTATATCAATTCAGTACCATTCATATCGTTTATTTATCTTATATCATTTGAATGTATTCTCATAATAATCTAACAGACATCTTTTTTTCTATTAATCTAATAGCCCGATGAACATTACTAAATAATTTCGTATACCTGGGTATTCACCTCACCAAGGAGCATTGTAGTGCCGAGCAAAGGCATCGAAGTTCATATATGGGCACCGGAGTGCAAACAAGGGCACAAAAGTGCAATCAAGGGCACAAAAGTGCAATCATGGACACTAGAGTGCAATCAGGTGCATCAATATTTCTTTACAATTTAATCCTTTCATATAACAGTTTACATCATTTAATGTCATGTATCTGTTCATACTTATCAAGTATTTCATATTTTACGATTTAATCCATTTGATACCAAAATTTATTAAATTTACAATTATATATATAATTAATATATACACATAATAAGAAAATACAGTAAGTTTCATATGAACCTACCTGGAAAACAACAACAAAAAAAGTATCAGGGACCAATTCGTAATTTCTCTTTTTTCTTGATTATCTATCGATTGATCAAAACCACATCTATAATAGTTCATTATAATTTATCAATTCCAATGACCTTAAAACATCTTCTTCTATATATATGAAAACTTAATTTCATTTTTCACAAATTTTCTAAAGTTTTACATTTTATTCAGTTTAGTCCCTAAAACCGAAACAATTATAACTTTCACAATTAAACTTCAATTTTCAATCCAATTTCAATTATACCCTTATACAACTCTCTATTATCAATTTCTACCAAAATCTCATGACAATTTTATAATGTTTTCATTTTAGTCCCTATACTCAAAAACCAACATTTAGCTTTACAGTTTAGTCTCTATTTCATTTCCATGCTTAAAAGCTAATATAAAAACACCAAAAACTTTAAAACTAATCAATGAAAATATTTTAAATCTTTAGCAGTTTCGAGAATGGAGGTACGAGTTAGCTAAACCTAGTTACAACAATCTCAAAAAACATAAAAATTACGAAAAACAGGCTTTAAAAAGCTTACCATTAAAGAGACCGATTATTTGGAGTTAAAAATGACTTTTACCTTTAATTTTTTTCCTCAATTTCGATGGAATTGAGAAGGAAGTTGAACAATGTTCATCTTCTTCCACTTTTAAATTTTATTATTATTTGATAATATTTTAACATTAAAAAATGAAAAAACCTTTACCAACCGTCCACCATGCTTTGTAATGTCTAAATTGTCATTTCAAACCCTCTTAATGTCATTTTAAGCTTTAAGTAACTAAGATTTATAATAATTAACTTTTACAATTTTTACAATTAAGTCATTGTACCTTAATTAACCACTAATTCGGAAAAATTACCTAACCAAAATTCAATTCACTTATACAATAGCTTGGTTTACGGAAATGAGGTCCCGATACCTCATTTTCAAAAACCACTCACTTTAAGGTTGAATCACTTGTACTTTTACCAACTGTCCAATTAGCAAATTTATCAAATCAAAATTCAATATAAAATTATAATTAACTCGTAAGTATTATTTAATAATATTTACGAACTCAATCATCGAAGAGTAGGGTCCTGAAATCACTATTTTTGGCACTATTAAAAATCGAGCTGTTACAATATAATTTTTTTGAAGAAATATGTCATAACCGAAAAAATTAAGGTTCGATACAATGGTAACTTTGGGTTATTATTTTGGAAAGAACTTTCTGTATGCGGCCTCTAGTATAAATTAGAAAGATTAATGGGCTGATTGGTAAATAGTTGGTTTTCAAATCTGGTTGAGTTCCTTTAGAATTGGGAAACTCTTAGCGGGAGACAACATGATTATAAACAATAAAATAAGATTGAATAAAGGAATTTTGGTATATGTACGAGGGAGAATATATACAGATTGTAACACTCTTCACCCATATTTGACGCTGAAATAGGGTTACGGAGCATTATCAGACTTATGAAACAATTAAACAACTCTTTAATATACATTTGCTCAATTCAATCATTCATCATTCAATCTCAATCAATTTGTCCCTACTAAGAGCCTACGAGGCCTTACACATGCACTAGGAGTGGTTCAGGACTAAACCGATAACTCGGAAAAAATTTCAACACTTACAAAATTTTTCTCTAAAATAGAGGACACACGCCCGTGTGACCAGGCCGTGTGTCTCACACTGCCACCAGACACGCCCGTGTCACAAGCCATGTGAACATTCGCAATGGGATCACATGGCCGTGTCCCAGCCCGTGTTCAACCCCGTGTCCAAACAAATGAGGTTACTGATTTGGGACACACGGCCAACCACACGTCCGTGTGTCTAACTTGTGTGCCCTTCGAAGTGGCCACACATGCCCGTGTGCTAGGCCGTGTGTTAGGCCGTCCCAAACCTGTAGGGTATACTGGCTTGTGCAACACGGCCAAGTCACACGCCCGTGTGCTAGGACGTGTGTCAATTAGGTGGTATACTGACTTGTGCCACACGGCTGATCACATGCCCGTGTATGAGACCGTGTGGAGTATACTAACTTCATTTCAATTTCAACACCAGGGGACACACGGCCGTGTAATTTGACCGTGTGTCACACACGACAGTGTAATTTGACCGTGTGTCACACACGGCTGAGACACACGCCCGTGTCTCCACTCGTGTGGACAAAAATAGGCTATTTGCAAAGCCATTTTGCCACCCTATTTTTACATACCTGCACAAGCATAATCTTCAACATTTTATAACTCAATAGGCAGCTAATCCATAACATTTCATACACATATTTCTTATACGCAACCAAAGCATTATACCAAGTTAAGCCAAATCAAATGGCTTTATCTTGTGCCACAACATGTACCAAAATCACTAGCTCAAGTAACCATAATTATCATCTTTATAACTAGCCTATACATGCCATATTTACATATATCCATGAGTTCAAAGGTACCAATCGGCAACTTGATAGTGTGATGCGTATTTCCAACTTTATCCGAATCGAGCGAGCTATCGAACCTCTATAAAACACGGAAAAGAATCAAAGTAAGCTTTATAGCTTAGTAAGCCCGTATAATTCAGAATTAAACTTACCATTTATACATAATCAAGATAATAAATAAGGTATACTCAATTCAATTACCAAATGCCTAAACACAAGCATTCATCAACAAGTTAGTCACATAAGTGCATATAATCATCCATTATCTCAATTTAATACTCAATACATTGTATCATATCAAATTCATATAAATTGTAATTCATCTGTATAAATGCATAGCTTTTTCACATAACCAATAACAGAATTTATGCCCGTTGAACCTATTTGAATTTTGAGGGATACTCGGGTGATATACATTATGTGTATAAATCAGTAATCTGTCAGTTCATTATCATTTACGCTCTTTCGAGCTATGATCAGTAAGCTCCTCCTGAGTTGATGGACAGTAAGCTCTATTGAGCTGAAATGGTAAGCTCTAATAAGCTGAAAACAGTAAGCTCTTACGAGCTGATATATCGGTAAGCTCATACAAGCTATGGTGAGTCCACAACATATGCAGGATCTCAACCAAAACGGTAACCCTAGTGACATGTCACTCGTATCCTACGACTTTCTACGATTCAAACGAGACTCGGTATTCAATAATTCTCATTAATTAGGAATTTGAAGTCAGTAATACCACTTACTCAATTATACTTTCATTTCAAAAAATTTACAAGTATTTAAAGATTCAATTCTAATTATACGAACTTACCTCGAGTTGCTCGAATGGAAATTATCGACTATTCGTCCACTTTTCCTTTTCCTCAATCTAATCCCAATCTCAACTTATCTTGATCTATATATTATCAAATTTAGCATGTTCAGCATTCAGTCTATTCAATTTAGCCTATAATTATAATTTGGCAAATTTACACATTTGCCCCTAATGTTTCACATTTTCACAATTTAGTCCTTATCACATAAAAATGGAAATTCATGCAATTTAGTACAAACCCATGCTTCGCCAAAATTAATACATGTTACTAGCAGCCCATATTTTCAATTTATTCACACTTTTAACTACCATATTTCACATTTTCTTAATTTAATTCATTTTTGACATTTTTGTCAAAAATCACTTTACAAAAGCTATAAATCTAACATTAAACATTCCAAGTCTATCATAAATCATACTCAAGCATTCAACAATGGCAACATGATAAATCTTTAACAGTTTCAAAATCTAGGGTACGAGTTAGCTAGAATACGAAGCAACGATCACAAAAAAGTAAAAATCATTAAAAACCGAACAAAAACAGGGTTACTAATTAGCTTCAATGTGACCGAACCTTCAAGGTGTTTCCATGGATTTTCCAAGCCCTAAATTTTCGGCTATAAAGATGATAATGAATTAAAATTTTTGTGTTTTATTATTTAAGCCTTTAATAACCAAATTACAAGTTTAACCTTTTCTAAATTCATTAAAATTTCACTTAAAAGATGTCTATAAAAGTCCACTAACACTAAAAATGGTATATTTACCACATAAGGACCTTAAATTTAAGGTTCTATAGCTATTTGACACCTTTAGCTAATAGAACTCAAGTTTTACGTTTTACGCAATTTAGTCTTTTTTATCAAATTAACCATTTAAACGATAAAATTTCTTCACGGAATTTTCACACCAACATATATCATACTGTAAACATTAAAATAATAATAAAATAAATATTTTGACATCAGATTGTGGTCCCGAAACCACTTTTCTGATTTGACCAAAAACGGGTTGTTACAACTTTCCCCCTTAGAGATTTTCATCCCCGAAAATCTTACTAGTAAATAGGTTAGGATACTGTTTTCGTATAGTTTCCTCGGGTTCGCACGTAGCTTCCTCGATTCCTTGTTTATGCCAATGAACTTTCACTAGGGCTATGAGTTTATTTCTCAATTCTTTGATTTCACGATCTAAAATCCTGATCGGTTCTTCGCTATACGTCAAATCAATCTGTATCTCAACATCTACCGGAGAAATCACATGCGACGGATCAGATCTGTATCGACGTAACATAGAAACGTGAAAGACATTATGAATCTTTTCAAGTTCTGACAGTAAAGCTAGTCGATACGCTACAGGCCCTATTCTTTCGACGATCTCATACGGTTCGATAAATCGCGGACTCAGCTTTCCTTTATAGCTGAATCGAATAACCTTTTTCCACGGTGCCACCTTTAGAAACACTCGGTCCCCGACTTGAAACTCAATTTCTTTACGTTTTAAATCTGTGCATGATTTCTATCGATCTGAAGCTGCTTTTAAACTGTCGCGAATCGTTTTCACTTTTTCTTCAGTTTCTCTTATCAATTCAACCCCGTGAATCTTTTTCTCACTTAGTTCAGTTCTGGAGTTCGACATTTGCGACCATATAAAGCTTCGTACGGTGCCATCTTTATACTCGTTTGAAAACTTTTGTTATACGCGAACTCAATCAACGGTAATTATTTTTCCCAACTGCCCTCAAACTCTAAAAATACAACATCTCAACATGTCTTCAAGAATTTGAATAACTCTCTCGGTCTGACCGTCAGTCTGAGGATGAAAAGTAGTACTGAACTTCAACCTTGTTCCCAGAGCTTTTTGCAGTTTCTTCCAGAATCGCGACGTAAATCTCGAATCTCTATCAAAAATAATAGATAGTGGCACCCTACCAATCGAACAATCTCAGAAATGTACAATTCTGCTAGTTTATCAAGTGAGTATTTTGTACGTATCGATGTAAAATGAGCAGATTTCGTTAGTTGATCAATGACAACCCAGATAGTATCTTTCTTTTTCGGAGTTAGGGGCAATCCCTACACAAAGTTCATTGTAACTCTATCCCATTTCCACTCGGGAATCATCACAGGCTGTAGTAAACCCAATGGTACTTGATGTTCAGCTTTGACTTGTTGACAAATTAAACATTTAGAAACCAACTCTGAGATATCTCGTTTCATGCCTTATCACTAATAAAACTATTTCAAAACGTTGTACATTTTGGTACTCCCCGGATAAACAGATAAGCAGCTATGGTGCGCTTTGTGCCAAATCATTTGAATGAGTTTTGAATCTCTCGGTATGCAAATTCTATTCTTGAACCTTAAACAATCATCAGCTCCAATCTGAAACTCTAAATTAGGGATAGTCTCACATTGAATTCGTTTAATTTGCAATTCACGGTCATCTTTCTGAGCTTTACAGATTTGTTGAATAAATACCGGTTTAGCTTTTAATTTAGCTAAAATAGACCCATCATCACAAATCATCAACTGAGTATTCATTGCTCATAATGCAAACAAAGATTTTCAGCTCAGGGCATCAGCAACAACATTAGCTTTTCCCGGGTGATAATCAATCACAAATTCATAATCTTTCAATAACTCGAGCCATCTTCGTTGTCGCAGATTCAAATCTTTCTGTGACATCAAATATTTTAAGCTTTTATGATCCGTATAAAAGTGGCATTTTTCACCGTATAAGTAATGTCGCCAAATTTTCAATGTGAACATAATTGCAGCCAACTCTAAGTCGTGCGTTGGATAGTTCTTTTCATGTGGTTTCAATTGTCAGGAAGCATAAGCTATAACTTTTCTTTCTTGCATCAGAACACATCCCAGACCGTTTAATGACGCGTCACTATAAATCACAAACTCTTTCCCCGATTCAGGTTGAACCAAAACCGGTGCTTTAGTTAACAGTACTTTCAACTGTTCGAAACTCTGCTGACATTTTCTGATCATTCGAATTTTACATCTTTCTGAAGCAGTCGTGTCATCGGTGTCGCAATCATCGAAAATTCTTTCACGAATCTTCAGTAATAGCCCGTTAAGCCTAGAAAACTACAGACTTCAGACACATTTCTCGGAGGTTTCCAGTCAACAATTACTCGGGTCAACTTTAATACCTTCAGTTGAAACAATATGCCCCAGAAATCCAACTTCTTAGAGCCAAAACTCACATTTGCTGAACTTTGCAAATAATTGATTATCACGTAAAGTTTGTAACACAATTCTCAAGTGCTCGGTATGTTCAGATTCATCTCGCGAATAGATCAAAATGTCGTCAATGAATGCAACAATGAATCTATCTAAATATAATCTGAATATTTGGTTCATCAAGTCCATAAAAACTACAGGAGCATTAGTTAATCCAAAAAGCATAACAAGGAATTCATAATGCACGTACCTCATACTGAACGCGATTTTTGGCACATCCGACTCTTTAACTCGCAACTGATAATAACCTGATCTCAAATCAATTTTTGAAAATACTGTAGCCCCTTTCAACTGATTAAATAAATCATCAATCCGAGGTAGAGGGTATTTGTTCTTTATAGTCACTTTATTCAGCTGTCTGTAATCGATACACATTCTCATCGTGCCATATTTCTTCTTTACAAACAATACTGGTGCACCCCAAGGCAAATAACTTGGTTGCGCAAAACCTCTATCTGTCAATTCTTGCAACTAAGCTTTCAACTCTTATAATTCTATTGGAGCCATTCTGTACTGAGCTATTGATATCGGTGTTGTTCTCGGTACTAATTCAATACCAAATTCAACCTCTCTGATCGGTGGGAAACCCGATAATTCTTCTGAAAATACATCCGAAAACTCGCAAACAACAAGTACAGATTCAATCTTTGATTCAGACACCATTGTATCTAGTACGTATGCAAGATATGCATCATAGCCCTTTTTCATACATTTCTGAGCTAACATAGACGATATCACAATAGGTAATTCACCCAAATCATCAGACTCAATCCGAAGAATTTCACCATTCTGACATTTCAGTTCGATAATCTTTCATCTACAATTCACAACTGCATCATGCATAGTCAGCCAATCCATACCCAGAATCACATCAAACTCATCGAACGGTAGAAGCATCAAGTTAGCCGAAAAATAGTAACCCTGAGTCATCAAAGGACATTTCTTACAAATTTTATCAACTAAAACAGACTTGCCTAAGGGGTTCGATACTTTAATTACAAACTCTGTAGACTCGACATGTAAACTCTTTTTAAACACTAAATTCATACAGATATATGAATGGGTTGATCCAGGATCTATCAACGCAATTATATCAATATTGAAAAGAGAAAAAGTACCGGTAATAACGTCTGGCGATGATGCCTCCTCCCGTGCACGGATAGCATAAGCTCGGGCAGGTGCTCGTGCCTCAAATCTCACAGCAGAATCTCTCGTAGCACCTTGGTTACCACTCATATTTCCAGTGCTTCAGGGTGGTCTCCCTATAGTAGCTATATTACTTGCTTTCGCCAGTTGATCTCTTTCAGCTATAGACTTTTTTGGACAGTCTCGGAGATAATGATAAAGAGATCCACATCTAAAACAAGCTCCGCTCATTACTCTACATTCACCGTAATGTCGCTTATTGCAGTGCTTATATTCAGGTCCAACATTACTAACACTACTCACACTGGCAACAGATGTCGTTTGAGGTTTAGAGCTGAAATGTCTCGCATCTCTATCTTTGATCGAAGTCCCAGCAGAAGCAATAAAATGAGAATGGTATTCTCTAGATTTCTTTGATACTGACTGATGTGATTTGCTCGCAAATCTCTTTCTAAAGTCTCTAACCTCAGAATCGGCTTTTCTTTTCTCTTTGTTAAGCTCTTCAACTTTGCACGCTCTGTCAACTAGAACGACAAACTCTTTCAGCTCAAGAGTCCCAACTAACAGTCTGATTTCTTCATTTAATCCATCTTCGAACCTTTTACACATTATAGCCTCGGAAGAAACACATTCACGAGCATATTTTTTGAGCCGTACAAACTCTCTTTCGTATTTTGTTACCGACATACGACCATGTTTCAATTCAAGAAATTCCTTTCGTTTCTGATCAATAAATCGTTGGCTGATGTATTTCTTTCTAAATTCAACTTGAAAGAATTCCAAAGAAAATCTTTCTTGCGGGACTACGGATATCAAGGTATTCCACCACTGATACGTAGTGTCTCTCAACAGTGATATAGCACATTTTAAACATTCTTCAGATGTGCAAGAAAGTTCATCAAATACCTGAATCGTGTTTTCAAGCCAAAACTCGGCTCTCTTAGGGTCGTCGCCAACAGTGGCTCTGAATTCTCAACCTCATATTTCTGTATCTTATCAATAGGTGGTTTATTCAATCGCAAAAGATCCATACCTTGAGGAACTATAGGGATCGGTTGAGGAATAGGTGGGGGTGGAGGTTGTTGAGCAGCCGGGTTCGTACGAATGTATTGAGTGAACCACTCATTCATCATTTGAAAGAAGGCTTCTTTAGCCTAACCTCTGTGACTACTCGACACGGGTCTAGATTCAGAAGGCGCTGTCCCTTGAGTGGGAGCTGGCGAATTACTCTCAACATTATCTGCTACAGCTCGTTCGGGATATATACTATACGAAAACATAGTTTATAATGTCAAGATTCATCACACTATCACAGTTTATAAATATGGCATGTATAGCTAGACTCTCACACACGCTACGTTAGTTCCAGAATCGACTAAACCGTAACTCTAATACCAATAAATGTAACACCCCTCACCCGTATTCGACGCCGGAATAAGGTTACGGAGCATTATCAGACTTACGAAACAATTAAACAATTGTTTAACATACATTTTCTCAATTCAATCATTCATCATTCAATCTCAATCAATTTATCCCTATTAAGAGCCTATGAGGCCTTACACATGCACTGGGAGGGGTTCGGGACTAAACTGATAACTTGGGAAAATTTTTCAACACTTATAAAAATTTTCTCTAAAACAGGGGACACACGCCCATGTGACTAGGCTGTGTGTCTCAAACAGCCACCAAACACGCCCATGTCACAAGCCTTGTGGACATTCGAAATAGGATCACATGGCCATGTCCCAGCCCGTGTTCTACCCCATGTCCAAACAAATGAGGTTATTGACTTGGGTCACACGGCCAACCACAAGCCCCGTATGTCTAACCCATGTGCCCTTCGAAGTGGCCACAGATGCCCGTGTGCCAACCGTGTGCTAGGCCGTGTCAAACCTGTAGGGTACACTGACTCATGTAACACGGCCAAGTCACACGCTCGTGTGCTAGACCGTGTGCCAATTAGAGGGGTATACTGACTTGTGCCACATGGCCGATCACACACCCGTGTGTGAGACCGTGTGGAGTATACTAACTTCATTTCAATTTCAACACTAGGGGACACACGACCATGTAATTTGACTGTGTGTCACACACGGCTGAGACACACGCCCGTGTCTCTGTCCTTTTGGACAAAAATAGGCTATTTGCAGAGCCATTTTGCCACCCTATTTTTACATACTTGCACAAGCATAATCTTCAACATTTTATAACTCAATAGGTAGCTAATCCATACATTTCATACACATATTTGAATACTTAAATGCAACCAAAACATTATACCAAGTTAAACCAAATCAAATGGCTTTATCTTGTGCCACAACATGTACCAAAATCACTAGCTCAAGTAACCATAACTATCATCTTTATAACTAGTCTATACATGCCATATTTACATATATCCATGAGTTCAAAGGTACCAATCGGCAACTTGATAGTGTGATGCGTATCTCTAACTTTATCCGAATCGAGCGAGCTATCGAACCTCTATAAAACACGGAAAAGAAACAAAGTAAGCTTTATAGCTTAGTAAGCCCGTATAATTCAGAATTAAACTTACCATTTATACATAATCAAGACAATAAATAAGGTATACTCAATTCAATTACCAAATGCCTAAACACAAGCATTCATCAACAAGTTAGTCACATAAGTGCATATAATCATCCATTATCTCAATTTAATTCTTAATACATTGTATCATATCAAATTCATATAAACTGTAATTCATCCGTATAAACATTATAGCTTTTTCACATAACCAATAACAGAATTTATGCCCGCTGAACCTATTTGAATTTCAAGGGATACTCGGGTAATATACATTATGTGTATAAATCAGTAATCTGTCAATTCATTATCATTTTCGCTCTTTCGAGCTATGATCAGTAAGCTCCTCCTGAGCTAATGGACAGTAAGCTTTATTGAGCTGAAACGGTAAGCTCTAACAAGCTGAAAACAGTAAGCTCTTACGAGCTGATATATCGGTAAGCTCATACGAGCTGTGATGAGTCCGCAACATATGCAAGATCTCAACCAAAATGGTAACCCTAGTGACATGTCACTCGTATCCTACAACTTTCTACGGTTCAAACGGGACTTGGTATTCAATAATTCTCATCAATTAGGCATTCGAAGTCAGTAATACCATTTACTTAATTATACTTTCATTTCAAATAATTTACAAGTATTTAAAGATTCAATTCTAATTATACGAACTTACCTCGAGTTGCTCGGATGGAAATTATCGACTATTCGTCCACTTTTCCTTTTCCCCGATCTAATCCCAATCTCGGCTTATCTTAATCTATATATTATCAAATTTAGCATATTCAACATTCAGTCTATTCAATTTAGCCTATAATTTACAATTTGGAAAATTTACACATTTACCCCTAATGTTTCACATTTTCTCAATTTAGTCCTTATCACATAAAATTGCAAATTCATACAATTTAGTACAAACTCATGCTTAGCTGAATTTAATACATGTTACTAGTAGCCCATATTTTCAATTTATTCACACTTTTAACTACCATATTTCACATTTTCTCAATTTAATCCATTTTTGACATTTTTGTCAAAAATCACTTTACAAAAGCTATTAATCTAACATTAAACATTCCAAATCTATCATAAATCATCAAATTACTCAAGCATTCAACAATGGCAACATGCAGGGGCGAAGCCATGGGCCCCGGCCCCCTTAAAATGTAAAATTACTATTTAGGCCCTTAAAATTTTTTAAAAAATTTAAATTAGTAAAGGTAAAATTGCACTTTAACCCCCCTAAAATTATAAAAATTTGATTTAATCCTTTACAAATTATAAAGATATAAACTATAAAAAATTAAAAGTTCATTCAGACCCCCCTAAAAATTTGTTCTGGCTTCGTCCCCAGCAACATGATAAATCTTTAACAGTTTCAAAATCTAGGGTACGGGCTAGCTAGAATACAAAGCAATGATCACAAAAAAGTAAAAATCATTAAAACCCGAAGAAAAACGGACTTACTAATTAGCTTCAATGTGATCGAACCTTCAAGGTGTTTCCATGGCTTTTCCAAGCCCTAAATTTTCTGCTATAAAGATGATACTGAATCAAAATTGTTGTGTCTTATTATTTAAGCCTTTAATAACCAAATTACAAGTTTAACCTTTATAAATTCATTAAAATTTCACTTAAAAGATGTCCATAAAAGTCCTCTAACACTAACAATGGTACATTTACCACATAAGGACCCTAACTTTAAGGTTCTATAGCTATTCGACACCTTTAGCTAATAGAACTCAAGTTTTACGTTTTACACGATTTAGTCATTTTTATCAAATTAACCATTTAAACGATAAAATTTCTTCACGGAATTTTCAAACCAACACAATATCATACTGTAAACATTAAAATAATAATAAAATAAATATTTTGACATTGGATTTGTGGTCCCTAAACCACTGTTCCGATTTGACCAAAAACGAGCTGTTACATAGATGGAGTGTCATTTTTCTAAGGGGAATTCTCTCATCTCTGTTTTTTATTTTTCTTCCATCTTATTCTCCTCGACCTATTTGTAAAGATAAGGATAAAGGAGTGATCTGCATGGAGGGAGGAAACTAAAGTTTGTGCATAACTGAGAATTTATCAAGCTGGTAAGCTTCCTAACCTTTCTATATTCGCAAATTTAAGAAAAAAGAAGAAGGTTATGGTTTTCCGTTTAATTCGTTGGCTTTAAACTGTGATATGTAAGGTCGTAGTAAATCCTTGAAATGTCTCTGCAAAATGTTAGTGGTTTTGTACTTGAGTCTTGGGTTCGAAACCTCTTTTACTCGCATTTTTATTTTTTTGTTTTGCATGATTTTAACCTTTTTTCTATTTTTAGTTAATTTTTAAATACATTAGCTCCTTTAGTTAATTTTTTATTTTATAATTACATATTTATTATTTGATTTTATAAATAAAAGAGTTTTTAATTAAAAAGATGGATTAAAAATTAAAAAAATATTTTTTTTTCTAATTGTTGCCGCTAGTGTGTCAAGCGACACCAATGAAAAAAATTGTATCAATTAAAATAAATTAAAAAATACGAAAAAAATTATGGGTGTTGCCTGATAGCTCGGCGACACCATTTTAATCCAAAAAAATGATTGATGGGTTAGTCGTATACTTGTTCATGGGTCGAGCTACCCATCAAAAATTTGGGAGGGTTTGAGTAAAAATATTATGCGCGAAAAATGGGTTTTGGCAAAAAAATAAGCTCATTTAAAATATAAGTAGGGTTCGGGCTTGAACATTCAAGGCCCGAGCACTATTATAATGTAAACATTAAAATAATGTTAATATAACTATATAAAAAAATTCAACAAATAAAAAATATATTAAGTTACTAAATATTAAATTAATATAATATAAATATTTTCTAAAAATTTTAAAATAATATAGACGGACCTAAAATGGAATTAGGTTAATCTTTTACAAATATGAGCGGGTTTAAGAAAAAATTTAATTCAATATTTCGAGTTGGGTCAAACTTAAATAAATATAAAATATATTAATATCATACTTAAACTTGGCCTAAACTCAACCTGAACCACATCTCTAGTTGATGATGACCTATCACAGTTAAAGCTTGGCAGGAGTGAAGTTGCACGAGAAAGCAAAGTTTAACAAAACTAAGCAAAAGTGAGATGTGCCCAATATTGACGTTGGTCACCTTCATTGGCGTAAAACTAGGTTAACTGCACAAATCACCCAAGATAAACTGCAGAGATTGGGAAGTGGAACAAGTAAAGGCCAAAAGCTAATTTGGCTTTAAGAGCCATGAGAAAGCTACACACCAGACGGAAGAAAGACAACAAAATATTAAATTGTTTCTTTCTCTCTTTTTTTCTCAATTTATTGTAATTGATACAATTTTTTTAAAAAAAT
Source organism: Gossypium australe (assembly GCA_005393395.2). Lineage (NCBI taxonomy): Eukaryota > Viridiplantae > Streptophyta > Magnoliopsida > Malvales > Malvaceae > Gossypium > Gossypium australe. The sequence continues at coordinate 108,682,934 of CM016617.1, read as the reverse complement.
TATAAAAATATGTTTTTCATTTTTGTTGTAATGAGAACATCCATATTTTTCAAAAAATACATACCAGTGTTGTCTAGCATAATAGTGGCACAAAAAAATATTTTTTTAAAAATCTAATGATTGAGGGGAAGAGTGATTCCATCGTGTGTCAGGAGACACTGATGATAACTTTAATAAATTGATCATTTTCATATATAATTTTCTCCTAATTATTTTCATAATTAATTAATTTTTAGAGTTATTTGAAAAAAAAAAAAAAACCTAAAATGGCTGAATTGGTCGAGGCTGAGTTTATTATATACCAAGGAGAGTTATGGGTTAAATTTACGGCTTAGGCCCAAACTGGCTTTTATATATTTTTATGGTCTAATTCTGTCTCTGGTTCCTGTAGTCTTAGGACTTTCGAAATTTAGTACTCTTGCTTTAAATTTTAAGAATTTAATTTCTATATTTTTCTGGGGTAAATTATACCAAATGTTACTAAACTATTACTAAATTCATATTTTATTCATTCAACTTCAAAATGTCACAAAATGGTCATTAAACTATTCGAAAATTTTCATTTAAGTCACTAAACTAGGTTGTTAAGGTTTTTTTTAAGTACAACTAATGAGCTCTAAGAGACAATGGATTAGTAGCCATCAACAGGTAAAAGAATATATCTTAAATCCGAGTCGATTTGACTATCAGTGTTGAAGATCGGAGAAAAAAACTATTTAAATTTTGATTCGCAAATATCATGAAAAAAACCGAACCGTAGAAAATAAGGGAAAGGAGTGCTTTCAATTAGTGTAGGCAATACAAACAGAGAAGGTAACGATTTTAACAGCCTATTGACTTAAATGAAAATTTTCGAATGGTTCAGTAACCATTTTGTAACTTTTGAAATTGAGTGATCAAAACGTAAACTTACTATAATTTAGTGACTTTATAAGTAATTTACCCTTTTGTTTATTGGACCTTCGAATTTAAATATGCATTAGACTTTAAGTTTTAACTCATACATTTAAATATTAGAAGTGGGAAAGGCATAGTTAAATGGATTTTTAGTGTCATAGAATTAAAGGTTGGTGGCCTCCCAGACGAACTAAGGCATTTTGTGAAAAAAGTGAAGCTAAGCATGCAGTGGTCACTGGTTTGTTTGCCTAAGTTAGTATGGAAAGCTGTGAAAGATTGAATAGTCGAGCTAGCAAAGAAATTTAGGTTCCCCTTGGATTGTTTTATGCCTTGTGATTTCATACTCACACCACAATTGCCTTTGCACTAAAATTTATTTGACTTTATCTTACATTTGGATAAGTTTAAATTTAAATATTGGTTGAATGGTAAGGCACATTGTATTTTTGAGGGGAGAATTTAGGTTTAAACTTTGGAGATGACATTGTTAGAAGAAGCAGTCACGAACCCCAAACATGGATCGTAAAACTGACATGAAGAATATCAACAAAAAAAAAATTTAAATACCCAACAACCATGTGGTGTATCGGATGGAGTATTGAATTCTCAGTTGATCAAAGTCAGACATCAAATAAATAAAATATGTCATAAGTCCTTGTATTCCTCTAAATTTTAAAATTTAGTCATTGTATTTTTGGTCGGGTTTGGTCGGGTCAGTGTAAAAAATTAAATTCGTTTTTAGGTTTGATGCGGTTCAAAAAAATAAGTCTAAAATTTTGTTTAAGTTCGATCTGGACAAAAAAAATGTTAAATCTGAGTTCAGCCCGCCTATATTAGTTTTTTATATAATAATAAATTTAAAAAATATAATATATCAAAACATCTACCAAGAAAAAGTATTTTGTTTTGGTTCGACCTATAACCCCATATGAAATACCGGACAGTCTAAATTTAACAACATTCTTCTCCTAGGATCCATTTCGGGGAAAAGATAATATGCAACTTCAAGTTGTCAATTATATCCTTTATGGAAATGGCAAAACGACTCAAAGAATTTCTGACATAAGTATTCAACTAGTTTGGACTTGTTTAGTGTTGAGTTAGGACCAAGACAACAAAAGTTCTTCCGCCGAAGATGTCTGAGCTTCCTTTGTTGAAGTAAGTATAAATGGTCTGATTCAAGATTTCTTAAGAATTTACTTAGTGAAATCTCATATTTTTTATATCAGAAAAAGAAATGATCCGTCAAGTTTAAGATTGATTTCTGATAATAGGTTAGATTGTACCAATAAAAATCCATTTTATTCCATTTATTCCAATGCAATGATTCAACAGTCGTTTAGCCAAAATCACGGAACTATTCATACGCTCTTGAATAGAAATAAGGAACCTCAATCTTTGATAATTTTGTCATCATCTAATTGTTTTCACATGGGCCCATTCAACGATGTAAAATATCACAATGTGATAAAGCAATCAATTATAAAAGATCCTCTAATTCTAATTAAGAATTTATCGGGAGAATAAAAATATTAAAATAAATGTTTCTCAACAAATTGAAAATACATATTAAAAAAGTTTTTATACTTAAATAACACTAATATAGTTGCAACTTAAAAAGCAAACGTCTCTAAAATAATAACAAAATTAATAATAAAAAAATTATACAATATCTAAACAATGACAACAAAATAATAGCAATATAATAACGAAATGGTAGCAAAATAACAACAGTAAGCAACAACAGATAGCAACATAAATTTTTTTTATCAAAATCGAGTTGAGCTCGAGCCAAAAAATCTTGTTGGAAACTTGACTCGTTTTCTAAACATACCTTTTTTTAAAAAAAAAAAAATTATTTTTTGAGTTTATATTTATTTGAATCCGGATTTTAGACCTGGACGAGTGAGTCAAAATAAATTTTTAATGTTAGTTTACTTATGAAATCAAGTCAGTCTTTGGATGGTATATTGAGAACCTCAAATCAGTATGATGGGTGCTGATTTGGATTTAGGATGCTGCCAGACAGAGTAAATGCATCATTATCATCTCAAATCGTTAAGCGCAATTTAATTAAAAAACAAATTCATTAATTTTTTTTATTCTGGGAAAGGATGCTTTTAAGGTGATCTGAAATTTAAAATTTAAGGGGAGGGAGAGGAGGAGATGTACTCAAAGTGTACCCAGACTTGATACGGTGGTATTTACTTACAGGCAGTTTTTTCCCCTAAAGTTAATGATAAAAGGGAAAGATGTGGTGTCGGGTTTTAGCAATCAAAATCTGGTAAAGATCCCCACACAAAAAAGAGAAAAAGAAAATAGAGACACCAAAGATTGTTAGTGTACCATAAATCCATTCCATCAGATTCACCCCCTCTTTTTACTGTTTTAAACAAAGGTAAAAATAATATCTGCTCTCTCTTAAATGAGATACGGAAAGATCACAAGAGATTTTGACACGTGTGCTCGGCCACACCGCCAATTTCGTGTATGCACAATGCTTGCTTCCTTCCCAAGTAAAGCTCAATTTAATTACTTCCATATTATTTAATTGAATTGTTTTAAATTTTTTAATTTTGATGCAATGAGAGTCATTAGTCTTTAATTGAATTTTTGGAAATAAATTTAATAATTCCAATGATTTAAATTTTAAAAAATTCAGAAAAAGAGGCCAAATTAATTAGACTAAATTGAAAGGAGTAATAAAGATGATAAGGTGACAAAATTGAAAAGAGGTTATAATAGCAAAAAACAATGAAATCCATTAGGGCATGTTATTGAATTATATCTTTTTTTTTTTAAAAAGGTGCAGTACTGGGTTGGGCACAGCATAATAGTCAAAATTCCAGGTTCCAGAGGCACAAGTAGATTACCAGACAATTAACAAACTCATTAAGACTACCTTAAAACATACCAGTTCTTTAATGACAAATCAACTCTTTCTTTATTATTATTATTATTATTATTCCAACTATTTCGGTTGAGTAAATAAAAGTCTACAAGCTCAGTGAAGTGAAACAATACTAGTTTAGTAGAGAAACAAGACCACCTATGTGGTTAGAATAGTAGGGCTCATCTTCTGCCAAATATTTATTGACCAATTCCCAGATTTACAAAACAAAATAACCCTTCTCAGCCCCCACCCACATTCAACAAAACCTCCTTACTACCTACACATTCTTCCTTCTTATTTTCACCCAAATAACCATTTCATTTCATCTTCTTAACCCTATACTTCTATACTACAATTTCATTTCACTATAGCAAACTACCATCCTTTTCTCCTACAACTACCCAAAAAGAGATCATGAAAACCCAGCCACCCACAGCTGCTCAATATGTCCATTCCTGAGGTAACGCAACTTCATGGTTTATTCCCTGATGTTGCCTGAAATTGCGCTGTTTCTGGTTCCCACCACTTCCAAGTTTCAAAGCCGCATCTACAAATATAGATAACGACTAAATCAGTCGTATAACTACAAAGTGCTTCATAAAGTAGAATGCCTAATTAGATTGGCTTTTTACCAATTTCGGCGGTGAAATTAGTGTTCAACCGAGGATTAAGCTGGGGTTGAGCACCAAGCTCATCAAGATTTAAGTTCAAGGCCTGAACCACTCTAGCTGGAAGCAGAACAGTAGGACAAGCTGCCAATATAATAAAAACAAAATAAGATCCTGTCAAAGAAACCCAAGAGAGAAATGCATTTTAATTGCAATAGGAGAATAGGTAAGGACCTGGCTTCTTGCGGAGTTCAGATGGTGCACCAATACGGCGAGGCAAGAAAACGCCAGTTCCAGCACACTCCCTTTTTCCAGTTGGATTGCCCAAGAAAACTGCCCTCATACCCGACCCGTTTGGCGTCTGGGTTTGCTGCTGCAGAGGGGGCCATGCAGACTGGGACGAACCCATAGGCCTATTGCTACTATTATTACTCCTCACTCTGCTTTGGACCACATGGTTATGGTGGTGCGAATGCAGCTGCTGCTTTTGTCCTGCCCAAACCGATGCATTTTGTTGTTTCATTAGCTGCTGTTGCTTCAGCATCTGAAACTGAGACATAACAGAAAACGACCAAATTTATATACTGAAGAGGGAAAAAAACAATCCAAGTAAAACATTTCTAGGTCTGGTTTAAGGTTTTTTACTTGAGCGGCCTGTAGTTTCTGGTGAGCAAGAGACTGGGTAGGCCGGTAAAAGCCAGTAACATCGGCGTTCGGTGAGAACTTCCTTGCCGAAGAACCTAAGAGGCCTCTATTGTTGAGCCCACCGTATGATTCTTCACTCATTCGCATCCTTGCAATTTCCTCTGCCGCCGCATATAGCAAATCCCATGTTCCCGGCGGTGACGGAACTCGGGATTGGCAAGTAGGGCTTCCACGGCTAGGCCCTTGCATGCAACCGCACCCGCTCCTTGACACACATAAGGTTGATTGCGGTGAACTGGACATGACCCGACCCTTAAAAAAGAAAAAATGAAAATAAAACTAAAATAAGAAACAATCCTTGAATCAAATAACTTAGTGGAGAAGTTGAGTGTTAAGTTCTTCAATAGACCTTAGGGTTTTCAGAAGCAAAGGCACGGTCGTTTCTGCGAATACCGTCTTCGAGGGTAGAGTGAGCCATTTGACGAGTTAACCCAGCAAGATAATCTTCTTCGTCACTCTCTGTCTCAGTAGAACTCACCACTGACTCAACCGGAGAACTTGGATCCGAAGAGAAACCCAAAGACCCAAACCCATAAGGGAACTCGTAGGGAAACAAAGACTTAGAACCGTCAAGCTCTAATCCAAAACCACCATCAACATACTTGGGATTGCTCTTAGCCTTACTATTGTCCATGCCCAAGTCGTCGTCGGTTAAAAACTGAGGTGGAAGCCAAAACTCAGCGTCGTCTAAAACCTGCGCCATGAGAAAGAAAAGCAAAGCTAAAGAATGGAGATATTAGAGAAAGGACCCCAAAAGGGAAGAAATTGATGAGTAGAGAGTAATGGATGATTGCTGCTTGGTTAAGATTTAATAATAAGCAGTTGCATCTCTGTTTTGGTGGCCATGGCAGAGTTCGGGGCCCACCAAATATATATATATTTTAAGAAAATGCCCTATTCACAACTAAGCAAAAAGTGGAGAGGTGGGGAGAAAGAGGTGAGAAATAGGGGGATTTTCAGTGAGAAAAAGCAATGAAAGAGAAGATTACAGAAAAAGCGGGGCTGAGTTCCCACTCGCTGATATAGGAAGGTTGTAACACGCTCCTACTATATTGTAGGGTCCATGGAGGGAGCTGCAGGCTTGCATCCAGGTAAGTGGGGCCAATCCAAAATATAGGAAGCACTTGAAGCAGCATGTGACAGGGCCACCATTTTCTTTTTCTATTTTTAATTCCATCAAGCCGTTTTTTAAGGCTAAATTGCTTAATTAGATGCAAAACAAAATCCAAAATTTCTTTCTTTTGTTTTTTTAAGTTCAATACCTTGAACCCAGGGGCTATGCTTTCCACTTGGCAGTCCAGGGAGTCATTCACCATCTATTTTTAATTTTTGTTTGGAAATAATAGTTATTATATTTTTTATAATTATTATGATAGTAAAAACTAAAATAAAATCATCAATCTGTATTATGTTATGGTAGTCTAAAAAAGTAGTTGATAATATAATTATTAATAAAAATAATAAACATCATATGCAATTTTACCTAATTATTTTAGTGCATATTTGTTGAGTTATTTCACCTACTATTGAAGTTATGAAAAATGTAATATGTTACTGTGATCCAACCTTATTTTTTAATGTTATACTAAGGTGACGCTGTTGATATAAGAAATATTTTCTTAGAACATCAAATGGCTTCTCAATCACATTTTAAAACCTTAAATATTTCAAATTAAAGTGTTCATGGCACTATTCTCTCAAATAAAATCATACCTCCATGATATGGTGTAATAAAATATTTTGTATTTACATAATTAGTATTACCTTATAATATTTGAGTTCACAGTTCAAATCGCTTTTAATTATAAAAACTTAAATAAATTTATTTTGAAGAAAGACTTATACTAAATTATATCTCTCTTTATAATACGTAAATTAAGTAAAATAATAATATAAAATTTATAATATATAACCTTTATAAAAAAAATTTATAAATTGTCTAATAACTTTCATAATTCTTCTTATGAATAATATATATTTTTTGCAATAACTTTAGAAAGATTTTTTTTTATAAACAAGTTATCATAAAAATGTAATAAAAAAACTATAACATTTTTTATGAATAAATATATTATTTTTATAATATAGCATGAATACATAAATAAGTTATATTCTTACTTTTTGGTCATAAATTTTTATAAATAATTATGTTATAACACCTTTATAACATGTAAATTTATTTTTTATAATTAACTTTTTATCATACCTTTAAAATCTTTTAGGATTTAAACATGGTTATAACTTTATAAAATACACAAATTATTTTTTAATATAATTTTTTAGAATTTATAATATAATATTATTTTGTTTCAAACACTCACATGTGTTCATTCTTATAATATAATAATTATAACTTGTGTAAAAATAATTTTTTTTAAAATTAGATTTTTACGTAATTATTTGCATAATTTTTTAAATTCTTATCTCTAAGAATTCGAAAGTTTAATTGAAATGTTCTAATTACACCCAAATTGACAAAACCATCAATTACAATGGTTACCCAAACATATTACCATTGTGTAATTACAAGTAATTATACCCAAATTCAATTACCAAGTGGCTTTACAAACACTACCTTATTATTTTTAATGATTTATTTGATAATTACTTTTAAAAATGATATTTATTGAATTTGGGTTTCTAATTTTAATATGAATCAAATCTCTATTATGTAAAAAATTAATGTAATTTAATAAAAATAAATCAAGAATTTTGAACGAAATAAATAGGGTGAGGCAATGGTGGATTTGGATGGACAGTACATTTACTTGTGCTTAATGTAAAAACAGTGATGACAGTGAAATATTGTTTGACTAAACAAAAAGTACATTTACCCAATGGTGGATTTAGATAAATGGTATATTTACCCAAGCAAAAAATACGTATCGAACCGTCTATCCAAACCTAACAATTAAAAGAAAATTAAACGTAAATTTTTTTTCGTTAATTATAAGTCAGTGAGCTGTCGCTTGGCTAAACATTTTATCTTGAGTTTGTTTATAACGTTGGTCGTTATCAGTAAACATCATAACGACGTGTGCTTTTCCATTTTCACTCTTCGCCGAAGTTGAACAGACCTCCTCTTGTGGATGCAACACCCCTTCCCTCAACTCCATTACATATTTATTTTTAGATCCATCACCGTTCAAAAAAAACAAAATGGCCTGCACAATTCATGTTACCACGTTCATAACACGTCCACCAAGTCCTAACTAGGGGTCAACAAATTTCTTTCTATTTCACTTGAAAATTCCAAATATAATTTAAATTTTGAATTAATGGATTTTAGCAACTTCAATATTCAACTCAATTGTTTTTTAGATTTCCGATGGTTTCAAATATTCATTAATATATTGGTATACAGAAATTTCAAAATAATCTTTCAAAAATATTTTTTTTAAAAAGTTGAATTTTAATTTATTTTTCTCCATGCTATAAACAAATTACTTTATCATATTAAAATTTAGGGTTAAATATAATATTGGTACTCGGATTTGTTCACTTCTCCCAGCTTGATATTTATGGTTTTTTTCCTAGATTGGTACCCGAATTTTTTTCCGTCCACTAGTTTCGTACTAGTGACTAACAACGTTAATTTTTTGCTAATGTGGTAACGCTGACCAATCGCGCACCGCCACGTGTCATCCTATTTGGCAATAGAAACTCTCCAATGTTTTTCTCTTTCACGTTTTTTTTTCTTCCTTCTTTCTCTTTTTTTTCTTCTCTGTATCTCATTTCTATTTCATCACTTCATGATAATCTTCTTTCTCTCTCAAAATGGGTTTGTTAATAAATTTTTGGTAATCTGTTGGAAATTTTTAATGGATATTGATTCATCTTTCGTCGCCGCCTGTTCCACCATACTTCGACGCGGATAGAAGTCTGGTTCTCCTATCATCTTCGGCATTATCGAATCGCGACCAGCTTCCTATTCGCCTTCTGTCACAGCCTGTTCCACCTCATTTCGACACCAATAGAAGTTCAATGTGACTATATTTGAAACCTTAGCATCGAAGATGAAGATGAAGCTTTCATGGTTTTGGGTGTTTGAGATGAAGGTGAAAAAGATGGTCTCTTTCACCTTTTTTTTTCTTCTTTGCTTCTCTATTCTTTTTTTTTAATATCGGTTGTTGTTTGATTCTTATTGGGTTTGATGGATTTGATATTTGAGTTTGATTTCTGCTAACTAGGGCATTTGAATCATTGGATTGGTGTGAATCATCGATAAAACTGCTTTGGTAAAAACTTCAACATCTTGTTTCTAGGTTTTGCTTGTTTCTATATGAAAAAAATAATACAATCACCTTTTTCTTCCAACTTTCTTTCCGGCCTTTTGTTTCCTTGTCCCGGTTATGCGTTCATTTCCATTGTTTTTCTAGGAAATGTTACTTCTGTACTTGTAATTAATTTACCAGTAAACAAACAAAGCTAAGAAAATTGATAGATTTCTTTTTTTAGTTTTATGTATTATTTTGAATCATCACCTTTGCAGTGTTGTCTTTTATCAAATGAGCTAAGAGAATTCTTAATACCATGTTAATGAAAATGATGAACAAAAGAAAAAGATAGAAAACGGAATAGGTAGAAGAAAACAATGAAAATTCTAGAAATATGGTGAAAGGAAAAAAATTAAGGGAAATCTTTTTAAGGGAGTTTTAAAGGAAAATTTGGTGAAAGGAAAAAAATATCGTGAAACATAAAGGAGAAGAAAGGAGAAACAAAGAAAAAAAAGAGAGAAAGAAGTAAGAGAACAGGGGAAAGAAAAGTGAGAAAGAAATTTGAGAGTTTCAATTGCCAAATAAGATGACACGTGATGGTGCGTGATTGGTCATGTAACAGCCCGTTTTCAGTGAAATCGGAACAGTGGTTTCAAGACCACAAATCTGAGTCAGAAAGAAAATTTATTTTAATATTATTTCATGGTCTGCATCTTGATAGGAAAGATGTATGAAAATTTCGATAAGAAAATTTTATCGATTTCATGTTTAATTATATAAAGGACTAAATTGCATAAAATACAAAAGTTGAGTTCTAGTAGCTATAGGTATCAAATAGCTATGAAATTCAAAACTTGAGGTCCTTATATGGTAATTAGACCATTAAATGGAGTTAGAAGATATTTATGATGAATCATCCATGGAAAATTAGAAAAATAAAATGAAATTTGAAATAAATAAAGATGATAATAACTTAATATCATCTTATTTCATCATCTTCCCCAAATTTTTCTATTGAAATCCTAACTAAGAGAGAGAAATTCAAGCAAGCTTAATAATGTAAGTAATCATGTCCCGTTTTTAGTAATTTTTATATTTTCGATATCGTAATAACCTAATCTATTTATTTTGGGGATCAATTTGCAAAGTTATCAAAGTTGTGAAAATTTTCATGGATGAATATGCTGAAATTTTGAAATTTATGGTAGAAAATGAAAGGTTTTTGATAGATAAACAACTTTTGTAAAGGAAATTTTGATAAAATTGTGATTTAAGGACTAAATTGTAAAGATGTAAACTGATGGAAAACTTTTTATTTTTGTGAAATACATGAGCTGTAAATGTTATATAAAAAATTCAGCTAGGCTTGGAATAAGGATTGAATTGCATGAATTTCATTTTTCGAGCCTAGGGACGAAATTAGAATTAATCAAAAGTATAGGGGCAAAATGATACTTTTGCCTAAAACGTGAATTGGGTTGATTTGAATATGAAATGTAATCAATTGATGATTAAATTCATTTATATAGATCCGAAAAGACCAAATATGGAATTGGATCGAGGAAAACAGAAAATATCATATTAGTAGATTAGTAGATTCTTGTATACGAACAAATATCGAGGTAAGTTCGTTTAACTAAATTGTGTATATTTACATGTTTGAGTGAGATGTTGTATATGTGAATGTTGAATGTTGAATTTGGTATGTTTAGAAAGTAAATTCATAAATCCGATAATGCCCAATAAATACTAAATCCTGTTTAAATACATGAAATTCGATTGGATTCCGGGCTCCTGTATTGATTGTGGTCTAGCATATGTTGCAAACACACTATAGCTCGAAAGAGCAACCCGATATTAGCTCTCATGAGCTTCCCGTTTAATGGTTCTTGCGAGCTTCTAATTAAAGCTCATCAGAGCGTCCCGATAGGTTGTGATCCTACATGTGTTGTGGGCACACCTTAGCTCTTATGAGCTTTCCAATTACGACTCTTCGTGAGCTTCCCGTTAATTAGCTCTTAGTGAGCTTCTCGATATGGCTCGCTTGAACTTCTCGATATATGGCTATCTGGAGCTCCCTAATTAATGACTCTTTGGAGCTACCTGTTATAGGCTCGCACGAGCTTCCTGAATATGACTCTTACGAGTTTCCTATTTTAGCCCGGATAAGCTTCCCGTTTATGTGCCTTATGAGCACTCCTGAATGTGAGTTGACGGATTTACCGTAATGTACACCTTGAGTGTATTGCCTATGTATCCATCGAGTTTTCAAATGATTCAATGGGTAACGGCTCGGAAAGAGATAATATGAATTCAAAATGAATTACAATGATATTTCTTGATATATAAAATATGATATGTATATGTTCCTTGGAAACTTGAAATGACAAATACATGTATATGAAAATAGGACATGGATGAGCTCATCCATATTTCTTGGTACTTATATGAACTACATAACTAACATGTTTGATGAAGATTTATGTGTGACTAGGTTATTGATTTCATTGATTTGTATGTACTATGAATGCTTGTTTTAAATGAAAAGAATTGGTAAGTTAATTTCTTGTTATACAAATTTACTAAGCATTTGAAATGCTTACTCGGTTTTCTTTTCTCCATTTTATAGTGCTCGAAAGCTTGTAAAGGTTGGAACTGGTTGGAGCATCATCACACTATCCTTCAGCTCGTTTTGGTATAAATAGGAAACTTATTTTGGTATAATGGCATGTCTAGGCTAACTTGGCCAATGTTGGCATATAAATGGTTGTTTGTAATCTAGCCACTGGAATGACTAGTGATGGTATCTTTAGTGAATATGTATATGAGGATATCATATGATTAATATATGTGTGCTTAGTATGGTTAGATAAAATTATGGTAAACATATATGTTTTACAATTAGGTAAGTTCGAATACATGAATATATGTAATGATATGTTATGCATAATACTTATATTTGGCTTGGTTTAAATGTTTGAAATTGGTTGGTGAATATGCTTAAGTGATGTTGTAGGTGGAAGGCAAAATAGGTGAGAAATATGACATTAAAAATGACCTATTTTTGTCCACACGGGCAGAGACATGGGCGTGTGTCTCAACCGTGTGTGACACACGGCCACACGCACGGGCGTGTGGTTTGGCCGTGTGTCCCCTGCACCTAATTTTCGAAAATTAAATTTACCACACGGCCTAGCACACGGGTGTGTGGCTGGCAGTGTGGCACAAGTCAGAGAGTTACACGGGTAAGGACATGGGCTGGGATACGGCCGTGTGTCTTATATCGAATGCCCACACGGCTTGGAACACGGGTCTGTCACTTGGCCGTGTGAGCTACACGGGCGTGTGTCCCATGCATCTAGGAAATTTTTTTAATATTTCACGAAAAATTCTCTGAGTTCCTGATTTAGTCCCGACTTGTTTCTAACTCATAAATTGGGCCTCAAGGATCCATTTAAAGGACAATATGATTGAATATGTTTGATTTCGGATATGAATAGTAAATGACATGAATTACCTGTATTTGTTCTGTCAACCGTGTGTGACACACAGCTATACGCACGGGCGTGTGGTTTGGCCGTGTGACCCCTGCACCTAATTTTCGAAAATTAAATTTACCACACGGCCTGGAACACGGGTCTGTCACTTGGCCGTGTGAGTCACACGGGCGTGTGTCCCATGCATTTAGGAAATTTTTTTAATATTTCACGAAAAATTCTCTGAGTTCCTGATTTAGTCCCAACTTGTTTCTAACTCATAAATTGGGCCTTAAGGATCCATTTAAGTGACAATATGATTGAATATGTTTGATTTTGGATATGAATAGTAAATGACATGAATTACCTGTATTTGTTCTGTTAACTCCAGTAATGCTCTATAACCCAGTTTCGGTGACGGAAATGGGTTAAGGGTGTTATAGGTCAGTGTTGTCACGTTAGCAAAAAAGTAACGTTGTTAGTCACAGATACTAACTAATGGACCGAAAAAAAGTCCGGGTATCAATCTGGGACAAAAAAAAAACCATAAGTACCAATTTGGGAGAAATGGACAGATTCGGGTACTAGTATTATATTTAACCCTAAAATCTATTGTATTTCTTTAGTTTTCCTTTAAAACAAGTTTCAAATATGTATGGTGCTAAATTTATGCATTTTAGTCCGAAATTTAGTCATGTTGTCGTCAAGGTTTTAATTTGACATGTTAAAATTCTTTTAATTTAATTTAAATAAATTTATTTGACTCAATTTGATTCAAATTTTATTTCACTTTGACTCCAATTGTAATCTTTTTAAATTAGTAGCTTGTTCAAATAAACCTTATCAACTTGACTAACTCAAATTTTTTTAACTTGATTCAATCGAATATTACCCTACTCCTAAAATGTTATTCGGGTTTTCTTTACTTTTTCAAAAAAAAAAAATCATTTATTAAAAGTTTAATTTTGAAATTCTTACATCTACTTAAAATTAGTCCATTCACATTAAATTGTTAAGAATATATTTCTTACACTTTATTAAAATTGAGAAAATAGTCAGAGTGAGTAGCATTATTAAACCTTTTCTATCAAAAGATTAAATTTGTTATTTTCGTAATTAATCTAAAAACAGTAGAATTCCTGTAATTATTTATTTACAAAAAAACCTGAATTCTTAATTTTTAATTGATGGAATTTGAAAATACATTATTTGAAATCTGAAAGAAAAAAATATCTAGAAGTGGGGCTTGCAAATTATAATTCCCAAAACACAAAAGTATTAGGTTCAAAAACATTTATTATGGTGTTGGAAGGACAGCAGGGAATAAATAATCTTAGGTAGTGTTGTCCAACTCTTTTTTCATGGCATCCCTCATAAATGGTGACACACTTATGGCATGTTTGTGGGGTTAATGCTACCTTAACATGGTAGACCAATGCTTATGCTTTACAAATCTCTTTCTTCCCATCTTCAAGTTGATATTAAAGACGTGAATGCTATACTTAGTTGTGTGCACGTAGCAGCTGTGAAATAACATTATGGGTTTAGTGAAGAAAAGCAGAATGTCAATCGTATTTGTAACATACGCATTAATAATTTATGAAACATAATGTATAATTGAAGCCGCGAGTGAGTGGAGTCCAGCAAGGTTGGGAGGTGGGGGCCTTGGGGCCTGCCTCCATCTCCTGGCAATCAAAAGTAAGACCTGTCGTTGGATCCTATCTAAATTATTTAATATTTTTGATATAGGGTAGTTGCTCCATTCATCAAATTAATTTTTTTAAGATCACATCAATAATTAAATTTAATGTGAGTAAAATTCGGTTTGACTTAGAAAAAATTAAAAAAATTAAATTTTAAGTTAGTCAAATTGAATTTTTTGAGTTATTCGAATTATTCGAATCGAGTTGAATTTTATAATTTGAATAACATATTAGTGTAAATACCCTTTTATTTTATGTCAACTTTAAAAATAAACAAATTGATCTCTATCTGAACAAAAAATACAAAAATAATTAAAATAATTTTTAAATTTCAAAAAATTTTAAAATTTTAAAATTTTTCTAAAATAATAATTTTGTGACCTAATTAATGATTTAAATTTATTATACTCATGTATCTTATTATTTATTATTATTTTGCTTTGAAAAAAACAGGTCAATCATGCTCTAACATGAAATTAGTTATACAGTAACAATATTTTTATTTTACATATTTAATTTTTTAAATTTAACTTGAACAATTTCACTCGACTCGATTCGAAAAAAGCTCAAATTGAGTTATGATGATAAAATTGGACTCGTGAGCTCGATTAACTTAAAATATTTTTCGCTCAATTCGATCGAATGCTCGCCCCTAGTGAACCAGTACCAATTGGATCAATTCAATTAAAAATAATAAAATTATAAAAAAATTCAGTTTAATTGTCAGTTCAATTGATTTTTAGTCAGTTTAATTGGTTTAACTGTAAGTTCAGTTAATTTATTTATTGGTTCGTACCAATTTAAAATCACTTTTTGGATTGGTACCGTAGTCGATTCTCAACTCAATCACTTAATTGACCTATTTAATCCAAATTAAATAATAGTGGGTGAAACCATTGATTTTTAATCCAACCAATTCGAAAAGTCCAAACAAATTAGACGGAATAAATTTTTTGAAAGAAATAATATATTTTTTTAAAAAAAATGATAAAAATCAAATGAATTTAACCAATTTCCAATTAGAATATTTACTTTTTGTTGAGTAATCCTTAAGGTTGGTCTCATTATTCCTTTAATCCTTGCTCTGCTTTTTGTGTTCAACGCTGGAGACGCAAGTGCTATGTTATTATTATGATCTAACAGTTAGAACAAAATCAAGAAATTTAATCTTTTATGGTTTGAATAATTAAGTTGTGAATAATATATTTTTATTTTAGATATATCTACAATTTTATTTTTGTTAGAGTAATATCGAATAAAGATTTAATTTTAATAATTTACATTAAATATTAAAAATAATTACTCTTTAATTCGGTAAAGATTTTTCACTATGACCTTAAAATCGAGATATACAAATTTATAGTAATTCCTTTTTTTTATTTTTGGTGCTACAAGTCTACGAATAAGACTATTTCATTCTATTTTGTTTTGCTATAATGAAAATATATATGGTGTTCCATAATTAAATACAATATTTTAAACCCAAAGTTTAATCAAGTTGTAAATTTTAACAGCAATATATCTAGGAAGTTTATATTTATGAATATGTTTTTTTTTTTAATAATAAAAAAAGTTGATTAGTCAAAATCATTGACATATATTTGGTAGGTCCCCAAAATCCTTCACATGACATGCTTGGAGAGAATTAATGCAATTTGAGGATAGGAAGCAAAATACTGAGCCGCAGTTCATTTCAATCCTAGCATGACTATGGACCCCAAACACTGCAAGTCAAATTAGATAGAGTTCATAATTTTAACCTTAATCATGGTGTGGTCAATCTCAACAAACGCCATTAACAAAACATTGATCAAACCAAATAATAGAAAAAATAAAAGATGATGTGTTTCACTTAAAAATTGGGTCCTTTAGGTGCAGTGATTGACCTAATTGGGGTGGTCTGATTTGCACATGGGGATCTTCCATTATCAATTATATTTGGCCTTCTTTCCCTTTATATTTATGGCAACCCACTTGATCTTATCACTCATTATCCTTTTGGTAGCTCACACATGCGCATGTGGGAAGGGGGAGGCAATCAACAATTTCACCGGCCAAAGCACCATGAATTATTGTTCTGTTTTAGTCCGATATTTTGTTCTCTGTTTTTAAATCGTTTACATTTATTTTTTATTTGGTGATTATTGGGATGTGGATGGACATCGTGGTTGTAAAACTTTCGAAAAAGAGAAACCGAAGATGGATGTATTTGCTACATATCTTGTAGTATGAATGTGGGTGGATGACAATTGGTTGAGGACACATTTGTAAAAGATTAAAGACCAGAGAAGAGTTGAATTTTAAAAAGAGGTATGTTGTTGAGCAGAGTTTGTGGAAAAATGTTAACCATCAAATAAAAACAAAAGGGTTGTTGAACGAAAAGGAAAAAGGGGCGGTTTAAGCGCAATGACAGGCGCGTGGTGTAGGAGACCAGCTGTAAAAACTATAACCCTAAACATGTTTGGTTGTTACTGATAAATCAATCATTCAATATTACAGCTAAAAAAAGAGAAAGAATGTGGAGAGAAACATGTCACCTTGATTAGCGGGCAAGAATGGTGGCAAGTGTGGCATTGTCCATATTCACCTCTTTGGGGGGAGGGATTGGTTTTTTAGGTCAAAACTTTGACCATTTGTCTCCCGCCATTATGCACTTTGTCTGATTTGCTTATTAAGTGGAAAACAGAAGCAGAATCCAGCTGCTTATTTGTTAATTAGAAAGCTAAGGCTGTTTTTAAAAAATCTAATGTACATTTAAACTGATGCAAAATGGTTACCAAACCTTAGTACGATCATTGGAAATTAGTAACTAATATCAACAATTATGGATTATGCTCTCTCTCTTCCACCTCTACTGCAGATGTTGATGATGACAAATGCATTACTCTTACTTACCCACCCTTAATTACTACTTATATTGGAGGCTTTTCTTGTTTTTAACTTTTACTCATTTAGATTTTTATCAACCATTTTGCTATCAATATGTTCTTCATAATTAGGATTTAATTTAAGGAATAATTTTGTTTTTTTTTTATTATTCTTCATTTTCATTTTATAATTTAGGTTGATTACATCACTATTTTAATAAAAAATTATAATTTAAAACTATAAATATTTTTTTGTTTCAAAAAATCAAACCCTACATTTTTACTAAATTTGTGATTTAACCCTAAACAATTAACATGTTAAAAAATCATTCCTTATTTTAAAATTTTAATCCAATATTGAGGCAGCATTTTTAATTAAAATATGTTATCTTATACTTAAGGTAGCTCTGATCCCAATTACAAGGGGTTATACACAACGGAAGGCTATATTAATATCGTAGAATTTTATTTCACAAAAAGGATAATAAGATACTTTACAGGGATAATTTACAAAGATGATCAAGAAAGATTTTTATGGTTTTTGAGAAAGAGAGTAAGTATACAAAAGAAAGTTTTTTGATGCCTTTCCCGATCCGATTCGATGCCTTGTTTAGGCTATTACAATGCCTATTTATAATATAAATTCTAGACTCTAATTTATTTACAATTCAAATTCGCACAGTATCCCGATAAGGATGACTTTAATGCTAGCTGAATGGTTGTTTCCACGTAGCCTTCTTGAAATAAATGTTGACTTAATGGTTGCTTCCACGTAATCTTCTAATTTTGTGGTTGTTTCCACGTTTCTCATGCATTAATGGTTGCTTCTATCATGCTTTCATCATCTTTTGTCTCATTTATTTATGGACATTTATGGATAGTGAATAGATTTTCTTCTTTTTATGTCACCTCCAAAATTGAATGCTCCTTTCTTGGATGTCATTCTTCCACGTGTTGTATTTTGTTGTTATCCTTCTTGGATGTTTGAGATTCATTTCCTCGATTTCATCAAGATGTGATGACTCTGGTGAAGGAACTGGTGAATTCCAGCTTTTCCACGTGTCTTTGATTTCCATTGTTATCAGAAAATCATCGATCTCTATGTCAGCTATCTTTCTTAGTAACTGAACGGATTCTTCTTTTCTTTCTTCCTGGCTTTTTCCAGTGTCATATGCTAAAATTCTCTTGCCATCGGTTCAGAATATGTAAGTGTTTTGTTGAAGTAGATACTGGGCCTTGGTCATCAAATCAATTTCGGCTTGGATTTGATAATTAGAAAAATCATTGTAACACTTGTTAATGGTTTTTGCCAAGTGTTGTTTATCTTCATTTACTGCTGAGAGGGATCTTCCCCAAAGCATTGTACGAATATTCCAAATTTGATATGGTTGATAAAATTTTTCTTTTTCAACTATACCAATAAAACTATTTATTTCTATATGAAAATAATAGACAAAATCATCTATATTAGTAAAATTTATTAATTTAGTTTTTACTATAGCAGGAAAATCTTTTAGTAAATGAAAAGAAAGATTTTGGACTGTTATTTCTTTAACAAATCCCCATTCAATACTGGTTATATCAAATGGTTCATGATCTAGTCTAAATTTGATGGTAGGAAATTGTTCTCCTATATCATTAGTAAAAACATAAACTTGTAAAAAGTATTTTGAAAAAGTTTCTTTAAATTGAGCTTGCTGGTTGCAAATAGCTCTATTTATTTTCGTAAAAATATCTGGTGGTAGAATTTGTCTACATTTATTATATAGACATATTCTAAACATTTTATTAATAATAGAACTGTTTGTTCCTTTATTAATAAAATGTTGGAATATATCAAGAAGATTATTTATCTCCTTAATATCCATATATTCTATTAGTATTTCGCCCCAATCTTTATATAAAACAGATTTAAGTAATAAATCATGAGACTCAATTTCTTTAGTTGTTTTTTCAACTAAATAATATGAAAATTGTGTAAGAGCTCTTCTAAAATTTGCTCTTTGCTCAGAAATATGGGTTTTCCATATTTTGTTTATAAAATTATAATATTCCAGAGGTATTCCTGGATTATAAAAATCTTTTATTTCAGGAATTTGTTGTTGTTTCAACAAATTTTCTGTTTCTTTTAAAATTTCAGCATAACTGGTTTGAGATGCTGAATCTGGATCTTGAGACCAATTAAAATAACTCACCAGGTTTGGTGATTGTGTTCCAAATGGTTGGCTTACCATTGGATATGGTACATAATATCCTTGGTTAGGATAAAATGGTACTTGAGCAGGTATTGTAATAAATCCTTGTCTAGGACTTATTGTTTTCCCTTTGTTGGGTTTTTTTTGGACAGTTGTCCATTCTCCAACTTTTTCTAGAGGTTTTTTACCTCTATCCATAAGGCCTGCTAAGAAAATCAGCAATCATTAGTACAAATAAAATTAGGATTTTCTACTAGTGGTATTTCTATAGAAGTTTTTTCTATAAATAACATAACTGATTTTAATTAATAGAAAATGGTAAATATTGATTTATAAAATTATTTCCTAATAAAATATCACCATACATATCAGGAAAACATAATATTTTTGGAATTATAAATCTAACATTATTAGTGTAGATTGGTATATTTTTTGCTTTATAATAAATAGCAGTTTTATTACCATTTATTCCATTAATTTTTATTGTCTTTTTTATAGGTTCCCAATTTTCTACAGGAATAACATTCTTTTTACAGCTACTGGTTGTATCACCTGTATCTAATAAAGCATGTAAAGAATATGATTTATATTCTTTATTATGTAATGTAATTTCAATATATGTATTATTATTTCGTGATTGAAATTTAATAATATCTTCTATTGAGGATTGTAAATCTTCCATTCTAGTATTTCTAGAATTTCTACTAGGTGTAGTAGGAAGAATAGGAATATGAACTGTTTTCATACATATTGGTGTAGAAGTACTTATATTTTCCTCGTCTTCCTCTAGTTGAGAATTAGAGTGTAAAACTAAATTTTCATCTATATTAGTTATCATATTATTTTTAAAATATAACTTATCTCCAGATGACATATATCCTATAGTACTTACTGGTTTAGAAGTACTTGCATTATTAGTTTTTTCTATCATCCAGTCTTTTGGAATTGATAGTTATTTTAAATGTAATAATTTTGGTTGAATTTCCGTAGTAAACTTATTGGGCTCAAAAAGCTCAATTATTTTATTATTTATTTCTTTTATTTCTACTTCTGTCGTATTAGTATATTCATTAATAGAAGTCCAGCTTATTGTTAAATCTTCTGCTAAATCACTAATATCAGAATTTTTTGTCTGAATTCTAAGACATAGACACTCTTCTATTAGAGGGTCTGTTATTGATATAAAGTAATTTGATTTAACTTTAAATCCTATAACTCCTGTATGTAAATTAGATTGAATTCCTCCAATTAGTACTTTTATTGGATTCTCAAATCTTTTATCTAATAATACTGTTATAATAGGAATATCATGACCTTTTCTAAATAAGACTCTGATTGTTATCATAATTATTCCTAAATGTATATATCTAGCCTGAAGATATTTTTTCTTAATCCTCTTTATTCTATCATTAGTAAATAATGGGATTTCTGTTAATCCACCTTTAGTGTCCTTAGCGACTTTGTTACCGCTAATTTTTTCTATATGTCTTTGTGACCATATTTTAAACTTAGATATTTTATAAATTTCTTCTTTAGAAATATGGTTTTTAGTAATTTTTTTATCATTTCATCAGAAAAGTCTGGTTCTTCTCCGATTAAATTTCCTAATTTAATATCCCGTTGTTCAGATTTAGGAATCTCTTCTAATCGATTATTAGAACTGCTTCCTAACATAAAAATATATTCTTCAGAATCTGTGTCTGAATCTGTTTTTGATATTAATTCATATAATATTTCAGCAGGATTTATATCTTCACTGAAACATATTTCTAAATCTTGTTCTTCAAGATTTTTAATCATTTTCCTAGCATTTTTTCCTTTGTTAGGACAATTTGTTGCTATATGACCTTCTTCATTACATATAAAACATTTACATATTTGTTTTTTAGGTTTATTAGAAGTTTTTCTCCTAACAAATTTTTTCTTTTTATGAGTATAATTTTTATTTCCTGGTTTCCATCTAGCTAATTTATATTTTTTTATGTTTTTTATAAGTAGTAGGACGTATAGGTTTACATCCAAACTTCCATTCATTTTCTAATATCTTTGTACAATATTTATGACTTAATTTATGCTTAACTTGTTTAGCAGTTTTACTTCGTAAACAATGCAATATTATTCTTTCTTTAGCAAAATTAATTCTATTGCCTATAGAATCTATATTTGCTAAATCTATTACAGAATCTCTACTATGTTTTTGTATATAAGAAGCGTATTTATTAGTACAAATCTCATCCTAAGGTGGTGGTAATTTATGAAAATATTGGTTTTTCCAAAATTCTATACTATCATTTTTTAACTTTTGATATTCATGAAGAAATTTTTTAGAAAATTCTTCTAAATATCTTATATCACATAATTTTAATTTTGACAAGATATAACTAGATTGGCTATCTTGATCTATTTTATTAGTATAACCACAAAATTCTGTTTTTAGAATTAAGGTTAACCCTTTTAGTAAATCTTTAAGGGTTCATATTTGATTAATAAGTTGACCCTTTTGTTCATTTCCTTTTTAAGATTCTTCCCATCGTCTAAGAAATTGTAGAACATCCCCTTGAAATGTTCCTACAAAATAATTTAAAAACTTTTCTTTTGACCAAACAGTATTGTTGTTGTTTACAACAATAGTCATAGATTGTGCCCAATCATCTATGGTTTTTTCATAATTTGATAAAGAAATATTGGTTAAATCTAAATATATTTCTCATTGAGCAACATTTCTTTTATTTAAATCATCTACCCTATATGGTATAGGTGTAGGTTGACTAGATTCTTCTGAGTTTTTAGATTTTATTTCATTAGTAGTTATAGTTTCTATTTGATTACCTAATTTTCTTATTGTGTTTTGAACTTTTTCATGATTTTTATTAATAGATCTCAGATAATCATCTTTTTGAAGATCTGAATCTATTTTTCTCTTACCATAAGGATCTTGTTTATCAATTTCTCTAGGTTTTGGTATTTCATAATCATATGGATCTGTTTGTTCAGTATCCATGGGTTCAGGAATTTCTATATTTTCATCCTCTTCTGTTGAAGTGCTTTCTTCATCAGAATTATGACTAGTAACATTGATATCTACATTAGAATTATTAGAACTACTACTACCTTCTGTAGTATCATATGTTAACATATAGTAGTAATTATATTTTGTAAATAGATCTTTATGTTTTTCATAAAGTTCTTTTATTAATTTTAAATATTCTATTCTTTCATATTT
Organism: Gossypium australe; assembly: GCA_005393395.2. Lineage (NCBI taxonomy): Eukaryota > Viridiplantae > Streptophyta > Magnoliopsida > Malvales > Malvaceae > Gossypium > Gossypium australe. The sequence continues at coordinate 108,660,150 of CM016617.1, read as the reverse complement.
ATCTTCTATTTTAGAAAGTTTTTCTTTCCAATGTTCTATAAGGGTTTTATAGAATTGGAAGTCATATTTTTCTTGTTTTTTAAAATTTTCTATTTTTTGTTTTTCTTTTTTATTATAAGTTGAAGATGGCTCTTCCGAAGAATCTTCATCTTCATCAGATAAAGTTAATATTACATTACTATTACCATAATATAAATGACCTAAATCTAGATCTGATTTTATATTTTTATTAATAATAACTTGATCTAATTTATTATTAACATCTGATAAAAGTTGTTTAGATTTGTTATTCAAATCTCAATTTGTTACTTCTCCTATATTATCTACTTTTTCTTCTATTTTACTAACTTTATTATATAACTTATTAAAATATATAGAAGTCATATCTATTAAACTATTGATACCTTTACTAAGAGCCAAAACATTATTTTCATTCTTAGAGTCAATATGCATAGTATGATTACTAGTTTTATCTTTATATAAACAATCCATTTCTTCCATGTTATTTATCTTTAGTACCTAAAACCGTCTGTTATCTTAAACGTCTTCACTTAAACGCCTAACAACGTCCCACTCGGGCTTCAACGGCAACAAGACAGAATCATAGATATATGGGTTTTAAGATAAACAACAGTGAAATAAACAGAATTGAAAATAAAAGATAAAAACTTACAATGAGTACTACGATATTATAACTCCAGAAATCGTTACTCCGGGGCTCCTCTGATACCAATTATAGGGGGTTATATACAACGGAAGGCTATATTTTTAATTAAAATATGTTAATGATTGATTAATATTTTTAAAATAAAATTATTACATACACAGATTTAGTTTGAAAAAGAAAAAGAGAACAACTAGATTTATAAAATGTATGTCACTTTAACCACATGAATATTGATTAAAAAAGAAGAAGCTTAAACCCAAAACAGCCACCTTTCTCACGTCCAATGAAGGGAGAAAATTGATAAAAATATGCAAGTCCAAGATGATCTGTTTAGACCCAAAATGGTATTTGGAAGGCCAGTTTCGGATTGTGGGCTGAACTTGCTTATCACACCAACATCTGCTTAGTAGGCCCAATATTTGGCAATATGCCTAAGGTGAGTAACTCAGATTTCAGTTAAGTAGGCCTCCAAAACAAATACGAGTCGGCGTTGGATGGGGTCACCATCGCTCATTTCTTCTGTGCTTGCTTGGTTTGGCTGCCAACTGTAGCTTAAAACAAACTTACATCTCCTTATCTTGCAATTTGACAATTTTCTATCCCTTTCTTTTACCTTATCTTCTTCCACCAATTCTTGATTTAAATGATCCTCATCGTTAAATATCACGATTAAGAAAAAAAAGAAAAAGATTTTGCATCATTTTCTAAGGTATGTAATACATATGTTCACACATAGACATAGGGCATTGACAATGACAGCTAGCTTTGACAAGGGAAGGTTCCAGGTAGCTTCCTACCCTTCCAGAACTTAATCATCTAAATTATCCAGCGCTGCTTGCTTGCAATAATGGGAAAGGGGACAAATTTTGTACATTTGTACCACAATATTCTTTTAAACAAATATCAACCTTACAACAACAATTCTACCATCCCCTTTGTCGTCGCCTTGCCCTAATCCAACCAGATTACTTTGAACAAAAAGATTCCAACTGCGGTTCTTTTTCCTTCATAATCGATCCCCACTTGCAATTTCTTTAATCAATGGCCTCAATTGTAGTGTTTAAACATTATTTGTATTACTCAAAGCCAGAGGACAGATAAAAAGAAGGGAATATTTCTATTCATTATTTTCTTAAATCACATGGATCGTGATGTCCCACTCCCTCTCTTTTTTTTAGTTAAAATATGCCATAAGTCCCTGTATTTTTTAAAATTTAAGAATAGTATCTTTATACTTTATACTTTTTCGAATTTCAAAATTTAAGTCCGATTATTAATATTGTTAAATTTGTTGTTGTGACATTCTTTAAATGAAAATAATACTCAATTACTAACCGATTAATTGAAAAACGACATTATAATTAGCTTGAATTAAAAAAAATTGTAATAAAACTAACAGTTATACCTGAATTTTGAAATTTGATAAATATAAGAACTAAATAAGTTTAATGAAATAGAAACTTAGAGACTAAATTCTCAATTTTCGAAACTTTCAGGGACTTGTGGTTGATTTTAATCAATTTCTTTTTTGGAATGAATGATGTCGCATCAATCATAGGGGTGGATTGGCGTGCAAATATTCAAAATTTATTATCCAAATTCCAAAGAAAGGAATAAATATCAATCTTCACGCGACTATGGGATGGACGTCACTCAATCAACACACGGTTTGTTGAACGCGTGTACGTTTCAGATTGATTGAACGGCTTTACTTATTTGTTATTTGCTGCCACACACATATATAAACCCATGGGCTTGCCGTATGCTAATTCTTGAAACCGTCCTTTAGCTTTAGCATTAGACAAGTTGTTTTACTTTTAGCTTTTATCTTGAAGGTTGGGACACGAAACTTGTTGATTCCACTTTGCAAAGAAGCGAAAATGCCAGGAGCTAGAAGCATAGGGGTGGCTATGGATTTCTCCGCTAGCAGCAAGAACGCTCTTAAATGGGCTATAGACAACTTGGCCGACAAAGGGGACACCCTTTACATTATCCACATCAACAACAACTCTCTCGATGAGTCTCGCAATGCTCTCTGGGCCAAATCCGGTTCTCGTAAGTTTTTCTTCACACCAAAAGCTTAAAAGATCCGATTTTTCTTCCGTTTGCTCATCGGATCTAATCTTGGGTTTGTTTCTTTCTCCATTGTCGCAGCTCTTATACCTTTGACAGAGTTTAGAGTTCCGGAGATTATGAAGAAGTATGATGTTGAAACTGATATTGAAGTTCTTGACATGCTCGACACTGCTTCTAGACAAAAAGAGGTAATCCTTTGTTATTGTTTTTTGACCCTGTAAAAGGTCATCGATATAGGCTTATTTGGAACTGGTGTTCATCCTATTACAGATAAACGTTGTTTCAAAAATCTACTGGGGAGGAGATGCCAGAGAAAAAATTCTTGATGCCATTGAAGATCTAAAGCTTGATTCTTTGGTTATGGGAAGCCGTGGGCTTGGAACTGTTCGAAGGTACTAAAACTACAATGTCATAGAAAAGAGAGTCAATTTCCTTTTGTTTTGATTTGGGTGGGTTTTGAATTTGGATGAAAAACTTTTTTTTTTTTTTTGCAGAATTATATTGGGGAGTGTGAGCAACTATGTTGTGACGCATGCTACTTGCCCTGTTACCATCGTCAAGGAACAATCAAGCTCCAGCAAGCACTGAGAAGTTTACATAATATTTTCTAGTTTGATTTCCCAAACAATAATTTGATGGACGAGTGTATGTTGCTTGATCATGTTTTACAAAGTAGCTTACGCAGTTTTACGTTTGTTTACTGAATCTTAAAGAGATATGGTACTTTGTGAGTTAATGCACTGATATGGAGACGATTATAATAATGATAATAATATTGCTTTGTCGAAAATCATAGCCTTTCATGATGCGGAAGAGTATGCCATCAATGTTATGAAGTCGTTTTCAAAAACCGTGACATTTTGTTTATTGTTTTCCTTCCATTTTCACATGGGGTTGATGATAGAAAGATCTAGATATTTATCAACTATTTTGTACGGCTGAGATAGGAACCATTTGGTTGGTTGATTTGTTTATTTAGTCTTGAAGGACACATGGGTTGTTTATTAAAGGATGAAACTGGACAGGGCACATTACATTCTTTACAACATTTGGAAAATAAACAAAGATTCAGATAAAAACTCGGTGATAGGAAGAAGGCATTAATTATTAGTTTGAGGGTGCTGCAACACGAGCTTTGAAGATGGCAAATACCTTGTCTTTGGGAGGCAGGCATTCCTGAACGATGCCGCAATTTACGAAGTCGTGGCTCCAATTGAACAAGAGGGGGAATTTGTGAGCTGACAGCAACTCGCGCCCTGTAGCTTCTTGAACGATGCTAAGCCAGAAGCCAATAAAGTTGGCAGCAATGTCAACGAGTCCAATTGTATGTCCCCCATAGAATTTGTTTCCATTGAGCGCACTTTCAAGAGCTTTTAGGCATTCACAAGCTTCTTCCACCGCCTTTTCTCGCTCACTCTCTGGGCTCCACTCTGCTTTCCGTATCGCAGGCCAACACTACATTACACGCACAAACTTAACACCGACACTACACTTTCATCAATTCGTTTTTGATTAAAAAACAGTGCTTAAATCTGAGCTGCCAAAACCCCTTTAGCTCCGATGGAGATTCACCTCTAAACATGATTATTTCAGAAAAAAATATGATACAATTATTTTAAAAAAAAATCATATTTTAAATCATATGATACAATATGATATATTGTTTTTGAGGATTATATCATATTTCTATATTAAGTTATCTGTAAACATTGATTTTATATGACAAATTAATGTGCTAACAATATCAAATATTGATTTTATAATAAAAATATAACTAAAAGTATCATATTATAACATAAGTTTACATTAAAAAAAACAATAAATTAATAAACCCAACCAAACATGTTTATTTGAATTTTTACTTGTAACAATTGCTTTTTAGGCCATATAGACTTGAGAAAGATGGATCGAAAAAAGAAGTTTATACCTTGTCATCAATGAACTTAACCCAGAATCGAGCCATAGCTTTCTCGTAAGGATCTTGTGGCAAAATTGGATTAGTTTTTCCATGTTTCTTCTGTGTATTCAAGTATAACAAGTGATTCTGCTATTGGTTTTCCATTATGGAGAAGAACAGGAACTTTTTTATGAACTGAGATTGTATTTCAAAAGCAAAGAGCTCTTATTTTTATAGATATCCTCTTCTATATATTCGTATGGAACACCTTTCAATCGCAAAGCCAGCTCTACCCTCCGGCTAAAAGGGCTTGTCCATGTTCCAAAAACCTTCACTTCTTCACCCATTTTTTTTTTTATTTTTTTATTTCAACTCTTGGATGGAATACTATGGTTTGAAGCTATTAATAGAGGAAGGAGTTCCTAGTTTTCTTGGGGAAGAAGATAGGTTGGCTTTCATCATCTTTACTTATTCAGTGACGGTCTAAGGGAGACGGAAGTGGTTAAGATGTTTAAGTTAATTATTAACATATATATAAAAATGGACAGTCAGAAAGGAGACGAAGCAATGAGCATGGGAGAAAGCTCAGTTTTGTAATACTAAATTAACCAAGTCAAAGTAAACCAATTCCAGAGAGAAATCCAATAAGAAAAACACGATTCCATGAGGTAAAGATGATACATTATCTGGAAATAGCACAACATTAGATGCAAAGACACAAGTTGCCTTTGAGCTACTACGCACAAAATCACGAGGAAATACGATTAATCGGTCCATCCATTGCCAGATAGCCAATTCTTTAAAAAGGCGATTAGTTTATGTGTAGGAGGCAGGTGCCGCTTAACAACGTTGCAGTCTACAAACTCTTCACAGCTTTTGATCAACACAGGGCACTCATCTGCTGTCAAAAAATCTAGTCCTGAATGTTGTAGAATGTTAAGTAGTCCTATGGTGTCTCCCCCAAAGAATTTCTTTCCCTTGAGTACACTTTCAAGTGTTTTCAGACACTTTCTCACTTCTTCCACGGCCTTGTCCCGGTGCCCAAAACAGCTTTCCACACTGGAGGCATGCACTACATTAAACACAAAGGAAACATTCAGAAATCAATACAGATGATCTCCTACATTCAAAAACTTCATAGATAACGAGGTATAAGCTTTGCTGAAACCAGATTCCATAATCCATATCCACAACCTGGAGCTGTTTTGTAGGTTCTTTAATGGCCTTTATGCTGCCAATCCTAAATGGGGCTTTTTCTGAGAAAATGGGCTCATGGCTTGGACTTTTGTTAGCCTAACTATTTTTGGGTCAATCATAAACCCAAGTTCTCTTATTTATTTCAAGAATGTGATTTGTTAAAAAAAAAACCCATTATTTTGGATAATGATCGGTTGGAATTATTACATTCTTTCAATTTATTTCAAGTTTCTCTTATTGCTTTTCATGCAATCAATTGTATGAGCATCAATCCTACATTGAAACTCCATCCTTCTCGTGACTAAAATTTTTATTCAATAATCAATCATCACTAAAAAAAAAAAAAAATCTCAAATCAACAACTTTATTTCATATTACTTTTAAGAGATAACATAATTTTTGGCTCTAGAATTTTGTAATTAAGTCTAGTACCTATATTTTATTTATTTATTTTGGTATCTAAATTTAATAATTAGATTCAATTTGATCCTTAAACTAAAAAAATATAAAAAAAATTGATAATGTGACGCTTTAAGATTGTACCACATTATTGCTTAAAATGTTAAAAAAAAATTATATAAATTTTTAGGTGATGATGATGCGGTACAATTTTAAAATGTTACATATAATGTTTAATAACAAAAATGAATCTAATTGTCAAGTACCAAATATTAAAAAAAAAAAGAGAGTAGAATTATAAATACTAAAGTAGAATGTAGTTGCAAAAATGAAGGACAAAAAATATAATATCCCTTGATTTTAAAAATAGTGCTACTTAAGTACATAGAGTGAAAGGTGAAAAAGGAAAAAGAAAAGAAGGGGAGTAGTTTGGATTCAAATTTCAAAACCTACCATTTCATTTAAATGTGGATGCTGCATCACACACTTCTAAAACCAAAAATATTCCCAAAATAAATTTACTTCTAACTTATAACTCAACCATAAAAATAAAGGCGTTTCCTTTATAACTTGCAAACAATCAAAAGCATACCCCTAAAACAACCCAACAAAAATCCCTGTTTCCCCCCTCTAACCAAGTTTAAATAAAAGAAAGTTACTCCTAATGCTTTTAAACCAGAGGATGTGGAATTGTTAATTTTATATAATTATAATTATTTGATAGTTAAGAACTCCTCAAATATTCTTAATTAATGTTTTACAAATACTATCATTAATACCGCATCTTCATTTTTCTTTATCATTCTCAATTATGAGACTAATGCTTTCACATCTTAATTACTCCTTTTCCAAATTCAAACAAAAACTGTTTTACCCTTCCCATAGTTTTATTATCATCTAAACACTTTTACATTGGGGCCTTAAAAAATTAACAAATATTCATTATTTAAATTTTACATTATTTTTTAAAAACAGTCCCAATCTAACATAATTTACTTAAATATAAACATACCCACTTTAAAATTTGATTCATCACTTATTTTATCTTTCTACTTCTAAATCGGTTGTCAATCATTTATTCATTCTCGAAAATCATTCCGGTCAAATTTTCAATCAATTACAACAAACTATAATTCAAATATAAATTTTGAAAAAAAAAAAAGAAGAAAATGTTACGATCAAATTAATCTTGACTCTTAAATGAAAATTAAATTTCAATGAAAGTAAATAAAAATTGAGATACTAAACATTAAAATTTCTTTCCAATTAATTAAATTTAGGGCTACTATTTTAAAAAATTAATAGCAATAAATTTATGAGTAAAACTGAAATGTGAAATATAAAAGCAAAATTGGCATTGAATTCAAAAAAAAGAATAAAAGTTGGTGATGGTTGATATGTATATCATCCTGTTGAATTTCATTTACAATTCCAAGTAAAGAAGAAATGATAAAAGTTTGATTTGGGTTTGGAAAAGAAGATTCCAAGATAAGAAAACATGACACAGACAATATGGAGCGCTTAAGCAGCATAATTAAAAGTGAAGAACAACTTTTCCTTTACACCAAAAACAACTTCAAGAACTGGCAAGTTTTGAAACTAAAGGCATTGTGCATCTTATTAGGATCTTAAAAACAACATAAATTGAAAGGATAGACGTCATGGATTTGAATGGATAGATCCTCCCATCACCACCCTACTTTTAATTTTCAAACAAAGCCTACACATTGTCAAGCCCCTTTCTTGTCTGCTTAAGAACATGACAACTTAGGAAAAATAACAAAAAGTAAGACTGGGGATTCTCTTCAAATAGTTATTACCAGCTTTACTCCAAAATATAAGACCACAAAGCTTCACACTTTTTTCTCTCATACATTAAGAAAATATTAAGGAGAAACCCATATCAAATTTCTGAGTTTTTTTTCTTTTTCTTCTTTACTTCCATTCTGCCTCAAAGCAGGCATGGTTTTAGCCTTATGGATGGACCTTTCATCCACCGAGAGCAAATAGGCTCAACCCAACAACAAGATTACCAGTTCAAGCTTTGTTTGCCTGTACCAAAGCTAAAAGCTAGTAGCTTTTGGGTTCCAAAATCTGTTAAAAGCTTGTGCTACAGAGCTATAGAGCCAAATGTGTGTTGCTTAGAGAGATTAGATTATAGTGGTACAATAGTTAACAACTCTGCTGTTCCCGATTCACCTGGTGTTCTTGAAGAGAAGAGAGCTGACATGGAGGGTTTGGTTGAGAAGAAAGAAAGGTTTGAAGAGAAGATTAAAAGCATTGGTGAAAATGGGGTTCAAATGGGGACCTTTGCTGTGTTACTTGAAGACAAGGGTCGTGAAAGTAGTTCAAGTTCTGATCTTTTCACATCAGAAACAACAGTGCATGAGGAGGAACACAGTCACAGTAGTTCTGAGGAAGATTTATATTCACCACCTTCATTGGATTGGCATGGACACGAAATTGCTGAAACAGAAGGCAGCACCATCTGTAGTAGTTTTAGTGAAGATAGAAAGAAACCCCCCATGGATGATAGGAAATTGGAGAAACAAGGTTCCACGGTTTCAGGTATTATGACTACTATAAGAAAATGTCTCTCATTTTCCTTGTTTGATTCATTTTATTGATGTATTCGTAATGGGGTTGCAGAGATTGAGTTGATGAAGGAAAGATTTGCAAAATTGTTGCTTGGTGAAGATATGTCTGGGTGTGGAAATGGTGTTTGCACTGCCTTGGCTATTTCAAATGCCATCACCAATCTTTGTGGTATGTTGACTATTTTTCTTTAAACGTAGTTTCTTTTATCTGTTTGATTTCTCCATGTGGCATTTGTTTCTCATTCACTTTGCCTTAACCACGCAGCCACCTTATTTGGGCAAATATGGAGGCTAGAACCAGTACCGCTTGAGAAGAAAGCAATGTGGCGAAGAGAGATGGAATGGTTTCTTTCTGTTAGTGATCACATTGTTGAGTTGATACCGTCGTGGCAGACATTCCCAGATGGAAGCAAGCTTGAGGTGAAGCTTTGATTTAAAATGTGACATTAGGGCAGTTCTAAAATCTAGTGAACAATTTGTATCTAATGGTGGATTTGTAGTTTTAATTTCGATGGCCCTTGCTGTGATTTCAGGTCATGACGTGCAGGCCCCGGTCGGATCTTTATGTTAATCTCCCAGCTTTAAGAAAATTGGACAACATGCTTCTTGTAAGATCCACCGACTTTTATTGCAATATGGAAACATGGTTCTGTTGTAGAGTTCATTTTTAATGTAGAATTGTTTTTGCAGGAGATATTAGATAGTTTTGTTGATACAGAGTTCTGGTATGTTGACCATGGGATTCTAGCTCAGGAGGCTGCTGGATCAACCCCGTTTCGGAAAGCCCTTCAGCGTCAAGAGGAAAAATGGTGGCTTCCAGTGCCTCGAGTGCCTGCAGGAGGCCTCGATGAAAATTCAAGGAAGCAATTGCAGCATAGACGTGACTGTGCGAACCAGATCCTAAAAGCTGCCATGGCTATCAACAACATTACTCTTGCTGATATGGAAGTCCCTGAATCATATTTTGAGTCTCTTCCAAAGGTAAAAGAAAGTGGATGGTAATTAGATGTACTGTGTACGTGTTCTAGGAAGTGCTGGTTGTTAACTTCTGCTAGAATTTGTTTCAGAATGGCCGAGCAAGCTTAGGAGATCTCATTTATCGCTATGTTTCATCTGATCTGTTTACTCCCGAATGTCTTCTTGATTGCCTTGATTTGTCCTCCGAGCATCAAGCTATAGAGATCGCCAACCGAGTGGAGGCTTCAATATATCTGTGGCGCAGAAAGACCAATCCCAAACCTGTCAACAACACATCCCGCTCTAGTTCAAAGTCGTCATGGGACATGGTTAAGGATCTAATGGTTGATGCTGAAAAGAGAGAAATACTTGCAGATAGAGCCGAAAGCCTCCTGCTTTGCTTGAAGCAGCGGTACCCCGATCTTCCCCAGACCACTTTAGATATGAGCAAGATTCAGTACAACAAGGTTTGTGTCACAAATTCCACTTTCATATTTGTTCTTAAGAAGGCTTTCTAAATAGCCATGCTAATAATTGAGTGTTGTGGTGCTACTTAGGATATTGGGAAATCCATTTTGGAAAGCTACTCTAGAGTTTTAGAGAGCCTGGCATTTAACATTGTGGCGCGTATCGATGATCTGCTTTATGTTGATGATTTGACCAAGCATTCAGACCAATTCTCTTCGCCGACCAGAGTTGGTGTAATCGGTCGGAAGAGTCTTTCGATTCCTTACCCGGTGCCCTTCTCGAGCACTCCTTATAGAACTGCATTTACAACTCCAAACTTTTCACCAGCACATCTAGTTAGCCCCGTCAAGGGAGAAAGTTCACCATTATTCTCAAGCAACAAAATCCCACACCATGAGATGGGTGTCAAAAAGGTCTTGTTGACAGACTATCTTAGTATTGATTTAAGAGATAAGGAACACAGTAATCCTAATGAAGGAACTGAATCAGGTTCAACTTCAAGCATAGCTAGAGAATCGAGGGTATCGTTTGAGGGTCTAAACGAGGCTGTGAGCCTACCAAAGCCCGAGCCAGCCCCAGAGAATGAACCCTGATGTTGCATACCATGAACCATTTCCTTGAGACGACAATCTTTCACCTCTTTCTATAATTATAGTTTTTTTTTTATTTATAAAATTTGGTAGAAATAGGAAGATGTTTGAGAATGATGAACAGTAGTCACCCTGTTATTTGTTTTGTATCCTAAATGCAACCAATGTTGATGAATGTAATTCAACCAGTTGTCCCAATAGAAGAGGTTTTTTTATATGATGTTATTACATTTTTCTTTGTAGCTTTGTTGAGCAAGCCAATAGAAAATCGACAAACCTGGATTCTATAGGTATGATACGTTTGACAATTGTTAACAAAGCTAAAACAACGTTTCAACCATCATGAAGACGACCATTGATAAATGTAACATCAAAATCCTAATCAACTTTCACACAGAAGGTTGTGTGGTTGCAGAATATTTGTCCTAACCCTTACAATCATCTGTAACGACCAGTTAAAAGACATTTGCGGTTTGCCCCCACCGACTGATAGATAGATAAAGACTGCTTTAATCTGTGGGCTGCAACGTTTGATTGGGGAACCTTAAACTGCTCAGATAAGTAAATAGGAAAGGACAGAATGAAAGATAATTGTGGGAGATGATGGGCCACACGTAATTGAAGGTTTGTTAACTTTTTATGCTGCGTGGCATCCTTAAGAGGCAAAATCTGAGTCATGAAGTGGGACAGTGGTGCTTTCAAGTATCTCAAAAGACGAATGTAATTTTTTTGACAGTTTTAAAGGAAAAATATGTCCTGCCAGTTTCTTTTTCCGTGGCTTAATTAAGGAGAGAACTTGGGGGGTTTTTCTAGGGGTGTACATATGATCGGTTCAAAAGAAGCTGATTAATGCAAGAACTAAAATCTTATTTGATTATGGCCGAGAAACCAGACATTCAAGCACAAGTTCTAATTCATCATAGTATATCAAGAAGTCACTTAGGTAGATATGCTTAACAGAATTAAAAGAAAGAAAAGAAAAGAAAAGAACAAGTCTCATCCTTCAAGTCGAAGAAGGGAGCCAAATAACTATAGTGCTGTCCGCAATGTCTGATTAGTCCAGTTCCATGTATATAGCTAGAAACAGATCGAACTGCTATCTGAATCTTCCTTATGTACCTGTTAAGGAAGAATATGCAAGTGTATCAGAAAAACAATGAAAATACAATGAGTTAATCGCCAACCATTTGTATCTAAAGAAAAAATGAAGAGAGAAACAAAATTGCTAATGGAGCACATTAAGAATTCGCTTATACACCTTCAAATTACCACTTCAAGGTTAAACAAGACAGTTAAATATCAGTTTAGTAGTAATGGTGGTTAGACCAAACAGGGTTAACACTCTTAACTACCGGTTGTCAAAGAATTGGTTCAGCTTTTAAAGGTCTTACCTATTAAGTGATGATTAATAGAGAAATGGGTTTAATGCAGTACCAACAACAAGACCATATATAAGCATATTGATTGGCTATTCCAGTGAATATCTAACCTTGATAAGCACGTAGATTGGCAAGTGAACTCTCAATAATAGACAGATCCTGCAGAAAAAGAAGAAGAAAAACAAACAACAAAGATATCAACCTTAGAGTTAAAAATGTTATATGCTATGCTTCTCATAATATAAAGACCCCATTAGACAACCATACCTTGCCACCAGTTTCCTCTTGATGCATACCCCGATTCATCTTCTTCACTATCATCGTTCTAGAAAGTTATGAAAAACAAGTTAGTAGATTCCTAAATCAAAATTTGAATGCAGAAGGAATACTCCAGAGGTCTTTTGAGGTACTCACCAATCCAGAGTCCTGGTCACTGTGGGATCGAATGTATATGTCTTGGCCACCATAGTAGATCGATGAACTTAGATGACACGGTTCTACTCTTTGCTCCTGATAAATGGAACCCACTCTTCCGTTTTCTGCACTTCGAACTTCACCTGCATGCCCTTTAGAATGATAACCTGACAAGTTTGGATTGATTATTTAGAGAGTTTTCAAACACAAAAACAAGGATTCAAGAACTAGTGCAGTGCATCAAGTCATTGAACGACATAAAAGAAGTGTATTCAAAACACGAGCATAATCTAATTTCTACCACTATCTCTTAAGTTACCAAATAGTGTTAAATCAAATACCAGAGTTATAAAGACTCTTGCAAGACAACTACTTGAGCAAATTCTTGTCCATAAATATAAGAATGATTTTAATAAAATCCTGAAAAGGCTACGAATGATGTACAAACCATTGGTTGTAGGCTTTGCATTCTGGGGCACATTCAGGGAATCCTGTGGTAAAGCCACCATACCAGGACGAAAATACCTTCCTCCTGATACCTAAACCATCACCAACATGGTGTAATTAACAAAAAACTAAAACTTCAACGATCGAAAGAAAAAAGAAAAGCAGAAACAGAAAATTGGGCTGAAAAGAGAACTTGCATATGAGATAACACTGGCAAAGAACTATACAAAATACGTTAAAAAACAGCAGAACAAGACCAATACTAAGAAACAATGTCAAGTCTTTGTTTCCTTAAGCAACAATAACGTTTAGAGAAGATTAAAAAAAATTTCCACTCGTAAAAAAAAAAAAGAAGAACAAAAATCTTTTATTCAGCATCAAATAACCCAATTGAAAGAAGAAAGGATTCAACCTTTGAAGCTTTATGTGACCAGAAACTCCATTAACAAAAGAATTGAAGTCCAAAGAAATGAAAGAGAATTCAAACCCCATAAAGATATAACTTTTGAATATGATAAAAGAAAATACCTTAGATTGAGGAGATAATAGAGCCCTTAAAACCTCATTAGAAGATGAAGGTGGCTCTTTAGAGCCAAAGAGCTGAGTAGTTATGGAAGGAGAAGATGACTCCGTTCCTTTCCCTGCTTCCATTTCGCTTACCAAACTAGACTTGTCTTTTCTTTCTTTCTTTTTTTTTTCTCTTAACAAATCTTGTGAGTTACAATAATCTTGGTTCAGCATACAACAAAGCAAGAGGCTTTTATATAGAGATGTAAGTTTGAAAGTAAACAGCTCAAGCGAAAGAAACGGAAACGGAAATACAATAGAAGTAGGAAAAAAATAAATGAAAATAAAGAGAAGGAAACAGTAAAGGAGAACAAATAATTAAAGGTTAATATATGCATAAGCCCTTATATTTTTTCCAAAATTTTCAATTCAGCCTATATACTTTTATTTTCAAGAATTTAGTCCCTCTACTTTTTAAATTTCAAAATGTAGGTTCAATTATTAACACTATTAAATTTATAAGTGTGACATTTTGAAACAGAAAAAATAATCACACGGTAAACATGTAATTAAAAAATGCCATTGTGATTAACTTGAATTTAACAAACAAAAAATTAGCGGGGTTAACAGTTGAAATGTAAAATGTTAAAGGACTAAATTAATGAAAATAAAAGTATAAGTACTAAAATCCAAATTTCTGAGTAGTGCAAGGATTTATGATATTGTTTAACCATAATTAGACAAAGACACGTGTTGAATTTGAACTTTGAAACCGTCTTTATCTAAATAGATTTTTTCTATAATATATAAAAAAGCAATTTTCTAATTTGTAATCTTAATCGTCAATTTAAATATTTTTGAAGATTTGTGATATCTATAAATAAGAATTTTAATCTTATTAAAATATTTATTTAAATAAATTTACTTGATAAATAGTAATTATAATTCTATTAAATTTTTTATTAAATTAAAGGTAAATATTTGGTACATTAATAATATATTTGTTTAATTTCACAATCAGTTTTGAAAAATTAATATTTATCTTTTTTTCAATATTTATATTTTAATATTTTACTATACACTTGTCAAGGGTGAATCATATTTTTTTTAAAGTGGTCGAAATTAAATTGTAATTTTTACGATAATAAAAATGTAATTTCATCATTTTAATAGGCTATATCTTTATAATTTTTAAAAGATTTGTTAGAGTTGTGTGATCCAAATTTCTGTTAAAGAAATATTACAGTGGTAAAACTAGGGACCCCGTATAGAACTACACTTCCTTTATTTGACTTTGATTAAAATAGTTTTTAAAATCAATTCATTTTTAAAGGGGCCAAAATGTAATTTTACTTTTATTAATATAAATTTAAATAGAAAATTTTCTATTTTAGGGCCCCAACCCCCTAATTACGCCCCTAACACTTGTCAACTCCATGATTCTACATGTTAAATAGTTTCTCGAAAATTAATTTATATAATAAATAAAAAATTAATTTTTATATTGAATTGTTTAAATTATAACACAAAAAATTACTTTAGTTTTAAACAGCAAATTTTAATTATTTTTAAAATAAGTGAGTTTATATTTCCTATACAAAATTTTATAAATAATATATCTAATCTAATCTAATCTAATCTAATGTATTTAAGTTAATTACATATTATTTACGAACTATTATAATCAATTTATTTACTATTAAGAATAAGAAAAAAATAAAATGTAAAGAGTTTAATTTACACTATATAAATTCTTTATAGTTTCGTACAAATGCTTTAGTGTTTTAATAATATTTGAATTTTTATTATTAAAATTTTATAATTAGTTAATATACTTTATTTATGTTCAACCATTCAATAGGGGGCGGACCTAGAGATTGATAATGATAAAATTTTCCATTCAAGCTCTTTATAATTTATAAATTTTTAAATTAGTAATAATAAAATTGTACTTTAGCTTCTCAATATGATAAAAATTTGATTTAATTTTTTAAAAATTATAAAGATATAAACTATTAAAATGATGAATTTATATTTTTACTATTATAAAAATATATAATTTAACTCCGACTATATATAAAAACTATTTAAATTAATTAAAAATACATTATTTAAAATAAATTAAAACATTAAAAACGTGAAATCACGCGCAATGCATATGATATTGAAATCTAGCATATATAGAAACATGTGTTTTAATTGGGTGTGCTTTTTGTGGAGGGACTTGGGGTCTGTTTGTTTTATTAAAAATGATTTTCGGAAAATAATTTTTGGAAAATAATTTACTTTTCTGGAAAAAATAAATATTTTCTGATGTTTGGATGAATCTGTGTAAAATATTTTCTACTATTTGACAGTTTTTTTAAAAATATTTCATAAAAGCTGATTTTAACGAAACAAATATACATTTGAGATTTTCTTATATTTTCATTGTTTAATTGAGTTTATTTTATATCTATAAATTTATATTTTACATTGTTTTTGCATATATTAAAAATATTTTGTTAAATTCAGGTTCATTACAATGCCATTTTTAGTTACATGATTACCAAGTGAGTATTTTTTTTATTTAAAAATGGTATATCAAAAAATTTGACAAAAAAAATTTAAGAATGTCAACAATTGGATTTGATTTTCAAATCTGAAAAGTAAAGAGATTAAATTCTTGAAAATAAAAGTACAAAAACTAAATTGTAAATTTATGAAGAGTATATAGATTTATGACATATTTTAACCTTTATACTACAAAACATTTATTATTAATATATTTATAATTGTAATAAATATTTATTATTAAAATATTAATATCGAATATTTTCAATAATATGTGAAGAATATTATTTAAAATTATTATTTTTAAAATGGGTAAACTACAACAAAATAGTCACTCTTGTTTGCCTCATGTTACATTTTAGTTATTTATGTTTGAAATATTACATTTTAGTCATTTACATTATCGTGTTGTAACATTTGAGTCATTAAGCCGTTAATTGCCATCAACAGTGTAACGGTAAGCTGACGTGATACGTTAAATTATCATTTCAAAAGAAAATTTTAGGTTAAATTCTACATTTGGTCCTTATATTTTTTCATTTTGAGTAATTTATTTTTTTTTTCTTTTATGTTCTTTTAACTTTCTTTTTATTTATTTATTTTCCATTCTCTTTTATTTCTCTCTCTATTTTCCCCCATTCTTCATTTCTTTTAACATAATTTTTCTATATTTCCATTTGTTAAAACTAGTCCATAAGCTTGCCCTCACACAAAAAAAAATTAAATTGTTCAAAAAATAAAAGTATAGGGACTACTTTTAAAAAATAGAAAATATAGAAAAACTACGTTAAAAGGAATGGAGAAGCGATGAAAACAGAGAGAGAAATAGAAGAGAATGGAAAGTAAAGAAAAAAATAATTAAATTGCTCAAAATGAAAAAAATATTGGGACTAATTGTATAAATTAACCTAAAATTTTTGTTTGAAATGATGATTTAACGTGCCACATCAGCTTACCGTTACACCGTTAACGGCAATTAACAGCTCAGTAACTAAAATATTACAACACGATAACGTAAATGACTAAAAGGTAATATTTCAAATATAAGTGACTAAAATGTTTGGATATTTTCATTTAATTAGTAGTTAAAATTTTCTAAAAATGTTTAGATCTCATTATTATTTTCTAAAAAAGATAACCAATTAAAAGTTGAAATGTGGCAAAAAAAATATTATTTTATATACATTGTTTTATTTTTTGTTCTTTTTTTCTTTCTTTAGAATCAAATTAATGGTAGTTCAAGTCACTAGTTCTGAGTTTGATTATTTCTTACGGTTCAATAAAATAAATTTGTAACACCCCTAACCCCGAACCATCGCCGGAACAGGGTTACGAGGCATTACCGGACATATCAGACAATTTGCAAATATAATTTTTGTTTAATATAAATTTCGGCAGCATTTCTGCTTATTATTATATAAGACCCCCTGTAAATTAAACCGTATTCATTTCAATTATAACCAATTCAACCAATTCATTTCATATATTCATTTTCTATTCTAATTACCTTCTAATCAAACTCAATCAATATAATAACAACTTAAATTTATCAAACTATTAGTTAGATTAAAATAATATACTTCTTTCATTATAATTCTTAAACTTGTAATACTAACATTTTTAACCATTTACATTCAAAACATAATAACCTTTATACACAACCTACGTACATGCCACATTATGAAAAGGAAATATACATCACCAAAAGTTTGCTGAAGTCGGGTCTAGCTTCGGATGCTGGTTCAGTATTTGACTTCTACAACCTGCGCACGGAAACAACCGTACGCTGAGTATACATATACTCAGTGGTATTACCATAATTCAAATTATAATCATAATAATCATATCATTAATTCATATAACTTTAATTTAACTAAACCAATTCAAACATAACTTTCATATAAGTTTGTCCTTCTCAATATATTCATACAATTCAATTTTAGCTATTCAACAATTGAAATAATACACAATCATGTTGAGCCACTATCCATTTCTTGAACCAATGGTTCATACTTTCTATTCTCATACTCCTATTCCAATCACATTTTTCAGTTCATGTTCTATTTTCGCATTTCTTCCAATGGCTCAACCATTTCATTTTATTCAATTTAACCTTTTCCTTATTTACCCCTATTAACAGACTCGGACTTTAGCGGATACACGGATTCCAACCCAAACACACCAGTACGGCACATTGTGCCTAAAACGGTACATAGTACCTGATCAATGTACGACACATAAGTGCCTGAAACGACACACGAGGTGCCTGATACGACACACGAGGTGCCTAAAATACGACACATAAAGTGCCTGATTTACGACACATAAAGTGCCTGATCGGCAAAGCCGATAAATCCCGTACTCTTCCAAATCCTATGGCATGCCAATTATATCCGACTCAGCCCGACTAGTTAATAGGGTATTTCAGTTCTCAATTTCATTTTCATTTCCATAACAAATTCAATTTCAATATCAATTACACTTTTCCATTTCAATCCAGATACAATTCAATTTCAATACATATTCATCATTCAACTCAATTTCCATTCAATTCAATAAAAACACTTACCTTATAATTTACTTACTATATTCATAAATTAATCTAACATTTAATGAATAAATAAATAGTTTGAATTATAGTAATACAAACCCGAATTTGCTTGATTATTCCTCAGTAACCTTCTCCTTTCCTTTGTGGGTTGATGCCTCGAGTTCCTTTTTAGCTACGAAAATAATAATAATTTAAATTATTAATTACAACATTAAATTACAATAAATAATTGAATTTTATTCAATTTCTACTCTTCCTCTTCATTCCACATCCTTTATACACAATTCTATTATTTACTTATAAGTTCTTTCAAAGCTGTCTACCTGAGTCATTATCACTAAATTATCTATATCTTGAGTTACAGAATTCCAAATTAAGATCCGTAAATTTTCTATGAAACTAGACTCACATATATTCTTTCCATAAAATTTTCAGAATTTTTGGTTTAGCCAATTAGTACAGTTTATTCTTTAAATTCACCCCTGTTCTGCTGTCTGGCAGTTCCTACCCTTCTTCACTAAAAATTAGTTATCTTTTTATAAAGAATTCAAATGATGTTATGGTTTATTTCTTCTAAAACTAGACTCATTAAGGAATCTAACCATATAAATTATGTTCCCAAATTATTTTTATACAATTTTTAATGATTTTTCCAAGTCAGAACAGAGGATCTCGAAATCACCCTGAACTAGTTTCACTAAAATTTAAATATCTCATAATACAGAACTTATTTACTTTCTCTGTTTCTTTCATATGAAAATAGACTCAATAAGCTTTAATTTCATATCTCACTCAACTTCTAATTCCACTTCTACGATTTTTGGTGAATTTTCAAAGTTGCTCTACTGCTGCTGTCCCCAAACTGTTTTCTTATAACTTATTTTGCAATTAACTCCTAATTAAGTTTACTTATTTCTTAACTTAATTCATGCTTTGATTCTACTTAAATTCCTTCCATATTCAACTTGATTATATAATTTCATAATAAAACCCTAATTCATAATTTCTTCCAAATTAATCCCTATAGTAGAAAACTTATAGCTTACTTTACAATTTAATCCTTTTACTAATTCTAACTTAAATTTTATTCAATTTAGTCTCTAATTCATCTTTTTCTTCAACATCAACTATACTTGAAAACCAATAAACTCTCAAAATATCAACTTAGTTTCATCAAAATCTTGCTTTAAAGCTTCTAAAACATCAAAATTAAGAGAATAGAACTTGATTGACTTACCTAATTAAACTTCAAGCTTTAAAACCTCAATTTTTCCTTTTCTTTTTCTTTCTTTCTTTCTTTTCCCCTGTTTCGAAAACTTCTCTGTTCTTTTCTGTTCTTCTTTTGTTTCTTTTTATACTATTTACT
Source organism: Gossypium australe (assembly GCA_005393395.2). Lineage (NCBI taxonomy): Eukaryota > Viridiplantae > Streptophyta > Magnoliopsida > Malvales > Malvaceae > Gossypium > Gossypium australe. The sequence goes on along the minus strand of CM016617.1, from coordinate 108,640,085 downwards.
TTATTATATAATATACTATTATATTAATATAATTATTTAATAATAATAATAATATATTTTTAACACATAAAATCTCAGATTTTTTTTAAGCTTATGCCGCCTCAAGTATACTAAATGGTCTATTTGCCATTTTAGTCCTTTTTATTTTCTTTTAATCTACAATTAGACTTTTACTCCTTATTCAATTTGATCCTTTTTCCCAATTACTTTAAATTAAGCTAAATTCACTAAATAAAAATCTAATTAAACACACTATTAGACTCATAATTACTCCTAATAATTATTTACTAACTCGGTTTACTAAGACGGAGGCCCGATAACACATTTCTTTTTTTTTCTTTTTTTTTCTGGTGCCCACGGATTTTGGGTCGTTACATTTCTCCCCCCCTTAATAAATTTCGTCCTCGAAATTTACCTGAGAATAGGTGAGGATACTGTGCCCTCATAGTTTCTTCCGGTTCCCAAGTTGCTTCTTCCACACTATGGCTTCTCCACAATACTTTTACCAAAGGGACTCGTTTGTTTCTTAATTCTTTCACTTCTCGAGCTAGTATTTGAACCGGTTCTTCTTCATATGATAAATCCGGTCTAATCTCAATGTCTTCAGTAGAAATAATATGAGATGGATCCGATCGATACCTTCGTAGCATGGAAACATGAAAAACATCATGAATTTTCTGTAATTCCGGAGGTAAAGCTAGTCGATAGGCAACCGGTCCGATTCTTTCAATTACTTCATACGGTCCAATGTAACGAGGACTTAATTTTCCTTTGCGACCAAATCTCAAAACTTTCTTCCAAGGCGATACTTTTAAAAACACTTTATCACCTACAGAATACTCTATATCTCGTCGCTTTAGATCTGCATAAGACTTTTGTCTATCAAAAGCTACTTTCAACCTGTCTCTGATCTTTTTAACTACTTCTTCAGTCTCCTGAATTAAGTCCGGTCCAACTATCTTTTTCTCATTCAACTCTGTCCAACATACCGGTGATCGACATCTTCTACCATATAATGCTTCATATGGAGCCATTTGAATACTAGATTGGTAACTATTATTATAAACAAATTCAGCTAACGGCAAGTATCGTTCCCAACCTGATTCAAAGTCAATAATACAAGCCCGAAGCATGTCTTCTAGAATTTGAATTACCCGTTCTGATTGTCCGTCGGTTTGTGGATGAAATGCAGTACTAAAATTAAGCCGAGTACCCAAAGAATCATGTAACTGCTTCCAAAATCTCGATGTAAATCGTGGATCCCGGTCGAAATTATAGACACTGGAATACCATGCAGTCTCACAATTTCTTGAATATAAACTTCAGCAAGCTTCTGTAGAGACCAATCAGTCCTAACTGCTATGAAATGAGCAGACTTAGTAAGTCGATCAACTATCACCCAAATGGCATTCTTTTTGCTCACCGACGGTGGTAACCCCGTAACAAAATCCATAGTAATACTATCCCATTTCCATTCAGGAATACTAATAGACTGGAGTAATCCTGTCGGTACCTGATGTTCTGCCTTTACTCGTTGACAAGTCAAACATTTACTGACATATTCAACTATATCTTTTTTCATCCCTGGCCACCAATAGAGCTCTCGTAAATTACGATACATTTTTGTTCCACCCGGATGCAATGCAAAAGTACCATCGTGTGCCTCTTGAAGAATCATCTTCTTTAATTCAGAAGTAATTGGAACACAAATCCGATTTTGAAACCTCAAACAATCATGTTCATCAATACTAAAACTCTCGACTGTACCATTCTGAACCATTTCTCTTTTCTTTAATAATTTATCATCTTCCATTTGAGCTGCTCTAATCTGATCTAACATCATCGGCTTAACCCTTAACTCAGCTAGCAAGCTTCCATCATCATTAACACTGAGCCGAGCAAACATTGCTCGTAATTCAATCGCAGCTTTCCTGCTCAATGCATCAGCTACCACATTTGCTTTTCCTGGATGATAATCTATAACACAATCATAATCTTTTAGAAGCTCAATCCACCGTCTTTGCCTTAAATTTAACTCTTTCTGTGATAGAAGATATTTGAGACTTTTATGATCTGTGTAAATGTAGCATTTCTCGCCATATAAGTAATGTCTCCAAATCTTTAAAGCAAAAATTACTGCAGCTAACTCCAAATCGTGCGTCGGGTAATTACGTTCATGCGGCTTCAACTGTCTAGATGCATATGCAATAACCCTTCCATTTTGCATCAATACACAACCCAAACCACTCAAAGAAGCATCACTGTACACAATAAAATCTTTCCCTGACTCTGGTAATGTTAATACCGGTGCCTCTGTCAACATTTGCTTCAAAGTCTCAAAACTATTCTGGCACTGATCATCCCAGATAAAAGGAACATTCTTCTGCAGTAGTTTAGTCATTGGCATTGCTATTTTCGAGAATCCATTTACAAATCTTCGATAATATCCAGCCAAACCGAGAAAACTACGTACCTCAGACACATTCTTTGGCGCTTTCCACTGAACAATTGCTTCGATCTTCTTCGGGTCAACTCTAATCCCATCAGCAGATACCACATGTCCTAAAAATACCACTTCAGACAACCAGAATTCACATTTACTTAATTTCCCATACAACTGTTTTTCCCGCAGAATCTTAAAACTTTTCGAAGATGCTGATCATGTTCTGCCTCTGTCTTCGAATATACCAATATATCATCAATAAAAACCACCACAAACTGATCTAGGTACGGCTGGAAAATGCGATTATCAGATCCATGAAAGCAGCTGGAGCGTTGGTCAATCCAAACGGCATTACCAAAAATTCATAATGGCCATAACGAGTACGGAAGGCAGTCTTAGGCACATCACTTTCCTTCACCTTCAGCTGATAATACCCGGATCTCAAATCAATTTTAGAAAATACTGAAGCTCCCTTAAGCTGATCAAACAAGTCGTCTATACGAGGCAAAGGATACCGGTTCTTGATCGTCACTTTGTTCAACTGTCGATAATCAATGCACAACCGCATAGAACCATCTTTCTTTTTAACAAACAATACTGGAGCTCCCCAAGGTGAAATACTCGGTCGGATAAAGCCTCGATCTAATAAATCCTGTAACTGCACCTTCAACTCTTTCAATTCAGTAGGCGACATTCGGTACGGAGGTATAGAAATTGGTGCTGTACCTGGATACACCTCAATAGCAAATTCAACCTCTCTATCAGGTGGTAAACCCGGTAATTCTTCTGGAAATACATCTGGAAACTCGCATACAGTCCTAATCTGGCTGCATTGGCTCCCCACTGAATCAGAATTAATAACATATGCCAAATACGCTGAACAACCATGCTGTAATAATTTGTTAGCTTTTATAGCTGAAATGATACGTGTCGAACCACTGGTACGGATGCCATTCACTTCAATTCTGTCCCGTTTTCTGCCTGAATACTAAACCTCTTTTTATAGCAATCCAAAACTACCCCATGTTCAGATAACCAATCCATACCCAAAATGATATCGAAATCGCCAAAAGGCATGATCAGCAAATCCACAGGAAACATTTTATCATGTATTATTAACGGGCACCTCCGGCATACTCTGTCTACTAACATTGTTTGTCCCAAAGGGCTAGACACCTCTATGAAAACTCTAGACATTTCAGATTCTAACTTCCCCGATTCAACTAATTTTAAATTAATATATGAATGTGATGAACCCGGGTCAATTAAAGCATAAATAGGCTCAGAATGCAATAAAAATATACCTGTCACGACATCATGTGCATCACCTTCTTCCCGAGTCCGAACCACGTAGGCCCTGGCTGGTGTTCTAGCTTCCGACTGTTGTGTAACTATATCACTGCCCCTTCGTACACCTCCACCTCTGGATACAGAACCACCTCTGCCCGAACCTCTGCCTCGAGCAGTAGACACTGATCTTTGAGATGTTGTAGGTGTAATATTTTTATTCTTCGGACAATCTCTAACAAAATGCTCTACCGACCCGCAACGGAAGCATCCTCCGGTTACTTTCCAACATTCACCTAAATGTTTCTTGCCACAGTATCCGCATTCTGGAATTTCTGTATCTCTGAATGGACCTCTTACACTACCAGTAGATACCGTCGTCTGTTTTCCTCGGCTTATATCCCCTCGATCAGATTTTAAACTAGGTCTCCAACCACCTCTGAATTCTCTAGATCTTTTTGGTAGTGGATTTGAACTAGTTGCTCCTACTCGTTTCCTGGTCAATCCACCTGTTTCTGACTTTTTGTCTAGTCCAAGACTTGCTCTATCATTTTGGCCCGCTCGATCAAATCAACAAATTCAGTAATTCGCTGGGACACTAATTGTAGTTTTATTTCATCTCTTAATCCCCGTAAAAACCGTTTACAACTATCAGCCTCTGTTGGAATATATTCTGAAGCATACCTGCTCAATCTAGTAAACTCTCGATCATAATCCAATACTGACATATTACCTTGTTTCAACGTTAAAAACTCTTGCTTTTTCTCTTCAATATACATTTCCCCAATATACTTCTTTTGAAATTCTTTTTGAAACAAATCCCAGGTTACCTGATCATCCGGTAAATCTAACAACAGATTCCCACCAGAGGTATGCTTCCCCTTGTAACAATGATACGGCACATATCAGATTCTCTCGGGGGGTGCAATCTAATTGTTGCAAAACTCTTTTTGTTGATTCTATCCAATTCTCAGCAGTAGACGGATCAAGACCTCTTAGTCCCGAAAACTCCGTGGCACCATATTTTCTTAATTCTTTAATCGGGGCCCGTCTAAGAGTAGGTACTGGTGTAGTAGCAGGTACAGTTTCCGCTACATGTTGTAATGCATCGGCTATAGCTCTTAACAGTTGTGAGTTATCTCTTCCTCTTCCTACATTAGGAGGTTGATTATCTAATGGATTTGCAGTAGGTGTAACAGATTCAGTTTCTTCAATTTCTCGATTTCCAGTATGCATTTCCTGTTCAACATCATACATTCTTTCGTCTGACATTTTATCTATAAAACAAAATCAAATAATATATATCAGCATCCAAAAACCCGACTCAGCTTTGACTCAACAGTGGCATGTACTTCTAGACTCTTTGACTCATTTCGAGCCCGATTTAGCCCGAGAATCGACTAAACCTGATAGCTCTGATACCAATAATTGTAACACCCCTAACCCCGAACCATCGCCGGAACAGGGTTACGAGGCATTACCGGACATATCAGACAATTTGCAAATATAATTTTTGTTTAATATAAATTTCGGCAGCATTTCTGCTTATTATTATATAAGACCCCCTGTAAATTAAACCGTATTCATTTCAATTATAACCAATTCAACCAATTCATTTCATATATTCATTTTCTATTCTAATTACCTTCTAATCAAACTCAATCAATATAATAACAACTTAAATTTATCAAACTATTAGTTAGATTAAAATAAATATACTTCTTTCATTATAATTCTTAAACTTGTAATACTAACATTTTTAACCATTTACATTCAAAACATAATAACCTTTATACACAACCTACGTACATGCCACATTATGAAAAGGAAATATACATCACCAAAAGTTTGCTGAAGTCGGGTCTAGCTTCGGATGCTGGTTCAGTATTTGACTTCTACAACCTGCGCACGGAAACAACCGTACGCTGAGTATACATATACTCAGTGGTATTACCATAATTCAAATTATAATCATAATAATCATATCATTAATTCATATAACTTTAATTTAACTAAACCAATTCAAACATAACTTTCATATAAGTTTGTCCTTCTCAATATATTCATACAATTCAATTTTAGCTATTCAACAATTGAAATAATACACAATCATGTTGAGCCACTATCCATTTCTTGAACCAATGGTTCATACTTTCTATTCTCATACTCCTATTCCAATCACATTTTTCAGTTCATGTTCTATTTTCGCATTTCTTCCAATGGCTCAACCATTTCATTTTATTCAATTTAACCTTTTCCTTATTTACCCCTATTAACAGACTCGGACTTTAGCGGATACACGGATTCCAACCCAAACACACCAGTACGGCACATTGTGCCTAAAACGGTACATAGTACCTGATCAATGTACGACACATAAGTGCCTGAAACGACACACGAGGTGCCTGATACGACACACGAGGTGCCTAAAATACGACACATAAAGTGCCTGATTTACGACACATAAAGTGCCTGATCGGCAAAGCCGATAAATCCCGTACTCTTCCAAATCCTATGGCATGCCAATTATATCCGACTCAGCCCGACTAGTTAATAGGGTATTTCAGTTCTCAATTTCATTTTCATTTCCATAACAAATTCAATTTCAATATCAATTACACTTTTCCATTTCAATCCAGATACAATTCAATTTCAATACATATTCATCATTCAACTCAATTTCCATTCAATTCAATAAAAACACTTACCTTATAATTTACTTACTATATTCATAAATTAATCTAACATTTAATGAATAAATAAATAGTTTGAATTATAGTAATACAAACCCGAATTTGCTTGATTATTCCTCAGTAACCTTCTCCTTTCCTTTGTGGGTTGATGCCTCGAGTTCCTTTTTAGCTACGAAAATAATAATAATTTAAATTATTAATTACAACATTAAATTACAATAAATAATTGAATTTTATTCAATTTCTACTCTTCCTCTTCATTCCACATCCTTTATACACAATTCTATTATTTACTTATAAGTTCTTTCAAAGCTGTCTACCTGAGTCATTATCACTAAATTATCTATATCTTGAGTTACAGAATTCCAAATTAAGATCCGTAAATTTTCTATGAAACTAGACTCACATATATTCTTTCCATAAAATTTTCAGAATTTTTGGTTTAGCCAATTAGTACAGTTTATTCTTTAAATTCACCCCTGTTCTGCTGTCTGGCAGTTCCTACCCTTCTTCACTAAAAATTAGTTATCTTTTTATAAAGAATTCAAATGATGTTATGGTTTATTTCTTCTAAAACTAGACTCATTAAGGAATCTAACCATATAAATTATGTTCCCAAATTATTTTTATACAATTTTTAATGATTTTTCCAAGTCAGAACAGAGGATCTCGAAATCACCCTGAACTAGTTTCACTAAAATTTAAATATCTCATAATACAGAACTTATTTACTTTCTCTGTTTCTTTCATATGAAAATAGACTCAATAAGCTTTAATTTCATATCTCACTCAACTTCTAATTCCACTTCTACGATTTTTGGTGAATTTTAAAGTTGCTCTACTGCTGCTGTCCCCAAACTGTTTTCTTATAACTTATTTTGCAATTAACTCCTAATTAAGTTTACTTATTTCTTAACTTAATTCATGCTTTGATTCTACTTAAATTCCTTCCATATTCAACTTGATTATATAATTTCATAATAAAACCCTAATTCATAATTTCTTCCAAATTAATCCCTATAGTAGAAAACTTATAGCTTACTTTACAATTTAATCCTTTTACTAATTCTAACTTAAATTTTATTCAATTTAGTCTCTAATTCATCTTTTTCTTCAACATCAACTATACTTGAAAACCAATAAACTCTCAAAATATCAACTTAGTTTCATCAAAATCTTGCTTTAAAGCTTCTAAAACATCAAAATTAAGAGAATAGAACTTGATTGACTTACCTAATTAAACTTCAAGCTTTAAAACCTCAATTTTTCCTTTTCTTTTTCTTTCTTTCTTTCTTTTCCCCTGTTTCGAAAACTTCTCTGTTCTTTTCTGTTCTTCTTTTGTTTCTTTTTATACTATTTACTTATTATATAATATACTATTATATTAATATAATTATTTAATAATAATAATATATTTTTAACACATAAAATCTCAGATTTTTTTTAAGCTTATGCCGCCTCAAGTATACTAAATGGTCTATTTGCCATTTTAGTCCTTTTTATTTTCTTTTAATCTACAATTAGACTTTTACTCCTTATTCAATTTGATCCTTTTTCCCAATTACTTTAAATTAAGCTAAATTCACTAAATAAAAATCTAATTAAACACACTATTAGACTCATAATTACTCCTAATAATTATTTACTAACTCGGTTTACTAAGACGGAGGCCCGATAACACATTTCTTTTTTTTTTCTTTTTTTTTCTGGTGCCCACGGATTTTGGGTCGTTACAAAATTATTAAAAAATATAAAAAAATTTTTTTATAAAGAAGATTAAATCGGTTCAATCATTTTTTTTATCTTGGTTCAACCAGATTGTATCGGTTTACGAATCAATTGATTCAATCCCTATCTCTAAACTGATCCAACCAGTCGTGTCGATATGGTTTTGAAAACATTTATTTTGGTCAATGAAATAACTTTTTCAATCTCGTTAGGTCGAGCAAGCAAACGATGAAGTTTGAAAACAAATTAATTGCTGGCACTCAACCGCAGGAGGACAAATGATGAAGTTTGAAAACAAATTAATTGCTAGCACTCAATCATAGGAGGACAAATTTCAAGCATTGCAAGTCTTGTCGTACATTATAAAAGAAGAACAAAGAAAAAAAAGAAGAAAAAAAAGTAATAAAGAGAGAAATAATATAATAGAAAAAATGAATTAAAAATATATATTTTTTAATTTTATATGACGTGGTAGATTATTATTGACTAAAATTTCCTTTAATAGATAGAATATTTTTGTATAAAATAGGTAACAGAACAACAATTTTAGGTATCACTTGCGATAAAAAAATGTTTAGATACTAAAATGGGAAAAAAATGTATAGTTTAGGTAACGGTTAATGGGTTAAGCCTTTTTAAAAAGATAGATTTAACTATTTGACTAACGAAGACTTCAAATTGGGGAAAAAATAATTTAGGTATTATTTGTGACCAAAACAAAGTTTAGGTACGAGAAAAAAAAATAGTTTAGGTACCAATTTTTAAGTTAAGCCTTATATTAAAAATTAATTATTTTTAAATATTTGTATAAATTGAATGAAAAAAAATGAAAAATAAATTAAATAACTTTAAAGTGTTGGAATTAAAAGATATAATGACCTATTTGATCATCTAACTTTACAAAAAAGTCATTTTAATTTTCTATTTAATATTGTCTTTTTTTTAAACTTGTGTTTTTTTATCAAATTAACTTTCTTGATGTGACATACAAAGGATTTTCATATAGATAACATGTCAATATTTAATTAATTTTTTAAAATTTAAAAATAAAATTATTTTTAAAAATATAAATCATTATCCACATGACAATCCCCATATATGCCATGTTAGTAAAGTTACTAAATGTTAAATTTTCTATATAGTTAAAAAAATATGAGTTTAAATGATAAAAAGACAAAAAAAAAAAAATTAAATGAAGAATGATTTTTTTTATTTATTAATGTTGAAGGGTTGAAAAGGTAGTTATGCGAAATTAAAAAGAAAAAAAGTTTAGGCGTGGACGAACCGACTTTTACCTTAAAATGGTATATTTCGTTTGTTCTCTCATCTTACAGATTTCTGGCACGTGGAATGAAAGAGACTTTAAACGGGCTCAAGATCCAAGTTCCAACCATTTACTGCCACGCGTAGATAATGATATAATTATTTTCACATAATTAAAACCATTAGAATTAAATTTATCTAACAAAGGTAGTTGACAAAAATTAAAACTCTACTTACCAAATTGATGTTTTAAATTTTATTTCAATATCTTAAGATATTAATTAAAAACCCCTTAAGATATTACATTACTTTTTTTTTATTTTTTAAAATAATATTTAATAAATTTAATTGATAAAAAATATATTTAAAGGGGAGTGATCCACTTACAATAAAATAAAACTACAATGGTTTTACACTATTCTGTATTTTTTATACAACTAATATTTTAACAATCCGAAATTATATTTCTAACTATTTTTTTATGTAAAAAATTCAAATGTTAAATATATATTAATATAAATAATATTTTTAAGCGATATAACAGAATATCATATTGATTAAAACATTTACATGTATGATAAATACAAATATCTTAATAAATTTAATAATTAAATTGTTAAAGTATTAATCGTATAAAAATTATAAAATAATATAAAATAATTTTAATTTTATATCGATGTAAATAAATCTTTTTCTATATTTAAAAACTATTATATTCAAAGTTGAATTTTGCAAATAATATTTAATCAATCTCAATTGAATATATGTATAATGTTATTATGTTCATATTTTCACAGATTGACGTTGACATTGATATATACACGTATAATTGAGTGCATAGTTACTATAATTACCATATTAAATGTTTTTTAGATCCTGTTTGATACAATGTTAGAAAATATTAATAAATTGTTAAAGTTTGATAATTCAGAAGGAAATTTATTAGATAGAATTTTTTTAACAAAAAAATGCGAAAAAAAAGATAACTAGATCGGGACTTATCACTTAATAGAGAATAAATTTAATTAGTTTTTATTTTATTCTATTTGATTTAAGATTATATTATCATTTACCAAACAATCGAATTATACTTGTCGAAACCTTTTTTCTATTATCGAATTTTATTTAAAAAAACGAAAAATGGGAAACGCCACCGATCCTTTTTATATGAAGTATGATCGGATCACCTCGAAATTTGATCTTTTTAATAAAAGAGTTTAATTTATTAAAACAATATTTTCGGTCTACAAAAATCCAGAAATGGGTTCGAGAGTCGGTTACGTGCGAGGAAGGATTAGCACCCTCGTAACGCCCAAAATTGGTACCTAATTGATTAATTAATGTCTTAATATCGAAAGTTGAAGACTCAAAAAGAATTTAAAATACGATCCCTCTTTGTATTATGTTAATTTTACTTAAAAAATTACTTGAATAAATTGAAATTAACGTTAAAGACTCTCTCGTCTCGAGATAACAAAATGTTACATCCAGTAAGTTAGGACACAACACCTCAAATCATTGAGAATAAGCTTTCCTTTTGCTTTTCATTTAAAACACATGTATTTTAATTTTAAAAGGATATTCGGTTATTTAGGTTCAACGAGAAAAAACTGAAACCTAGTCAGTTAGGATACGACTTTTCTCGAATTTCCAAATACGGAACATTGCCTTATTTTGAGAATTTCTTTTTACGAATAAATACAAGCGTAATTTTTTAAAACGATGTGTATTTATCTTATTTGGGCATAATGTAAAAATGGCCAATATATTTAAACATAATATATGACGTAGTGATGATAAACCGGTATAAAATGACTATACGGACGGAATATTAGAATGATAAATGAAAAATAAATAGATAAATATCATGGTAGTAACAATATGAATAGAGTAATAATGAGAGTATTTTAAGGCATCAACAACAAAATAAATAAAATAACTCAAAATAAATAAAAGGATGAAAATGAAAAATGCTTAATGAGAAAGAAGTATAAATAGCATCCAATTAAAAAAAAAATGAAAGAATAAAAAATAAATAGATGAAATAAATAACAAATAACATCACATTTAAATATCTAACGAAGAAATGGAAAAAAAAATAATAAATATATAAATAGGTAAAACAAGCATAAATAATAACTTAAGTATTTAAAAGGTAATAGAATAATAGACAAATAAAATAAATATACATATTTTAAATTTAAATATTTTAAGTATAAGAAATAAAGAATTAATAATAAATAAATAAAATAAAAAAGGGTTGAAATTTGATTGATGAAAGCCAAAATTAAAATGGACAACAAAATTTAAGGATTAAAACATGATTTAGATGAAATTTAAGTAATAAATTTAAAAAGGGGAATTAATAAAACAAAACAGAGGGCTAAAATGATACACGCTAAAAGAACAAGGGGGTAAACATGAAATTACCCCTAATTCTTTATGCGCGTCGTTTCTCAGGTGGGTTAAAATAAAATTAAAACAAAGTTATAGGGTAAAATGTGGAAATATATAAAAATAGGGAAGACTATTTTAAAAAGTAAATAAAAGGCGGAAGGGCTGAATATGCAAATAGCCCATCAAAGCAAAAACGCGCTGATGTTGGCCGCATTCGGGTCGGTTTTCGGTTCTGATGCAACATGACGCCGTTTTGGCGCCAACTTAGGCCCAAAACGACATCGTATGGGCTTAACCATAAAAAATAAATTTAACCAAAAAATAATTTTACAGCCATTCTTAAAAAAAAAAAAAATTCTTTCTCCTTTTTTTTCTCTCTGGGTCTCAACCCAGAATTCGGCCAGGCTTCGGCAAGCCTCCGCCGTAGACGGTGGTCAGAGGTGCACAAAATCGGGCCTTTTCAACCCTTTTTGATCCACTTTTCTTTTCAAATAAAAACCTTTAAATCCAATTTCGGTTTAGAAATAAAAAAGGAAATAATATGCGAAAATACAACAACCTCCGTTGCCTTTTGAACCCTCATCAGAACCTATATGAGTTCTTGGGTATTCGGATGCTGGCAACGTTCGATGGATGGGGGAGACAAATCGACAGTTAAGATTTTTACTATTTATTTATTTATTTTGAAGAAATAAAAATAAAAATAAAAATAAAAAGAGCACCTTTGATATTTTTCTATTTCAAACTTTTTTTTATATTCAAAATCGCCCCCTTTTTTTTACAATCTGATTTCTGGCTTTTATAGCCGAAATATAACAATGTTTATTATTATTTTTGCTATTGTTCACTACTTCTATTTTTTGCTTTCATGTTCTGTTTTCTTTTTATTCTGTGTTGCATGCCTAGGCGAGGTCAACGGAGAGGACCTTGTCATTTCGGTGCAAGGCGGCCAGGCCTCGGGCTGTGGGCGCGTTGCGGAGGCACGTGGGTGGCCGCAGGGTTGCGGCGCATTAGGGTTTAGGTCCCTTTTTTTTTGAATTTTTTTAAGTATTTTGGGCTATGGGCTAGGGTTAAATTTGGGCTTGAATGTAATTGGACTGTTGGTACTGTTAATATTTTTTTATTTTTTTGTTTGGTTTTTTTGTCTGGGCCCGGGCTAAATTGGGCCTCTACAGCTGCCCCTCTTTGCTCATTGTCGTGTAACGGGAATAGAGCAAAGACCTTAAGGAGGACCAATTTTGCCTGGTCTTGCCGAATCTCGACTTTTTTGGTGTTTCTCTTTTCCAAGCAGCCTCGTTCTAACCCACTGCAACTTCAGGGGTATAGGAACTGTAGTTTCAATCTACTCTACTGCAACTTCGGAGAGATATTCGTATCTTTAACCTATTCTGCTGCAACTTTAGGGAGATAAGATTTGTAGCTTGTAGCTTTAGTCTATTCCGTTACAACTTCAGGGAGATAAGACTTGTAGCTTTAATCTACTCTACTGCAACTTCAGAGAGATAAGATTTGCTAACTTCAATCTGCTCCACTGCAACTTCAGGGAGATAAGATTTGTAACTCGTAGCTTTAATCTGTTTCACTGCACCTTCAGTGAAATAAGATTTGCTATCTTCAATATGCTCCACTACAACTTTAGGGAGATAAGATTAGTGGCTTTAACCTGTTCTACTGCAACTTCAGAGAGATAAGATTTGCCATGGTAGATTTGATCCGACCTACTGCAACTTTAAAAGTATAAGATTTGTGACTTGTAGCTTTAATCTACTCCACTGCAACTTCAGGGAAATAAGATTCGCTATCTTCAACCTGCTCCACTGCAACTTTAGGGAGATAAGGTTAATGACTTCAATATGCTCCACTGCAACTTTAGGGAGATAAGATTTTCCATAAAACTTTAATCCATCCCACTGCAACTTCAGGGGTATATGATTTGTGGTTTCACTGACCTGTTACACTGTTCTTTGGGGAACATGACATATAGAATCCGTTTTATGGGCCTATTTATGTCTAGTGATTAGAATGTCATGATCAGGATGAATCAAATTCTTCTAACTAGATGTGTATGAATGATATTTACATGAATGCATAATGTGATTTTTCGAGAATGATCCCTTTTTAATGCTTAGGTTGTCATTGCTCGCTATTTATCAAGGTTCTATTACTGATGTGTTACCATGCCTTTTTGTTCAGCTGGTATCTTTAACAGAAAATCTAAAGAAATAGTCACAATTTAGAATATTTTTTCTCAAATGTTTCCAAACCCTTAAGTTTGGTTAGTTCTGAATAGTGGTACTGTTTTGAGATCCTTGTACTATTTTAGAAAACCTTTCAGAGCGCTATATATGGAGTTTCCTTTACTTGAATATTATTAGTCCATTAATCGTTATTTCAATGTAAAAATCCTTGAAAAAGATTGTATTAATGGACAAGATCGAAGTTTATTGGGAGTAAGCCTCGAAATGAATAGATTAATAAAAATAGCAAATTTGCTTAAATAAAAAGTGAATAAGATGAAAACGAGTACCCCAGATATCGTAGCATGAGCTTCTCCGCACAAACTCCTCGATGACCCTTTAAACTTGATATGTGTTTAGAAGACCTAGAATACTTTGTTGATGTTTCAAGACATAGCATCTCTCCTCCTTATTCATTCAGGGAAAAAGAGACTACCACATGCCCCATCTTTGATCAAGATTTGAATTACCCTTTTTCTGCGTTTCAATTCAAAATCCCTTTGGTCTCAAGGCGCCCTTTGTGAGTTTTCACCTTGGCCTCTCCCTTTTTTTTAGGTGAAGTATTTCTTGACTGAATTTGAATTCACAAGATTGGGCAAGTTCTTGCCATCCATCTCAGTTAAAATCAGCGCTCCTCTGGAAAAGGCCTTTTTTACCACATAAGGTCTTCCCAGTTTGGGATTTATTTTCCTCTGAAATCCTTTTGTATGGGCAAAATCTTTTTCAATACTAGGTCCCCCTCATGGAATTCTCAAGGACGAACCTTTTTGTTGTAAGCTCACATCATTCGCTTTTTGTACATCTGACCATGACAGATGGCTTTCAACCTTTTCTCTTCAATCAAGTTTAGCTGATCATATCGGGATTGGATCTATTCTGCTTCATCCAACTTCAATTCTGCCAAAACTCAAAGAGAAGGAATCTCGACTTTAATGGATAAAACCGCCTCCATTCCATAAACCAAAGAGAAAGGCGTTGCCCCGGTTGAGGTCCTAACAGATGTTCGATAAGCATAAAGGGAAAATGGTAACTTCTCATGCCAATTTTTATAAGTGTCAGTCATTCTCCCCACGATTTTCTTAATGTTCTTATTGGCTGCCTCCATTGCACCATTCATTTTTGGGCGATATGGTGATGAGTTGTGGTGTTTATATCGTGCTGTTGTTCAAATTTAGTGCATTGTCAGATATGATCTTTTCTGGCATTCCATATCGACATATGATCTCCTTCTTTAAGAACTTGCTAATTGCCGACTTCATAACATTGGCATGTAAAGCAACTTCTACCCACTTTGTAATGTAATCGATGACCACGAAGATGAATCGATGCCTGTTAGAAGCTTTGGGTGAAATTGGTCCAATGACATCCATGCCCCACATAGAGAAAGACCACAGAGAAGTCATAACATGAAGAGATGAGGGAGGTACATGAATTTTATCTCCATACATTTGACACTTGTGGCATTTCTTGACATAACTGCTGCAATCTCCTTCTATGGTGGACCAATAATACCCGAATCTCATGATTTTCCTGGCCATTATAAAACTATTGGCATGTGTTCTGCAGACACCCTTGTGGACTTCTTCCAAGATTTTCTTAGCCTCGACAGCGTCTACACATCTTAGTAGCACCTAATCTTTTCTTGTTCTATATAGGATTTCTCCATTTAAGACATAGCCATTGGCCAGTCTTCTCAACGTCCTTTTATCATTCTCAGTTACTTGGTTAGGGTATTTACGATTCTTCACATATCGCCGTATATCGTGGTACCAAGGGTGGTCGTCCTTTTCTTATTCTTCTTCGATATTGTAACAATGAGCCGGAGTCTCATAAATACTTATCTGGATAGACCTTACATCCTCTTGTTTGTTCGCTTTATCCATTGAAGTCAAAGTAGCGAATGCATTAGCCATCTAATTTTAATCTCGTGGGAGGTAATAAAAGGTGATGTCATCAAAATCCTCAATTAACTGAAGAGCCAACTTTCGATAATTGATTAACTTGGGATCTCTTGTCTCCCATTCTCTATTGAGTTGATAGATCACTAGTGCAGAATCCCTATATACCTCTAGCACTTTGATCTTACGTTCTATGGCTGCACGGATACCCATGATGCATGCTTCGTATTCTGCCATATTGTTCGTGCAATCAAAATCCAATTTGCTAGTGAAGGGATAATGATCTCCGTTCGGGGATACCAGGACTGCCCCAATTCTGTTACCCACAGTGTTTGAGGCTCCGTCGAAGTTTAGCTTCCAAGGATGACCTTTTTGAGAGTCTTCTTCAGTGTTTGCAACATACATTAGATCTTCATTCGGGAAATCAAAGTTCAAAGTCTCGTAATCTTCTAGAGTTCTACTGGCCAGAAAATATGCTATTGCGCTCCATTTTATAGCTTTTTGATGCACATAAATTATATCAAATTCGGAGAGTAGAATTTGCCACCGGGCCATTCTTCCATTCAAAGCAGTCGACTCCATCATGTACTTTAGAGGATCGAGTTTTGAGATGAGCCAAGTTGTGTGGTACAACATGTACTGTCTCAGTCTTCGAGTTGTCTAGATCAAGGCACAACATAACTTCTCGATTGGCGAATACCTTGTCTCACATTCAGTGAGTTTCTTATTGAGGATAGTATATCGCTCTTTCTTTTCTTCCTGACTCATCATGTTGACCGAGTACGCATCCCATGGAATTTTTGAATACTGCCAAGTACAGTATCAACGACCTATTTAGGCTGGGAGGTATCAGTACTGGGGCATTAGTCAGGTAATGTTTGACCTTGTCAAAAGTTTTCTAACACTCTTCATCCCAAACGCCTGTATTGTGTTTCTTAAGGAGACGGAATATGGGATCGCATTTCTCAGTTAGTTGTGAAATGAACTGGGCGATGTAATTTAGTATTCCTAGGAAACCTCGAACTTTTTTTTGAGTGCGTGGCGGAGGTAACTCTTGTATAGCCTTAACTTTTTCTATGTCAATCTTGATCCCTTTTTCACTAACTACAAATCCTAGCAATTTTCCCGACCTAGCCCCGAAAATACATTTTTGCTGGATTGAGCTTCAGTTGGAATTTTCTCAATCTCAAGAACAATTTCCTCAAGACTTGTACATGATCCTTCTCTGTTCGGGACTTTGCGATCATATCGTCTACATAAACCTCGATTTCTTTGTGCATCATATCATGAAACAAAGTTACCATGACTCTTTGTGTAACACCCCTTACCCGTATCTTGTACCGGAATCGGGCACGAGGCATTACCTGACTCGACTCACTTGGTCATATAACCTTGAGTTAGCAATTTCATTCCCAAATTCAAAGATTTTCAATCTTACGTCTAATTTCTTTATAATCGGCCTATAGGGCCTTGTACTAATCACCGGAAAATATCAGACATAAATCGGAAACTTTGACACTTTTAGAAAAATGTCACCTAAACAGGGGTCACACGCCCGTGGACTAGATGACACGCCCGTGTATCATCTCACCCGCCCGTGGTCGACACTAACTTGAGTCGCACGACCTGGACACAAGCCCATATAGTTGGACCGTGGTCGCCTTTGATTAATCCCCACGGCCTGGGCACGCCTGTGTGCTTCAACCGTGTGACAATTCAAATTCCAATTTCAAGATGCAGACTTCATACGGCCTGGGCACATGCCCATGGCTTGATCGTGTGTCACGCACGGCCTAGACACACGCCCATGTGCCTACCCATGTGGACAAGATCAAGGCTGTTTGCCAAGCTCTTTGCACCCCTATAGCTTACACTACATGAACCCATTCAACATACTAATAAACATCTCATAATTTCAACATGAGCTTCTAGAGATAATTTTGTAATTTCATAAATGATAAGGTGAGCCATCAACCATGGCAATATGCAAAATAGTTATCTTAACAAGGGCCAATACATTTTGGCCAAAATGACAAAATATCCTAACTAGTCTAGCCCCTATACATGCCATGTACAAAATCATTAAGTCTAGGTATACCGAGGTGAGCTGATAGTGTGGGCGATCTTCTGAATATCTTCGTATCTCGGCTTGGCTCTTAAACTCTATAAAACAAGGGAAAAAGAGAAGGGGGAGTAAGCTTTAAGCTTAGTAAGTTTACAAGTAAACAATATAACATTATAACATGTATTAAACAATTACATAGCATTACATACTAAGCAAGAAACAATTTGCATTCATGATCATGCTTACTCATTTTCTCCATTCCCACATTCCAACCATATCACAAGCTTAATACATACATTCATTAACAGGTTCCCCCGTACTTAGCATCATAAAGCCACATAATACAACACATCACTATCTCTAATTCCATTACTCATAGTCAAATTACGCGGTGGTTTCGCACTTAGCCCACCAACAACCTTTATTATCGCATATAGCCCACCAAAAATATTAGTTACGGTGGTATCGCACATAGCCCATAAAAAAGATTGGTTACGGTGGTATCGCACATAGCCCACCAAAAAGATTAGTTACGGTGGTATCACACATAGCCCATCATAATTAAGCAACAAGGTTGTATCACACTTAGCCCACCAACAAGTGTCGTCATTAGACATTAATATAACTATTTTATCGTTCACACAGTAATTATTCAATGACTACCACATTCAATCCATTTGAACCACACATGTTCTCAATCATGCTATACACTAATTAGCAACATAATGTTTACACAAATATGCATTTTTTACACATAAACTTACATCGGTGCAAAAAGTGTTAACTAACGATTTAATCCGTCACCTTGCCTTTTCCACGGTCAAGGTTGATTCCACGCTCTTCTTGATCTATAACAATGAAATTCAAGTCGTTTAGATCATCCTATTATCATAATACATCAAAATCTATACTTGGGCAAAAATGACCATTTTGCCCTTATACTATGGCAAAATTACGATTTTGCCTCTAGGCTCGTAATTTATTTTTCAACACATTTTCTCAATAAACAAGTCTAGCTAAACATTTATTACTCTTACAACTACTCACTATTCTCACCATTTCATGCATTTATGACACAAATTCATTCTTTGCATTTAAGTCCTATTTAGGTGTTTTCATGCAAACACTTTTCACAAAAGTGGTTTCTCATCTCTCTAACATTCATTTTCTTTAATAAAAACTCAGTTAACAACATAAATACTCTCATGGAAAGTCCTTAGACTTCCCACCATATTGCAATTTAGTCCCCTCATTAGCTAACTTAAGCTTTAGGGGTTCCAAAAACACAAAAATCACCAAGAAAGACCTCTAAAATCACTTACTTGTAGGGAGATAACTTGGCTGAAATTTTAAAGCATTCAAAACCCCTCTAATCTTGAAATTTTCGGTGGAGGTGAAGAGTGAATAGTGAAAGATGATATCTTTCCTTTTTAGTATTTTTTATTCATCTTTTTATCACCTAATGTCACCAAATTTAACTAAAATTAATGCTCTTGTCCCCCTAGCTTCCTATGGCCGTCCAACACTCTCAATATGGCCTAATTGCACTTTAAGGACCTTCAATTTAATATTCTATGACTGTTAGACACCTCTACCTTGTAAAATAGAACTTTTGCACTTTATGCGATTTAGTCCTTTTTCGCAATTATGAAATCAATCGTTAAAATTAAGGTACCAAAATTCTCATGCATCCCTATAAAAATGTTACGACACATAAAATAATATCAAAATAATTTTCCTCCACCTCGAATTAGTGGTCTCGAAACCACTGTTCCGACTAGCCCCAAAACCGGGCTGTTACATTTTGATACGTTGCTCCCGTATTTTTCAGTCCAAATGGCATCACCTTATAGCAAAATGTTTCCCACATGGTCACGAATGTGGTCTTCTCTATATCTTTAGGATGCATTTTTATTTTGGTTGTATCCTGAGAAACCATCCATGAAGGAGAACAGTGAGTAACCTGCCGTGTTGTCCACTAAAGTGTCGATATGTGGCAATAGGAAATTGTGTTTTAGGATGGATTTGTTCAAGTCCCTGTAGTCTACGTACATTCGTACTTTCCCATCTTTTTTAGGGATGGGGACGATATTGGCTACCCATTCTGAGTATTTAACCACCCATAAGAAACCGACATCGAATTGTTTCTTAACTTCCTCTTTTATTTTCAGTAAAACATCGGGCCTCATCCTTCGGAGCTTCTGTTGAACTGGCTTGCACTCTTCCTTTATGGGGAGCCGGTGTACCACGATATCAGTACTTATCCCGGGCATGTCTTGATATGACCATGTGTAGACATCCTTAAATTCTTGGAGTAATTCAATAAGGTATTGCTTCGTCTCTGCGGTAATGCAAGCTCCTATCTTCACCTTTTTTTCCTCTCCGAAGCTCACAATTTCCACTAACTCTTTATAAGGCAAGATTTGTTTCTCATCTTGTTCTACCATCCTCAACAAATCAGGAGATAGGTTATAGTCTCGATTATCTTCAAAATCCTGAAAATCTTCCATACACATATCTTGATCAAAAGGAGATTCTGAGTCAGTAGCAGTGTCGCTCATATCATTGATATCTGGAGACCTGTTATAGGGATGAAGAAAAATCCAAAGAACAAAAGAATCTAAGAATAATTATTTGTATGGTATGATTATGAATGAAATGAAAATAATATTTACTCAAGATGATACACAAAGATGCATTTTATTGAAATAAAATGTTGGACATAAGCCTATTTCACAAAAGTATTTTTATTACTCCTAGGCTTAGAACAATAAGCGTGTTTTGAACATTACTCTAAATTAGCTCTAAAAACTACAGGAATCCCTTCCGCAGTCCAGTTGTTCAGAACACTTCCAGGTACATAGGGGCAGATGTTTGATAAATTTTCTCCCCAGGTTCCTTTTTCAGATATGGTGTTGATGTTCAGATTTCCCAACATTTCTTCAGCAGTTTCTTTTTTTGACATCTTTCGTTCAAGGTAAATAGTTCCTCTTGACACGAAAGTCTTGGATATATGGGGAAAGGTCATCGGTTCCCACTTGACCTCTTTCCCGCTTAGTCGCGCTCTTCTCCTTTCTTGCTTTTTCTCTAACTCACTCTTCTTTTGCCTCGTATCTGGCTTGTATCTTAAGCCAAAGCAGTTTCATTTATCCATGAGTATGGGTGTCTCGACCCTTCCTTGTAGGCATTTTCCAAGTCCTCTCCCAGGCAAGGCTCCTTTCCCGACAGTCAATTGCAGGCCCATCCTTGTAGTTTTGGAGATTTTGGGCATCGGGATCTTATTCCCTTCGATAATTAATGTTACATTCACAAATTCCAACGATCGAAAGGAACATTCTATTGCTTCATCGTCTGTCCATACGTATGGCGCGTCACTGGTTACGGATGCAATAATGTCTTCTTTAGCGTTTATCATTACCAGTCGACCCTGAGTTACCAACTTTAGCTTTTGGCGCAGTGATGAGGGCACTGCCCCAGCCGAGTGAATCCAAGGCCTCCCAACAAACAATTGTAAGAAGGTTTAATGTCCAACACCAAGAAATCTACTTCATACGTGTTTGGACCAACCAAGAGGGGTATCTCAATCCTTCCCATCACCCTTCTTTCGGTTCCATCGAATGCTGTCACTATGTTTTGACATGTCTTCATATGAGAGCTATCCACAGGTAACCTATTCAGCGTGGATAGGGGCAAGACATTTAGCGCATATCCATTATCAATTAACACCCCTGGCAATGTATATCCTTTGCAGCGGGTGGTGATGTGAAGAGCCTTTGTAGATCCCATGCCCTCCGGAGGTATCTCATCATCATTGAAGAAGATGAAGTTGTCGACACTTATATTGTTGACCAGGCGGTCTAGCTTGTTTATAGAGATATCGTTAGCGACATAAGTTTCATTTAGCACTTTTATCAACGCACTACGATGTGTCTCCAAACTTAATAGCAAGGTTAGTACTGAGATGCGAGATGGTTGTTTGTGTAGCTGTTCTACAACGCTGTACTCGCTATGCTTTAAGAATTTCAAGAATTCCCTAGCCTCGTTCTCAGTTACTGGTTAATTGGCGATTCGAGCCTGACTGTCTTTTTGTTCTTATACTCGACTACTGGGGTCTTTCCTTTAACGGTTTTGGTTCTTGTACTTGCAGGGTCATAACGCCTTCCGTTGGGTGTGTAGAAACCTACATCTTGGCCCTCCTCTGAAGTGCTAGCTGAGTTCTCTTCTCCTGGGATCGTCATGTTGCAGCCATAATTTCAGGGAACCTTCTTGCTGTCCTTGTAGGGAAAAGGCTACAGGTTTCTAGATCATAACCCTTGGTGCAATTTGTATGCTGGTTTTATTGTTTCTTGGTCGTGAAATGATAACCACTGGGTGGTTGACTTTATAGACCTTTTCTGTTGACCCCTCTTCTGAGGCGCACACATCTTCTCTTTCGGAGTCTATAGTACATTCAAAGAATTCTAACTCCTTATTGTCCATCAGATTTTGCACTAAGGCCCTGAATTCAACACACTCCTGGATCTCATGATCCTCCTTAGCATGGAACTCATAGTAGTTTCTCATGCCTTCAGGTATCTCTTCTGAATCTTGTTTGATTAATCCTCCCTTTACTATTTTCTTCCAAACCCATTTCTGTGGGGTTTTTACTTCCGCTACATCCATCTTTGTTCTCTTCCATCCATTCTCAATTATCGCGTTTACCCCTTTATCAGAATGACTGAGTAACGAATTTCCTGTTGCATTAGGTCCCGATGGGTCATCAAACTTCACAATGCCCATCTTGATGAACCTTTCAATTAATTTTTTAAACGCGGTGCAGTTCTCAATTGAGTGTCCCGTGATTCCCGCGTGGTACTCGCATTGAGCATTTGCGTCATACCATTTGGGGAATGGAGGTTGCATAGGTTTTAGGTAGAACGGAGATACCACATGTGCATCAAACAGACTCTGATACAGCTCCCTATATGTCATTGGGATGGGTATGAATTAGAGCCTTTCTGTATTTTTCCTCGGGTTGGATTCTTGCCTTGGGGGACCTTGATGGCTAGTGGTTACTGTCCTCAGTAGGCCTACAGTGATTGGTTTCGAATAACCCTTATTATACATGCTTGCATTATTCACCTCATTTTCCTTCTTCCTTGGGGCCGATCTTTTAGAGTTTTCCCCCGCGTCTATCTTACCACTTCTCACTACGTTTTCAATTATTTCACCAGACATTACTATATCCGAGAAGTTATTAGTAGTGCTCCCCAACATATGGTTGATGAACGGGGCTTTAAAGTGTTGATGAAAAGCATTGTGGTTTTTTTTCAGAAGGGGTGGCTGGACTTGCGTTGCTACCTCTCTCCATCTTTAGGCATATTGCCTGAAGCTCTCATTTTGCTTCTTCTCCATGTTCTGCAGCTTGATTCTATCAGGTGTCATGTCCGTCACATGACTATATTGCTTCATAAAAGCTTGTGCGAGGTCTTTCCATGAATTGATTTTGGCACGACTCAGTTGGTTGTACCATTTAGCTGCTGACCCAATCAGACTGTCTTGAAAGCAGTGGATTAACAGTTGATCATTATTAAGTATCCTGTCATCCTTCGACAGAACATAGTGATGTGAGCTTCTGGACAACTAGTCCCATTATACTTTTCAAACTCTGAAGTTTTGAACTTCGGAGGGAGCACTAAATCTGGGTCCAAACTCAGGTCCTTGGCATCGATTTCACAATGATAATCAATGTTTTCCATTGCTCTGAATTTTTCTTCTAGCCATCTGCATCGATCCTCAAGTTGCTGTGGTAGTTCCACTCTTGTTTTTCTATTTCTGCCATATCATCTAGATCAGGAACACGGGATTGGTTGGGTTATCCCCCGGATTGGAACCTAAGCCTGTTTGGTAGTTTATCGGTGTCGATGTACCGATTTGATACTGTTAGGGTCTAATTGTGACGGGTACCCTTCGTGGGTACGCCTCTAGTTGTGCTTGGGTGTTTATCGGGGTAAAACCTGAGGGTAAATAGGTTCCTCATTATCATCCCCTGAGTTGACCGTAGTGCTCTTCCCTTTTTCATGTTCTCCAGCCAGCAACTGCGCCAATTGACTTATCATACTTTTTTGGGATTCCAGTATCTGATCCTTCATCTCCTGTTGTACTTTCTCTAACTGTTCTTGTAGTTGCGCTTGCAACTGGTATTGCATCTCTTTTTGAATCTATTCTAGCCTTTCCAATCTTTGGTCCATTACTTTGGTTTTGGCGTGAGTATTGTAACGATGTTCGGTTGGTTTACTCTTGTTGGTTTCCAGATTAACTAAAATAATTTCGTTTAATTAGGGTCTCTTTGTGAAATTTAATGCATATGATGCAATGTAATACAAATGAATGTAAAAGAGGCATTGATTCTAATTCAATTATGTTAGAACAACTTTACTAGAAAACAAATTACATATACGGCTTTGCCTTAACGCTCAAAGCCTTAACCTTCCTAAGAAGCCAAGCTAACTCTTGACCCCGATCCGATTCTAATTCATACTTTAAGCTTAGCACGACAGCCTGAACTACTAGTGTAACACCCCATACCAGAGTACGAGGCTAAGACCGGATACGAGACATTACTATGCTTGAACTTGCTTAAACTTGTATTTACGGGCTATAAAATTTTGTTCCGAATTAAAAACTTCTCTTTCTTAAACAACTCATACATCTCATAGGCCTACGAGGCTTTAAACACATATCTGGAAACTTTCAGAATTCAATCGAAAACTTTTCCTTAAAACAGGGGTCACACGCCCATGTGGCTTGGGACACGCCCCTGTACCCCTAAGACACGCCCATGTCTTCCAACCGTGGTCGACACTGACTATATTCACACGGCCTTGACACGCCCGTGGACTTAGACCGTGGTCGACATTGACTATGTTCACATGGCCTGGGGCACACGTCCGTGTTTTGACCGTGTGTCACACACGGCCTAAACGAACGGCCGTGGGATTACCCCGTAGTCTAATCTAACTTAAAGTACTAAGGTGCAGGGGACACACGGCCTAGACACATGCCCGTGTGTCTATCCATGTGGGAACTTGAAGGCTATTTACCAAGCCAATTGCCACCCTGAAATCAAGATCAATCTCATATTCAATCCAACAACTCAAATTACTACATTTTTCATGAACAATACTACATGCTTCATTGATATTGATAAACATACATACTTAGTCAATCTTGGCCAATCACTTAGCCATATACAAAAGAATAATAAACTTGATAGCCCATACTTTTGCCCTTTTTAAGACATATTCTCAAAATGAAATGTTCCTATACATGCCATACTTAATATAAACATCTTGGATATACCAAAATAGAGATTGATAGTGTGCTCCGAGCTCCGATAACGAAGATCCACGAGATTAGCTTGGCGGGACTACATGGAAAGAAAGAATAAAAGAAGTAAGCATTTAGCTTAGTAAGTTTGCATATAATTCACATAACATCATACTTGTTTAACATAAACCATTTGGCATAAACAATAGCATCATAATTTCAGCTATTTAAGCTTACTTACTCTTACTGATTCTTACATATCTCATGATACTTACTTGTCTCAAGCTCGCGAGGTAAACAAGGTACCTGTATCACTTGATCACATAGATCAGCATACTTTACTATAATAATCATAATCTCTAATTCATCATTCATAACATGAATAATACTCATTTCCAACTTGATAATAGCTTTGCTTACTTAATTTTCTTGCTATCTCATTTAAGCTTTACTCATTTGCTAGATGAATTTCTATAACTCGATGCCACAAATAACTCGATACCAAAGCCATATCCTAGATATGGTCTTACATGGGATCTCTCATCTTGGTATCGGTGCCATGTCTTGACATGGGCTTACTCAAAGTCTTCCTTGTGTGTTCCCTTAGGAACTTACCATTGCCATGTCTTGACATGGTCTTATTTGGTATCTTTACTCATGAACTGGTCAATGCCGAGCCTTGGCTTGGTCTTACTTGAAATCTTCCTTGTTACTCACCAATGCCATGCCTTGGCTTGGACTTACATGGGATCTCTATCTCATGATAGCTTTTCAATGCCAAGACTTGTCTTGGACTTACATGACATCTTTGTTTGGAGACTCACCAATGCCATGCCTTGGCTTGGGCTTACATGGGTCTTCATCTCATAATAACTCTTCAATGCCAAGACTTGTCTTGGACTTACATGATAACTTTGCTTGATTTCCAATGCTATGCCTTGGCTTGGTCCTATACGGACATTCTTATCTCATGTGGTAGATCGAGTATCCTAAGTAAGGACTTTCTCATGCTTAATCTCATTGATTTCTTTATTTAACAAAGCATTAAGCATTTCTATGGTAATAATGTACATTATACTAAGCAATTCAATGATAGTAATCATAAAGCTTAGAAATCATACAAACTTACCTCGATATACAGAATGTATGTAGATATGCAATTTAGTCCTCGACTTTGTTCTTGCCTCGGTTTTGATCCGGGCTTCATTTTTCTTAATCTATAATAATAGTTTAGATCATTTAATAATCACATTGATTAAATTGACTCTTAACACATACTTTGGAAAAATTACTATTTTGCCCCTAAATTTTCTCATAATTACACTTTTGCCCCAAGGCTCGTAAAGTGATTTTTATTCATCTTTTGTGAACTTCATGTTTAGCTGATTTAGTTTTCTCAACTATAGCAATAGAAAAATCTCACTATTTCTACCATGTATGGCAAATTTTATAATAATTACAAACTAGTCCATTCTAGCATTTCTCATGAAATTCACTTAGAAAAAGATGTTTATCTAACATCAAACTCTTATAATCTTCCATAAAACATCATTTTACAAACATGTCATACATGGGTAGATTTTTGAACATGCATCTTAGGTCAGCTTATAGCTAAAAATAGCTAATTCATGTTACGAGGACTCCAAAAACATGAAAAATATTAAAAACGGGGCTAAGATGAACTTACTAGCAAACTTGAAAAATTGAAGAACCTTAGCTATGGCTTCCTTCAAATTTTCGACACTTGAGGAAGAAGATGAGAATGATTTTTGTCATCTTTTTCTTATTTTAATCATTTAATAGATAAATGACCAAAATGCCCTTCTAATTAAACTTTTACAAATTTCTAACTCATGTCCAATTTTGTCCAAAAATTATAATTTGGGCAAATTGCTATTTAAGGACTTCTAATTAATCTTCTAAAGCTATTTAATACAAAAAGCTTCTAGAAACTCATTTTTTCAACTTTTGCAATTTAGTTATAATGGACCAATTTTATGGAAATTTCCATAAAATTTCTACATGAAACTTTCATATCATCATGCAAACATCTCAAATACCTTAAAATCTCATTTTACTAACTCGGGTTTGTGGTCTCGCACCACTATTCCGGCTAGGCCCTAAATCGGGCTGTTACAATTCTCCCCCTTAGGGATTTTCATCCTAAAAAATCTTACCAGCAAATAGGTTTGGGTACTGGTTTCTCATGCTCTCTTCTGGTTCCCATGTAGCTTCTTCTATTCCATGTCTTTGCCACAATACTTTCACCAGGGCAATACTTTTATTCCTTAGTTGCTTGACTTCCCTAGCTAAAATCTTGACTAGTTCTTCACCATAAGTCATATCAGGACGAATCTCTATCTCTGATGGGGTAATTACATGTGAGGGATCTGATCGGTAGCATCTCAACATAGACACGTGAAACACATCATGTATCTTTTCTAACTCAGATGGAAAAGCCAATCGGTAAGCTACTGGCCCAACCCTTTCAGTAATATCATATGGTCCAATGACACGTGGGCTCAACTTGCCTTTCCGGCCAAATCTTAGAACTTTTCTCCATGGTGGCACTTTCAAGAAAACTTTATCCCCGACTTGGTACTCTATCTCTTTTCTTCTTAAATCCGAGTAGGATTTCTGTCTGTCTGCTGCAGCTTTTAAACACTCTCGTATCACTTTCACTTTTTCTTCAGCTTCTCTAACCAAATCAACTCCATGAATTTGATTTTCTTTGAGTTCAGTCCAAAATAAAGGTGTTCTCCACTTACGCCCATATAGAGCCTCATAAGGCGTCATCTTTAAGCTCGACTGAAAGCTATTATTGTAGGCAAATTCTGCCAATGGGAGAAACTTTTCCCAACTACCTTGGAATTCAACAATACAACACCGAAGCATATCTTCGAGTACTTGTATTAACCTCTCCGATTGTCCATCGATTTGTGGATGAAAACCTGTACTAAAGCTCAACTTTGTACCCAGGGCCTCTTGTAACTTCTTCCAAAATCTGGATGTGAATCTCGGATCTCTATCAGATATGATTGACAACGGAACTCCGTGAAGTCTTACTATTTCAGAAACATACAAGCTTGCCAGCTTGTCGAGTGAGTAATCCACTCGTACAGGTATAAAATGGGCTGACTTCGTGAGTCTATCAACCACAACCATACAACATCTTTCTTACTCGGAGAAAACAGCAAACCCATTACAAAATCCATGGTAATACAATCCCATTTCCACTTGGGAACCAAAATGGGTTGAAGCAAACCCGAAAGTACTTGGTGTTCAGCCTTTACTTGTTGGCAAATCAAGCATTTGGAAAAAAACTCTGAAATATCTTTCTTCATTTTCAGCCACCAATACTGTTGCTTCAAGTCATTATACATCTTGATACTACCCGGATGTACAGATAAACATCTGTTATGTGCCTCGTGCAAAATTCTCTGAATAAGCTCTTCCTTTCTTGGTACACAAACTCTATCTTTAAACATCAAACATCCATCGGAATTAATCCGAAAGTCAGATTCAACATCTGACTCGTACTGGGCTCTCTTGGCTTGCAATTCGCTATCTTCTTTCTGAGCCTCAAAGATCTCTTGGCGGAATACTGGTCTAGCTTTCAACTCTGCTAAAATAGAACCATCACTGAATAAAGTCATTCGTGAATTCATTGCCCTTAATGCAAATAGGGACTTTCTACTTAAAGCATCAACGACCACATTCGCCTTTCCTGGATGATAATCAATGATCAACTCATAGTCTTTTATTAACTCTAACCATCTCCGTTGCCTTAATTTCAACTCTTTTTGCGTCATCAAGTACTTCAAACTTTTGTGATAGGTGAAAATTCGACATCTTTCACCATATAGATGTTTTCTCCATATTTTCAATGTGAAGACTATGGCAGCCAACTTTAGATCGTGTGTCGGATAGTTCTTCTCATGAGGCTTCAACTGTCTTGAGGCATAAGCAATCACTTTGCCCTCTTGTATAAGCACACAACCTAACCCATTTAAGGATGCATCGCTGTAAATTACGAATTCTTTCCCCGTCTCAGGTTGTACTAAAATTGGAGCTTCTGTCAATAATGCTTTCAGTTTCTCGAAACTTTGTTGGCATCTTTCTTTCCACTCAAACTTCACATTTTTCTGTAACAATTTAGTCATCGGGGTTGCAATCATGGAAAACCCCTTGACAAATCGTCTGTAATAGCCAGCTAGACCTAGGAAACTTCTAATCTCAGAGATGTTCCTCAGTGGTTTCCAGTCCATTATAGCCAAAATCTTACTTGGGTCTACTCGGACTCCATCTCCCGAGACAATATGTCCCAGAAATCTTACTTCCTTAAGCCAAAATTCAGTTTTACTGAACTTGGCATACAACTGATTTTCTCCTAGAATCTGTAAAATTGTCCGTATGTGCTCAGTATGCTCAGTCTCATCTTGAGAATAAATCAATATGTCGTCAATAAAAACGACTACAAGCTTGTCGAGATATGGCCTAAAGATGCGGTTCATTAGGTTCATGAATACTGCAGGAGCATTGGCCAACCCAAAGGGCATGCCTAAAAACTCATAATGCCCATATCTTGTTCGAAAAGCGGTCTTGGAAACATCTGAATCCTTTACTCTCAACTGGTAGTACCCCGATCTCAAGTCTATTTTGGAGAACACAGTGGCTCCTTTCAATTGATCGAACAAATCATCGATTCTAGGCAATGGGTACTTGTTCTTCACTGTCACTTTATTAAGCTGAAGTTAATCTATGCACAATCTCATGGTGCCATCTTTCTTTTTCACAAATAAAACTGGAGCACCCCATACAAAATAACTTGATCTGGCAAAGCATTTATCTGTTAACTCTTGCAACTGTAACTTCAATTCTCTCAACTCCGTTGGAGCCATTCTGTAAGGAGTAATAGATATTGGTACAGTACCGGGAGCTAGCTCAATACTGAACTAAACTTCTCTAATTGGTGGTAGTCCTGGTAATTCCTCAGGAAAAACATCCAAGTACTTACATACTATTGCTACTGACTCAATCTTTAGCTCTGTTTCTCTAGTATTCATCACAAAGGCAAGATATGCCTCATACCCTTTTCTTATGTATCTCTGTGCCGTTATATGAGAAATTACTACTGGTGATCTATTTTGTTCATCTGATTCTACATGGAGAAAGTCCCCAATCTCACATCTCATCTCAAGGTATTTCTTCCCACAATTAACTATTACATCATGGGTGGTCAACCAGTCCATACCAAGAATGATATCAAACTCATCAAATGGCAGCAACATAAGGTTTGCCTTAAAACAATGGCATTTAATCATTAATGGACAATCTTTACAAACTTCATCAACTAACACACTATTGTTTAAAGAATTAGACACCTTAATCGTAAATTCTGTAGACTCTATAGGCATACTCATATAGGATACTAGTTTCATGCAAATGTAAGAGTGTGTGGATCCGGGATCTATTAAAGCAATAACTTTGATATCATAAAGAGAAAAGGTACCTGTAATAACATCAGGAGAAGATGCCTCTTCGCGAGCGCGAATGGCATAAGTCCTTGCAGGTGCCCTACCCTTGGGTCTCGCGGCCTGCTTTCTAGGGTTACCTCTTCCATTTGCCCCACTTCCCGGGTTCTTCTGCGGTCTTCCTCTGATCATACTCCATGATCTCGGGTTCTGAGTTCTCTCTTCTTTTGTCACCTCAGGACAATCCTTTATCTAGTGGTCTTGGGAACTACATCTAAAACACGCATTTTCATGTGCTCGGCATTCTCCCAGATGATGTCTGCCACACTGTGGGCATTCGGGTCTATCCGATCGGATGTTCCCCACACTAGCAACTGAAGTCGTCAGTGCCTTATTTCCCAAATACTACTTACCCTTGTCCTTTCTTGAAAACCCAGTGGAAGTAGCCGATCGGGTGGAGAAATCTCTTGACTTCTTGGATGAGGATTGGAATGACTTATTCCACTGTCCCTTTCTAGAGTCACGAGACTCCATTTCAGATTTTCTCTTCTCCCTTACTAGCTTTTCGGCTTTACAAGCCTTTTCTACTAGCACAACGAATTCCTTTAGTTCTAAGACAGCAACAAACAATTTGATGTCATCATTTAGTCCATCTTCGAATCTTTTACTCATGATGGCCTCAGTGGACACACATTCTCGAGCGTATTTGCTGAGTTATACAAATTCACGCTCATAATCAGTCACATACATCTTGCCTTGCTTCAGTTCTAGAAAATTCCTTCCTTTTCTAGTCCACAAACCTTTGACTGATATACTTTTTCTTGAACTCTTCTTGAAAGAATTCTCAAGTAATCTTCTCTCTTGGTACTACCGATACCAAGGTGTTCCACCATTGATAGGCAGAATCTCTTAAAAGTGAAACTACACACTTCATGCATTCTTCAGATGTGCACGACAACTCACTAAATACCCTGATGGTATTTTTTAACCAGAATTCGGCCTTCTCTGGATCGTCATCTCTTTTAGCCCGAAATTCTTCTGCCCCATGTTTCCTGATCTTATCAACTGAGGTTTGTCTCCTCTTACCACCTCTACTACTTGAGGGGCTACAGGAATAGATTGTGGAATAGGTGGGGGTGGAGGGGGTTGTGCATTAGGGTTCGTACGAACGAACTCTGTATACCATGTGTTCATCATATGGAAGGCTTTTCTAGCATTTTCTCCTCCTCCTTGACTCACTGTAGTGGGTCTATTCTCATTCTCGTTCGGCCCCGTCCCTTCAACGGGAGCCGACGCGTTGCTTTCTACGTCATCCGCCACAGCTCTTTCGGGATCCATTTACTATATGTATAAACATAATTTAAGTCGTCAGGAGTAGTCACACTATCATTATAAAAACATTCTTACATATGGCATGTATAGCTAGACTCGTGCTCGTGCTACGTTAGTCCTAGAATCGACTAAACTGTAGCTCTGATACCACTATATGTAACACCCCATACCCGAGCCCGAGGCCAAGACTGGATACGAGACATTACTATGCTTGAACTTGCTTAAACTTGTATTTACGGGTTATAAAATTTCGTTTCGAATTAAAAACTTCTCTTTCTTAAACAACTCATACATCTCATAGGCCTACGAGGCCTTAAACACATATCTGGAAACTTTCGAAATTCAATCGAAAACTTTTCCTTAAAACAGGGGTCACACGCCCATGTGGCTTGGGACATGCCCGTGTACCCCTAAGTCACGCCCATGTCTTCCAACCGTGGTCGACACTGACTATATTCACACGGCCTTGACACGCCCGTGGACTTAGACCGTGGTCGACACTGGCTATATTCACACGGCCTGGGGCACACGCCTATGTTCTGACCGTGTGTCACACACGGTCTAAACGAACAGCAGTGGGATTAGCCCGTAGTCTAATCTAACTTAAAGTACTAAGGTGCAGGGGACGCACAGCCTAGACACAGGCCCGTGTGTCTATCCATGTGGGCACTTGAAGGCTATTTAACAAGCCAATTGCCATCCTGAAATCAAGATCAATCTCATATTCAATCCAACAACTCAAATTACTACATTTTCATGAACAATACTATATGCTTCATTGATATTGATAAACATACATACTTAGTCAATCTTGGCCAATCACTTAGCCATATACATAAGAATAATAAACTTGATAGCCCATACTTTTGTCCTTTTTAAGACATATTCTCAAAATGAAATGTTCCTATACATGCCATACTTAATATAAACATCTTGGCTATACCAAAATAGTGATTGATAGTGTGCTCCAAGCTCCGATGACGATGGTCCACGAGATTAGCTTGGCGGGACTACATGGGAAGAAAGAATAAAAGACGTAAGCATTTAGCTTAGTAAGTTTACATATAATTCACATAGCATCATACTTGTTTAACATAAACCATTCGGCATAAACAATGGCATCATAATTTCAGCTATTTAAGCTTACTTACTCTTACTGATTCTTACATATCTCATGATACTTACTAGTCTCATGCTCGTGAGGTAAACAAGGTACATGTATCACTTGATCACATAGATCAGCATACTTTACTATAATAATCATAATATCTAATTCATCATTCATAACATGAATAATACTCATTTCCAAAAATGATAACAGCTTTGCTTACTTAATTTTCTTGCTATCTCATTTAAGCTTTTCTCATTTAAGCTTTACTCATTTGCCCGATGAATTTCTATGAATACCGAGGATACTAAATCTCATCTCACATATAACTCGATGCAAAAGCCATATCCTAGATATGGTCTTACATGGGATCTCTCATCTTGGTATCGATGCCATGTCTTGACATGGACTTACTCAAAGTCTTCCTTGTGTGTTCCCTTAGGAACTTACCATTGCCATGTCTTGACATGGTCTTATTTGGTATCTTTACTCATGAACTGGTCAATGCCGAGCCTTGGCTTGGACTTACTTGAAATCTTCCTTGTTACTCACCAATGCCATGCCTTGGCTTGGACTTACATGGAATATCTATCCCATGATAGCTTTTCAATGCCAAGACTTGTATTGGACTTACATGACATCTTTGTTTGGAGACTCACCAATGCCATGCCTTGGCTTGGGCTTACATGGGTCTTCATCTCATAATAACTCTTCAATGCCAAGACTCGTCTTGGACTTACATGATAACTTTGCTTGATTGTCGATGCCATGCCTTGGCTTGGTCCTATACGGACTTTCTTATCTCATGTGGTAGATCGAGTATCCTAAGTAATTCAACTTCAATTGGGACTTTCTCATGCTTAATCTCATTGATTTCTTTATTTAACAAAGCATTAAGCATTTCTATGGTAATAATATACATTATACTAAGCAATTCAATGATAGTAATCATAAAGCTTAGAAATCATACAAACTTACCTCGATATACAGAATGCATGTAGATATGTAATTTAGTCCTCGACTTTGTTCTTGCCTCGATTTCAATTCGGGCTTCATTTTTCTTGATCTATAATAATAGTTTAGATCATTTAATAATCACATTGTTTAAATTGACTCTTAACACATACTTTGGCAAAATTACTATTTTGCCCCTAAATTTTCTCATAATTACACTTTTGCCCCAAGGCTCGTAAAGTGATTTTTATCAATCTTTTGTGAACTTCATGCTTAGCTGATTCATTTTCTCAAATATAGCAACAACAAAATCTCACTATTTCTACCATGTATGGCAAATTTTATAATAATTACAAACTAGTCCTTTCTAGCATTTCTTATGAAATTCACTTAGAAAAAGATGTTTATCTAACATCAAACTCTCATAATATTCCATAAAACATAATTTTACAAACATGTCATACATGGGTAGATTTTTGAACATGCATCTTAGCTCAACTTATAGCTAAAAATAGCTAATTCATGTTACGAGGACTCCAAAAACATGAAGAATATTAAAAACGGGGCTAAGATGAACTTACTAGCAAGCTTGAAAAATTGAAGAACGCTAGCTATGGCTTCCTTCAGATTTTCGGCACTTGAGGAAGAAGATGAGAATGATTTTTGTCATCTTTTTCTTATTTTAATCATTTAATAGATAAATGACCAAAATGCTATTCTTATTAAACTTTTACAAATTTCTAACTCATGTCCAATTTTGTCCAAAAATTATAATTTGGAAAAATTGCTATTTAAGGACTTCTAATTAATATTCTAAAGCTATTTAATACAAAAAGTTTCTAGAAACTCATATTTTGTAACTTTTGCAATTTAGTCCTAATGGACCAATTTTATGGAAATTTCCATAAAATTTCTACATGAAACTTTCATATCATCATGCAAACATCTCAAATACCTTAAAAACTCATTTTACTAACTCGAATTTGTGGTCTCACACCACTATTCCGGCTAGGACCTAAATCTGGCTGTTACAGTTAGGGTTTGCAAATGATCGGCCACCTCTCGTATTTGAGCCACAGCTTCACACTTGATATAATCTCTATCCCTGACCTGACCTTGAGAACTGTGAAGTTGCTCTTTCCAATTCTTGTTGTTTTCTTCAAGGAGTTCAAGTCGGAGTTCACAATTTTGTAATGTGATCTCGAGCTCTTCTATTTTTCTTTTCAACTCTTTAATCTTGTTTAAGCTCGCTTTCAGCTCAATTGTGGAGTTACAATTACGATACTGATGAAGTGTCTTTTCTGGTTCTGCTACCCTGGCTTTAATCTGACCTTTTCATTTTGACATTCCAATAGGTCTCTTTCTAGAGCATTTTCTTTAACCTGAGCATCTTGACATTTCTTTTCCCATTGATCGGTTCTATTCTTTTCTTCTTTGATCTCTTGCTGCCATTGTTTTGATGTCTTTACCAGCTCGACAGTCCTCCTTGATAAGCGCAGCTTCTTGTAATCCATTTTTAAACTATCCAGATCTTCCTCGGCCTTCTTCTTTCCTTTTCTCAGCTTATCGGCCTCTAACTTCTGAATGTCAACGTCTAGTCCTAATTGCATCTTTTCCTCTTCCAATTGCTCTATCTTATTTCCTAGCTCTGAATTCCTTTTTCCAAAATCTTATCTTATGATCTCTAGCTCAGATGGGATCACTCGCAGGTATTCCTCCATTGGTTGAGTGCCTTCTTGACTTGGCCCAGAGATGTTATCATTAACTCTTTTACCCCACCATCCATTATATTCGGGGATCGTCGTTGGACCTGTAGCAAATCTTTTCATTTGGCGGGTTTGGTTCCAAGCGTTAGACATTTCTCAAACCTTTTTCTTGTAGTTATCGCCCTTATACGAAAACTCGCACTGAGCTAGCCCTTGCGTTGCTGGTATGAACTGCCTTGATCTATACTGCTTCAATAAGAGTAGAGGAGTATATCCAATAGCTCCCCAAATCCCAAGTAGAGGAACCTAGTCGAAATCTCCACACTGGTATAGAATCTCATCGAGGAGCATCCAAGAGGCTCTCCATTTGATGTCCTCAGCTTGGAGATTCTGGAGTATCGCCATCTATTTTTCTTTCGAAATGTCGTCTTGCCTCAGTGTAGCTACTAATTCTTTTAATGGAGAGTAGTTCTCTGAGAATACTCGATAAGAAAATTTTTCTACCCTCTAGAAGTGGCTATGAAACCATGCCAACAAGAGTTGGGCACATGCAATGAATCTTCCTTCACCCGCTCTCTGACATGTATTCAAAGATCTGAATGTTTCAGTCAAAATTGCAGGGACTGGCGTGACCCTCTTATCAAGTCTGTCGAACAAATCTGAAACTACATCATCCATGTGTCCTAGTGCTTTAGGGAAAACAACCAGCCCATAAATGCTCAAAGCGAAGACATCGACCCTTTTTTTTCATATCTGGGTGTGCCAAGATCAAATCTCGCAAACTATTCCAAGGGATGCATTTACCATCTCCCTTTTGCTTGATCTGGGCTACAACCCATTGCTCACTCATCCCCGTGATGTTCATTAGTTTCTTTAGGAAATTCGGGACATTGGCCGCTCTGGAATAAACCTTGTCGGGTCGAATTTTCAGGGAACAAAGTAGGGTCGTGTATTCTTCTACAGTTGGTACTAAATCCAATTTTCCAAAAGCAAAGTAGCTGTAGGCGGGGTTCCAAAATTGAGCTAGAGCTCAAAACAAATGCTTGTCCACTTTGATATCGAGTAGATAGGGCAAATCACCATAATTACAGTAAAATAACTGCTTGATTTCTTCATCCCATTGGACCTATATCTCTTTCAATTCTTGAAGATTGTTCTGGGTCACACTGATACTAGTGAAGTCCCACAATTCTGATACGTACCCCTTTGTCAGACTATCACCTTTCTCTAGTTGCGTTTTCTCGGACCATATTCAGACAGCCGCATTATCTTCCACTTCATCAAGAAATCCGTTCTCCATGGCAAGCTTTCTATTTAGTAATCGAACGTGAATCAACACCTTTTTTTTATGATGAAAATGTCATGCAATCACAGTCAAAGCAAAACAAAACAAGTTAGTACATTTTATACAAAGATAGAATTCAAAGTAAGCAAGGAATAATAAATAAAGCGCCTATTCGGGTAACCACTAGGGTTTGGTATGGTTCTACCTAGGGTGGGTTTTTAGGGCTCACTATATGCAGTTTGGCTCTAAAGTAAGGGTACATGAACCGGCAGATTCCTCGATCCTCACCCATTATAGGCTCATATGGATCGAGTTCAGTTCAGGGGAATATATTTCCCTATGGCTGTACGGAGATGAAAATCTCACGAAGACATAGGTACGGATGTATCTCGAAAGCGATCTACTATCCTATACGGAGGTGAGGACCTCACGAAGGAATAGTTTCTCACTCCCACTTAAAAGGGTATAACCGGCCGGTTATGAAATGCAATATGCGAAAACATCTCGAAGACTCGGACCAATAAAGCAAATATAATAAAAT
This sequence comes from Gossypium australe, assembly GCA_005393395.2. Lineage (NCBI taxonomy): Eukaryota > Viridiplantae > Streptophyta > Magnoliopsida > Malvales > Malvaceae > Gossypium > Gossypium australe. The sequence goes on along the minus strand of CM016617.1, from coordinate 108,602,366 downwards.
GATGCAGACTATAAAAATGAAATGCAACAAAAGGATCATAAATTTAAACCAAATTATCGATTTTCGGCAAAAAGGCAAGAAATAATCAACTCGTGGCTTGACTCTCTTATGAAGTCCCCAGTGGAGTCGCTAAGCTGTCGAAACCTTTTTTTCTATTATCGACTTTTATTTAAAAAAACGAAAAATGGGAGTCGCCACCGATCCTTTTTATATGAGGTGTGATCGGATCACCTCGAAATTTTATCTTTTTAATAAAAGAGTTTAATTTATTAAAACAATGTTTTTCGGTCTACAAAAATCCAGAAATGGGTTCGGGAGTCGGTTACGTGCGAGGAAGGATTAGCACCCTCGTAACGCCCAAAATTGGTACCTAATTGATTAATTAATGTCTTAATGTCGAAAGTTGAAGACTCGAAGATAATTTAAAATATGATCCCTCTTTGTATTATGTTAATTTTACTTAAAAAATTACTTGAATAAATTGAAATGAACGTTAAAGACCCTCTCGTCTCGAGATAACAAAATGTCACATCCAGTAAGTTAGGACACAACACCTCAAATCTTTGAGAATAAGCTTTCCTTTTACTTTTCATTTAAAACTCATGTATTTTAATTTTAAAACGATATTCAATTATTTAAGTTAAACGAGAAAAAATCGAAACCCAGTCAGTTAGGGTACAACTTTTCTCGAATTTCTAAATACGGAACATTGCCTTATTTTGAGAATTTCTTTTTACGAATAAATACAAGCGTAATTTTTTAAACCGATGTGTATTTATCTTATTTGGGCATAATGTAAAAATGGCCAATATATTTAAACATAATACATGACGTAGTGATGATAAATCGGTATAAAATGACTATACGGACGGAATATTAGAATGATAAATGAAAAATAAATAGATAAATATCATGGTAGTAACAATATGAATAGAGTAATAATGAGAGTGTTTTAAGGCATCAACCACACAATAAATAAAATAACTCAAAATAAATAAAAGGATGAAAATGAAAAATGCTTAATGAGGAAGAAGTATAAATAGCATCCAATTAAAAAAATGAAAGAATAAAAAATAAATAGATGAAATAAATAACAAATAACATCACATTTAAATATCTAACGAATAAATGGAAAAAATTAATAAATATATAAATAGGTAAAACAAGCATAAATAATAACTTAAGTATTTAAAAGGTAATAGAATAATAGAAAAATAAAATAAATATACATATTTTAAATTTAAACATTTTAAGTGTAAGAAATAAAGAATTAATAATAAATAAATAAAATAAAAAAGGGTTGAAATTTGATTGATGAAAGCCAAAATTAAAATGGACAACAAAATTTAAGGATTAAAACAGGATTTAGATGAAATTTAAGGGATAAATTTAAAAAGGGGAATTAATAAAACAAAATAGAGGGCTAAAATGATACACGCTAAAAGAACTAGGGGGTAAACATGAAATTACCCTTAATTCTTTATGCGTGTCGTTGCTCAGGTGGGTTAAAATAAAATTAAATCAAAGTTATAGGGAAAAATGTGGAAATATATAAAAATAAGGAAGACTATATTAAAAAGTAAATAAAAGGCGGAAGGGCTGAATATGCAAATAGCCCATCAAAGCAAAAATGCGCGGTGTTGGCCGCATTCGGGTCGGTTTTCGGTTCTGATGCAAAATGACGCCGTTTTGGCGCCAACTTAGGCCCAAAACGACATCATATGGGCTTAACTATAAAAAATAAAATTTTAACCAAAAAATCATTTTACAGCTTCTTAAAATTTTTTTCTTTCTCCTTTTTTTCTCTCTGGGTCTCAACCCAAAATTCGGCCAGGCTCCAGCAAGCCTCTGTCGTAGACGGTGGTCGGAGGTGCACAAAATCAGGCCTTTTCAGCCCTTTTCGATCCTCTTTTCTTTTTAAAATAAAACCTTTAAATCCGATTTTGGTTTAGAAATTAAAAAAAGAAATAATATGCGAAAATACAACAACTTCCGTTGCCTTTTGAACCCTCATCAGAATCCATATGGGTTCTTGAGTATTCAGATGCCGTCAACGTTCGACGGAGGGGGGAGACAAATCAATAGGTAGGATTTTTACTATTTATTTATTTATTTCGAAGAAATAAAAAAAATAAAAAGAGCACCTTTGATATTTTTCTATTTCAAACTTCTTTTTTTTTTTGTATTCAAAATCCCCCCTTTTTTTACAATATGATTTCTGGCTTTTATAGCCGAAATATAACAATGTTTATTATTATTATTGCTATTGTTCACTACTGCTATTTTTGCCTTTCCTGTTTTGTTCTCTTTTTGTTCTGTTTTGCAGGCCTAGGCGAGGTCAATGGAGAGGACCTTGCCATTTCGGTGTAAGGCGGCAAGGCCTCGGGCAGTGGGCGCACTACGAAGGCACGTGGGTGGCCGCGGGGGATGTGGCGCATTAGGGTTTAGGTCCCCTTTTTTTTGAATTTTTTAAAGTATTTTGGGCTATGGGCCAGGGTTAAATTTGAGCTTGAATGTAATTGCACTGTTGGTACTGTTAATATTTTTTTATTTTTTCTGTTTGGTTTTTTTGTCTGGGCCCGGGCTAAATTAGGCCTCTACAATACTTATATTTTACTTTAAGTAATATACCAAACGAGAAAGGGATTGAATGAAACTATGATTCCACGTCATCCCTATCTCTTTCCAATAGGAAAATGAAAAATCAAATTTTTTCCTCTTGATTTTCAGCTTTTTTATCCTGAAAAATAATTCAAATCCAATTAAAAATGCTAAAAATTAAGAGGAAAAATCTGATTTGTCATTATCCTATCGGAAAGAGATAGGGATGATGTGGAATCATAGTTTCATACAATCCTTTCACATCATCCCTATCTCTTTACCAAACATATTTGTACCAAAAAAAAAATACCAGTGGCGGTATCAGCCTTCGAGCTTTAAAATTTTCAATTTACCAAACCGTTTGCTTCTTATCTTTTGTTTTGCTCAGTGGCGGTATCAGCCTTCGAGCTAGCTATCGCCCGCCATTTTCCTTTCCCATCAACCTTTTCTTTCTTTATTCTTCTCATTCACTACACACATCTTCTTTCTTTTCAGTTTGGAGATCTGTAACACCCCTAACTCGTCTCCGTCGCCGGATTAGGGTTACGAAGTATTACCGTACAATCGTAAAACATTTAACATCATAACATTTAAATAAATTAAACATATTATAATCCATTCAATCATATGCATTTTTTCCCTAAATTGAGCCTTCGAGGCCCTAAAAAATAGCTTAGAAGCGATTTGGGACTAAATCGAAACAAAATAGAAGTTTTAAGAAAAATGTGCAAAAATGTAAAACCAAGGGTCACACGACCGTGTGACATAACCCAGGTCGTGTAACAATCGAACTAGGGACACATGGCCGTGTCCCAGCCCATGTCCTCATCCGTGTAACTCACTGAGTAGGGTCACACAGCCATGTCGCAGGCCGCATGCCAAGCCGTGTAATTCTCTAAGTTGCCACACATGCCCATGTGCTAGGCCGTGCAACTCACTGACTTAAAACATTAAAATTTTACAAATGACACACGGCTGTGTCGCCAGGCCGTGTGTGTCACATAGTCGTGTGATAGCTCGTGTCTCAGGCCGTGTGAACCCAAAAACTAACCTAAAATCAAGCTATTTCAAGTCCAATTCATACCTAACCATTCAAACCATTTGGGCACACATTCAAGGGATTCAAACATCATTCAAACACACATAAACATGCCATTCCAAACATCCTAAATTACCTAACCAATATGCCATTCAAAGGCACCACAATTATATCAAAAAAAGTACTTACCAAAAGTAAGTTAATATTGCATATTCCCAAGCATAATAATCTAGTTCAATTAACTACCATACATGACCATTTGCAAGCCATCAAACATACCAAAAGAACCTTTACAAGCATTAAAAGTGACCAATATGACATATCTTGGTAAGGCATTAAATTGCACCAAACCAACATAACCTCAAAAGCTTAAACATACCAAAACATACATTACAAAGATGCTATACATGCCATTATTAACCTTGGCAAAATACACAAAATCTATCAAAATAATTGCCGGATAGTGTGATAGGTCTTCGACGAGCTTCCAACCGGTCAAGCTTTCGGTGATCTATAAAACAAAAGAAAGTAACTATGCAAGCAACGGGTGCTTAGTAAGCTATTGTAAACTTAAATATAACTTACCATTTTATTAATACAATTCATAGATTAAACATAAAACATTGCCAATGCCATAAACTTAGTATAAGCTTATAAAACATCAGCAAACTCACAAGCTAGTACACTTGTTCATGATACAAATGAATTCAACCATAAGATAAGTAGATTTCCATATGTAAATACATCATTTAGCTTAAAAATTCTTTCATAAGATCATGATTCATTCCATTTGCATACTTACCTCTTTCATTTCCTTTTCTTACTTGTTGAATCATCTAGAATTACATTGGATACTTGGGAAAGCTCACACATAATATGCCTTTACATATAATCGTAACCTTTCCTTTACATCAATGCTCACATGAGCTGTGGGTTGGAATGTAAACTACACGCTGCTGCTCACACGAGCTATGGAGAATCCGCAACAATTGCAGGACCTTAGTCATCGGTAGGACATTCAAGACCAGCATCCGAAACATGAAATCCCTAATGACGTGTCATTTTATCCTAAGAATTCTTAAGGTTCAAACGGGACTCATTATTCGTCAATTCATCACAACATGGATACATTTCTATATATAGATTCATTTATATTAAAACGACATAGTAAACATTCAATTTAGCTAACATTAAAACAATCACAGTTCATACAAACTTACCTCGATAACTAGGGTGTAGAAGTAGAATCGAACACTAATCCGAAGCTTTAGTTTTTCCTTGATTTAAGTTCGATTGTGGTTTATCTTGATCTAAATAGACAATTTCATTCAATTAAGTACTTCTAGAATTCAATTTAATCCATAATTCATATATATACAAAATTACAAAATTCCCTTAATACTTTGACTTTTCACAATTTAGTCCTTAAGCTCATAACTTGAATATAACTCATTTTAGCCTAAATCCAACTTAACCAATGTTACAAGGGACCTTGAAACAATCCATTATTACCAAAATTTCACAACAAAACCCATGGATTTATACTTTTAACAATTTAATCCCTATTTCCAAAATTCATAAAAAAACACTTAACGAAACATGTTTATTTTAAAATAAAGATTAATAATTCATCAACTAACATCAAAACACATTAAAAAAAATCCATGGAAAGTCCCTGAAACTTTAACAATTTTGTAAATTAACCCCTAGGCTAGCTAGATTAAGCTAAAACGAACTCAAAAACATAAAAATAATTAAAAACATGGCTTGAATACATACCATGCAAGTGAGAACAATGCTTAGCCAAGCCCTAGCTATTCTTCCATGGATGAATCGGTTATGAAGAAACAAATATGAAGAAGAAGGTGATTTTACCCTATTTGATTTTAATTTTATTTACCATTTTACCATTTTCCATAACTATCCACTAACTCATTAAATGGTATAGTTACTATCTTAGTCTATTAGTTTAAAATTTCATAGCCATTTGGTCCCTTTACGATTTTTACCTTTTACGATTTAGCCCTTTTTACCTAATTAATAATTTAAACATCAAAATTTCTCAACGAAACATTAATACGACCTTAATATAATCCCGTATACATTAAATAAATAATAAAATAACAATTCACTCGTCGAAATGATGGTCTCAAAACCACTATTTTTGGCACCACTGAAAACATGCTATTACAAGATCTATTTTGTGGGTATCTTTGTTGTCTTCACAAGTTGTGATGGACAGATGACAGTGCTTGTCATTCGCTAAAACTCCACCAGCCACCAGTAGTTTTTCTTGAAAAGTGGGTGGCTCTTCATCAACTTCTTAATCTGTTTCTTTTTTTGAGAGTATTTCAAAATAATAAATGATTTCACGTGTCGATTTGGACCCATGTTGCCTTAAGTTTTATATATTTTTTGTTTGATTTTCCATTGTTTAATAAGTTTTTAGTTTTAGAAGTTTTTTTCTGCTCTTGTAACATCTTTTTTAGTCTTACTTATGCATGTAATCTTAGTTTTACAAGTGATTTTAGGGATGATTTTGTTGTTATCCTATCTAGTGTGGTGAATGCTCGATTCTTTTATCGATTTTTGCTCGCTGCTTTGGACCATCCGGGGTTGATTTCCTTATCGTGTTAAGTGCTTGCAATCATTCCAAAAATGTCGTGCTTAAGTTGTGACAAAACCAATTGTCAACGTGTCATAATATTCTATTGATGCTAAGGCTAAAGCCTTTGTTATGTTAACGAAGCTTTTCCTTCACTGTCTACGACGAGTGTTTGTTATTTTTTTCTCTCTTTGAATTGTATGGTTTCTTAATAAAAGTACAATTAAATATATGTCTAAACTATTCATAACCTTGACCCATAAATTAGGTGTTAAGTACGACTCCTATTTCAGTCAAATTTAAGAAATAATCTTTCAATTAAACTCTATTTATTTGTTTCAATCAAACTCTGATTAGTCTAAATTATTTTATTATTATTTGGCCTATGAATTTAGCCTATAAATAGGCTCTTTTACAACCTTAGAAAATAAACCTATTAGAGATTAGAACTCATAACACTTTTAGAGAATTTTGTGTTTACGTTTTGAGGGTTCTTTCTTTTCAAGTTTTCGGGGTTTAGTTTTTATCTCCATCTTTTGTACTCTTCATTCTTTTTCCATTATAGTAAAATTATCTTTGCCTGTGGTTTTTATCCTCTTTAGAGTGGTTTTTTCATATTAAATTTGTGTGTTCAATTTCTCAATTTCTTCTGCGATTTTTACTTGTTTGTTGTTTAATCGGGTCGATCCCCAACAAGTGGTATCAAAACTAGTTCAATTTTTTTAGATCAGCCCGTTCAGAGATGACAACAACAAGGTTTGAAATTGAGAAGTTCGATGGTGTCACAAATTTCAATTTGTAGCAAGTTTCGGATGATGACAATTTTAGTTCAAATCGGCCTGAAAAAGGTTGCTACTAGGAAAAAGCCTGAGAATCTAAATCAAACAGAATGGGAAGTGCTTGATGAAAAGGCTTTGTTTGCAATTCAGTTGTGCCTTGCAAATACGGTATTGCAGGAAGTATTGATGGAGAAGACCTCATCTGCCTTATGGAAAAGGTTAGAAACTCTTTATGGGACTAAGTCTCTGACTAACCGTTTAGTGTTGAAACAACGTCTATTTACGTTTTGCATGAACGGATGTGAGTTTCTTAGAGATCACATCAGTCAATTTATTACTCTTGTAAATTATTTAAATAACGTTGAGATTCAGATTGACGATGAAGATAAAGCTATGCTATTATTATGCTCTTTACCCTATTCATACAAGTCTTTCAGGGAAACCCTGATTCATGGCAAAAATAAACTCTCGTTCGAAGATATGAAGGGTCATTTATTAAGTAGAGACAAACTCAAAAATGAGTTTGATTCGGATAGCAAGGTAGATAAGCAAGCTTCTGTTTTGGTAGCATCAAAGAAGCGAGACAAAAGATGTCGCTATTGAAAAAAGTTAGGCCACGTCAAAGCAGATTACTATAAACTGCGAAATAAAAGGGCTGCTGAGAGTAACGAGGAAGATGTAGCTAGTGCTAGTATGGCCGATGAAAGCGGTGATGATTTCTTATTAATGTCAACAAGCGATAACTCTAAGCTTACGTTCAAGCGGATCCTAGATTCAGGATGTTCTTTCCACATGTGTCCCAATAGAGAATGGTTCTCCACATACAATTCGATTGAAGGTGGAGTTGTACGCATGTGAAACGATTCATCCAGTAAGGTAACTGGTATTGGTACTGTTAAAATTAGGATGCATGATGGGACGATTAGGACACTCTCAGATGTCAAGTTTGTACCTGATTTATGAAAGAATATTATCTCCTTGAGTATTTTAGACTTGAAAGGATACAGAATCAACATCGAGTCGAGCAACATTAAAGTATCTCGTGGAGCTCTTATTTTGTTAAAAGGTAAAAGAACCGACAGTCTTTATATTCTGGAAGGTTCTACGGTGACCGATGAAATCGAACGTCCCTCGTCCGTTAGGAGTCGAAGTCAACTCGTTTGGAGCGGAGGCAACTTGGTCATAGGAGAGAAAAACGTACGACCGTTTCTTTGAAGAGAGGTTCTCTTTTGGATGCAGGTTTTGAAAAGTTAGGGTACTGTGTTCGTGAAAACCAGACCCGAGTTAGTTTTGATTTGGTAGTGTACAAGTTGAAGGCTAGAAGTCTTTCAGTTTCTAAGCACAGATTCGACTCGATTAATTCCCTGCATAGTTCAAGATAGGATCGTGGCGGGCTTTGGCAAAGATGGTGTTGTGGAAATATGAGTCAAGGTGGAGATTTGTTAAGTATGACACCTATTTCAGTCAAATTTGAGAAATAATCTTCCAATTAAACTATATTTATTTGTTTCAATCAAACTCTAATTAGTCTAGATTATTTTATTATTATTTGACCTATGAATTTAGCCTATAAATAGACTCTTTTACAACCTTAGAAAAGACACTCATTAGAGATTAGAACTCATAACACTTTTAGAGAATTTTGTGTTTACGTTTTTTGGGATTTAGTTTTTATCTCCATCTTTTGTACTATTCGTTCTTTTGCCATTATAGTAAAATTATCTTTACCTGTGATTTTTTTATCCTCTTTGGAGAGATTTTTCCACGTTAAATTTGTGTGTTCAATTTCACAATTTCTTCCGCTATTTTTACTTATTCGTTGTTTAATGGGATCGATTCCCAACATTAAACAATGCATATTTAAATACACTTAGATCTACATTCCTCTATTATTGCATCACATTTAAATAATAGGTAGAAGATATTAAGATTAGCAAGATATGGTCACTAGACCTTACCCAAGTCCTAACCATCCATTAACCGCCCCATTATGAGCTTATCTTTTTGTTTTGTCCTGTTGGACCAACCCCCTCGACTGGGGTCTTTTTCATCACTCACAACTTTAAAAGGAAAACTAACACAACTACCTTCATTCAATTTTTTATATAAAAGAAAAAAAAATGAAATGGAGAAACCAATAGAATAACACAATGTAGAGAGAAATCTGAACCGGTTGGGGTCCCCTCCCGTTGTGATTTGAGAGAGAACTGAAGTGTTATGTTATCCAATGTTTTGGATAAACTTTTCAAATCGATATTAGATAGAATGATTATTTCATTTGGACTTTGGAGTTCAATTAACAATGATGGAATTTGGTTTCTCAACTTGAATGATGATGAGTGAAAAAGAGAATGATTCTTATGTCATGCCACCACAGGGTGGAGAAAAACACTTTGATAATATAACAATCTATTTTGAGAGGAGTGTTGGGTCGTATCCACACTCTCTATATCACTTGGAAAAAGTATTATGAATTAGAAATTAGATTATATTTTGTTTTATTTATTTGAAAAATAAATAAATTAGTATTTATATATTAATCAAAGAGCAAATTGATTATTTCTGTTAAAAATTTCATCCGATTTTACTGTTAAAAACTAGTGTGGTTGATAGAATAATCAGAAGTGGCACGTTGCATGCTATATATACCTCATACTGACATACAAAGACCAATTTTTATAAGCAAAAATGAATTAAATTTTTAATTGAAGGACCAAATTACTCTTTAATCTAATGTAGAAGAATTAATTTACTCATTTTTTAAATAAAATGATCAAAATGTAATCCAATTTTTAATATAATTTTTTTTATAATACTTACTTATATTTAAGTATGACTAAAATTGAGTTGAACAATTTTATAATCTAAAACTAATAAATAGAAAGAAATATTTTAGGAAATGGAAAGTGGAGAAAAGAAACCATGACTTGAAGATAAACATGAGGTAGGAAAAGCAATGTTTGACAAATTCAAAATCAGTGTGGGTTATGATAAGATTATGAAGTTCTGATTACTAATAAATGTGGTTTGTAAGGTGAAATGATGAGGATGAAATGAAAGTGAAACACTTGTGCAAAAGTATGGCATTGGAAGTGATAGAAGAGTAGCACAATTAAAAAACCAAGCAGCTAAAAACTCCAAAGCTTAATCAGCAGATAAGATCAATAGATCCAAAACAAAAGGTGAACACGTTAAGAGCATGAAAGCGATGTACAAAGTGCCCATGTCGATGAGGGCTTAAACATGACTCTTGCATGTGCCGCCCATGCTTGCACTAGACAACGTTATTTTAGGCTCAATTTTCTTGGGGTACACGTAGCAAAATACTATGTGCTAGTTTAATAATATTTTTGAAAATTGTTTTTAAAAAATATTTTTAAGAAGTATTTTTAAAAATTTTGATTTAAGATTTGAGATTTTAGTATTGCTGTTAAAAAGTGATTTTAAGAAATAAAATGTCCATTTTAGACATGATATTATCAAGTAAAAAATATACATTTAAATAATGTTAAAATTAGTTAAATATTATATTTTAGTAAGAATATAAAAAATATTATAACTCGTTAATATTTTAATATATGAAATATAAATTTTAATTATTTTTAAGCAATAATATTAATTATTTATAAAATTTAATTAGAATATATAAACTATATTTTAAATATTTAAATATAACCATTAAATATTTGTAATTAGATAATTAACACATTTGTATTATTTTAAAAAATATATTTTTTATTTTTAATTAATGATTTAAAATATTTGTAATTAAACACCGAGAAAAAAAAGAAAGAATGAAAAGTACTATGTTATTGGAGGGGTGAAAAAGTAAGTGCTTTTGGGAGAAAAAAAGCTAAAAATTTTAGCTTATCCTTTTCAAAGGTGTTTTTAAAAAACAAAAAAATTCAACAAAAAAGAACTGATTTAGCACAACTTTTCTTCCAAAAGTATTTTTTTAAACACTACTAAACAAGCTCTATATCATATTAAAAAAGTCTTCTTTCGATTGCAAGATTTTCTTGCTAGGAGGGGTAATGTTCCTGCATTATTTTGTAACTTCAATTTTAAGGACTCTAACGATATATTTGGTTTATTGTAATAGAATAACTATTAAGTGGAGATGGAATATAGAAATAATATGTATTACGATATTCAATTAATTTAATGTAATAGACAAAGAATAATAAATTATTGTTCGATTGATAAGAATGATGTTTTGGGCTAGTTTAGTAATAGATGTAAAATACAAATAAAATAAATAACAATAATCTATATAATTTTTAAAAAACTAATAAAATATTTTTAAAAATAAATTTAAATAATATATATTATTTTTAAAATCATTTTCTAAAAATATATTACAAAAAAAATATATAATTTTAATATGAACATATCTTTTTGAAGATAATATGGCTGGAATTTTATTAACTTATAAAACAAAACAAAAACAAAATTGGCCCATAGATAGCAGTTTGGTACAAACCATGAAAATTGAGAAAAAAAAAAAAAAACAAAAATAAAATCTTGAAAAAAAACAAAAAACATTAAGGCTCCGTTTGTTTGTCAGTAAAATATTTTCCGGAAAATAATTTCTGGAAAATGATCTACTTTTCTGGAAATGATTTACTTTTCTGGTGTTTGGATGAATCTGTGTAAAATATTTTCTGTTATTTGGCAGATTTCCTGAAAATATTTTCCGGAAAAGTTGTTTTTATATATGTTAATAAATTTATATTTTAAATTGTAATCATCTTTATGTTCGATTAATGCAATAACATTTTATATAATACATTGCTTTTAGTGGATTTTTTTTATTAATATTCATTTTTGTCACTCTATATTTTTAATTATTTTTTATATATACACAAATTGAGCATTTTCTTTTGCCTGCTACAGTTTTAATCATAGAGGGAGATGTCCATGCATCATCTGTTCTTTTCTTTAAAAAAAAAAAGAAATCATATACCATCACTTGTTTATGATTGAACAAATAATCATAATCTTTTGGATCTCATTATACCCATCATGAACATGCAATTAAGATAAACCCTTCAACATTCTTTATATATTCTTTCAAGGAGTTGAAAAAAAGAATGAACATATATTCTCGTAGAATTGCCGAGAAAAGAAATGCAGAGTTTCAAGACATTTCCCATATAGATCCATCGATCAATACAGGAAATGTTACTGAAGAATCAAAAAAGCTGAATGTTTTGCCTGTTGGAAGCCATTATTAGATTCTGTATACTTTTTTCCTAATTGTGGCTTTTACCTACACGTAAAATGTGTTGATCTACCAGCAGAAATCAATCATCTTTTCCACCAAGAACATCCTCTCTTTTTACAATTTAAGAGTCAAAGACCTTTTTGCAAGATTTAATAATAACAGGTGTTTCTAAAAGTATTTTTTAAACATCATTTAATAATAATTAATAGTTTTTGTTTTGAATTTTCATGTAATAAGAATGAAGTATAGCTTCTTCTTTTTGATAATTTAATAAGTTTTAAATAAATGAAAACTCCTAAAAATTAACATGTTATACTTATATTTGGCATACATATTTACTATTAATAATTTTTGTTTTATTTGGCATACATACAATTTCAATATTCATTCAATTCAGTATTCATTTCTACTAAAGAGTTTCATAGGATAGCTTACACATTCAAATTATATCAAGGAAAGATAAATGAATACAAGCTCAAAACCCCCCAAAATAGTTCTCATACTAAGCTTGAGATGATGTTAAAACTAAAATCTATCTGACTAATGTATGCCGCTGTTTCAAAAACAAGCCCTTCAAAGTGGCCTATCAATGTATTGGCTGCTAATTCCATGTACAGGATAAGCTAATCCCTTTTGCTAGACTACAAAGAAAAAAGTTACGAGACAAGTGAAAGACTATTCGAAGCGATAAGGGTCATGGTTTTTGATATTGGCAGCTCATGTTCTAGGGAAAACTGAAAAGGTGCATCATTTACAAAAACAACAAGCACAAGAATCAAGCACATTTACAAACAAAACGTGACACCATATTACATTTTCATGACAAAAAACTAAACTTTAGATGGTAAGAACACTGATCAGAAATAAAAATATATGGAAACAGTCAAACAAAAGCTTCAAAGCACAAAGCTTGAACCTTTCGAAAAAGAACAAAAACCAACAGTTTCCTTTATTTTCTTTCAGTTTCTTAGCAACCAAATAGAAAACTACTATGTTAAATCAAAAACCAAGAGAAAAGGGATGGTTGGGCACCTAGAGATGAAAACAAAGAAGTAGAAATAGATGAAGAAGAAACAGAGAGTGAACGAGTAAGTAATGAAGAGATTTTACGAGCTGCCATGGCTACTCAGAAGAGAAAACAATAAAAGAGTAATGAATAGAATGAGGAGTCTAGCATTCCTAATAGATGAAACAAATTCTGTTTATTTCGTTTAAACTTGGATTAAGAGATTATCATGTCTTATTTCTTTCTCTTAAATTTCTGATTACAATAGATGGAATAAATTTTGTTTTAGAATGTCAATGTGATTATAGGGTAATCAATGGTTTCGAAAAAGGTAATCCAACATGGAAGAAACTCCAATTCTAGCTGCTAGTTTATCAGATTTGTGAGCAAAATATTGAATCTTCTCTATGATTTAGTCTACATTACTGTGAGCAAAATATTTTATTTTTGATATAAGAAGGAAATTACAAAACAGATCACAAGCATTCATAAAAAATATGTTCAAATCCCACGGAAACATGAAAATGCTTTGATATGTTAACTTCAGAAGTCTATGTTAAAGCTATTTTGCCAGTTTTTTTTTGGGGGAATATTTGGCTAATAAGCAAAGAACCTAAACCTCACATGGAATAAACAAAGAAAATTTTAAAATCACGTAATCTGATTCACAGCACATACCATCGAATCAATAGCAAAAAAATCTAATAGAAATTCAATTCAAAAATAGAAGAATTACCTGAAACAACAACGAAATCTTGAGGAACCGCAACAAGAAGATGAATCTGAAGAGAGATCAACAACGAAAAGAACAAAAATCGGTTAAAATTTTAGGCATAAAATCAGCTAAATAAACAAAGAAAGGCATAAAATTTCAGGCATAAAATTGGTTAAAATGTGGACAAGTAAAGAACAAGAAGAAAAAAAGAGCTTTATGCCATACCTTAAGCCAAGACCCATCGAAACGAAGGAGGAACCGAAAAATGTCTAAGAAAGAGAGAAAGAGATTTGCTTGAGAAAGAGAGAAAGATAGAAAGAGAGGAAACGAAACAGCAGCCTGAGAAAAGAAGATATGCGACTGATAGAAGATGAAGAACGGAAGATGGAAAAGGAATGAAGAACAGAAGAAGGAGAAGAGGCCTACCCGGTTTATAATACAAATTCTAAACTCTAAATCATTTACAATTGAAATCCGAATATTAGTAAAATTTATTAATTTAGATTTTACTATAACAGGAAAATCTTTTAATAAATGAAAAGAAAGATTTTGGACTGTTATTTCTTTAACAAATCCCCATTCAATACTGGTTATATCAAATGGTTCGTGATCAAGCCTAAATTTGATAGTAGGAAATTGTTCTTCTATATCATAAGTAAAAACATAAGCTTGTAAAAAGTATTTTGAAAAAGTTTCTTTAAATTGAGCTTGTTGGTTACAAATAGCTCTATTTATTTTTGAGAAAATATCTGGAACAGAGTCTGATACAGATTCTAATGAATATATTTTCATGTTAAGAAATAATTCTAAAAATAAATTAGAAGAAATTCCTAATTCTGAACAACAGGATATTAAATTAGGAAATTTAATCGGAGAAGAAACAGACTTTTCTGATGATATAATAGAAAAAATTAATAAAAATCATATTTCTAAAGAGAAAATTTATAAAATTTTTAAGTTTAAAATATGGTCACAAAGACATATAGAAAAAATTAGCGGTAATACAGTCGCTAAAGATACTAAAGGTGGAACCTGTAAAAAAGACAATAAATATTAATAGAATAGATGGTAACAAAAGTACTATTTAAAAAGCAAAAAATATACCAATCTACATAAATAATGTTAGATTTATAATCCCAAAAATATTATATTTTCCTGATATGTATGGAGATATTTTATTAGGAAATAATTTTTTAAAAATAATAGTTACCATTTTCTATTAATAAAAAATCAGTTACTTTTTCTATAGAAAAGATTTCTATAGAAATACCTCTAGTAGAAAATCCTAAATTTATTTGTACTAATAATTGCTGATTTTCTTAGCAGGCCTTATGGATAGAGGTAAAAAACCTAGAAGAATTTTCTAAAAAATTTCTTTATGAATATCAGAAGTTAAAAAATGGTAGTATATATTTTTGGAAAAACTAATATTTTCATAAATTATCACCACCTTAGGATGAGATTTGTATAAATAAATATACTTAATTCTGTTTATTTCACTGTTGTTTATCTTAAAACTCATATATCTGTGATTCTGTCTTCTTGTTGCCGTTGAGTCCGAGTGGAAAGTTATAGGCGTTTGTGAAGACATTAAAGATAACAGATGATTTTAGGTACCAAAAATAGATAACATAGAAGAAATAGATTGTTTATATAAAGATAAAACTAATATTTTCCTGCAAGCAAACGCACCCTAAATCCATTCAGCCTGATTTGAAACCATCCTTCTAGAATGCTCATTCTCTGCCTTCACGATTCAATTCTCACAGAGTACAGTTTACCCTACCTTTCGAACATCATTTGTGCACTCCTTGTCGATTCAAGAAACAAAAGTGCCTCAACTTAGTCTGGTTCTTGTTCCTATTGAGTCCTCGTGCCCAGAGACCTTACGAAGTCTGGAACACTTCCAACTGGGTACATTTCGACTCCCTTCTTCAAACTCCCAGTTGCAATTGCATGAGCCATTCGGTTTGTTGTTTTGGGTAGAAATCTGAAATGTATTTCTTTGAAACCTCTTTTGATTTGCTGAATATCTCTAATTAAAGCCCTAATCTCAGATCTATCTTGCTCTTTTGCTTTACATTTTTTAATAATTGATAATGAATCCCCTTCTATTTCAACCATGTAAACGCCCATACTTCTGCCCAGTGCCACTACTTGAACACACACAAGAGCTTCCGCCGCAAACGGGGATGCTACTCCCACATGCAGTGTAGATTTGGTGACCAAAATCTCTCCTCTAATGTTTCTGGCAACTAGTCCTGACCTCGATGTGAACTCTTTTGGATCGTAAGCGACATCAAAATTAATACGGACAAATGGGTCTCTTGGAAGAACCCACTCTAGAACTGTGCAATTCCTGGTAAGCTTTGTTCTCCCACTTCGTCCAGTTCCTTAATGTATTTTCCAACGCTTTCTACTCCCCATTGACCATAATTTCTTGAACCCTCATGTAATGTTTTGTTTCTCTCATTCTAGGTTACCTATATCACCCAAGAAATCTTTCTACAACTATCAATTGAACCACTCAGAAAAACCCAGGTTAGCCACTCCTCATATTTAGTAGTGGTTGAGATAGTAACCAACCAAAATTCAACTCATTCCAGATTTCCACTATGACAGGACAATTCCTAAAAACATGGTCAACGATTTCTGAACTCCCTCCGCATCTTGGGCAAGCTGTGTTGACTCAAATTCGTCTGTTATAGAGATTAGCTAGTGTAGGCAGAAAATTCCAGGAAATTTTCCAAGTTGTAATTTTCAGTTTTAAATTTAAATTTAATCCCCACAATTTCCTGTAAAACCCCTTCATGGTATTCTGTATGTCTGTAAGTTGATTATCGCGACAACCATCGGGGAGCAACGTTTAAGCACTTTTCGCCGAGAAAACGCCTAAAGGTTCGCCTCTCCACACTACTATATCCTCATGCTCCAACATGGCTAAGGGGATTCTTAGAATTTTGTCCGCAACACTATCCTCAAAGGTATCCCTTATAAATTGAACCTTCCATTTCCTTTGAGGATGGTCAATCAAATCATAAATTTTCAGGGCCCTGCCAACCAAGCATCCTCACAAATAGAGATTCGGTCTCCTTTACCAACCTTCCAACCAAGACCATCTTGCAGCAGACACTTTGCTGACCAAATGCTTTCCCAGGTAAAATAAGGTAAATTACCTAATCATGCTTTTAAAAAGTCACAATGCGAATAGTATTTAGCTTTTAAGACGTGACTTAATAATGAGTTCGTATTGGTAATAATACACCAACCCTGTTTGGCAAGCAAATCAACATTAAAAGAAGTCAGACATCGAAATCCCAAACCGCCATTCTCTTTAAGCTCACACAAACTAGACCATTGGCACCAATGAATACCTTTCTTGCCACCAAAACCTTGCTATTATACTTTCCAACTCACGACCCAAAGGCTTAGGCAACAAAAAGCAATACATTGAATAAGCTGGGATATTTTGTAGTACTGCTTTGATGAAAACTTCCTTAGCAGCTTGCGACAAAAGTTGTGTACTCCAATTATCAATTTTTTGTCGAATTTGATCCTTTAGGGCTTGGAACGCAACTATCTTTCTTCACCCCACCATATTTGGAAGCCCCAGATACCTTTGTATTTCATTTGATTGTTGAACCCCCAAAAAACTAGAAACCCGAGTCTGATCCTCTTTTAAAGTATTCGGGCTATAACACAACAAATTGATCATAATTAATGCATTGTCCTGAACATACTTCATACTCCTGCAAATTTCGTTTCAATGCATTTTCTCCTATATCAATAGCTTCCCCAAAAAACACACAAGCATCTGTAAATAAAAGATGCATTATCTACGGACCCCTTCTACTAGCCTTGGCTCCCTTGATTACTCCATCATCTAAAGCCAGTTTCATAAGAGTTGATAAGCCTTCTCTTCAAATCAAAAAAAGAAACGGGCTTAAAGGGTCACCTTGTTGAAGTGCCATAAATCCCTTTTTCCAACTTTTTTTGTTGAAAAGAATGTAAAATCTCATAGGCCAATAAAATATTATCAGATATCAATCTACCCGGCACAAAGGCACTTTGGCCCCATCAATGTAATCCTCCAACACTCTTTGGAATCGATTAGCTACCATCTTTGTAACTCCCCGAATTTGGGCCTAGAAGAATTGAGCCTATTGGGCTTTGGGCTTTGGATTTTAGAAATTTTTTTAAGTGAGCGAGAAAAATGACAATTGGCATGTGGGCTTTGAGGATTAATGAATTTGGAGTGTCTAGGGGTGTTGGAGATGTCCTGGGATCAAGTAAGGGTAAAGGAAAAATTTTGGTTTTAGCCTTAGGGAATAGTGACTTCAGTTAGTAGGCCTTTTTAATAAATGAAAAAGAAATAGGACACAAATGGGCTTGTGGTCCAGTGGTAAGTGGCGTCACTTGGGAGCTAAACGGTGGCGTGTTGTAAGCTGAAGAGGTCCAAGGTTCGAGGCTTAGGAGTGGTATTTTGTGGAGTGTTTATTTTACTGTATAGACGGCCAGAGTTGTGTTGGTTTTGAACTCTTGCCGTGGAGAGTTTGAAGTAAACATGTGTGTTGGATGTGGAGGAAATTTCGGATAAGATTAAGGTGTTATTAGGGAGAAAAGTCAGGAGATGAGGAGAGGGAGGAGTTGGTGCCGAATGGGACTGTGGGGGGAAGGTAGGATTCAGCTTTGGCTATAAAAAGGGGGTGCCGAATTCATTGAAAGGTTCTTTGGGTTCTGTTATTTCTTCATTTTCTCCCCCCTCAGTCGAATTCTTTCATTTGCTTAAAAGAAAACCCATCATTCTTTTTGCCGAAATTCTTATTAGAGTTGTGTTCTTCTTTCTCTGAAAGCCAAATTCCCCTATAGCCAAATTCTCTTATTTGCCGAATTACCATCATCCTTCCTTGCCGAAATCCCCATTAGTGCCGAATCTTTGTTGTTTTTCTCTATCACAAATCAGTTGGTAGCTACTCTCAGTCAAGGTTAAAAGCCGAATCTCGTTCGGTAGTTATCTAGGCCGCAGGATCTAAGGTTGGATTCGGTAAGTATTCTGTTAACTCCCCTTAGTATGTTTTGTTAAAAGCCGAAGGGCGATCTAATTTTTCATTATCGGTGATCATGTATTACCAAGGGTAAGGATCGGAGATCGCAAGCGTGGTAGGATCATTAGCAAGGGTAAGGATACTCAACTCGATTGTGGTCGAAGTGAATGGCTGAATGTGTGGATGACTTGTGTGGATTACGAGTCACCCGAATTTTGATGGTGTATGTGTGAGTGCAGATCTAGGGAACACTTGTGATTAATTATGAAGGTTAAATCAAGAATGATATTTTAGGCTAAAGGGGTTCAACAAG
Source organism: Gossypium australe (assembly GCA_005393395.2). Taxonomy (NCBI): domain Eukaryota; kingdom Viridiplantae; phylum Streptophyta; class Magnoliopsida; order Malvales; family Malvaceae; genus Gossypium; species Gossypium australe. Next base: position 108,583,036 of record CM016617.1, on the reverse strand, counting down.
GGTTAATTATGAAGGTGGGTTTTTTATGGAATAAGTGGGTTAAAACCTAAGTGCCTTTATCATTTCGGTATATCAAATCAAATGCGTGGTCTTGATATGCATAATCGAAGCAAGTTTTAGAATAACAAATCAATATTGACATATTCATAACCAAAAATAAAAGTGAGCAAGAAAAATATATGCTCTAAAGGCTCAAAATCTCACAAAATTTATGGGTTTTTTTATGTCAATCCTGTAAATTTCAAACTTCAAGGTAATATCTTAATTTAGGGAAACAACCTAGCAATTTATTCTGAAAATAGACTCATCATGCTTGATCCTCTCATGTCTAAAGTTCAAACAATCAATGCACAAATACCTATGAATTTAATCCAAAACACATCAACAAAAATCATAAATCGATAAAAATTCATTCTAATAGTAATATTAGAAAGATTACTTAATCACAAGACAAAATTCAGGGTTTTTCTGATTATTATATAAATAACCTCCCCACACTTAATATGGACATTGTCCTTAATGGACAAAAATAGATAATAACAATATAATCAGAAAGTCATAAGAGAGGGAGAGAACTGAATCTGCCTTGAATTTTGGATGAAATCCCCAGAATAGTGAAGAGCAAAATTGTAGATAAAACTAAATGAAGTGCAGGATTCTGAGCAACTGTTGAGAAAATAAACACAACTGTGGAAGAAAATTAAAGGATTACTCGATTAGGAACAACCATAAAAAATAAAATAGAGTTCAAAATATAAAAGACAAGTCTTGAAAAGATGATAAGAAACATAAAAGATAAATAAACTAAAACTAAAAAACATAAAATAAAAATAAAATAAAAATAAAAATAAAAATAAAAATAAAAATAAAATAAAAAAGATGGACTCAAAGGTCCTCATCGTCAGACGCATCATGAGTTGTCGGCTCCGAAGGAGAAATATGAAGATGGTGGCAAATCTGCTATAATGTCGCGTCAATACTATGAAACCTCTTATCGCAGTACTGACGGAAGCCAGTGAACTGCTCGGTGAGGTCTGCTAAGGTAGCAACAGAAGAAGGAGGTCGGTGACTCGGAGGTGGAGGATGAGGTTGTTCCTCGTGAGAGGGAGGAACATCATCAGTGATGTCCTGGGGTTCATCCTGAGCATCAGAATGAGACAATCGGTACTGAGGAGGATCCACTCCACGACGTCGCTTTATCATCCTCATGTGGATCATAGTTGAGAGTCCTTGTGGGGACATCCGACCGACTAATGTGAGTGACGAAGATTACGCCGGTGTGTCTAAAAGACTGAAGTGTCGAGCTATATGAGTCACATAAGGACCTAAGTAGATAGGGCCCTTCCTGTGGCGTTCGGTTTGATGGCGAAGGTGATGGCAATGAAGTATGCCAAGTTAAATACATGCATTTGCACCATGCTCTATAAGAAATAAACGTCATGAGTATTAACGACACCGGTGCTCTCTCTCTCCGACCTGTCAAAGTGTGAGCTAATAGTGCGTGAAGGTATCGTAGAGCCGGAGAGAGAGATGATGCCTTCGAGTGACTCAGATCATAGGGGTCCTTACTTACTAGAAGATCCGCCCAACAGGAGGATGGTGGGTAATAAATATGGCGGTGGAGGTGGGGGAAGTTTTCGGGACCCGTAAAGTCCTCTTTATAAAGCCCCAACGCAACTCCGAACTCTAGGACACTCAGCTGGCGCACTAAGCTGCCAAGTCAGAATGTAACGGTACCTGGCTCATCATGCATCGACATGACTGACTGTAGCTGGAATGTCGACAAAGTTCCAAAGTGAGCTCCATATATGTGGGCTTGACGATATCAAAGAAACGGTCCCATGGAGCTATAGTCAGAAAGGTCCGAATGAGGTCAACAAGGTGAACCTGCTCTAAAGCGGCCCAATCTATGCATTGGCCCACACCGAGTGGTCGTGCTCGAAGAAGATGAAATAAAGCATCCTGGGGTTCCATTGGGAATCACAAATAAATATGGCGATCATCGGTAGATGCGCTCGAGGAGGTCGCGCCAAGACCCTTTCGCTTTTTCGAAGAGGGGACAACGACCTTGTATTTACTTCGTCTGTTGGTCATAACGTACCTGTAAGAAATCAGAAACGACTTTCATTAATACATAAAGAATCATAAAGAAAGTTTGAGATGGCTAATTCTAAGTAGTCCTAACTAACAAATGTCTTCTGAAACAATATGGGTGAAAACTCAAGCATGCCAAAATCATATAGTGAAACTAAGTAAGAATCAAAGTCATCAAAGAAAGAATAATAAGATAAAAAAAATCAGCACTAAAAAACAAATCAGGATTAAAAGACAAATTAGGGTATACTTAAAATAACAATACTAACAATAGTAACTAAGAATAAAGAGAATAATAAAATATATATGAACTGACATAAATTAATCATATTAGACAAAAGAGCAATAAGCAGAAATAAATAGATAAAGAAACAAATCTAATGACAAGACAAAGGACAAATAGTAATAGAAACAGTGAGCGAGTAATTTAATTAAGGAATATTAATAACTATTTATAATATAACCAGGAAAGAACTAATACTAATTATAAACAGTAACAATGAAGACCAGAAAAGGACTATTTATGACTGATAATACTAATGATAATAATAAAGAAATAATAAAATAGAAATAACAATAAAATAATAAAAAATAAATAATTAATAAAATAAAGAAAAGGGGAGGGCAAAAAAAAGGAAAAGGGATAACAGACGTCGGTGGGGCGGCAGTCTGAGTTATAGAGAAGCGACGGCGCGCGAGGAGTGGTTGCGACCCGGGGGTTAGGGGTTGTGCGCGTGATGGTTGGTCGAGGTTGAAGGGATGGAGCGAGAGGTGGATCTGGGGTCGGGTTGGGGCTGCTGTGTGATGGGAGAGGGGAAGAGTAGGTGCTTGTGTGTGGGATGGGGAAGAAGGGAAGAAGGAAGGGGAAGGCTGGTCGGGGCTGGGGCAGTGTGGCCGGATTGGAGATGGGTGGGTAGCGGTGGCTAGGGCTTTGGAGCTTCGGGGGAGAAGATAAAAAGTGAAAGGTGAAAGAAAAGAATAGGGTATGGGGTTAAAAAAGACACGGTCGTGTAAGGCACGTGTTGGGCCACACGGCTATGGCCCATGCCCGTGTGGTGTCCTGTTTAACCCTTGTTTGATAATAATTGAAGTTAGTTCATCGCACGGCCTCAGACATGCCCGTGTGTCCGGGCCGTGTTCCTCACATGGCTATGTTACACGACCATGTACAATTTCCTTCGCTTCTTTCATGCCCGTGTGGCCTCCCACACGCCCATGTGACTGCACACACGGTCGTGTGCCTTTCCCGTATAACTCTCTAACTTGTTTTAAATTTGAAAAATTAAGGTCCAGTTTTCACATGGCATAGGACATGCTCGTGTGGCCAAGCCGTGTGTCCAACACGGCCGTATCGCATGACAATAGAGATTAATCGTAGGCCGTGTCTCTATCATTTTTGGGAAAAATTTAACTCCTGTTTGCTCACGGCCAAGGACACACTCGTGTGTCCAGGCCGTGTGGGTCATTGTCGATCTTAAAGTTTTAAAACTAAGTCGTGAAAGTTTACACGGCCGAAGACATGCCCGGATGTCTAGGCCGTGGGGTCCACACAGCCAGGGACACCCCGTGTGTCCAGGCCGTGTGAGTTAAAAAAAAACTTGCATTTTAAACACCAAGAATAGATAAAAATAAACTAATTAGTAGTGTTAGTGCTCGGGTTGCCTCCCGAGAAGTGCTTGTTTAAAGTCTTAAGCTAGACTTACCTTGTACTCATTACTTACGAAGGTTCACGGAGCTGAAGCTCCTCTCTATCATTTCTAGAATCCTCACTATTATAAAGTTTAAGTCGTTAACCGTTTACCTTGAATGTGCCATAAGTCGGGTGAGTTACCTTTATTGTGCCATAGGGAAAGACGGTTTGGATTACAAATGGACCTGACCATCTTGATTTTAGCTTTCCTGGGAACAATTTAAGCTTTGAATTGTATAGCAAAATAAAATCTCTGGCTGCAAACTGCTTAGGTTGCATCAAACGAGTATCATGGCGTAGCTTTGTCGCTTCTTTGTATAATCGTGAATTCTCATAAGCATTTGCTCGCCACTCATTTAGCTCGTTCAACTGCATCAATCTTTTCTCATCTGCAAGTTTAGGATCATAGTTTAGGAATTTTATAGCCCAAAATGCTTTGTGCTCTAATTCAAATGGTAAATGACAACTTTTCCTGTAAACAACTCTGTACGGAGATGTTCCTATGGGAGTTTTAAAAGCAGTTCTATAGGCCCATAAAGCGGCGTCTACTTTTATTGCCCAATCTTTTCTATTTGATTCTACGGTTTTCTTTAGGATACGCTTAAGCTCTCGGTTTGCCACTTCAACTTGTCCACTAGTTTGAGGGTGATAAGGGGTAGCTGTTCTGTAGTACACTCCATATTTTTTTAGGACTTTATCAAATTGAGCATTACAAAAATGAGTATCCCTATCACTGGTAATCGCTCTATGTGTTCCGAATCGAGAGAAGAGCTTCTTAAGAAATCTCACTACCACTCTAGCATCATTAGTAGGTAAAGCTTGAGCTTCCACCCATTCTTGACATATAATCAACCGCTACTAAGATGTATTTATTCCCAAATGAGCTAGGGAATGGATCCAAAAAATCAATGCCCTATACATCAAATATTTCACATGATAGCATATATGTTTGAGGCATTTCATCGCGTTTAGAGATATTACCTGTTCTCTGGCATCTACCACAAGAAGTAACATACATGTTAGAGTCCTTGAAAGTGTAGGACAATAAAAACCCGATTCAAGCGTTTTATGTGCTGTCCTAGTCCCATTGCAATATCCTCTTATTGGTCCTGAATGGTAATGTTCTAGGATTTTGCTTGCCTCTGACTTTATAACACATCTTCGAATTACTTGATCTGCACATATATGAAAAAGAAAAGGATCCTCCCAAAAATAATTTTTCACATCGGCAAAGAATCGCTTCTTTTGATGATGTGTCAAGCCTTTTGGTAGGATGCTAGCAGCTAAGTAATTCGCAATATCAGCAAACCAAGGTACCTCAGAGTCAGATATAGCCAAGAGTTGTTCTTCAGGAAACGAGTCATTTATCTCACTCTCATCGAGCTCTTTGATATGTGGATTCTCAAGCCTAGAAAGGTGGCCTGTAGCAAGATTTTCAGCCCCTTTCTTATCCTGAATTTCCAAACCAAATTCCTGCAAAAGTAGAATTAATCTTATGAGTCGAGGTTTCGTATCAGACTTAGTTAGGAGATAACGAAGAGCTGAATGGTCAGTGTAAACGACAACTTTAGATAATATCAGATATTGTCTAAATTTATCAAATGCAAAAACCACAGCTAGCAATTCTCTTTCAGTGGTAGCGTAGTTTTCTTGTGTGGCCGTCAATGTCTTGCTAGCATAATAAATCAGTTGAAAATGCTTGTCTCTTCGCTGTCCAAGAAACTGTACTGACTGCAAAATCACTCGCATCACACATTAGTTCAAAGGGAAAATTTCAATCAGGTGCAATTATAATTGGAGCATTGATTAATTTATCTTTGAGTGTATTAAATGCTTCTAAACATTCCTGATCAAAATTGAAAGGCACATCTTTTTCTAGTAGCTTTGTTAAAGGCTTAGCTATTTTAGAAAAATCTTTAATAAATTTTCTGTAAAACCCAGCATGTCCTAAAAAGCTTCTAATAGCCTTAACTGAACTAGGAGGAGGCAATTTTTCTATGGTCTCAATTTTTTCTTTATCAACCTCAATCCCTTTACTAGAAATTTTGTGACCTAACACAATCGCTTCTCGAACCATGAAGTGACATTATTCCCAATTAAGCACAAGGTTTGTCTCCCCACATCTCATTAGAACTTGTTTTAAATTTTTAAGGCAAAGGTGGAAAGAATTACCGAATACCGAGAAATCGTCCATAAATACCTCCATAATATCTTCCACAAGTTCATCAAAGATGGCTAACATGCAGCACTGAAAAGTAGCAGGAGCATTACATAATCCAAAAGGCATTCTACGATAAGCAAACGTACCATATGGACATGTAAATATTGTCTTCTCTTGATCCTCAAGAGCTATCGAAATTTGGAAGTAGCCAGAGGGTCCGTCTAGGAAGCAATAATACATATGCCCAGATAATCTTTCCAACATTTGATCAATGAATGGTAAGGGAAAGTGATCTTTTCTCTAGGCATCGTTCAACCTCCTATAGTCAATGCAAACTCTCCAACCTGTGACTGTTCTTGTTGGAATTAATTCATTCTTCTCGTTGGCTACAATAGTCATGCCTCCCTTCTTTGGAACAACCTGCACAGGGCTTACCCAAGTACTGTCAGAAATAGGATAAATAACTCCAGCATCTAGCAGTTTAATTACCTCAGCTTTAACAACTTCTTTCATGTTGGGATTTAGTCGTCTTTGAGCTTGCACACATAGTTTATATTCATCTTCCATTAAAATTTTGTCGGTGCAAAATGAAGGGTTGATCCTTTTAATGTCAAAAATCTTCCAAGCTATGGCTCTTTTATGCTCCTTTAGTACTTGTAGTAGCTCGTCTTTCACATTGGGTTGCAAGTTTGAAGCAATACTTACTGGTAGTGTAGAATTATCTCACAGGAAAGCATACTCTAAGTGATTTGGTAATTGCTTCAGTTCCAATTTGGGAGGTTCTTCAATAGAGGGTTTTTGTTTTAGTTCATCGTTCATTTCAATGCCCTCATACTTCTTTTGTCTTGGGAAAGACTCGTTAGGGTTTAACTCAATTTTTATCTTCCCTATCTCAATGGTATCATCAACTGTCTCCTCACCTTGGATAAGACACAGTTTCAACGTGTCTTTATGAATGATTTCCTAAAAAGAATCTTAAATAGAATGATCAATAGAGTCAATAAAGTAACAGGAATCATCTTCTTCTCTAGAGTATCGCATAGCATCATAAATCTTAAAAATAATTTCTTCGTCACCTACCATAAGCACAAGTTTACCATCACCTACATCAATGACAGCCCTAGCAGTGGCTAAAAATGGGCAACCTAAAATTAAAGGTACCTCAACGTACTCATCCATGTCAAGCACAACAAAATCAACAGGGAATATGAATTTATCTACTTTTACCAAAACATATTCAATAATTCTCCTAGGATATTTAACAGATCTATCAGCTAATTTGATACTCATCCTAGTGGGTTTGGGTTCCCCAAGACCAAGCTTTTGTAAGGCATCAAATTAATGCTAACACCTAGATCAGCTAATGCTTTCTCAATATTTAAATTATCGATTAATCAGGGAATAGTAAAACTTCCTGAAACTTTCAATTTGGTTGGTAGTTTATTTTGCAGAATAGCTGAACATTCCTCGTTGAGTTCCACGATTGATAGCTCTTCAAACTTCCTTTTATTTGTTAAAAGCTCTTTTAAAAATTTTACATATGTAGACATCTGCGAAATAGCTTCAACAAAAGGTAAGTTAATATGCAATTGTTTAAAAAGTTTAAGAAATTTACCAAATTGTGCATCCATGCGGTCTTTCTTCAACTTTGCTGGATATGGGATCGGTGGTTTATATTCTTAAAGCACCGATGTTACACTCGCGTCGAAGTTTACTCCCTCACCCTTCGCCTTATCAGCTTCCTGTGGCATCTTCTTTCCAGCTTCAACCAACACCTTCCCATTCCTTAGTGTAACTGGCTTCACATGTTCTTTTGGGTTAGGTTCGGTGTTACTAGGTAGACTACCTTGTTGCCTTTCGGAAACTAATTTAACTAGTTGTCCAATTTTATTTTCAAGCCCTTGAATCGATGCTTACTGATTTTTCAATGTTGTCTCGGTATTTTGAAAACGAGTCTCTGACACCGAAATAAATTTTGCTAGCATATTTTCAAGATTCGGCTTCTTCTCTTGCTGGTAGGGTGGTTGGAAACCTGGAGGGGGTTGTGGTCTTTGATTCCTTTGACCACCCCATGAAAAATTTGGGTGGTTTCTCCATCCTGCATTATATGTGTTACTATAAGGATTATTTGTAGGTTTAGAGTTATTACCCATAGAATTCAATTGCTCATTCTCTATGCTAGGACTGTAGGGTAGATATTCTGAGGTATTCATCCCTCCTCCATTTGTGTCGCATTACATCACCGGATGTACCTGTGTAGAAACACATAAACCATCAATCTTTTTATTTAAGAGCTCTACCTGGTTTGATAAGATGGTGACCGTGTTGATGTTGAAAACACCAGCGGCTTTTGTCGGCTTTGTTCCCATGACTTGCCACTGATAATTATTAAGTGACCTCTCTTTAATGAACTCATAAGCCCCCTCAGGTGTTTTGTTATTTAGGGTACCGCCGCCGGCTGCATTGATCAGTTGCCTAGTTGAGAGGTTCAAACCGTTGTAGAAGGTTTGCACTTGTAGCCATAGAGGTAACCCATGGTGATGGCACCTTCTCAATAGATCCTTATACCTCTCCCATGCATCGTATAGGGTATCTAAGTCCATTTGCACAAAAAAAGAGATATCATTCCTTAACTTTGCCGGTGGAAAGTACTTCAATAGAAACTTTTCGATCATTTACTCCCATATAGTGATGCACCCTGGTGATAGAGAGTTCAACCACTGTTTAGCTTTATTCCTCAATGAGAAGGGAAATAACTGAAGGTGAATGGCATCATAAAAAACGCCATTGATCTTAAAAGTGTCGCAGTACTCTAGAAAGTTAGCCAAATGAGTATTTGGATCCTCATCTTGCAAACCATTGAACTGAATAAACTGTTGGATCATTTGAATGGTGTTCGGCTTCAGTTCGAAGTTATTTGCAGCAATAGCAGGTCTCACAATATTCGATTCAGCCCTAACTAAATTAGGCTTGGCATAGTCGCACATAGTACAATGAGCAGGATTTTGATTCACAGGATCGCGGCAACCACAGGAGGTAGCGAATTGTTTTGATTTTCAGCCATCTCCTCGATAAGATTGGTATTGTCCACTTGCTCTTCCTTTATATACTATAGACTTTCCCTCACTTCTCTACGATTTCTGCGAGCTGTGCTCTCGATCTCGCTGTCAAACAATAAAGGTCCTGACGGGTTTCTTCTAGTCCTAAACTAGGGACACCTGTCGAAACAAATAAAAGAATAATTAGAAAATTAAACTAGAGACACCTGACGGGTTTCTTTGTGATTCTTTACGTATTAATGAAATTTGTTTCCGATTTCTTACAGGTACGTTATGACCAACACACGAGGTAAATATAAGGTTGCCGTCCCTGCTTCGAAAAAGCGGAAGGGTCCTGGGATGACCTCCTCGAGCACATCTATCGAGGATCGCCATCCTTATTTGCGACTCCCAGAGGGACCCCATGATGCTTTATTTCAGCTTCTTCACGCACGACCTCTCGGCATGGGCTGATGCATAGATTGGGCCGCTTTGGAGCAGGTCCACCTTGTTGATCTCGTTCGGACCCTTCTGATTATAGCTCCATGTGACCGTTTCTTTGATATCATCGAGCCCACATATATGGAGCTCACTTTGGAACTTTACTCGACGTTTCAGCTACAGTCAGTCATGTCAACGCATGATGAGCCAGGTACTGTTACATTCCGACTTGGCTGCTTAGTGCGCCAGTTGAGTGTACCAGAGTTTAGAGTTACCTTGGGGCATTATACGGAGGAGTTTATAGGTTCCGAAAACTTCCCTCACCTCCAGCGCTACATTCATTACCCACCATCCTCCTGGTAGGCGGCTCTTCTAGCAAGTACGGGCCCCTATGATCCGAGCCGCTCGAAGGCGTCATCTCTCTCTCCGGCTCTACGATACCATCACGCACTATTAGCTCACACTTTGACAGGTCAGAGAGAGCACCAGTGTCATTAATACTCATGACGTTTATTTCTTATGGAGCATGGTGCAAAGACATGTATTTGACTTGGCATACTTTATTGCCATCACCTTTCGCCATCAGACCGAACGCCACAGGAAGGGCCCTATCTACTTAGGTCCTTATGTGACTCATATGCTCGACACTTTGGTATTTTAGACACACCGGCGCAATCCTCGTCACTCACATTAGTCGGCCGAATGTCCCGGCAAGGACTTTCAACCATGATCTACATGAGGATGATAGAGCGATGTCGTGGAGTGGGTCCTCCTCAGTACCAATTGTCTCATTCTGATGCCCAGGATGAACCTGAGGACATTACTGATGATGTTTATCCCTATCACGAAGACCAAGCTCATCCTCCACCTCTGAGTCACCGACCTCCTTCTTCTGTTGCTACCTTAGCAGGCCTCACCCAGCAGTTCACTAGCTTCCGTCAGTACTGCGATCAGAGGTTTGATAGTATTGACGCGACACTACATCAGATTTGCCACCATCTTCATATTTCTCCTTTGGCGCCGACGACTCATGATGCGTGTGACGATGAGGACCTTTGAGTCCATCTTTTTTATTTGATTTTAATTTTAATTTTTAGTTTATTTATCTTTTATGTTTCTTATCATCTTTTCAAGACTTGTCTTTTATATTTTGAACTCTATTTTATTTTTTATGGTTGTCCCTAATCGAGTAATCCTTTAATCTTCTTTTTCAGTTGTGTTTATTTTCTTAATAGTTGCTCAAAATCCTGCACTTCATTTAGTTTTATCTACAATTTCGCTCTTCACTATTCTGGGGGTTTCATCCAAAATTCAGGGCAGTTTCAGTTCTCTCCCTCTCTTATGACTTTCTGATTATATTGTTATTATCTATTTTTGTCCATTGAGGACAATGTCCATCTTAAGTGTAGGGAGGTTATTTATATAATCATCAGAAAAACCCTAAATTTTGTCTTGTGATTAAGTAATCTTTCTCATATTACTATTAGAAAGAATTTTTATCGATTTATGATTTTTGTTGATGTGTTTTGGATTAAATTCATAGGTTTTTGTGCATTGATTGTTTGAACTTTAAGACATGAGAGGATCAAGCATGATGAGTCTATTTTCAGAATAAATTGCTAGGTTATTTCCCTAAATTAAGGTATTACTTGAAGTTTGAAATTTACAGGATTGACATCAAAAACCCATAAATTTTTGTGAGATTTTGAGCCTTTAGAGCATATATTTTTCTTGCTCACTTTTATTTTTGGTTATGAGTGTGTCAATATTGACTTGTTATTCTAGAACTTGCTTCGATTATGTATATTGAGACCATGCATTTGATTTGATATACCGAAATGATAAAGGCACTTAGGTTCTAACCCACTTATTCCATAAAAAACCCACCTTCATAATTAACCCTTAGTGAACCTCTTTGAGCCTAAAATACCATTCTTGATTTAACCTTAATATTAACTCATAGCCCATTTTTGTGGAGAAATTTTTCCATTTTATTTGACTCCATTTTTGTCGAGATTCGAATTGATTAGTTGCCTAACTATGTTCTTATATTTCAGTTGTTAAAGTATTTATGATTTGCTCTTGTTACATGAGAAAAAAAATACTCATTTATCAGTTCTATGATTTTTGAGCTCGAACAGTTAATTTCATACTTTCAGGAGAAGCTCAGTTTATTCTGATTAATTTGTCAATTGATGTGATTATTCAGTAGTAGTATTTTTCTAGTAGGTAATTTATCAATTCGATCTCGATTCTAACCTTCATTTTCAACCTCTATCCACACCTTTAACCCAAGCCCCATTACAACCCTTTAAAGACCTTTTGATTTGTGTATCATCTCATTTTATAGTGGTGGAGATTTGATTGTCATGCAAGCCTATGGTAATAAATTTTCATGTTTGACTTTGAGTGTTTAATTTTTGAACCTTAAACACTTTGAGTGATTTGGGTGAATCTTTAGTAAGGATGTTAAATCTTGTCGATTTTGAATTAAAGGTAATTATTTAGATAAGGGGAAATACCTATGTTTTCATGCTTTAAAAATGTGTGGCTTGGATTGTAGGGATCTTTAGTGCTCTTTTAGTTGAATTATCAATGTGTGATTATTTTTGAATTATTATAAAACATTATTAATGAGAATTATGAATTGAGAAAGTTTAAATTTTAATTGTGAGTTGAGGATTTTGCTTGAAGACAAGCAAACGCTTAAGTGTGGAGATATTTGATAAACCATAAAAGTAACATATTTCAATCTCATGCTTAGCATGTTTTTGGATGATTTATTTTTTAATTTAGTGAATTTGATGCTCCTAGTCCTTTAATTTCATGTTTCTATACTTAGGTGAGCATAAGGGAACAAAAGGAGCGAAAAACGGGTTAAAAACAGACAAAACGTGCTGATTTAAGGATCTACACGGTCAATACCATTCCCACATGGGCTGAGCACACGCCTGTGTGCTAGCCGTGTCGACTTCGAACCATGTCAGTATTGCACACGGCTTGGGCATTCTTACACGGGCGGATCACATGCCTCTGTCCTTGTCAAACCCTGTTTCTTTTTCACTCGAAAAAAAAGAAAATTTTTAGGTATTTTGAGCATTCCAAAGTCTATAAAAATACATGAGAAGAAGACCTAAATGAGGACGCAGAGTAGAACGAAGAAATTACTCGAAGGAAACCGTCAGAATCAATTCAGAAACAGGATCTCCTTCAAGATTGAAGATCTCCATCCAATTTCCTTAGAAGTTTTTAGGTTCTTTATGTCTTGTTGTTTTCCTAATTTTGAGATGTTTTCCTTTTACATTATGAACTAAACTCCCTAAAATACCTAGGGAGGATGAAACTTATGATGGATCTTATTATTTAATTATCTGAATTACATGATAAATACTTGTTCTTGTTCTTAATTATGTGTTCTTAATCCTTGCCTTAATATTTTCAGGATATTAATCCAAGTTTGATGTACTTAATCGGTGGAGCAAAAGTCCCTGCTTAAGAGTAGATCTAGCATAATTGAGCAGGGTTGATTGAAATCCTAGAAGTAGGATGACATAAATCTACCAGATTAGAGTCAAATCTAATAAGGGAATCCATAGATCGAGTTAATGCGACAATAGGGGTTTTAATTCGAAAGAAATTTCAATTAATTAACCTAGAGTCAGTTGTTATGAGTCTCGAAAGAGATATTAACATAATTTAGGGATTTATACGGATCAAGACAAGTGAATAAATCGTTTAATTCAGAATCGGAATAATAAGTGAAATCTAGGTAGATTCTTTCCTGGGTATTGTCTCTCTCATTAGTTTGCTTAAAGTATTTTCCCAATTCACTCTCTGTCATGTTCATAGTTAATTATTTAGTTTAATTTTAGACTAAAACAAAATCCTTTAATTATTAGGCTAAATAATAGAAAGATAGTTATTACTAGAACTTTTAGTCCTCGTGAATACGATATACCGGACTCACCAAAGTTATACTACTGTTCGATAGGTGCGCTTGCCTTTGTCGTATTTTAGTTAGTTCGTGATATCATCAAGTTTTTGGCACCGTTTTCCACTTCTTTTGTTCCCCTATGCTCATTTAAGTATAGAAACATGAAATTAAAGTATTAGGAGCATCAAATTCACTAAATTAAATAACAAATCATCCAAAAACATGTTGACATGAGATTGAAATATGTTACTTTTATGGTTTATCAGCCCCATTAACAACCCGATCCAGATCCATTTTATGAAAAAACTTAAACAAGAATCTTTTTCCCTCCAGATTTGAGATTTGAACTCTTTTCACAGGATGCCATAAATTTTCAAATGTACTATTCATGGTTGGAAAATGAACAATACTTGCTGTGAGAAAGCACCCCACCAAACACAAGTTCTGCACCACCTGTTGAGGGCCACTATTGATTTGAACCAATAGAATTTCATCTTCTTCATCCTCAAGTGACAAATATGCTAATTAATCCCTTCCCATCGCTGCCAGGAAGCACAAAACTAAAAAAGGTAAAAACAAATAACCTAAAACCATAAAAAACCTAAATGTGCCAGGAAAGTAGACAATATCATGCTAGAGTAGTAGACTCTCGTTACAAACTAAGCAATTTTATTTCCTAATTAAAATCCTAAATTTGCAAACACAATCATTAATATATAAGTATTGATTACATTACAATTATTTAATTTCTATAAATTGATATTTTAAATAATTATAGTATAAATTAATATTAATATTTAAATATTATTAAAAAATTAATATTTAAATATAAAAAATAATTATGTATTATTTTAACGGAATAAACACCCAATTTATAATTTTTTAATAATTTCATTTTCACTCCCCCTCTCACACTTCTCCCTCTAAACATCTCTTTCTTTCTCATGTCTCCCTCGCTAAAACCCAAAAATTATTATGTATTAATTTTAAGTTTTTGGTCGTTGATCATCAAGATTGTTGCCACCGTCCACTGTTCACCATCGATCAAATAATTAGATTTATTTTTTATAAAACAATAATTTCATTAAAAGACCACCAAAGTACAAAGGTTAAAATGACCCAGCACAACTCAAAAGGAGACAAACCCTAATCGCACTACTTCTATTTTACTGCTGGTAGCTACAATGGGATGAGAAGAGGAAACGAGAACTCCAATCTTGTTGAAATTATCTTACTTCCAACCCACAAGTCTGCTACCAAAGAGAAGCCAAGACCAAGAAGAGTCCAAAAGAATCCCCATTGACATTGTGGAGCATGTTAGGGTCACTAACTACCGTAAATCCCAAGCCTTTGACAGGGCATCATCATCCTAAACCAAAGACTTGGATGAGCTCGATCGACATTACCATACACAACCCTCCGAGGCCAATTGTCAATGATGCTCCTCCCTATGCAACATTCTTGTTGGAACGAACAAAAAAGAGGAAGATGAGGCTTCTGACCAAACAAAAAGAGACAAGCTCCTAGATAGAAATCGTGGAAAGACATGGGGAACCAAGGGTAGAGATGGAAGGCCAAGTTATTATACCAACCAAAGATAATGAAAAGAAGAGGAAAGGAAAAAAGGTGGGCAAAGGAAGAATAATGGGAGAAAATGTTGCGATTTAGTGCCCTCAGTGTAGAATTGTCTCTATCTATACTTGTATTTTCGAACAAATTGGTTTAATAAAATAGCCATTTAATTACATTAATATCCTTTTGTATATTGACCTCAATGTTTTTGCACGCAAAACAAAATGGAGGCAAATATTGGTTCGCTAATTATCTAACGTTTAACTAATACTGAACGATATTACATGGTTGGATCATAATACGAAAATACAACTTATATTAGTAGATAATCTAAACATGTCCTTAGTCTAATTGGAAATGAGCAAATCGATTGAAAGACTAATATTCGCTTATAAAGTGCAATTGAAGAGATGCTTTGTTTTGGGTATTGGAGTTGATGACTCCCAAAATACAGAGACATGGATGTGACTGATTGGACTAACAGTACATCGAACATGACCCAAGTAGAATAGATCCTAGATCTGTTTATGGATCTATTCACTTGTTGCGTTCATAGAGTGACATACCTTAATCATGAGTGGATGATGGACTATGTATGTGTAACTCATATACTGTAACACCCTACTACCCGACCTGGTCGTCAGATCTAAGCAACGGGACGTCACATTCATTGCCAGAGCAACCATAAATCAAATTATGTTTAAAATATGCAATTTATTGATAATAAATCAAACAATTATATAATCAACGTGAAATACAATCATTTTCGGGCTTAGTACGAGCTTATAGAAGCTCTAAAGTTAATTCACATTTGAAAAAGGACTAAAATGAAAAGATTCAAAATGCAGGGCCGACGTCATGATGTGAAGGAGTTTCTCGTCATGACGTGACTCACTGTCCAGATTTGTCTCAACGACCCAAGACGGCGTCGCAATGTGGTTGCCTTGTTTTGACAACATTCGAACGACGTCACGACGTTGTCTATTTATTTGACCAAAAATGTACTAAAATGCACTCAATGCTATCCCAACATTCAATTTCTTATTTCATGCTTAAGTTAAACGTGAATTACTTGTAGTAGACACTTCAAAACACTACTCAAACATGCATAGATGATTCACATTCATTCTCCAGCATTTACCAATTCAAATAATATTCAAACCTTCTATGGCATGACACAACATATTCAACCATACCATTTTAATATAAACATCAACAATACATACATGCCTCAATGCTAACTTGCATATACTTAATAAACTTTCCAACCATTACTCAAATAATACTTACATTATCAAGGTAATAGCTATTATCGCATATATTCATACCGACTTACCTATTCATAGCAAACCATCTAACAATTCACATATATCCAAATTTACACAAGATACCATTAACTTTTCAACCATCAACCATTCAAGCCATTATGCATACTTACCTAATTCACATTTCAAGAACTTCATTATGCATACATATGATTTATGCCACTATCAAGATTACACTAAACATATACAAAATGCATCAAACACCAATTCATCCTCCAAGCTCAGTAGGAGATAAACAAATGACTCTATTAGGTACATGCCATTAAACTACAAGAAACATCACTAACTTGCTGAGTCTGGGATTACGACTGAATGCTGATATCGATAGGCGTACACGTTCAAAAACCTAACATGTGCATGAAAAACAAAACCGTACGCTGAGTATAACTTAGTGGTATTTCTATATTTGAATATTATAACATAATATAAATCATATAATACAATGAACCAATAAACCAAAAATTAAAATGCAAGTTAAAATGTCAATCTACAAGTCCTAATACATCACTTGATTATATAATTCATTTTGCTTATCTTAAATCAAGCTATCATAGTCGCAGAATATACATTTTTCCATATATCAATCAAACTGATTAAATCGTGCAATATCAAATTCACATTTTCGGACTTATAATCCGATATCCACTATTCACCCTTATTTCAATTTCATTTATAATAAAATTTTCAATTTCACATATGTAACAGCTTATTTCAGCACAAAATAGATTCAATTGTACATTTACAACAATATACAATATTTTTAAAACAATTCAATTTAGTCCTTATCGCTAACAATAAATCCGAATAAATTCAAATCAGCTTGTTTTATCATTTCCAACTTACCTTATGATCTTATCATGCAACACAGTTCATAAATGCAACAATTGAAAAGGTTCGAGTTATAGAAATACAAATCGTAAACTTCGAGCTATTCGTCGATGACTTTATTCTTTCCCTTCCTTTTTGAGGAACCTGGATTTACGTTAGCGAATTAGGCTTCAAAATTTGAAACCCTTGAAATGCTTCAAATTCTCTTATGGTTGTTCGGCTACATGGAGAAGATGATAGAATTGTTTTCTCTTTCCTCCCACTAAACTTAACATACAATTTATTTTATTTTTAATTATATATAATATAAATTAATTAAGTTTTATAACATAATTCCTATACATCACTAGGCCATCGTCCAAACAACATGCCGAAAGTGGTAAAATTGTTACTTTAGGCCTTAAATCATTTTCTAATTAAGAAATTCTATAGTAAATAAACTTTTACCACTTTTACAATTTAATCCTTATACCTTAATTAGTAACCATTTTGATAAAATTAACTATCCAAAATTCAATTCACCTACTCAATAACTCCATACATATGTAATAAAAATATTTACGAGTTCGGTTTACGGAAACGAGATCCTAAAACCAAATTTTCCAATACCACTGACTTTAGGATCATTACACTTTTACCTTAATTAACTATCAATTAAACAAAAATTACTAGACCAAAATTTACTATATTTTTATACTAGATATTTACGAACATGGTTTACAAAAATAGTATTTTAGAATCGTAATTTTTGGCACCACTGACTTTCGGGTCGTTACATATACTTTAATGTAAATGAAAGTTTGAGTTCAAATAGAAAAGGAACTGAAAATTTGTACGTTGGCTATACGAACTCTATATTATGTAGCATCATTCCACAACAGTGGAATTTATAGCCTAAAGAAGGGTAAATGATATCCTCTCATCGACGTTACATGATAAATGCAAAATAAACGTGGTCACAGGTCATTTGTCTTTGTGATAAATATTTAATTATTATTTGATAGTAATTGACTTTTTATGAAGGAAGATGTAATAGTTACCATGAGATAAAATAGGATCATATTGGGAGAATAAGTTTTTCCCAAAGAGGTTAAGAATACCCTATGAGGGTAACACACTTATAACAAAGTCTTTGGATGAGAACTTATTAAGTAGCTTTCATAATGATATATAAAAAAGGGAGAGCTCAATCATTATACTTTAGTGGAATGGCTTCATGACTAAATAATGTTATAATTAATAGATGAAAAGCCGAAAATTAATTATAAATTAATTGAGCCCTAATTATATATGTTCAATCAGTCCCTCCGTTTGTTTGGGATACCCAAAAAAAAAATTGCATGTAGAACCATTGAATAAGAATGAATGTAAACGATAAAGTAAGACAAATATATCACATTTATCACTATTCGCAGTGAATGCATTTTCTCGCTAAGTACAAGAAATGACTTGAGAATTAATTTAAGGTTCTTTAAATTATTATTTAATTATTTGAAATTACAAAATGAAATTAAATTAATTAATTATTATAAATTTGTTGAATTCCTTATAGATTCTATTATGGTAAAGTTGCTATGACTTCAACGGAATTAGAATCGGATTAAGAAAATTATTTAATTGAGAAATTAATTAAATTAATTGACTAAATAATATTTATTTTGGGTAATAGAAAAAATATATTGGGTTAAAAGTGTTGATTAAATTATGTATTTGGTTAAATTAATTAATTAAATATATTAGGTTAAATTAAATTAATTAAATTAGTTGATTAAATTATAAAATATTGGGTTAAAATTCTAATAAGCATATATAATTAAACCCAATATATGAAAGACCCAATATGGCTTTTTGTATGACAAGGGGTGGCAAACCCTAGTATAACTAGGGGTGTGTTGTCACCCCTCTCTCCTACTATTAGAGTAGGAGTGTATTTTCTATTAGAATACTATTATTTGTTCAATACTTATTCAATCCGAATAGTTGTACTTTTCTCTATATACAGAGAGCACCAGTTAAGCTATTTGCACATCTTTCTTACGTCATTATTCTGTCAAAAAGTAGTGGTAATTTATTGATAATAAAGCTAAATTTGTGTGTTTAATGTACTTATTTTTGGTCAATTTTTGAATAGAATGCTACTAAGCTTATTTCATTTCCTTATTTTGGTTCAATTACTCTAGTCTTTTCTCCTTTTCACCTATCACCATTACATTTAAATCCATTCTCATAATCCAGCAAAGCCTGATTAATCTCATGATCAACTAAACCCCATTTAGCCTTAGGCCGATGTAGTTTTGATCAAAAATCGTGAGATAAGAACCTGTGCTAAAATCTTACAACACGATATTCATTATCTCTATAGTATATGGGATAGTCACATTTGTCCCTCAAAGTTAATCCAATTTTAGCTCAAAGTGCACGAGGAGAGGAAGTTGTTTTGGCGTACAGTTGGGGTAACGAGTAGGTTGTAGGTCATATTCGAGTTCTTGCGAACAAATTGGCATGTCCAGTTGGAAAAAGCTAGTTGGATTCTATCAAGGGAGATAGTGATCGAATTTAAACAACCCACGTGGTTGAGACCGCTAATTTGAGTTGGGTTCTTCTAGATCGTAAGGCTGTTGAGATCTTAAATTACGGACGCGTGTTACGTGGTTAGATAACTGGTAAGGGTTGGTTTTCAGGTCATACCAGAACCAACTACACAAGGAAGAGTTGGCGGTTGAAGCGTCCTTGATCGCTACAACCGGTTTATGTTGGAAGGAAAAATCCACTTTCAAGGATCGATTCAAGTTCAGAGTGTATTGAGGCTAAGGCTAAGCATTCATATATTTGATTTACTAATTTAATTAAAATATCTTAATTTTATTTTACAATTATCTATCTGTTATTAATACGTTTTATTTATTTTTATTTTCCTTTACCAACTAATATCCCTTTTTATTTATTTTTCAGCTTTGCACCTACAGGTCATGGCACGACAACTGCCTAGACTCAGGAATTTGGTCACGTAAATAGGAAAATTAGGAATCCCAGTCCCTATGGTATCGACTCTACTACTCTATACTATAGTTTACTTCAATTATAGCGTAAGAAATTATATATGGAGGTTTCGAAGCCTATCATTTATTTACAAAGAATAAATTTTATTTTTTGGGAATTACAAATAGTTACTAGTTTATAGAGAGAACTTACTTTCCTATTGAAAGTAAGTAGATTGTTTCTTTCTTGTGACTTGGTTCGTGTTGCTCAAGCCTACACTTGATGCAATTCGTGATTCAAGGATAGCGAGTACTCTACACAACTTTAAAGTGCCAAGTTCTTTCCACACTATAGGAAAAGGAAAGAGGTCCAACTTATCTTCCACATAGATAACCTGACCTTTATCTTTATACTAGTTGTTTGGTTTATAAGAAATTGCTGGGCCAACATTCTTATGCTGTTGAAAATGGAAAAGTCCTTAGTAGCCTGATTTTTGAGAAAATTAGACATCGAAAAAATATGCCACTAATGGAACCAAGTACCCTTAGCCAGTTTCCTTACGGTCATGCCAAAGGAATTAGACACTTTCACGAAATATGGGTGTAGAGGTAAATGAAAACCCAACTTGAAAAGGTATAATGGGTAGAAAGATACCTTTCTCATTGTCAACACCATCACTGAATTGGTGAACACCATCTCAAACCATGAACCTATATTGATAGTGGGGATCTCTAGTTCCTCTAATTTGAAGAACTTGCAACATGCCATTCGTTGTGATTGTACACAAAATATGATAATTAGCAACAAGGAAATCATCTTATTGGATTTTAGTTTTTCCCTTATTAGCCTTTTCTTAATGAACCCACCATTGTTTAATACTAAGAAAGATCAAATAAAAATGAACAAATAAAAGACAAAAGCTTTTCTAAAAGCAAAGAATCACAAAAAGCAATAGTGCAGAAAAAAGGATTTGTCAATGAATAATGAAGAAAATTGATGAACTCTACGAGAAAAGTACTAAAAAGCAAGTGCAGTCGAAGAATTAAGAGATGTTGCTCAAAATTGCAAAGATAGAGTTCCTTTCAGAAACCTAAGGCCCATATTTATAGGCAAACAATTTAAGGTTTGAAGCGACAATAAAATGATGAACTGTTTCAAAGTGAAGTAACCATTGGCAAATGAAGCAACATCACGTCAAAAGTCAACAATCATATCCTTTAAATACATTGTTTATATCTCAAAACAAATTTAGAGTAACCATCACTTCTGTGCCACAAAAAGCATCAATGCGATGCCGATAATAGTTCACATCAGGTCTAATCTTGTTACTTCTTTTGACTTCCCAAGCACACCAACTCCACATCAAGGTATATCCAAGCTATACCCTAACATGGTTTTACGTTGGACTCTACAAAAGATAAACCAGTTGTCATCACCTCGCTAAAACATCATCCTAAATCCTTCATCTTTAGTTGCTCTCCATACCACCTGCAATATGAACCACCACAACAAATCAACCCAACACTTTGCATAACTTAATTGTTATAACAAGTATAAAATTATATAATAATTATTAATTTCCATAAGATAAAAAATTGATCTTTTATTTATAGCTATGTAAAAAAAATGCAAGCCAATAAAAAACTTAAAAGATAAATAAATATTATATATTAATTTAAATATTATGAAATTAAAAATAATTTTTTAGATTTGGTTTCTCAAACTTTTTATATAACAACATTTAAGACTTAAAATATTATTGAAAATATCATTAAACATTTTCAAAGGCTTAAAATAATCAACACATGTTCCAAAAGTGTTTCATATTATACCAAATGTTTTAGAGTCAATTGCAAATTAATTTAAAGTGTTCTAAATGGTTTTAAAGCAATTTGGTGGCTAAGTATCAATGCTAGAAGTTTAGGTATCGATACATTGCAAGTTAGTAGCCACAGAACAAAATAGAAGGGTGTGGTACAAATACTTATTCATAAGGTATCAATATTTGCTCTAAAGGTAGCGATACATACTTTTAAGCGTTGATAACTAAGCTCTATAACAATCACCAATGGCTACATTTATAGAAGGTATCGGTACCTATGTTGCAAGGCCACTTTTTCTGCACGAGTTCTTAATTTGCAATGACTCTATTTCATCCCCAATAGCTTCAAACGGCTAGGTTTCACTTCTTTGACATAAATACACATCAACAACACTTCAAGACATAAGAGAACAATTTTCTATTATCAAAATCAAGAAAATAACCTTTAATTCTTTATTTCTTCTTATTCTATTGTACATAGTTCTAGTGAGCTTAACTCTAGTAAACGCATACCTTTTACATGTTTTATTTGTTTAATTTCTTTTTACAAATTAAATTGAAAGGGTTTCTAGTTTAAGCCACAAACACTAGAAGTTTTGAGTTGAGCTATAAAAACTAAGGGAATGTTATTTTAGCCTTAAGAAAAATATAGGAATTTTAAAGGTTATATATTTTCCTTGGAAGGTCCAATTCATAGTAGTGAATTGAAAAATCTTTAGTTGAGTTATACTAAGGTAGACAATTGGGGCCGAACCACTCTAAAATTATTATGCAAGCTTTCTACCTTTCTCTTATTTGTTAGGGATAACATAAAATTTTCCCTTTGAACTTAACAAGTAAGTCCACTTTGATACTTGTACGTTTTTGTGATCCACTTTGGTACCTAAACTTGGCAATTAGATTCATTTTGGTTCCTAAACTTGAAAAATATAGAAGTTTGATGACGTGACACTTTGAGATTATGCCATATCATAACTTGAAAATTAAAAAAAAATATATAAATTTTCAGGTGATGACGTGACACAATCTTAGAGTATCGCATATAACGTTCTAATAATTGGACCAATAGTTGAACCGATTAGACACTGGTTCCTGATTCAACTGGTTTGATTGATTTAGCTACTAGACGATTAATACATAAAAAATTTATTAAACTGGCTCAACTACTAGTTTTCGTCCTAATTTTTGATTTTGACTAGTTTGAGCAATTTTCAATTTAATCGTGTTAGAATTAAGTGACCCGAATCCTTATTTAAATAAAATACAATGGTAAAATAAAATAAAAGAAGAATCCCTATTGAACTACACTTCTTTTATTTTATTTTAAATAAAGTTTTCTAAACCTTATTAAACTCCATCTATTTGATATTGATTAGAATAAGGTGTTTCATTCTTACTACACTCCTATTAAAATATGATTTTACAAGCCTATAAATGGACATGGTCTATTCCTCTTGTAATTAATTCGAATTCGACATAGTGACTTTTCTTCTCATCTGCCCGTGGTTTTTTCTCGGAAGGGTTTCCACGTAAAATCTATGTGTTCTTTAATTTTTATTTCTCTTTTCTTTGCGATATATTGTCATTACCGAAGTTATATTTTTTACAAATTGGTATCTGAGCTTCCGGGTTTTTCATCTCGATCACGGTAATGGCATATTTGAAGTATGAAATTTCGCTGTTGGACCGCAACACCATATTCGCATTGTGGTAGATAAATATGCAAGCAGTTCTTGCACAGATAGATTTAGAGGAAGCCCTGCTAGGGTTAGATAAGATGCCTTCGACATTGACGGAGGAAGAGAAGAAGTGGAAGGATCGAAAGGCGTTAACACAATTACATCTGCATTTGTCTAACAAATTTTTACAAGATGTGATGAAGGAGAAGACCGCCGCTGCATTATGGAAGAGGCTAGAACAAATATGTATGTCGAAAACTCTAACTAGCAAGTTGCATATGAAGCAACGTCTTTATGCTCATCGTTTGGAGGAATGTGCATCTGTGCACGAACACTTAACAGTGTTTAAAGAAATTCTCTCAAACTTGGAGGCCATGGAGGTTTAGTATGATAAGGAAGATCTAGGGTTGATTCTACTTTGTTCGTTGCCCCCGTCTTATTCAACCTTTAGAGACACGATTTTATATAGCCGCGAGTCTCTCACAGTTGATGAGGTTTATGATTCTTTGACCTCATATGATAAGATGAAGCATCTTGTGGTTAAAACTGGCTCTCAGGGAGAGGGTCTCATTGTTCGTGGGAGACAAGATCGGAATGCTGATGATGATCATGGAAGGACACAGGAACGGAATCCTTGCGGTAAATCTAAGGGTAGATCAAAGTCTTCAAATAGAGGTAAAACTTGTAACTTCTGTAAGAAGAAAGGGCACATTAAATCTGAGTGCTATAAGCTACAGAACAAGATTAAAAGGGAGGCTGCGAATCAAAAGGGAAAACAACCAGAAAATTCCAGTGAAGCTGATGTTATAGAAGACTATAGTGATGGTGAACTTCTAGTCGCTTCTGATAATAATTCTAAAGTAAGCGATGAGTGGGTCATTGATTCGGGTTGCACCTTCCACATGAGTCCCAATCGGGATTGGTTTACATTACGAAACAGTGTCTGAAGGTGTTGTTTTGATGGGAAATAATGCTTCGTGTAAAATCGCAGGTGTTAGAACAATTAAAGTTCAGATGTTTGATGGAGTTGTCAGAATACTTAGTGACGTACGACATGTTCCAGAATTGAAGACAAATTTAATTTCGTTAAGTACTCTTGATTCAAAAGGGTACAAATACACAGCTGAAAGTGGGATTTTGAAGATTTTCAAAGGTTCCCTCGTTGTGATGAAAGGGCAGAGAATGACTAGCAAGTTATATGTTTTGCATGGTTCTACTGTTATTGGTGATGCAGCTGTCGCTTCCTCTTCCTTGTCAGATGATGATATTACTAAACTTTGGCATATGCGCCTAGGGCATATGAGTGAGAATGGCATGGCAGAATTGAGCAAAAAATGACTTCTTGATGGGCAAAGAATTTGCAAACTGAAGTTCTGTGAGCACTGCATTTTTGGGAAGCAAAAGAGAGTTCGATTCACCAGAGGAATCCATAACACGAAGGGAATATTGGAGTATATTCATTCTGATCTGTGGGGGCCATCAAGAGTGCCTTCGAGAGGTGGAGCTAATTATATGCTAACTTTTATTGATGATTTTTCCAGAAAAGTTTGGGCATTCTTCCTGAAGCAGAAAAGCGATGTGTTTTCCACATTTAAGTCTTGGAAAACTATGATTGAAAAACAGAAAGGAAAACAAATAAAATACCTCCACATAGACAATGGCTTAGAGTTTTGTTCTGATGAGTTTAATAAGTTGTGCAAGTTAGAAGGGATCGTGAGACACTTGACAGTTCGTCATACTCCACCGCAAAACAGTGTTGCAGAACGAATGAACAGAATGATCATGGAGAAGGTTCGATGTATGTTGTTAAATGCCAACTTACCAAAGTCATTTTGGGCCAAAGCAGCTTCTACTGCATGTATTTTGATCAACCGATCTCCATCCATTGCCATTGAGAAAAAGACTTCACAAGAGGTATGGTCTGGTAATCCTACTAATTATTCTGATTTAAAGATCTTTGGGTGTCCTACGTATGCTCATGTTGATAATGGAAAACTGGAACCGAGATCCATTAAATGTGTTTTTCTTGGTTATAAAGCTAGTGTAAAAGGGTAAAAGTTATGGTGTCCTGAAAATAGAAAAGTTGTGATTAGCAGAGATGTTGTTTTTGATGAAAATTCTATGCTACCTAACTTATCTCTTAAAGGCTCTTCTAGTAAATAAAATCAAAAGCAGGCGGAGCATCAAATTAATACAGAGTCGACTCCTCAAGCTAGTACAAAAATTGAGAATAAAGTTGCTTCTTCACCACAATACTCTATCGCCAAAAACAGAACTAGAAGAAAAATTAAACCTCCAAATAAGTATGCCGAGGCTGATCTAGTTGCTTATGCTTTAAATGTGGCTGAAGATATAGATGCAAACCAAGAGCCATCTAATTATTCTGAGGCGGTTAGCTGTGAAGACTCAGAAAAGTGGATGTTTGCTATGCAAGAGGAGATGAAATCACTCCACAAAAATAGAACATTAGATCTTGTGAAACTTCCTAAAGGTAAAAAGGTTGTTCGCTGTAAATGGGTGTTTAAAAAGAAAGAAGGGACTCTAGGATTTGAAGAACCTAGATATAAAGTAACGCTTGTTGGAAAGGGTTACAGTCAAATTCCAAGAGTGGACTTCACAGATGTGTTCTCCCCAATTGTGAAGCATAGTTCGATTCGAGCTTTGCTTGGTATTGTGGCCATGCATGATTTGGAGCTTGAGCAGTTAGATGTAAAAACTGCATTTTTGCATGGAGAACTTGAGGAAGATATTTACATGCAACAACCAGAGGGTTTTACAATCTCAGAAAAAGAGGACTATGTTTGCTTGCTGAAAAAGTCCCTTTACAGTTTGAAACAGTCACCAAGACAGTGGTACAAGAGGTTTGATTCCTTTATGACTTCTCTTGATTTTAAAAGTAGTTTTGACAGCTGTGTTTACTTTAAGAAAAACAGTGATGGTTCTTTTGTGTATCTACTTCTTTATGTTGATGACATGTTGATAGCAGCAAAAGATAAATGAGAGATAAGAAAGGTCAAAGCCCAACTGAGTGAAGAATTTGAGATGAAAGATTTGGGACCAGCAAAGAATATACTTGGTATGGAGATTCTCAGAGATAGAAAAGCAAGTAAATTGTACCTAAGTCAGAAGGGGTACATTGAGAAAGTTCTTTGTAGGTTCAATATGCAGAGTGCTAAGCCTGTTAGTACTCCTTTAGCAGCCCATTTCAGACTTTCATCGGCTTTGTCTCCACAATCAGATGATGAGATTGAGTACATGTCACATGTTCCATACTCTAGTGCAGTGGGATCTCTCATGTATGCTATGGTTTGTTCACGTCCAGATTTATCATATGCAGTCAGTGCAGTTAGCAGATACATGGCAAATCCCGATAAAGATCATTGGAAAATAGTTCAGTGGATTTTAAGATACTTACAAGGTACTACTAATGTTTGCTTACAGTTTGGAAGAACTAGAGATGGAGTAATTGGGTATGTTGATGTTGATTTTGCTGGAGACCTTGATAGAAGAAGATCTCTCACTGGTTATGTTTTTACAATCAGAGGTTGTGCAATCAGTTGGAAAGCTATTTTGCAAACTACAGTCACTTTGTCTACCACTGAAGCTGAGTACATGGCGATTACTAAGGCTTGTAAAGAAGCTATTTGGTTGAAGGGACTCTTTACTGAGCTTAATGAAGGCCTTCAAATCAGCACAGTATTTTGTGACAGTCAAAGGTCATCTTCCTTACAAAAGATCAAATGTTTCATGAGAGAACAAAACATATTAATGTTCGGTATCATTTTGTTTGTGATATTATTGCTCGTGGTGATATTGTTGTGAGCAAAATTAGTACTCATGAAAATCCTGCAGATATGATGACTAAGTCACTCTCTATAACCATGTTTGAGCATTTCTTAGACTTGGTTGGTGTTCATTGTTGAAATTAAACCCTTAAGGGGTTTTATGGAAGAGGTGGGGAACTTGTTCGTTGAGAGTTCGCGATGAAAAACTTGTTCATTGAAAATTTGTGTCAAGGTGGAGATTGTTAGAATTAAGTGACCTGAATCCTTATTTAAATAAAATACAATGGTAAAATAAAATAAAAGAAGAATCCTTATAGAACTACACTTCTTTTATTTTATTTTAAATAAGGTTTTTTAAACCTTATTTAACTCCATCTATTTGATATTGATTAGAATAAGGTGTTTCATTCTTACTACACTCCTATTAGAATATGATTTTACAATCCTATAAATAGACATGGTCTATTCCTCTTGTAATTAATTCAAATTTGACATAGTGAATTTTCTTCTCCTCTGCCCGTGGTTTTTTCCTGAAAGGGTTTCCACGTAAAATCTGTGTGTTCTTTAATTTTTATTTCTCTTTTCTTTGCGATATATTGTCATTACCGACGTTATAGTTTTTACAAATCGGTTCAATCCCTTTGTTTGGACCAATATACTAGTCGATTCTCGATCCAATTTGTCCGATCAACCAATTTAGTCATGTTCTAAAGACATTGGTCACATCATTAAATTTTGACGAAATCTACGTTTAAAGATCAAAATGGATCTAGTTGCCAAATTTAAGTATAAAAAAAAATACAAGTACAAAAATAAACCTAATTACCAAAGTCAGAGATAAAAATGATATCATCTCTACTTTTTTTAAAAATAAAAAATAAAAATTCTAATTTACCCTTCATGATATTTTTGGGCCTATCATGATTAAATGGTAGTTGGGGTCTGTTAGGCTTAAATAAATTCAATGTGGAATGGAAGCATCCAAATCTTGGGACTTGGGAGCCACGACCGACGGAAACTGTCTTGTACAACATTCAAATTGATCCTTGTGATTGATTCAAAGCCAAATTGTTGTCGTGTGAACATGAGCAAGGAGATTTATGGCTTTGATTACGATTATTCATAATATCATATGTGTATCTAGACGTTCATGGCTCCACCAAGTCCGGTTCAAAAAAAAACATTTGAGGTTTGATTTCGGGTAGGATTGGCTTATCCAAAAAAAAATTATTTTATTATTAAAAAATTAATAAAATATTAAAAAAATTAATTGATATTATATATTTTATAATTTTATTTTATTTTTTAAAAATATATTTTTATTATTTAAATTGAATTCGGGCTGGGTCTGGCTGATGTACAAAATCCTTGTCTAAACCCAATCCAAACTAGGTTGAGCAGATTACTTGGTCCTTGGACGGGTCTATGTGCATTACGTGATTTGTATACTTATTTTTATTTTATTTTATTTTAATTTAAAATAATATTATTTAAATTATTGAATATAATTAAAATGTATTATCTACAATTAAAATATTACAAAAAAAAGGTTCAAATCATAATTAAAGATTGAATGAAAATAATAATGTTGTATTTTTTTAATCTAAATGTTAAATGTTAATTGTTAATGCATCTATTTTAAAGTAGTTAGTCTTAGGTTTTTTCTTTGTTTGGGATAAATTTTAAAATTACACATGAATTTTGATTTTGTGTAATTTTATACATGACATTTTGATTTAATTCAATTTTCACAAACTACTAACATATCATTATCGATATAACATCATTTTATGTTTACATATTATACACACAAATAATTATACTTGTCTAATATAAAAATAAATTGATGTATTCATTTCTTTAAATGTATATAAGTGAATAAGCCAAGTTTTATGCACACATTTAACCAAATAAAAGTTTAATGTGTATAATTGCATAAAATCAAACTTCATGTATCAAATTGCACATTGAATCAAAGTTCATGTATAGTTTTGATAATTATCTCTTTTAGTTATCTAAAATTCTAGTATGAATTTAATATGAATAAAAAGTTATTTTCAGTTTTTTTTTTAAAACTTTTTTCTATTATGAATGCTATTAAGTGGATATTCAACTTTTCACCTTTCATCTCCCTTAAGCTTCCACATTTCATCTTCTTTAACCTTTAATCTTTCCTCTTCTTGTAACCCATTTTCCTATTTATGTATTAGAATATGAAAAGTCTAATTTCCCTATATATAGAGAGAAGTATGCTACTTGTAAATATGATGAAAAATATAAAATGCAATAGAAATCCTCATATTCTCATATCCATCTTTTATCTATTATTTTTGTTTATAATACGTTATCAGCACGAGCGCTTAAATTAATCCAAAAGCCTTACCTCTTTTGTTAGTTTGGATCAAGGTATGTAATACATTTTATCATGATGTCCATAATAATAAAATTACTTATGTTTATAATTTGTTTCATTTTTTTAAGGGTTCGACTAATCTCGTAATTTGTTAAAGCCTTCTAACATAGTCAAATTACTTGTACTTTATTTTATGACTAAATTGTTGTAATTATTTGAGTTTTTTTTTTTCTGTTATGTTATTCTTGAAAGTTTTGTTAAGGTATTATTACTTATGTTTGCTTGAATGTTTGTTAATGAACTACTTATATTTATATTAAATATATATTGTAGTTATATCATCAATGTCGAACATTGCAAAACTTGAATTTGTGGCTCTTGATATTACTTGTGACACCCCAAATCCGATAGAGATGGACTGGCCCGAATTCGAAGCGTTACATTAGCCACCTAAGTGACTCTCCGGCTAATGACCACCCAAGACACACCCTAACCTTATAACATCTCAATCTTATTTGATTATTAGCTATTTATTAATGTGGAAGCAAAATATGAGCCAATTTTAAACTTTTACTAGGTAATTTAACCTAAGGGTATTTTCGTCATTTTATCACCTATGGTAAAACTAACCCAATTTAGATCTAAATGTTTATCAACCTTATTTTAGTCAAAATTATGCAAGCCTAAAAATTTCAGCTTAAATTGAGCTTGTTTGCTATGTCTAATTCAAGTTTTACTATTATGGACTAAATTGTAACAAATACAAATTATCAATACTATACCCGAATATTAAATTGAGTGATTTTATAACAAATTGTATAAATTAAAAGTCTAATCCTAAAATATTATCAAGTTTCATTAACATTTAAGGCTCTAATTGGACTTATCACGTTACAAGACTAATTTGTAATTTAAACGGACTAGAGAACCAATTTAAAAATACCAGAATTCAAACCGCCAACAGTCCACTGCAGTTTTTTTCTGTGAAAAATTTGATTTTAAACCCGATTTTGAGTACTTTAATGACTAATTAAACTCGATTTAACTACGATTAATTAACATATATATACACACAACTTCAATTGAATTTATTGACATCAATTAAGCCTCAATTAAATAGAATTAAGCAATTAATTTTATGCACATCAAACACTGAATAACTCAGACAAGTGGCGTACCTTAGTCCCTAGGAAACCACTCCATGAAAGCTTCATTTAAACAATCATTAGTATAAATTCATGCTTCACGCACCGTGTTATCAAACAACAATACACCGTAAAACAATCATTAATTAAACTTAAACATGCCTTAAAATTATTATAAAACCATTCAAAATAAATGTCCAATGTCCAAAGTCCATTTACAACCAAAATCAAACTAATTCCCAGGAGTACCACAATGCCCAACTACAGTATTTAAAATGCGTAATAAAATCTCTACCAAGCCTAAATCTCTTGGAACTCTCTTGCTCGGCTCCTCAGCTCCTCAATCCCGACGAATATTTGCACGAATGTGAAGGTGTGAGCTTTAAAAGCTTTGTGAATGTTAATGAAAACAACAAGTAAATTAACATCCAATTCATGCTTAATTCACAACAAAGCATTCACCAATTGTCAGCCAAAATAATTAAACATGTCAATTTAATTTTCTATACATTTTTAATACCGAAAATTAACTATCAATGGCTTTCAATCATCAATTGATATAGCAACAATCACACAAAAGTATATATTGGCATTCATTTCTTATGGCTTAATCGAGTGATCATACATCGGATAAACGGATCTCCAAACTCCCACAAATATCAAATACAATCAAGTTGAGCGGGCCAAAGCATACGCTCCTTTATAACGCCTCAAATAACCCACTGAGTGGAAACTCATGCTCAACACTCTCTTATCTACTCCAACAAATTAGTCCACCTAGAGCCTCATTCCTCACAAATAACATATCAATATAGTAGTACTCACAAATCCTATGGCATGCCAACTATATCCAATGGATCCACCATACATGTTGCCAATATATCCAATCAAACATAGCAAATAAATCAGCCATTATTATGCTCAATTTAATGTAACAAAATGATTATAGATAGCTTGTAACATAGCCATTTAGCATCCAATAAAATCAAGCAATCCATACACCAATTTCCTATATTCAATTATCCAATGTAACACCAACATATCATAATAAAAAATTTCAGTACACGTGCTTTAAATTATCCTTAAAATTAAACCAATTAACTAACACAACACCACCCAAAATAAAGACTCACTTACCATTTTTTTCATACAAATTCAATATATTGCACATTTACTACCAATATTGCAAAAATTAACCATTCGAACATAATTAATTAATAGTAATAATTAATTAAGCTTCTAATTAAACATAATTGAGGGTCAATTTACCAAATCGCTCTTAGAAACATTCACCACACAATTTTTTTCTACCACAACAAGTGATCAACTAGGCAATTTCAAGCTTCGATTTCAGTTATCTCGATCCTCTTCAAGATTCGGAACTTCAACAGAAGTAAAGTAGACATTACCACCTTTCCAAAGCTATATTAAACACAATTTTTAATTAACTATACTAATAGAAATTCACTCACAAAAATACCTTATCGAATTTGTAACATCAAGTCAAAAACTCGATTCCTCACAAAATCGACCTCTCCAACCCTCCTAATCACTTCCAAACATCAATACTAAACCAATTACACATAAATTAAGCATTAATTTCACAAAAATCTGGAAAATTAATTTAAGAAGATGATGAAATTCAGATTTCTTCAAATTACCTCACAAATCATGTTTAATTTTGATAAATAAGATTAAAAAAAAACTTCTAATAGATCCATTTTAAGTTGGAACATCTATTGACTTGTGGATTTCCTCTCAAAATTAAATATCCACCATTAAAGCACCTTAAGCTTTTGAAGAAGATGACATTGATAAAAAAAAATCAAGTAATTGACTCTCAAATCATGTAAAATGTTTCTAATCATCATAAAAATAAGTTTAGAAATGATAATTACCTTTGATTTGTTCTAAATCCTTTGATTGAAAATCTTGATTCAAGAATATTGAAAATTTTTAGAATATTTTTGGCCACTTTTGAGAATAATTTTGAGTGAAAAGAGAGTATTTTGAGAAGGACATTGTTTGGATCTATTCTCTGATGATAGATCTTTAAATCCATGTAAAGAAAACGAAATTTATAACTCTTTAATATGATGTAAATGGTGTGAAAAGTAGGCTAGATGCATTGTTTTTAAAGATGAAACAACCCACCAGAAAAAAAATTGGGGAATTTGCCTAATGGCCACTCCCACATTTCCCTTGTTTCACCATTTAATCTTTTCCCCCCAAAACTCTAAATTTTAAGGTTTATTTGCCAAAAAAAATACCCGAAAATTTCCCTTATTTTACAATTAAATCAAATTTAATTAATATTTAAATTTAACTCAACTTAACCCCCAATAAAAATTATTTTAAAATTCTTTTTTGACCAAAATTAATTATTTTCACTAATAATTATTTAATTACATTAAAATTAATTTTCTAGAAATATTTTTATTTTCCAGATTATTGTTTAATCGATTTTAAATGAAATTAATCTCCTAAATTAAATTAAAAATTACTAAAAAAACCTATAAATTCCTAGTTTCACAATCAAATGCCGAAAAATATACCTGAAACTTCTAGACCCAGTTTAGGGATATTACATTACTGGAAAGAACTATTTATCTTGGATATTAGATGCTGAAATGCATTTAGATGCAAAAGGCCTTGGTGAAACTATTAATGAAGGAAATGAAGCATTTAGTCAAGATAAGGCCAGAGCTATGATATTCTTCTTCATCACCTCTATGAGGGACTAAAGACTGAATATTTGACTGTTAAAGATCCACTTGTCCTTTGGAATAGTCTAAAAGAAAGATATGATCATCAGAAAACCGTAATACTTCCTAAAGCTCGCTATGATTAGCTGCATTTGTGATTACAAGATTTTAAATCTGTGAGTGAATATAACTTGACTATGTTTAGAATCACTTCCCAATTGAAATTATGTGGAGAGAACATAACTGATGAAAATATGTTAGAGAAAACATACTCCACATTTCATGCAAATAATGTTGTCCTGCAGACACAATATCGTGAAAAAGGTTTTAAGAAATATTCTGAGTTAATATATTGTCTTCTTGTGGCTGAGCAAAATAATGAACTGTTAATGAAAAATCATGAGTCATGTCCAACTGGCTCTACTCCATTCCCTGAATCGAATGTGACATCATATAACGGAAATGATAAATGTCATACTAGCAGTCATGGTTGAGGACATGGTCGTGGTCGTGGTTGCGGTCGCGGTTGAGGATGTGGACGTGAACGAGGTGGTCATTTTAGGAATACTCATCAGAAGTGGGATCATAAGGATGGAAAGAATGATAAAAATACAACTGGGAAAGTGAAAATTTTGTGTTATCATTGTGGAGGTAAAAACCATTGGTCTCGTACCTTTCGAACACCAAAGCATCTTGTGAAACTATGTCAACAATCATTGAAGGATAGAGGGAAGAAAATAGAGACAAATTTTGTTTGTGAGAATGACAAAGATGATTATGGCATCGTTGGTACAACTCATTTGGAAGTTGCTGATTTCTTCACCACCCCTGAAGGGAATAATTAATCTTTTAATTTTATTATTATAATTTTAAAGAATAAATTTTATGCAAGTTTATTATGTTATTAACAACATGATTATTATATTATGTTTTAAACTATGTATGAAAATTTTATATATTTTGAAAATCTATGTGACATTTATTTGTTTTCTTTGAAGAATATGAATAACTCTCAAATTCAATTAGCTATAAATGGTGAAGACTTATGCTTAACAGACAGTGCAACTACCCATACTATACTTAAGAATAAGAAATATTTTTCTCATTTGAGAATGCAAAAAGCTAGTGTGAGCACTATATCTGGTAGTACTAATATCATAGAAGGCTCTAGAAGAGCAAATATACTATTGCCTAGAGGAACTAAGTTTCAAATTAATGATACGTTATACTCTCCTAAGTCTCAAAGAAATTTGTTGGGTTTTAAATATATTCACCATAATGGATATCATATTGAGACAATAAGTAAAGGGAATGATGAATATCTTCAAATTACGAGTATAATCCAAGGAAATAAAAATATTTTGGAGAAATGTCCGCACTCTCCTCTGGTTTGTAGTACACGAGAATTAGTACAATTGAAACACATGCGAAAACTTATTGACAATTCATGTGGGCATTCATTGAAGAGCCAATAAATTCTTCAAGCTAATAATTTTTCATGTTATGCTTGCTCTTAAGGCAAATTAATCATTCGGCCATCACCAGCGAAGATAACTTATGAATCTATCACTTTTCTAGAATGAATACAAAGAGATATATGTGGACCAATACACCCTCCGTATGGACCATTTAGATATTTTATGGTTTTACTCGATGCTTCGACTAGATGGTCGCATATATCCTTGCTATCAACTCGCAACCTGGCATTTGCAAGGTTACTTGCTCAGTTGATCAAATTACGAGAACATTTTCCAAATTTCCTTATCAAGACATTCATCTTGACAATGCTTGTGATTTTACTTCCCAAGCTTTGAATGATTTTTGTATGTTTATTGGAATAAATGTTGAACATCCTATAGCACATGTTCATACATAAAACGGTCTTGCTAAGTCATTAATCAAACTTCTTCAATTAATTGCAAGACCATTACTTATGAAGTTAAAACTTCCAATTTCTGCTTTGGGACATACCATACTACATGCAGCTACACTAATTCGAGTCAGGCCAATAAGTTATCACAAGTTCTTCTCCATACAAATGGTTTTTGGTCAGGAACCAAATATTTCCCATTTGAGAATTTTTGGATGTGTTGTGTATGTTCTGATTGCTCCACCACAATACTCTAAGATGGGTCTTCAAAGCAGGTTAGGAATATATGTTGGATATGAATCCCCATCAATAATTAAATATCTCGAGCCATTAATGAGGAATTTATTTACGGCTCGATTTGTTGACTGTCATTTTAATGAGTTAGTTTTTCCAACGTTAGGGGGAGAAAATAAACAGCTGGATAAAGAAATAAATTGGAATGAATTATCATTGTCTCATATTGATCCTCGTATGCAACAATGTAAACTGGAAGTTCAGAGGATAATTCATTTACAAAGTTTAGTAAATCAATTGCCAGACACATTTATTGATCCAAAAAGAGTGACAAAATCACAAATACCGGCTGTAAATGCTCCAATCGAAATTGATGTCCGTGAAGGATAAAATCTATTTGCTAGTGAGTCTAAAGCACGTTTGAAGCATGCTAGACCAGTCGGTTCCAGATATAAGAATACTCGAAAAAGAAAAGGAGCAAAAACAGATAATGGTCAAATCGAGAAAGTAATTACTTTAAAAGGATCTCCAAAAGAGATTTTAGACATGATTGAAGTTCAAGAAAAATCTCAGGTACCTGATAATGAAGAGATCTCAACAAATTATGTCATGTCAAGAATTAAGTGGAACAGAAATCAAATCGACGTCGAAGACATATTTGTATGCAATGTAGCACTAGATATTTTGAATGACAATATGGATCATAAACCAATGTCAATTGAAGAATGTAGACAAAGAGATGATTGGCCAAAATGGAAAGAAGCAATTGAGGCGGAGTTAAAATCTCTTGCAAAGATAGAAGTATTCGGACATGTAGTTTGTATACTTAAAGGTGTAAAACCCGTGGGACATAAATAGGTTTTTATGAGAAAGAGAAATGAAAAAGGAGAAATAGTGAGATATAAAGCGCGTTTGGTTGCATAAGGATTTTCACAAAGACCTGGTGGTATTAATTATGAAGAGACATACTCTCCTATGGTGGATGCAACTATTTTTAGGCTCTTGATTAGTCTGGCAATAAGAGAAAGACTTGATTTACGCCTAATGGATGTAGTTACAACCTATTTATATGGCCCACTTGATAATAACATTACATGAAACTCCCAAAAGGTTTTAAACTTCCAGCAGCAGCTTATTCATGTTCTCAAGAACATTACTTAATCAAATTAAATAGATCCCTTTATGGATTGAAACAATCTAGGTGCATGTGGTATAATCGCCTTAGTGAGTACTTTATCCCATTTCCCCATACATTTTTATAAAGAGGTTTGAATCAGGATGTGTTATAATTACTATGTATGTTGATGATTTAAATATCATTGGGACTCTTGAAGAGATTTTTGTGACAATTGAGTGTTTAAAGAAAGAATTTGAAATGAAAGATATTGGAAAGACAAGATTTTGTCTAAGGTTATAAATTGAGCACCTAAAGAATGAAATCATTGTACATCAAACAAGATATATAAAAAAAGTGCTAAGAAGATTTTACATACATAACACACATCTGTTGAGCACCCCAATGGTTGTTAGGTCACTTGATGTAAATAAAGACCTTTTTTGTCCTTGGGAAAATGATGAAGATTTGTTTAGTCCTGAAGTACCATATTTAAGTGCTATTAGTGCATTGATGTATCTTGCTAGTCATACACGACCTAATATATCATTTGCTGTCAATTTATTAACAAGATTTAGCTCTTGTCCAACCTGAAGATATTGGAATGAGGTTAAGCATGTTTTTCGTTATCTTCAAGGTACAAGAGATATGAGTTTATTTTTCCCTAACCTACCTAAAATAGAATTGGTTGGTTTTGCAGATGCAGATTACTTATTTGATCCTCACAATGCTCGATCACAAACTGGTTATGTTTTCACATATGGTGGTACCGCAATTTCTTGGGCTTCTATGAAACAAACAATTGCTGCTACTTCTTTTAATCATGTTGAGATTTTGGCAATCCATGAGGCTAGTCATGAATATGTGTGGCTAAGGTCTGTAATTCATCACATACGAAAAGATTGTGGTTTATGCTTTGAAAAAGAAGCTCCAACGGTCTTATATGAAGATAATACAGCTTGCATTGCACAACTTAAGGAATGATATATTAAGGGTGAGAGAACAAAACATATATCACTAAAATTTTTCTTCACTCATAATCTATAGAAGAATGGAGATATAAATGTTCAACAGATGCGTCCAAGTGAGAATTTGACAGATCTTTTTACTAAGACGCTCCCTACTGTTACATTTAAGAAGTTAATTTTCAACATTGGATTGCGTTGTTTCAAAGATCTTAAGTGATGCTTTCATGAGGGGGAGTAAATTCGCACTACATTTTCTTTTAAGGTTGTGATATACTGTGTATCAAAGGATTATGTACTCTTTTTTCCTTTACTAGGTTTTTGTCCTACAGGGTTTTTCCTAACAAGGTTTTTAATGAGGCATATCCTTTATACAATGAATATCCAAGGGGAAGTGTTATGAATGCTATTAAGGGATGTTCAACCTTTTACATTTCATCTTCTTTAACCTTTAACGTTTCATCTTCTTGTAACCCATTTTTTTCTATTTATGTATTAAAAAATGAAGAGTCTAATCTCTCTCTCTCTATATAGAGAAGTATGCTACTTGTAAATATGATGAAAAATATAGAATGCAATAGAAATACTCATATTATCATATCCATCTTTTATCTATTATTTTTGTTTATAATATTTTCTAATATTAAAAAATAAAATCTTATTTAATTGTTAATGTAATAATATAAAAAAATCATTAGTTTAATTTTTTTAAAGCTCGTCCTTTTATGTATGTTATAGATAGATTATAGACTAGTAAATCTCAACAAGTTTTTACTTTTAAGTAACAAATAAATCCAAAGTTAGATCGCAACAAATATTATAAATAATTACATTGGATAATATTAAAGACTAAGAAGTTGAAGTAAAAAAAAAATGAAAATCATAATTTTTTAACCTCCTATAATTAAAAAACTAAACACTGAACTGTAATTGTCCTTTTAAGTCCTTGTTAATTTGAAATTTACAAAGATGATTTTTATTATTATTACGAAAACACTCTAATTTAGCTTATTTCGAAATACATAAGGGGATTAATAGCGTTAGTTCCATGAAAGACATTTTCATTGGCTGGTCAATGATCTCAGCTGCAATGTGGTTTTCTTTTAAAATATATGGTTTTGGTATAAAGAAAAGGCCAGATTCTAGAAGGAGCACATTATCCTCTAATGGTCATCCCCTTCAACATTTTTCATTCGCTTTATCCCCTTATAAACAAAAAGCTCTCAGATCCTCGGCAGAAGGACAGGCGAACCAGAAGGAGAAAGGTCGGACTTTATTTTGCCAGCGGATAAGGAAAGAAAACAGAAAAAGGGAGAGCAGAAGAGGAAGTCCGGACGACAGCCGCGGAAAAAGAGGGAACGCTGGTCGAGAGGAGAAAAAGTCTTTCTTAGGCTCTTTTTTTAATTTTTGTACTGTCTGATAAAAAAATTATTTACTCTCCTATAGTTTGAAAAATATTTGTTTATCCATGAAAAATACAGTAACCCCTAAAAATTATTTATTTGATCGATTATTCTTATAATCGAATCTTAATTCAGTTGGCATTGTTAGAAAAAAGTTATAAGTAGTTCTAAATATTGTATAAAATATTAATTATTATATTTAATTTTAGGCTAAACAACACCCACAATCACTCTAAAATAAGGTTGGTCTTATTTTGGTTTACCTATTTTTTCTTAATTTAATTAGTTTAATTAAGATAATTATTCAAATTGGTCACCGTCATTAAAAATTCATTTAATCCACTGACAAATTACCAACGTAACACATTAGCCCATTAAGTGATTGACTCATAATATTTTCAACTTTTGTCTAAAACTAGGGACTTTTCGTTAATTATCGCAAAGCACTTTTTTAATTTATTTGCTACATGAAGATTTACTTTTCTTTTCTTTCTTTTTTTTTATAATCTTTATTTCTTTTTTCTATTTTCTATTTTTCAAGCTCGACCATTGATACACTTCATCATCTAACACCCGCCTTCGCTTTTCACCCCTCTCTAATATAACTCCCAATTTCTGCCCGGGCCCATTTAGTCAAAATAAAACCAAACTAAAAACCCGGGCCCAAATTAAACAAAAAGTGAATTAAAAAAAAGTCCAAAAAACAGTCCTTTTAAACAACTAGTACAAGCCCAATGTAGGGGACACCGAAGGGAGAAGATGTCGCGGTAATATTAGGCAATGTCTATATTAGTGCCCTATCTGAGGAGGCGGTTGACGGAGGAGTCTTGCCAAATATCCAGCCTTATGAATCGGAAAACATCTTGAACAATTGGACTGCAGAAGAAATCCCTGTAGTATTTAGGGCTCCTTCAGAGTAATGTCCAGGACACACTTGTTGCTCCGAGCCTAAGAGCAACAAGATTTCTTTTGTGAAATAGGCGCATGTTCACGTATCGTTATATCAATAAAATGCATTTTTGCCATC
This sequence comes from Gossypium australe, assembly GCA_005393395.2. Taxonomy (NCBI): domain Eukaryota; kingdom Viridiplantae; phylum Streptophyta; class Magnoliopsida; order Malvales; family Malvaceae; genus Gossypium; species Gossypium australe. The sequence continues at coordinate 108,542,872 of CM016617.1, read as the reverse complement.
ATTCGAAGCAAACATTTCTTTCTTTGCTTTTCGGTCATTCTTTCAGCATTACCATAACATACAATTGTTCATTTACAAATTCATTCATTCCACCCGTATTTTCTTAAACTGCAACAGGTCCCCGGATGTCAATGACTTGAGCAACGCCGCCTCGGATTCAAAATATCTATTTGAGCAAGACATGTGCCTAGGAGAATTACAGGATTTTGAAGATGACACGAACGGTGACCCGTCTCCTGATTGGTTAAGAGTGGTAGAGCAGGAGGAGAGACAGATTCGGCCCCATAAGGAGGCAGTCGAAACTGTGACGTTAGAGGAAGGGAAAGCGGTAAACATTGGAACATGTATAGCCGGAGGCAGAATCTCATCAAACTATTGCGGGAATTCAAGGATGTCTTCGCATGGTCTTACGAAGATATGCCCGGTTTAAGCGCTGATATCGCAGTACATCGCTTACCATAAGGAGGGATTGCAAGCCAGTTCAGCAGAAGCTTCGAAGGATGAGACCAGACATCGTGATGAGAATAAAAGAAGAGGTCCAAAAGCAGTTCGACACCGGATTCCTGCAAGAAATTGAATATTCGGAATGGGTAGCCAATATCGTGCCTGTCCCTAAAAAAGACGGAAATGTGCGAATGTGTGTGGATTATAGAGATCTAAACAAGGCTAGCCCAAAGGATAACTTTCCTTTGCCTCATATTGATACGCTAGTCGACAATACAGCAGGCTTTTCATTATTTTCCTTCATGGATGGCTTCTCCGGATACAATCAGATAAAAATGCACCCTGAGGATATGGGAGAGACCACCTTCATAACACTGTGGGGCACCTTCTGTTATAAAGTAATGCCTTTTGGGTTGAAAAATGCAGGAGCTACATATCAAAGGGCCATGGTGACCTTGTTCCACGATATGATGCATAAAGAGATTGAGGTTTATGTGGATGACATGATTGCGAAGTCTAGAACGGAGGAAGAACATATCCAAGTTTTACAGAAACTATTTCTGAGATTAAGGAAGTTCCAATTGAAACTTAATCCTACGAAATGTACCTTTGGAGCTAGATCTGGAAAGCTGTTGGGCTTCATAGTCAGCAAGAAGGGGATCGAAATCGACTCAGACAAGGTCCGGGCTATACAAGAATTGCCTCCGCCGCGCACTCAGAAAGAAGTTCGAGGTTTCCTCGGCAGACTAAATTACATCGCTCGGTTTATCTCACAGCTAACTGAGAAATGCGATCCCATATTCCGTCTTTTGAAGAAACATAACCCCGGCGTATGGAATGACGAATGTCAGGAAGCTTTCGACAGGGTCAAACAGTACTTGTCAAACCCTCCAGTACTGTCACCTCCACGCCCTGATAAGCCATTAATCCTATATCTAACAGTGCTTGGTCACTCTATGGGATGTGTGCTAGGTCAACATGATGATACAGGAAGAAAGGAGAAGGCGATATATTATCTCAGTAAGAAATTTACTGAGTGTGAAATGAGATATTCACCGATTGAAAAACTGTGTTGTGCGCTGATTTGGACAACTCGGAGATTGAGACAATACATGCTGTATCACACGACTTGGCTAATCTCGAAGTTAGGCCCCCTGAAATACATGATGGAGGCAACCGCTTTGAATGGGAGGATGGCTAGATGGCAAATCCTACTGTCTGAATTTGATATTGTATATGTGAGCCAGAAAGCTATAAAAGGGAGCGCGATAGCCGACTTCCTAGCTAGCAGAGCTTTAGAAGATTAGAGCCGTTGAACTTTGATTTCCCCAATGAGGACCTAATGTATGTGGCAGCTGCGGAAGAAGACACTGCGAAAGATTGCCTTTGGAAATTGCATTTCGATGGAGCATCAAACGCCATTGGAAATGAGATTGGGGCAGTCTTGGTATCCCCGAAAGGAGATCACTACCCGTTCACAGTCAGGCTGGATTTTGATTGTACAAACAATATGGCAGAATACGAAGCCTGTATCATGGGACTCCACGCTGCTATAGAACGTAGAGTTAAAACACTGGAAGTATATGGAGATTCCGCATTAGTGATCTACCAACTAAGGGGGGAATGGAAAACAAGAGACCCCAAATTGATCAACTATCGAAGGATAGTCATGGGATTAATCGAGGGGTTCGACAATATCACCTTTAGTTATCTCCCACGAGAAGAAAACTAGATGGCAGATGCTTTGGCTACTTTAGCTTCCATGATTAAAGCGAGTAAGCAAGAAGATGTAAAGCCTATTCAGATGAGTATTTACGAGGCCCCAGCTTATTGCTGCAACGTAGAAGAAGAAGAAAGGGACGATCACCCCTGGTACCAAGATATATTGCGATATGTGAAAAATCGCGAGTACCCAGATCATGCAACTGAGAATGAAAAAAGGACGCTCAGGAGATTGGCCCTCGAATATGTTTTGGATGGAGACATCTTGTACAAAAAAGGAAACGATCAAGTACTGTTGAGATGCGTCGATGCCTTAGAAGCCAAGATGATCCTAGAGGAGGTCCATGAGGGCGTTTGTGGAACGCATGCTAACGGATTCACAATGGCCAGGCAAATAATGAGATTTGGATATCACTGGTCCACCATGGAAGGAGACTATATCGACTATGCCAAGAGATGTCACAAATGTCAGATCTATGGAGATAAGATTCATGTGCCTCCGTCTCTCCTACACGTTATGACTTCCCCATGGCCCTTTTCCATGTGGGGCATGGATGTTATCGGACCGATCTCACCAAAAGCGTCAAACGGACACCGGTTCATCTTCGTAGTCATTGACTACTTCACGAAATGGGTAGAAGCGGCTTCATACGCTAACGTCACTAAATCAGCGGTTAGTCGGTTTTTAAAGAAGGAGATCATTTGTCGATATGGGATGCCCGAAAGGATCATATCAGATAATGCGTTGAATTTGAACAACAGTACGATAGCAGACGTTTGTCGTCAATTCAACATTAAACATCATAACTCATCCCCATACAGTCCAAAAATGAATGGGGCAGTGGAAGCAGCGAATAAGAACATCAAAAAGATAGTGGGAAGATGACAGAGACTTGCAAGGATTGGCATGAGAAATTACCGTTTGCTCTTTATGCTTATCGAACATCCGTCAGAACCTCTACTAGGGCAACACCCTTCTCACTGGTCTACGGGACGGAGGCAGTCCTACCCATTGAGGTGGAAATACCTTCTCTTCGGGTTTTAACAGAAGTAAAGCTGGATGAAGCTGAGTGGATTCAGGCTCGATACGATCAACTGAACCTAATCGAAGAAAAGAGGCTAAAGGCTATTCATCACGGTCAGATGTATCAAAAACGCATGATACGAGCCTACAACAAAAGGGTTCGCCCAAGAGAGTTTCACGAGGAAGACCTGGTACTGAAAAAGATCCTCCTCATACAAAAGGACTTCAGAGGAAAATGGATGCCGAATTGGGAAGGACCGTACGTGGTGAAAAAGGCTTTCTCCGGAGGCGCACTGATCCTAACGGAAATGGATGGAAAAGTTTGCCCAACCCTATGAACTCAGATTCGGTCAAAAGATACTTCGCTTGAACAAGCTAAGACGAAAAACCATCAAGAACACCCTGATTCCCAAAAAAAAAAAAGGGGGAGAGGCCAAGGCGAAAACCCGCGAAGGGCGCTTTGAGACCAAAAGGGGATTCGAGTCGAAAACCTGAAAAAGGCGGCTTGAACTGTGGAGAAAAATCTCGCCGCGCTAGAAGGGACAAGGAGGGGATATGCTGCGCCTTGAGGCATCAACAAAATACTCAAGATCTCCTAAGCACATATCAAACTCAAAATGGTCTTCCAAATGCTCAGGCGGAGAAGCCTAGGCTGCGATATCTGGGGCACCTAATTTCTATTCTGCCCATCGTTGTAATTTGTAATTATCTTATCCAATGAACTTCTTCTTTGATTGCATTTGCCAGTTTGATTTAACCTGTTTTACTTCGGGATATACTCCCAATCCTGCCTAGGCATTTTACATTGAAGTGACGATTGCAGAACTAATAATACTTTCATAAAAGGAGTCCTACATATTATTCTGAAAGCCTCTTAATGATACAAGGACTTGAAACATGACTATTGTTCAAAATCCATCCCACCTAAGGCTTAGAAAAGTTGAAAAATGACGAATGATCGTCTATTCGAACAAAGACCAGATGCCTCGTCGGCAGCATGCCGTTCATAAATAACGAGCAATGCCAGTCTAGGCACATAATAAAGGCGTAGTACCATTATTGATTCTACACCTCGAAGTCGCAGCAAGAGGGTTAGAAGAAGACAAAGGTTACTCTCCTGATGTGGTAGTAAGAGGTCCGAACTTTATGTCTCGGGGAGTACAATGGAGAGAATACGGTGGGGCAAGCTCGTTTCTTTGAGTTCCCTACATCTGCCACGATCGTAGTACGTCTATGATAGAATCTCGCTATGAGCAAATGACAACTTAAGCCATAAATGGGGTCCTTCTCACGCATTCATACGCATCCAGTTAGGAACATTCGATTTATTGCAATCATTACGTCCTGGTTATTTTTTTTGCACTGTGAAAAATCATCATTCGCATAACATTCAGCATTTGTGTAAAGGACACGTATAGTTAGGAGCATTTGAGCCATCTCGATCATAACACCCTCGTCATTTGCATAAGCACAAGCATATCATACGTGACAGGTTCCTCGAAAGGGGGGCACCACCATATCGAAATTCAGACTTTGCTCCAGCGGAGCGATCTAAAGATTGAAACCTTCCTGAGGGTAGTAGGGAAGCAAGTTGAAAGTGCAGACTTATCACCGTTCGTTTTCGAGAAGTTTCAGCAAGAAGATCCAAGTTACGGGTCTCTTCTGAATTCCTATCACCGTTCGTTTTCGAGAAGTTTCAGCAAGAAGATCCAGGTTGAGGGTCTCTTCTGGATTCCTATCACCGTTCGTTTTCGAGAAGTTTCAGCAAAAAGATCCAAGTTACGGGTCTCTTCTGAATTCCTATCACTGTTCGTTTTCGAGAAGTTTCAGCAAGAAGATCCAGGTTGAGGGTCTCTTCTGGATTCCTATCACCGTTCGTTTTCGAGAAGTTTCAGCAAGAAAATCCAAGTTGTGGGTCTCTTCTGGATTCCTATCACCGTTCGTTTTCGAGAAGTTTCAGCAAGAAGATCCAAGTTACGGGTCTCTTCTGAATTCCTATCGTCGTTCGTTTTCGAGAAGTTTCAGCAAGAAGATCCAGGTTGAGGGTCTCTTCTGGATTCCTATCACCGTTCGTTTTCGAGAAGTTTCAGCAAGAAAATCCAAGTAGTGGGTCTCTTCTGGATTCCTATCACCGTTCGTTTTCGAGAAGTTTCAGCAAAAAGGTCCAGGTTGAGGGTCTCTTCTGGATTCCTATCACCGTTCGTTTTCGAGAAGTTTCAGCAAGAAGATCCAAGTTACGGGTCTCTTCTGGATTCCGATCATTGTTCGTTCTCGAGAAGTTTCAGCAAGAAGATCCAAGTTACGGGTCTCTTCTGGATTCCTATCACCGTTTATTTTCGAGAAGTTTCAGCAAGAAAATCCAAGTTGTGGGTCTTTTCTGGATTCCTATCATCGTTCGTTTTCGAGAAGTTTCAGCGAGAAGAACCTAGTGGTGAACCTCTTCCTTCTGAACTCTTATCACCCCAAACCTCCAGCAGAATAAATCAGAGCAAGGAGCTACAGTGAGATTTGAAGCTGTTTGAAAAGGCGGATCAAGAAGTCAAGGCTCAGCCCAGGCAAAATTGGCCCTTTTTATTGTCTTTGCTCTATTCCCGTTTCACGACAATGAGCAAAGAGGGGCAGCTGTAACTCCCAATTTCTGCCCGGGCCCATTTAGTCAAAATAAAACCAAACTAAAAACCCGGGCCCAAATTAAACAAAAAGTGAATTAAAAAAAAGTCCAAAAAACAGTCCTTTTAAACAACTAGTACAAGCCCAATGCATCAGGCCCAAAACCCCTTTTTACAAACTGACCAGGCCCAAGTCCCAGGCCCGACTACAATGGCCCGGGCAGAGAACCCTAGGGTTCTCTTTGTGCCAGCGCCGTCAACAGCCTCTTCGTCTGCCCCGCGCGTCCAACACACGTGCGCTTCACCACGTGTTGACCACCACGCGCGTCGGTTCCTGTACCCCTGACACCTCGGCCGCCACGCACGCTCCCACTAGCGACCTTCCCCATACCTCGGTCACGCATGCCTCGCCTTGCACGCCCCATGCGCCTCGGCCCCCGACACCACTAGCTTCGCCCATCATCTGCAAACAACACCAAAAGCAAGAACGGAGACAACAAAAACAGGAAGAGATGGGAGAAATAGTTTAAATAATGGAAAAGGGATTGTATTTGGCTATAAAGCCATTAAAAATCGATGTAATAGGGGTTCGAAAAAAATTATTATCAGAAGCAAAAAGAAACAAAGCATAAGGTCGATTTCATTTTTTTTTCATTTTGTTACTTACTGTCATTTACTGCTATTCTCGGTTGTCTTGTGTTCTTGATTTTATTTTCGTCAAAAAAGAAACTCTTTCAAATCATAAAAAACGAAAAAAGAAGAAAATGGGGTCTCTTCGTGCGTCGTCGGCCACTGGACGTAAGGGCGGTGCGACGGAACGACGGAGAGCCGAGGAGATCCAAGCGTCGGGCAAGAGGAGAGAAGGCTGTGGAGTTTTTTTTTTGATTTTTGAAATCTGAGGGTTTGCAAAAAGGGGAGATTCGAGCTTTTAAGGGACCCGTACGACCCGACCCGATACCTGGGGTCAGATCCGCGTGTTTTACCCTAAATGGGTAATTCACGCATTTAGTCCTCCTTCTTTGCACCCCTATTTAATCGCAGCAGCTTTCTTTTGTTTTTCCTAGTTTGAATTTTGCCCCGAATTTTACACGCTACTTCAACTTAGTCCTGTACAAAACGCAGCACCCAGAGTATTTGGGATATTTTCTCATTCGCCCCTCGTTATTTTTCTGCGCGATTGTTCACCCCCTTTTACTTTGATTTACTACTATTTTACCCCCTTTATTTCATTCTGATTCCAATTTAACCCCTTTTCGTTTATTTTTATAATTATATTATTATTATTATCATTATTATTAACATTATGTTAAGTCGTATATATTATTATTACTATTATTATTATTATTATGACTATGTCTGTATTATCCTATTTTGTGCTATTATATTATTATTCTATTATCACTATCATTATCATTATTATAATTATATTTATATTATTGTACTATATATACTTTGTATCATTATTATTACCGTATTATTATTATTATTATTACTATCTTCATCATTATTATTATTACTTATTTATTTACTTACTTGTTTTAAGGGGTTTTTGTATGTCATTTTTAGTAAACCTTATGCATGCTGCATATTTTGTATCTTGACATTATGTTAAATTATTTCACGATATTTACTGCATTTCTAGGTATTCTTTATCTCAAAGCCGTTTCGTTGGTTCTTTCAAATTGTCCTATGTGTCATGCCTCTTAAAATTGTTTGATTCATTGCTCCTATGTCATTAAGGTTGATATTCCAATTGTGTAAGCTATGTGATTACTGTATTTGCACGTATTATGATCTGTTCGTTCGTATTTTCGCTGTCATCGCTATCATTGTTCATATTATCGTCCATTATTGATATTATTATCATTATTATTCATGCATGTCAATATTTTAGATTATCAATTTCAATGCCATACGTGTATTATGTTGTCATTATGCCAAATTCGTGTTACATTGTCGTTTCCCGTCGCATAATCCCATCCACGTTTTGAATAATGCTTTAAAATCTAACCTAAAATCTTTCATCAATTTTATCCAAAAACCAAAATTTTCTAAACAAGGCAATATTCTGCGTTTGGGAAAGTCGAGAGATCGTGCCCTATGTGTTGGGTTTCGGTTCTCTCGCTTGTCAAACAATCGAATACCCTTTTTAATATTTTAATGCGTGAGTCTCGGGAATTAAGGGACGATCTTGGGTTTGAAGATTAAAATCATCGTGTCCTATGTATTGGATATGATATTTTATTCCTTCGGAACAAGAAAATCTTGATATTAAATCCGAGAAAATTCAAATATTTCCAAAAGAAATCAAATTTTTAAATTCTTTTCAGAATTTTCAAACTATCGACATAGGGACACTAATTAATCAATTTGGTACCAATCGTGGGCGTGACGGGGGTGCTAACCCTTCCTCGCACGTAACCGACTCCCGAACCTATTTTCTCAAATTTTCGTAGACCAAAAACATTGTTTTAGTAAAATCGAAATGTTTTATTAAAACAAAGGTGATCTAATCACACCTAATAAAAGATCGGTGGCGACTCCCGTTTCTTATTTTCAAAACCAAGTCGATTCCCCCTTTTTTTTCAAAAAAATGGTTACGACAGCTTGGCGACTCCACTGGGGGCCCTGAGAGTCAGGCCGTAAATTGATCGATTTTTGTCCCTTTGATCGAAAATTTGGAAAATGGTTTTGACAATCATGTCCCTCTTTGATGCATTTGCTTGTGCTATAGTATGGGGTCTCGTGAAATACTTTGGCATTGCGTTGTATGACCATTGCGGTCACACCCTTAAGTGGGAGTGAGAAGCTACTCTTTCGTGAGGTTTTTACCTCCGTGCAAGACAGTGGATCGCTTCCGGGATACATCCGTACCTATGTCTTCGTGAGATTTTTATCTCCGTGCAGCCATAGGGAAATGTATTCCCCTGAACCGAACTTGGTCCATATGAGCCTATAATGGGTGAGGATCGAGGAATCTGCTGGTTCAGGTACCTTTGCTTTAGAACCGAACCACATATAGAGAGACCTAAGAGCCCGTTGTAGATAGAGCCGTGTAAACCCTAGTTGTCACCTTGAGTAGGAGTTGGATCGTTTCCTGTTTATTTTAAGTTCTTGTACCTGATACTAACTTGTTGTGTTTTGCTTTTATTGCATGGCATTTCATTATAAAAGGTGTTGATCCACATTCGGTTACTAGATAGAAAAGCTTAACATGGAAAAGGGGTTTCTCGATAGAGTGAAGGATAATGCGGCCGTTCAGGTGTGGTCCGAAAGAATACAGCGAGAAAAAGGAGATAGCTTGACGATGGGGTATGAGTCAGAATTATGGGATTTCACTCGTATCAGCGTGGCTTAAAATGACTTGCGAGAATTGAAGGAAATATGGGATTCTTGGGGCGACGAGGTCAGACAACTATTCTACTATAATTATGGTGATTTGCCCTATCTGTTTGATAAGGTAGACGAGTACCTACTCCGAGCCATTACTCAGTTTTGGAACCCAGCTTACAGTTGCTTCACCTTCGGGAAAGTGGATTTGGTGCCTACCATAGAGGAGTACACGGCTTTGTTTCGATGCCCGAAAATTCAAATTGATAAGGCATATTCAAGGTTTGCTAATATACCGGCGTTCTCAAAAAGGCTAATGAACATTACAGGGATGAGTGAGCAATGGGTTACGGCCCGAATCAAGCAAAAGGGAGATTATAAGTGCATTCTTTAGAAACATATGAAGGATCTGATTCTAGCACACCCTGACGAGAAAAAGAGGGTCGATGTCTTTGCTTTAAGCATCTATGGTTTGGTCATCTTTCCCAAGGCGTTAGGACATGTAGAGGAAGCGGTCTCCGACTTATTTGATAAACTTGACAAGGGAGTCACACCCGTCCCCGCAATCTTAGCCGAAACCTTCAGATCCTTGAGTGCTTGCCGAAGAGCGGGCGAAGGGAGGTTCATGAGATGTGCACAATTGTTGCTATCGTGGTTCTATTGCCACTTCTGGAAAATAGAAAAGGTCCCATGCAAAGTCTTTTTCGAAAACTATTTTCCTTTAGAGGAACTAGCAAGAACACCAAGGCGGGACGACCTATCTGGAGAAAAATGGATAGCGATTCTTCAAAATCTGCAAGTCAAAGCTGTGGAATGGATGGCTCCGTGGATGATCACCGACGAGATTTTATATCGGTGTGGAGAGTTCGATTGGGTTCCTCTACTCGGAATATGGGGAGCTGTCGGATATGCTCCGTTACTAGTGATGAGGCAGTACCGATCGAGGCAGCTCATACCTGCGACACATGGATTGGCCCAATGTGAATTCTCATACAAGGATGACAACTATAAGAAGAGAGTTCGCGAAATATCGGATGCATGGACCCAAACCCGAAAAATGAAGAGACTCGCTATAGGGCCCATAACGACCCTCGAATACGAACAATGGTGGGACAAAAGAATCAATGACAATGTTCCAAAGCCAATCCAAGGGAGTACTCGACCCGTAGAAGAACAGCTGCAAGTAATCTCGTCTGAATTAGAGATCATCAAGCAAGATTTCGAGAGAAAAAGCCTAGAATTAGGTAGGAGAATAGAGCAACTAGAAGAGGAAAAGATGCAGTTGGGGTTAGATGTTAACATCCACAAGTTCGAGGCCGAGAGATTGAAAAAAGGGAAGAATAAAGCTGAAGAGGATTTGGATAGTCTGAAAACGGACTATAAAAAGCTACGCATGTCCATCAGAACTGCTGGTTTGGGCAAAACGTCAGAGCAATGGCGACAGGAAATCAAGGACGAAAAGTCCAGAGCTGATCAGTGGGAGAAGAAATTTCAAGATACTCGAGTACGAGATGACGCTTTGAAAAAGAGCCTGTTGGAAAGCCAAAGCGAAAAGGAGAGGTTACGCGCCCAAGTAGCAGAATTAGAAAGGTCACTGCATCTACACCGTAGTCGCAACTCGGTAGTCGAATTAAGGGCCAGTCAGAACAAAATCGAGGAGATGAGAGGAAAGATAGGGGAGCTCGAAACTGCATTACAAGATAGCAAAATTCGGATTGAGCTCCTTGAAGCGAACAATGAACACTGGGAAGAGCAGCTCCGTCATTCCTAAGAACAGATCAGAAACAGAGACTATGTAATGGGCGAGGCCGTGACCCAAATCCGAGAGGTGGCCGATCATTTGCAAACCTTGGCGGTTCAGGCTGATGCATTAAGTTTAATATACGAATCAGGATCAGAGCGAGGCCAAAGTTTAGCTTGGCTTCTTAGGAAAGTTAAGGATTTAGGCATTAGGGCAAAGTCGTATATGTAATCGTCCGTTCTATAAAAAGAAATTTGTTTTCTAGTAAAGTTTATCTAATGGAATCGAATCAAATCAACACCTTTTTGCATTCATACCATGCATCTGCATTACATTGCATCATACGCATCGAATCTCACAAAAGGACCCTAAAATTATGGCAGTTACCCTGGAACATCACTACGGTACGAGAGGAAAAATGAGAATAATGGATCAAAAGATGGAAAGACTAGAACAAATGCAAAAAGAAATCCAGGATCAAATAAAAGAACAAGCGCAACTACAAGAGCAATTGGCCAAAACCCAGAAGGACATGGTGGAGCAGATGCAAAAATCCCAGGACAATATGGTGAACCAACTAATACAATTGCTGTCTAAAGAACGAGGCATTGCCACTAGCTCAGGGAACGACAGTGTTAACCCCTCCCTTCCCCCACTAGATGCCCAAACACCACAAGATACGTATCCCCAAAGGGCATCTGTCACTATTAGGCCACAATATCAGGCGATACCACAATACCGACGCACCTCCCGACGGGTTCGGGCACTAACCCAGGAGAAAATCTGATCAGTCCCGGTGTCCCAGATCTGGATGAGATGGCTGAAAAGGCAAAACAAGAACTGCCAAAATGGGTGGAGGAAAGATTCAAAGCCCTGGAAAATGCCGGAAAGCGTCGGGGAATAAAAGCCAATGACTTAAGCTTAGTCCCCGACTTGGTGCTCCCTTACAATTTTAAGATGCCAGAGTTCGAAAGGTACAATGGGACAAGCTGCCCAGAGGCCCACATCACTATGTTCTGTAGAAGGATGACGGGCTACACTAATAATGACCCGCTGCTGATCCATTGTTTTCAAGACAGCCTGATAGGAGCAGCAGCCAGATGGTACAATCAGTTGAGTCGTGCCAAAATTGGGTCATGGGATGATTTGGCTCAAGCATTCTTGGAGCAATACAGTCACGTAACGGACATGACCCCTGATAGGATCACTCTACAGAACATGGAAAAGAAAGGGAACGAAAGCTTTAGGCAATATGCACAGAGATGGAGAGAGGTTGCTATCCAGGTCCAGCCACCACTTATGGAGAAAGAAACCACAGTGCTCTTTATCCGCACGTTGAAAGCCCCATTCCTCATGCATATGATAGGAAGCGCAACCCGGAGTTTCTCAGACATCGTAACTACTGGAGAAATGATCGAAAATATTATGAAAAGCGGAGGGATTGAGACGGGGGAGAGTGCCAAAAGAATGCCCCCAAAAAGGAAAGAAAGTGAGGTGAATAATGCGAGCATAGGACACCCGAGGTCAATCACCATAAATCAGCCAAAAGCAACGACCACGGGGCAACAAGGGTTACCCAAGAAAGAACCCGGCACCTCAAGACAAGATAATGAGAAGCTCCAATTCACACCAATTTCGATGACGTATAAGGAGATGTATCAAACCCTGTTCGATGCACATATTGTGTCCCCTTTTCATCTCAAACCAATGCAACCTCCGTACCCCAAGTGGTACGACTCAAAAGCCCAGTGTGAATACCATGCAGGAATCACGGGGCACTCAATAGAGAACTGCCTGGCTTTCAAGAAATTGGTAGAGAAATTTATCAACATGGGTGTGGTCGAGTTGGATGACATGCCAAACGTAACAAATCCTTTACCTAATCACACTAAGGGCGGAATTAACGCGATCAGTGAATGTTGCAGAGGTCAAGACTCCCCTGAGAAGGGTTTGGAAAGAAATGGCCAAGCATGGACTAGTTATTGCGGAAGAAAGTCGAGGGGAGCTGACAAACTATTGTGAGCACCATCAAGAGTTGGGACATGAGATCCAGACTTGTGGAGAATTCAGAACCCTAGTGCAAAACTTAATGAACAATAAAGAAGTCAAATTTTACGAGGAAGGCACAGAAGATAGGGGCATATGCGCATCAGAGTCAACAGTAAAAAGTTCGAAAGTTAACCTTCCGATGATCACTATTTCACGTCCTAAAAATGATAAAACAGGGGAGCGGGTAGCACCGAGAGTGGTTATACGGAGGCCCGCTGCCATTGAAGATAATAGGGAGGCTTCCCAGAATCATGGGTGTGAGGTAGTAGTCTCCGTAAAGGAGAGTTCAGCTAGCAATGAGATAGGAACACGGGTAACGCCGAAGGTGATAATACGGAAGCCCGCTGCATTCGCTTACAAAGATAGCAAGGAAGTTCCCTGGAACTACGAGTGTAATGTAGAGGTCACAAAGAGCTCGACTAATGTGACGAAGGAGGATACAAATGAAGGCTTCCATACTCGAAGCGGGAGACGCTACGATTTAATAAAAGGGAAAGCTCCAATGGTGGAACAGGAGAAGGGAAAGCCAGCTGAACCCGAGCCGAGGATCAAGGAGCCAGTGACGGAGGGAGAGGCTAAAGAGTTCCTGAAATTTCTAAAACATAGTGAGTATTGCGTGGGAGAACAGCTGCACAAACAGCCGGCACGCATATTCGTATTGGCTTTGCTCCAATGCTCTGAAGTGCACAGGAACGCGCTGATGAAAGCTTTAAACGAAACCTACGTCGCTAGTGACATCTCGGTTAACAAGTTGGATCGGTTGATTGGCCATATAAGTGCGGACAACTTCATTCATTTTAATGATGATGAAATACCACCGGGTGGTAGAGGGTCCACCAAGGCTTTGCACATTACAGCTAGATGCAAAGGGCACACACTGCCAGGGGTCTTGATAGATAACGGGTCTGCATTAAATGTGCTGCCCTTATCCACCCTCAACAGACTACCGGTGGATGGTTCGCACATGAAGGAATGCCAGAGTGTGGTAAAGGCCTTTGACGGCACCCAAAGAAGGGTCATGGGAAGGATTGAGGTACCCTTACTGATTAGCCCGACCATTTACGAAATAGATTTCTTGGTTATGGACATTGAACCTTCCTACAACTGCCTGTTGGGGAGACCATGGATACATTCATCCGGGGCAGTACCTTCGTCACTACATCAAAAGGTGAAGTTAATAGCGAATGGCCGACTAATAACGATAAAAGCTGAAGAGGACCTTATTGCCACCGTGACCAGTGACATGCCTTACTTGGAGACAAACGACAAGGCAACAGAATGTTCGTTCCGATCTCTCGAGTTCGTGAACGTAACTTTTGTTATGGAAGGAAACAAGATCTTAAAGCCAAAAATCTCAAGGACCACGAGGATGGGTTTGAAAATGACCGTGGGAAAGGGCGCTTTACCGGGAAGAGGGCTTGGAAGACACCTTCAGGGGAGAATAGCGGCTCCAATACTGAGAGAGAAACAGGATCACTTTGGCCTGGGATTCAGACCAGATGCGAGGCAAAAGAAGGAGGAGTTAGAAAAGAGACGGGAAAGAAGACTCACCCGTTTGAGTGGGAAGGAAACCAAGTGGGAACCCATGATAAAAGGTGATCTGATCACACCTAATAAAAGATCGGTGGCGACTCCCGTTTCTTATTTTCAAAACCAAGTCGATTCCCCCTTTTTTTTTTCAAAAAAATGGTTACGACATCTAAACTATAGCTACTACCTTCATCAACCCTACTTACTCAATCACCATTTCGCCATCATCACAAAAAAGAAGAAGAAGCAGAAAACAAAATTCAAAAAGGAGAAGAAAATCTTTAAGGGATTTAAATATGTACATGCTTCTTGAACAAATTTAATGGATTTTTATTTCTAAAATGTTCCTTTAAGATACATAATTAACTCGATTTTATCAGATTTTCTTCTTACTATGCTGTTCACTACTAATATGTTTTTATAGCATGTATTGGTGATCAATGCAGTCACGGAGGAATCTCTGAATTTACAGAGAAGTTTTTCACAAAAAGAACAAGAAAAAAGAACATGATAAAGGTGGTGAAATCAAGAGGACAACAAGTTACGAGGAAAGCATTTTTCCTCGGGTAAATTTAACATATATGCCGTTTTTAGTAAATAATTAAAAATTAGGCTGATTTTTTTTATATTTAGGGAAATACACTAATTTTGAAAAGAGAAATAGAAAATCCGTTTAGTAGGACGGACTTTCCTGTCAACTCAAATGAAAATGCGTCCTGCTAGACACGTTTTCAGGCGACGATACCTTTTCTCAACGATAAAAATTCTAATGACTAAAAATGGCTAGTTTATAAAAACAAACCCAAGCCATTTTCTTTCTTTTGCATTTAAATCTAATTCTCCTAATTCTCTAAATTCTTTAAGTTCTCTTAATTCATCCATTCTCTCAATTCTTTCTACTTTTTAGTTCTAAATTTTTCATTCAATTTCTCTCCAAATCTTGTTGTTTTAATTTTATATTTCGTTTTTATAATGGCAATTTCGCTTATTTGTTTCGATGACAAGCACATTTCCTGTGTCCAATTGCAAATGGTAAGAAAATATTATTAATTTTTTTTAATTTTAATTAAGTTCATTATTAAGTTGTTAACATTATTAATTTTATTTTTTATGTTTATATAATTAGGCCAAAGATTGAATTTTAGAGACATACGTACACAATTTAACTACAAGGGCACGCATGTTATTGAACAACACTTGTAAGAGGCGGGATTCTTGCATGTGTCTTGTATGCTCGAGGGACTAAATTGGACCCACGTTTATCAGCGGTTTGGTGGAAAGATGAAGATATGAGACAAATGCATTCCATCTTTCGCGCGGCGAGTGTACAATTACACTTGAAGACGTAGCTTTACAACTCAGTTTACCGATGGATGTGTCAATCGTTATGAGGACAATGGTCGTTGGCGATTGGAGTGCAATTTGCGAGCAACTATTAGGGAATGCGTCGATAAGTTTTTTGGTAGCCGGATAGAGATGAAATGGTTGGAAGAAAATTTCAATTATATCGACAACTTCGTGAGTGTCGTTGAAAAAGAACAATATGCCTGAGCATTCATCCTGAGCATTCGTGATGCGCCAATTGAAGTTTAGGCAAAGTATTCTACCGTCACCTCAGGACATCGAAAAATTGCACAAGGTCAACTTGCGAGGGAGAATCGACGAAGTTGGGTGAAATGCCATGAAAAATATATCTACTTTTGGGAGCATAGGTAGTCAATTGGTGACCTCTCTGGATTACATGAAATGGTTTAGACATCACATTAAGCCATATCTACTATTGGAAGAGGAAAGGATTAGGCAACATCGTCGTAGGAGGCCAAGACAATCCTACATGAATCCTAGGTTGGGAGTACATGCCTCAATGGAGTCATCATCAGCTCTAACCCTATACGTGGCACCGACCTCCTGATCAGTATGATTTATATTATTTTGGTGCTTTCACTAACCCTATTTTTTTCTATACAAACATCACATTATGCACCATTATACCATGTATCAACACCTTCTTTAGGTGCATTTTTTGCAACACCTCCATCCCCAGCATCATATGGAGCGCCAATGCCGAGAACAACACTAAGGTATCTGCCATTTCTGACAATTCCAACATTTTATCCACAACCGGCTTATGTGACACCATACACTTATTCACCTATAATTTCGCAAATACCCCCGACGTCATTGTTCTACCAAGGTGACTCATCTTTGCAACCACCTATTACTCAAACAGACGATATACGATGGCAACCTAGGACGCCACAACACTCAAGAATGGAGGAACAAGAAGAAGATAAAGATGGAGGTCGAGGTAAAGATGAAGATGGAGAATATGAGGAGTCGAAACCCCAACTACCAAGAAATCCTCCTTGCAATCAACACCCATCGGGTTGTGGCACACATGTGGCTCGACGACGCGGATGGTTTTTTCTCTTGGAAATTTTTGTCATGTAAATAATAATTTACTTTGTTAATTTTTAATTTGTATTGTATTACATTTTTTCCATCCATAATGTACTTATTCCACTTATACAAAAAAAAAAAATGGTCTATTGTATTTTACATCAATAATATACTTATCTACAATCTAAGACAAAAATTTAAAAATTGGGCTATTGTATTCTATTGTAATTTTTCTATCAGTAGTATATGCTTATTTTTTTTTTACAATCTACGAAAAATGAAAAAAAATTGTTTATATTATATTATATTGTATTTTACATCAATAATATATCAATATTTACAATTTACCAAAAAATGAAAAGTAATGAAAAAAAATATTATTTTTTGTTTCTTTTTTTGTAAGTTAATAAAAAAATGAATATGTGTTAATTATGTCTTGTCCTCAATGTTTCCCCCAAGTGTGGACATGTTGGCTTAGTATGCCCTGGGTTCCTACAATAACTGTATAACCTCGGCTAGTCTGTCGTCTCTTGAATATCCATATTGTCGCATATCCGAGTAGAATTCATCCAACCTTTTGGCTTGCGACGCAACAAATATTCGGTACCAACTCGAATGGAGCGCTCGATACAAACGGCCACATACTTTCATTTGGGACCAGTGAGAATTCATATTTTCATACTTTATATATGTGTTTTACTTTCTACACATCATCAACATAGCTCATGTAATCCAGATGTGCTGAGACACATGCATAAATTGCATGGGCACAAGAAAAATGAAGTGCTTGAAATCTCCCATGGTTGCAGGTCTTTCATCCCAGGTATACACGGTATGATCCCCCAATAATACCTTCATCGGGTCTATGGAACTCCGTAACCCGAAATGTTTGATTTGGACGTGAGTGACATATTACAGACATAGAGTTTGCTCTTTCTGCATTTTCTGTAATTTCTTTCATCATATCCTCACACCAAACGTGACCACCTTTTATCTATCCAACATATTTTTCTGCTTACTTTGGAAATAAGGTTGCTAAGCCAAAATATGTTTCTTTGACTGCTAAAAATATCTACAGATGACACATCCCCTTCAATACAGAATTTATGCATTCCGCTAAGTTTGTTGTCATGTACCCATATCATAGACCTCCATCATACGATTGAGTCCACTATTCCTTGGGTATCCCATCAAGGTATCATGCACCGAGTTTGTTTATAGCTTGCAAGTTCTCCAACATTTTATGGAAAAGATGTTGAAAGAGATCGTACACTGTTGAAGAAAATAAAGAGTATATCCATGAATGCAAACATTGTATATGTTAAAGAGTGATATAGAAAATAGTGACAACTGCATACCCATGTTAATAACTTGTTGCTGCTCAACATCCAAGTGATATCAGCCTATGTACTTAGACCCTATATGTCGTATACAATACTTATGGTTTGTACAGTCCCAGCGGCTTTCATGTCATTCAATTGTGGCCTGTACTTTAGGTCTCCTATTGGAAATCACGCATATATCGAGTTGCGACACAACATCCCTTCTCAAGTTAGTTAATATAAAATCCTAATCATCGACGGATTCTCCTAGTGTTATTGCAAAAGCTATTGGTGGGATTTTTCTATTACTATCCCGTACAATAGACAAATACAACCGATGCTCATATCTTCCGTACATGAATGTGTCATCAATTTGTACTAATTACATACAGTACCGAAATGCTGCGTTGCAATGCTTGAATGTCTAAAAAAATTATAGAAAACTGTTTTCCCTTGGACCAAATGATCATGGAAATACGCAAGCTCCTTTGCAGATCAATTATGGAACTTGGGACACACTGATTCAGTACTCGATACCATTGCCACCAATCATTATATGATTTATCCCACCCGTTATGCATTTTTTCCATAGCCTTTTGTTTTGCGACCCATGTCTTGTAGTATGACACAGTGTAATCGTTCTGACTACAAATATTAGCAATCAAAACCAACATGGGAATCCTAAGACTTACTTTCACTATAAGTAAGATAATGTCAGAGTTCATGTCAAAATTTAATTTGGGATGATCCTGTGTCATACCGACAACAACACGAGTATTTAAAAATGAGTAAGACAATCTCTAAGATAAGGTTAGAATCTAATCTCGTATGATCATGTGATGTACCTGCGACAACACAAGTATGTGGAGCGTTATATTTTTTAATTGTCTAGAACCTCGTTTTCTTTCTCACAGATGCCATGTTTTTTTCTTGAACATCTGTTGTCATGCATTGCGCACTTGGACTCAAATTTTTCTGATCGAGATTTTGTAACATGGAAGTTGACCCTATGTTTTATGTTTTATGTTTTACTGCTTCACTGTAGCAACAAAAACATCTTTCGAGGAAAACTCCATTCCAACTTTTAAATCGTCGACATTTAACGAAGAACTTGCATGACTCGATCTTCTGTGAGGGATTTTTATAAATTCTAACCCACCTTCAGCATGGAGGTCAACATTATGCATGTGGTTCGGAGGTGCATATGGCATGAAATTTGGATAGGTTCCTTCAGCATCATCTGAACATTCACTGTCAAAACCACTCTTTTCTAATTTAGTAAGAACTGACTATTGTTTAGAAAATAATGTAATCTCTGAACCATCCGGCCTAGACTCCCGGATTGGATCATTATCGAATTCAAATCCCTTTCGTTCTTTGCTCCCTTTTTGTTATCAACATTATTTACATGTCCAGGGTTGAATGCCATTCCGCTGGTACAGGGTAAGGAGTACATCATCTATTTTTGTATACCCTACATTAAAATCAAAAGCACTTTTGGATTTCCAACTGGTGTAACTTGATGGTATACCCGTATAAATGTTTCCGACATAGAACATC
The DNA here is from genome assembly GCA_005393395.2 of Gossypium australe. Classification (NCBI taxonomy): domain Eukaryota; kingdom Viridiplantae; phylum Streptophyta; class Magnoliopsida; order Malvales; family Malvaceae; genus Gossypium; species Gossypium australe. The sequence goes on along the minus strand of CM016617.1, from coordinate 108,523,141 downwards.
ATTGTTTGGAAGTTGAAATCAAAAGTATTCACAGAATGTCGTGCCAGGGTGAAGATGTTCGGGTTACCAACAAACCTCGACTGTTGGATGGACTGTGCGCCAAAGTTAAAATCGAGGGCTGAAACCAATGAATGCTTTCCCATTGATGATTCTAGGATTTCTATAGGAACTTTGTAACAATGTCTGGGATTTTCGATACCAATTGGAAAATCAATACCAAAACAATATTTTGTTTCTAGTCAAAAATCAAACCCCAGAATTTATCGGTACCTTTATTAAAGTATCGATTATTTACCTCGAGTATCGATACTCGTGGTAAGGTATCGATACCAAATTACAATATTGACTTCCTGCACAGCGAAATATCACAGAGGCATCGTTTTTATAACCTGAATATTGATACCTTTGCTCCAGACCACAAAAATACAACACTTTTAAGCATTTAATCCATTCCAACAAATATCTAATCGACATGTATCATTTATCTATTTAAACCAATGTCAAAACGACCAAAATAATAGTTCAAAACATCAAAAACATGTCAGAGCAAGAATCAACATACCAAGGTCCAAGCCTATAATTCCTAAGAACAAATAAGCTATAAAATATCCAAAACATCATGGCAATATCATGCAACATTTGTACCACATTGTCTTTATTTCCCCAAATCATGAATGACTAAATAATCACCTACGAATAATGTAAAAGTCTCTCTTGGATCACTCCCTTGGAACCACACCGCTCACGCCGGAACACAACTAATATGCAATGGTTTAAAAAGGAATGGGTGAGCTTTACAAGCTCAGTGAATGATCAGAATCTACCACGCAAACATGTCATCATGCATTTATCGAAACAACCATAAACACAATTACAACATTTCAACCTTAGTGTCATGTTAATTATTCATGCATTATTTATTGATTTCTTTACATAATCATATCATTTAAGCATATCTCACAATACTCATAAAGATATTTAAAGATAATTTGACACTTGAGCTATGAAACATAAAAGTGGGCTCTATCACCACTCATCGGATACACGAAGCTTCAACATACCAAAAGACTCATAGAGTCGAACATATCCCAAAAAGTGAAGCAAAACGCTAACACTCTCTAACACACCAAACATGTTTCGTTGAATGGAGCTTAGCTCACATTCCCTTATCTCTCCAACCTGTCCTAGGGCCTCAATACCCAAAAAGACAAAGGTGAGTACTCACAATTCTATAGCATGCCAACTATATCCAACGGTCTCAAAGATCACAAGGCCAAAATATTTGTTATTAACACACATATTTACTTACCGTTCATTGCACTTATTCACTACAAATGTCACATTATAAACACAATATTATCTCTATCATTTAGCATGTATAACATGCCTACATTTACACTTTAACAACGGTAATCATGAACACATAAAACATTTTATAGCATCTCGTCTTAGTTCACATCTTCACAATAACACTAGCACATGTTTCACAAAATTAAATCAAGAGTACGAGAAAGCATACACTCAAAATTTAGAGTAGGAGTTTAGGCTACTTCAAAATTCCCGATTAACACAATGAATCGTGTCCACAAGTAGCAATTCTAAACACTTACCGTTCACGTTTTCGCCTAATCGCTGAAAGTTTAAACTAGTTTTTCCTTGCCTTTGTCTTTTCTCGTTGAAGGTCCTAACGATTTTGAAGCTTCAACAAGGTAAATCACACAACAACTCAATCAACAATCAGCCAAAGACTCACTTCAAACAATCAAAACACAAGCCTAAGCTAAATTCTCTTGTAATCAAAACCTTCGACATAGCAAACTTGAAATTCAAATATCTTGGTCTATACTTAATATTTTTTCCTAAAATGAATTCCATTCATCTATTATTCACCTACGACAGATTCTCAACCTTTAAACTACGCAAAACAACCCAATTCATGGTATCGAAAATTTTCGACATGTTATGACAATTTCCACAAAAATCCATTAAATCCTTAGAAATCTTTAATGAAACTTCAGAGTAAGTTTAGAAACCTTTTAATCACATCAAAACTAATTGAAAAACACTTTTTTACCCAAATTCTTAAATCCTCCATAAACGACACAATTTTCAGCTTTTTTTTTGAAACATGCAATTCAATGACTAAAAACTCTATTTAAAAGATTAGATAACATTAAAAACTAATAAGGAATCGAACCATTACCTTCGATGGAAGAAAAATGATCTTTTGGTTGAAAACCCGAAAAACCCACAAGCTTGAGAGATGACAAAATCAATGGTGTTTTGGGTGTTTTTCTTGAAATTGTATGGAGATTTATGGCCTGGGTGATGATAGAAATTAAAAGAACGAAGTTTGTAAAATAAAATTGAGAGGGAGAAGCTTGGGGAGAACAAGGGACAACAACAAAAATATGGAGAAGAAACTAACGTGGGTTTAATAAAGATGGTGGGGAAAAAGGATATTTTTAAAACTTTGGTAAATTTCTTTTTAACTACTCCTAAATTGAACCCTTTTACAAAACAATCTTTATTTTAACATTATTTTCAAAAATTGACTTGATTTTCAAAAAGCCATAGACGAAAATAATTTCGGATTACCACAATTCAAAATTTTCGAACCTATTCTGTGACAAAATTCCCATTTTACCCTCAAAACTTCTAGGCCCAATTTTGGGGTGTGAAAATAATAATTTATCATAAATTATAGAGAATGAGACTAAAAAATATTAAAGGGACTAAACTTGTTAAAAAACAAATGCTATACAAGAACAATTGAGTAAAATGTGTTTCTAGGTAATCTTACATTCTGTCAACCAAACACTTGAATCTTACATTCCAACCAAATGAACCGAATAAGATAATCTCACATTCCACCCGTAATCTTACATTCCTATAATCCTATTACGGAACGTAATCTAAGTTTGACGAACAAAACAACCCCTAAAAGTAAAGTTTTTATAAGATAATATATATTAAAATAAATAAAATTAATTAATTGAAAATATTTTCCATTAAATGATAAATATCTTTTATTTACTCCTCATTTTTCACAATTTTTTATACAAAATTCTATTGGATTATTATCAAATATATATAAGGTTAATTGAAAACATTAATTTTTTTTTTTTTTCAACGGTAAGTTTTTTTCAAAAAAGACATTTTATTGACAGAGTCACCTACAAAAAGTCTTCTGTTTTAAATATATCCTTCTGGTATAGGGAAAAGGCCAAAATCTAGAATGAGAAGTAGATCCTCCACGCACGACTTCTTCATCACTCTTTCATTAAAATATTGCATCGGTATTTAGGGGTAAAGCAAGAATATTGTACAGGGTTGGAGTTGAACCGTAGTCCAATTTCAATTTCTTTTTTCAAAGATTGTCTTGATACAACGGTAAAAATTTTGAGTATAAATATTAAAATCTAATATTAAAATAATATATAAGTTTCTCATAGTGAAATAAAAGATAATTTAAAAAAAAAATTGCAGATGTAAAGATCTTATAGGGATCAAAGTTTGCAAGAATATTTGCTATACTGTAGATTTTATATTTCACAAATAGGATTAAATAGACATGTGTCTTATAGAGTATAATAAAATATTTAAAAAAAATAAGACGTGATAATTTTTTAAGATTATTTATTAGTGTTTCAAATACTGGACCCTTAAAATTTTATGATTAAAAATTAATATTATGTAAAATAACTGAAATAGCTATATAATTTTTATATTACAAAAGAAAAACATGAAGTTACGTGTGTTAGAAAAACAACATGTAAAATTTGTATTATTTATTTTTATATTAAAAAAAATAAAAGCATAAGATTACATGCATTAAATATTGGAATTGTAATTGGTTTAGCAACTCAGTTGCTCAAGCCTCAACTCAAAGGACTTTCGAGTACAAACCTTGTCAATATCGTAGTGTACGTGAAGATTTTGGGTACAAGAACAGATTATTTATCAATGTTGTAAGCTTAAAGAATAAATCAAATCAACCCTTAAGTTTCAATAATCCATTAGTGTAGATATATATATATATTTACATAGAACAAAAAAGATTAGAAAAAAGAGAAAAATGTTATGTTGGGGCAAAAATCCTAATGTAGTTTCCAAGGTAGGCACTTGAGGTGAGGCTGAGCAGGGTTGGGTCCAAGTACTGGAGCATTCACCACCACTTCCATCGCAACATTTGCAAACAACTCCTAGAGTGGCAAAAATCTTGGAATATCCTACAAATTACATAAAGATAAACCCATTAGTGGACTGAAAAAGAAACCATCAGCAAAGTATAAGGCTCATGAGGATGAGAGAACAGATTGTTACTTTGTTGAACAGATAGAGCGGAAAGTGGCCTTGCGGCCTGGGATGCTGAGATTACAAGCAACAACATGAGCAGGAAAGCCAGGAACTTATTCATCTTCCCTGTGTTTAGAGTGAGGTATTTGGCAAATATAAATTGGTGAAGAGGCAATCAGAAGGGGGTGAATATAAGCAAAATGAAAAACCAATGATGGGGTTTAATTAATTAATAATTAATAGGATATTTGTTGTCAATCTAGAAGGGTGGCTGTATTTTGTGTTTGAAGAGGTGCGGGGGACGGGCTTCTAGAGAACGAAGGTTGACGCGCCACACGTTCCCTACTTGTTTACGTTATCCAAAGAAACAACTTTGGTCGAAACTTCCCCCTAATGTGGGATCCACGACCTTAGTTACCCATACTTGTACGATTAGACAAGACAAAAAAATATGCATAATTGTACCACCTTTCTTACTTTTAACGCTGAATCTTTGGAAAACTACAAATGGTCAAAACAAAGACCATACATGATCTAACAACAAAGGCCTAAAAACAGCCAGAACAGAACCCAACAAAGTGGCAGCCTTGTCCCAAACAAAAAGTACCCAGCACAATCTAAATTCAAGATCCATAGACTAACGCTGAATTTCGCAGCAGCTCATCAATGCTCAAAAAATTCACATCCTATAGATGGATTTAATGACAAGCAGCCCAGTGTTTACTAATACCAGTGGTAGCCCATGTTGTGGTAATACCTCCTTTGTTACCTTTAATTCTTTAAACGTGTGTGAAATTCAATCATCATTAATGTAACATGGTTCAGGCAGACACCTAAGTTAATTGTAGTTTGTGCTTTTCAACCTTGTGGACATATTGCGAATAAAGGAAAAAAATTTTGAAGGATCTCAACACTGGGATCAATGGCTTAACATTATAGCCCATTTGTCGATATTACTGTTTAGTGTTTCCCTATAGCAATTTAGTCTTAGGGAACTATGAGATGGTCGGATATTAAGTGTAGAAATAAAAATTAGTTTAAGGAAATTAAGAAAATATTATTGTTAAAATAATGAGACTTCTATTATTTAAAAAAAATTAAATCCTTTTAAAAGGATAACTTTGTGGTCTACATTCCGGAAAAAAATTGAGTTAAATAATTGATTAAATGTACGAGACCAAAAATTGATCCTGAAAATTTTAAGTTCCAAAACTAGATATTAAATATCCATAAACTTTATAATTAGGATAATGACATATTTGATCTCTGAATTTTATCAAATCTCTAATATGATACCCTACTTAAAAATGATCTAATGTGGTATTTGAACTTTTACATTATTTATCAATGTGGTACTTTTGACTAACAACATCAATTTTTA